>OY728137.1:1872237575-1874770938 GCA_963277665.1 Viscum album | reverse complement strand
TGTATCACCTCTATGTCTCAATTATAAAAGATATGGAAGTCCATTAACACTCAATATATCGATCGAATTGTTGTATCTATCCCTTAGTTAATATAAAAAATGAATAATTTCAATTACGACTCATTTAAGTTTTCAATGAATGAATATATTTTTCTCTCAATGATATATATTTTCACTTACTGATTAATGTGATCTTATTAAATTTTCTAAGCTACCCCCCTTTTCTTGGGACATACCCACCTATATATAAAGAGGCTAGACCACATAAAGTAAATATACAGTGGGTATGAAACACCTTGTGACTATTGATCATGTAGACAATTGAAATTTTAAAAGAAAGTGAAATTAATAAATTTGACTTCATCTTTGATGTTGGAAAAAATTTCAATGACGGTTACCCCAAGATCAAAACAAAAGGTTCTTTCAAGAATAATATTTACAGTTTTTATGTCATCATAATATTAGGTTTTAAAAAAACTAATAAAGAATTATTGGATATAAATTCCTCAACATATATGAATCTATTTAATATTGAAACCATAAGGATATATAATTAGAGACATTATTAAATATTTTTTCGGAATTAGATTTAAAACTATTATACATATATATATATGCATTTATATATGCATATTTTTGTATATTATTTAAAGGTATTCAGTTGATGTCAGATTATTGACAAGATTTTTTTATGAGTTATTTATTTTCACCAAATATTTTTATCATTAATTAATATTTTTATTCTATAGAAGTTAAAAAAATAATAAATTTCATTAAATATTGAAAAATGAGTATTCATAATCAATTATCTTCATAGTAAATTAAGTGTTTGATTATTATGTTAATGTTAAGTATAAGCTCACATAGAGATACAAGTTGACTTTCTTTAACATGTTTAATAAATTTTGAGTGGAATTAATTAACATTGAGTATGCCAGATGCGAGTTCATATTTATTTCACTGGTATTAGTAAATATAATAACATTTTATGGTACATATACCTTAAATTAACATGACTTCCAATATTTAATCAACTATTTTATATCAATATTACTTCATTCAAAAGATTCGTTAAATGGACTATGACTGGGTATCATAATAATTATATGGATTTACTTGTATGAATAAGATAAGACTTTTCCTCTATGGGTAAAGGATAATATATTTGGAATTTTAATAGATTGAGTTTAAATAAATTAACTATTATACTTATATAAATAATATTCCATGTAGTGCATAGAAAAATAATTAATTGCTAATATAATTTAATTAAAAAGGAATTATTATATATTTAATGATTAATTATATATTCATAGTCAATGAAACTGTATTATGGATCTTATGACTGATTATATAACACTAAACCATTTTTAGAATTAATATCATTGGTGTTTTTATTGATTGTTATCATATCCTGTGATTATTTCATGGGATTTTAAAGCCATTCCAATTGAATAAAAAGATTATCATAGTTAGAAAGTATACTATATAAAAATATATTAATTTTATGTCAATTTATTTATAAAAATTTTAGTGGGGTTTTCATTGGATTTAAACTAATGGAAAATGACAATTTTTATTTTTTTAAAAATTTATCCAACATGCTTTGAAATAATTTCAATATAATTTTTAAATATATGTGATATTTAATTAATAAAATAATTAATTATTATTTGATAACTAGAATAATGTACATGCCTAAATCTAATAAATATTGTTTCAGGGTCATTTGACTTATAAAATAACAAGATATTTACCTAAAATTATTTAATTAAAATTTAATTGTTAAAATGACTCACTAAAACCGCACTCTATATTATGTGACCATGTTGAATGTAACAACCCAAGATTTTATGAAAAATATTCTTTTTAATTTTATTAATGTCTTGTGTTGTACGCTACACCAAAAGGAGCTTGCACAACACGCAACCTTGACTTGCCTTGCATTACACGCAATCACAACCTTCCTCGATAGCGTGTGTAGTACGCAATACTGAGTTTCACGAAACAACGATACGCTATTAAAATATTATTAAAACTAGCCATTATGAATAGTAATAACCACTTTTAGAAATTTTAGCTCTTAAAATGGACTTCATTTTTGGATTCGGAGTATCAAATTTATCCTAAGGTGAAATTTTGGTACTTTTCGGATAACTTTCATATTCTGATGAATAGTGAAAATTACTAAATTATAATTAAAAACAACTTTTTTAATCAAAATAATTAATAGTGTTAAATTATTAATTTGAGTGGTTTTAAAGTATATTTAGAATATATTTTTACAATTTAATACAATGTTGGTCATTGAATGTAATTTCACATTTAAACCAGACATAATCAAGTGTCAATCTTTTGATAGATATTGTTTCTTAAAAACACGCTATTTGCTTTAACAGCGGGATTTAATTATAAAATTAATTAATGAAACTTCTATGTTATGAATTTGGTAAAATAGATTTCTTTTTTGAATTCAGAATATGAAATATAGCTTAGGATGAAATTTTGGCATTGTTCTGAAAAACATCAATTTTTTATGAATAGTGAAACTACTAAGTGGTAGTTAAAAAACTGAATTTTTCATAAAACTTAATTTTACCGCTTCTGTGAATGGAATTTCAAAAATCCGAGAGACACGGTTTAAGTCAGTAAGTAAAATGTGGTTCAATGAGATGAAAATAATTTTTGGTGAATAGTAACTTTTTACTTTTATTTATCACGGTTAAAAGTAAATAGGGTAATTAAGGGTAAAAATGATATTAATATTACCCTAACACATGTCCTAATCCTATTGGAAAAGTGTATCTCGACCAAAAACAACCTTAAGTGTAAAATATTATCATTTAGGCCCACTTGGATTAGATTAGGACATTTATTATTATTTAATTCAAAGAAGAGTTAAAAGAGTTAAAATCAATATTTATTTACTAAAACATTTTTAATATAGGGTTATACATAAGATAAATTAGATTGTAAATATGCATTAGAAATCTAAAAATATTTCCTACATGAGGGTATTTTATTTGTAATTTTTAGACATCAAATAATTTAATTTATTAATGACACAAAGATGATTCTGTAATTATCTTATTAATGAAATATTGACATAATTGATATTATAAATACCAAAATAAATGTAATTTAAGACTTTTTATGAATTCCACTAATTTTCTAGGTTACTATGATATATTAGTGTTGATTTAATCAACTTTTTTTGAACATATATTTCTGTTATGACTTTCACAAAAATCATATATCAAATAGTGTCAAAATTGACACAAAATAGTTTTTAAATCTAATATTATATTATTAATTGTTATTTTATTCCTAAAAATCAAAGGTTCGGCCAAATGACTTAGATAAGGATATATATATTAATAATAAACAATTTGGGGTTCGTTTGGCATGTTATAGTAACTGTATTAACCATATAGTGTAAGAAAACAAAAAGACACGGTAAAAGTTAGATTATTTAACTTAGAGTTAAATCTAATTGATAAGGTTAAAATAATACCCTAAACTTTTCTAAATCCTATTGGATGATAGAATTTCTACCCATCCCCACTTTAGCTTCGAAATAAGACCCTTTGGAACCATTATAAACCGATTTTGACTTTAATATAAAATAATATTTTGAGATATTCCTAAAGTGCCCCTCTCCTCCCTTATAAAAGGACACCTCCTCCCCCTCCTCCTCACACCAATTTGAGCACTCAAGCGCGGCCAACCCCTGCCAAAATCTCTTCTCCACTTCTCTAGCAACATCCTAGAGGTTCTGGTCTTCCACAAAGACCAATTTTAGTGCCCTAAGAGGAGGTCTCAAAGAGGCGCTTCAAAGAAGAGGTAATTTCCGTTACCAATTCTTTCACCTTTATTTCTTCTTCCACTTCTTCTTCTTAGGTTGTTTCATTATGAAGTAATAACAAAAGTATCAATCATATACTGATATGTTATTATAAGTATGAAACAATCCTAATTCACCATCTATCAATCCCACGGAAAACGAAATCACCACGCGTGCGTACGTACGGAATACCGTCTCCACGCCGTGGTGTAATCTGTTTTTCCACCAACACCTTACATGGATGGGTATTATGGTGTAAAGAATAACTATACATAGTTATTAAAACATCATATTTATTCTGATATATTGTATAATCCGCTTCAATTCAATTCAATAATTATGGAAATGATATCATCACTCGTGCGTACGTACGGACTACCGTCTCCACGACACGATGAGATTCATTCTCCATGTTAACCATTTAAGAATGATTATAAAGTATATATAAGAAATAATAATGAAATATATGACATTATAAATATACTGGATTTATGTATATATATATATGTATGTATGTCATCTACTTACTTCCATTCAAGACAATAAGGAAAGGAAAACAGCGTTCATGCGTACGTACGGACTACCGTCTCCATGAACGGTGTTTTTCATTTCATTTATCAATCTATTATATATATATATACTGAATATATATGATATATAAATAATATTTTATATTCTGGAAGTAAGTAAATCATGATATAAGTAATAATAATTTCAAGAACAACAAGTCAAAACACCTACGATAAATGAAACGATTTTACCCAAAACGCTTCTTTAACATGGAATTTACAAAAGAATGGGTAATATAATGTCATAAGTGAACCATATATGATATCATAACAATGAATATGATTCTGTAATAAGTCAATGACATTATTTAAACCATTATACAGGAGATTCGGACACGTACAAAGCAAATCGGACCTAAGGTAAGGGAAATATCACAATCTCATTTTTATCCGAGATTGTTTATTCGTAAGTATTTACTGGGGTGTATTTTATCATCCACATCCATGTTCCCTAAATATGTAATATTTTTTCCATCCACTTATAATAGTTTAAATCCAATTTTACCCTTCGGTGAGTTTTTAGTAAAGAATATGAAAGGAATCTTTTGTTGTTTTTTTTCATACGAGGTACTTTTTGACTTTTCCGACAAAAGTACGAAGAATGTTTTTTTAACTTATACGACATGAATGAATTTTTAAAACATTATTTCCAAGAAACTTCCTTTACAAGTTTTCAAGTTTATTTTTAATCAAATTCTTTTATTTTAAAGTCGTATGACATGTTATGAAAGGAAAAATGTTTTTGAAGTAGAAAGGATATTTTCCTCAAGAATGGAGTTCAAGTATTTTATCAAAATTATTTTCCATCTATGATAATAAAAGGGTTCTATTTTTATCCCTATTCTTACATTGGTTTGATTATGTTGTGATGGAAATATTTTTATGAATTCCTTTATCTTATATGAATTGTTTTATGATGTCATGTTGTTTAAGAATCCCATTTTTATTACATGGGTTACGCTATGATGTATGAGTTATGATTATGTGGCACACATAAGAAAGGATTCATTATAAGATGGGTGGGACCTATATCTCCCTCCAATGCATTGGGTAAAGATTTTATATCTCATGAGATAGACATGGCTGGAACGGTAGGTTATACCGGTTCAGTGAAACAGGACTGGAACGAGGGTGACTCGGTTCAGAAAGGGACTTTGTCCACTAAGATAGTCTTGGCAATGAGTCATGACTAACAAGAAATGATTTTCCATGATTATGTGTGTGCATGCCACAAAGTTTCAAGTTTTATTTTATGATTATGGGGATCTCATTTTCACTTCTATGATTTATTCCATGTTAAGATATTATGATCTCTTTTGCAGGTTTTGATTTTCAAAAAGATATGATATGATTTTTATTTCTTTTATTTTCCCTTGCTGAGCATTTGAGCTCACCCTTTTATGTTTTCGTTTCCCCAGGATATAAAGAAAGGTTTTAGGTAAAAAAAGGGAAGATCATTATGGGAGATATTGAGGATCTTTCACCACGATTAGAAGATTACGTTCCGAGTTTCCAAAGACACTAAACTATTACGATCCTTGTGTGTGTGTGTTTTTGTTATGTACTAAGTATTCCGCAAATGTAATGTAAAGTCCATGTAAGTCAGGATACGGGTCTCTACATTGAAGGAAGTAAAAAATATATAAAATAATATTAAATCATGATTTATTTATTAAAAATATAAACCAAACACTAAAATAGGTTATCGACTCTATAGAAATGAAGGATTTTCTTTAGAAAAACTCCATGAGTTATCTTTTTATATTATATAGTTTCTTTCACCTAGAGGAGAACCTATAGCAATATAAATTTGGATGAATTAATATTTTTTAAAAAAAATAGATTATTAGTTGTTCATATCATTAATGGATACCATATCATACATAATTATTATATATTGATATCTTGATCATAAATGAGGTGTTAAGCGATGTCTTATTAGACGTTATATTATGATTGTATTTACATAATTTCTCATAATATAAGGTTCATAACCAAGTGATATGTTGGTTTTTTAACTGTTCTCATTTACTATTGGTCTTATTTTACGTATAACAAACTCAATAAATATATATAATATCAATTTACTAATTAAACATGAATTTATTAAATTTTATTATCATTATAGTTTTAAATAAGTTTAATTTTTCGATGGAAGATGAATCTCTAATGTTCAATAAAACATGGGTTGGTTCCGTTAAAATGTATCACATATTATTAACATTTTATATAACTAAAAATAATAAATGATTAGGAATATGTGTTGATATGACATATTAAATTTCATATATACATTACACTGTGGGATAAGTGATTTGATAATATAGTTGTTTTTGACATTACTTTATTTTCTAAAGCTTGATTAGTCTAATATCATTTTTATCAATATGAAAAATGTTATATAACACATATAAAATATAAAATAAAATTTTACAACTAATATATAGTGAAAAAACTCTATCTCACTCATCTATTAGAACCATTCAAAAATTTAATTTATAATTTATAATTTTAATTTATTTTTCTTAGTAATAATGATGGCTAGTGAATGACTATATAAAAATACAAAAAACATAACCTATTTTATTAGTTTCTTAAGTGAATTTAAAAATGTTTATTTTATTATATATATTTCATGTCATTAAAAGTGTCTTTTTTTACGATTCCATGAAAGATTCATGTTATTATACAATAGTTTATTTAACAGAAACCATTATTTGATATTATTCAAAAAAATCAATATATTTCATCCACATAAAATTAATCTTAAATAAATCATGGATGTTCAATATTTTTATCTCTATTATATTGACTAGCCCAATAAAATAACATAAATTTGAATGTTTAATTCTAATTTTTTTAATTAAATTATATAATTATATTCCTTTATAAAAAAATGTATACCATACCAAGAATAAATTTAGAGATTAAATATGGGATGAATATTAATTTACATTGATTTGAATGTGAAATGTTATGATTTCTTTTTTAGAATATGCATGTGTATATTATTTTTTGTATACATTGAAACCATATGTGGGTTTATATTATTTTATTGGGGGTTATCACATAAAATCTTTAAAATACCTACAATTTATTTTATTTATATGAATATATTCTTTATGTATTAGTGTAAATATAAGTTTTTTCATCAATAAAGATTGCAATATATTGATATTGGGTGCTAGTAACATGTATTAAAATTCATTACTAATGTTTCTATATATTTTATAAATGAAATATTATATTTTATATTTAATAATATATCAGGTTCGATGTTACAAAGATAGATATCTTAAAATGGGTTATCCTTTAAATTTAACAAATATATAAAATTAATTAAATTTAATCTAAAAATAAAACTCGATAATACTTCAATAATCCATGAGTTTATTTTTATGATAATATAAGATTCCCATGTATTATATTGTATAAAAGACAAGGAATATTATTTATCCATTTGCGATATATTTATTAGGAATTACTTGAGTTATCCTAATAAGATTATTTTCAACATATAATTAATCCATGAAGATTGACAATAAAAAACTGTGAAATATAATTTTGATTTAAAATTTTTAGATAAATAGTTTGAAAAACCAATATAATATTAAAACCAAAATAGTTACATATTAATTGGAAAGGATTATTTTGTTTAGGAATAATAAAATATATATTAGTGACCAAAAAAGGTATTTACAATAATGGGGGTTATCTTTTTTAATTATAATATCTATAGTAAATTCCCATACTGAATATTTTCAATCATGATACTTCTATGAAATATAAATGTTTTAATATATTATCATGATATAATATTGAAATTTAAATATATCATATTTATTTTATCATTATTAATTATTATAAAACTAGAAAAAAATAATTAAATTGGTATAATAACATTTTAATAATTCAGAAGAATTAATCAACATTTTATATTTTAGATTAATAAAATACTAAAAATTAGTTTTTAATGATAATATTTCAAAATGTTTCATATTATTTTAAGAATCATAAAAAATATGTGTTATATATATTATCAAACTAATTAAATCAAGGAAATTATTTTCATTTTTAAGGGACTTTCATTTTATCCCATTTGGATTTTCCCTCAAGGCATATTGGTATTATTCATTTCCCTCATCATATTTTTTTATCCTCCTTAAATGTTATTTCCTTCATATTGGTGAAAATATTATGCATTATCTATGATCTTGTGTTTATAAGGGACGTTTTAAAGAAACCCTCTGGTAAATTCAATGTTTTTCAATAATTTTCATGGTTGATTCTAAAAATCATTGTCTTTAATGAATGTGATAAATTTTCAGGGATTTTATGTGATCATGTAAGACCCCATTATTTATATTTTATATCGATATTTTAGGAGGTGTTATAGGTAGGATTTTGATGGTATTTTCCATGCTTTCATTTTTTTTCAATTACAAGAATGATTAATTTAACATGTTTAAGAGAACCAATATGACATATGTAGTGATAAATATGATACATAAATTCGAGATTATGTAATTATGAATACATGATTATTAAATATAATGTATAATTATAATACAAGGACCCTATGATTTATCATATCTTGGAGACTAGTATAAGAGGTACTAAATAATTATAATAGGACATTTATTTTTTAAATAGAAAATGTTATTTTTCATGAAATTAATTACTTAATGATTTTTATATAATTTTATTTGGTTTATGTTATATATATATATGTGTGTGTGTGTGTGTTTGTGAGTGTCTTTTGTTTTGATTTTTTATAATTAACATCTAAATAATAAATATTTATGGGATGATGTGTAAATTAATTCAGAGTCTTATAGTGAAATGAATAATCAAGTCCAATATGTTTAGGTGAATAAATTATTTTTTTATGGGATACTAGTAGTGATGTTTGTGTATAAAATAAATTTTTTATTTGCATAATGAAATTATAATAAAAATTTGGAATTAATATAATATCATATTTTACTTAATAAATGATCTGTATAAATTTGATATTATAATGAGAGACATATTTTGATGTCATCAAAAACACATATTAAATATGAATTTATTCGCTTAATGATATGATAAATAATTTTTGATAAATAGAAAATAATGATTTTTATTATTCCTATATCGGTGTTATGTGGATTACATTTAAAATATGTTTGATATGGCATGCGATAACAAGATATTGATGCCTATTTTTTGATATGTAAGGGGTGAAATGATTTATATGTTTACCACATAAATTAATGTGGTTCCCTAGATATCAAATTCATATATTTTCTACTAGGAAATAGGCTAATAAATAAATGAGATTTAAATTTAATTTTAAAAGGTAGAATGTTACCCTAACATATTATGCATATTGTCCCTCTTTTTTGGAGGTGATGGCAATGAGAATATATTTTTACATTCCATTTATATAGAATGAATTTACTTTATATATTATAGAAATATTCAATATATAGGTAATGTGTTACCATCATATTGGAAGAAAATGTTGATGTGCTCTGAATGATCATATCATGTCTAGAATTGTGGAATAATTCCAATTCGACAGTTGGATCTGTCATCATCAATTCATCATGATCCTGATAAACATGAATATAGATATGTGCACTATATTCTAGTATGGTCTATAAAATGGGAGTTTGTTTATGTAAGATCAATGAGTAATAAACTAATAACTCTTACCCTTATTAGTAGTACAAGTCCCACTTGTCTCTTCATATGATATAATTGGATCTTGTGAACCCCAAATGTGTCTCTCTACCTTCTAGTCATATATGATAGAAAAAACTAAAAGGAAGAGTGATTCAATAATGGATAGAAATTTTAAAAATATTAAAAATAGGAGGATATAATTCCTCTATATATAATTCATTCATTTAACGAATAATGTTGATCATTTATTACCAACACAAACTAACCAACATGCAATACCAACAAAATTTTCCCATTAAGAAATATATTTTTTGATGATTTGGATGATAATAACCTGTTCTTCATAACATGAACGAATCAATCTAATTATTCATAATTGATTCAAAAATATTTGAATTATATGGAAATATCGATGCTCTTGATATCAAATATTTTGACCTATATCATTCAAATTTATGTAGGAATAATATTCCTTTACATAGGTTAATTTTTATAGGTATATCATATCATATGATATGCCTTAAATTAATATCAAGGTTTCATGATATGGATTAATAATATAATAAGATTAAATTTATTAGTGCGTATCTATAAATATTTTTATTTTGAATATTTAATTTGTATAATAAATAAAAAATATTTTTAAATCCATCAAAACTCTTTTAGTTTGGATTTTACAAAACTATCTTCATTTTTAGAACAATTTTTTTTTCGTAAAATTAGATTATCATTCTAATGTTTTTAAATGTGACCCTGTAATCCATTATAGAATTGAAAAAAATATGGATTCACTATATCATATATATATATTCATAGATAACCCTTTGTAAATAATTTAGTTCTACTCAATCAATAAAAGGTTCATGTGTGATATCAATCAAACACACTCATTTTTTAATATGAAACTATATAGAATAATATGTTTCATGTAAATTTAATATATTATTATATATTATTATATTCTATGGCATCATGATTAAAATTGTCATGAAACATGAAAAATAATGTATAGTAATTCTCAGGCATTCATAATTATCTATGATAGACTATCTAGTTTGAATGAACTCATAAAATGTCATTCATATATTTAGTTGAGAAAATAAAATTTTAATTAACTATATATTTATATTCATTTCCATATTATGGCTAATTCATGTGCCCATATGTATTTTCATATCAAATTACTTGAAAAATATTATCATGGTTACACCCTAACCGATGACATCATCAAAATTAAAGAAAAACAATTTTTTTTGATAGAATCATGATATGTATAATAAATATACCAATAAATAATTGTTATCAATCTATGTATCACTCATACATTTGGAAATTGAGATTTATAATAATAAAAAAATTTAATTACATCAATGAAAACATAACATTCCATTTTATATAATTTAATAGGACTTCCTAGATAATAAATCTATACTTATTCTCTTATGTGTATAGAATTTGTATTGTATACAAATCCATATCTCACTGATATGATTCTAATAAAACAAGTCTTACCATGTTATCAAAATCCCCAAAAATCCATGGTGATCCTTGTTAGTGGAAAAATAAAAGTCATATATTGAGGGGATATTATCAATCCAATTTTAATTTATTTTAAATATGGCACATATTACATAATTTTTTATGGATATTTCATTAATTATAAAATTCTGATACATTTTCTACCAATACATATAATTTCTCATGTATTTAATAACAAGTGATTCAATATGAACCTTATGATTTTTCTTGAGTAATGGTGTTGTCAAAGGTAATCAATATAATCATCCATATCCTCCCCAATTATCATTAAATATCTTTCCAAATGTTCTTTTGAATGTTATGGTATTAACGAAGGGTGTTTCGATTTTTTAGTGATATTGGGGTTCTTTGACATAAGAACAATAGAAACTATTATTAAAGAAATACCCCACTGATCCTTCAATGAAAATAACGACTATATTTTTATTGTTGATCTCATTTTTAAAAACTATTAAATCATATAATTTGAAGTATATATATGCTACACCTCGAGAGTTGAGTCTTCATCTTTTTATTGGTAGTTTTGAAACTCATATCTATATCATTTATGTAAAATACAAAACCCTATCAATATTTGATGTTCTCTCTTAATAATTTGTAACATACATTAAGGAAAACCCAATGAATTATATCATCATCAATAAAAAATACTGAGAATATATAAATACATCTAATTATTTAGAAAATTACTTTCAATAAATCAATAAAATTGTATTAAGTAGGATTGTATTTTTATCTGTATGTTTTACTCAAGGATTAAGTGAAAACAGGTCAAGAAAAAAACATGTAATTAATTATTGTTCAAATAAAGTATGTGTAATATATTTTATACATAAATTATAACACTATATAAGGATTTTATATCTATTTAAAATTCATTACTTTTAACATTAGTTTAAACCCCTTCTATAGATATTCATCTTAACCTATACTAACAATTTAACCAAAAATATATTTTCTCTCTACCCAAGAACCTTATTTGTTCTATTCTAATAGATCTTATAACTAGTATATAGGTCAATTATACCAAAAATTTCATCAATTAGAATATTCATAGGAAAAAAATTATAAGATTTAAATCAAGGATATTATTACTGAAAACAATTTATGTAATCTACATATAATATGAAAAATACAAGAATAATGTAACTAACAATTATTTTAAATGGCATATGGGATAGTGTACCTATACTAAGTTGGGAAAGGGATTAATGGTATCATGAAGAATCAAATATATCTCAGAAAATGAATGATTATCATTCAAATTTAATTGGGAAAAATTATAATTTTTATGATGAGATAAAGAGAGACAAAGCTAGAATAAATTTATAGACGCTAGATTTTTTAAATAAATATTTTCATCTAATAATTTTTTGGGTATTTTTTTTGAAATTTATTATTTTTTTAAAACACATGATACACATAATTATTTATTTTAATTTCTGGTAACATACCATTTATAGAATAAATTAATCCTAAAAGTGGTAAATTATAAAATGGGGAAAAAAATAAAACAAAAATGTACAATAAAATGCATACCATGTGGATCTCCAAGAATAATCACATTCATGAGAAACACAATAATGAATAAAAAAATTAGTAATATAATCTACATTTTCTAAATGGGGAATATATATCTTTGTGAATAATTAAGGTGAATGATGAATTATAAAATTAAGAAGTATTTATTGAAAGTAATATAGGAGAAAAAATAGTACTATAACATTTAAGAATAGTAACAGGGTAATTAAGAATAGAAATCCAACCACTTGAAATGTAACATTACATGAAAATAGTAAAATTTAATATTAATTATACTTAACAAAAGTAAATTATTATAATATAAAATATAAAATTATTTAAAATAAATATCTTGATTATAATCTAAATAAAGGTGTAATTTTAAAATATTAAAAGCATATATAATAAAATCCATATTACTTATGTTAAT
This sequence comes from Viscum album, assembly GCA_963277665.1. Taxonomy (NCBI): domain Eukaryota; kingdom Viridiplantae; phylum Streptophyta; class Magnoliopsida; order Santalales; family Viscaceae; genus Viscum; species Viscum album. The sequence continues at coordinate 1,874,757,365 of OY728137.1, read as the reverse complement.
AATAAAAATTAACTTAGTTATAAAATTATATAGATAAAACGAATGTTATTTTTTGAATAAATTTTATTAAATATTCTAATGGTGAATGTTTGTAATGTTATTGAGAAACATCAATGTTTAGATAAATAGTAATAATAAATTTTGTAAAAATCCTACATGTTTTGTAAAATAATAATGTTGTCGAAATTACCTAAAAAATAATAAATAGTTTATATATATATACAAAACAAATTTATTAATATAATGATATATTTTAAAATAATAAAACTAAATTATAACGGAGAAAAATTAATTCCCAAAAACTAAAAATAAAATGTATTATATTAAATAAATTTTCATTTTTACTTTTAACATAAATAAATTATTAAATTTAGTTATGAAGTGTCTTAAAAGTTATAAAGTATTTAAATTATATTTAGATATTATTACACATAATTAAATTAATATTATTATATGTATTTCTATATAAATGATATTTTATTCAATATTTTAACATCAAACACTACTTTCCTCAAGTGTAAATACCCCATCTCCCTTCCCAAGGAAGACTACATCATTTCCACTTCCTAAAAACATACCTACACCCAACATCCATATTTTAATCACCTTATAATTAATATTTATATTTTAAATTAGTAAAAATATATGTGTTTAAGGGGTTAAGGTAAGTACTAATAGAATAACACTAAATAGATCATAATATTCCAATATACATTCCTTTCATTTTCCACTTATCTTCCTCTAACCTTTTCTTTATTTTCAAACCCAGTCCTCCTAAAATTAATTAAATAAAGTATTTTAATTGTATTAGTTTTATAGACCTACTATATAAATTTTATATATTTTATACATATATCACATTATATTGTGAAAATTTCATCAAACCATGAGACTCTCATTTGAATCATGAAAAATAGTTTTATATATGTTTTGTGTATCAAAATATTTACATGGTTAGTAGAAACAATTTAATAAATATTTTGTAAGCTTATTAATTTTAATAAAGAAGTTTTATATTATTAATGCCTTGTTTGGAAACCATGTGTCTAAATTATGGGCGGTTAATTTGTTAATTCAGTGGCATCTTCATTGTTGGGGCATGGTTTAACAAACCATGCAGCCTAACAATGTTATCTTCCATAATTCCAAAAAAATAGAAATTATTAATGTTTACTCTATCGATTTCGAGTCTTAAATTTTTTTCTAACTCTTTGATAACATAACCATGTTTTCATGAAATGGATTTCCGTCTCCCCAATTAGAATAGTTTTATGGAAACCAACCCTATATTTTAGGAAGTTCGTTTTGGATACACCTATTTCATACTAAATCTTAAGTATTTCTCAACCTTCATATACTTCATTATATCCTATCCTACTCCGATGAATAATAAGGAAGTTTGAATAAATATATAGTTTAATGTTGGAAATTAATTAGTGGTTTTGACTGTTTGGTCTTATAGAGAGCTTGAAATTTCATTTTCGTGCATTCACCATCATAGTGGACGCATTTCAAAATTTTGTAATTTTTGTTTCCTTGATTCATGATAGGTATTTTTGTATTCATCATTTAAATTATTTATCATTGAATGGTTTAAAGATATAAATTCTTTATTTTATATAATTAGACAATATAAAAATGTTATGGTGGATTTCATAAATTATTTAATGGATAGATCAATTAATATAAATTTTTAAATGATTTTAAAAGGATTTTAATTCATTTTATAAATGACTATTGTTTTTAAAATTTCCATACATTTCTTATTGAAATTGAATTTTATGATTATAGGCATTTGACCCCATTTGGGGTAGTTTGAAAATGATGTTATGATTTTTCCTGGATTTCCATTGTAGATTGGAATCAATTGGATGTCTTCAATTAGTTAAAAATAAATCACTTAATCAATTTTAAATGATTTCATGTGTTTTTTTACATCATTTTATTAGAATAAAATTTTAAATGTATATTTAAACAATATTTTAAATGAGATTTGTTATGGTGTAAACTATATTGGAAACCTGAGATTGTTATAAAAGAATGGCCAAATTGCTTGTTTCATGTTATATATTTTTAAAAATATAAGGTTCCATATTTTGAGCCATTGTGATTTATAATCGTCTATTGATTGAGATACCATTGAGGATATGTTTAAAATTGTTACACATTTATGCAATTTTTATTCTTAGATGTTGTAAGGGGTATTTCTTTTATGAGTGTAAGACGTAAGGTGAGATTCATTGTTAATTTTTTTAAATTGATAATTTGATTATCTTTTTTTATATTAAATTAATTAACTCAATTTTTTTATATAAAAGGAAAATTGTAATTCAAATAGATGGTGAGTATGTGTATTAATGCATATAATTGTACAGTCACTAGATTGTTCCCTTAGAGAGTAGTGCCTCCTAGATGTGTTGTTTGTACTCAGTGTCAAAAGAGGGTGCTTATAGGTATGTTCTAGTATCATGTAGGGGATCATAGAGGGATGTTACTTAAAGATATTTATTTGCGTATCATTCATGTTAAAATATAGTGTATTTCCAACTAATAAAATATTATATCGGTATTTTTTAGGTGAATCCATATTCCCTGCCTTATTCCCCTAAACCTATTGATTGAAAACACCATTTTTGATTGTTTATTATATGATATCTTATTTATATTATTGGTAGTTATTATATTTTGATTTATTACTATTATGAATTTGGTATAGTTTCAAATAACCTAGAATAATGTTTTGTAAAATATGTTTTGAAATGGAAAATTCTTTTTGAATTATAAAAAGTATGTTAAGAATTTTTAAAAAAGATAATTTCTTTGGCATGTTTTTCATAGATTTAATAAAAGATAATATCTTTTTAGGATTAAAGTGTTTTATAAATTTTTTTGAATCCAATTTAAAACTAAGATGGTTGAGTGTTTTGTAAAAATTGATTCAGATTTGTTGTCTTGTTTTTTTGAACATGTTTGTGAAAAAATGTTTTTGATCTATATTTGAAAATATAATTAATAATATGTCTTTTAATGGGAAACTACAAGCAATTTTTAGTGAAATTTTACAAGGAATATTTGGAATAAACCATGCATAAAACCTATTTAGTGTATAGAGCCTGTAGGTCTTAATTTAGGTTTCCATTTGTAATTATTCTATACCAATGGTTTTTAGGGGTTTTTGGGTTAGAACACTTGTGAATAGTTTTTGACATGGTGATTGACCATCGATTATATGCAGATAGTTTAAAGTAGTTTGAATTTTGTTTTTGGTTGAACTTTCATTGGATAAAAATGTATTTTCCAACTCAAATATATTGTTTTCTATTTCTTAATCATTAGTATCTATATTTATGGAGAATTGAGTTCATTATTATAGTGTATCCAATTATTATTATTAGTTTTTCTAAATATTACTCTAACTATAAATTAGTTTAACATTGTTTCTTTTTATTTGATTTTATTGATGTTTTCTATATAGATGAGAAATTAAATATTATTATCTGGGATCAACATTGTCATTAATTGGGTATTGTTGGTGAAATATTTCTCAATGCTATGTTTTTGATTTCTAGGAACTAGTTTCGAACCTATGGAAAATTTTGGTTTTTATTTTAATTCTAATTTCATTATAATTAATAATGAATTTATTTTATATGATGACATTTTTATTGAATCCCATTTATTCCATTAGTAATATTGGAGGCACCATTGATATTTTTAGGTGAAAATGGGAGAAGAATATAGGCTTTATGGTAAGCTGTTATGGTGCTAAAAACCTTGTGCATGTAGTGTATAAATGTTTTGAAAAATAATAATTATTGATTCATGGTTGAAAAACAATTCAAAAACATTTGAAAAATATCCATTTATATTTTATATTTCCCACTATATTTTAATTACTTATGTTTTTAATTTTCCACAATAATTTCATCCATTACCATGAGGTTGATTAATAGTGGTTTATATAGGTTGATGTTTCTGGAAATTTTTATACTCATTTATCTGGGATTTGTTATTTATAATTATGTTTGAAGAGATTATTTTTAAATTTAAATTAGAATTATAATGAATTTATTTTTTTTCGAAGTAAGGAATTATAATTTTATTTTGAGAGAAATTATAGTTATCATGAAGTGTTTTAAAATTGGTTGATTTCATTATGAAAATTTATAAATAAATTGGGATTGATAGAAATTTTTTTATGTAAATGAAAAAAATATTAAGTTCGCATTGGTTTTTTGTTTTCTATTAAATTGATTGTTTAAAATGATAAGGTATTCCATGGGTAAAACGATTGCTTGAATAGAATTTTAGACATGCATATTTTAAAAAGAATGGTTTTTTCTAAATGTTTAAATTAAAGACAATTTTTTAAAGTTTAATATATATAAAAATTCATGTCTTTGAAAAAAAACCGGGCCATTGTGAATTTTCTATGATTTAGATACAAATAAATTTTCAAGAGGTTATTTTATATGTTTTAGGACTGGTAAATTATTTGTACATGAAATTTTTCCTTGCTATTAATTGGGATTATTTGCCTTGTTATGCAGCATCAATGAGTTAGAATCATGTTTTTTGTTCGGATTTGTACCACCCCTAATATTCATTATGTATTGTTAAGTATGTTTTAGATGATGAATGATAGTATCTATTATATAGTAATTGGGTGTATGTTATTGGATAGTTTACTCTGTCAAGACACCAAAATGAGTGGTGAATATGGAACTTCCTTTTATTTATGATTTCTTGAACAAATACTCAAATACTATAAAATTATCAAGGTCTTGTTAAGGTAATTGAAGTGTTTAGATTGAGTTTAAAATATCATTATTGTAAATAATCAAATTTATCTCTAGTGAATTCATGTTTTCTGATTCATAATAATTCCATTTGGATTGAATTGAGACCCCTTAGGTGGTTTTGGATGGATAAACTAGTTTATTTTTTGGTCTCTTATTTTTTAGGTGTTGGTTGCAGTAGTTGTACCTATACCCTGTTGTTTGAATGTATCCAATGAAGAAAATTTTTAGAACATTCTTGGGTTTAGTTTTAATGGATTAAACTTGGGTATTCCATAGGTGTGTGGTCCAGGTGTTTGTGACATGTCAGACAAATGTATAGATAATGCAATTTTTAGCGTTAGTTTAGATCTTATTGGATTCATCAGGAGACAGTGACCTGAGTATGGTGTCCCAGATGTACAAATTCATTAAAATATCAGGACTCAGGGTTTGGTCCAATACCTTTAACGGCCCAGACCCTCCTGGTCCAGTACTTTTCCAAAACACGGTTCCATCAAACAGTTCCACCAAAACAGTGGCACCAGTCACAGTCTCACAACAAAATGGTGGAATTGTGAGTGTGGCACTGTGACGGTGGAACCCTGAGGGTGACACCTTGATGATGGCACTGTGTCCTCACCAAGGGTCTTCGTTCTTTTTCCAAATTTCAAGTTTTTCCACTCCTGAAATATATATTTTGACATAAATATAATTTAATTCCCCCTTTGAAAGACATTTAAAGAAAATAAATAATATTTAAATTTATCCAACAGCCGTGCGACCCTTAACTAACGAAAATGGATGACTTTTTCTCGGTGTTACACCATTTCCCCATACCTTCCAGTTCCTCCTCTGTTGCATGTTTTTCCTCCGATTAAAAGAAATGGTTTAATGCACAGCCATTATAGACACCACCCTGATGGGAATAATTAAATAAGGATTAATCCCATCATGTGTAACCTCCCAACCTCATAGGAAACCATGATCCAACTTTAAAGCAGTTCAAAATTCCTTATACCGTAACAATATGATCTCATCTTTATATCACGCTATAATTTCTTCTTTCTCCTTCTTGGTTGAGTTTATTTCTTATCCCTGGGTGCGCTTGGAATCCCTCCTTCTCGAGGCTTGTGGTGTGCCTGTAATGGAGATTTTCTACACATCCTTGGAGTCCCTAAGTTCCTCCCCTACAAGTCGCGCAACCTTAGTTCTTGGCGTGTGGAGAAAGACGTCGATCCTTGATCAATCTAGGTAGGGTTTTCCTTTGTCTCTCTTTAGTGCGTATCATGCAGGGAGGGTATGCTATTGTTTATACAGGATGGATGAAAAAAACATTAAAGAAGATAAAAAAAGACTTTTAAATAATGTCAGGGAGGGTGTGATAGATGTTTCTGCTATATTTATGTACCCTTGATTATTTATATTGTGAATTGTGCGGGCCTATGCCCACTGAAAATCACAGCTGTTGGTGGTCTTTCTTTGTGCATTAATGAACCTCTGTCTTCTGTAATGATTTAACGACTCCCACATGTGAATTTGGTTAATCGTATAAACTCGTCTGATTTAACGAATGTCTAGTGAACAATAGATCCTTGTGTGATCACCCGGGTTAACCAAATAGAAAGAAAAAAACATAGTGAATGATGTACTTGAGTCTGGAAATTTTTTGCTATATCTTGGTGGGATGTCTGTTTGTTCTGCTCGATGCTTAAGGGGTGATGTGGATGGGGATGGGATCCTCTATTATTATACGATTGTTTTTTGTGGATCTGAGTCCATGTGTGTCTATATCTTGGGGATTGGTTTGGTTCCAGTACCTTGAGGGATCTCAAAGATCCCTTTTTTGTAACATTACAAGAGGACCGGGTGTCAATGCTTAAGTGTTATTCAGCTATTTTTCATTCCTAGCTAATGGTTATGCCTGTTAATTTCCCAATAGTGCATAATTTACTTAAATGAAGTGACATCAACACGAAAACAAGAAAGGGTTCAATGGGGAATTGGTTTTGGGAATGAGTTGTGACTTGGCTGTGAGTGTTGTGCCTTTCTTTTATGAATGAATAGTAACGAGGGTGTTTGTGCTTAGGTTTGTTTTGAAACACCTAGGTTCTGATAAGTGCTTGATACATATACATATAATTATAGTTTTTATGCTTCTTATTCATGACCCACCCATGTTGAGCACTTCATGCCGAACACCCCATTTCATGGGGGAGGGTGTTTTTCCCAACACTCATATGAGTGGCTTGTTATTAGCTCCTTTTCTTGTCCCCTTCCTGAATATCCAAAGACTCATCAGGAAGGATGTGATGGCCATAGGTCCATTATAGCCCAAGGTTCTTCGGGCAGGGTAGTTGTGGTGGTTGGCCTAGGTGTGTGCGGGCAGGTTGTTACCCAAGTATCTTCGGGATGACACCCTAGTGCCTTTAGGTGTGGCTATTGTTATTTTGGCCCAGGTGTTTGCAGGCATGGTTATGCGTGGTTGTTGTGGCCCATGTGTTTGTGGGCCGGATTTGTGGTTGTGGCCTAGTTATGTGCGAGTGGGGTATGGCAGTGGGACTGCGGTGAGAATGGTGGGAGAGGTTCGATGAATAAGACGTCTTCAATAACCAGTGGGGAAGTGGTGCGGGGTACCCAATCATCGATGTGTTATTACTATCAAATTTCTTGACTTGCGTTATTTGGGGAGTGTGCCTTGGTGAGGCTTGGGTGGGAAGTTTTCCTTTATAGGTGTTTTGGATTATCTCTTTTCTCACGGGGCATTGGAATGCCTCCCCAATTGTGCACATGATCTTTTGGTTTTCTCTACCAGGTATACTTGTATACTCACCCTATGTATATAAAACTTCATTTAGGTTTCCAGGAGGACTTCAGGGAACATGCATGGTCTTACTAGTTAAGACATTGGGATAGTTTCTATTGCTATTTTTCTTTCTTTTGGTACTTCCTTTGGGGGTTTTATTTTACTTTTTTATCATGTAGTTTTGGAACATGCATATGAGAATGGTTTGTTTTGGCTTTACGTGTACTTCCACCTTTGGTGTTGTTTAGAATTACTATCTTATCTCCCAAAACTATTAAATAAAATGTGTAATTCCTTTCATATTATGATTCATTCTATACCCTTGGGGCTAGTCACCACTTAGGGACCTATAGAATGCGAGTCCTGGGGGTTATTATCTCTCCTTCAACTCGAAGAAGGAAGGGTCTGGCAACCTGCTATCCCATCTCTCATCTTGGTGGAGGCAGGTTGTGATAATACCATTTCATATTTATTAGTTTTCTTTTTGGAGGCTTAGTTCTTTGTTTGGTGATATATGATTTGATTAATGTTGGTGAATATGTTTTTTAATTGTTAGATATTACTTTGGTTTTGTTTTCCTAATAGATATATAGTTAGTTAATGTGTTTTCTGGAGGATAATTGTCTCTATTATGTTCTTTGAACTGTTTCTATCTCTTTAGAGTGAAGATGTCATGGATCCCTATTTTATAGAAATTTAAAATTATAGGGAGACGTACAATAGGTGTTTTTTTCTAAAAAAATTATGATATGGAAAAAATTTAGATGGTTTTTACCCAGAGAATTTGATGATTTTTTCTTGTTAGATATGTGGTTTTATGAGTCATATGTTTTCTTGGTGATCCAATAAATATTTACTCCAAATTATGTTGTAACATTATTCTAATTTTATCATGGTCTTTCTAGGGCAAGAATGTGGAATAATTGTGATAACATTAATACCTACCTATAACTAATATTTTATAGTTTATATTCTTTTTTGGTAATTTTATTAGTTCTATGTTTTAGGAAAGACTTTTAGATTTTATATAATTTTTTCTTATGCGATGGCATTGGATGGAAATTTTAGTACAAGTAATGTGTTATACCATAAATAAGAAATTTTCTAATTTTTTTTTCTGTCTTGGTTTTTCAGCAAGGGTAATGAATGATTCCGTGCATAAACTGAAAAACCCAATAAACATCAAGAAATAATATTTTTTTGAGGATTTTTGTGAAAGAAATGCATAAGGATGGTATAAGTAATGTGAAAATTACTGGGGATGCTCAAGAGTTTTAATTAAGTAGTTTTACATGGTTGGTATATGGACTAGAAACCATGTAACCAAACTGTGTGGGGGTGTTTTATCATTCTAGTGTCTTATGCGTGGTTGGAAACAATTTTACCTGACCATGTGGCGTAAACATGAATGGTTGTAAGATTATTAAAAAATATAGATTCCAAAATCTACCACCCCAATTTTACGGTATTCCCCCCACTTTTTTCCACATCACATGGCCAAAACAGGGAACATAAAGGGGAATTCCTAATATACTCTTCTTTTTTTAGTTGGATATTCCACAAAATTTCAATTTTACCAATAATAATCCCTAATTAATCCTTAATTATTTGATCTTCCTCTATTAGTTCATGTATTTTCTTACTCCCTTGAACCCTAGGGAGATTAATTAAAGGATATAGGTTCAGGGTAGTTTCTAATTTGAGGTTTTAATTGTTTGGGCTTACAGAGAGAAAATGTTTACCTGGTTTGTAATTACATATCAAAGGAGAAATGATTTTTAATGGTTTAGACATGGTTCCTCTTGATTCAGGGTAGATATTTCTGTGTTCTTCCATTATATCTCATACCATTGAATGCTTCATTGTATAAAATTCCCGGTTTTTTCAAATTAAACCTAAATATATTAGTTATTTACGATTTTATAAAGTTTTTAATGGTTGTATCACTATGCATAAATGTCTTAAATTTGTTTTCAAGATTTGTAAAGAATTGTTTAAATAGAGAGTCAATTTAAATGGTACCATAATGGGGTATTAAAAATAATTTTTTTATTAAATACATCTAACATGTTTTTTTTGTTAATATCACAAAGGAAAAATATTTTTTGGAATTCCATGGAAGGAGGTAATTGAATTTATTTCTCTAATGGATTCCAAATATAAAAATGAAATTGGTATTAATTTTTTTTAAGTGTGATTCTCTATGATATAAACTCCAGGAATGTTTAAAATTATTTTCATGGGATGTTAGAATTTATATTTATAGTGGTGTGAAATGGAATGGAATCCCCATTTAGTTTTGAATGAAATCCTTTGTTGGATCATTTAAACTGATTGTTTTTTAAAATGTATGATACTATTTTCTATCCCTTATGATATATGTGGAATTTTTTATTATGAATAATTCAAGGAATTTATTAATATCATTATACTTTTAGGGTATAATTTTTCATTGATATAGAATGGAGTTGGTTTTTAGTTGGCTATAATAGTTGATGTGATATTTAAACTTAATGATTTATTATGAAAATTAATGATCATTTGGAATGTCCACTTACCATTATACATTTATTTATAACATGAGACCCAAGGTAGATATGTAGAGAGTTTATATGTGTATTTATCTTTCTTTATGTTCAATCACTAGATAGTGACCTATGAGAGTGTCACTACATGAGTGGTAAAATTTTATGTAGTGACATGAGAGGGTGGTGATAGGTATATTTCAAATTCACAGATGTGACCTAAGCATATGTGACCTTAGGTGATAATTTCTAGTGTTTTTTAGTTTTGAACCCAATATGTTTTACATTATATATTATATCCATTAGAATTTTTCTAGGGATTATTTTTGACCGGTTATATCTCATAATCATTTATTGTTTGCACAAAATTATTAATTGTTTGTTTAGCTGGTTATCACTTATATTTATTATGGAATACTACACTTGTTTATATTAATTACATATATGGATTATATATTCTTTTAAATAAATATTCAAGATTTATTAATTAATAGATGTTTAAAAGGGAAATTATTTGTAAATTATGAATTAAAATTTACAGAATCAATTTAAAAATAGAAATTTGAATTTGAATTATTTTTTATAGATTTAATAAAGATCCTATATGTTTGGGTTAATTAGTTTTAATTTATTTTTAATTACCCTTTATTAACCTAAGGAGAGAGATTGTTCCATAAAAAGAATACGTGAAATTTTTTAGTTTATTTATATTCATGTGCGAAAAACCTATATGTTTTTTATATTTAAAACTAGAAATAATGATTTTTTTGAAAGGAAATATAACAAACTCTTTGGAAAATTTTTACTGGGTGTGTTTGGCCCACACCATGCATTCACCATTTGGTGTATGTGTCTTTTATTTTTTATTTCAATAGACCAGCTTCCAATTTTCTCTAAAATTAGATCATTATGGGTTTTGTATAGGATTGATTTTTAGGGGATGGTTTGGGACTTGGTGGGTATCCATTGGTGAAATAGTGGTAGTTATTCTAGTTTATGTATTTTTTTAGTTTAACATTTATAGGGTGTTTATATATTGATATAGTCACTGAGATGGTTTTTGATTTCCTATTACATTGTAACTGTATTTCTAAGAATATAGTTTATTACTATTGTGATATTCATTTATTATTATTATTTCCATTTTGTGTCACTTTGATCAGTTATTTTTAATATAATTTTTAATTATTTGAAAACATCGATATAAATTTTATGGATGGTTCATATCACATTTTCTTGTGGGACCCTTAAATCATTCCCAAATATATTTTTTTCAATTCCTAGCACCCTTTATCTATCCATTGGGTATTTATAATTCCCTTCAGGCCTTGTGGAAAATTGGATTTGGTGATGTGTAATGCCAACCATTTCTTGTCATTTAAAGGTTATATAAAATTATTGAAGATATATAAATGTATTAATATATGTACTAATAATATTATGTAATTAATTTTAAAAATTTACAAGTAGATCTACAAAAATAATGATATAATAGAATATATGTTATTTTAAATCCAACTTAATGTAAAAAAAATTCAATTATAAAAAATAAAGCCAATAAATAAAATTCAATGACTATAGTTCAAAAATTAAAACATAAAAGAATCTAATTCACTAATATATTTATGTTCTAATAAATAGAATTTTATATTATAGGTGAGAAAAAGGTGACCAAATAAATCAGAATCTATTGCAATATGATTATCATTCCCAACACTTTCATTTTCGGTTTATCAACAGAATCTCTTTATTTTTAGATTAGATTCTTCTTAAATACTCATCAAAATTTCCACTTAGTATTATTTCCATTTTAATTTATTGTGGATATTTATTATTATCCATCATATATAAGACATAAAAGACAACATAATTATTTTTCAAAAGGAATTGATTCACAAAGACATCACATTGAATCTTCTAGATTTATATTATGTTTTAAAAAACCTATGATATTTTTATTACATTATTTAATGTTCAAAAATATATTTTCCTTTTTATATTGTGAATCTAAAATTTTATAAATTTATATATAGTAATATCCTTTTTGATGTTTTTTAACAATGTTTTATTTTTTGTTGATAAATAACTTTTTTAAATTATGTATTTATAAAATAAGAAAATGGTACCAAATGCATTGGGTATGTTTATAATGTGAAGAAGTTGTTATGTGATGTTTTTAGGAAATTGGGGAACTTTAGAAAATTACAAAACTAATTTAGATGATTCTTTTCTAATCTCAATGTCATTAATATCCTGAAAATATATAATTCATGATTTTATAAATGAATGGTATATGATGTTTTTTGGATACAGTATAACTAACTAATAAGCACTGGATGTATATGTTTTAATAATAATGGAGACTTGTATGTGAAAAAATTAATATAATTTCAATGAATAAATAACGGTGTTAAAGTTTTTTCAGAATGAAAAATCGGGACATAGTGCTCTGGATATAGTATTTTGATGTGTAGATTCAAATGTATTTTTTGACACATTCTATTCGATAGGGAAATTAAAAACTGTGGAATTTACAAAGTCTATGTTTTAAGATTGATAAATCAAGGAAACAAAACTACATAAAGAAAACACCATGAAATATATAAGCTTAAATTTTTTTTATGTTTGATAATGTTCAAACTTTTTGATCAGACACCCCTTCCAAATAGAAGTATCAGATGAATTATTTTTAAAAAATTTATGTTTTTAAAATTAGTTGAGCTCTTGAAAAATTTATAAAAACAAGATATTTGTTCTAACTATGAATTATGTGGTAGAGGGTTTTATACAAATATCTAATTTCACATCATTTCTTGTTTGATATACTTGATTAGACTGTTTTAGTAGAATGATTAGATCATATGATGGAGAGTTGGTGTTTATGAAAAGAGACATGTGTAGATGTTTATTAGTTTATGTGGTTTTGTAAAATGTGAAATAAATGAAAAGTCACTCACAAAATGGAATTTTAATATCTATGAATAAAAAATGGGTGAGAACATTTTCATAATCAGATGCGACAATACAGAAATTGAAAGTCAAACAAACCTTTTTAGAAAGAGATGTGTGATAATGTTTGATTATTCTTCATCAGATATAAGTTTACCAATTGAAGTGATTTTTTTAAAATAAATTTGATTAAATAAGTATTAGAGTACACATTTTTTATCTGAAAATGTATAGAATAAATGATAATTTTATATAGTAAACCGTGTTGACATTTCTACTAGATAGTTATTATAAGAAGTTGAATTATTTATATGTTTCAGGAATATAGTAATCCTATTTTTGTTGTATTTGTTAATTGGATATTCTAATTTTGTTTTTTTAAGTGGTTCAATAGGAACTGAACTAATGTTATGAATCATGTGATGTTACCATCTTTCAACCATGAAAAAAAGGCCAAACTAGATCATTTTTTGAATATTTCAATGGGTGAATAGAACTATAATGATGAACAAAATTCCAGGAAAATATCATATTGACATTATCAAACAATTGATGTCAAGATAAAAGATTTATGTGGTTTATATTCATGTATGGTTTGGAATTTTAAATTCTACATAATTATAGAATATTTAAAATTAATCTATAATATTAGATAAGCATTAATAAGTGATCAAATGAATATTAAATATCCAAAATTTTCATATTTTTTTAAAATTGGTGAGAGGGAAAATATTTCTGTTTCCCGAATTTTATATTTATGGGGGAACTAATAAATAGAGTGGAAAATATATTGTTTAGGTATATTTTTCACCCATTGATAAAAGCTAAAAAACTTATATTTTTTTTCAAAACTAAGTATCTAATAGTATTTATTTTGTGTTAAAAAAATTCTAAAAAGAGGGGTTTAATTAAAAGGTCATATGGAGTAAAGATAATATTATTATTAAAAGATAAATGGACTTAGAGAATTAGTCCATGTTTAAAGAGGATGTTTGAGAAGAACATTTTTGTTAAATATAAAGATCAGAAATTTGGGTAAAGGTGAATATTTATAAAAGGGGAATCATACATTTGTCATTGGGCCCAGACCATTGGACATAAAGATATCAGACAAAGGCTTATTATATATATATTTCCATATTGAAATTTATGGAGTATAAAGTTTCAATTCTAATTTCCCTTTTTTGAGGATAATTTTTTTAATAATTTATTTTTAACTGAAGAGGGTCTGCATAATCATTCATATCAGAAGATAGATTAAGTCCAACATGAGATGACCTAAGATGTTTTCACTTGGTCATAATGTTGAATTTCCGTAGATGAACAGAAGTGGCTATGGAAAGGATATATGTTCTTATAGTAAGGATGATCCTGGTAAATTTTTTGTTCTATGTTTAAATTATGACTGTTTGATACATGATATTTTGTTAGATGGTGATAAGGGTAGTACAACAACAAGATATAGGGGTTAAATTTAATAAATTTTAAGATTTTAAAAAAGAAATAACTAATTCAACCCCCATTATTAATGGTTATATGATCATTTTGAACATCAATTTGAATCGATTAAAATGTTACCTTAATAATTTTTTTATCATGGAAAAAATAAATTCCATCAAAAGAAAAGGGAATATTATAGTTTATTGAGTAAATGATCATGTTTGAAAAAACATGATGATTCTATATCTCATATCAATTATCCTAGAAGTTGTTAATATCTCTAAAATTTAGTTTCCACCCATTTAGAAGGACCACTTCTGACTTTTACTGATAAGAAAAATATTTAAGTTGATGGAAAAGTGAAAAATGGTGTTATTATGTCTCAAAAAAAAATTTATACGATAGTTATGGGTTTAAAAATAGAAAATAATATGTCGGACATATTCGAATGTATTTTTGAAAGAAATACTACTGTGATGGAAGAAAATATAAAAATCTAGAATATCATGTTTGAAGGTATAATATTGAGATATGAGGAAACAATTGGTGACAAATTTAATAGAGCTAATGATGTTTTTACAACATCAAAGTATATATATATATATATTTTATGATTCTATAACAATATAGAAACTCAAAAGAGACATTCCAGATAGGATTGAAACTAAAATTTCATATTTAAAAGAAAATGAAATTTTATCTCTAGGTGAACTACAAAAATTTCTTATTTTTTGTTTGAAATGTTAAAGATCATGTATTCAAAAAGAGCATGAAATATGAAATGGATTTTGAAGCGATAAAAAAGATGAAAAATAAATATACGGATTATATTGAACATTATGATTCCAAATATTAATAGGATGATGATTTGAATAAAAAAATCATATCTATTATCTCAAATACCAATCATAGAAGTTGAAAGATATATAGATGAAAAATTCCACTAATTTTTTTAGTGCCTTGGAATTTGGATGTTTTCTATGAATTTCCACAAAATAAAGCAAGTAAATTTGAAGATCATTCTTATGAAAAACCATAGTGAAATAATTTAGATAAATCTCTAGATAATGAAATGAAGTTCAATGGTAAAAATTATATGGTCTTTGGAAATGAATTAATTATGATAGGTAAGAATGAAAAACATGATAGATGTTTTATTAATTAATTATTATATGAATGATTTGAAGGAATCTAAACCTTATTTAAAAAATTATAAAGATAGGAATATTCATCAAATTATGATGAATAATGAGGAGAATAATCATATTTGGAGTATTATCTTATATTAAAACACATTTCATGTCAAAAAAGAACTCTCAAGATATAAATCATAATGGGGATGAAAGATACTAGAAATGTTGTTCAAGTATTAGGTGAAATGAATCAAAGTAATTTTATATTATAATCTAGGAATTTTATAATATGTAATGATGATTGAAGACCACATAACAAATTATTTATGTAAGGTAGATGAGGTAAAAAACAGAATCATAACATCTTAAGGATGAATGTAACGTAACAAATTTCAATGAAGTTTTCTCTAAGGCTTTATAAGTTAAATCTAAATCATCAAATGATATAGAAAAATATCACATCATGAATTAAGTGAAGTCTTCACACACTGTTTGATAAAAATTATCTAATTTTACTATCCTTACAAGTTACAGAAAAGGTCTTGTGAAATCATGGAATGAAAATTTTAGTGAAGAACCTATCAAATATAAAAATCTAAAAATTCGATCAACATGAAAGATTGTCTACACCTAGAGACTATTATATTAAATATAATTTATGAACATTAATAATATCTCATTAGTGAATGAACAGACCCCAATATAAAACCAATTTTCTTTGGTTTTTTCTTGTGTTATGGATTTTATAGGTATATATCAATGGTTTTTGGCATAATGTTTCACATATCAGAAGAAGTCATGAACATTGTGGATGAAATGAAGAAATTAGATTAAATATGTTTCGTAAAACATTTTCTTTTGGACATGTCAAACATCAAGATGTTACAAAACTTGAAATATAATTTTTTTAATATCTGGAAGATGTATATAGAATATGTGATAAGGATGGCCACCATGAAAATGAATATATGAAACCTCTTCCCAAGAAAATATTTCATTTTATAAAATTAAAAAAATCTAGAAGTAAGAGAGTTATGGAAATAGATTTTTTTGAGAAAACCCAAAAAAACTACAAAGGATGGAATATAAATATGTTATAGATGTTTTCATTACACATGACTTGAGATTTAATAATCTTGAAACAAGTTGGAAATTGATATGGATTATTTGTTGACTTTGGAAATGATAGTTACATAAAAATTAAAGGAAATGGGGTGTCTAATATTGAAAACAAAATGTTGCAATATAATGAATTTTTCATAATTTTTAAAAACATTAACTACTGTAATTCAAAATTCTGATGGTAGAAAATAAGTTATTTTCCAAAAATATTCTCGTATTATCAAAGGTGTGGAAATAATAATTTTATTAATTGATGATAATGAGCAAGTAGACATTGGTTTTATTGGAGAATATGATTAGTTGATTTCTCTAAGTGATAAACATGAGAAAAGGATGTGGTAATGTTCAATCATATTTATTTGGTATAAAAGTATTAATATTTTCCAAATTTGATGTTGTATGAAAATTTCAAACGTTAAAAAAAGAGAAGATGATATTTATATAATTTTTTAGAATGAAAAAATGGTTTGTAAAACCAAGAAAAAGCTTGAGATTTAAATTAAAATACCTCAATAAATTATTCATTCAAATACATTTTAATTGATTGGAAATCAATCAACAATTGTATTTTTTTACTTTATCACTATCATTGATGATTAAATTATTATGACCAATATCATATTTGTGAATCATAAGTTAGAGGATGTATAGATGTTCATATTATTCAGAAACTATGTTGATAGAGAAATGGTGGATTATAAAAAAACATTGAGAACATATAATAGAGTTGAATTCACATGAAATTACATTGAATATTATTTGAAAATATCATGAATTCAAATATCATTTTAGTGCTCTATTCACATCATAGATCAATGGAGTTGAAGAAAGGAAAATAGGATCATGGTGGAAATGGAAAGAAGTATTCTAGAAGAATTTATTTAGTCAATGTTATACTATTGAGACGTTTTTAGTACTACTTAACATATACAAACCATATGTTTTATGAGGTTTAAATAAAACATGACTTTATATGAAGTGAGTTTTAAGAATAAATCCCCAATTAAGTAAGTAGATTTTTTTGGAAGTCCATGTTCTCTAAAAATAAAAAATTTATGAACTTGTAATATTTGATAAGAAATATAATGAAGTAATATTCATGGGATATTTAACCAAAAAAAGAAGGTAAAAATTTAAAGACAATAATTTATAATTTTTTTGGATTCATTTGATGTGTAATTTATTAAAAATACAAATTCACTAACAATGGTGTTGAAAATCATGAAGAATTCAATGTTAAGTTTTCCAATGAATGTGATCATGTGTCGAAATCGATATATCAATTATTAGAAGAATTGTGTAATAAGGAAAGTTAATCCAAGAGATAAATATATAACTTAAAACCATAAATAAATGTTAAAATTGAATATATTATTGAGAATTATAAATATTATATTTATGGACGATGACTAATTTTATTAGAAAATCAAACAACACTCACCTCATGAATTCATGTAGAATGAGTTTTAGAAGAATATGATTATAATGAATGGGTTGATCTGATGAATGAAGTGTTGTATTAGATTAAAAGTCATAGTAACATGTTCCACATATTGAAAATAAATTTTTTTAGAAAAATATGGGTGAAAAAAAATAAGTAGAATGAACATAGTGATGTTTCAAGAAAAAAAGAAAGGCATGTTCATAAATTCAATGTTTTAGTGAAGGGTGTGGATTTAAGAAATATTTTCCTCCATTGAAATATTATAGACTATTATAATTTTTTAGTACTGGATACATAGAAAAGTTACAAGGTTTATTAGATGGATGTATTGTGATATTTTCAAAATTGTTGAATTGGAAAAAAAATTAAATTTATAAAACTTATGGATTTATACATGATAATGGAATAAGAAAGGCTTTTGAATCAAATAAATCCTTTTATGGGGTAAAATAAGATCCATGATCTTGGTATTCCAAACATGAAATTTTTTTAGGATGTTTTTATTTTTATAAAGAAAATTTGTATAGAAACCAATATGTAGAAAATGTTAAAAACAAAACCATAGATGAAGTTGTTTATGTGTATGATTTATTTTTATAAAATGGAAATAAAAAGTTTTTAATAAATTTAAAGAGTAGATTAAAATGAACTTTTAAATCTCAATGTTTGGTGGATTATCATTCTTCATGTGTTAAACTATTAAAAAAATAAAATTACATTTTTGTATCTTAAGAAAATTATTCAATGAATTATCATTGATGTTTGGTATGGAAAAATATAAAGATTTTTACACTCCTATTTTAGTTTAAATAAAGACTAGTAAGTATAAGGATTGGAAAATTATGAATTTAAACATTTTCATAAGATGATAAGAATTTTTCTTTATCATATAACTCCAAGACATAAAATTGTTTATGTTGTGAATTTGTGTGCCAGATATTAGAGTGATCTAAAAGAATATAATATGTTGGAAGGAAATAGAATTTTTAGATATATTAAAGGAATAACATTACATATGGGGATATACAAAATATTATGTGATTTGAACATTCAAGGTTATACTAAAGCTGATTGGGATGGAGATTGCAGTGACAAAAAAATTGTCATCACGAGGAACATTTTACTTTGGAGAGTATAGTGTGAGTTTTCATAGTAATAAATAGTGTTTTATAACCATCAGAATAGAGAAATAAGAATATGTTTATACCACCCATAAAATGTACTAAAATTTTGTGTATGAATTATTAGATAGAATATTTAAATTCTTATGTTTGAAAACTATTAAAGATACCTTTTTATAAGATAATTGTAATTTATCATTCTAAAAATAAAATCCAATAGTCAGGATAAAAGAATATAGATATAAAGTTTGACATCATAAAATACAATGTTGATGGTGAATATATTTTTCTAGAATTTATTTCAAAGGAATATAAAATTGTTGATGTATTCACAAATATTTTTCTAAGGGAGATATTTGATGAATTGAGTCTGCAACTTCAAGTTCTACCTCTAAAAAAGGCTTGTTAAAAAATTAGGAATGTTCACCCACTATGCATTAAAATATGTTTAAAATGGGGGTAAACATGTACAAATTTTTCATCTATGGTAGAGGGAATTAATTTTATTAATTTATTGAATCTCAATAAGTTGTTATAGTAAAATGGTTAGAGAAAAATAGAATTGAAAAAAGTCAGAGAAAAGAAAAGGCTAGGGGATTTTATCTTAATATGGCCAGAAATTTCCTTTCCACAGATGGATGTAATTTCTTTAAAAACATTAGTTTATCCTATAGTGTGATTTTAGGTAATCTTATTTTGAGAAATATATTGTCCTTATTAAATATTCAAATATGATTCCTTAAAAAATGTGAGTTGATAGAAAGTTTTAAAGTTTTGAAAACGATGAGTTGAACAGGTTTTTAATGAGTTTTCCCAAATAATACAAAGTGGGAGATATAATACTCTTCATAGTGTTTTTGTTTTGAATAATTTTCAATTTTTATTGAAAACAATATTTTTGTAGAGATTTTTTTTCATAAAATTGGTCAAAATTATGAATTTAGAGTAATTAGTTTATAGAAGGAAGTCAATTTTAAATTTTTGTAGGTATGAATGTTATATATTTTTAGAACATTCCAAAATATATTAGATGATTATTTTATGATCTCAAAGTTCTCAAACTTTTGCAGATACCATGATTCAATATTTTGATCGAAGAAGGGTTGTTGATTTTTGTTCAGATTAAACTTATCAGAATGAGAAGCATCATATGTAGAATTTGAAATAATATTATAGATATGAATAAAGAAATGATACAAGACACTTAAAAAGAATGGAATATGTTGACGTTTTTGGGGTATACAATTCCAGACATAGTGGTTCAGACATAGCATTCTGGATGAAAATATTCAAATGGTGTTCCAGATGTAGACCATCATACATATAAATTCCAAATAGTAGAATATAAATAGATGAAGATTGATTATTGATATATACATACATAACTCATACATATAGATAAAGATTCAATAAATATATATGTTTTAAGTTAATGAATAATGATAATGTTCAACCCTAATGATCGGAATAAAAAATTAGACTGCTGTTTCAAATAATTTTTTTGTTGGAAATATATGTTTGTAAATGTTTTTGAGTTTATGAAATCAATGATAAGATAAATATATAAGTTCTAATTAAAATTTATTAGGTAGTAGTTTTTATAAAAGTCTCCAATATTGCTTAATCTTTTATCAAAAATACCTGATCAGGATGATGTTGCAAGATGAACAGATCAGATGATGCAATGTTTGTGTGTGTGGAAACTGATAAGAGTTGTTGGTGATGATATTTAGTGGGTTTATAGAATGTTGATGAAATAAAATTTGACTCAAGTGATGAAATTTCAACATTAGTTTATAAATAAAGTGTGATATCATCAATTTAATAAAATAGATTGTTCAAGATATAGATCACGAGACAAGAATTTCTGGGAAGATACATGTCAATAATTTTGAAGTTACTTCTTGAGATAGAAGTTGATAAATTCTACAGTGCTCACAAAAAAATTTATTGAGAAATAATTAGATGATTTTAATGTTTTTATATAAAAATTATAAAAAGAAATTATAATGTAAAATGTGTTGAAGTTGCTATCAAACATCTATTGCAATAAATTGAAGTCTTTAGAAGTTGAAAAAATGTAATAAAATATTTTTAGTTGTCTTTGTGAATTGGAGTATTCAATTGAGTTTTATTAAAGTTTGTCAATAGAAACTATATTAATGTTCAAAATAATAATATATTACTAAATTTAATGTTAGAAACATAGTCCATTTTGGATCAATTTTTTTAAATTTTAGTGGGTGAAGCAAATCATAATGTTAAAATGAATTGTAAAGAGATTTTCAGACTAATAGGATTTGAATAATCAATTTTTGGATAGTACATCTATAATGTTCTTATTCATGTAAGGTTGAGTATTGTGAAGTTTTTTTTATTTCAAAATGATCCAAAAAGCACCAGAAGAGTTGACAAGAAATGAGAAGTTTTTGAATTGAGATCAAATATATAATAAATTGGTAATTGTGAATTTGAGTGTTAGGAATGTATTTTAGATTCCAGCCATTACTATTTTGGAGGGAACTATAAAATAAATTGGGAAGTACAACATTCATGGAAACTATTAACGGGTGTATATATTTTGAAACATAGTTTATTTTGTGTTAGAATTGAGTTTCAAAATGAAGTTGTTTTAAGTAAAATAAGAGTTTTCAGACAAGGGTTTCTGATTAAAAGATCATGCAATGTTTTGTTCTGAGTATCATATAGAGATAATCCAAGTTAGGGTATCTATTTTTGTTTTGAGAAAAATATCGATAAATATACTGATGTAAAATAAAAGGATCATAATGTCTTATATGTGTACAGATTAAAAATATTCAAGTGGATAGAATTCATCAAAATGAGGCTATCAAGTGTAGAATGATCAAACAAAGGATGATTAGATTTATATTTCTGAATAGTTGTTTGTGGAGTGGAATTGTTTAAAGATAAATTTCTATTTTTTGAAAAACATTTTTATGAAAACATTGTAAATAGATGCTAGACTATATATTCATTCTTATCAAGAGATAGAATGATTCTAGTGGGAGTTTTTAGGATTTTATTACATTATTCATAATTGTGAATTTTTATAGATCCATGGGATTGGTATGGAAATGTTGTTGGTTCTCACACAAAGGATAAACCATTAAAATATTTGTTATTTTTTACTTTCAAACATTTTCATACATGTGTTTTTATTAAAATGTGATAATGATATAAATCTAACAAGTTGTAAGGAATGAATTTACTAGTGTTGGAATTTATAAAGAGTTATCAACTAATTCAACCACCTCTCAGTTATTCGATCACTCTTTAGATCATCAATATTCTTTTGGAAATCATAAAGAATCCCATTACTTTCCATGGGTTTATTTTAGTATTACGATAGTAAAATTATTTCTATCCAAGTGGAATGAATTATTATGAACATTATATAATGTGACTGGGGGGATTGGAATTATATTTCCTTCCAATTCATTGGTTAATATGATATATCTATTGTAATTTAGTTTATTATTACTAAAAATGGTTATATATTTTTTTAAATTTTAGGTATTTATTATTTATAAACATATGTTTTCTGGTAATATGATGAGATATTTTTTACAACTCAAATGTTTGATTTTACCACTATGATATGGAATTTCATTGTTATGAAATTCTTATATTGGTTCTTGTATCATGAACATTCCCTTTTTTCTCTCACCTTATAAGCTTTTAGCTTACCCATTCCTTGATTTATTCCCTCAGGTGGTCACATTTACTATAGAAAACATGATATATTTCAAGAGTAAGATGAATAAGGAATTTTGGATGATTTCCAGAGCATGAATTTCTCTAGACACCATGAAAAAATCAACACATATAGTGATTTGATTAATCTTTTTGTGGGAAAACATGATGTAGGAAATTTATAATTATTCATAAAGATGATTTGGTTTTCAAGAGTTGAAGGATGATAAACAATATCTTATAGGAGTTATAAACCCTTTACATATTCCTATATATAAATTTGATGAAATTTTAATGTAACTCTTAATTAGATTACCAACTAATCATAGAAAGAGTGATCCAATCTAGGTTATTGTTGATCGACTTACCAAATATGCACATTTCCTATATATAGTATAATATTTTCCTATGGAGTTTTTTACATTACTCTATATTAATTTTTTTAATATATTATAGAACACCTATTTTAATTTTCCCAAACTATAGTCCATGATTTAAATTTTATTTTTTGAAAAAATATAGATGGACCATGATACTGAGATTCATTTCAATACCACATATTATCGTCAAACTGATGGGATGTCATACAGGACTATCTGAACCGTAGAAGACAGGTTGGCTTAATTATCACATGACTTTAAATGTATGTGGGATTGCTATATACATTTGGTTTATTTTTCCTAAAATAACAAGTTCTATTAACGTTTTAAAATATAGTTGTGTGAAAAATTATATGGAAAGAGATGTCATGCCCCAACGTGTTTAACCGAAGCTAGTAATAAGAAACTTGAAGGCCCAAAACATGTGGAGGAGACAATGAAAAATGTAATTAATATTCAAACACACATTAATGTATCTCGAAGTAAGAAATGGTGCTATGATGATAAATGAAGGAGTGATTTATAATTGCAAGTGTGAGATCTTGTTTTCATGAAGGTATCTCTATGGATGGCTATTATAATATTAAGTGAGAAATGATAAGATGATCCCCTTGTAAATCAAAGATTTTGAAATCATAGATATAATTAGAGAAATGGATTACCATTTTGGAATTCCACGTATCCTTTCTAAAGTATATGATATGACACATACCTATTTTTTATGGAAGTACATTCTAGAATAGAATCATGTTCATAAATATGATGAAATATAGTTGTAAAGTGATTTATCATACTATGAATAATGCATTAGATTATTATTAGTTGAGAATAGGTGTCTTAGAATCAAATTACACAACTAGGGATGTTGCATTGCAAAAATCATGAGAAAAATGAGGTAATATGGGACAATGTGGGAATTAGGATAAAGAAATACACAAATCTATTCATCATGTGAAATTATTGAAATTTTTAGGTTGAAATATTTTCAAGGTTGTAATAATTTTAGACCCTATTATTTTACGACCTGGTAATTTTTAAATAATTTTAATCTCTTCAATTGTTTGGGTTACATGAAACACTCAGCTCAAACTAACCCTGATATATTACTAGTGACCATTATAATCTAGCCATTAAAAATTTTAGGTATAAAATTTTCACAATAAATTATGAAATTAAAATTTTATAAAAATTTATAAATTGTATTTCGTTGTTATCAATAAAAGTAAAAATAATTTTAAATTAAAAGTTTTTTTTGTCACGAACCGAATCTGGTGGACATCAAAACATGCACTTGAACCGGCCCGATCTTGTTTCATATAGGTTGGAAAAAGTGCATGTGTATCATAAAATGAAAATTGGGAATGATTTACCAGAGTTTATAACCTTAAAACAGCAAAATAATCCAATAAAAAAAATCTAGATTTTTCAATCCAAACAATATTTTACAAAAAATCATAACTGAATTACAAATTTTAAAACAACTTGACAAGACTATAACAAAGGTAGGAAACCAAAAGGTAATAGCCCCAGAACCCTCATGGAAAGGTTCACCATGCTCAATCCATCTCCACAAGACATCACCACCAAGGACGTGCTAGAATCCCGAACCACTGAAACTAAAAACTGTACCCAACTTGTGACAACAAAAATAACCAAGTCTACTTACACCCAGGGGTGTAAGTAGGGTGTGAGAAAAATCCTAATAGGATACCACCCTAATATATTCCTTGTGATAAACATTTAAAGACAAAAAGCAAGAAAGTTTTCAAAAACAAGATATTCTAGTTACAATTTTTAAAAGATGCAACATTAAATAAAAACTTTTTTCAGGTGGGTTAATTTAATTAATAAACACTTTTAAAATAAATACCAATGATATTAAATTTTCCAGCCACCCATACCGTATGCCGACGGTAAGCACAAAATATCTAGTGAGCAGAAGATAATGGAAGTAACCCCTACGCACTAGCAAGCTATGGATCCCAGGTACCTTATATCTCGGTGAAAGTATCCATAAAAAATATCTGTTCTCATGCATGAGCCACTAGTAGGGAACATACCCATAACATAGGGGTCCCCAATCATCATCATCACAGTTTAGTTATAGTTTTAAGCATCAATCTTGCTAATTGATACTGAGGCCAAACTCTATGGATTCACTAGCATACTAGTACACATCCACCCACATAGATACCCGAGTTTTCCCTTTGTGATCAAACAAGTTCAACAAGTCAATGAATATAATTTTTCACATGAAAATATCATTTCAATATCATAAATTCCCTAAACATCCCACAAGTATACAACATGAGTAAAAAAAATCCACTTCTCATTAAAATTGATTTTGAAATCCGACTCACACTGAAATAGCCCACAATACTTTTCACATTTCTTTAACACTTCCACAAATCCATTAATTTTTTTTATAAAACCATTCCAATATATTACAAATCTCATAACTTCCCACTCACTTGTTACATAATACCATTTTTACCTTCAAAATAATTTTATCATCAAAATTACATGAAACAGTCAACAAACAAGTTTCAAAACAACATAATAGGTGAACACATATACCAAACAGTATATATGCACCCTTTACCCACTTTGTTTAACCAACTAATACATTTAAATTTTCATAAAAAGAACCCAAGTGGTGTAAATATGTCTTGCATAGAAAACCCCTTTCAAACCCCCCAATTAAGACAAAAAACCATACAAATTCCTATCAAAATCAGAATTAGAAGCACTAGAGGCATTTATAAAACCACTTTCATGTTTTATAAAATCACTTAGAATAATACTAAAAAAGATCTAAATGAAAACAAACATTTTCATAAAATTCTATCAAGAAGTATAACAATGTTTTAAACATAAAACATATTCAAAAGATATATTTTTAGACCCACATGACAGTAATACATTACCAAAATAGAATTGGCAGGCCAAACAGGATTTAGTAAACCAATTCCCTACGTTATAAAATACACCCAAATAAAACCCCATGAGTTACACATGAAAACACCCAATTTCAAGTTAAAAAATGACTATAAAATTTGACACTTAACCAAATAAATCATAAAAAGTTTTTTCAACACACCCAATATATGAGGAATATGAAAAATGATAAAGTACAGTAAGAAATCTCATCAATAATTGTTTAAACATGGAACCACCTACCGAAAGTATCAAATCCCTCAAAACTTGGTGAGAAACACCAACCACACCACTGCCGCATCCCAAGGAAGATAAATCCATCCCTAGACCACAATAAGTAACCAAAAAGACACCAAATCAAACCATTGGTTCGAACCCTAACTTCTGGAAATTTTAGAACATAATGAAAGAGGGAGGAAACCCTAAGGAGAAGGAAGAAATTGAAGAGAGAAACACATACTCAAAACAATCTTGAATAAAATGACCCAAAATACACCAGTATCTGAATTTCAAAACATCCAACAATTCAATGGAGGTTATAAAAATGATGATTAGATAACGTAGAAACTACAATGGGGGAAAAAGAGTTAAAATAGATGGGGTTATGAAAGGATCAATTTACCTATCCAAATCTAGGGAATTTCTGAAATCCATATACGTTTTGACCAATTTTGCGATACTATTGATTTCCAAATTGTGAGAGGAGAGAATGAGGGCGCGCCTTAGGTAAGTGGGCTCAGATGAGAGTTGGAATCACCAAAATAACATAATTATTTAAGAAGATATAAAAGAAATTAAATTTATTTTTAATGTAGAAAATGGGGTTTCGAGCAGGCCCACTCCTTTAAATAAAAACCCATATCCACCATGATTATGGATTCCTAAATGGTCCAAATTAATATTGTGGTGTTAACAGGTTATAGGATGACAATTATGGAATGGAATCGAGGAAAAATGTTGAAAAATGAAGGAGTTATTAATGGAATCAAAATTTATTTTTATAATTGGAATTGGGCTCACGGTTTGGCCCAATTCATGAAAAATCAACCATTCCTCCATAAAATCTTCGGAAACCCCCAACACAAAGCATGAATAAAAATTAAATGGAATTTAACATTAAAATAAGTCATCTATGTGAAATGTTTTTCTGGAAAATTATTTCTGTTTGCACAATATATTTATATCATAATAAATTGAATGATGAACTATTGAGAAATTGTTTTATTGAATAGTACTAATTATATACTAATTAAAATATATTAACATTCATTTAGAGTTTCACTAGGCATATGATAAGAAAAAATGGAGGTTTATATTGATAATTTGTATTATTCATAAAATAATTTTAATCATATTTTTTTAAATTATTTTCATATTATTTGATAAAACATATAGAAATTGAATTGTGAAATTGTTATTTTGTATTTTTAATCAAGATATTCAAATTTGGTAAATAGAACACTCTTATTTTTATTTAATTTGTATTACAAATGCGGTAAAACTTATTAACTCGATAAAGGGTATATCTAGTTAATATTGGTTAAAACTAAATGAGAACTATGTAATATTTTTAATTGATACTTATTTAATGAGTTTAATTTTATCCTTGTTGTATAAGTATCTAAATATATATTTTCAAATGGACAATTAACCATGAAAATTACCTATAAAATATTTAAATCAAGGAAAGTCACAACATTTCACTTTCTTAGTTTCGAATTTCGATTTTGTGTGCATAGAGGAAGAAAATTAGTTTTTGAATGAATCAATATTTCAATTTTGTGTATAATAAAATTATATTCATTATGATAATTTGTTAATATTTTATTATAATTATATAATTACCTAAAATTTTTGTGCAACCATAATAAAGTATTTATTCAAATAATATAAATCCAAAATAAATGTTATTAAAAATATTGAAAGAGATATATTTTTACCAATTTAAAGTGTTATTGGAATTTGATATATTAACATGACATATCATCAATGTTCAAATGAATTTAGTTCGAAATAAGTCTTTTTTTGGTGTTATTGATGAAAAAATAAATGAATAGTGTCAAAATTGACATCTAATGATAAATTATCTGATTAATAATTTTTTACATTCATAAAAAATAATTATAATCCTAAAATAGGAAAAATGTAAGATACTATCAAAAAAATGAATCCATATTCTATTTTTGATAAAATAGTATCTTTATATGTATAATTATAAACCCTTAGGAGTGAAAAATACCTTACCATAATTAAATTTAATATTGAATAACTATATGGTTTAAGCAAAGTGAAATGATTGAAACAAAAATAATACTAAGTCATATTTTATAGGTTGATTATATTTAAACCATATACTATTCTAGGACCGAATTCCTACCCATTCAGAAGAAGTTGTTTAATATAATGTCTTTGTTATAAATAATATTTTATAAAATTCTAAAGGTCCACCTCACCTAAATTAAAATAGGGCACCCATTCCATTACGTATTCACACAACATTAAGACACATAGAATTAATAATTCATATGCATTAATCTTCTAAAAACCTTAACCAAGTAACATATTTTATATCCTGCCTAAAATATAGACTGTATGTTCGTCAGGAAAGGATCTAATGATGGTCTCTCTAAGAGGATATAATTTTCTAGATTGAACTATGACAATTTATTTCTTCTTAAAACTCTAATAATTATCAGGAGTTAATCATAACATAATAAATAATTTATCCTTATAATATACAAATTATATTATTAATATGTAACCACCAGTACCCACCCTCCTTCCCATCTAATTTTAAGTGATGATATCAATTTTGTCTATGTTTGATTTATAATTTCCATAGACAAGAGCTATTCATTTTCCCTAGTATCTTTTAGGGATGCATATATTTTTTTCTTTTATGGTAATATATGATAATTATAAAATTATTATTGCAATATAATGGTAATTTAAAATCTACCTTCTTATATTCAAATCTATTGGGAAAAAATAATATTGCTCATGCGTACGTGTGGATTACCACCTCAACGAAGAAATGTGATTTGTTTTTCACTAGTATTTTACATGGATGGTGTGTATCTAGATATCCTGAATACATATAATGAATATGATATAATAATTATTTTATATAGTTTAATTATTATTTAATTTTATTCCATTCTATCCATCAAAAAGTAAAAATAGTGTTCATATATATGTATGGCCTATTGTCCCTAT
The DNA here is from genome assembly GCA_963277665.1 of Viscum album. Classification (NCBI taxonomy): domain Eukaryota; kingdom Viridiplantae; phylum Streptophyta; class Magnoliopsida; order Santalales; family Viscaceae; genus Viscum; species Viscum album. The sequence continues at coordinate 1,874,727,797 of OY728137.1, read as the reverse complement.
AAAAAGTGTAATTCATTTTATATCTATAATTCTTAAGAATTACTCTAAATAAATATATAATATGTAGATATTATTGTTATATAATTATTAGATATCTAGATATTGTGAATTCTTGGTCAAATATCAAGGATTAAAGCTATAAAACAGGATCTTACATGGAAGGAAAATCAGTTATTACCCGAATGAGTGATCATAAAAGTGAAATGTCAATAAACATGTGATAAAAGTTTACAAATAAGTTATAAATGGTTTGATATTTATTTGAATGGTTATATGGAAAATTTATAATAAGAAATATTTATTGTAGGAGAGTCTAGGAAATATATAAATTAAACTAGACCCGAGGTAAGGGTTTACTTTACAACATCATCATTGTTCACGATTTTTTATGATGAAGTCACCACTAGGGGAATATTTTTATTTGAAATCAATATTTTTATTAAAATGTTTTAATTAATATATCTATTACTTTCTAATAATTTTTTACTGATAATTTTACCAATATTTTTATTTTTACAAAACAATTAGAAACTAATCTTCTCATTATTTTTGGAGTGAGGAAACTTTTATCCTTTTTACAATAATTTGGAAAGAATGTATTTATTTTAACCATTTTACACAATTTTTTTGGATTTCATGAATAATATTATCATTAAACATTATATTACAATTTTTCTTATTTCATAACAAATATACTATTTTCAATTATTTTTTGGATTTTAAAAAATATGTGATATTAAAATAAAAAATAATATTTTACTCAAGAATTCTACAATAAACATTTTAATTTTCTGTTGTAAATATCAACATATATTAATGTATTATTTGGTTTAATGATGTTATTATCCTGCCATAACATATTCTATATTTTATTTAATGTTTATGATCAATTTTAGATGGGATGAACACGTTTGATTCCATTAAACATATTACTGTGGATGTTTTATGATTTTTCTTATTGAATGCTATAATTATTAACATTCCATGTGATGGTTTTAATATCAATGTTTATGTTGATTATAATTCATCACTTTCATATGATCAGTTAATTTGAAAGGTAATTTAATTGGAGAGGCTATCTACAGCCCCTCAATGCATCGACGTTTCTTAGTATTAGCAGGTTCCGTACCCATTTATGTAATATATCATGGAATGTGTCCTCAATGGTATGTTTATGATGATTAACATTTTTAATTTCCTTATTATTAGATTAGTTATTTTATTTCAATATAACTATTTTGTTAGTTATTATATAAAATTATTAGTTTTATGATCAAATGATTATTTATATTTTATCATTGTATCATCATTTATTTGTTACATATTATTAATCAAGATTATATTATTGATTGAATAGAATGTGATTTCATATATTTACCATTAAATATTATGTATGACTTATTTATTCATGTTATCTTTCACTGTTCTCATAATATAATTGATAATTAGAGATGACCCCTTTCTTTTGTTTCATTTTCCAAAGGTTTCCTTGATGTTTATTGTGATCGATCTGAAAGGATATTCTAAATAAAGCAATGGTGTACTAAATGAAAATAATATATTTTCTTATTACATAAAATTTAGTGTAATATTTTACTATGTATCACATTTTACCCAAACTAATAATATATTTTTCTTCTTTATTATGTGATTACTTGTATCTAATACCAATGTAATAAAGTTACTAGTAACTCTCAACTTCTGATATTAGGGTATTTACAGTTCACTGTATGATTTTTTCATGCAAACACACCATTTTTTATTGATTTTTTATCGACGAATCATTATGCTTTATTCTTTGTTTCTGGATAAAATTTTACAATTTAATTGATGTGTATTCCATTACACTACTATATTTTATGATCATGACAGTGTAATAAATATCATTTTAAACTCGTGTTCGATAATTTCTCATGTATCCCATTAATTATATTTCTCATTTCATAAATACAGGACATTCCATTTCAAAATAAAAATTGATTAACATAAATAAATAAATTTCTATATATTTTGTAGATATATTCATCAATTAACATACATTAGTGTGGAATATATAAAGTATATTATATTCCATCTTTTTCTTTATCAAATAATAATTTTTCACTATTTTCCCTTATAATATCATCACATGAATTTTTGTAGTTTTTTAAATCAATATTTCCACTGGAACTCTTATAATATATAATTCGTATATTATTTCTTAATTAATGTGTTCTAACCATAGATTACACATGTTTTTTCATAATCCAATATAATGAGGAAAATGTTTTTATGATTTTCCACCTAGTATATATTATTATTAGTTATCCTTCCTATCTTAAGAGTGCTTTTATCCCTGTATTTGACCAAAAAACATTCATATATAAATGAATCCTTATAAAAAAAGTCAAAAAGTTTACTTAAATATATTTTTTGGCTTAAAAAATTCTTATATAGAACTCTGGTCTTTATTATCCCATTACATACCTTATGGATATTTCCACTCTATTTGATATTTAAATATCCACAATTTAAAATAATTATGGTTCAATAAACTCCACAATTTATATTTTCAATATAATTATATTTCTTAATATATGCGAGGAACAACTGATTTTTAGAATAAAGGTCCTTTATTATTCATTTCATTGATATAAGTTTATGTTATATTTTATTTTTAAATTTTTTTTATTTTTACTCCATGAGAAACATGGTCTAGTTGAGTAATTATATGGAATTCCAAAATTATCCTTATTATTCATATTAAAATCATACTCATATTCTTCTACTAAGTGAGAGTACCTAATTTTCAATGTATTTTTTGTAATTTACCATTTTCATTTGTCATTTAGATATTTAGGTAGCTTATCTACATCTTTTTTGCCTACATTCATTGGGTTTATGGCCATGGGTACAATATTTAAAAGCATATCTATAGAATCTATTTACACTATTTGATGAAGAATATTACTTAATTCTCCTTTAATTACTATTGGGATATTCACTATTAAAAATAGATTCTTATCAATTTAATATACTTTATAGTGTAAGCAATGTAGAGGAAAAAATATAATTAATAAGATGAAAATTGTTATATGATTAATTTTTCTCTTTATAGAAATCCTACACATAACACCTTAATTAAAGAATGGTTTTGAAGTATCATAAATATGTGACGACCCACTATTTTTTTGTACTCAGTTCTATTATTTATAAAAATTATGGAAATATAGGCATACAGAAATAATTAGCAACTGTATTCTATTCCATTTATTGATTGGTCAATGTATCTACATTTTATGAAATTTTATCATAGTCAAAACTAATTATATTGACTAATCCTTGTCTCTATTTATCTAGTATGTTATTGATAACTTTAGAACCCCATTTGAACCTTTAAATTAAATATCTACCAATGAATATCAAATTTTTTTATTATTATGTAGAACACAGAATATAAAAATGAATTAATTTTTATTTCTCAACGTAACAAAATTTTATTAAGGGACTCATCCTTCGTGACTATCTCCTCTAGCATTCCATAAATTTTATAGATATTCTCAGTTATTTCTTTCATATTTTGTTTTAACTAAAAATTTATTATGAATTTTTATGACTATACACTGAATAATATAACTATTCTTTCAACTAGATAGTATTAACATTAAAATGATCTAAATATTCATATTATTATTTTGTAAGATGATTAATCTGTTAGTTGTTTATTTTATATCATATGAACAAATTTTAGATCTACCTAATGTTAAGCCTTTAGAACAACCATTCCATTCTGTTCACTGAATTTTCAATTTTCTGGATCATCCTTGTAAATATTAGTAATAAATGAATCTTCTTTACTAAATTTAATTTCATTTTTCATACCTCTAGATAGTCATTAATATTATTTCAGTCAGTTATAAAAAGTATCTTTATACGAAATTTAATTCAAGATGGGCTCTTCTTTTTAGAGTCTTTAAAATTAGGAATTCCCCACTGGGGTTTCAGTAATATCATCTCTTCACATTATTCATTATTCATTATTTAATTCATCTCACAATAATTATTGAAACTTTACCACATTTAAATATTTCAATTGAAGATCTGCACTAAATTTATCAATTTACTCTTTTAAATTTTAATTCCCCCTTTAATAAAATCAAATCCTTTTTATCTTCTCTACTTTTTTATTCAATGATATATTACATTTCCAAGGACATTAATTATATTTATGTACTATTACTGATTTAAATACTTTAATGAAATTTAAATTTTATGAGGACCAATTTATCTATGATAGACATGAAAAGATAGTTTGATCAAATAAATTACTTTTAGGGTTCAATATTTTGGATTGTATCAGGTAAAACCACTATAATAAGATTTCAAAATTTTTAATTTCATTAATTTATTCTCCAATTCTTCAAATAGATTTAACCACTATAAGGATTAAGAAAATTATTTCAACCTATTTTGTAACACAGAGAGTTTTTAATCCCTTACTTTACTATCTACATCATATATATTAACCAATTTATCTCATATAGCCTTTTCCCTAGGAAATATCATCACATAGATATAAACATGATATGATAGAGTTCATGTAAATTTAGTAAAATGATTTTCATTAATATCAAATAATTTTAAATACGGTTAAATCTTATGATGTTCTATCATATTAACATGATCCAAATTTATTTTGGAAAAAAGAAGTTTCTTTTTATGTGAATAAAGGCACAAAATCACCATAATTCTCAATATATGAATGTTAGTCCAATAAAAGTGAGTAATTTCACTAACATTAAATATGTTCTCCATGTAATATGGATTAAAAAAAATAATTAACATTCTTTATCTGGGATCTGATGCAACTTGTTGTAACCCAAACCACCCATAGAGGGGAATCCTGAATTAGGATTTCCAAATTTTCGTCAGATTTAATGTATATAAACACTATGTTAGTATGAAATCATTTATCCTATTTGATGGATTCAATAATTCATTAAAAGAATAAATTACAAAATTAAAGCTTGACATAGTAATTTTTTAATTTTTAAACATAAAGGGGTTGTCCTAGGATAATGCACTGATGATGTGTCTGTTATACTGGAATACATGAATCATCTTTATTTTTGGTAGAATAAAACTTTTTGGGTTATGGACACCTCTCTTAGAATGTGTTTAGAGTTAACATAAAACCACACTCAGATAACCTCTTTTTACACACTGTAAAATGATCTAAATAGCTATTTTCCTTATATAAAAGCAATTATCCCCCAATATTATCATGAATTTAAACTTTTATTTGAATAATGATTTACAGATTATGGTTCAATATTACACTCTATCTTTTTTAAAATCATTTAATGATTTTCTTATTAAAAATATAATATCTAATATAAATGACCATTTATATTACCTGAAAAAATGAAAATATTTCATTTTATTACATTTTAAAGAGCTATTAGATGAATAATTTTATAGAAATAATGAAACAAATATATGAAACACAGGTCATTTAAAAGTAAGGAAAATTATTCCTATTATATAAGAAAATGCTTATAATTCGTATTCTCATATAAATTATCCACATAAAACCCACTTCTTGGAAAATATTATATAAAATGGGTAAAAATAAACATAAAAATGTTGTTGGAACATATTTTTAGTAAGGGATTAAATATGAAATAGAAATTAAATATCATAATTGAGAAGATGATGATCATACGGGCATAACTAAGATATAAAATAAATTTATACCCAAAAAATAATATATAATATATCATTACATGATAAAACCATTATAAGTAAAAATGGTTAGGAAAAATTATACTTTACCCTAAATCGATAAAATCAAAATTCCTTAAAATCTTATAAATATGTCAAAAACTTTGGTGTAGGTAATACTTAATTCTTGATCCAAACCATCAATGACCATACTTATGTGTGACTAGAATATACTCTTGATTACTTATATCATTAGATATAAACTATAATCTAATGAATTTTAATGTGATTGAGTTCCAAAACCACCATCTTCTATACACAAGTGGTCCACAAAATAATTCATTATCATACAATAATTAACACATGGAATGAAAATAGCTTTTAAATATTTTTCAAATAGAATCATATTAAGAATAAATTTATGATTCCATTGATAATTTTAAAATGATAAACCAAATAAAAATAAATAGTTATAAACAAAAATTCAATATAATTATAGGTAAATATCATTAAATAATGATATTATAAAATATGGTATTTTCATTTTATAGATAAAACCTATATAGATAGTTCAATAATGTCCCCAATAAAATTATCTATAGAATCTATGAAAACACCTCTCAATCAAAGGAACAGAAAATATAGTATTTATAGAGTAAATTCAATGAAAAAATATTTTTTAAAGAAAATATTATTAGGAAATTTAGAAGTAGATAATAATCCATTCAATGTAAAACCTGGTGCATAAAAATCATATCAAGGTATTGATATTCCACACAAAGAATCCAAGTTGATGCAGTAGAATTTTAATCCAAAATCTTTGAATGATATGTCATGAAATTGAACATAATAATCAATGGATAAAATATAATTCAAAATATGACATCTTAAAAAAAATGTATGTACCTATAATATATGAAATTTTGGGGCATAAGACCAATATTTACTTAAAGAGGGAAATTTGACACAAACACAACCCATACCTTTTATTCATGGTTAATTAAATATTATCTAGCTTATTGTATAATGGGAATACCAATAATAATGAATTTTTCAAAACCTTAATAAAAAATAATTATATTTTTATAATTATCTTAGAACTATATGTCAGAAATATTTAAACTAACTATAGTTTATTTTCTTCATCATGTGCCAGAAATTTTGGTCATTTATTTTGTAAAAAAATAAATTTTTATAATTTCTCATAATGTGGTTTGACATATTTTATTAATATAATTCTAAATATATATAAAAAAACTATTTTTAAGTGTCTATTAAAATATAAATTTCAATAGATTGAATACATTAATATGTCTTGGGAAAATTGAAATCACAATGAACTATTTTTCAATGTGGATATCGATCAAACAGTGATATATTAATAAATATATTAAGTATTAACAACAAATCTATAGAGCCATTAAAAAAATATTTATTGTACCATTATCATATGATATTATCAATATATTTAATCCCATCACCTTTATGACATGATCATTATAAAATCATTTACATCGGTAGTTAAATTTACACAAATGTTAATTTGTTATAATGATTTAAAGAGTAAGGGGGTGTATTTATATAAAGATAATTTGAAATATAATGACGTTGAAAAATGTTAAAAAAGTAACATAAACTCATTTAATCCATTATAGGAACTATAAATTTTTTGTGGTTATGTTAAATTATATTCATCCTTCATTTATTCAATAGTACACAGTATGCTTGATTAATGGTCCAATTTTTAAATGGACTGATAAACTGATGGTATAAGAAAAAATATTCAATTCATAATTTATTGGTGGAATATGAAAAATATTTATTCATGAATTTATCATTGATACCATCCTTGAGAGGAGTTGATGAAAAATTAACGACATCACCTTATCGAGGGTTTAATATGCACATATGGGTGATAGATGTTTGTGTCTCTCTTAATGGATAGAATGTGGTGATTAATTGTGGAAAAAATAATACAATGAAATTGTAGTATTTTAATGATACTTATTTTAATATTTTAATATGGTTAGTTATATTTTATGAAGGAGTGGAGTGAAATAAAAACGTAAGAGATCACAATTTTCACATGATAAGGGTTCAACCCCAAATAATTTTTGGATGAGATTTATTTACATATAGATTTTTAAAAAATATGTTTTCATTTTAATTGAATTATATAATTTAATAATGGTATATGGTGTATGATATGTAGTTTTATAATGGTGTCCCTTTAAAATATGTATTGGTAATAAATCTTATTTAAGGTTAGTCCATGATAATATAAAGGTAATGATTCTATTTAAGGGTAGCATGCCCAATGTGTAATGTTAAATGTACAATATGATCATGGAAAAAGGGTAACCCATTCAACATATGGGTAAGTATTCCATGCTAATGGATGTGTAATTGTACTAGAGAAACTATCATATGTGTACTTGGATGTATTAGTGTACTGATGTGGACTGGGTAAGGGTATTAGTGACACATGCATAGGGGTACCTGCCAAAGTAAGGGTACTAGTGAGGCTAATGTAAGGGTACATATACCAATTTAAGGGTTATCTATAGTCTGCCTTATGGGTAGTTTTTCATTGATGTGTAATTGCGTAAGGGTAACTTTCATCTTCTATGCCTTCTGTAAGGGAACATGATGAGGCTCACATAAGGCTATAATGCCTTTAATAAGGGTCTAGATGGGGCAGAGTAAGGGTTTCTACCTACACACTATTCCACAAGGATGATTTCCTACCATGATTCACAAGTAAATCATGATTACTATGCTAAATCATTAAATATACATCTTGAAAGTTAAAAATTTTATAGATTGTCTAATTTAGGTATATTGTGGGATGTGAAGTAGTATTGGAAATTTTTCCATAGTATTGGATGGTTATGGAATTTTAAGAGTTTATTTCCCATGGAAGATAAAACACATTATAATCATATTATTTATTGGGGAATATAGATAATGAATATACCAAAAATATAATTGACCATTTTTTTCTATCATATTCCATTTTAGGGGTGCTTACATTGTTGAAAAGGAGCTATGATTCAATGAGATTACAAATTTGTGTACTAGGAAGATACTAAACCATGGAGGTAAATTCTATTTAGTAGTATCCATGAATGAATATATTAATTCATGTTATTATTTATAAATGTATGGTCAACCACTTTTTATAAAGTATATATGTTCATGTTCCATGAAGAATTAGAGTTTGAATACTAAGATATTGTTAGTGTAAATGTATCGTTATCCTTATTTACTGTTATAGAATTCAATGAGGTTGATGTAAAGTTTCTATAGAGATCTTATACCCATTAGATATAGAAATATTCCATTCCTTTATAAAGGGAAAATCATTAATAATTCATGATTCATTTATTATGATTAAAATGGAAGTTAAAACACATTCCGTAATACCCACATTATATTAGAATATTCATTTTACGTTTGAAAAATATTAAAGACCTAATAAAGTGAAAAAAAATATATTGATAATTCTATGAGGGTATTATAGATTACATTTGGAAGATTTTAATGAAAATAATGTTTTATTATATAATTCCTTCTCCAAAAAGTATTCTAAAATATATGTACAAAAAATAAACACCATCGTTGGTGTATGCATAATCTCCATGTGTTGAAAGAATAGTTCAAAAAACAGTGTGGTAATATCCTTTTTCAAGGAGAGTATGGAGTTATACAATTGGTCCAGCTGGTAAAATATGAGTGTTATTAAGACCTATCCATATTATTCTTAAATTAGTTATCCTTCAGTGAATTTTTTTTTCCAGATTCACATATTAGTTAATTAACCATGGATGTAACAAAGTGATGGTAGACCTTATTAAATACCTTATGTTTATCACTAATTTCATCATTTATTTAGGGGCAATATAGAGAGATATAAATATTTTCCTAATGGTGATTGTATAATATCATCAATCATGGAAGAATTGTTTTTATCTTTAATACCATGATTCCCCTATTACATTGTTATCTTATATAGGGATCTAACAAGTTGAATCATAAGGGGTGGTTTTTATTTTTCCTTTATTGAAAGAATGGAAATGGTGGTAAACCAATCAGGTATCCCCATATTTGGAGGAATTAATGTAATTTTATGGAAAATATGAATTAACCATTATTTTAGATCCTTGTTCATGGATGTTTATAGAATAACCATTTATAGAATAACTACTAATAATGAACGTAAATCTTTAACATAGATAGATCAACAAGAATTAGATATAGATTCAATAAAAAAAATTAAATAGATATTCTCTTTCCCATCTCATCTTCACAAAGGTATTGTATTATAAAACATCCCATGTTATGTGGGAAAATATTTTTAATATAAATAAATGATATTGGATGGTTTGGGAGGATAATTTTTTGGTTTTGAACAAAAATATGAATATTTCATAAAAACTTGAGTTATATTGTTGCTGAATTTTTAAATGGTCCATGTATTCTAGTTTAAGACATTAGAGGACTGAATAAATATATAACATATAAGAAGATCATGAAAAATAACATGAGAAGTATCACCAATAATTTTAATGGAGTGTTGTTCCAAGAAGTAAAATTTCTTATAGAAAGATAACTTGAATGATTTAATAGAACTTTTTCGGATGATGGGATGAGAAATGAATAAAAGTGAAAATGAATAATTAAAATTACCTAGGATGTGCCCTTTAATTCCAGAGGTATGATTTTAATAATATAGAATCCTTAAGTTTATGAATTTTATTCGTTTATTTCATTTAATTTCTGTAATTTTAAGAGAGTAACATGATTTTTTAATTGTTCTATTTTCCCTTTTAACATCAAATATATAAATGTGAGATATCATGTGGATAAATTTAATAAAAAATATAATGTGATAGAGATGAAATAAATAATAAATAAATTGATTATTAAAATAATTCTCAATAGTATTCATTCAAAAGAGACACTTTTTGTTCTAAATAATAATATAGTGGTAAAAAAAGCTAAAAAATGTTGATATAAATTTTATGGATGATGGTTTGTTCATGTTTACTGAAAATAATTCTTAATGTGATTATAATGATTATGAGAAAGAAGTTGTTGTTACAAGGATTTATTTTTAAGGAAAAGTCAAGGCAGTACTTGTATAACTTTATTTAGAGTAAAATGGTTATGAATTAAAATTTAGTTGTTCATTATTATAAATTTAACATAAAATAACAAAAACTATTAAATTTGAGTAAGAATTATGAGATTAAAAAACACAAATATATAAATTTTAGATTTTTTGGGAAGTAAGATGACCTGAAGCTCCTAATTTGAGATCAAACCTGAAAATTTGATGGTTCAGATTAATATATAAATAAAAGAGTGAATATAATTGAAGATAAAGATGAATAATTTTAAAAATTTATTTAAAAGTGTCAATATTAGAAAGTATTATTGACACCCATAATGATAATGAAAATAAAGAAAGATTAATCATATGTTCATTATGAAGTAATTTATGAGGAATAACAGATACATATTGATCATTTTCTACAGTTCCAAGAGAATGAAAAATATGTTGTTGTTTCATTACATCATGTTATGATTTTTTATAAGAATTTAGATATTAAAAACAATGGAATGAAAATTAACATTTTGAAGAGTTGGTATGAAAATGTGTGAAATGTTAGATGTTTTTTCTATGTAATATTGGGAAACAATAATTATTTGTGATCTATTTAAAGAAGTTCCATTAGGATAAAAACTAATCAAATTGGGCATGTAAAACATTTAAACTAAATTTCAATTTTAATGGATATTATTTCTTGTGAAGGAATTTGTAATAAGAAAATGAATTGTGTTCCAATGAAATAAAAAATCTGATTATGAATTTATTGAAGTGAAGGAATGAAAAAACTGCAGTTTTATATAAATATCATAGAGACTCAGAAAATATTTTCTATTCAGCGTTAAGAAGAAGAGTTAATGGAGAAAACTGTTGATAAGGAACCTTCATCTACAATAAGGGTAATGAAATTTAGTTTTAAAAAGGCTAATGATACAAAGACTTCATTAAGAGAAATATTCATGTAAATCTTGTTGATATGAGATAGTGGTTTCACATGACAGATGATAACAAATAAAGTCCTCATTATAAATTTATAACATAATAACTATTATTTTTTTTGTTGTAGTTTTGTAGTATTTATGGGAACAAATCAAAAAAAATTGGTATTATTTTTTACTTATCTGAAGAAAGAATGAAGAAGGGGAATGAAATTTGAAAATATAATTAAATATATTTCCTAAAACATAGAATTTAGTACATATCAATGAACAAGATGTTGGAATACTTCCAATAGATTTTTCTTTAATTTCTAGAAGATGTATGTCGAATATGTGATAAGGATGGCCACAATGACAATTAATATATGAAACCTTTTCCCAAGAAAATTTATTATTCTAGATGATAAAATAAATATTGAAATTAGAGAGATGTGGAAATTTATTTTTTTGAGTCATCCCAAAAAAAATACAAAGGAAAAAATATGGATACATTATAGTTTTTTTAATTACACATGACTTGAGATTTGATAATCTTGAATGAAGTTTGAAATTTAGATGGATGCATTGTTAAATTTGGAAATGATAGTTACTTAAAAATAAAAGGAAATGGATTTTCTGATATTAAAACCAAAACATTGAAATATAATGATTTGTTTATTTAGTAAAAACAAAAATTTATTAGTGTAATTCAAAATTGTGATTATGGAAAATAAGTTATTTTGAAGAAGATATTCTCATATGATAAGAGTTGTGAAAATGGAAAAGTTATAAATTGAGGATAATGAACATGTAGACATTTGTTCATATTGGAGAGCATGATTAATTGAATTATCTAAGTGATAAACATGGGAAAAATATGTGGTAATGTTGAATCAGATTTATTGGGTATATAAGTATGATTTGTTTTCAAAATTTTATGTGGTATGAAATTTTCAAACATTAAAAAAATAGAATATGATGTTTGTATAATTTTTCTGAATGGAAATATGGTTTTTAAAACCTATAAGAATGATGAGATTCACACTATAATACCTCAATAAATTATTCATTCGGATTCTTTTTAACGGATTGGGAATTAATCAACAAATGTATATTTTTACTTTCTCAATATCATTGATGATTACATTATTATGAACAATATCATGTATATGAAACATAATTTAGAGGCTGTATAGATGATCATATTTTTTAAAAAAGATGTTGAAGAAAAAATGGTGGATTATAAATAGAATTTGAGAATATATAGTATTGTTTAATTCACATAAAATTACTTTGAATATTATTATAAAAATCATGAATTCAAATATCATTTTAGTGGTTCATACACCTCATAGAATAATGTAGTGGAAGAAAAGAAAAAAAGAACACAGTGGAAATGGGTATAATCTTATTATAATAATAAAAACATTCAAAGTTATACTAGTGAGAAGTTATTAGTACTAATGTACCTACACATACCATATGTTTTATGAGGTTTAAATCAAACATGACTTTCTTTGAAATTAGTTATAACAATAAATCCCCATTTAGGTACATTAATATTTTAGGATGACTATGTTCCCCAAAAATAGAAAAATGTGAACTCGGAATATTTGATAAGAAATATAATGAAGGAATTTTGATAGGAGATTCCACTAATAGATAAAGGTAAAAACATTTTAACAATAATTTGCAATTGTTTTTGGATTTATTTGATGCGGAATTTATTAAAAATCAAAATTCACTAAAAAATGTATCAAGGATGTTGAGTAATTCAATGTTAATATTTACAACCAACATGATCATGTGTAAAAATATATATATAATTTCTTAAAATAATTGTGTGATAAGGAAAGTGAGCCCAATATTGAAATATTTAACTTACAACCACGAAGAAAAATGTTAAAATTGAAAATATTTTTGAGAATTAGAAAGCTCATGTAAAGGTAAGAAGAAGGATTTTTTTAGAAAATAAAACATAATTCACATAAAATATTCATGTATAATGAGTTATCAAAGAATATATTTATATTGAATAGGTTTATCTAATGAACTAAGTGTTGGATCAGACATAAAGACATGGTAATATGTTCCCCATCTTGAAAATAAAAATTTAATAGGAACGTTGTGGTTGAAAAAAATAAGTAGAACGAACATAGTGATGTTTTAAGAAACAGTAAATGACATGTTCATAAATTCAATGTATATATGAAGGGTGTGGATTTAAGAAATGTTTTCCAGAATTGAATGATTATAAACTATTTTATTATTGTAGTAGTGGATACATATAAAAGATATAAAGTTTATTAATTGGATATATTGTGAGATTTTTAAAATGGTTGAATTGGAGAAGAAATTTAAATTGAGAAAAATTGTGGATTTATACTTGAAAATGAGGGAAGAAAGTATTGTAAATCGAATAAATCCTTTTATGGGTTGAAATAAGAGCCATGATCTTGTTATTCCCAACATGAAATTTTTTTAAGATGTTTATTTTTTCTAAAGAAATTTTTTATAGAAACCAATATGTAGAAAACGTTAAATACAATACCATAGTTATAGTTGTTTATGTAGATGATATATTTTTCTAAAATGGATACAAAAAGTTTTTAATGAATTTAAAGAGTATATTTAAAGGATTTTGTAAATGTTAATGTTGTGTGCATTATCATTCTTCAGGGGTTAAAAAGTTAAACAAAATTAAAATTAAAATTTTCAATCTTATGAAAATTATTCTATGAATTACCATTTATGTTTTGTAAGGAACAATCTAAGGTTTTTTCCACTCTAGTTTTAGTTTGAAAAAATATGAGTAAGTAGTAGGAAGGGAAAAGTGTGAATTAAAATATTTTCAAAAGATGATAAGAATTTCTATTTATCATATAACTCAAAGACCTAAAATTTTTTATATTGTGAATTTTTGTGCCAGATATTAGAGTTATATAAAAGAATATAATATGTTTGAATAAAATAGAATTTTTAGATATATTAAAGGTATAACATTACATATAGGGATATAAAAAATATGATTTGATTTGAACATTGAAGATTATAATAATGCGGATTGGGATGGAGACTGTAATGATTTAAATAATGTTCAAGAAGAAAATTTTACTTGGGAGATTATATTGTGAGTTGGAAAAGTAATAAATAGTGTTTTATAACCTCGAGCATAGATAAATCAGAATATTTTTATGCTCTCCATTAAATGTACATAATTTTTTGTAGGAATTATTTTTTAGAATATTTATATTTTTATGTAGGTAAACCATTGAAGTTAATTTATTATCAGATGAGTGTAAATTATAATTCGAAAAGTTATATTCAATAGCCAAGATAAAATAATATTGATATTATGTTATATGTAATAAAATACAATGTTGATGGTGAATTTGTTTTTATAGAATTTATTTCAAAGGAATTTAAAATTGTTGATGTATTCACAAAAGTATTTCCAAGGGAGATATTTGATGAATTGAGTCTGCAACTTCATATTCTACCTCCACAAAAGAATTTTTATAAAAATTATGAATGTTCACTCATCATCATCATCGTTTCAATTTTTATTCAAAAAAGCGTTTACAGAAAAGGCAGCTCTAAGGAGGACGAAAATAATGCAATCCATGGGTGTCGCCCCGAATCAGGTTCACCCCCTCAGTTTTCAATAGAGAACCAGTGGAAAAATAGGTGATCGAGATGAATTCACTCACTAGAGATGCCAAATGACCCGCCACTTTGTTGCCCTCTCTCCATGTATGAGTAACTTGTGTGCTCCTCGTCATTAAGGCTTTTCATTCCTTAATTCTATAAATGATAGGCTAGGGGTAGAGACCTTTGCATCGGAGCGCATCGTGGATGACCCGGGAGTCTGTCTCCACCTACGATAGACTGATTCCTCTCTAGCTACACAGGGAGAGGCCTGCAAGCACTTCTCTCACCTCTTCATGTAGGGAGAAACCACTCCCAAAATTCTCACAATAGACCATCACCACAGTCCCCGCCTCGTCCCGGACAGCCCCTCCCCCTCACATCTTCCCCCTGCCGACATGACCCATCGACATTCAGTTTCAAACCCTCCTCTGGCGGATGCCACCACACCGAGGTTCCCTGCCTCCTGACTCGCGACACCCAGAGCAGCCCTTGAGCCCCATACATCGCCCGCAACGCCGACACATCCTTCCAGTCACCTGCAAGGTGAAACCAATCCGCCAATATGCAGAAAACCCTGGCGAAGATCTCCCGACCTGAGGATGCCGCCTCCTTGATCCTCACCTTGTTCCTGGCCTACCACAACGCCCAGCACCCTGCCCTCAGGGTGACGGCCCACGCCCCCTTCTCTCTCCCGGTCGCGTCCACTCCCTGGAACCAGCCAGAAAGAATGTCCTCGACTGTCTCCACCGGGAGGGACAACCCAAAGAAACCACCTATGAAGCCCCACACCGCACGATCCCAATATCCTGCTACAAAGATGTGAGACAATGTCTCCTCCTGGGAAACTACACAATAGACGCACCGAGAGGCCATACTAACCCCCAGGCGCTTGATATTATCATCAGACGGTAGTGCACCATTCTGTATCCTCTATGTGATGAAATTTAACCTAGTTGGAAGGGTGTTATACCATATCCAGCCACTCCACCCAGCAGGTTGTACCTGGGGGAAGTTACTCCTACGAAAATTTTTCAACGAGAACTTCCCCATAGGGGAAGGTGTGGAGACACAGTGGTCACTCTCCACGCTGGTGCGAATAGAGTCAAAGATCTCATGCTGATCAATATCCAGAATGGCTCTGATGAAAGAAGGGTACTGCATCGCCACCCTGAAAGTGATCATGGGCGCTGGACATCTGGGATATCCGAGAATGCTACCGACCAGTTGTGATGCCAAAATAGAATTTTTCCCTCCCCAATGATCCACTGAGAGAGCTGAACCATGTTTGGAATAATGGTGTTAACCTCGACCTCAAAGGTGATCCACTCGACAAAGAAAGGCCAGCACTACCCCTGCATCTGCCCGACATGAGGCTCCCCCACAAAGACTGTTCTTCAATGACCTCCCATTCCAACTTTGCATGCATATAATGGATCATGACATCTAATCTCTTCACATTAATCCCACCCTCTTGAGTAGGATGTGCCATCTTCTTCTAGGAGACCCAATGCCTCTTCCCCTCCGAAGCTGCATCCTAGATAAACCGAGCCAGTATCTTATCAATAGATCTGACAACCCCCTTCGGGACATTAGTCGTTGAATGTGAATGGACAGAAATGGCCAATAGAACACTATTCACAAGCGATATGCAGCCTCTAAAAGATAGAAACCAGTTTTTCATGTTCAGGACATGTCTCGAGATTCGACTCACCACCCAGTCAAAGTCCATTATCCTCATCCTGCTAGCCGACACTGGAGTCCCAAGATATTAAAAGGGAAAGGACCCCTGCCTCATACCCAACCAAGAACCCAATGACATTTCCCTACTCCCAATGCAATCCTTGGACAAATAAAATTCTCTCTTCTCCCAATTGATAATTTTCCCACTCCAGTGACAATACTTCTACAGAATCATGATTATACAATACACTGATTTCCTCCCACCGTTGCTGAAAAATAATGGTGTCATATGCAAACATCTAGTGAGATATAGATGGTAATCCCAACTTCCTTATGAAAGGATGAATATCCCTATTAGACAGTCCTCTATTGATCATTCTTCTCAGCGTGTCCTGCATGAGGATAAGAATACTCGGTGAAAGTGGGTCACCCTGAAGAAGACCACACACTGACTTGAAGAAACCATGATATCTCTCCATGAAGGAAA
Source organism: Viscum album (assembly GCA_963277665.1). Taxonomy (NCBI): domain Eukaryota; kingdom Viridiplantae; phylum Streptophyta; class Magnoliopsida; order Santalales; family Viscaceae; genus Viscum; species Viscum album. The sequence goes on along the minus strand of OY728137.1, from coordinate 1,874,710,246 downwards.
AATCCATCCAAGAAGAGATGAAACACTTGAAAATGATATCAGTGGCCTAGTTGGAAAAACCCATCTTGTTCAGGACTCTATTGATAATGCCCCATTAAACTCTGTCATACGCCTTATTCATATCCAACATAATCGCCATGTTTTTCCCACGAGATTTTGTGTTAATGTCTTTCAACATCTCCTGAGCCAAAGCAACAGCTCTCTGGATTTAGTGATCCTTCACAAACCCATGCTACTCCAGAGATATCCACCGGGGGAGAAGGCCTGATAACTGTCTGTTGATGATGCTTTCCATAATTTTGTAAGGGAAGTTACACATTCTCACCAGCCAGAAGCGGGAAAGGGAAGAAGGGTCCTTAAACATTGGTAAGAGAACCAGAGATGTGGCCGCCACAATCCTAGGCAAGATCCCACCTCTGAAAAAATATTTAATGGCAAAGAAAACATTCCCCTTCACCACCTCCCATGAGCCTCTATAAAAGGACCTCGGGAAACCACAGGGACCTGCCACACCTTCATGATTGAGGTTCACCATAGATGCATAAATCTCCTCCTCCTCTGGGATTCCCTAAATCATTTCAATGTATTGGTTCAACACCCAGGGCATAATTCCCTCCTAGAACTCCTCATCCCACTGTGGTTACCCTTGGTTCAAGTTGGAATTCGGGCCAACAAAAATATCCTTAAAGAAAGCAACCACTAGCCCCCCGATCACTTCCAGATCATCCATTAAGGTACCATCATCAAGCTCTAGGTTTGGAGATACCAAGCACCGCCTCTCCCTAATGAATGCATAAAATAAAGAAGTATTTTTATCACCATCCTTGTGCCATTTTATTCTTAAGCTATCCCTCACCCTACACTCCTGGGAGAGGATCGTGACAGATAAATCACTTTTCTTCTCAGTTATCTCCCCGAAGGCTTTCCCATCCGAGGACTCCTCAAGACTAGCCTCAAGGAGATCAATGTCTCTATTAAGAGACTCCAGCTCCTGATCCAAGGGAGGGATTCCCTCAGACCACGTACTAAGGGAATTCTTGAGGCGGCATAATTTCATATGCAGAGCCATTCAAAAGTGGCCCGGAATTGGACCCCCCAGCACGACTCCACCATTCGCTGATAGCCTGGACAGCTCTGCCAATGACTCAAACACCTGAAACTCTCTTACACCGAGATTCTCTTATCCATAGTCATCATCAATGGAGAGTGGTCATAAATTCCGCGAGTCAAATGTACTACCTTCGAATTGGGTAACATCGAGATAGCCTGCACATTGGCCACACAATTTTCAAGCCTACTACAGCATTGGTTACCTCCCTGCCTATTGTTGCACCAAGTAAAAGGGTCACCAGAGTACCCCAAATCTGATAGCCCCTTGCCTGCAAAAAACTGGACAAAAGATCTACTGGCCTCACACAGAAATTCACCTCTCCCTTTCCTCTCCTCAGGGTCTGTAATGATATTGATGTCACCCTAACACCCAATGTTGAACCCCTGGGTAAAAATCATTCATCTCACTCCATAACACCTCTCTCCTCTGTGCATCACAACTACTATAAATGAAATACATGAAAATGGTAACCCCCACCCTAGACACTCTTGTTGCTATGTGATGGTCACTTTCCTAAATCAGCTCCACTGAGACATCCTTATGCTAGAAAAGCCATATAAACCTGTTGATGTGATTCACATGCAAGGAGTCATACAACATCACTCTACATGAGAACTCCTTGATTTTAGCAGAATTCTGCTTGTGTTCCAGGACCACTTCCACATTTATCTTGTGATTTTTCATAGCCGATGCAATGAGATCGATTTTCAACCTTTCCCCAAGCCCTAGAACATTACAGATTAATGTGGGTATCACTGAAATAGTATTTTCCTGGTATTGACCCCGGGCACCTCAGTCACCGACCCATTGGAAGCAGAACGCTCTTTAACCTGCCTCCTTTTCATTGTTGATCTTGTACCAACTATCGAACAATCCTTGTACATGCCTCTTGTATAGGTATAAGGATTAACTTTCCTCTTAGGAGTAGAAACATACTCCTCCCTCAAAGCAAACTGGGCCTTATCCACAGGCGTCACAACCTCCATGCTGCTAGTGGGGCCTGCATCAGCCATAGTCCCCTCGATGATCCACCGACCCTAAACTGGAGACAACCAGGCCTCTGGTGAAGCCGAAACCTCCTGAGGAGAACTACTGACTAGCCTATTGAAATGAACCAGATGACCCGAGGCAGGGGGCAACTCCTCCAACCCTCCATCCATGTTGATATCCAACTTTACACCAGACCTGTTATAAACACCAACAATGTTCCGAGCCAGAAACCTTGACAACATATCCCCTAAGGGAGACCGTCGTACATTATCCAGAAGCTCTTAAATAGCCACCAACTGAGAGGAGTCACAAAACAACTAGAAGGAGTTCAAACTCTAATGCACCAGCCCTGGCTGGAACAGAGCCGTATCCCTGCAATGCATCCCATCCGATGGCCGGGGCACAACATAGGGCCCTGGAGCAGACTGAACAGCCCCTTCCCCAGCATACGAAGAGGGAGCGACCACCCCAGGCCCGGCGCCTCCAACATCCTGCTTCTAAAACCCATGGCCACTCCTCCTGCACAATTGAACCAAATTCTCCTACAGAAGACAATAAGTGCAGTACCTAGGGAAGACAGGGGAAAAAAACATGGGTCCACACCGAGGACTCTTGCACCTTCAAGGAAATATTCTCCGAAATCGGTAAGGTAAGGTCCAATTCAACGCTTATCTGGGGAGCCATGGTCTCCTCCCCACATCGAGATTGAGGATTCATGCATAAAAAACCACCCATAACATCTTCTATAGCTTTGACAAAGGAAGAATTCTGAAAGGGGAGAGGAAAACTGGGAAGGGTTACCCACACTGTGGCCAACTAACTTTCCTTCCCACGATGGACCTCCATCAACCACCTGGAGAGACTGAAGCACCAACGACCCAGAGACCGAGGGCCACGACCCTACACCTGGATGAAGTCCGCCTCCAATGAGAAGACCAGGCAGAAGGAAAGCCTGTGCTCTTTCGACACCCGAGCCACACCCTGCAACCCCCACAAGTCCACAAACCTCTGGAACACCAGAAGTGGGGGCTTCGATGAACCAAACCGCCCCACCAAGGTCCTCCTCAGGCCGCCCACTGCCTCATTTAAAAAATATGAGTTGTTAGAATGTCTGAATGTTTTGAAAATGATGAGATGAAAAACATTTAATGAGATTTCTCAAAAAATACAAAGGGGGAGATAGGATACCCATTATGGTGTTTTTTTTTGAATTTTTTTAATTTTTTTGAAAAAATATAATTTTGTAGAGATTGTATTATTAAAATTAATGAAAATCATTAATTTAGTGTGATTAGTTTATAGAAGTAATGTAGTTTTAAATATTTATTGGTATGAATGTTAGGAAGTTATAGAATATTCCAAACTATGTGAGATGATTATTTGACGATTTCATTGTTCTCAAACTCCTGAAAATACCATGATTCAATATTTTGATCAAATAATGGTTTTTTAGGTTTTTCAGATGAAACTTATCATAATGAGAAGCATCATATGTAGAATTTGAAATAATATTATAGATATGAATTTTGAAATGATACAAGACTCGTAATTAAGAATAGAAGATGCTGAAGTTTTCTTGGGTAGAAATATCCGTACATAGTGGCTTAGACATAACATTCTAGATGAAAATATTCAAATGGAGTTCATATGTATAATAACATACATATAAATTACAAATAGTAAAATAGTAATAGTTAAAGTTTTTGTATTGATATATCCGTACATAACTCATCCATATAGAGAATATTTCAATAGAGCTATAAGTTAGGAGTTTCTAAATATTGATAAAGTTCAACCTTAATGATTGGAAGAAAAAATAAGACTGATATTTCAAATGATTTTTTTGTTGAAAAATACAAGTTTGTAAATGAGTTTGAGTTTATTAAAACTATGATAAGATGAAGATATTGGTTCTCATTAAAATTAATTAGGTAGTAGTTTTTATAAAAGTATATAATATTTCTTAATATCTTATCAGGCGTACCTGATCGGAATGATGTTGCAAGATGAAAAGATCAAGTGATGAAATGTCGATGCTTGTAGAAACTGATAAGAGATGTTAGTGACGTGATTTTGTGGGATTGTAGAATATTGTTGAAATGAAATGTGACTCAAGTGATCAAATTTCAATATTATTTTAGAATTAATGAGTGATATCATCATTTTAATCAAACAAAGTGTTCTAGATACAGATCATGAGACAATCCATTATGGGCAGACACATGTCCAAAATTTTGATGATGATTTCAGAGATAGAAGAAAATCAATTTTACAGTTCTCATAAAATGACTTATGAAGAAATAAGTAGAAGATATTAATGTTTTAATATAAAAATTTAGACAAAAAATATTAAAACGTAAAATGGGTTGAAGATTCCATCAAAGTGTTGATGCTGGAAATTAATGTCTTTAGATGTTGAAATAGTGTAATCATCTATTTTAGTTGGCTTTGTGAATTGAATTATGTAATTGTGTTTTATTAAAGTGGTCAATAGAAACTATATTAATGTCAAAAATCATAATATGTTACCAAATTTGATGTTAGAAACAAATTCCATATTGGATCAATTTTTTATATTTTAGAGGGTGAAGTGAATCATAATGTTAAAATGAATTGTGAAGAGATTTTAGAACTAATAGGATCTGAATAACCAATTTTGGGATTGAACATCTATATTGTTCCTATTCATGTAAGATTGAGTATTGTGAAGTTATTTATATTTCTCAATAATACAAAAAGAACTTGAAAAGTTCATAAGAAATGATTTTTTTAATTGAGATAAAATATATGATTAATTGGTATTTGTGATTTTTGGTTAGTAAGCATATATTTTAGATTCTAACCATTTCTATTTTTGAGGGAACAGTTAAATATATTAGGAAGTATATCATTAATGGAAACTATTAACCGGTGCATATATTTTGAAACATAGATGATTTGGTGTTAGAATTGAGTTTCCAAACTAAGTTGATTTATGTTAAAGAAGAGTTTTTGGATAGAGGGTTCTAATTAGAAGATCATACAATTTTTTTTGAGTACCAGATAGAGATAATCTGAGTTAGGGAATCAATTTTAGTTTTGAGAAAAATATCGACAAGCATAATAATGTTAAATAGAAATACCATAATGTTTTGTACGCATCTAGATTAACAAAATTCCAATGGATAGAATTAATCAGAATAAGGATATCATGTGTGTAATGATCAAACAAAGGATGATTAGATGCATATTTCTGAATAAATGTTTATGGAGTGGAATTTTTGAAAGATACTTTTCATTTTTGTGAAAAAAAAATTCACGAAAACATTCTAAACAAACATGAGTCTATATATTCATTCTTATCAGGAGATAGAATGTTTCTAATTGGAGTTGACAAAAGATTTATTCTATTATTCATAATTTTGAATTTCTATAGATCCTTGGGATTGTTATGGAAATGTTGATGGTTCTCACACAATGGATAAACCTTTTAAATATTTTTTCTATTATTTACTTTCATACATTTTCATACATGTGAGTTTATTAAAATGTGATAAATATATTTCTCTAATAAGTTTTAATAATTTAATTTACAAGTGTTGTAATTTTTAAAAATGAATCAAATAATTTGAGCCCCTCTTGGTTATTCGATGGCCCTTTAAAACAACAATATTCTTTGAGAAATAATAAAGAATCCAATTACTAACCATGGGTTTATTTTAGGATTATGATAATAAAATTATTTCAATCCAAGTGGAATGAATGATTATGAACATTATATAATGTGACAAGGGGATTGGAATTATATAGCCTTCTAATTCACTGTGTAATAATTTAGTTTTAATTTAATTATCTGTATTATTACGGAAAATGTTTATATATTTGTTAACATTTTTGGTATTTTTGATTTGTTAAAAAATGTTTTATGGTAATATGATGATATATTTTTTACAAATGAAGTGTGTGACTTGACCAATATGATATGGAGTTTCATTATTATTATGTTTCTATATTTGTTCATGTGTCATGTTCATTCTATCTTTTTCCTCACCTTATAAGATTTTAGCTTACCCATTTTTTGATTTATTCCCTCAGGTGGTTATATTTACTACAGAAAACATGAGATATTTCAATAGTATGATAAATAGTTAATTTTGGATGATTCTTAGATAATGAATTTCTCTATACACCATGAAAAACTCAACATATATAGAGACTTGAGTATTTATTTTGTGGGATAACATGATGTAGGAAATTTATAATGATTTATAAATATGATATAGTTTTCAAAAGTTGAAGGATGAGAAACAGTATCCTATAGGAGTCATAAAACCTTTACATATTCCTATATAGAAATTGGATGACATTTTAATGTAACTTGTAATTAGATTACCAATGAATCATAAAAAGAGTGATCTAATCTAGGTTATTGTTGATCGTCTTTCCAAATCTACACATTTATATTATATAATATTATATTTTCCTCTCGAGTTTCTAACATTACTGTATATTATTATTTTTAATTCATTATAGATCACCTATTTCAATTCTACCAAACCATAATTCATGATTTAAATTTAAATTTTAGAAAATATATAGAAGGAAGCTAATATTAAGATTCATTTGAGCACATCATATTATCCTTAAACTAACAGGAAGTCATAAAGGAATATACAAACTATAGAAGAATTTTCAGGTTCCTGATCACTTGTCATTCAATGTATATGGGATTAGTATTTACATTTGGTTGATTTTTCCCAGAATAATATATTCCATTAAGGTATTAAAATTGAGTTGTGTGAAGAAATATAGGGAAAGAGTTGTTACACACCATCCTATCGGACTGAAGCTAGTAATAGGAAGCTTGTAGGCCTAAATCATGTAGAGGATACAATAAATAAGTAATCAATATTGAAACCTAAATCAATGTACCTCAAAGTATTAAAAAAATTATGATTGTAATTGAAGGAGTGATTTGTAATTGCAAGTGGGAGATCTTGTTTTCATGAAGGTATCTCCTTGGAAGGCTATTATAATATTAAGTTAGAAATGAAAAACATTATGCACTTGTAAGTCAAATATTTTGAAATCATGGAATGAATTAGAGAAAATAAGTACCATTTAATAATTCCACATAACCTTTCTAAAGTACTTGATATGATCCAAAACTATTTTCTAAGGATCTACATGTTAGAACATAAGCTTGTTCAGACATATGAAGAAATACAGTTGGAAAGTGATTTATCATACTTTAAAGAATGTATCTAGATTATAATTTTAGATAATAGGGGTTTTAAAATCATATAACTTAACTAGGGACGTTACATTGAAAATATCATATGAAAAATTAGGTAATATGGGAACATGTGGGAATTAGGATAAAGAACTACCCAAATCTATTCATTGGGTGACATTCTAGAAAATATTAGTGTAAAATATTTTAAAGAATGTAATAATTTTAGACCCTAGTATTTTATGACCTAAACCTATTTTAAAAAAAAAATTATTTTCTTCAATTTTTTGTGTTATATGCAACACTCATCCCAAACTGACCCCTGATTTATTATTAGTGACCATTATAATCTAGCCATTATAAATAGTAGGTATTAAATTTTAACAGTAAATTATGAAATATATATGTTATAAAAATTTATAAATTAAAATTCTTAGTTATCAATAAATATAATAAAAATTTTAAATTATACGATTTTTTTGGAAAATTATTTTTGTGTGCACAATATATTTATATCATAAAAAATTGAATGATGAACCGTTGAAAAATTATTTTAAAGAGAATTAAAAACTATATACAAATTTAAATATTTTAACGTTCATCTAGAGTTTCACTAGGAATACGATAAGAATGAATAGAGGTTTAAATTTTCCACCTGTATTATTCATAAAACAATTTTAATCATATATTTTAAAATTATTTTAATATTATCTGAAAAAACATATATAAATTGAATTGTGAAATATTTATTCCATATTTTTAATCAAGAGATTCAAATTTTGTAAATAGGTCCCTCTTATTTTTCTTTAATATGAAATACAAATTTGGTAAAATTTGTCACCTCGATAAGGGGTATATCTAGTTAATGTTGGTTAAAAATAAATGAGGAATTTGAAATATTTTATATTGATTTTTATTTTAAGAATATAATTTTATCCTTGTTATATAAGTATCTAAATTTATATTTTCAATGGACACTTGTCCATTAAAATTACCAATAAAATATTTAAATGAAGGAAAGTCACAACATTTCACTTTCTTAGTTTCAAATTTATACGTTGTGTTGATAGAGAGTGAAAATACGTTTATGAATGAAAAAATATGTTAATTTTATGTATAATAAAATTGTATTCATTATGATAATTTATTCATATTATTTTATAATTATATAATTACTTTAAATTTTTGTGCAATCCTAATAAAGTATTTATTAAATTAATATAAATCCAAAATAAATGACATTAAAAATATTGAAAGTGATTTAATATGACTAATTTAAATTGTTAGAGGAAATTAATAGATTAATATGACATATTATCAAATTTTAAATTACTTTTTTTTGAAATAATTCTTTTTATTGATGTTATTAATGAAAAACTTAGTGAATAGTGTCATAATTGACATCTAATGATAAATTATCTGATTAATGTCTGTTTAAATTCTTAAATATAATTATAATCCTAAATAGGAAAAAGGTAAGTTACTATCAAAAAATTGAATCTATATTCCTTTTACTATTCAATAGTTTCCTTATTTGTGTAAGTATAACCCTTTAGTAGTGAAATTTTTTTTACCACAATTAATTTTACAAATTGATTAACTAAGGGGTTAAACCAGTTGACATGATTCAAAAAACAAAAATATTAATCCATATATTATAGGTTAATTATATTAAAACCATATAATATTCTAAGAATGAATCCCTACCCACTTATATGAAGTTGGTTAATATAATGTCTTTGTTAAAAATAATATTTTATGAAATTATAAAGTTCCACCCACCTCAATTAAAATAGGACACCCATTCCATGACTTATTCACACAAAATTAACAAACATTGAATGAATAATTCATAAACATTAATATTATAAACATCCTTACCCAAGTTACAAATTTTATAAACTCCCAAAAATATAAATAGTATATTCATCTGGAAAGTATCCAATGACAGCCTCTCGAAGAATAGGTTATTGTCTTGACAAAACTATTACAATTTATTTCTTCTTAAAACTATATTAAATATCATGAGTTAATCATAACATAATAAATCACTTATCCTAATTATATTTAAATGAAATTATTAATATCTAACCAGTAGTACCCACTCTCTTTCCCATCTAATTGTAAGTGATGATATCAATTTTGTGTGTGTTCTATTTATCATCTCCATATTGAGACACAATTCATTTTTCCCTAGTATCTTTCATGGATGCATATTATTTTTATTTTTATGATAATATATGATAGTTATGAAATTAATATAGAAATATATGGGTAATTTAAAATCTACCTTCTTATATTCTAATCTTTTGGGAAACAATTATGTCGCTCATGCATATGTGCGGACTACCACTTCAATGAAGCAATGTGATTTTTTTCGCTGATATTTTACATGGATGGGGTGTATCTGGATATCTGGAATACATAAAATGAATATGATATTATAATTATTGTATATAGTTGAATTATTATTTAATTTTGTTCCATTCTATCCATAAATAAGTAAAAATAGAGTTCATGAATATGTACGGACTACTATCGTTATGAACAGTGTAATTAATTTTATATCTCTAACTCTTAAGTATTAATCTAAATACAATTATAATAATTAGATATTATAGTTATATTATTATTAAATTTCTGAATATTTTGGAGTGTTGGTTAAATATCAAGGACAGAAGCTACAAAACAAGAACATTATTGGAAAACAAATCAGTTTTTACTTAAAAGAGTGATCTTAATAGTGAAATGTTAATAAACATGTGATAAAAGTTTATTAATAAGTTTTAAATGGTTTTATATTTATGAGAATAATTATATAGTAAATTTATATTAAATAAATATTTATTATAGAGTAGTATTGTAAATTTATAAATTAAACAAGACCTGAGGTACAGGTTTACTTCACAACATCATCATTGTTGAGGATTGTTTATGATTAAGTCCCCACTAGGGGAATATTTTTCTTCCAAATAAATATTTTCTTTGAAATGTCTTAATTAATATATCTATTACTCTCTAATGATTTATTAATGAAAATTTTACCCATATTTTAGGTTTTAGAAAAAAAAATTAGAAACTAATATTCTCATTGTTTTTGTAGTGAGGAACCTTTTATCCTTTTTTACTGTAGTGTGTAAGGAATGTATTTATTTTACACATTTTACCCACATTTTTTTGGATGTTATGAATAATATTTTCATTAAACATTATATTACTTATTTTTATTTCTTAACAAATATACTATTTTCCTTCATATTTGTTTTTCAAATAAGTGATTTAAAAATAAAAAATATAATTTTACTCAAGAATTCTCCAATTATATTTTAATTTTAATGTTGTCAATATCAACATACATTAATGCATTTTATGTTTTATTATGGTTATTATCATTTCATAACATATTCTATATTTTATTATATGTTTATGATCAAATTTACAAGGGATGAACTTGTTTGATTCCATTCAAAATATTACTGTGGATGGTTTATGATTTTTCTTATTGAATGATATAATTATTAACATTAAATGTGATTGTTTTAATATAAATGTTTATGTTGATTATAATTTATCACTTTTTTAGTATTAATCAATTTAGAAAAGAATTTTATTGGTGAGGCCTGCTACAACCCCTCAATGCATCGGTAAGGCTTAGTATTAGCAGATTCCTTACTAATTTATGTGAAATATTTTGGAATGTGTTCTCAATAATATGTTTATGATGTTCAAAAAAATTTATTCCCTTATTATTATATTAGTTATTTTATTTCCATATAATTATTTTATTTGTTATTATATAAAATTATTAGTTGTACAGTCATGTGATTATTTATATGTCAACATTGTACAATTATTTATTTGTAACATATTATTATTCAATATTATATTATTGATTAAATGGCATGTCATTTCAGATATTTACCATTAAATATTTTGTATGACTTATTTAGTTATGTTATCATTCACTATTCTCATAAATTTTTTGAGAATTATAGATGAAACTTTCTTATGTTCCTTTTTCGACAGGTTTCCAAGATGTTTATTACGATTTATAAGAAAGGGTATTCTAAATGAAATAATGGTGTACTAAATGAAAATAATATTTTGTCTTATTTCATAAAATTTAATTTAATATTTAACTATGTTTCACATTTTACCCAGACTAATAATCTATATTTCTTATTTATTTTGTGATAACTTGTATCTACTACCAATATAATAAAGAAACCACAAAATCTCAACTACTGATGTTTGGGTATTTACGGTTCAGTTTAAGATTTTTTCATTCAAACACTCCATTTTTATTTATTTTTCGTCGACAAAACATTATTCGTTATTCTATGTTTCTTGATAAAATTTTCTAATTTAATTGATGTTTATTCTATTACATTACTACATCCTAAGGCAATGATGGTGTAATAAGTCTCATTTTCGTCTCTTATTAGATACTTTCTCATGTATCCCATAAATTATATTTTTCTTTTCATAAATACAGGACATTTAATTTATATATAATAATTTATTAATATAAATAAATATATTTCTATATATCTATCAGATATATTCATCAAATCATATACATTAGGGTGGAATATTGAAATTATATTATATTCTATCTTTTTCTTTATCCAATAATTATTTTTTATTATTTTCTCATATAATATCATTACATGCATTTATGTGGTCTCTATTCAAAAACTATATTTCTATTGGAACACTTAGAATGGATAATTCTTCCATTCTTTTTTGATGGATGGGTCCTAACCATACATTCCACATGTTTTTTTCATCAGCCACTATAATGTGGAAATCGTTATTATGATTTTACACTAGGAATAGATTACTATTATTTATCCTTACTCTCTTAAGAGATATTCCATCACTTTATTTGAACAAAAATCATTTATAGATAAGTATTACCTTAATAACAAAGTAACAATGTTGACTCAAATATATTTTTTAGCTTAACAAATTTATATATGGAACTATGGTCTTCATTATCACATTACTTTCCTTATGGGTATTTCCAATCTCCTTGATATTTAAATATCCACAATTTAAAATAATTATGGTTCAATAAACCCTACATTTTATATTTTCAATATAATTATATTTCTTATTATATGTGATGAAAACATGATTTTGAGAATAAAGGAGTTTTATTATTCATTTCTTTGATATGAGTTTATGTTATATTTTATCTTTTAATTTTTTGAATTTTCTTTCCATGAAAAACATGGTCTAGTAGAATCTTTATGTGGAATTCCAAAATTACCCAAATTATTCATATTGAAATCATACTGATATTCGTCTTCTATTTGAGAGTATATAATTTTCAATGTATTTTTTATTATTCACCATACTCATTTTTCATTGGGATATTTATATAACATATATAAATTTTATTTTCATATATTCAATGGATTTATGTCCATTCTTAGAATATTTAAAATCATATCTATAGAAACTATTTACTCTATCTAATGAAGGATATGACTTAACTCTCATTTAACAAAAATTGGGATATTTTCTATTAAAAAAATATTATTAACACTTTAACATATTTTATAGTGTATGCAATGTAGAAAAAACAAGATAATTAATAAGATTAAAAACGTTATATGCTTCATTTTTCTATTAATATAAATCATACAAATAACACCCCAATTTAATAATTTTCTCTAAGAATCATAGATATGTTACAACCCTATATTTTTTTCTACTCAGGATTATTATTTATAATAATTATTAAATCTTAGGTTTGATGAAATAATTAGCTACCATATTCTATTCCATGTCATGATTTTTCAATGTTTCTACATTTTATGACATTGTATCATAGTCAAAACTAATTTTATTAACTAATCCTTGTCTCTATTCATCCAGTTTGTTTTTGATACCTTCATAATCTCACTTAACCCTTTAAATTAATTTTTTATTAATGGACATCATGAATTTTGGATTATTCTATATAACACAAAATATCAATACTAATTCATGTTTATTTCTCAATGTAAGCACACATTCATAAAGGGACTCATCCTTCATAACTATCTCTTGTAGGATTCAAAAAATATAATAGACAATCTCCATTTTTCATCAATATTTAGTTTAAACTAAAACTTAATTTTGAATTTTTCTAACTATACACTGAATAATATATAAATTATTTAAACTTGTCAGTATTAACTTTCAAATGATCTAAATATTCATATTATTATTTTATAAGTTAATTTATTTATTAGTTTTTTTATTTCATTTAATATTTACAAATTTTATATCTACTGAATGTTTAGCCTTTAGAACAACCACTCCATTATGTTCATTGAATTTTTAATTTTTTGGATCATCCTTATCAATATTAGTAATCAAGGAATCTTCCTTACTGGATTTAAATTTCATTTTTCATTCTTTTATATAATCAACAATATTATTTTCAACAGTTATAACAAGTCTCTTTATATGAAATTTAATTCAAGATGGAATCTAATTTTTGGAGTCTTTAAAATAGGAAATTTCCCACTGGGGTTTTTGTAAGATCATCTCTTCACATTATTCATTGTTCATTCTTTAATTCACCTCACAATAATTATTTAACTTTACAAAATTGAAATATTTCTAAGGAAAAGTTTCTCTTAATTTCTCTATTTACAATTTTGAATTTTCATTCAACCTTTAATCAAATAAAATCTTATGTATCTTCTAAACTCTCTTCATCAACGATATATTAAATTTATATGGTCTTTAATAATATTTATGTACTATTATTGATTGAAATAGATTTTCTACAATTTAAATTTCAAAAAGAACAATGTTTCTATGATGGGCATCAAAAGATATTTTGTTCAAATAAATTACTTATAGAGAGGAATATTTTGGACTGTATCAGGTGAAACCACTATAATATAGTTTTAAAAGTTTAATTTTATTAATTTATTCTCTAGGACCACAAATATCTCTAACCACTATAGGTATTAAAAAAATCATTTGAACCTATTTTTTAACACACAATTTTTTACATTTGTTACTTTACTATCTCCATCATATATATTAACAAATTTATCATAAATAGCCTTAGACCTGGGGAATATCATCACATGGATATAGATATGATATTATAGAGTTAATTTTAATGTAATAAAATCCTTTTCATAAGTATAAAATAGTTTTCTATATGGTCAAATCATATGATGTTCTATAATGCTAACCTGAACCAAATTTATTAAAAAAAGAGAACTTTCTTTTAAGTGAATAAAGGCACAAAATAACCCTAATTCTCAATACATGAATGTCAGTACAATAAAAGCGAGTAATTCTATTAACGTTCAATATTTCTACCATGAAATGTAGATTTATAAAAAAATACTTAACATTATTTATTTGTAATTTGAGGTAAGTTGTGGTAACCCAATCCACCCAAATAGGGTAATCCTGAATTATGATTTCAAAATTTTCATTAGATTTAATGGGTACAAACCCTATGTTGGTATGAAATCACTTATCCAATTTTATGGATTAAATCACTCATTAAAAGAATAAATGACGAAATGAATGTGTGAAAAAGTAATTGTTGCATTTTTAAACCTAAATGGATAGTCCTAGGATAATGCACTGATGATGTGTTGTTTATTCTGGAATACATGAATCATCTTTATTTTTTGTATAAATTTTTTTTGGTTATTGACACTCTATGCTCGGTACACCACTCTTATAATGTGTTTAGGGATAGCATAAAACCACCCTCAGATAACCTCCTTTGACTCATTAATAAATTCTCTAAATGAAGTTTTGCTCATATAAAATCGATGATCCCCAAATATTTTCATAAATTCAAACATTTATTTGAATAATGATATTCATAGTATGTTTCTATATTACACTCTATCTCCCTTAATATCTTTTAATGAAATTATTATTAAAATTATAATATCAAATATATATGACCATTTATATTACATCAAAAATGAAAATATTTTATTTTATTACATTTCAAAGAGATATTAGATTAATAATTTTATAGAAAAAAGGAAAATTATATATGAAACACATGTCATTTAAAAGTAAGTAATATTTTTCCAACTATATAAAAAATGATTTATAATTTGTTATCTCAAATATCAGATGTGAGAATATGATGATCATATGTGTATAAACATGATGTAAAAGAAATATATACCCAAAAAAGAATATGTAATATATCATTACATAATAAAAATTTTATAATTAAAAGGGTTTGGAAAAATTATTATTTACCCTTAATCCATAAAATCATAATGCCTCAACATATTAGAAATATTTCAAAAACATCGGTGTAGGAAATACATAATTCATGATCCAAACCATCAGTGTCCATACTTATGGGTGACAAGGCTCTACTCTTGATTACCTATATCATAAGATATAAACAATAAACCAATGCATTTTAGGGTGATTGAGGTCCAACCACATTATCTTCTATAAACAATAGGTCCAAAAAATTAGTCATTATCATACAATAAGTAATAAATGGAATAAAAATAGCTTTTATATATTTTTCAAATGGAATCATATTAGGATTAAATTTATGACTCCATTAAAAATTATAAAATGATAAAAAAAAATGAAAATAAAAAGGTATAAATAGAAATTCAATATAATTATAGGTAAATATCATTCAATTAAGATATTATATCATATGGCATCTTATTTTATAGATAACATGTATATAGATAAGTCACTAATCTCACAAATTATATTATCTATGGAATCTATGAAAACAACACTCAATCAAAGGAATACAAAATAATGTTTTTATAGAGTAAATTTAATGGGAGGATATTTATTTTTTCAAAACACATATTATTAGGAAAGTTAGAGGTAGAAAATAATATCTTTGGTAGAAAACATGGTGCATAAAAAACACATCATGGAATTGATGTTCTAGACAATGAATCCATGTTGATTGAGTAATATTTTAATCCAATCTCCTTGAAAGAGATGTCTTGAAATTTAACATAATATTCAATGGATAAAATTTAATTCAAGATATGATATATAAAAAAGAATTTATATACACAAAATATATGAAATTTGGGGTATGACAAAAAAAATTACTTAAAAGGGGAAATTTGACATTAAAAACCCATAACTTTTATTCATGGTTGCTTAAATATTTTCTAGTATGTTGTATAATGGTAATAACTTCAATACTAAATTTCTCAAAACCTCGATAAAAAATAATAATATTTGGATAATTATCTTATAACCATATATTAGAAATATTTAAACAGATTATTGTTTATTTTCTTAATAATGTGTCAAATATTTTGGTGGTTTGTTTTGAAGAAAAAAATTTTGATCAATTTTCAAAATGTGGGTCAAAGTAAATTATTTCTATAATTTTAAATTTATAAAATAACTATCTTTAATGTTATATTAACATACAATTTTTATTAGGTGGATGACAAGAATATGACTTGAGAAAATTTAAATCACAATGAATTGTTTTTCAATGTGGTTATCGATCAAACGGTGATATATTAATAAATATTTTGAGTGTTAATAACACATACATAAAATAATTAATAATATATTAATTATACTATTATCATATGATTTTATCAATATATTTAATCCCATCACCATTTATGACGTAATCATTATAACATCATTTATATAGGTAGTTAAATTAACACAAATGTAAATTTTTTATAATGATTTAATGAGTAAGGGGATTCATTTTTATAGTTATAATTTAATATATAATGAAGTTTAAAAATGTGAAAAAGCCAACATCGACTCACTGAATCCATTATAGAAACTCTAAATGATTGGTGGTTATGTTAAATTATATTCATCATTCATTTACATTATAGTACACCATAAGTTTGGTTGAAGTTCCCATTTTTAAATGGATTGATAAACCAATTGTGTATGAAAAATATTCAATTTGTAATTAATTGGTGAAATATAAAACATATTTAGTCATAAAATTTTTCATTGATACCATCCTTGAAAGGCGTTGAGGAAAAATGAAGAATATCACTTTGTGGATGGTGTAATCTGCACATATGCATGGAAGATTTTTTTTCTCTCTCTTAATGGATAGAAAGTGGCAAGTAATTGTGGTAAAAATAATATATTGAAATTTTATTATTTTAATGATACTTATTTTAATGTTTTAATATGTTTAGTTATTTTTTAGGAATTACTGGAGTGAAATAATAAAGTAAGCGATAACAAATTTCACATAAGAAGGGTTTAACCCCAAATAATTTTTGGATTGGATTTATTTATATGTGGATTTTTTTAAAATATGTTTTCATTTTAGTGGAATAAATTAATTAGATAATGGTATTTGATGGATGATATAGAGTTTCATAATGTTCTCCCTTTAAAATATATATAAGTACAAAATCTCATGTAATATTAGTCAACGATAATATAAAGGTAATGATGTTATTTAAGGGTAACATTCCCAATGTGTAATGAAAAATATAAAATATGATATTTAAAAAATGTTAAACCATTCTACTTGTGGGAAAATAGGCCATGGTAATGGCTATGTAACGGTACTAGAGAAACTATCATAAGTGTACTTGGTTGTATTAGTTCTCGGATGAGGACATGGTAAGGGTATTAGTGACACAGGCATAGGGGTACCTGGCTATGTAAGGGTACTAGTTAGGGTTATGTAAGGGTACATATACAAATTTAAGGATAATCTGTTGTCTGACATATGGGTAGTTTTTCATGTAAAAATAATTTCATAAGGGTAATGTTTATGTTCCCTGGATTCTATGAGGGAACATTATGAGGCTCACATATGAGTACAATGCCTTGAATATGTGTCTAGGTGAGGTGGATTAAGGGTTTTTACTTGAACTCTATTACAAAGGAATGATTTCCTACCATGATTCACATGTAAATCATGATTCTTATGCTAACTCATTAAACTTACATTTTGAAATTTCAACATTTTATAGATTGTATAATTTAGGTATATTGTGGGATATGAAGTTGTATTGGATATTTTTCAATAGTATTGCATGGTTATATAATTTTAAGAGTTTATTCCCCATAGACGAGAAAATACATTGTCATAATATTATTGATTGGGGAATGGAGATAATGGCTATACCAAAGAAAGGAATATTTTTTTCTATCTTATTCCATTTTCGAGGCATTTACATTATCGAAAAAGAGCTATGATTCAACAAGATTATAAATTTGTTTACTTAAAAGATACTACACCATGGAGGTAAATTCTATTTTTTAGTATCCTTTCATGAATAAATGAATTCATGTGATTATTTATAAATGTATGGTTATCCACTTTTTATAATGTATATATGTACCTGTTCCATGAAGCATTAGAGTTTGAGGACCATGATATTAGTTGTGTAAATATATATGTTTCTATGTTTACCATATTATAATTCATTGATGTTGATGGAGAGTTTCCATATGGACGATATACCCTTTATATATGGAAATATTACATGCTGTTACAAATAGAGACTCAAGTATAATTCATGAGTCATTTATGATGATTAAAATTGATGTTAAAACACATACCATAATACCCACATAATATTAGTATACTCATTTTATATGAGAAAAATATGAAAGACATAATGTAGTGATAGAAATAAATATTGATAATTCTATAAGGGTTTTATTGATCACATATGGAAGATTAAAAGTAAAATAATGTTTTATTATATAATTCCTACAGTCAATGGAATTATAAAATATATGTAAAAAAAAGAAGCACCATTGTTTGTTTATGCATAATCTCCAGGTGATGAAAGAATAGTTTGATAAAAAAAGTTGTAATATCTTTTTTGAAGGAGAGTAGGGAGTTATAAAATGGGTCTATGTGGTAAAATAAGAGGGTTATTAAGACCTATCCATATTATTCTTAATGTAGTAATATATTAGTGAATTATTTTTATATTCAAATTTTCATTAATTATCCTTGGACGCAACAATGTGATGGTATGCCTAATAAAATACCTTATGATGATGAATAATTTCATTATTAATTGAGGGTTAATATGGAGAGGAATAAATATTTTTCTTAGGGTGATTGTATAATATCATCAATCATAGAAGAATTGTTTTTATTTTTATTACCATGATTCTCCCTATTATATTTCAATTCTATATATGTATCTTACAAGTGGTATCATAAGGGGCGGTTTTTTTCTCTATTTAATGAATGGAAATGGTGGTTAATCAATATTGGATCCCCATATTTTGTGTAATTAATGCAATTTTGTGGAAAATATGAATGAAGCATTATTTTAGATCCTTGTTCATGGATGTTTACATAATAACCATTTATAGAATAACTGCTAACAGTGAAAGTAATGATTTGATAGAGATTGCTCGTCAAGAATTAGATATAGATTCCATAACTAAAAAATAAATAAATATTCTCTTTCCAATCCCATATTCACAAAGGTATTGTATTAAAAAACATCCCATGTTGTGTGGTAAAATATTTTTAATATAAATAAATGACATTGGAATCTTCAAGAAGATAATTTTCTTGTTTTGTACAAAAAATATGAGTATTTAATAATAAATTAAAATTATATGGTTGATGACATTTTAAATTGTCTTTGTATTCTAGTTTAAGACATGAGAGGCCTCTGTAAATATATAACATATGAGAATATCGTGAAGAAGAACACGAGTTGAATCAATAATAATTTTAATGAATGAGTGTTTGTCCCAAAAGGAAAATTTCTTATAGAAAGTTAACTTGAATGGATTAATAGAACATTTCTGGATGATCGGATGATAAATGAATAAAAGGGTAAATTAATGATTAAAAGTACCCATGTTTCCTCCTTTAATTCTATTGGTATGATCATAATCATGGATAATTCTTATGTTGATGAAGCTTATTAGTTTATTTTATTTCATTTCTGTAATTTTAAGAGAGTAAAATGAAGTTTTAATAGTACTCTTTTCCTTTTAAATTTCAATTATATAAATTTGAGGCATCATGTAGAGTAATTTAATAAAAAATATAAGGTGATAATGTTGAAAAAATAATATTGAAATTGATTATTAAAATAATTATCAACAGTATTTATTCAAAAAAAACTTTTCTTTCTAAATAAGAATATAGTTGTATAAAAAGTTAACTAAATGTTGATATAAATTTTATGGAGGATGGCTAGTTCATTTTTATTAAAAATAATTCATGATGTAATAATAAATATTATAAGAATGAAGATGTTTTTATAAGGATATATTTTTAGGTAGAAGTTGATATTGTCCTTGTAGAACTTTTTTTTGGAGAAAAAAGAATATGAAATCTAATTTAGTGGTTCATTATTATTAAATATTCATGAAACCACAATAAATATTAAATTTATGTATGGATTATGAGATTGAAAAAAATTAAATATAGAAATTTAATAATTTTTGGGAAGTAAGTTGACCTTTAACTCGAAATTTGAGATCAAACCTGAAAAATTGATGGTTCAGATTAAAATATAAATGATAGAGTGAATATAATTTATGATAAAGATGAATAATTTATAATATTTATTAAAATGTTTCAATATTAGAATGTTTTATTAATTCCCACAAGGATAATGAAAACAAATAAAGAATAATCATATGGTCAATCTGAAGTAATTTATGAGGATTAACTCATACATATTGATCATGTTCCACAGTTCAAAAAGAATGAAAAATATGTGATTGTTTCATAACATCATGATATGGTTTCTTATAATAAGGTAGATATTAAAAACAACGGAAATAAAATTAACATTTTTTCCATTTAATATGAAAAATGTTTCAAATGTTTCATGTTTTTTATATGTAAGGTTGGGAAAAAGTTATTATCTGTGATCTATTTAAAGGAGGTTTATTGGGAGAAAAACTAATCAAATTTGGCATGTAGAATATTAAATCATAGTTTTAATTTTACTGGAGACTAATTTTCTTGAAGGAATATGGCATATGAAAATCAATTGTGCTCCATGGAAATTAAAAATGTCATCATGAATTTATTGAACTGAAGGAAAGAAAAAAGTATACTTTAACTTAAATATCATAGAGACTCTGAATAGATTTTCTGTTAATAATTAAGAATAATAGTTCATGGAGAAAAATGTTGAGGAGGAACCTCAATCTACAATATGGGTAATTAAAGGCAGTTTTAAGAAGGATAATGATACTAAGACATCATTAAAATAAATATTAATATAAATCTTATGAATATCAAAAAGTGGATTCACATCACCTATGATGATAAATAAAGTCCACATTATGAATTTAAAGCATAATATATATGTTTCAAATTTTTTATTGATGAGGATTATAATATTTTTGGTTTGAGAAATCCAATATTGGTTGAAAATATATTTGGAGGGCTAAAATTCTTTTATTTGGTGGGATTTTTCATAATATTATTAGATTCAAAGTATTGTGTTACCTAAAAAATTTTGTGATGTTTAATTAAAATGGTTATATTGTAAAATCTATGGACGGTTCATTTATTATACTTGGGATAAGAACCAAGATAAATTTATACATTGTTGAAGAAAAATTCCGTTTGTTGTCCAATGAGAAGGACAGAAGGATATAACATAAGAATCATGGGAATCTGATCCAAACATATTAGGATATATTGGTAAATATTGATAGTGTTCGTGATATTCTTAATTTCACATATGATCATACCCACATATGTGAATTATTTTTAAAGGTGTATATTATACAGATAAATTACAAGGAAATGATAATGAAGCCATCTAGGTTTCATGAGCTTTTGGGGATGAATGTTTATGGGCCAATCAGACCTAATTTTATGAATGTAAATAGGTTTTCTGGGTTATTTTTGATATATTTAGAATAATTTCAAGAATTATGCATATCACACACAATTCCCAGTTATAAAATTATCTCACTCTATATAATAATAAATATTAAATAATTTTTGGTGTGAAGATTCAAAAATTCCACAATTATAATGGGACTAAATTTATAAATCATAATGTTGAATAATTTCTTGGGAAACAAGGAATAAATCATTATATTTCATCTATTAAAAAATGCTATAAAAATGTTACTGGAAATTATAAAATCACATATTCAACATAATTACTTGAATAATGTTTATTGAAATGTATCTTCTAGAATGATACTCGAAAATGGTTTTAATACAGTATCTTACATATCCAATGGAGATTTTATATATTTAAATGATAGAATAACTCTAAATAAAATTTCTTAAGTAATTAAACCTACACTCAAGTATTTACTTGACTTTAGAATTATATTCATTATTTTAAATAACTAAAAGAGTTGGTAATTTAAATAACAGGGAGATTATGTCATGTTTCTTGGATACACATAAAATATTTAATACTATTGGTGTTTAAAAAAACAAAAAATTATGATTTGTGGAAATAACAATGTGGGTTATGAATGTAAGAAAATGTAAGATAGATAGAATTACATCAAAAATGAATTAACTCTCAACAAATTTAATATTTTTTTCGTTATTATAAAAAAAATATTTTAATGAATTCTAAAAATATTTAGAGTTGTTTTAAAGATATATTTGAAGAGGTTTACCAAATATAAAAAATGATATATTGGATGTTTTTCAATCTTTATGTGACTATAATTTCATTAGACCCCATTGAGTGTTTGAAAATAAACATTATAAATAATGAGAGTCGATCTATAATAAAAAACAGATCATGTGCATGGTGTATTACCAAATGTATGTGATTGTTGCATGTATTGAAACTATATGATTATTCAAATCCATATAGATTGAAAAGGGTTTAAAATTTTATCGAAAGGATGTAAAATAATATTTACTGAATGGTGTCCTTGATAAACATGTGTATATTGATCTACTATATGGGTTTATCATTGAGGAAGAATATTTCAAAGTGTTTTTCCTAGATATTGATATGTATGACCTCAAATAAGAACCTAAGGTTGGTAATCTAGGTAGTATAAATGTCTAAAAAAGGCTAGTTTCTATGCATAATGATTTCATCAAAAACATTATATGAAAATGGAGATTAAGAAGTGATGGAATATTCTTTTTTGTACCCATGAAAAAATGTTATAGGCTTGTATGATAACAAATTAAAGAAGTTCTCAAAAATAATTAGGTCTTAATTTGATATGTCTCTAGTGGGGGAAATGTCATTTTTTCATATCTTCTAGGTTATTCAAATAACAGTTATCTCAAAAAATAAATGATATTTCAAAAGGATTTTAGATGAAGGGTTCAAGGACCATGACTATTATAGTTGAAAAAAAGGAAAAAAACATCAAAATATTATAAGGGATGCATGGTTGATGGGAAGATGTGTCAAAAAATCATTGGGTCTTTACTATACTTGAAATTCAATTTACCTGATGTTTAATTTCCCACATATCAGACATCTTTTTTCAGTGTGATCCATGGGAAGGACATAAAAACAATATGAAATGATTAATTCTATATATCCATAATTTAATTAAATGTGTTTTATTATAATTATATAATTATCCTTAAAATTTATCATGATTTGCTAATATTGAGTGGGATGGTTATGTAGATAACTAGGAATCAACATCTATAGGTTCATTTTATCTTGAGACATTAACTATATCATGGGAAAATATGAAATGGGATAATATATCATTGAGAACCTCATAATAAAAATACATTTCTAACACTAAAGAATACACATAATTTCTTTTCATAAAACAACTACTTAATTTTATGGGATTTTAATTGATTTATCTTATTCATAGCATGTGTTACAATAATCGTCTATTCAATATTAGTGAAATCCTTCTCAAACATTGAAGAACTAAGCACAATGATATAAATTATCACTTCATAAATGATATTGTCGGGGTAAGGATTTGTATTTTTAGAATATTTATCAACTCAAGATAATGTTTTAGATAAATTGAAATAATTATTACCTAATGTGGTTTTTGAAAATAATTAGCTTGATATAAGAGTCAAACTATATCCATACACATAATTGATAAAGGGATAGAAACCACTCTCCCAATAAACATTTTTGTTTCTCACTCTTTTTTACGAATTACAAAATAAAGGGGGAGATAAGATCTGTGGGGATGATTATTCTTGAAAAGAATAATGGATGGGAAATGAAATGAATATTTGATATGTTTATAAACCAAGTGGTTTCGGTCATGTTAAAAAGGATTGATTGAGAAATTTCATATGAAAAAAAGTGAATTTTATATTTATATTTATCTTTTTCCATGAAGTGGATTTTTGTTTGGTATAATATGATTTTCTCAAGATATCCAAAATCTACTCAATGTAATTATTTTTTCAATTTCTAGAACCCCCCTTTTGTACACAAATATGTGGTATGAAAAAAATTTCAAGAGGTAAAGAGTTGGGAGGGTTTTGATTGATATCAATAGTTACTAAATTTATTTTCACTAATGAACTATATGAACATAATTTTAGGTGTTTTATAGGGATATTTTTTCTTACCTAGATACCTGGATCTGTATTATTAGAGAATTAGTTGAGATATATTTTTATATGTGGTGATTTTTATCAGTACTTTTATTTTTAAAGAAGACATTATTCCACCAATCGAAATTTTCTTCTACAATTCAAAAGTCTAGGGGGCATAAGAACATGCAATGACACATTGTATTTTATTGAAAATTATATGGAGAAGTGGAAATTTAGTTTTACATGGTTTCATGGATATACTATCATGAGGTTATTCAAAACATTCAGCTAAATCCAAGGAGAAATTATTGAACCCCAAAAAATGTTTGGATATTATTTTTTTCTAGTGGATCTGATTTCAACATGAATTTAGTTTGGTGGAATTATAGAATTTTTTGTGGATATAAGTTTAAGGATATGGATATGCATCATTGTCTAACTTTAGGATGCATATAGTTGTAAAATATCATTTATGGGTATTCTTCATTGATGTAATGGTAATTAGTCTACATAATGGTATAATGCACAGGGTTTAAATATAACTGGAACAAATGAGATTTTTATAAGGGTAACCAACATGATGTAAGTGTAAATTGGATACTCTACCATCCTACGTAAGTGTACCAACGAAACTAATGTCATTGTACTAGGAAATGTAAGGGTACCAGTAAGGGTAACATAAGGGTACCGATGATACCACCTTAAGGGTACTATGCTATGTAAGGGTGCTAGAAACGGCCACATAAGGGTAAAAATACCCATATAAGAATTATTTGGAGGATCATGAACGAGTAGAAGATTTCATAATTGTACCTATGATATGGTAACTATTTAGTTCCACGACATTCATAATAGTAAAATAAAGGGATCATATAAGGGTAAAAGGCCATGAATATGGTTATAAGTGAGGCAACATTTTGGTTCTCACATACATGCTAGGATGGATGGATTATCACCTCCACACTATCCAATGGATATAATGATGTATGTTTCATAAAATTCACTCTATTTCATGGAAGGTATGAATTTATAAGAAGTGAATAATTTTAGGATCTTGTGGGATATCATGGAGTATTGATTATTATGTTGTAGAAGTGGATGGTAATTGATATTTTGGAGTTTCTACCCCATGGATGTGGAACTATACGATAGTCATATTATCAAATGAACCATGAGATAATATATTTTTCAAAAAGGAATGTAATGATTATTTTTAGTGTTCTACTATTTTAGATATTTCCACTCCATTAGAATCTACACCACATCATAAGTTTTGATTTTTGGACTAGAAATATAAAATGCCATATATGTGAAGGAAATTTCAAAAAAATCCATTCTTGAATATTGGAATGTTTTTAGTTATTCTTTAATGGAGGGTCACCAACATTTTATTAAGGATTTATGATGATTGGTATTAAAGAGGTAAATGTTGGGGACCATGTTCAGAGTTTTGTACATTTATGGTTTTCCTTTTTTATAGATATGAAATTCATTACAATTTATAGAGAGGTTATCTCATGTAGTTATATCCTCCATATATTGAAATATTACTTACTCTTACAACTAGAGACTCATTTTGACTTTATGATTCATCTATAGAATATGAAAAGGTAGTTATGACACATGTAATAATTCCACAAATGAGAAAAATATAAATTTTAAATATGATAGTCTTAGAAGAATACATATTGTGAGATATAGACCTAGGGAGAATTACATGAAATTTTTTCCAATATCATATATAAGATTAGTGATTAAATAAGGTGTTATTATTGGATCCCTATTATCACTAGAAGTAAGAAATTGTATATATTAAAGGTAAGCATCATCATTTTTATGCATTATATTTATATAAATAATAATGGATTCAAAAATGGATCATTGAGATATTTATTGAAGGATAAGTGTGAGTTTTCTAATTTTTCATGGAAGTGAACTAGGAGGGTCAGTGAGATGAATCCAAATTTTAATTATTAAAGTGAGCTCTTAGTGAATTTTTTCACTCATAATGTTTGTCAATGATACTTGGATGCATCATTGGGACATTGAACTATGTAAAATACCTTTTTTTTACTTGACTCATCATTTATTTATAGGGAGAGGGAATTTGATGTGTTATTCAATGCAAGAGAATAGTATTTTAATTTTATAATGAATACTTCTTAACATTAACACCTTTGATTCATCCCTTCCACTTAAGGTGTTATCCTATATGGGGATTAGACAATAAGGTTTATTTTTCACTTGTTACAATCATTAGAAATAATGGTAATTTTCATTATAAAATTTGAAAAATATGAGTTTCTTAATATGGGGAAAGTGTTACCTTTTTATATAATAAGAGAAAGGTAGTTTTAGGAGAAAACATTACATTTTAAATAATCAAATTTTAACATTCATGGGTCAATAGAACTGAAGAGGAAAAAAATTGAGGGGATGTTTTTGTGGGTAGATATTACAATCATCAACTCATTTTAGAGACAATAATGAGTATCTTTAGGCATATTATTTTAAATTCTTAATTTTTACCCAAAATTTTCATTACCTTGATAATTTATTTTTTATAATTAGTAAATAATACTAATTTTAAGAAATTAATATTTTTCATTTATCTATAATTGATCAAACTAATTTATTATTCTTAATTAAATTTTAAAAATAAAAAATTATGGGCACGAAATGTTATTTTTAAATGAACAGTGATAAAATGTAAAAATAGTGTTTTAATAATGGTTCACTTTTATGTTTAAAAAAATTATTATCGAGAATTGATTATCTTATATTATAATTTTATTGAAATTAAATTGTTTTGCATAGAAAAAAAAATTTAGATGACTTTAATTGGAATCCAAAATATTATTTCACCATTAAGAAACTAAATTTTGAGATAATACATAAAAGATTTTTTATTAATGTAACATTATAATTTTATTCTAAATATATAGGACATAGGATTTAAAAGTTAAAAGAATATTTTAAAATTTATAATATTGTTCTTAAAATTTATTTTTTTTAATTAAATGTATTTTATTCTTCTACGATACTCTTATATAATGATAACGTCATAAAAATTCTAATTTTTTCAAAACCGTATTTTTATACTATAAAACAAATTAAAAAAACTATAAAAATTATTGTATGTAATTTATTATGTGAGGAATTATATAATTAATTTTAGTTTATAATATTTAAGTTATGTAAATTAATATTTTTTATAATAAAATAAAAAATATATTGTCAACTTATTTTATTAAAAACAATCTTTTTCAATATTAACTCATATTAATTATTTTTCATCCATATGAAATTTTATTTATGGGTTTTCCATTTTGATATTTATTTAAAAAATATTGAAAATGTTATTATAAAATTTTATCATTAAAATTTAATATGTGTATTTTTAACAAAAATTTTCAAACCTAATTTTAGTTTATAAATTCAAGAGTTTTAGACCATTACATCCCCTCTTCAACAAAAATTTCTTCCTTAAAATGTTCTTTACTTGTCACTATTAAATCTAGGTGAGTGTATTCTTATAATATTCACCATTTCTCGTATCAACTCTATTATGAAATACCCTAACACTCTTTTGATATATCAAGTGAGTCATATATCTTCCATCCCATGTATCAATTCATATAATCATATACCTTATTATCTAAATACAAAAATCATATATTCTATATAAAACATTCCCATAACTATATGAATCAATAAGAAATTAAATCACAATAACATTATATATTATTTAAAAAAATTAATATATTTATATCCCATAATTTTTATGATTTCTAGTTCATGAGGTTAAAAAACTAATAAATATATATATCATAATCCAAAAAATTCGATAAAATTTACAAAAAATATAGTGGATGAATTTTCATTATCACAATAATCATTCAGAATGCTATCAATTCTATCTAACTCACTACTCTCAAAATCAATCAACCCTTAATGATATAAGCATCAATAATATATTCAACCTAAAGAGTTTTTCATGTATTGATCTTGAATTATGAAATTTTAATAAAATAAATACAACCATGTTATTGAATCAATTATCATGGTTATTCATACCAATTAATATATGTCTCCAATAGTATAATGAAAAAATTATTGGATAAAAATATCTTACTTTTTTGAAAAATTCTCATAACTTTTTGAATATATATGTTTGTATTGAATAAATATTAGTCTTTATTGAAAATTTTTAAGTTCATAATGAATTAAGTTTTGTTAATATATAATTCTCAACACCTTAGGTAAAAACAAGATAAGCTACTTTTCTATCATTAAAATAATATACTATGACTCTTAAGAGTTTATGTATGATAAATTATTTGGTTATAAGACATAGTGGATTTTAGATACATACCATTCAGAGCTTAATATGCATGATCATGTATCAATAAAATACAAAATCCCAAAATATTATCTATAAAATTAGTATTAATTATCATATGAATGTGAAAAATTAGTGGTAATATATCTCCCCTTATTACAACATCACTTTATCCTTTGATACTTTGAGATCAATTAACTTTTATTTAATTAACATTATCTTATACATGATAACCTAATCGTCTAATATAATTAGAAAATAAATCCTTCATAATGTTTTATAAATATAATCTGAAATACCAATTCATATCCCTCTAGATTTCCAAATAATGTGTGATGTTGGACCCTTTTTTGTACACCAACTGAAGAATGATTTAATAGAAAATACCCCCTTTTAATGTTATTACATTGAGGGACATTTTTTCTAGATCTGCCATGAAATTTATTTATCTATATATGGATATTACTTATAGGAAACCCATAGAATATACACATTACAAAAATTACCATACATTATCATATACATATAGTTATACCTTTATCTTATATAGTTGTATTTCACAAAAAAATTTATTTTCCCAATACACAATATTTTACCTCAACTAACATAAAATCTATCCATAACTTTTAAATTATAATCAACCATAAAATATTGACATTTTATAAAATTTATAACCTACAATTAACCTAATATAATATCATACAATTATCTAATGTAATCTAAAAGTTCATTTGATACCACTAATTTTTACCCAAAGACATGGCTATCAAAATTACATGACATAAAGTAAATATTTTATTCCAATAGATTCTATTGAACTTTATGGATTATATTATTGGGTAATTAGTAAAAAACATTAAGTAAAAATAATTATGTGTTTTTGAACTAATGGTAATTTGTTCCACTATATATACAACTACCTCGTATTCAATATCTCCGTCAAAATCAACATAGATGGTGTAATTATAGAAATGTATTAAATAATATTGAAAAAATATAAATAATAAGAGGGTGTGATTAGGTGCTTTGTAAGACTGAATATACTTGATAGAAATAATATATCAGAAGGGTGTATACGATAAGAATAAGTGTGTAATTGATATATATAATAAATATATATTGAATAAATTATGAGAAACAAATAATAACATAAGGAAATTTAATGTATCGAAATAATATAGAAAAATTAAAACATTTAAATAATTAATGATAGTTTGAAATCAAGAATCATTAGAAACGAGGAATGAAAATTAGTATTGGTAACATTAAATTCATGTGCCACATCATATGTTCACTAGAATATGAGAAACTAAAATTTAATAATGATTACTAATGTCATGAGATATAAATGTTAAACCAATGATATTTTTCTTGAAAAATGAATCCCCCAATCATCATACATTCTCATGTGTTCCTAGACAATAAGGCATCATCATATCATAAAAGAACCATTTAATGAAAATGGGTTTCATATCCCTTTCATGTAGAATCATAAAATGGAAAATTCATAATTCAATAAATAATAAAAAATAGTATAAGCATGGAATAAAATGTGTATGAGAATAAAATTAGTAACATTATAAAAAAATATAGAATCTACATAATAGATAATATGATATTTACACCATATAGATTAATGGTATACAATTAAGTCAATAATTTCCTTAATAAATCATTGCATGGTATCATGGTGACTACACTTAAATCAATGTAATAAATAATAAGTAATTCTTATTAGATGTCTATTAAAAGAATAATTATGGTTATAGAATAAATATTATTATTATCACAAAGTGGTTGTGAGTACACCATTCAAAGGATAACAAGTTTTATAACATAATAATGCCTCATGAAATTAATGATTGAGACAAGGCACCCTTATAACATGAGTATAACTATAATCAATAACTGTAAATGGAGATGGATTTTAACTTAACTTTAGAACCATTAATATAATATAAATCTTGATATGATATATGAAATTTCAATTATGTACAAAAAATAGATAAAATAGGATTCATATTTTTATGCATGTCTAAATGTGAGAAATTTGAGAAGAAAACAACCCTTATCATGTATTTATGATTATAAAATAATGATCTAAACTCCAAAATAATAGATATAATTATCTTAGTAAAAATCATTAAAAAATAATATAAATATAATATCATTTTTAAAATTATTTTATTACCATATATTTTAAATATATTAACCAGATATAGTTTATTTTCAATCTCAGCTATTAGAACATTTAGGTGATTGTTTCTTAAAGAAATTTTAGAAGGCATGGAATATTATCACTAAGTTGTTCAAATTTTAAAACTAAAATATCATTCAATATATTATAACCATCATTTTCGCTTGATTACTTATCTCCCATTTTCATTACATGGAACATATAAATAATACCTGAGAAAATTGAAATCTCAATTTATATGTTTTCAACATGATTAATGATCAAAATGTTATATATTTCATTAAATTTTGTGTTTTATTAATTGGGTGGTTATACCAGTGCCTTTTTAAGAAAAAATTATTAGGTATTATCATCATTCCAGATGGTCTATACATCGTGGAAATCAAAAAATATATAAGGAGTTGAATTTACAATTTTTGAGGGCTGGTAAGAAAAGGAAGGTGGTACAGTTTGTTTTAATATTCTTAACTTGTCAGTTAGGCAAGGTAGAGAATGAATGGTAGAAAGTTATGTTGGATTCATTACCTATCCCTATATGGATTTGTGAACAGATAGTGGTGTATTTTGTTACAGGTCTCCCAAGAGTGTCCAAAAAGCATGATTTCAAATGGTTGATAGTGGGTCAAATCACAATGATGGCCCAATTCATCCCTATTTGTAACTCACATACAGTGGAGGATTAATCAAAAATCAAAATCCATAAGGTGTTAATAAGGAACAATTTTCTATTTTCAATTATATTAGCTACAGTTCCATGGTTCACACCTCTTATTTGGAAATCCTTGTAGAAATCCCTTGCGACATAGTTGAGAATGAGCATGACGTATCTTCCTCAAACAGATGGGAAATATGAGAGAATAATAAAAAATTGAAAGAGATGTTACGAGATTTTGTAATGTATTTTTTTTGGATAATGGAGGAAAACTTACCATTAGTATAATTTTCAAATAATAACAATTATCAGGCCTCAACACATATGGATCATTTTAAAGCATTTTATGGGTGTCAGTATTCTTCTGCACTTTGATGTGTGGAAATGGGTGAGACATTGATGGTGGGAATGATATTTTTCAAAGAGGCTATATAAAAGATAAATTTGATCATGAATTAAGGGAAATGGCTTAGAGTGTTCAGAAATCATATGATAACGATCATTGACGACCTTTTTTGTTCGAGGCGGGGGATCATGTGTTTTTAAGAATTTATCATAGGTTTTTAAATCATCGATTTGTAAAGTATGAAATGTTATCTTGGAGGTATATTGTGAATTTGGAGATACTTGAGTGGATCTGAAATGTATCATATAGATTTTCCTTTCCACTAAGGTTCAGTGCAATGCACATTATAATCCATGTTTGTTAGTTGAAGAGGTATCACATAAATCCTAACAATGTGATCTGATGGGTTCATATTCAACTAGAGATGGATGATTCCTTGGTGAACATGATAGTTAGGATTTTAGATAGGAAATGAAATGTATTCCATGGTATAGGAATATGTTTTGTTACGGTTTTGAGATAGCATGGTAAGATTCCTGATGAGACTGGGAGCTAGAGAAAGAGATGGCTAATCAATGCACCAATCTCTTCGGCAAAGAGATGGTTCTCTACTTTATAAGGACGTAAAGTAAAATTGTGGGGGGAATATAACACCCCGGATATGAGGTATCTGAACCTTTTTGTTACTTTTTAAGTGGGTAAAGTAGTTAGGTAATTTTTGGGAGAGTTTGTGATGGATTTGGAGGCCTTTCTAGGGGAGCATGATTTGAGAACGGTGTGGGGAAACCGTGTAGAATATTTAGGTAACCATACAAGTAGAGGTAGTGGATTTCACAAATTTTTCTCACAATTTGACTAACCATACAAGGATACCATGTAGTGTCCCTAATGAGAATGTATAATGTGAACGATTAGTGCACAATTTTTAAAATCATGTGCACTATCCTTACATAACAATAAAAATTGGGTTTTAAAAAATGGGTTCACTAGGTATTTTCTCGAAACTCCTCCAATATTCTTCCATACACACCCTACTCAGTAATTTTGTTTCTCAAGGGTTTTAAGGGATCTTCCACTCACATTGTAAGAAAATAAAGTGGTTTTCATACTGCGGTTAAGGCGATTCTCTTAAGGTAAGCAGTTTTTATTGGTTTTTTCTTGGTTTCCCATAGATTTAAATATCCCCCTCTATATTTTCTAGATATAGTTTCATACCATGTAGATATGGGCTATTTGTTTCCTAAAATGATGATATTGGGACTTTTGGATGTTAGAAAATGGGATCTAAGGGGGTGTAGGTGTATATTTCCCCCAAACATGGGGTGCAGTTCTAAGTTGGTCGATTTCACCAAAACCCTAGGGTGGGTGGATTCCTTATCAAATCCATTTTTCTAGAACAATAAGAATTGTTTTCAATTAAATGGGTTTTATTGTATTGGGTTGTATATATGATGTGCTGAGCTTTTAGAAATTTTTTGTGTGATGATTTGTGGATTTTTTAGTAAAATGGGTTATTACTGTGAAGTGTTCTTTGTTGTCTTTTTTTGAAATGTTGATTTTAAAACTGGTATATTTGGTTGATTTATGAAAATGGTTTGGGAAAATGGTTTTCCAAAAAAGGGGTTACATTATTAAAATGTAATGTTGCATGAATGATATCCTATTTGATTGTTTCATTATGAAATTGTATTGCATGTGTTGGAGATTTTAGTGGGTGTATGTAATTGTTAAATTGATTGATCAATTTTTTATTATGTTACATTGATGTGAAGTGCTGGGGGATTACCATTATGAAAAAGGTTAAAATATGGTATATAAGGGAAAAAATCATGGATAAGTAGGAAGGAAGAACCACTAGGTCAGGAAAGGGGTGAAATGGTTTGGATGAGATGTTCCACAATGAGTTCTTATGACTTTGTTTATGTGAATATCTATATTTAGTCTTTTTTAATGTGTGGTTATGAAAGGTGGATATTTGTGTGGTAAAATGTTATGGTATACATATTATGTCATGGTTTCTAGGATTCCCCTTGTATTTTGTGTATTTGGGTGAAAATTTGATTGCTAAGGGTGTATCTCACTGGGTAGAAATAATTTCACTATTTGTTATTTTATATAAATTTCATTATATAAATTTTTTAATGGTTGTATCCTAGTAGCATTAAAAGGGAATTCATTTGGGTAAAACCCACTGAGTAATTGTACCCACCCCCTAATTTTTCACTTTGGTTTTTTTCTAAAATAGTTTTCCGAGACACAGGTAAGGTAAAAAATCTCATTTTTCTATTGGTGAATCATGATGCATGGGCATTGTTGTTGTCCTTGGATAATGGATATTAGTGTCGAGACATGGGGAATGAAGTGGTTTCATTAGAGTAATTATTTGAGCCTTATCTTATTTCACTAATATTGGGATTCTTGTGATATATTTGTGTTAGTTTATGGGAGTTGTTATGGAATAGTTAGTTACAGAATGCCTCCTGGTAATGTGTTATCCAATTTAAATTTGTTGATATTCATCATTTATTTGTGATTGGTTTATCTTGTTTGGTTAGTTTGTTTTATTCTAGGGAAAAAATATTCCTCAACTATTCTTGGATCTTTTGACATTTAATTCTAGACTTTGGGGCCTTGGGAACATCACATAAGGCCAAGTATCATCTCACTTTTTTCTTAATCTATTGAGATTCACCTCCCTATTCTAGAAAAGATTCAAACATGATCTAAAAACTTATAAGAACATTAGTGAAACCTATCATCCTCAATGTAATGGAAAATCAGAGTGTCCTATTTAGACACTGGAAAACATGTTGCGACATGTTTAATAGACTTCAAAGGTTTAAAGTACCAATATATACCTCTTGGAAAGATCTCTTTCAACTAGAGTTTCAACCCAACCATTCAAATGGATCAATATGAAACACTTTTTGAGAAGATGTTTAGACCTTCTATATGATTGGATAATGTGGTAGAATTAAATCTATTAGGTTTTTCAATTCATAGGGGAATAGTGGAAAATTTTTAGATATTCAACATCACATCAAGGATTCTCATTCAACCGAAGGCAAATGATGATAATCATCAAAGATATAGAGGTTTTCATGTTGGAGACATGGTCATAAAATGTATACCTCCATGAAAAATTTGACAATAATTTAGAATAAGGGAAAGAATTATCTAAAATTCATCATCCCTTTAAAGACCCTTGATCGCATCTATGTGGTGGCCTAGAGACTAGCACAACCACCCAAACTATATCATGTACATGATGTATTCCTTTTATCCATCTTGAGTAATTACATTCAAGACCTCTCACATGTACTCAATCTATAGGTGTTATCATTAGAGATTGATATTTCCTATAAAGATCATTGGATAATGATCTTAGATCATTGAGACATCATTATATGAAATAAGAGAATGCACCTTGTAAATGTGATGTGGTGAAACCACAAGTTAAAAGAAGTGGGGTGGGACATAGATGAGATGTTGAAATAGAGTTACTCTCATCTGTTTCATTGTGGGAAATGGAAATTACAATGGAAAATTTTATTAAGGGGGGAATATTGTTTGGAAAAAATAGTTATAAATAAAAATTTTATTATGATTTAACAAAATGTCTTATTATGTAATATGATTATAGAAAACACAAGAACATTTTTAGTTTTATTATATCAAATAATATTTAAATGATCATTAAGAATCTTTACCATTAATAAAATAACACTTGAAAATTTATCACATGATTAGTATAAATATAATGTTTTAAAAAATTTAATCGAAAGAGAGAAAGGAAGTGATGGCCTCAACCAGTAGGATTATACCAAATAGAATCCAGTTTTTTGAATCTTAGAATAGAGATATAATCATTCATATTTTTCCTCAACCATTTACAATATTTCATCCAACAAATTAATAATGAGAGAAATCATTTACAAGTGAAGTTCATGCTCTTCGAGATCATAATAACAAAAATGTATGCTAAACCACCACGTGAAAGTCTCACCGTCAAACAACTTACTCTTAGAGAGTTTTCTAGTGAATTAAATTGATTTTATTAAGAACATAAAGATATGAGTATGTAAATTAGTTTTTATTGAATAACTAATATATTTTCATCTTATTATTGTTACTTTCAAAATTGTTTGATTTTGATAAAATGAAATAGAAATATTAATTTTTTGTTAGATTAAAATTATATTAAGTAATCAATTTTTAAGAATTAATGTATTTATGAAGTAAATAATATTTGATTAAAATTTTATTATTAAATATATTTTTATTAAATATAAATAGTAATTTAATATTTATGAATATAAATGTAAATTTTATATGGGATTGAAAACTATAATTGTCAAAAACCTATCATTTTAAATAAATTTTGGTTATTATTTTAAAATATGAAATTCACCTATATTGAAAATTATTTATATAAATTGAATTATATTTTGGGAATCATAACTTTGAAATTATCAAATGGTGAATTTTTCATTATTTTATGAGACAGTTGAATTTTCAGGCAAAAATTTAATACTGTCTAAATATATATTGTGTATTATGACTTTGTAATGACCCAATAGTGATTTAATAAATACTATTAAATGTATCCATGAAAAATTATAAGTTTAATATTGAAAATAATTAGATATTATGTTTATTTTTTAATTTAACAAAACCATTATGATTCCTCCAAAATCATTAATATATTGTATGATTTCAAAATCAGTTCATTAAGTGTATAACTCACCTCCATTTGAGTAAGGGAAATATTTAATTAATTCTATACCTTGGAATTATAAAATAATGAAGAAAACTCCCAATTTTAATAAATATTGAGAGAAAACCAGGGTAAGGTCAGTGGTTTGGGTTATTTTATTATAGAGTCCAAAACCTGTGTCTGAAAAATAATAATGAAATTCCCACTCATTTACTATATAAAACCACTTAATCTTCATTTTCACTTCACTTACAATCATTTTAGAATTTCCTTAATCTTTTCTAGCATCTATAGATTGCTCACAAGGTTCCTCAAGCTCTAAAGAAGCTCATTCTTGACCATTAAAGGCACATACTTGAGTAAGGGATATTTACCGTCACTTTTTTATGAATGTTTCCTTATTATATTATGCCTTTTATTTAGAATTCCATTTTTTGGGATTTGTATTTGAATTTCACTATTACTTACTGTTTGATTTCCAAATTATGAGAATCCACTTTCCCTCGCATCAATACATTTTATGAATTTTTTTGTGATGAAATTATGCTGCCGAAATTTCACTCTGATATTCCATGCAAAAACAATTGTGTAGTGTAACGCCCTGACCCACGTTACCCAGAGTTGGTGAATTATTACATAACATTATCATGATACAAAGAATCATGTCCAAAAAGACCAATCAGCTTATTATCCTTGGAAGTACTAGATACATTCATAATTTTTTACTTTACATCATGAAATAAAAACATCAACAACATCTTTCCCCCTTTTGAACAAACTTATATCCTTAGCCTATCCCTCCAGGTCAACCATAAAATACTTCTTCACATTCTGGGAAGAATAAAACATAGAAATGGTTGAGCTCAGATGCTCAGTAAGGATAAAAATATAGCAAAAAAATTCATAAATAAGCATAAACATTTAATGCAATGTATAAGACTAAAACAAAAGCCTTTTAAACATAAACATTAAAATAATATAGAAAAGATAAAATCAAATAATGCCATTAATTTATTCACATGGATATTCTACTAGTCGAATAATCACATGAAATACCAATAGCCACTTTCATAATGACGGAATGCATAATGCCAGACTTCATAACCACATAGTCAAGGGCTTGTTCGAAGACTACAAATAATATTTTTTCAAGGCCTTATGAAAAAACAGTAGTTTGTTTGATTAGACCTACCATTGTATCGAGGAGGTATATTAGGA
The DNA here is from genome assembly GCA_963277665.1 of Viscum album. Classification (NCBI taxonomy): domain Eukaryota; kingdom Viridiplantae; phylum Streptophyta; class Magnoliopsida; order Santalales; family Viscaceae; genus Viscum; species Viscum album. The sequence continues at coordinate 1,874,671,994 of OY728137.1, read as the reverse complement.
TCCACCTATCACTTACTACATCCAATATATTCCTCATATCAAAAGGATTAAAAATAACACAAAATTTCAGATTAAAACTTGGATATGAAATGTCAATAATTTATCCATAAACCATGAATTATGTAGAAATAACACATCCAAATTCAAACATATCACAAATCCTTCAATACAATATGGAAGTTTTATATCATAATAAATCAACTTTAAATAATCTTAAACTCCATCAAAGGATGTTGACATAGATGAAATCAAAATATTTTGAGGAAAATATCTGTTTTTATTTTGAAAAAATTTAGAATTAATGTAACTATAAAATAAAACATTTATGTTGAAAAGATTCTTATAATCTTGTAAGTTAAGCTTCGACGATGTTATAATGGATGAAAATAGCCACACTCACCATAAAAGTTAAAAAAAACATTCATACCTTAATTTTGTCAAAAAGTCTTAAGGTAAATTGTTTGGAAAACAATGGAAAGATTCCTTCCAAAAAATATATAGTCAAACAATGGTATAATTGACTTTAAACCATAGTATAGTAAATGATTAAAATTTTTTGAAATAAATTTTTAAGAAAACACGGATGTGGATGAGAAAGAGGTCCGAATAGCTACTTACGCAAAAAAAATCTAAGATAATAATGATATTGTGAAATTAGTCCTTACCTTGTACTTTTCCTTAGTAGATGGAATGTTAACCTCCTTTATAATTGTTAAAACATTGTTATTAAATTATACAGGTACTATATACATAAATATGATATCATATATGATCACTTAATATTTCATTGTTAATAATACTTCAGTCGTATCATCATTTCAGGTGTTAACTGATTCATTTTCCTTTATATGATTGGTTACGTAAGTCATTTTTTTATAGAAAAGATGTATTTTATTCATATAAATACTGATATTATATTCATAAACATTATTTTTAAACATAAAATTAAAATAATTCTTGAATAATTGTGATGGGGAATGAATCTCATCACGATTGTGGAGACGGTAATCCGTACGTAGGAACGAGCGACAATATCAATATATTGATGGTGAAATAATTTTTAATTTTACGGTATATCATATTAAAATAATCATTAACATGTTATATTTATTATTTACATTAGTTATACTCATTTTTATACCCATCCAAATAATGAAGTGTTTGAATAACAAACTACACCACGACGTGGAGACAGTAAGTCATACGTATGCATGTATGGTGACTTTTACATTAATATGATGGATAGAATAATGAATATGGTTGTACCATTTTTATAATAAAATCGTAGTATATATAAGATATTGGATATATTATTTTATAATGGAATCAACAAATAATGAGAAAGTGGAAGAAGAAAAATCTTGAAAGAGGTGATGAAATATTTACCTCTTCTTAGAATTCTTACTTTTTATTTGATCAAAAGGGCTCCTTAGGCTGGATTTCTGACCAAACAAAGGCCTATATAATGAAAGGAAAAATTTGGTAGGATATTTTGGCCAGTGGTTTCCATTCCAAATGTCTTTGGAGGTGTGATTTTGAGAGAAAGGGAATACCCTTTTATAAGAGAGGTGAGTTCCCCTTTAAGAAAAGCTTGAAATATTATTTTATAATAAAATCATTTTTAGTTTATAATGGATCCAAAATAATTTATTTATAGGATAAGGAGGGGATGGGTCTAAAACTCTCAACCAATAGGTTTCATACAGGTTTATGTTAGCATGTTAACCTTTACATTTAGATTTAACTCTTAGTTAAATAGTTTGTCATTTACAATGTCTCTTTGTATTTTTATATTATAGGGTTAATAAACATACGATAAACTTCCAAGAAAACTCTAAGTGGTTCATTAATAATATATATAACCTTACCTATGACCTTTGGAAGATACATATACTTTTAGTATTATTATATCAATTAATAATATAATATTTTTTTTAAACTCAATTATGTCATTTTTGACACTATTTAGTATTTGATTTTTTTGAAAATCATAACTGCATGATTACTTCTAAATAAAATATTTTAATCAACTCAAACATGTTATATTACCCTATAAAAGTAGTTTAATTCATCAAAATTCCCAAATAACATTTATTTGGATATTTATAATATCAATTATTTTAATCTTTCATTAATAAGGTAATTACTATATCATCCTTGTGTCATAAATAAATTATATTATTTGATGATTAAAAATTATAAATAAAATAACATTATGTAGGAAATATTTTTATCTTTATAATGAATATTTATAGTTGAATTTATATTGTGTGTAACAATATATTTAAAATACATTATTTATTAAAGATTGAATTGAACTCTTTTAACTCTTCTTTAAATAAAATAATAATAATGGTCCTAATCTAATCCAAGTTGACCAAAGAGGTTAATATTTTATTGTTAATGTTTTATTGTTCTAATTTTTCTTATCCAATAAAATTTGGATATCTGTTCGGGTAATTAATATATCATTTTTACCCTTAATTACCCTATTAACTTATAACCGTGGTAAATAAAAGTAAAAATTTATTATTCACCATAAATTATTTTCATCTTATTTAAACAAATTTCACTTATTGATTTCAACCGTGTCTCTAGGTGTTTTGAAATTAAACTCACAGAAGTGGTAAAATTATATTTAATGAAAATTTTCAAATGATCCTAGGAGGTGGGTAAAACACGGTAAAAAAGATCAATAAAATTTTTATATATCTAAACTTATTATAAAACGACTCAATGAATTAAATTGAACCGATATAGGTATTATGTATCTATTTTGACGTAAAATAAATTTAAATAAAATAAATAATTATTTAATTAAAAAGTCAGTTTTAACCAATAACGTAGTGTTTTTCCATATTAATTAAAAATTTAATGATTTTAGAAAAATACCATGAATTCTCCCTAAGAAAATATCAATATTATGAATCCAAAAAAAGATATCCATTTTGAAAGATAAAAGTTATAAAATTTCAAAAAGTGGGTACTACTATTCATAACAGCTATTTTGATTGGTTAAAGTGTGTTAGAATCTCGAAGTTGCATACAATGCATGCTATTGTATTATTCAACGGGAAATGTACCATGGAAGCTTAGGGTGTTACATTCTCCCCAAGTTAAAATAATTTCATCCTTAAAATTTCTAGAATATTACTGCGTAAAATGATTTGGGCGGTTCTTCATCATAAGTTCCTCGGGTTCCCACATTGCCTCTTCGATCTTATGGTTTCTCCATAGAACAATCACCAGACAAGTCGTCTGGTTTCTCCAAACTTGTTCTCTGGTATCAAATATTTTGACAGGCTCTTCCTAATAAGACAGATTAGGTTCTAGTTCAATTTCCTCATAGGTGAGTACAATCATTGGGTTGGTCATATATTTTCTCAAAAGTGATATGTGGAATACATCATGAACTTTGGAGAAACTTGGAGGCATTTCCAAATGATAGGCAACAACTCCAATTCATTCAAGAATTTAGAAATGTCCGATGAACCTGGGACTCCATTTACCCTTCTTACTGAAATGTATAACACCCTTCCATGGAGATACCTTCAATAAAACATTGTCTTCAACATGAAATTAAAAATCCTTCCTTCGGTTAATGGCATAGCTCTTTTGCCTACGTTGGGCTGCTTTGAGGTGGGTTTGGATAACCTTCACCTTTTCAATTATTTCCTCAAAAAATTTTTGGGCCTACGAGTTTTCTTCCACCAACATCATCCCAACAAATTGGTGTGCGACATCTTTTTCCATATAATTCTTTATATGGTTCCATTTGAATACATGAATGAAATCTATTGTTGTATAAAAATTCTACCAGAGGTAAATATTGATCCAACATTCCTTGAAGGTCATGTGAGAAAGACATCAAGACATATTATAAGGTTTGAACAGTCCATTCTGATTTTCCATCGGTTTGAGGGTGGTATGCAGTGCTCAAATGATGTTTAGTGTCTAGGTCCTTTCGAAGACTTTTCCAGAATCTTGATGTAAAATGACGATCACGATTAGAAATAATCGAAAGGGGTAATCCATGAAGTCTTAAAACTTCATTAATATATAGTATTGGTATACATTCACGTGGTAAATCTATTATTATAGAAGGAAAATGTGCTGACTTGGTAAGACGATCAACAATGAACCATATTGCATCATTCCTTCTAGGAGTCTTTGGTAGCTGCATGACAATGTACATTGCAATACTATCCCATTTCCAATAACGTATTGGAAAAGGTTTCATGACCCCTCTAGGCTGTATCCTTGTAGCTTTCACTTGTTGAAAAACCATACATCTTCACACAAAATCAGCAATCTCCCTCTTCATGTTCTCTCACCAAAAATGTTTCTTCAAATATCTATACATCTTAGTTCTACCAGGGTGAATATAGAAATTGGGTCTATGAACATCATCCAACAATTCCATTTTTAGATCAAGTAAATTGGGAACACAAAGTCACTTCCCAAATATCAAAATTCCATCTTCATATATGAAGTCACGCAATCTCCCCTTATTCATAGATATCATCTTCTTTTGAAACACCTCATCATTCGTTTGAGAACTTTTTATCCTTTCTAGTAAAATGGTTTGGAAACCATTTGAAAAAGAATTAATTTTTCACATTCCATGGTTATTCCTATATCCATATTTACTAGATCAATGAAAATAGGATCCCTTTCAATTCTCATATTGTTCAAAACTACCTAATCCTTTCTACTCAAAGCATCTTCCACCTTATTTGCCTTCCCTGGGTGGTAGTGTATAGTGCATTCATAATCCATGAGTAGTTCAAGCCATCGCCATTTCCTCATGTTAAGTTCTTATGGTGAGAACATATACTTCAAACTCTTATGATCAGTATAAATCTCACATTTTTCACCATAGAGATAGTTTCTCTATGTTTTCAGAGGAAAGATTATAGCTGCTAACTCAAGATCATGAGTGAGATAGTTTTGTTCATGAATTTTTAGCTGCTGTGATTCATAGGAAATAACTCTATCATTCTGCATAAAGACATAACCAATTATTTTCTTTGAAGAATCACTATAAATAACAAACCCATCATTCCCTGATGGTAGAGTCAAGATAGAAGCATTGAATAATCTTCTATTCAGTTCTTTAAAACATTATTCACACTCTCTTGTCCAAACAAATTTAACCCCTTTACGAATGAGCTTGGTTAATGGGTTATCCTACCGAGAACGATTCTAGATGAAATGTCCATAATAACATGCTAAACCAATAAAACTACATACCTCAGTTATACTTTTTCATTTTTGCCATTCTTGGATTGCCTTGGTATTTGAAGGATCAACATAGATTCCATTCTTCGAGAAAATATTTCTAAGAAAATAAATCTCATGAAGCTAGAATTCACACTTGAAAAATTTCTGATATAATTCATTTCTTATAAGAGTCCTTAGGATAATACGCAAATGATTTTCATGAATTTAGTATCTTTCTGAGTATACCAAATTATAATCAATAAATACCACTAAAATAATCATCATGATATTCCTTGAAACCTATATTCATTAGATCCTTGAAGACAGAGGGTGCATTAGTCAATCCAAAAGGAATTACTGTAAACTCATAAGGCCCGCACCTGGTTCGAAATTCTATTTTCGGAATGATTTCCTTCTTCACACACTACTGATGATATCCATATTGAAGGTAAATCTTTGAAAAATATTGAGCTCCATGATGTTGATCGAATAAATCATCAATGTGAGGTAGGGGATACTTGATCTTTATTGTCATATAATTGATCTCCCTATAGTCAATGAAAAACCTCATAGATCCAGATTTCATCTTAACAAAAAGAACAGGGGCTCCCCTTGGAGAAACACTAGGGAAAATAAATCCCTTATTACTCAATTCCTCTAGTTGTTTCTTTCTTTCCACTAATTCCACTTTGGCCATTCTATAAGGGGTCTTTTATATGGGCTGTGAACCTAGAATTAAATCAATGGAAAACTCAATTTCTCATTTTGGAGGTTGTCCATGTAAATCCTCTAGAAACAAATCAACATATTCTTTCACAATTGGTACGTCCTCTATTCAAACATTATTTTTCTCACCCATAGTTTTTCCATTCCCTTCATTGCCAATAATTGAATTTAGTAGAGCTAATTTGGGTGGATCTAGATAAGAATCAGGTGGTTAAATTTATTCTCTAATGATAAGGTACTCTTTATTATCATCGAAAATTGTTACCTCCTTATTCTTATAATTAAATAGTACTCGCTCGTGCTGTTACATGACATATTCGATTATTGTTTTTTCATTTAATAAGAGATTAGTATTTATAAAAGTTGAGAAGAAATGGTAATGTTGAATAAATTATAATTATAATTTAATGGTTTATGATAATTTAATACAACTAAAAAGAATATAAAGGGACCTTCCAAATAGTTGACAATGAAAATACATAGTAAAATTATATGAATTTTTAAATTTCGAGTAAGAAAATTTCAATTCATTTTCAATGTTGATAAAAATAACTATAATGTAGGAACTGAAATAAAAAGTGAAAGTTAAATCAATGATAAAATAGTTGATGTAATAAAAAAAATGAGAGATGTAAAATAAATGAAATAATAATAAATTGACTGAGTGAGCTATTTGGGAGAAATGAAAATGTAGTGAAACTATTCATCATGTATCTAGAAATAAAAAACATGTTCCAGTGATCCAATATTCAAAAACATGTATCACATGTGAGATATAATTGATTTACAATATACTAATAACTGAGACAAAAGAAAAATATCAAGTTCCAATGCATATCCTCAGTTATTCTCAGTTTCATGATGTTGTATTTCTCCAAAACCAGATAATAGTAAACCCACAAGTAGCTTGTGCTTCATGCAGTTTCATCTACCTCCAACCCCTACCATTCTCCATGCTCCTCCATAATAGTGTCACCGCCCCCAACTACCACTGGTTTCCAAGATCTATAAGAAGCATTTGGTTCCAAATGTCTTCATTGCATCTTTAAATTGTTGTGGTATTGTTGTGACTACTGCAACACTTGACACATGATTATCCTTCAATTATAAATCTACCGAATACTGTATAGAAACATAAGGGAAATGATAGGTATTATTGTAAACAGTTTGGAGAAAAATAAACATAGTTTAATTGAACCGAGGATCAAAGAGCATCATGGGCTGGAAGATTCCTTCCAGCAAGTAGGGGCAGGTTACAGAAAAAACCTGGCTGCTTTACCGAGTAATCCTCCACCACATCACCTAAAAATTCTACAAACCCCCTTGATTGAACCATCCAGCATGACTCCTTCACTATGACCAGGGATCAGTCTATCTATTTTTCCAAGACCGAACCTTGTGTTGTTGGTGCTTTAATGTATAAATTGACCCTAAAAATGGTGCCAAACGTGGCTCCACCTAGAGCCCCCATAATGCTTATGGAGGGAAATGGGATTCCTAGGCCTCCCACATTCAACTTTCCCACTGTAGCAACTTTCAGTATAGGAAATATGAGTAAAAATAGAGCTCCCTCTGCAGCTATATAGACTGAGTATTAGGCCGGTCCATATTCCCTAGGAAGCACTGTTCTTACCTCATCAACTTATGTAGAGGATTTTTCATATTCATAGGAATTTCAATGAAATGTGTACAATATTCTTCCAGTATAAGACCTTAAACTAGAATATTTCTATATATACTCATAACTGATTAAAATTAGTTATTCTTACATAAGCAGCAACATGTTCTCATATAGTATGACAAATAAGAATTTAAAAGTAGTAATGTAGATAATGGGTATTGTACATTGAAATAAAATGTGATCTGAATCAATGAATAATGTGTTTAATGATCAATAGTTAGAAAGTAATTTATTTCAGGAATAAAAATTCATAGTATTGAAAAATGGATTCTACTCATATGGATATATTTTATTGCATTGTATGGAATTGTATTATAGTCAAATGGATTCTTGAATGGACCATTTTAGGCTCTGAAACAAACATTGAAATCCATTATCAGTACAATAATTGATCTTTACAACATATTTCATCCAAATAGGGAAATACCTATACTTTTTAAAGAAATAATAAAATAATCAATTTTCTTGAATTCAAACACAGTAAAATCTTGTAAATAATAGAAACCTTAAAAATTACTCGAAATTCCACTCACCACTCACTTAATCCCCGATTCTGAGATAAACGTATAGGACTTCTTGCATTACCAACTTTATGAATCTGAGAAAATCACATCTCACTTAAAAATAGTACTTCATTCAAAGAAAACAAATTATTGATAAAAATACTTATATCAAAAAGTACATGAAACACTTATTTCATAGAAGATGCATTAAAATAATATATCAAAAAAATATAGATGTCAAACAAAAAAATAATAAATAAGTCATTATGAAAATGGAAATAGAAATAATAGGGAGAAACAATTACCTTAAATCATTGATACCATTACATTGAAAAGTAGGAGATGTTGATAAAGATACCTGAATCAAAGAAAAAATGTAAAGTAATCGAACATATTTTTAATAATCATGCAATGAAGAATCAAAGTAGAGATCAAGAATAATATTTCATTTGGAAGCACATGCATCAAATAAATAATTTTTGAATAAATACCAAATAACAGAACAACACGGATGCCCTAGTTTATAAGGGTCACCTGAGCAACGGTGTCTGGGTCATTCTTGTAGGCAGCCAAGATTGAGTTCTTGGCATGGAGCATGTCATCAAATTTTGATCCTTTAGAAATTACAAGAACCTTCAGAGTGATATACCCCGAAATCTCTAACTGCACATAGTCATTAACTTTTGAGCTAGCGAGGGTCATGGTGGTTTGACATAGAGTGCGTCGTGAAAGGATAAGTCACCTCCAGCAAGGCAGCCTGAGTTATGGTCACTACTGTAGAATCGAAGGAGGCAGAGGATTCGGAGGTGGAGCAGATGGAGAACCATTAATCAGAGTGTTTAGGATTGAAATCCAAAATAACATCATACCATATGTTCTTGAATAGACCATTATAGTTTCTAAAACTACCCTTGATAAGACGATTATCAGTACTAAAACTCATCCCAAGAACATATTTTAGAAAAACAGGGGAACAAATGTACTTTTTAAAGAAAAAAGATAACATTAAAATTTCTTGAATTAAAACATAGTAATATCTTGTACATAATAAAAACCACCAAAATTACTTGAAATTCCACTCACCACAGACAGAAGACCCGATTCTGAGATGAATGTATAGGCATGTTTGCTTCACTAGCTTGAAAAATATGAGAAAATAATATCTCCCTTTAAAATAGTTCCTTAGGAAAGGAAAACATTTGAAACAAATATATATATATATATAAGTACATGAAACACTGATTTCCTAGAAGATGCAACAGAATAATATATTAAACAAATATGGATTTGAAACAACAAAAAATAAGAAATGAAACATTATGAATATTGAAATAGAAATAATAGGAATAAATAATTACCTTCAATCATTGATACCATTACATAGAAAAACATCAGATATTGATAAATATTCTTTAATTATAGAAGACATGTAAAGTCATTGATTGCAGACATTCACTGATGCGAAGAATCTTCAATATAGAGCTCTCAACCGCTTTAGAAAACCTGAAAAAATGTAATTGAATTAAAAAATATATATGAAGTCAAATTGAATCTTCTTGTAGTGTGAGAATCAATATCACCATTTAATTCTACTTTTAATCCATATAAATAATAAGTACTTATAGAATATGCAAAAAAATTAAGTTCATGCATTTTCAAAAAATAAAAAATGTCCTTACTATAGGAATGAAATCAACACAACTTTGGTTTGATGGGTGATCTACATTGTTGATCCCTTGAAAATAAATTTTTTGTTCGAACCAAGTGAGAAGATGATATAATGTAGAAAACCCAACATGAAAAATGAAAGCACTGGAAAAGAAATTCACGATAACTATGAAAAGTTAATTTATATAATAACATACAGTTGAGTAGCATGAATCGAAGAAGAGAATAAAAGAAACGTTAACAATATCATTAATAGTAGCAGTGTTTGGAATATATAATATTTTCAACACTATAAAAATATATGAAAAATAGTTAAATTAATAGAAATTTATTAGGAATAATATTATTTACAGATGTTTAGACAAAGAATTCAAAAACTAACAATATCTCAATAGTTGAGCGGTGATGTAGAGGAGGTCAACACCTAAACAAAATTGGTGAGAATTGGAATGATTTTTGATTAGAAGGTATGTATAGGAGGTTTCCACCTGAAATAAGAGAGAAATAACTGATTTATAACCACAAATGTGTACAAATATTAAGAGCATCAAACATTAAAAATTTAAAAAAAAATAGGTCATTCAAAACATTCAAAAATTACAAATTTAATCCCAAATGATATTTTTCAATGTATCCAAAACATTCAAAAATATGGTACCACATACTAAAATTTAAAAATTAGTGTGAATCCTTATTCATCGATCCAATTAACTTGTTATATATTTCATATTTTTAGTCTTCCTAAAATTGGAACAACACATCATGATATGGCATTAATGAATTAATGAAAGGAATGATTCAAACCATATACAGAAAATGAAACCTCTAAAGTGATATTTAATTATTTGGTTGAACCATGTCAGAAGATATAAGAAGGTAGATGTTCCAAAATGAAAGATGAATGCTCTGGTAAATAAATTCATGACTGCTAGGAAAAGAAAATTTAGAGAATAATATGCTGTTGAATTGAATGCATCAATGAAAAGAATAAAACATCCATTAACATTATCATTAATAGTATTAGTGTTTGAAATATCAAATATTGTCACCACTAATAAACACATATGAAACAAAGTTAAATTAAGAGAAATGAAATTATAGGAAATGAATATAATCCTGACCTAAGTATTCTTATCGCTCGTACAATGAAATAATGTCTATTTAGAAATTGAAAAACAATATAAAATTAAAAAAATTTGGGATTAGATAGTACAATAAGACAAGTGTTGAAGGATGGTATGATGAAACTACAAGAAAAGAATAAAGAGTTTGTTGGAATAATAATATTTACTAATAATTAGTCAAAAAATTCAAAAACTAACAATATATCAATAGTTGAGAGGTTATGTGGCGGAGGCGAAAATGTGAACAGCATTGGAGAACATAGGAAATATCATTGATATAATGGAATGTAATGGAGGTTTCCACTTGAAATTATAGAAGAACAGCTAGTTTATAACCATAAATATGTAAAAAAATTAAGAGCATCAAACCATATATACGTATAAAATTTAAGATCATCAATGACAAGATTGTTTTTATATTATAAAAAGAGAGCTATAATTCCACAGTTTTAGTGAAATTTGTAATAAATACAGTAAAAGGAACAATATTATAGTGAAACAGATAGAAAGTCCACTATGAGTGTAATTAGAGTAATTTATAAAAACATCAATGATAACTACTTAGAATATTGATAAATAATAGTGGAAACATTGTGTATTTAATGAAATAATTTAGGAATATCTAAACTGAACGAATCTCTCATATGGTAGAAAAAAATCAATATATACCATGGAACAAATTATAGATGATGATAGATTCGAAGAGCATAAGAAGCGCATGGTGTAAACAATGAAACAATATATGAGATGTGTTGTAATATTGTTTGAGAATGAAATATGAAACCCAAATAATTAAATATAGAAAATAATGGAAAATGTTTCTACAAATTGAGGAGATTAATTCACAACATTATGAGAATTTACCCTTTTCTATATTTGTAAACTCTTTGAAGATGGTTTCAATGATCATAATGGGTTTCATGGATTTTTCAGTAATCCGATTCGAGGATGGATGAGTTGTTTTTTAGCAGTAACGCAAATGCAGTAGAAAAATAATTATGTGTTAGTGCTCAAAGATGAAAGATCTTTTGAAGGTCAACAGGTATGAATTGATGCTCCCCACTATCTGAACAATTTTCATAGAATGATGAGAATAAAGCGGATGATGAATTAGGAGTAGTCCAAAGCAAGGATGGAAGAATCAATTATCAACTGTAACCTGAAAACGGTGGCACGTAGAAGAAGTGTAGGTGGTCAAAAATGAAGTAATAGTCAGAGGCAAGGTCATGAGATGGGGAAACAGCAAATGAAAATATGAGTGGGATAATGATCCTGAAGAAAATGTATGATGAAACCATGATAATGAGGAAGAAGGAGTAGGAGGTAGATCGATAATAGGTAAACTAGGAAGAGAATGACCTCGGCATCGTGATATCATGGAACCCTAGGTCATGAAGAGCTCAATCCCAAACGTGTGCCGGAGAAAGAAAATGGTAAAGGGTAGAGTAGAAACTGGTAGAAGGAGGACGTCAGGATAGAGGTCGACCGAGTGCAGATATTTCATGAAATCCTTGACGATGGAGACGAGGGGAGTGTGGGTTGCGGTGAACAATAACTCAGAGAGAGTAGGATAGGGAGGTAGAGGAATGAAGAGATACCATGTGGAAGAGGGGAAACATGGAGATTGGTAGAAATGACTCGTAATGAAAAAACAATGCGGAAGCACAGAAGTTTGACATTAGGCAGTGGAGAATACATAAGATTAGTATATATATAGATTCCCGTATCATGGTTGGAAATCCAGTCCATACCTAGGATTATATAAAATTAAATCATGGTTATGACTATGGGGATTAGTATATAATGAAAATTTATATTCCCTAATGGGAACTGATTCACAAAATGTTGTTGCAATGATACTTCCCTTATGAGTTTTGGCTGACAACTCCCTTGTTAAGTCAAATTCCAAATAAATAATTTTCTTAGAAAAATGAGAAGATATGAATCAATGTGATGATCTAGAATCAAATTAATCATTGACAAAACTCGAGGAAACCATTAAATTACCAACCACCATGTCTTATAGAACTTCAACCTTAGTAGTAGTGATCACTTAATCTTGGCCTTTCTCCCATGGCCTTTTCGGAGTTATGTTCGCTTGGCTCTTAGGACATTCATTTTCATAATGCCCATTTTCTCTACAATTGTAGAATTAAACATTGACAGCCTCTTTCTTCCCCTTACAATCACGAGCTTGGTGGACTTTTTCACCACACTTGTAACAGTCTCCCATTTCTTTTAGGCAAGTACCAGCGTGTTTCATACCACATTTACCATAGTATGGATATTCATCTTTACCCTTTTTCCCCTTATTTCCATTTATGGAGTGCTCAATAGATATATTTTTCTCATTCTTTTCATTAAATTCATAAGACTTAGATAATTAATTTTATGACTTGATAGCACATGAGACAATATCTTCATACAATGAAAAAGATTGTGAGACTAGTGCTCAATGGATAAATTGTTTTAACCCATCAATGAATTGATGAATCTTTCTCCTCGGGTTATGTATATAATCTACTGCAGGCCTTGCTAACCTTGTAAACTAAGCTGCATACTTTGCAACATTCTCATCCTCTTTCTGCCTCAGATCAAAAATAGTCTTTCCATTTATGCTTGATGGTCACGAGGAAAAACATTTTCTAAGAAAATATCCTTAAACACCCTCCAATAAATGTTCAATAATTCTTCATCTTCCTTTGTGTTTTGGATTAATTACCACAATTGATCTAAATCTCCCGTGAGGTGATAAACTTCCATGACAACTTAATCCCTTTCGCTACTCCCAAAGTATGAAATATTTTCTCTTTGAAATTTATCAATTTCTAAGCTACTAATGGATTTGTACTCCTATTTAATTTTGTGGGTTTTTGCATCATGAAGAGGTCTAACATTTATCCTCCGCGCTGTGGATTAGGGTGCTCTATAAGGTTAATGTTATTATTCATAACCTGAGAGAGTTGTCCCAGTATGGTGACAAGATGATCACCACCAGTTGCATCACTAGATCCACTATAATTATCTTGAGTAGGAGGTAAATCCCTACATGAATCACATGCATTGATATATTTTCCATTTCTCACACTAGGTTCCATTTCCAAACAGTGAAATACACTAGATTAGTTTATGAATTGCAATAAATAATTCCAAACTTGTAAAACACATAACATAAATTGAACAGTTTATTGATAGAATCCATAATCATAAAAATGTTTTCATTGGGGATGTATATACTCATAAACCCTTCATAATGATTTCTAAAGAGAATGAGAATTATCCTAAGAATATCTCCTTGGAGTGTCGTACCCTAGAGTGCAGCTAGGGCCATTATCGTGCACCAGTTCTCATTCAAGTCTAGCTCAAAGCGATGTTTTTGGGTTTTACCCTTAGGTACATTTGTGCTAGAGCTTCCTCTACTTTCTCGTATCCAGACAGGGATGAATTTTTTGTAAAAATCACAAAATATCTATAATACCAAAATTCTAGGAAGTTCTTCTATACTAATCATCAATGTCTATCTTAGGGTAGTTTTCTCTAATCATAGTTTTTCTAAATCTATCATCCATGGTTGGTACTAAACTTCCTCTGATACCATCATTAATTCCCCAACCCTAGTTATCCAGATTCAGTGCATTATTACATAACATTGGCATGATTCAAATAATCATGTCCCAAAAGACAGATCAGTTTAGTAGCCTTAGAAGTACTAGATACATTCATAAGTTTACATTACATCATGAAAAAAACATCAACAACATCTTTTCCCCTTTTGAACAACCTTATATCCTTAGCCTATCCTTGTAGGTCAACCATAAAATACTTCTTCATAGCCTGGGAAAAATAAAACATAGAAAGGGGTGTGCTAAAATGCTCAGAAAGGATAACAATATAGCAGAAACTTTCATAAATAAGCATAAAAATTTAAGGCAATGTATCAGACTAAAACAAAATAATTTTAAACTAAAAATTGAGAATAATATGGAAAAGATAAAATAAAATAATTCCATTTACTAATTCACAATGATATTCTAATAGTATAATAATCACATGCAATATCAATATCCACTTTCATAATGATGGAATGCATAATTCCAGACATCATAACCACATAGTCAAGGCCTTATGGCAAGACTAAAAATAAGATTATGTCAAGGCCTTGTACCAAGACACTATTTTGTCTAAAGAGACCTACTGATGCATCGAGGTGCTATAGCGGGCTCTACCCATCACTTACAAAATCCAATGCCTTCCTCATAAGAAAAGGATTAAACATAACATAAACAATTGTATTAAAACTATCATATGAAATGTCAACACTTTATCAATAATCCATGAGTTTTGTAAACTTAAAACATCCAAAGTCAAAAATATCACAAAACCTTAATACAATATTGAAGTTTTTTATCATAATAAATCAACATCAAACAAGCTGAAAATCTATCAGAGGATGTTGAAATAGATGAAATCAAAAAAAATTGAGAGAAATATATATCTTTCTTTTTTGAAATCATTTATGAGTTATATAATTATAAAAGAAAACATTTATTTTGGAAAAAATTATTATAATCTTGTAAGGGAAGCTTTGAAGATGTTATAATGGCGGAAAATAGGCACACCTAATGTATATGTTAAAACAAGCATTCTTACCTTAATTTTTTCGAAAAGGTCATAAGGAACCTTGTTTGGAAAATGAAAGAAAGATTACATTCAAAAAAAAATATCATAAAATAAGAGTATAAATGACATTAACCCATATTCTAGTAAATGTTAATTTTTTTGTGAAATATATTTATTAGAAAACATGGATATGGATGAGAAAGAGGTCATAGTAGATACTTATGTATAAACAACCATGGATAATAAAGAGATTGTAAAATAAACCTTACCTTGTAATTTTCATTAGTAGATGATATGTTAAACTCATTTATAATAGTTAAAATATTTTTATGAAATTATAAAAGAACTATATACAAAAATATGATATCATATATGATCATCTAATATTGGTTTTTTAATAATATATCAGTAGTATCCTCATTTTGGGTGTTAACCGATTCATTTTCCTTTATATGCTTGGTTACTTAAGAAATTTTTGTTATGGATATGATTTATTTGATTCATATACAGAAATATATTATGTTCATAAACATTATTTTTAATCATAAAATGAAAATCATTCTTGAATGATTATGATGGGGAATGAATCTCATCGCGTTCGTGGAGACGGTAATCCGTACATACACATGAGCTAAAATATCATTATATTGATGGGGAATTCGTATGTAATTGGATGGTATATCATATATACAAAATAAATAACATGTTATATTTATTATTTTCATTAGTTATACTAATTATTTTACCCATCTAAATAATGAAGTGTTTGAATAACAAACTACACCACGATGTGGAGAGTGTTAGCCATACATATGCATGTATGGTGACTTTGTCATTCATATGATGGATAGAATAATGAATATGGTTGTAAATTTTTTATAATAACATCATATTATATATAATATTTTTTAGTTATAATTTTATAATGGAAACAACAGTTAATGAGGAAGTGGAAGAAGAAAAGAACTTGAAAGAGGTGATGAAATAGTTTCCTCTTCTTTGGGTTCTCCCTTTTAATTTGATCAAAAGGGCTGTATAGGTTGGATTTATGACCAAAGGAAGTCCTCTAGAATAAAGGGAGGTAAGTTTAGAATATATTTGGGCAGGTTTTGCCTGAGACAAATGGATATGGATGTGTTATTTTGAGAGAAGGGGAAGTACCATTTTATAAGAGATTTGAGGGTCAGTTTAGGAAAAGCATGAACGATTATTTTATAATAAAATAATTTTTGGTTTTTAATGGCTCCAAAATGATTTATTTAGAGGATAAGGCGGTTATGGGTAGAAACATCACTCAAACAATGGGTTTTATATAGGTTTAGGTCTTCATATTAACCTTATCTTTTTTATTTAACTCTTAGTCAAATAGTTTTTCATTTACCATGTCTCTTTGTATTTCTATATTATAGGGGTAATAAACAAAATTTAAACATCCAAAAGAACCCAGAGTGGTTAATTATTTATATATATACCCTTATCTAAGTAATTTGGCCAAACATTATATTTTTATGAATATTATATTAATTAATAATATAGTAGTTTTTAAAAAAAACTCGATTATATCCATTTTGACACAATTTAGTATTTTATTTTTGTGAAAATCATAACAACAATATTACATATAAAAATAATTATTTAATCACCCCTAACATGTCATATCAACCTATTAAATTGGTGTAATTCATCAAAATTATCAAATTTAATTTATTTGGATATTTATAATATCAATTATTTTAATCTTTCATTAATAAAGTAATTATTGCATCATCATTGTGTCATAAATAAATTAAATTATATAAGGTCTAAAAATTATAAATAAAATACCATTATGTTGGAAATATTTTTATATTTCTAATTAATATTTATATTCTAATTTAAATTGTATGTACTCCTATCTTAAAAATGGTTTAGTTATTAAACTTTGAATTTAACTATTTTAACTCTTCTTTAAATAAAATAATAATAAATGTCCTAGTCTAATCCATGTGGGCCAAAGAGGTTAATATAATATTACTAATGTTGTTTTTGGTCTAATTATACTTATCCAATATAATTAGGACGTGATTTAGGGTAATTATGATATCAATTTTACCCTTAATTACCCTATTTACTTATACCCGTGGTAAATAAAAGTAAAAAGTTACAAATCACCATAAACTATTTTCATCTTGTTGACCAAAATTTTACTTACTAATGTTAACTGGATCTCTCGGATTTTTGAAATTCAACTAATAGAAGTATTAAAATTATGTTTTATGCAAATTTGAAAATGTTCCTAGGAGTTGGGTAAAAGACAGTAAAAAAGTTCACTAAAATTTTTATATATCTAAACTTATTATAAAATGACTCAAATGAATTTCATTGAACTTATATTGGTATTATGTATCTATTTTGACCTTAAATAAATTTAAATAAAATAAATAATTATTTAAATAAAAAGTCAGTTTTAACCAATAACGCAGTGTTTTTCACTATTTACCAAAAATTGAATGTTTTCAAAAAAATACCAAAAAATCACCCTAAGCTAATATCAATATTCCGAATCCAAAAATGAAGTCAATTTTAAAGGTAAAATTTATAAAATTTCAAAAAGTGGGTATTACTATTCATAATGGCTAGTTTGATTGGTTGCGGTGTGTTAGCATCTTGAAGTTGCGTACAATTCAAGCTATTGCATTATTCAAAGGGAACATAACATAGAAGATTGAGGTGTTACATGTAGTGAATAACATATGCATTTTCTATCAAGGGTGTTTACCATTATACACATATAACTCATTAAAATGAAATTTATATTTATATTTTTCATGATTTGTGACCACAGAGTTAAATGTGATGATGAATGAATCTGTGTTGTAAAATATATGTGGAACACATAATCATGATAATTAAATAAATGTGTTAGGTGTGCCCAAAAATATATATCCCACCAATTAATTGGGTAATTTTTAGTTTCATGATACAACCTATTTGGATAGGGATAAATCCCCATTTCATTATTCTATTTCATTCTTTATTATTCATGTTTCTTCTATTCAAAATTTATGTTAACATTGTCTAAAATTTACTACCATATGTCATGTTTATTTCATTAATGGCCAATTTCATTCTCATAAAATTGTTATATTTTTTTCAAAGGTATTGTAGATGTTCTTAGAAAAACATCTTCTTTAGAAGTGATAGTACATGTGAAGAAAATAAAATAATTTGTTTTGTTTTTTTTCAAATATAATTAAATATGTAGGATATTGTCTAATTCTCTAGAACCAAGATCAGAAAATTTCTTCGTTTGTGTAAATTGTTGAGTAATTGTCTAACTCCTTTTATAAAATAAATACACAAAATTTTATGCACTGAATCTAAAAGTTTGAGTATGAGGCTTCACATGTTCGGTATTAGTCAGTGTTTTTTGTAATTTATTTCACATTGACACTTGAATCATGTTTAGCATGACATATATACTACTTAGTTATTGAATATTGTATTTCCTGCTTTCATGATTAAGTGATACAGGTTATGTGGTATATCATTTTATATATTTATTTATTTACACTATTATTATACTATCATAATGAGGGTATAATCACCCCATGATTGATATTATAACCTCATGGCTAGTCAGTAGCCTCTATTTTATGGGAAGGCAAGCCTGAGGTCAAGTGAACGACAAGCTCAGGGCACTAGTGTGTGGCACCCAGGTTAGGGTGTTGTAATGAGTTGTAAGATCATGAGTTTTTATAAAAACGAATTCAGATCGTTGACAGTAACTATTCACACTATCTTTGAATAATTATTATTTGGGTGGTATCATGGGTGCATTTTTGTGAAAATGGGTGATATTTGGAAGGAGGAAAGGCATTACAATGTTGGCACATGGTTCTCCCAAACTACACGCCCAACCCTACAAACCTTGAGAACCCAAATTGAGGGTAATCCCATTGTGCTAGGGAAAATTTTTTTATACTATCTCTCCTCTTATGTGAAACCACACACCCCTATAATAAGTTCCAAATTAGGGTTCACAGTTTGGGAAACCATGTACCCTTTCCCAGGAAATAGTGATTGTGATTTTAATAAACTGAAAAATTAGATTTAATATTTCCCAAACCATCCATCTAATATTCCTAACCTCACATACATTACCAGAATCAATCATTATTTTTTTGGGAGTCCTATGTATGAATTCATAGAGTTCACTACCTTAATTCACGATGATTCAATGTCTATATTGAGGATTTTCACATCTCCCATTATGTAAATTTCATCCAGATTGGCTTTTTCCCTCACTCACATTCTTATGACATCCTTTAAAGGTATATTTTACCTTATAGGTTTATTATATAGATCTAGTTTTGATGGATCCTAATCCATCTAACTATGATTCTTGGATATTATTCATGGTCTTTTTCTTCATCACGAGGTTTACCATTTTGTTTCAATTTAGAGAATTTTCATTGGGTGATTTCTCATCAAAGATTTGGGGTAGGTGCTCTTAATTCAATCCGAATATTATTGAATTTCAATTTCATGTATGTCTTAATAAATTTTGATTATAATGATTAAAAATTGTATATTTAAATGAATATATTAATTGATTAATTTATTTATGGAATCATGGAATTTATTTTATGTAATTTCCATGTGATGATAAATTGGGTAAAATACAGGAGAATTGAATTAGATGACATGGATTGAATTGGATTAATAAATTAGAGAAATAATTAATGGAAATTGTTTTGATTAATATAATATTGTTGGATTACTTTTTATGTTAATTAATGAAATAGTTATTGTGATGGTGAATTGGATTAATTAAGTGTTGGATTAGTTAATGAGATATTGAGATTATTCAATTGGAATAATTAATTATAAAATTAATTGGTTGTAATTTCTATGATTATAAAATTGATAGAATTTGATTATTTAATTAATTAATTAATTAATTAATGATGTTGTTATGAAATACTGATAAGAGGGTTAATGATGATTAACTTTTATTTAAGTGATATTGTGATACATGCGATATTTATATATGTTTGATATTGTGATATATGTAATATATGTGTGTTGGACATGGTATACTACCTCAATAGACTATAGTGATAAATTGATTAATGTGTGTGAGATATGGTTTACTAAATCAAAATACCATCATGAAAAATTATTGCGGGACATAGATTGCTTATAGAGACTGTAAAATTTTATAGATTAATATTACATATCTTTTGTGGAATACTTAAAAAATTAAATTGACAGACACACAAATATTGTGTTAGTCCAATGTTGTTGGAAACATGGAAAAATAAAACCTGGTATATTAGTGAGATACATTATCTCCCACTATGTTATTCATGATGATAACCCTTCATATACACATCATACTTGATTCATATCTTCATAACCCAAGGAATAAAACATAAAAAGGGTAGAGCTATGGTACTCAGTAAGGTTAAAAAAATACATTTTATCATAAAAATTAGAATAAGGGCATGATAATGATATCATAGCATTGAAAGATCATACCCTACAATTTTAAGATCACAGAAAAGTATCATGGAAAATCATTTAGCAGTTTATAAGACATGATCATAAGAAAATAAATAATTTAATCCATTAAATCATAACATAGGAATAATACATGGAAGTTTGAATGACACATAAGCATATATAATTATTTTATGTATTTGTGAATGCATCACTACCAAGGCCATATTAGAAGACAACGTCCTCTACTAAACTGGGTATCCATATTCTTCTAGCATTGTATTACTGAAACATGTTCACTCCCCATTATATCCATAAAATAATAAACCAAGATCATTTCTCATTCCATCCTTATAATACTAAACCAAATTTATTTCTCATTCCAGCCTTGTCATTATCATGAGATATAATTCTTCTCCCATTGCACTGGAGGGAGATATAGGTCACACCCATAACATAATGAAATAATATTTACATGTTTCACAAATTCATAATCAATCATATCATAACCCATGAAATGAAATGGGTGTCATAAACAATTAATAATATCTTAACCAGTTGAAAATGATAGGTTTCATAATCATTTTAACAAAGAATAAACTTTTAAAGGAAGAAGGTTTCATAAGCATATAACCTGTGAAAGGGAAACTGGTTTCAGAAACATATTCATGTGGTAGAAAAAAGGGTTTCATAAACATCGTGCCACCAAAAAATTACCCCTCAAAAGAAATAAAATGAATGTATACACTAAATAACTTTAAAAGAAAGGCATGACTAACACCAATGAATTCTATCTCATATGGGAAATATTCATGAAACATCTTTTAGAAATGTGAGAAAAAGTATTCTTTATTCTGTTAAAAAGGATTTGTAAAAAAATATGACATTTTAAAAACTGTTTTCTTTTAAAATAATTTTAAAACATACAAAAAAGGTTTTAAAATAATTTTGGAGACCTTTTCCCATGAAAACTAATAAAATGGATCTTGAAAAAAATTTAAAACACGATTCATTGATAACATATAAAATAATATTCAAAACATTTTAAACAAATTTTAATTTATTAACACTTAAAAAATATAAAAAAAATATTGAAAAAATTTGAATTCCATTTTAATGAAAATACATCGAAAACTTATATTGAAATATTGAAAATGTTTTGAAGGCCATTTATTTGAAAAAACATTGAACAATTATAACGAAATCTTGAAAATTATTTCAAATTCACTTATTTTAAAATAATTTTAAAAGATATAAATAATTCTTGAATTTTTTTTGAAAACATTGTTTGTAAACAATGTAGATTTCTAATCGCAGAGAGTGGTAATGTCTGACTTTCTAAAAATTGTTTTAATAATATAATGAAAAAAGAGTCAAAATAATGGCATAAATATATAGAGATAAATTTAATAAACATATGGAATTTAAAATCATGACTATTCTTTATATATGGATAATAATATTTCATCAATGGATGCATAATCATAAACAATCTCGAAAAGCGATGAGACTATTTAAATACACTCTTAAAACATGGTAACATTAAATCACAATCCCAAAGAAATTACATGAAACCTAGTATATCTAGATAATAATTATATTCAACATTTCAAATGCTTTATATACTCATCATGAAAAAATAGTTTAATTATATGGCTTGTGTCTTAATAATTCAAAAATAAGACAAAATTATTATACTGATTTGGTAAATATTGAAATATAACACCAATCAAAGAAATACAACAATATGGATTTGTAATTAACCATAAATTTTAGTATAATTGTAATATAATTCATCTAGTGTATGTATAAACTCCACAAAAATGGATTGGGTTGTAAATAGAGCATGTATCTCACAGAGAAGTGAGATAAAATTCCCTTACCATGTGTTTTAACTCTTATCATACTCATTAAAAACTCATGTATAATAAATGTAAATTTATTATCAATAAATCACATATCTATATTATTATATATAATACCATATATGGTTTTATTTTGGCTATATACTATCTTCTTGTTAACAATTCCATGTTAAGGATTCCCTTTGGGTAATATTCTCTTTCTTTTTCGCATGTGTCTTCATTTGTTATATATTTGGTACATATACTTATATCATGATTTCCATAATTTAATCCATTATATGAATATAATTTATAATAATTATAATTTTATCATAATAATATATAGAATTTATAAATATAAAATGGAATACAAATTTCATGGATACAGTAATTCATACATACACATGAATGTTGATTCTTCTTTAATTAACTTATTTAGGGGAAGAGGGTAAAAAGAATATATGTATATATATAAATTTATATATGTAATTATTATAGTAAAATTAATAAATTATATATATATAATACATCTTTGAAAAATATCCTTAATACATTCCATGAAGTGTGTGAACGAATCTTATCACTTTGAGGGGGATGTAGTCCACCCTTCCTGAATTGAAATTATCATATTTAAAACAAATGTAACGTATATATATATATATATATATATATATAATCAATAAAATCATTAAATAATCCTAAATACATAATAAATATAATATATAACATATATAAACATATTTTCAATCATAATGCCCACTATAAGATGAGATAAAGGAAAAATGAACGATCATCATTTCGTGGTGTGGTATTTCTCCGCACACATTTACGATATGTTCATTACCCATTGGTTGGAAGTTTTAGTAAGTTTAGGTCAAACCCTTTGAAAAATATTTCATATTGTATTTTCTATAATAGTTTTCTAAGACTATAATGGAATAAGAGGTGTTGAGGGAGTGGAAAAATCAAATAAATGAATGGAGTTTGAGGGAGGGTGTTACCTATTATTCAGGTAAATCCTTTTGGTTTTCACCAAATGGATTCCATAAAAGGATTTATACCCAAATAGAGGATTTAAAAAGAATTTAGGTTTTTTAGTAGGATATTTTAAGATATATTTTCCTAACATATGTTGTCTGAGATTTTTCAAGAAAGGGTAGAGTGATTTCTTTTTTATAGTGGAGGGGGAGTGGAACTCTTATAAATACCAAATGGTATTAAATAGTGGGAGGTATCCTTGAACTAATTTGGGTCAAAAAAAGAAAAATACTTGAGTAATTTTAATTTATGGTTGATTGAAATCTAAATCACACAATAATATCTTGATTTTAATAATTTGGTTCTTTTTAATTCTTAGAATCCCCAATTTTATTATTTTGGTATTTATTAATGAATCTAGTTTTTACCCTTAGTAATTTAACCATTAATATTAAAATAAAGTGATATTTATAATAATATAAAATGGGTCTTAATTATAAATATGATAAAAAAAATTGAAAAAATAAAAAACGCATGAGATTTTTAAATTAATTTTTAAAATAAGGGCATGTCATGTGCAAAACACTACTTAAAACCGAACCATGCTAACAAAGTTTTTACCATATTTGGGTCATTATATTAAATATAAATGGTCAATTTGTGAATTAATAAACTCTATATAATATTTTTTAACACTTAATATGATTTTAAAGAACATAGTATTTTAATTAATTTTAAATCATTTAACAAAATATCATTTATTGTAATATAACAATAATGCTGATTTTGACATAATTTAATTAATTTTTTTAAAATATATAATTAGTATTGAAATTTAAATGAATTAAGTTTAATTTTATTAAAATTAAATATTAATCTTATAAAATAATTAAATACAAAAAATTTAATCAATTCAAATCAGTTTTTACATGTATAGTATCATCTATTTTTGTTAATTATTAACTATATAACCACTAAGATGCCATTTCATAAGTATTTTAAGTAATTAAATTGTATCTAAAATTATTGATAAATTATTATGATAAAAATTACTCATTATTAATTCAAAACGATGTGTATAACTGAAAATATGTTGTTTTGAAAAAATCTGAATGTTTTATAAATGTTAAATTGAAGTAATGTTCCCTTTTTTCCTTTTTTCATTACAAAACATTTTATATAGAGAAAATCCATTTAATAATATCCCAATAACCTATAAAATTCAATCCAATAAATGATATTGGATGGGATCCTAGGTCATTTTTTCCCTTTTGATTATGGTTTAGTTCTTAATTAATATTAATCTTGCATCATTCACTATGATTAATTTAAATCACATTAACTAATAATTTTGGCAAAACATTATGGTGATATTAGTAGAAAAAGGTTCTATAATTATTACAACCATGTATATAAATTTTTTAAAATTAAAATCATAGAATTTGTAAGACTTTGTCTAATGAAAACCTGCAGGCATGGCAAGAAAGTTAGGTTTGAATGTAGAAACCATAAAATGTTCTGTAAGTGTTTATATCTAATTCCAATATAAAAATTATTGTAATGAGAAAAATTGGATAAATATATGTATAAGTTCACTATTTTGACATCACAGTCTAGTTCATAATATAATTGAACAGTAATAATTATTTAAATGAAATGGTTCTTTTTAACTAAATTTTAATAATTTTTATTATTCATCCAAAAATAAAGTTTCTCACAAAATTAAAAAAGGTTAACCCAAATCTAATTTATAAATAATGAATTCAAAAATAATTTTTATTTTAGAAAATTAAATTTCTATGAGTATTTAAAATTAATTTTATTATTTTTCAAAAAAGGGAGTACAATGCAGATTCTTTATGAAACTTGTATTTTAAAACATATAAATACTTTACAAAAAATATTATATTATATTATTAATATTTTATAATTATATGAACCCATTATAATTAATATTTTTAAACTATTATTACTATTATTATTAATATTTTTAATGTTTAGGTTATAATTATATCATTTAAATAATTATAGCTTTAAAATAGGTGTTGCGTGTAACACACACCATATCGGTGTTGTGTGTTGTGAAATCTAAGTCAGTTCCATTTGAAAGAAATACATGACCATGTGAAATAAAATATATAAATAAAAATTAATCCATTCTAAAAAAATCTATAAATTCTAGGGTAGTTTCATTCTACCCCCCCCCCCTTAATATGAATTTCAACCATGAAATTCATCTGGGTTCTGTAACATTTAATACTTTTAAGTTCCATTAATAGAAACCCACATCATAAAAAGTCCCACTAAAAATCTATTTTTTGAAAAGAAAGTTGGAACCATAATGGTTACATGTAGTGAATAATAGATGGGTTTCTATATATGAGAACATAAACAGAAATTGAATACATGGACATTGAAGAGATATATAATAATAAAATTATGGAGGATAGTGATAGAGAACTTGGTCAGGATAAAGATAACAATCAAAAGGCCATAAATCTGTAATGACCTAAGGGAATATCTGACTTATTAGAAATAAATCTACTAGGACAACAGTTTTGGCTTGAAGATCTTTTATCCTAAAGTTGAATAATTTTCATGAAAAGATATACTTGGATGGTTTTTGTACAACACCACCCTTTATTTATTTTTTGAAGGGAAAACCAAAAGTTTTATTAAAAAGGAAGAGATTACACAAGACGAAACGAAAGGATTTTTGTTTACATCTTGAATATAAAACGGAATCAGCTCGGGGTGGAGTTCATTGCTCCATGTAATAGCATGCACCACACCCATGTTTTCCAGACCATCAGCAATCCTGTTAGCTTGTCTATAGGTGTGCGTTGCAATAAAGCTGGTGGGGGAGAGAGAATGTAGGCAGTCAATCCAGCGGGAAGTGAGTTCCAAGCTAGATGAATTGTACCCTTCCATATGGCTTGATCTATGGTAGAGGAATCACTCTCAATCCAGATGTTGTTCCAGTTGTGGGCTTTAGAAAATGAGATAACATGAATAACACTCCACATCTCAGCTTATAAGGAGGAGGAAAATCCACATGATCCGTAGAAGCATCCAAGGATCTGATCCAAATGATTTATGAAGATGCCACCACAACCTGCTGGGCCAGGATTTCCTTTGGAGGCCTCGTCCGCATTTATTTTGATCCACCCCATATGCGAGGGTTGCCAAAAAACTTCCATTGTAAATTTATGGTGAGGAAATTTCCTGTAAACTCCAATGCGCCTCAAGATCCCAAGGTCTCTGACAGAGTTAGAGTAGTGTGATGCTGCCTCTTGGATAGTAATGAGAATTATCATTTTTCCTGCATCAAGATTAAATGAGTTTATATGAAAAATGTAGTCATTCCTGCCATACCAGATCACATGTAGAATCTTTGAAATAGCCTCTGTAAACAGATTCTTGATTTGCATAGAGTCTGATATTTCCATGCATCTCTAAATCTGCAATGTTAGGGAATTGTTGGATGATGCTCATAATTCCAACAATTCCCTTTTTATATCCGAGATTTCCATGCTTCTCTGAAGCTGCAATGTTAGGGAATTTTTGTATGATGCTCATAGTTAGGGAATTGTTGGATGATGCTCATATACCAGATCTAAAAAGGGAATTGTTGGATGATGCTCATAGTTCTAATTTCTCTATATGCCCTGGGAGCACCACAATGTATAGAGATTTGAAGGAACATTTTTGGTGGGACAATATGAAGAGGGAGATTGCTGTTTTTGTGTCAAGATGTATGGTTTGTCAACAAGTGAAAGCTGGAAGGAAACAGCTTGGTGGAGTATTGCAACCTCTTCCAATACCTGAGTGGAAATGGGATAATATCACGATGGACTTTGTCATGGGACCACCAAAGAATCCTAGAAGGAATGATTCAATATGGGTCATTAATGATCGTCTTACCATGTCAGCACATTTTCTTTCTATAAGGGAGGATTTACCACTTGAAAGTCTAGCAAGGATATATATTAATGATGTTGTGAGACTTCATGGAGTACCCCTATGGATTGTTTCTGGTCATGATCCCCGTTTTACTTCAAGATTCTAGAAGATTCTTCAGAAGGACTAGGATACTGAACTTCGTTTGAGCACCGCCTACCACCATCAAATTGATGGACAATCAGAACGAACTATTCAAACCTTAGAAGACATGTTGATATCATACTAACTTGACTTTCAGGGTATGTGGGATCAATATCTACCTATGGTAGAATTTTCCTATAACAATAGCTTCCATTCAAGTATTCGGATGGCACCATATGAAGCGTTATATGGAAAGAGACGTCGTACACCAACCTGTTGGGATGATGTTGGTGAAAGAAAACTTGTAGGCCCAGAACTGGTGGAGGAAACGATGGAAAAGGCAAAGGTAATTCAAAACCACATCAAAGCAGCTCAAAGTAGACAGAAGAGCTATGCCGATAACCGAAGGAAGGATTTGGAATTTCAGGTATGAGATAATGTTTTCTTGAAGATATCCATGGAATGGAGTTATACGTTTCGATAAGAAAGTTAAATTGAGTCCCAGGTACATCAGACCTTTTGAAATTATAGAACGAATTGCGGTTGTAGCTTACCATTTGGCAATGACCCCAAGTCTCTCCAATGTTCACGATGTGTTCCACATATCACTGTTAAGGAAATACATACCTGACCCAACGCATGTACTCACTTACGAGAACATATAACTGGAACCCAATCTGTCTTATTGCGAAGAGCCCATTAGGATTCTTGATACCAGAGAACAAGTGCTGAGAAACCGGATGACTCGTCTGGTAAAAGTTCTATGGAGAAACCATAAGATGGAAGAGGCAATGTGGGCACCGGAGGAACTTATGAAGAAGAAACAATCGAGTCTTTTTATATAGTAATTTTATAGAAATTTTGAGGACGAAATTATTTGAAGGAGGGGAGAATGTAACACCCCAGGCTTCCACGATATGATTCCCTTTTAATAATATAGCAGAGTGTGTTGTACGCAACTTCGAGTTCTAACACAAACACCACAACCAATCAAACTAGCTGTTCTGAATAGTAATACCCACTTTTTAAAATTTTATAAATTTTATCTTTCAGAACGGACTTCATTTTTGGATTCAGAATATCAAAATTATCCTAAGGTGAAATTTTGGTATTTTTCTGAAAACTTTCAATTTTTGATGAATAGTGAAAAAACACTAAGTTATAGTTTAAAACTGAATTTTTATTTAAATAATTATTTATTTTATTTAAATTTAATTAAGGTGAAAATAGATACAAAATACCTATATATGTTGAATGTAATTAATTGGAGTATGTTTAGAATAATTTTACATATATAAAAAATTTATTGAACTTTTCACCGTCTTTTACCCACTTTCTAGGACAATTTGGAAGTTCATATAAAACATAATTTTACCGCTTCTGTGAGTGAAATTTCGAAAATCCCAGACACACGGTTAATATGAAGGACTAAAATGTGGTTCAATGTGATGAAAATAATTTTTGGTGAATAGTAACTTTTTACTTTTATTTACCACAGTTAAAAGTAAATAGGGTAATTAAGGGTAAAAATGATATTATTATTACCCTAACACATGTAATAATTCTATTGGATAAGTGTAATTGGACAAAAAACAACCTTATAAATAAAATATGACCATTTATTTCCACTTGGATTAGATTAGGACATTTATTATTAATTTATTTAAAGAAGGGTTAAAATAGTTAAAATCAAAGTTTAATAACTAATTCATTTTTAATATAGGGCTATACATAAGATAAATTCACCTATAAATATTCATTCGAAATATAAAAATATTTCCTACCTAATGGTATTTTATTTATAATTTTTAGAGATTAAATAATTTATGTTATTTATGACACAATGGTGATGCAGTAATTACCTAAATAATGAAACATTAAAATAATTGATGTTATAAATACCCAAATAAATGTAATCTGAGACTTTTTATGGATTACACTAATTTTCTAGGTGAATATTCCATATTATTATTGGTTATATAAATTTGTTTCGAAGTAATAATGCTGTTCTGAAATTATCAAAAACAAAATACCCAATAGTGTCAAAATTGACATAAAAGAGTTTTTAAAACAAATATTATATTATTAATTGATATTAAATTCCTAAAAATCTAAGTTTCGGCCAGGATACTTATATCATTATAGGTGTATCATTAATGGACCACTTGGGGGTCTATTGGATGTAAATAGTAAGTTTATTAACTATATAATATAAAAATAAAAAGTGACATGGTAAATGTCAAACTAATTAACTTAGAGTTAAAACTAAAATATAAGGATAATATAATAAACCAAACCTATCTAAATTCTATTGGTTGAAATTATTTAGACCCATCCCCACCTTAGACTTTGAATAATCCACTTTGGAGCCATTAGAAACTGAATATGAATTTATTATAAAATATTATTTCTATCTTTTCCAAAGGTTCCCCTCACCCCTCTTATAAAACGGAACTCCCCTTCTCACTAATTCACACATTCGAAGCCTTTTTTCTCATCCAAAACCTGCCCAAATACTCTCTAAACATTCCTCACTACAATGTAGAGGCCTTAGTTTGATCATAAAGCCAACCTAAGGAGCTCTTTTGATCAAATCAAAAAGAAGAATCTGAAAAAGAGGTAATGTTTTCACCACCCTTTTTCAAATTCATTTCTTCTTCAACTTATTCTTTCCTTGTTATTACCATTCTAAAATAATAAATACAGTATCTCCTATATACTGGGATATTTTTATAAATATGGTACAACCATATTCAGTATTCTATCCATCCTTTGAATGACATGTCATCATACGTGCGTACGTATGGCTTACCGTCTCCATGTCGTGGTGTAATTGTTATTCAATATATTAGTATTTGGATGGGTATAATAATGATTTTTAATTCATGTAAATAATAAATATAACATGATAATGATTCTGTATATATTATATAACATCCAATTATATATTATATTAATATCAAAAGAATGATATTGTCGCTCGTGCGTACGTACGGACTACCGTCTCCACGAACGTGATGAGATTCATTCCCCAGTGTATCCATTAAAGACTAATTATCATTTGATGATTAAAAGTAATGTTTAAGAACATTATATCATTATGGATATGAATAAGGTACAACCTATCTATAACAAACACAACTTATGTAACAAAACATATAAAATAAAATGAGTAAGTTAACACCCAAAACCGTGATAATACTAAGATATTTTTAACAAATCAATGTTAAAAGATCATATATGATATCATAATTATGTATATGGTTCTTTAATAATTTAATAACAATGTTTTAACTATTATACATGATGTTAACATACCATCGACTAAGGAAAAGTACAAGGTAATATTTTATTTCACAATCTCTTCATTATCCGAGGTTGTTTATACGTAATTATTTCCAGGGACCTCTTTATCATCCAAATCCATGTTTCTTAAAAATGTATTTCAAAACATTCTTAATATTTTATAGAATAGGGTTAAAGTCATTTATACCCTTGTTTTAATTTTTATAAGAATTTTGTAAAGGAATCTTTCCATCGTTTTCCAAACATGTTCTTTTTTAACCTTTTCAACAGAATTAAGGTAAGAATGTTTTTTTAACTTATTCGGAGTATGCAGAAATTTTACACCATTATAAAATATTCAAAGATTCCCTTACAAGCTTATAAGAATATTTTCAAAGTAAATTTTTTATTATATAATTATGTGAATTTTAAATGATTTAAATAAAATATATATTTCTCTCAAATAGTATTGATTTCATCTATGTCAACATCCTTTGATGGATTTTAAGCTTATTTGAAGTTGATTTATTATAAAAAACTTTCATTTAAGGTTTTTTGATATTTTCAACTGTGGATGTGTTATTTTTATACCATTCATGGTTTATGGAGAATGTATTGACATTTCATATGCTAGTTTTAATTCGAATGTTTATGTTATATTTAAACCTATTCATATGAGGAATGCATTTGACTTAATAAGTGACGGGTGGAGCCCGCTACAGCTCCTCGATGCATCGGTAGGTCTCATGAGACAAACTATTGTCTTGGCACGAGGCCTCGATGAAATCTTATTTGTAGTCCTGGAATGAGGTCTTGGCTACGTGGTTATGATAGTCTGGCATTATGCATTCCATCATTATGAAAGTGGTTATTGATATTGCATATGATTATTCCACTAGTAGAATATCCATTTGAATAAGTAAATGGAATTATTTCATTTTGTCTTTTCCATATTATGTGTAATTTCATGTTTAAAAGGCTTTTGCTTTAGTTATACATTTCCATAAATGTTTATGCTTATTTTGATAGTTTCTGCTATATTGTTATCCTTACTAAGCACTTGAGCTCACCCTATTCAATGTTTTATTTTTCACAGGATGTGAAGAAGTAATTTATGAATGACCTTTAGGGATAATATGAGGGGTTATGAAGACAAGATGTTATTGTATTAGTGTTCACTTTATGATGTAATGTAAACTTTATGAATGTATCTAGTGTTTCCAAGGCTACTAAAAAAATTGTCCTTTCGAGACTTGATCTTCTGTGATCATGCCAATGTTATGTAATAATGCACTGACTCTGGGTAAATGGGGTTGGGGAGTTATATTTATTCCCTGTTCTAGACACAAGGACTCACTGGCCTACTATTCTCTTAGAGCCTTGCATAAAAAGTAACCATAAATTCTAGTTTGGAAATCACACCAAACCATACCTTGCATCCTTTCATCTAGGTTATAAATATCCAACTAGATCTTTCAGACTCCCCAAAGCCTTTATGGCATTTGATTCAATGTCATATTAGGTTGTGTCTTAGATAAATGAAAATAATCGACATAGCCACCATCCACAGATCAGTAGCTAATGGATCACGATCCCATAAAAATGTAAGATGCTTTTACTGTAGAAACACATGCATTAGATCAGCCATAGAAAATGTAGGTTGAGGTGCTCCCTAAAATGTCTTCATATAACATAGAAAACCTAAAACAATATGTTCCCTATCACCTATGTATTGTAATATTTCTAGTACCACAATGGAAACTATAGTATTATCTTCTCATTGTTCATATTCCACCACATCATGATTTGGATCTTTACTACCCTCCCGGTGAGCGGCTGGAGGTCACCGCGGAGTCTTGCCTCTACAATTCCCAACTCACTACTAAGAAGGTATTTATTACTATAATTTCATATCTAAAAGAATATAATAGGTTAAATAATTCCATTAAACATGTTGTACCCCTATGCCTTCTCCCAAAACCTAGGCTGGCTAAAAAGAAATAGTCATATCATCACTATAAACACTACTTAATGCCTACTAAAATGAAATTTATGTTCATGTTCTTCATTTCACAAATGAAATTTCAATTTTATTTCATTTCTTGTTCAAATTTAATATTAAATTCTTGAACCATATGGTTCACCACTTCTAAACCATTAGGTTTATTAAAACTCATGAACCAAAATATGGAATCCACATAATCTGCAACCTAACATATTCCAGTCCATGTGAGAAATGCTCCCTGAATCAACATGACATTGTTGGATGCTTAAGGTGTCTATTTTAGCTTGATATGAAAAAAATAGTTTTGGTTATGAAAGGAACACTAATTACCAAAATTTTTTCAATATCATAAAAAATCATTTTCCACATGTAAAGCTTATAAATAAATGGATATATCACAAATTCATATATTAAATAAATCCATTCTATGTGGTATGTCCTAATGCATGGCATGCGTATCACGTAATGTACCAAAAACTATTCATGAGATTAATACCCTCATCTCATCATTAAATATTAAAATATATCCTCAATCATATTAATGATTACATCAATAACCTTGTTCATTTCCCAATATTGAAATTAAAATCAATTATAATAAGTAATATCCATCAAACCAAAATTTTCGTCCAAATAAATTAAGATTTTCACCATACATGGGTAAGATACTCCAAGGCGTAGATCAATGGAATATTTTAATTTCTTTATAACCATCATTATATTATCAAAAAAATGTATGGAAGGAAAATAAAACACTTTTGATAGGAATATCAAGCCTGATGACTTTGATGACACTAAATGGTGTCATGAGATAGTTTGTAACATGGCCTCTAGTTCATATCCCCAAATTCCAGAGGCTTCCAACTAGTAGTAAGGGCCTAGGGTGTGTGTATGGGGATAATGTTTTCTCACGTCAGAGTGTAAAAGAATTATGGTAATCATATCTATAAAAATTAGATTCATATAAATAATCCCAAAAAGATAAAAATATAAGGTATGTGTATATAACAATCCCAGAAGTAACCTCATATAAAAAGTGATGTGAAATTCCATATATCCAAAAAATATCAAAAATAAGTATACATGAAATAGAAAAATACATATATGAAAATACTAAAAGATCAAAAATAACTATCTCCAACAAGCATCAGAAGACTATCCTGATACTATGCCCCCTTCTCTTAAACATGGATAAAATCATGAATTGTATTGTGGGTGATTTCCTCCATCCCTAATTGCATCCACGATATATATCCATGTTCCCAACTAAGGCTCTAACATGGCATGAGAAAAATGACAGTTGACCACCACTAGCGGTGTGTATAATAAATCCATGCTCTGCTATACTAGTTAAGTAGTGTGAAAAGTATCATAGGCATTAAAAAAATGATATAAGTGACCATGGAATCTATGATACTAGTAACAAAAAAAAAATTCCTTTCCCAAACAAGGCTCCCTACAAATAAATGTGAATCTCTTATAAAATATTAGATATAATGAAAATATAAATAAAAATGATGGCCATACCATATGTATAGTATATCATGTAATCCACGACCACTTCATACAACCTAATTATCATATCATCCAAATCCATACCATATAACATGTATATCACATCATCCATAAACACTACATATAACCTATATATCATATCATTTATTTCCAAACATTATAACATTGAGTGTCATATCAACTATTGTTAACCCATATAATCAAGACATTTTTATCAGTTATTGACAAGCCATATAATCAGATGTGTTAGAAACTGAAAGGCCAGATCAATGGTATGTATGATCAAGACATCCTCATCATGTCCTAGGAAAATCTTTATGGGAACTCAGTTAGAAATGGAATGGGTTATATGGATAATGTCAACAGATCATGTACATTGGGTGCCCAATAAAGCCATATCCCATGGGTAGGAAGGTAGAAGGAATCCCACATAATCAATGTAGAAGGATAAATATTATCAAAGAAATCTAATTTTACAATCAAGATTCATATTTGAAACATCCAAATAATCTAATTGAATCAAGATCCAAGGCATGACAACCAAGGAATCCACTACCATTCAAATTCTCAAATTCATTACATTCGTTTATCGTAAAAAATTTGAATCCATTAGTTTACTAACCCATTTTTCACAATTACCATTATAGAAATTAAATCACTTAACATTATGTAATCAATGGGGAAAGCATGAAACCAATATCCAAATTTATAAATTTAATTTAATTAAATTTATAAATTTATTCCTATATATAGTAAATCCCACGCACACCCAAAAGAGTGGTATAAAAATAGGAATATTCAATGGAACACCCCATTAGTGGCCCAGGTTAGGGAAACAACCATAAAAACCTCAAAGGAACTAATGGGAATCATTTATAACTTCTAAAACACTGAAATCAGCTATTCAATTAATTAATGGGGTGCCAGTAGAAATTTTAGCTAGTGGTAGAAATGTAACTAGTAATATGAACCACCAAACCCCAAGGGTATGGTATAGACCACCCACCATATAAACATAATAAAAAACACATCCTATCTCATCCTTTAATATAGTCCAGATCAGAAGAAAAATGAAGATGGAATGAGAACCCAAATAATAGGGAATATAATCTCTCAAAAAAAATAACACAACTAATTCCTTGACAAATGAATAATGTCACCAGATGACTAAAGATCGCACCGGCATGAATGCAACAAAATTGACGGTGTATAAATATGAGTCTGGATAGAGAATTAGGATTACATACATTCTTTTGGATACATGGGGTGTCATGCATGTGGGGGATGGGAGGGTATGGGTTCTGTCCAATAAAATAGAGGGACACCTCTTATTTATAAAAACATTCCTAGGAAATTTACGCATCATTTACATTTTTTAAACATCATGTAACGATCATCGTCTTCCACCCTTGAAGAAAGCAAGACATGATATGAACTGGATTCCCAATTCCATTTAATATCACGTATTGAATATATGTAATGTATTCTAATTACATGGTGTGAAAGTGGCCTGAAACCATCATATATCCATTATGATCTTCCATTATAAAAACTATCCAACTTTCCAGTGGGAAAGGCCTTATGTCTAATGAGAAAACGTGATTTTACAAGAGTTTAACCGAAAAAATATATTTTTACCTCGTAGAGAATCTTGAATCTTACATATATTTTACCAAAAAAATTATGGTAATATTAAGGCAAATATTGAATAAATCTCAAGGATAAAGAAGAAGAAATAGTATTCTAAAGCTCCATGATTGATGATATTTGACTATATTATGAGATGACCATTTAGGATGAATTCATATGTTAAAATGACATTATCTGTAATGTCATATGTTTGAGAAAAACCATAAGGATACACCCAAAAAAATAAAATGATAAATAACTTCCTTGATATACATGATGAATAGTTTTTACCAAGGATGATAGATATGCGAAATAAGTTGATGAATTCAAAAAATTGAATGTTTATTAATAAATAGGAAAATAACCTATGTTAAATAACAACTTCAAAAAGGATATGGATTTTAAAAACTATGAATTGTATCAAGATGGAAGAAATGAAGAATGATTTATCTTAATAATCTAATGATGCAATAGAAAGAGATGAAGATAATGATAGAATCAAAATCAAATTTAAATTCACTTGTGATGAGTAAGAGGGAAGTTCAAGGGTATTATTTCAGAAAAGATAATTAATTGTGCTAGAATTTGGATATTTTTATTGTATTATCCTAAGAAAAAATGTGTATGAAATGTGCATAATAATCAAAAAAATTATTTTTCAAAAAATAAATTGAGAAAATCTAAAAATAGTGATACTGCGAATAATTGAATTCAAATCCTGATTATAATGTATTTAATGGTAAAATAAAAACATAATGAAAACTCATCACCATGTTATTCAAATGATCAAGACTAGATTAAAAAAATGTGACATTCATAGATCATGTTAAAAATCATGACGCCACATCTAATAGCGGGGAGGATATTTTCTAGTATGATGTAAAAGATGAAAAGAGTTTAACATCAAATATATTGATTATAAATATTTTATTACATATTAGGAAAATAAACATGTTTACAAAAATTATAAAAAAATAGAAAATGAATTACAACATAATTATAAACAGTGAATGCATAGGAATTCAAACACTATATAAATATTTATATATATATATTCTATAGGTAAGAAGTTTTAAACAAAATAAAATATAGAATTATTTTTATGTAAAATTTTAGGGAAATGAAGATGACTTGAGTATGAAACTACTTATGTGTTTTAAAGATAAAAATACAATAAATAAAATAAAATAACATTAAAAAATATATCTAGGTGTATAGGATAATAAATCACAATATTAAATAAAAAATATTCTAAAAAATAATGTACAAGTTAATAATAATTATTGAAATGTTTTAAAACATGTTTAATCATATCGTGCATGTACAAAAAAATATCGTTCTTGTATATGATAAAATAAATCAAATATACTTCTATTTTAAATAAAAGAGAGTTATGGGAGATTTTATATGATAGGATTCTAAATAGAAAGGTAAAACATAGGTCATGCTACATCTAAATTGTAGGTATTATGTCACTAAAAGTCAAATAATTACTATTTAATATCAAATTAAAAAATTATTAAATTGTGTTGTTTATCATTTGGTCAAAAACCAATATTATCTTGAATTTTATTTGAATTACTTGGAATTGGTATGATTCATGTTCAAAAAATGATAGAATGAAAATGATCACCTTTATGAAGTGAAAAAATATTCTTAAGGAAAATAAGATTTTCAATGAATAAATTATTTTAATTTATAATAAAAAATATGATTGTTTGAAAGAAGTATATTT
Source organism: Viscum album (assembly GCA_963277665.1). Lineage (NCBI taxonomy): Eukaryota > Viridiplantae > Streptophyta > Magnoliopsida > Santalales > Viscaceae > Viscum > Viscum album. The sequence goes on along the minus strand of OY728137.1, from coordinate 1,874,633,930 downwards.
AATGTGTAACCAACAAGGTCACTATGATAAAGAATTTATGAAACAAATTAAATGTATAACTCTATAATAACATTAATAAATTAGAATTATAGAATACAAAATTAGATATAGATATTCTAATTAATAGAGGATGATCATTATTTCAAGAGAAGTCATTGTACTATATTTATATTAATTGAGTAATTGAATAGAAGATATTTATGAAAATACAAAAAATAAGAGATAAAATAATAATAATAATTTGAATGTTATAAATGAGAAAAAAATACACTATAAAACTATGAATATCAATAATTGTTATCCAAACAATATCAATCTAATAACTAATTGGATGTTGTGTAGTTGGTGTAATTTAGAAAATTAAATTTCTTGTGCACTAATGGATAATGATAAGAAGTATATTTTATATAATAAGATAATTATGAAGATAAATATGAGTTTTCCCAATATAGACTCATTTTATGGATTCATAAGAGAACTAATGAAGTGTTCTCCCAAGGATAGATATAAGAAGAAAAGAGGATATTTCTTATGAGGAAACTCTAATCTTTTTTATCTCACTAATGAGTAAAGGATTATATTTTTATTCCCATATATTTATATATTTATACTTGTGTAAATTATTGTGATGAATTAAGGGTGGGAGATAAATGAGTTACATATTTAATAAGGAATAATATATTTTTCTCATTATGAAGTGCTACATATATTCTAAACACATTTCCATTAATATCAAAATAATATTAATAGAGTCAAATTTTATAAATCCCAATCATGATTAAGAATGATGAAGATTATCCATTTTCTGTGATATTATATATCAAATCTAGCATAATATTATTATTTCATGTTAATATAGAATTTTGAGACATTAATAAAGTTGGGGTATGCTAATTACACTATTTATATTATTTTTATGATCAAATAATCTCTACATTTCAAATGGAAAATGTTTTAACATGAACGGGTGACATACATTCTTATACATTTTTGTATTTAATTTTTTTTGAAGACTATTTTAGATGTTTATAAGTGATGTTTCATGAATGACCAATATTAATCATTATATTATATTTGAATAAATATTTGGAAAATATATGGAAAACATTGATGTCTATGTTGGTCAATCATTTTATCTATAGTAACAATTAATCACCTAGATATTTTTATATATATTATGGATCATTGTTTTGTGAAATTTTATTCCATAAAATTCTCAATGGAAAAAAGTTGTATCCTTCAATAATGATTAGAAACTATTTTTTAAAATCATTTAACATGAATATAATGAGTAGGGATTTACATTTATTCCACCCATTTTCATTTCCTATAAACATAGGGGATAAAATAAATATTTCTGAAATAAAATAGGTAATAAAAATGAATACTATATGGGATATTTAAGAACCCATAATTATATTAATGATGAGTGTTGTTTTTTTAGTGTATTAATAATAATAATGTCAATACATTCCAATGTTTGCTGATGGAGTAAAATACCTTATGTTATCGAATATAATACCATTATAAAGATAGATAAGGAAGAAAAAGATGGTTACAACATGGTTTTATGGAAAAAAAATATCAAAGGAATAATGAATATACATATGGTGATTATTAGACAATAATTTAAGTGAATGATAATAAAATTGTAAAGCTACTATCCCAAAAAATCCCAGACCTAGGGGTTACTCTATCACATTGGTATTGGATACAAGTGATCTCCTCATAATGGACTAAATAGTGTATTGGTCTCAGTAAACTAGATACATACTTGAATCTAACATATATTTGAATAAATAAAATATAATAAATTATTTTATTATAGAAATTTATTATTCTCTCTTGTATTTCCTTACACACCCATAAAAGTATACTACTTGACATATTAGAGAATAAAATCTTATGAAAGGGGTGAGATCAGATGCTTGGTAAGGGTATGATAACAATGAATGCTAACATGGAATAAGTATGGATGGAATCATATATTAAAAAGAAACGATTATTAAATAATTCCATATAAATAATCATGTGATCTTGAAACATTTACATTGATATTGTAACTATTTATATTATCACATGGATATCCATAACATAAGTTATAATGATGGAATGCATAATTGTTGACATCTTTAACAAATTATTGAGGTCATGGAAAAGAAATATAAATTAATGGATAAGGCCCTAGAAAGATAACTATCTTGTTTTTTCTCACAATAATTATCAGTGCATCAAGGGAATATATTGTTTCATGTCCCACCAATCAAATATTTCATCAATGGAATTCATCATTTGTATAATAAAAACAACATAATCCACATGCCTTAACAATCAATAGCTAACCATTTTGGATGAAAAACAATATGAACTTTTAACACCATTTAAAATTATCATAAACCATACAAAGAAATATGGTGGATGGTACCATTAGATTATAATCTTATTAAATAATATGTTTCAATAAATATGATGACCTAGAGAATATAATTTAAAAAATAACTTGAAAATTTATTAAGGAAAACACCCTATAAACATAGAAATCACATAAAAAAATATTAAAATTTTACAAATATTAATGGGAAAATTTTTATTTAATGGAAAAAATGAAATATGAAACATAACCTTAAAATTATTAGGTTGTAAGGATGTAGATAAATTCAATTCATTAATTGTATGTTAAAACAATGAGTCTATTGTCATTTTCCATAAAAGGTTTATGTAACTAATTTTATAAAAATAAAATAAGTTTACTATTTGACCATTTGATAAAAAGAATAGATAAAAATTTCTATAACATATCATTGTAAAATATAAATAACATTGATTAAAACATTTTATTGCAAATATCGATATGGAATAAAATTATTCCCCGACTGTGTAGAAGAAAATTTGGCCTTCCTTGAAAAAATTATTTTTGTATATTATGTTCTTAATGAGAGGAAAAAATAAGAATTTTTTTTAATTTCTATAAAAAACTAGTGGAGAATAAAATATATTGTTTAAAATATAAAAAATAATAATTTCCTCAATAGTGGCTGAAACATTAACAATCCCGAATAATGATGATATTGTGAAATAATCCCTTACCTCTATTCCAAATATCATAATAGGTTTTCTAACCTTATATATAATAAAAATTAATTTATTAAAAACATATTATAAAAAACAATGATTTTTATCTTATTATATATGATTTACTAATATCCTTTAATAAATATTTTTTTAATAATTCATTATCAAAATCACGGTTCCATGTGATCACTACTTTATTTTTTATCTACATTTTTGTTCAATAGTTTTGGTACTTGTAATATTATCATGTATAAATCATACAAAAAATATTAATGATGATATGAATATATATATATTCAACATTTATTTAGGATCATCAATAATAGATAGAGATAGAAAAAGGAAATACCCTATTAACAGATATGGTATGTTTTATATACACATGAATATTATTTTAACATCACGATGGATGGAATAAAATAAAGTTAAAAATAAAATGAAATTTATAGAATAATTATAATATTATATAAATCATATATTTCTATAAAATAGATCTTTATAACCATTCATTTAAATATTAAATGATAAAAAAATCTCATCACTCCATGGAGGGGGTAGTTCTCCCAAACGCACGAGAGTCATTGTTTAATTTCATTTGATAGAAAATAGGGTAGATAAAGGTGGTATTGTAATCCTAATAGCATTTATATATGATTAATAAAATTATTTTTTTAATTTATGATAAATAAAATATATTTATAGTAGGTAAAACAATAATTAAAAATTATGTGATAGGTTAAAGAGATTACAACTTCCTTTAAATAAGTCATTTAGATATCCTCTTAAGAAACCTATGGATGGTTTTTTGGGAGAAACAATACCTATATAATATTTATAATTTTATTGTGGATGGATTTTCATGTTGTTTAATTCATGAACACCTCTATCCAAGATACCACAATAGGGGGAATGATAATGACCACCCAAGTCCCACCTCCAGTTGGCCTAAAGTTGGCGACTAACACCGAGGATATATAAATATTGTGATAAGGGATACATTAAAAAATATAATAGTATAGGTCTAGAAGATAATATGAATAATACACAAAAACACTGATGAAATAATATAAAATTAAGCAACAACTATCACACATGCATGTATAAGTAAAAATGGAAAAGATAAAAGTTACCAAAGTGAATACCCCAGAGTAAAGATAATGCAAAAAAACAAAAACTATCAAGGATTTGAGCTAGTAATGTCAATCATGGTCCTTATATTCCTCCTAGATAGAAGAAAACAATTTTATATACATGGGGTGAGCATACAAGTAAACTCGGTAGGGAAGCCAATGTATCTCATGCACATGTAAAAAAAGAATACTAATGAACCCATATAAAGAAAAAAGAACAAAAAAAAACCTCTAACGGTATAATAACCATCCCAACCAAAATAAGAAATTCTCCCTAAATAACATAGGAAAAGTAATATAATATAATAAGAAGTATGTTGACAAGGGTACCCTGAACCACTTTCCCACTAGTATTCCACTCTCACACCCAATTCTATATGAACTAGAGCTCCAATATATTCCATATACCACACCTCCCCACAAGAACAGTGATAACACACCTCACCTACATACATCCGAGCTTGCTTCCCACAAGAACAACCATAAAATATTTTTCCTAAAACCATGTGCACCACAATAGAACCACTGCCAAAAAAATGTAGCAGTGTATCTAGAACATGTTGGAAATCAGCCTCATCCCCTCTTCCCACCAAGAATGACCCTCACTAGAAAACAACCCATACACATAGTCATATCATATCCCTCCTGAAAACAACTATGAAACTTCCCCACAGACATAGTCATGGCTCACATGAAAACACCCAGGTCTTAACACCTCGCCCGTATACACCTGGGCTATCACAACCACCATATATGATCTAGAAGAACTCCAACCATCATAATATGTGCCACTCATACCTTTAGAATATAGACTAGGAATGTGCGGGCACCCAACCATATATACACGTTACTAGATGTCAAAAAAAACCCACCCATGTGTGACTATATGGGTTTCTAGACATAATGATCGATGTGGGTGGGATGTGTATAGAAATCAGTGTTATATAAATGTATATGCCTATAATATAATATAATCAATCCCAAACTATGGGATAGAAAAAAGTATTCAACAAACAACAACAACATATTTTATTCCACCTCAAAATGTATCATAACATAACAATCCATAAACCCCATTTGACATTTACAACCAATTTCATTTAGTCGTAAAATTATTTTCATTATTTAGCATCACCCACATTTAACCACACAAAAAAAATTAATTATTCATTAACCATATTCATCGCATTAACCAAACCAAACCATGCCATTTTAATCATTATTAATATTTTATTCCATCACAACTCGAGTCTCAATCATAGATCAACCACCACATCACCATCCCAAAAGCACAGCCCAAAAACCATATGGGGCCCAAAAATCACTACCCACAAACAATTAGCACCGCATTTCCCATATACACATCACCTAGCCCCAAGCATGAAGACACATGACACAACATCAAGATAATTTTATAGTTTTAATAATGGGATTCTAAAACACTCTACATTATTTAAGGGATGTTGTCACACATGTGATTATCCAAGGTCAACCATTTTATTATCTAAATATATGTGGTCAGATAATATCAATTATAGTGTGATATCACAATAATAACAACCAATTAAACAATATCAAAATAAATATATAGGATAATAAAATCCCCCAAAAATGACAATTTTCAGTAGGGACACAATCCCATACAATTCACAATTTCACAATATCAATAATGATGTAAAAATATGCAAGAGAAATCCCTTTTTACACTTCAATTTCAATTTGAAAAATTATTTATTATTAATTATTCTAGAAAAACTAGAGCCTATAGGTAAAAAATACTAAAATGTCTCCCTTAGGATACACAATATAGTGAAATGAGGAATTTCCTACTACAAAGAATATTTCATGACTCCATGGTCACCACAAGGTGGGGAATAATGCTCATAAACTACAACCACACCCTGAGAAATTGTGAATCAACCTACATCACAACTATAGACCATCAAAACTCAACCAATCAAAAACCCTAGAACATAACCAAATGGACCCAGAAAATCATTGTGAGTAGAGTGGAAGAAAACCTATCAAGGATAAGGAAGAGCTCATAGTGGATAAAAAATGAAAAAAAGTTGAGACGAACTAATTATAGAGGTAAGAAAAGGGATTTGAGAAATTATCACTGAACATAAGGTTCTCCCAAAATAAAATAATGATCAAGGAATAACTGAATGAATGAAAATTTAGATGGAAAATAAATTTAAAAACCACACTCCATAGTACATTTACACGACATGTAATCCACTTCCACATTGTCTAATCCTCAAGGTTCAGTTTTTCAAAAATATGCATATCCTTTATTTATTTAACCCCAATAATCTATATTTCATGAACATGACTCACACAAGGCAAGAAACCAATATTCAAATACTATAATGTTTACACGATGTTTATTTCATATAGTATCCCTAACGCACCTCAGCTTCCACCGAAAAATCCATGAACCTCCTCTAAACATTTCCAAATCATAAAACGAACAAAGTAACAGAAATTGGGGGCACAAACTATTACATGAGATACCCATCACATGATTCACTCCATCAATAATTAGAAATCAATTCCAAAATAAAAAGGTGTTTAAAATAACCACCACATAAGATACCTCCTTAATTTCACATCATAACTAAAACACAACCAATATCCATACAAACCAACCAAAATGACCACAAAACACACATCACAATAACATCACCAAAAGAAGAAACTACACCCTCTCACATAACCATACTACCAGACAATGACTTCACAGACCTCCTCAACCACCATGAATCTAAAAACAACAACTAATACAACTAATGAAACTCACAACTATGAACACACAAGTCATGGAATTTTATCTTCCATGGAAATATAATATTTACTCTCGTCGATACTCACTAAACAACATGTGTTTAATTGAATAATAATTAACGTGTCTAGATTATGGATCTGGTCAACTCCATATCATATGTAAGGAATTTATCATGCATCCCACAACACACATCATAAACAAAGTAATATAGTTCATCTCTTAAAACAGAAGGATCCAAACATCACACCACAAAAAAACTCCAAACAATCTCAGTATAGGGAACAAATTTTCATCTATCACTTCAAATTTCTCACCTATAAAACAACAAGATTCCGCACCTAAAAACCAATTAAATGGGTTGTTTACACATCACCTTATCTTAATGATCCTATATCTGTACTATATTTCAATGAATGTATCATCATCCTCAATATCTAAATCTCCCCCGACAATGACATGGGATTAATCATGATGATTTTGATATTATTATGAGACATGGAAGACTTCATTGATCCTATCTAACCATAGTGATGATTCCAACTAATATTCCACCTCGTAAACTTACCATAACACCAAAAAAGAACCAAAAAACTAGGGAGAATTCAAACTCCCTCACTGTGAACTCATATACCCACATCAAGGTGAAACCTTCATGAACACATGATCCCTAGCCATTAGTTCCAGGGTCCTCCTTATGTGCTCTAAAAAAGGTGTATATTCTTTCTTACATCATGGAACCATCTGATATGAAAAACTTCAGGAATATATTCGATGATCTTGATGAGAAATGATTTATTTTATAGATTGTGTCACATTGGATCGAGTCAATTCTATTTTTAATGAAGGTTAATGGTCCCCAACACCATTATGTTTACTCCCAAGAACTCCATCGAGTTATGATAATGAGAAATAATTTATTTCCATGGATATGTGATATTTTATACCAGATGAGATTAGTGAGGTTTTTCTCAGTGACGGATTTTTCATTTGGTTACCATCAGTTATGAATAAATGAATGTCAAATTAATAAAACTACCGTTCAGAATAGGTTCATCAATTATGATTATGTTATCAAGAAATTTAGCCTTACCAATTCCATTATAGTCTTCATGGAATTAATGAATTGTTTTTTCATGATTACTTTGATGCACTTGTGTTAGTCTTTGTTGTTGTATTCCTTATGTACACAATATTTTGGGAGGATCATGTGCATCATCTGAGAGTAGTTCTCGAATTGTTGATAAATCACCAAAATTGTGGCAAGATTTCAAAATATGATTTCTAGATTTAGTAAGTGAGGTTATCGGGACACATGGTATTAGAAAATGGTATTGGAGGTGATCCACATGGGAACAACCAATAAATTCTTTCATGATTCGAGTATTTTTTGGGTTAAAAGGGTATTATCATAGGTTTGTAAAGGAATTCTCAAACATTTATTCTCTAATGACTTATCCAATGTTGAATGGGGTAATTTATTCATGTTACGATTCATATCCTAATTATTATTTTTAGATAAAATATTTTTCGACTACTACCTAGGTGTTAAATCTTATAGAGGTCGTGCATCGCTATGTGGTATTCTATGATGCATTGGGTTCTAGTTTGGTTTGTGTTCATAAGTATGGTGATATTGTAGTTGGATTATGTGTCACATAATATTAGGCCAAAAAGATGAATTACAAGAATAATGACCTTGAACATGAATATATGATACATGCTCTTAAGATTTTAGGGAATTACCTTTATTGAGAATGTTATACCATTTTTTCAGACCCCATGAACATGAGTTCTATTATCTCATAAAAAGATTTAAATATCTTGCAGAGGTATTGGTTGTAAAAGTGAGAATATTTTTATTTCAATATCAACTGTACCCCGGGGAATGAGAATGTCGTTAGTGAATATTTGATCAAGAAACATCTGACTGAGTCGATGAAAGAATCATCAGAAGAGTCAAACATGATAGATCATTTTTTACAATTTTATATTTGATATGGGAATATGGGGTCAGGGGTTATTTGGCTAGTGATCAGTTTAAATCCACTCATCTTGACTTTATTTCCTGACAAAAACTTATTGATGATGAGTTTTGTAGCATTATTTAATTTTTTAATAGTTGGGAGACCATTGTGGAATGGTCATTTCCCATGGAGGGCATTCTTTTTTTTAGAATAATTTTGAAGTACTATTAGTGGTAAGGAATTATGTGATTTGGGATTTCTATAACTACCAATTAGAAAACACCAAGGAACCAAAATTATGTGTAATGACCTGTGGCATAGACACTGGCGGATATGTATGAGATAGGTCATTGATGAATTTTTATCTCATTGTTATACTTTTCAGTAGGCCATGGCCATGAATGAAAAACATCCGGGTTTGCTTCATCAACTTCCAATGCCAAAATAGAAATGGGATGATATTATTATGTACATTTTGGTTGGGTTTCAATATCCCCATAGAAAGAATAGTGTGATATGGGTTATGATTGATCAAATGACTAAATCAACTCACATTTCACCCAGTCTAGATAAAACAAAATTTGAGGAGTTTGAAATTATCTATGAGAATCATTTTGGTCCTTTCAAAAATTTCAATATGTTATATAATTTGATAGGGATCTTTGATTCCCTTATCACATTCAAAGGGTCCTTTATGAGGCAATATGATCATTGGTCCTTTTGAATACAGAATACCATCCCTAGTCGGATGGCCATACAGAACGAGATATATATAGTCTTAAGGATATGATCTGGGTATGTGTGCTCAACATTGGTGGATCATGGGACAACCATATAGAGATGGTTTAGTATTCTTTTAATAATAGTTACAATCACACACATATAATGGCTCTTTTGGAATAATTATATGGATAGACTTGTAGATCTTAGTGGTATTGGTCATAGATTTGTGAATGTTCATTAGTTGGATTGATAATGGATCAAGAGATGCCATTAAATATTTTGTTTGTTATGCAGAAAATGTTAATGGAATCTAACAGGTGTAATTCTTATGCTAGTTATCATAATAGACTATTTGAATTTTTTGATGGTGATAAGGTGTTATTGAATGTTTCAACTCAGTTAGGTCATCAACAGCTTGCAAGGTAGAGAGATATTTATCCTCCTTTGTGGTACCTTTTCATAGATTTGAGTTGGTGGGTAGTGTTCTCTACAATTTAGAATATACAATGTAGCTAAAATCGATACATAACATGTTATATGTATCTAATCTATTATAGTATCTTTATGATCTGTCTTATTTTATGATCTAGAATGATGTTTATATTCATCATAATTTATATATAACATAACAGCTAGTCATGATAGTTGATTCAGGACCAAGGTATGTAGTGGGTGGGGGGGGATACCATTAGTTAATGTTTTAGGGAACCACAGTTTATATTCTCATTATACATGGGATCATGAGTCACAAATGAGAGAGTAGTGGCCTCACCTTTTTATTTGAAGTCTTCTTGACTATCTTCACGGGGATAGAAAGATTTTATGGCAGGGAGTTTGAAACATATAGTTACCTTTCTCTCAGGTATGTTTTAAGCCTTGTCATGTTTATTCATTTTCATTATAGGGGTAGGTTCAAGAAAGAATTTGAAGGATACCTAATATGGTGAAGTCATAGATTTTTTAGTTCGTCCATGATAAAACTTACTATTTCGGCACCCTTATTGGGAATTGAACTCCATGTAATAAGGTTACACAATGTGTATATTCTAAAATAATAATAAATCAATTTTTAACAAAAGTATTTGAGTTTTTTTGTGGTTATTGGACATATAAATTACATGATGTGTAATTAGGTTACAGTTTATGTAATGTCATGAGAATTGTTTTTAAAAAAGTTGGATTGACTGCTATTCTTATTTCCCCTTCTCCAAACATAATTTCACTCAATATACATTCTAGCCCCATGATATTGAATATACCTCTGATCCTTATGATATTTTCTAGTTTTTTATCATTGTTGATATTATGGTGTGATCCTTAGATTAAGAATTATCCCTATATATTCGTCTCATTATTACTAACTCCATGTATTTTTATAGATCATCTTGTTATTAATTGATATAAACTATGTGTTGTTGAATCTTTTTCTAGGTAGAGTTCCTATATTTTTTGTGACATTTTATTTTTAAAGAGTCTCATTATATGAATTGTGTTTCAAGGAAAAATATAGGTCATTCTATTTTGATTAGAAAACTTGATTAATGGAAAATTCTTTAATTTAAATTATATTTATTTTAATTTATCCAATTGATATATTAAAAACCTAATCCCATTGAATTGACGGATTTTGGTTTTACATACAATGAATTTGGGGATTCATGACATGTTTATTTTAGCATATTTTGGATATACATTCTATCTACATCTGGAATATTTTATTTTCTATAAATGTGAAAATTTTAGGATGACCCATTTATTTATTTACAATGAAGAAACAATTGTTTATTTTTTATTAAACATCTTGTGTAACCATTTTTGATATCATATTGGGGGGTTTTCCTTACAACATACCTTTTGTTTGTTTTCATTTTATGATTATGTTATTCTATGTAAACGAAATGGGAAACTGGACCATAGATTTGGTTGGTGTACCTAATAAATGGGACTTTGGAAGATAGTGTTTAACAGCATTGTTTTGATCCAATCATTGTGTGTAAATTTTTGGTTTTTGGTTTGATGGATTTTTTATCTCTTTATTAGATTATATACTCATAATATCATTATCTATCTGTAGGAGGTATCTTTATCCTTGAGGAGTGTTTGGAATATTGACTATTCCTTATTTATATTCCACTACTCTATATTAATTATTTTTTATTTGGTGAAAATTCTACCTCTTACTATTTATTTATTCCATGTTCATGTTAATAGCCAAGGGGGATCTAGAATGTCCTTTGATCCATGTTAGTGTTGGCTAAAGTACTCATATACTAAGGTATTTGTTTTTTTTCTTGACATAATGCTAATAATTGGAGAATGATCTTTTTTCATGATGTTGTTATATAGTCTTCAATGTCTAGGTGGATAAGAGGTAGGATTTTTGGTATATAAGGGAAATTTAATGATTGGGTGCTTGGAATGTTCTCATTACAATGATCCATCAATTACTGTGGGTGTCAAGGAATAGATTGTCTAAGGAATTAAAAAAACTGATTCAAGTATTTTCCAAAATATTAACTTATTTTTTAAATTAAAAAATAGATTTTAATATATGGAACACATATTTCTATTTCACTTGATCTATTTTGGGATTTGCATATCATTTTAGATGATTTCATGTTTCCTCTTGATGTTGTATTGTCCCTTATTTCCATAAAGATAATTGAATAGTCTATATGTGGAGTTAATGACGAACCATGAAAAGATAACCCTAAAATTAATTATAAACCTTTTGAGATAGTAGTTCTTGTGGTGGATGAATATGGATCATTTGTGTCCCATGTTCTCTTTTAGGCACCTTTAGTGGAACCATGTAAGGATAAAACTAGAAATCATACTCAGGAGTTTCCTTATAAGGTTTCACTAAATTTCAAAATCATGAATTATTTTCATGAATCATCAGATTGGTTGATGAAAAATGTGCTTCTTATTAAGTTATTAAAATGTCTATGTTAAACAATGGTAAAATATTTCACCCTGAATATTAAAAACAATTAAAAAATATTTTGGGTTTTATTGGTTAATACTATGAAATATAAAAGATATTAGTGTAAAATATTTAGTTCTCTTTAAATTAAGAATATATATCTAAAGTTGGTGGTTTTGGAAATATATATAAAATTTTCAACATCTTACAAGGAGATATAAACATGTTTATCTATATAAACCACTTACCAGAATATTTGAAGACTTCTCCTATTGTAGTATAAAATTAGAAGATTAAGGCCTGAGGATTTGAGGTAGGTCATTAATATGATACTTGATCATAGTTATTCGGGATGAAAATCACAAATTATGTGGATGTGTTGGACAAAGATATGATGGATAAACAACACCTAGCTTGTATGTCAGTTTTGGTGGGAGTTCACCCTACACATATCAGATGTTCTATCAGCCGCATTAAAACATTCAGGGTGATGGATGTGTCTTGTTATATATCAGGACATCATGCTTCATATAGAACTTTTGTGCGATCTAGAAAAGGTATAATTACTTTTGTTTAATGTAGAAACGATGTCTATTAAAAGTTGTTTTTATAGGGGAACAAAAACATTTTTTTGATGTGGTCTCTCAGGATATAGGTAAATTTTCTACCGTGTATTTTATTCCATGCATAGTGGAACGTGATCATTAAAATCTACATAAAATGTAGAATTGTCAAATATTTACAGAACCAATGGGTTACAACATTAGGAAACCAAAAAATCTTGTTTATTCTTTGGATGAGTCATTAGAGGAAGCTAATATGGGTTATGTGACATTGGGGGGGGGGGTACCATAAGTATAACAATATCATTATTGAATACTATGTTAGTTATTGATCATTTTTATTCCATGAAATTGAATAAATTTTTTAATATATTTATCCTTTCAAAATTGATTATTATTAGTTATTTATGCGACTATTGTAACACCCTATATTTCTATGAAATATTATTTTTCAAAAAAGTTAAAATTATTTGATATCATATATTGCACTTCACAATAAGTGAATCATTATTTTTACACAAAAGAAGAGAATATTGTTCTATATTTTCCATACATACCATCTTATAGTAAAAGTAACATAATGTTTAGATTCTATTAAACACATTACTATGTTTCCTCAATAGGTTTTGTTACGCACATGACCATGTTTTACTAAGTTAAAATATTCTATTAATATTATTAATTAATATAATAGCTATTGAATAGCCATTAGAATGGATGGAATGAATATGATTATGAAATGTATAGAAATATATATTTTCCAAATTTTAATTTGTTATATATTGATTCTAAATTAAATAATAATCATTAAAAGAAAAAAGACATAAAAAATTATATCTTTCCTAAAATATAGGATAATCGTACCTTGGTAACAATATTTTAAAATTAATTTTTCCAAATTTAGAAAATATCTTTGGATAAATGATAATTATTTATCAATGTTGAATATAAATATTATCTTAGGGTGGGTTTTTGGTATTTAACTAAGATGATTCATTTCAGGATGAATATTGAAAAATACTGAGTTTTAGTTGAAATCTACCTTTTTTACTTTATTTATAACATTATATTATATTTTAAATTATTTTTAAGTTACTATTATTTCAAATATATATATATTAATCCATATCAGCTAACTGGTATCAGTTTCATTTTAAAATTGAATATAAAATCTTTGTAAAATTTTTATCATTTTTTCAATTTAAAAACATGATTTCTTATAATGAGAGAAGGATAAAATATAAAGAAAATTGTCACCCTTATGTGAATTGAATTTAGGAAAATGGATTTCATATTTAGGTTTATAATAATTGATAATTTCTAATTAGATGAAGGTAAATTTTTACCATAGTTATTAGTAAATGAAATTAAAATTATTTATAATTATTTATGTAAAAACAAGATTATTTATTGGTTAAAAATAGAATATAAGGTTTAAGGATGACAGAACATTTTTCATAACCAATTTTATGGACATGTTTTGACAGTTGGGACATTATGATCTAATTTTATATGTTTTTCAGACAACTTTCCGTAATATATACCTATATAATATGTTAAGTAAAGTGAATGAAAAAAAATTACCTTTCTTCCTTTTAATTTCTATAAATCATTGAAATAGGGAGAAAATTAAATAGGTTCAGTTATAAGTATTATTGTGAAAGAAATTGAGATTTTTATAATTATAATTAATTTATAAAATTTTATAACAATTAATTACATTTAATGATTAAGAAACACCATCACATTAATTGTTTTGTTTATAATTTACTAAAATAAATGAATCTAAAAATAATAAAAGTTTTGTAAATTTATTGAATTATTATTTTTGATTTTTTCAGATGATTAAATAATTTTACATTAGTTTGAAAATAATATATTTTAATTTAGTAATTGTATTGATATGTTAAAATTAAAATTGAATAAATAATTTCGAAATTGAACTTAATGTAATTTTATTAAAAATTATATTTTATATAATAATTTAAAATAAAAAATAATTTATTTTATAATTGATTAATAAATGTTAATAAATATAATATATAGTTAATTCATGGAACAATCTAACTTTTATAATTAAAATATTAACCAATAAATTCTAAAATGGTGTTTGAACAGTTATGGTTAAAGTAGTGTTTTTGTGTATTGTTTGTGATATTGTAAAATTTAATTTACAACACACATGGTATTTTTATTTAATAAAATATATGTAATATATTAGAACTAGTAGGCCTTAATTTTTGATAACTCTGTCTTTAATTTTTTTATAATGGATAAATTATCTAGGTTATAAAATTAGTTAACATTATAAATATAAAAATATAAAAAATCTAGAAACATGGATGATAAGAATGGACTTTATAAAAATGATTTTATTTTTGTGTTTTAGAAGTGTATTATAAACTATTAAACCCCCCATAAATTATTATCAATATTTTGGCCATCATTAAGTAAGGTAGATCATCCAATAATAAATACATCTTAGTATTTAAACGAATGACACTACTTATTTACTATAGAAGGGAACTCACTATACCCTATTCTTCAAACATCTCAAGACATTTGGATTGACCATACCTTACCAAAATCACATCCCAAACATTCTAAGTCATATTACAACCCTTAATTAGGGATGAAATCCATCATTTGATGTTCATTGGTGCAAACTAAAAGATGATACAAAAAAAGAGGTAATAGTCATCATCAAATGTTTTTTGTTTTATTTATTACAAAATCACCTTATATTCTTTTTATTTAATCGTTATATAATATTATACATATCAAAAATATACTGTGAAAATTTTAATTTATTCATATGGCTTAAAAACATACACACTTCTATCAAATGGGCTACCCTATCATCATTCTTGTTTGTGGTGGACTACCACCTCGCAAACTGATGTCGTTCATTTTTCCCTTACCAATACTCTTGGTCAGAAATGATTATTTAGATACTATTTATATAATATATACAATATTTATGAAGTATTTATTCTTATTGAAATTTTCTATGACACATACCTTCATGCATTCAATTTTTTGGGAATATGATAACGTGGTTCATGGGTTCAGTGAACTACCGCCACACAAAGAGATGTGATTTGTTCACACTTAATATAGAACATGTTAAGGATGGGTAAAATAGAAATACATGATAATTATTACAGAAAAATTATACTAGAATTATTATATATATATCAATAACTTTTCTTTCTTTCAATATGAAACAAAAATGGAAACATTGTTCATGGCTATATAATGCCTACCGTCTCCATGATATATGCATTTCATTTATAATAAAAAATTTATTTATTACTTAAAATAAACATAAAATAAATATTTATGATTTTTATTTAGTGGTTTTCATTATTTATATAATAAAATACTTGTTAAATTAATACAATTAATCATATAATATATGGAAGCATTTTTAAAAAACAAATCGGTTGTTACCCAAAATGTAACGTTAACATTGAATTGTTCAAAACAAGTAATAAAAGGTCATAAGAAAAAATATATGATATGATATATATGAATAAGGATATTTATTATATTTATAATAATATTGTATTTAATATACCGAATGTTCGAATGATTTTTAATAGAGTCAAGACAAAAGGTAATGGATTTATATCCCACTTATTAACTTTCATGAGGAACATTCTATAATCACCACCTATTTCTTCTAGGTGGTGTATATACATCCCATGAATTTATTTTTTTATTCCTCTACATAATTTTATTTATAATAAAATACCAATTTTAGGATCTATTTTTCAAGGGGTTTGAGGTTCAAAAGTTACCATGTTGGTAAGAGGTTTTGGTAATATTTTTCTTTCTTTGAGTCATGTGTTATATTATGCTCATATATTCTTTCATGAGGTGTATATACAGAACCTTGGAGTTATAATATCATGAAATTATTAATACCCATGACAATTTATCATAAAGTTTATGTTATTAATTCTCGGGTCATATGATTCAACGATACTAATTTGGTCAGAGTTTTATGTTATGATCTATCTATTTATCATGATTGTTTACGATCAAGTCTCCAATAATGCAATATTTTGATATAACTATTCATAATTTTCATTAGTTTTCACCACCATAGTTTATTCATGATATATTAATATAATGGTACATTTTTACACTCTTTGGCACTTAAATTTTTTAGAAAACTATTTAAAGAAAACTCAACTTTATTTTTCCCTTTAGTCGGAAATCTATTTTATTCTAAAACAATTTTTTTGCAAAAATTATTACAAAGATTTTTTTAAATAATATTTGAATCCCATTTCAATGAATATTTTTTTAAATAAAATTCCACATTAAAATCATTTTTAATTTATTTTCAATAATTCATTGATATGTGTAATAGTAATATATTTATTATAAATGAAAATATATAGTATTAACATGTTTATTAGTAATCTATTTATTATAAATGAAAAAAATAATTTAAAAGAAAAAATAATTGTTATTTGGAAAAAGAATTATCCATAAAATAAACGTTAATCATGTTTGGCACAAATAATTTGGAATTAAATTTTCTCACTTTAATAAAAGTTATTTGACCTGGATTTTTTTTTTGAAATTTAATAAAAAATATCTTATGGTGAATAATATGTATTTTTTAAAGAATTTTCAATTTTTTATTAATAGTGAAAAATACTGATTTTCAATTGAAATGTTCATTTTAATTTCATAGATTTATAATGAGAAATTATATTATAAATTAATTTAATAGTATATTTAATTCAATTATATATACATTAATCTATTTTTAATCATTGGAGTTAATTTTATATTGAAATTATTTTTAAATTATTTATAAACATTTCAACATTCCGTTTCATTTAAAACCTGAATTCTCATAAGGACTAAAAGATTATTTTTATTTCAAATTATTCCAAATATCTAATTTAAAATTTAAAAAATGTGTTCCATATTTTAAATCATCATGATTTATATTTTATAATAATTATAGCATAATTTTTTACAAATATTAGTAATGAAATAAAATAAATTTAATTATAATGATTAAGGTAAAAAGGATATTTCATAGTGGTTAAAGTTATAATATAAGGTTTATAAATAACCCAACACTTGTCCAAATACATTTTCTGGAAATATTTAAGCCCATGTGACCATTTTATCTAATTTAATTAGTTTGTGGAACACTTTTCCAGTAATGAGAACCATATAATAAGTTATATAATTCAATAGTAACAATGTACATTTCTTCAATTTAATATCAATAATGTTTTGGAATTTGGAAAAAATAATGGTTCCTTTATGAATATTATTTGACAATATAAATAAGTTTTTTATAATGGTAATTTATTTTAATTATTTTTATATAATATAATTATTTTAAATTATTATGAAACCTCAAAAAAATAATTAATTAATTGATAATAAAATAAAATAAATGATAATCAATTTTGTTAAAATTTAAATAAAATGAAAGAATGACCCACTTAAATTAATTTTGTAGATGATTAAATAGTTTTAGACTATTTTTAAAATAATATATTTTAAAACCATAATTGTATTGATATTTTCATATTAAAATTAAATAAATAATGTCAAAATAAACATAATTGTTATTTTATTATAAATGATATTCTATAAAATGAATTAATATTACTAAAAATATTATATTTTATAAATTTAAATTTAAAAGTTAAATAATAAAATATATTTTCCATTCTTGAGCCAATTATGCTTTTATAATGAAGACATTTACCCCTTAATAGTAAAATAAATATTTGCAGGGTAAGGGTTAAAACAACGTTTTTCAGCATTTTGTGCGCTTGTGTAAACATTAATATAAAAAATACAAGGGATTTTTATTTTATAAATTTTATATCTTATTTTAACATCAGTTGGTTTATTTTTTATAATAATTACCATCTTAATCTAGTTCTAATGGATACATTATAGGTGTATAAACATTATTTACTTTAACAAAAACCCAAATGATAAAAATAGTAAAACATAAGAGTTAAGGAAAACCACTATAAAGTTGATTTTATTTTTGTATTTTGGAGGAGGTTAATGAACCCAAAAACCCACACCTAGATTATTATCCTATTATTTTTCAATATGTGCTATTGTAGAAGTCCTAATAGATAATATATTTGAGTATTTACCAGAATTAAACTCCTACACAATTATAATAGGTCACTCACTATACCCCTTATTTACAAATATCAATAAATTTGGATAAAAAAATTCCAAAAACACTTAACAACTCCCCCCATATTAGAATCAATACTTTGTGAATAAATACATAAATATAACTCTTTTGGTCCAAACCAAATGTAGATACCCCAAAAAATGTAACATTCATCAATGAGCATTTTAGATTTATTTATTCGTAATAATGATTATATTATTTATATATAATGATTATATAAAAGAATAGTTATCATATATATACTAGTATTTTTATATGATATTGGTATGACCAAGAAACATAAACACTTCCATAAAATGCGTTACAAAATCATCATTTTTGTCTACAATGAACTAACGTCTTACGAACCAATGTTGTTTATTATTTCCATTAAACCCTCTCATGGTTGTGAATAATAATTTATATAAATTTTATATATGATATATATTATATTTATAATCCATTTAATCCTTTTTAGTTTCTATATAATCAATTACTTTTTGTTTTCCTTTGATGGGAATATGATGATGTTGTTCGGGTGTACGCCATACTACTGTCTTGTGAAGAGATGTGATTCGCTCACTAATTACATAGATTTTATTATGAATGGGTTAAATATAAATATGTAATATATAATACATTAATATTATCCTTTAATGATAATATATTTATATATCATTTACATTTCATTCTTTTAATACTATAAGAAAATGGAATCAATGTTCACTGTTATATGTTGCCTATCATCTCCATTAATAATGTATTTCAATTCCTATCACTAAATATTATGTAATAATACCAATAAATATATGATGAAAATATATGATATTAATATCATGATTATCATTTTCCAAATGTTTAAATAATTATTAAGGTAAGATATTTTTGTCTCCTTTTTTCATTTATATAACACATGTTATTTTAACAACGTTTTTCTTATATGTTGTGTCTATAATTCATTTAAATGTATTTTATTACTAATGTGAAAATATTTATTACAATTTAAATATACATTTTTTGAAATCTATTACATGGTATTTATGGCTCAATATTTACCAAATCAGTAAGTGATTCGTTTTTCTAAATTTTCTTCATTGATATGTGTGTTAGATTTTGCAACTATATTTCTAAAAGAGGAATATATATATAGCCCATTTGACATGTAATATAATGAATTTATTTATCCTCATGATATTATTATTTAAGTATTTTTTATTCCTTCATGTGTATTAGTATTAAATGTCACAAAAGTGGTCATATTTTTATGTTACAATGTCACCCTTTATTAGGATTATTTATGATAATGTTTGTAATGTTGAAATATGATGATTTACCTATCATGAAATCTCAGGAATTTTCTTCCCCAATGATAATTCATAATACCTCTACATAATAGTACAATTTTTACACAAATTGGTACTTATTTATATTTAAAAAAATTATGTAAATCCAACATTATTTAAGTCTTCAATTAGAAATGTATTTTCAACCAAAATAATTTTTTATAAAAACGTTTTAGAAAATGTTTCTAGATGATAATTTTTGATAATATTCAATGAATGGGATTTTTAAAATATATATGTCTTAAAAATTATTTAAAATGATTTTAATACTTATTTTATAATATATAATGGTTATTTTCAATGAAATTTTTTTTCAAAAGTTTTATGTTTTAAAAAGATTTTTCCAAATGGAAAATGATATTTTATTCAAGAGATAATTTAATTTATCCTTTAAAAATTTTTTATATCTATGTTGACATACGCCAATGTTACTTATTCCTTATAGTGGATATTATCCACGGATACCATTCATAATCTTTCTCTGAATGGTTTGTGTTTTTATTGAATGATGTTTTTGGAACCCGTTTCATTTCAACGGGTTAATCAGGTTAATATGAGATTACTATCAAAGCCATTTATGTTCTGTGGGTTAATTATATTTAATGTATATTGACCTAAAACACAATTTTTTCTTATAGGTTAACGATTTTATGAAATTATAATGGTTTTTTTATGAATTTTTATGATTATATGATATATATATACATATATACTTTATTCATGTTTTTGGTTCTTGAATATATCTTATATAGTGTGATATAATTGATTTCATAGGGTAAGGGTATTAAAGATTATAATATAGAAAATACCATAGAATTTTATGTAATCTCGTTGCAGCATATATAATGGGGAATCCTAGATATCACTAGGTGATGCTGTTATATCATGCATTAAGGGTACGATAAGATAAAAATTCAATTAATTGGGAAAATATTTATATTTCATGAGTTAAGGATGGAAGTAATGGGTCGTTAACCATAGTTATTAAGGGATTTTTTCCACTAATATATTCTTTGGAGTCAACCTTGAATACTATGATGGTTTTGGGAGTGATCCCATTTCACTAAGATATTATTGGTAGTGATCCTTCACTATAATCCAAAACCAATTTTTAGTTTTTTGGGTCTTCCACAATTCCATGCCTTATTCAAATGTTATTATCTCATATATTATTGTCTAGATTCAGTTATGATTCATGCATTATGATCTATCAACATTTATCACATGAATCATGTGTATCTAATATTCTTGTTCTTGCATATAATCTATATGTTTTTATCCCCTTTTTAGATTAGTTTGCTTCCAATAAATCCAAGACTAATTATTACATTACATAGTTATCCTTTACTAGCCCTGACAAGGTGTGCCCCGTTTTCCGAGTAGAATGTGACCTGAGGTAGAGTTGAGTGAAACCACATCATCTATAATTGGGAAATATGATATCAATGTTAGATTTTAACCTAGAGAAATAATAATTGACTTGTGATCTTCCTAGAGTAGTCTTCAGTTTTCCCAAAATGTCTTTTTATCTATTTTTAGGCTTCTTACCGGTGTGAGTGGTGGTGTTAAATATTTAAATTGTACCAAGTACCCAGCCTAACTATTTTTTCTTTTACCATATGTAACCAACTAAATTAATGGAGTGAAAACAACAATTTTATATTTTGATTATTTATCATAAATGTGTATATTTGTTCTCTATGATTTATCATTTATCTAGTCATCACATGCATGTAATCAAATTATTGGATATCCTAAAGGCATATTTCTAAAGATAGTACTAAAATTATTTAATCCTTATTGTTCTATTTGGATTTATTAATGATCAATATATTTTTATATCATTTCTGAAAATTATATTTCATAATTATGTCAAACCATTCATGGTGTTATTTCTGAATGAAAATTATGTTAATTTAAAACCAATGATGTAATTAGATAAATCTGAGAGTATTTATGGAATTTTTGATAGATCATCGACATTATTCCAAGATATCAAAATGAAATATATGGATTAATGAAGTTAATATACTAGGAAATAATGTATCCAAACAAGGTATTACATATTATCAAATCATTATAAGGGATGTTATGACATGGGAACAATGGTGAAATGTTTCTTGAGAATAAATAATTCCGGGGTTTATCAGGTTATTACTGAGAATTCGTTAAATATTTCCCAAATACGACATCTCCAATGACTTCTCTCACTAATAAAAGAGATTAGTTCTTATCAGATTTGAAATTTCAAAAAAAAACTAGACTAAATTATGTTCTTCCAAATGTATATGCCAATTTTTATTCTTCTAGAGGCTCAGATGGAATATATAATCTTTTTTGATGCATCTAGTTTGGATTTGAATTGTGTTCTCATTTAGGGTGATCACATTGTTGAATAAGGTTTTCGATATCTTAGTACACATGAGAATAATTGTTCACAAAATGATCCGAAACTAAAAGTTGAGATGCCCGTTCTTAAGAGTTAGAGGCATTACCATTTTGGAGAATGGTTTACAATATATTCTAATCATAAACACCCCAATTTTTCTTTTATCATAAAAATATTGGAATATACTACATTGGTGAAGGTAGGAGTAAATTCAATTTTTGAATCTAAAATTAATTATACCCTATGAATGTGCAATTTCATTATTAGTTCATTAAACATGAAATATATAACTGAGGATGTAAAAGAATTATGGGAAGTGTGTATATTGATGGATATTTTCTATTACAGGCATTTGGATGTTTGGGTAGATGTGACTAAGACAATTTTGCAAGTCATTTAGTTGACCTACATTATTCTTAGGATCATATTCAATAGAATTATATTTATGAATAATTATATTTAATGGGGGACTCTTTTTATATCAATGATACTGTCAATGAGTATTTGTTATATTATACAGGTATCCTATTATTTTGGAGTTGATACATAGTGCCTTTTCCTATGAGAAACGTTCTAATAAATGAATCAAATAGTACATAATAGCTAGTACACCATGTCACTGTGATTAAATTATATAATATATTTAGATAATTAGGGTTTATATTTATAAGATTAGATCTCATTTATTTTATTTCTTATTTTTTTAGATGTTAGAAGGTCATCGTTGATCAGTAGAAACCTATGGTTTTACATCATCTTATTCATGCGCCATCTTGGATGTGTGATGATATTTTAATGGACTTCATGGTTAGGCTTCCACATACCCAATGAGGGAAGAATTTTATTTAGTAGTGATTGACTAGCTAAAAAATATACAAATATTATACCGATTAATGAAACAAAAAAATTAGAGGTCCACTAGAGTTTCTATGTATAGGATATTGTCATGTTGCATAGAGTTCTATCTGTAACAGTTCTTAATTGTTATCCTTGATTCACTTTTCGTTATTAGAGAAGACTGAAAGAGAGGATTAGGAGCCATGTTATATTGAGCCTGATATATCATATTTAAATGAATGTATTGATAGAATGAGTTATACAAATTCATAAAGAAATTATTCATTCTTGATTTATCATCATTTTTTCAGCTCAGAATTGCCACTTAGTAATAGTTTATTTTGTACATAAAAAATGTTACCAATCATCTATGAAGAAGGCACACATTGTGGCCCTGTATGTATAACCATTAAAATAAATATTTTTTATAGATATTGGTGAATATTTATTAGTTTTTCCAAATTTTTTCTTAGATATTTTGAAAAAAAATTATTTGATTCATTAGATAATTGTGTTGGATCATATCCGAAATAAATCCTACGTTGTTCGTCATTGATTCCCTTTAGAACATCCAATTTTTGTCTAGGTGTTTTGGGAGTACTGTAAAATTTTTTTCTCATAAATAAAAAGGTAGAGTTATAACATAGATATGTGGGGATGTTTTAGGTTTTTCAGAATATTAGAAATGTTACATATAATTAATCTTTTCCACCACAATTTATGTCAATTCATAACTTTATTTTCATTACACTAATTAAAATGTATATCTATGACCCATACCTTGTATAAATCATGAAGGAACTTGATAGGGAACCTAATTTATTGGTGACTGAGAATCCAGTTTGGATTTATGATTCTAAGATAGAGGTTCTTCATGTAATATCCATACATACAGTTTATGTTCATTGAAAGCATATTTTGTATTCACCGGGGTAATGGGATTATGAGATACTAATATGATAATAGTGACCTCATCTCCCTTATTTATAATCTTCTTGATATAATTTCTAGGTGAAAAAAAAATTTCTCATAGGATGATTTTAAGATTATGTTACAAGATTTTACGTACATTTATCCTTTGGTTTTTATTTTTTTGGTCAATTTTTAATTTATATTTAGTGAATTTTGGAATTTTATAGGACACTCTGGGATTGTTCATAGTTAGTCAATTCATTAGTAAAGTAATGCGAGTTAACCAAGGAAAGCATTTTTTATTAATTGGTGTTTTGGAAAGGATCATGGTAATATCAAACCATGAAGCATCTCCTATAACCATACAACATAGTACCATGGTGACCACATTGTTGGTTCTTGGTTTTCAAAACATGCAACCAAATGAATCATGATTTTTTAGTAGAAATGGATTGAATGCATATTTAGAACACAATTTATCTAAATATTTAGTCTAAACACTCGTCTCTTTCAAGATGACTTGTGAGGGATCACAGTTAGGAACATAGTGAGCTCTAACTATGTATCCAATCCTAGTAAACAATGTGATGAGTGTTTTAATCCCTTAAAAATTGTAATTAATGACCCAAACCCTTGTTGTAAATTATAATCACCACATTATTAAACTGAATTAGTCCATTTTTATCCTTTAAAACTTTTCATCAACGATTAATGTGCTGGTGCATACGATTGATCACTCTTTGGTAAGTGTAATCCATTTAATTTTTAATTTTCATTTCTTTCTTTCTCACATACCATGTAATAGATGGATCATTATTCTATTGTTGGGTATAGAAAATGATTTGATGAATTATAATTCAAGTGATTATTCCTTGATCCTCCTCCACGTAGAATCTCTAATAGTAGTTCCCATTTTATTGTAATTTCTTGATCATGTCACTAATGTTATATGGTATGAAGATTTTCCCAACGCATGAAACATTGATTTCATGAATTATTTTAACGATATATTCATTTTATCTCTGAACTATGATGTCACAAGATCTTCTTTATTTTTTTCAAAAGGAATAATTTTTTAAAATAAAACTGTTTTTATAGCCATTGAATAAATTAGTGGATTTTTAGAAAATATTTCTTGAAATGGGAGGTTATGTAATGATGAATCTTGAAAAATTACATTAAATGATATTTTATGATCAAAGCCATGAATTTAAGAAAAACATGTGATTTAATTTTTAAATTGTAATGAATTTTATAATATTGAAATTTTGAATTTAAACTAGGAATTATGAATTGAAATGAAAATAATGATATTACTTAGGTTTTTTGATTTATTAAAATTACATGTGATATTTAGTTGTTACTGGGTGAGTAAAACAAGAACACTAGGACATTAAACAAACATAAATGTACTGATGATGTTAACAATAACTAAACCTTATTTGATATGATTTTCATGTATTGTGTACTGATAGATTATATTCCAATGACCTTATCCTTATTGATGTGAGCACACCTTGATCCATGATTAATTTATTGCGTACTATACATATCCTAGATCCAATTTCTAATGTACCTTGGGGTATATGACCATGGAAAATTTCTTAACTATATTATTTTATACATTTTTATATTGATGTATTTTTATAAATTCTATTCATTATATTTAATATTTTTGTTTAAAATTATTTTTTAGAACCTTCATTCTACTAATTGAAATAATTATTTATTGTAAATTGAAAACGTTTGTCACTTTCCTTGAAATTTATTTATAAAAAATCATAAATTATTTTTTATTGAACTACTTTTGGAAAATGTGGCGATATCATACTAGGATGATTTTATCACACCCTACTATTCACTTCAATCATTTTTAGATTATGTTATACCATGTACAAGAAAAAGTTAATGCCCTACTTGGAGGCGTAAGGTGTAATATATTGACAAGGCCATGTGTGATAGTGATGCCTAGTGGAGATGTGATCTACACATTGTATAAAAATTAAATCTTTGGATCATAATAGATTTTTATGTTTTTATATTTGATGATATACTGATTTGAACTTTATATATCTACTTGTGCATGTTTTCCCCTTTAGGTGTGTTTGGAAAAACAAATTTTATATGATTATATTATACATTTAAATACTGGTTGTCCTTTTTTTGGTTGAAATTATTCACTCTAGGTATTTTTTATGATCTAGTACAAGTATACAGCTGGAAGGGATTAAGAAACCCCATCAATCCTTGCCATTTTTGAATTTGGTGCCAATGTACTTGGGTATTCATGTTGGTTTTTGATAGGTTTCATAGAGTACCCATCCTGGAATACTTGTTATTATTTTAATGTGTCTATATAATATATTTTTTCAGGTCTCATGAGATGGTTGGTGATGATGCTTGGTGGTATTAGTTTTAAGGGTTTTGAGGATTTTTCAGTTCACTGTGGTTACTATCATGGATTTAATATTGGATTTTTTTTTTCATTTTTTTAAATTTATATATGTAATTACATGTATTAGGTTTTTATATTTAATACCTTCAGGGTGTAGTTTGTATATTTCTCTTAGAATATATCTTATCTTATAATCTTAAATATTAGTTTATTTCTCCCATATGTATCGCTTATATACCTACAATACCAGTCACTATCTAATGGCCCTCCTTATGAACAATTTAGGAATAATTTTTATATTTTTGATAATATCTAGACTATAAGGTGTACCATTAGAGGGATTGGGTTGTGGAATTAAGGTTTTAATGTTTATTCTTGAGTGATATGATGATTTCTGAAATTAGGTACTAGTGAGGAATAATTGATTGGTAGTATTAAGATATCATCTTCAATTAGAATGTGTTGTAAACTCGGGATATCAACTATGATATGGGAAATAATAGCCACCCATAATCCAATATAAGGACCATCATGTTTTATTAAAATTTTAAGCATAGTAATGCTACATACAAGGTAAAGACCTTTGAATTGATGTCGTATAATTATTGTATATTCTTGTTATTAAATTTAATAGATAATTGAAAATACATTAAAAAAAATTATAAAATAATAAATTAGGCATGTTATTTTTTATGTCCTATGTTTATATGAAACTAAAATTTTAACTATTTTAGTTATGGAATGAGGCCAAAATGACCAATAATTTCATTGATAATATTTTTGAAAGGATGATCCCCCAAATC
This sequence comes from Viscum album, assembly GCA_963277665.1. NCBI lineage: Eukaryota > Viridiplantae > Streptophyta > Magnoliopsida > Santalales > Viscaceae > Viscum > Viscum album. Next base: position 1,874,605,901 of record OY728137.1, on the reverse strand, counting down.
ATGATAAAATTTAGTTCAACTATAGAATCATGTGAGGAGGATACTATTTGATTTTTAGTTCTAGGGTCTATGGATGAATAAAGAATCCATGATCAATTGAGTGAAAAGGGATTGGATTATGGAGGTTGAAAGATGATTTGTTATAATCGATGCTCTTGATGAACACTACGATACCTTATTTGTGACATTATTGTTTTTTCTTGCTTGAAAGTTGTTGGTTTTATTATTAAAAAATTAAAATTATTAAAATATTTTGTGGGAAATGTTCAAGGATTAGTTTAAGTTTGACTTCGTATCTTTAAATGCTATGGAAGAATATTGATACAAGATATATAACCTTAATAGGGGATTCCCAAATATTTATAGTTTCTTCTTTTCTACAGGAACATATTATATCATTCTTTAGATCTTGAACCTAATGATGAGGCTTTAGTTTTAAATTACTAGAAATTTTTCCCTTACATGTCCAATGTATGATCAACCTGTGTATCATGATATCAGATTACATGTCATAGGTTATAGTGTAGATTAGTAAAAGGGAATTGTCTAGGAAGAGATATTCATGACATGGGAGTGTAAAATACCATACTAGGAGTTATCAATTTCATGGACATAATAAGATGTTTCAATCCGTATGGATAATGTTTTATCATTTTTTTGTAATTTCACTAGGGATAGAAGTTCTCAAATCCTAATAGTGTGATTGTTAATGTTTTTTTCTCTTGAGGATGGAATTATTATTTAATGTGAGAATATCCAAATATCCTAAATAGTATTAATTTTATATTTGTCTCAATCTTGGGGGATTCATTGTATTAGGTTTACCTTATTTAACAACAATATTAGGGAATCCCTTATTATTATCTACAAATATGGGATGAGGTTGGTAGTGGATATCCATAGGATATTACTCATCCCTAGTGATAATGAAAAGATCATAGTCACGGATGTGGTCTCTATCTAGGACAGAGAGGGTGTGTAGCTGGATGTAGTTAGATTCATGCTTTAGCCTTTCTAACGCAATGTGATCCTGGTATTGAATGATGTTATTTATTCCTTTTTTAACATGTTCTTACACCTTGTTTTATGTTTTATCCACACACCTTTGTTTCACCCTCTCTATTCCATTCATTGGGACATGAGGTAGAGATGATTCAATTTCCATTGTCATTAACTATTTTACTTAGAGATAAAGATAGATTTTATAATATTTGTAGAGAATTTGAATTAGTTATATGGAAACACTACCATTTGAGGGATTTTCTATGTTTGTGAATACTTTCAAATGACATCATCCCCAACATATATTATATTTTTTTAGTGATGGAAATCATAGATTTCCTCAATAGGTGTTTAATATTATGTGATGATGTTGGAGACAAAGAAATGGTCATTGGTTGGAAAACCCTTGAATAGGTCATAGTCATGTTGGGTCACAATCTTCTTTAATTGGCGGGTTGATGCTGAGTTCAATATATTTTTTTCTTTTGATATTTCATATTATAGTTAATGAGTACCTTAATTTCACCATCAATGTGGTATCTATAAAATACCTTTGAAAAGAGATCATTTTTTTATAAATCTCCATCAAAGTGTCTCCCATATATCTATGTATCAATATTATAAGGACCCTTACAATTTACTCTAGATATGGATTCAAATTGATGACCTCATGTAGAGGGGATTCATTTAGATAATTATTTCCCATTTGGGAGTTCATGTTCAATTCCTGAAGAAGATGTCTTGATTTTTTTTTGCAATTATTATCTCCATTTGAATATTGTAATGATGAAGAACAAACATTACATCCCATATAATCATGAAAAAATCAATTAGTTAAATGTAGTGAGGTAGTTTGAAATTATTTATTTGTGGTCAGGATATAATCAGATTTGAGAAATGGTTTTTTACATACTAAACAATAAATTAAAATACTATTACTGGAATAAAAATTATATTTTGATGTCACATAGAAATACAAATTCCATTGTCTTGTGGATGGTATTGTGTATTTTAGTTTTTAATTAGTATCAATACTATTAAATTATGGTCTTTACCAATGAAATCCTTGTGTTTTCAATTAATACTAAGGAGGGAAGAGAGAACAGATGATATGTGATTCATTTATTAGATTTTATCAAATAATTTACAGTATTCTAGATAGTATGTTTAGCGTTATCAAGGTTAATTTTGTGGGCTATGCTTTATCTCAACAAGGAGTAGATTTAGATCATTCTATGATTGTGGTTATTGAATTGTGGGTTTCCCACATGAATTTTGAAGATGTTTGGAGTATTATCAGTCATATTGGATACTAGTGTGGGTTTATAATATACATATCCAAGATTGTAAATCCTATTTTAAAATTCACATGAAATCATTAGGTGTTTTGGGGACTAAAATATGGTGGACGTATATTGTGTATTTGATAGAGAAACTAGTCACTTGTCTGGTTCATCATCTTTTTGAGGGAGTGAATAATTTAATTTATTATTGTGTTGTTTAAATTCAATTTTTTGGGTTATGTGTTTATGAGTTATAGGGATTTCATGTAAAACCCTATAATTTTGTGATATTTTTTTCTAATAAATTTTATTTCTTTTATATCTAGATTTATAAACAACAACAAGTTTTAATGAACTATAATATTATATTAATTTCATTATTTAAAATCTCAATAATGAAATATATATTAAAAAAATTATTATAACTAAGAATAATTATTTTTGAAAATTAATAATATTTTTTTAGAAAACCTTACAAATTGATAAATAAGTACATTTTTTTTGTAAAAGTCTATATATACTTCAAAAATAAATTTCTTCTAAAAAATAATTTTTCATTTTTTTGTGAACATATAACAAAATTAATTTTTTATATTTTAAGTAAATTCACTTTAAATAAAGACTACAATTTTTTGAATTAATATTTTAAAATTATTACATGGTGAATTTTTTATAATTTTTTTAAAAAATAATTTTTTAGATAAATAGTGAAATATACATTTTTAATTAAAAAATAACATTCCATTGAAAGAATTAAGAATATTAAATCATGATTTTAAATTGTTTAAATATAAATTTAGAAAATTATAAAATTATTAGTTTAATTTAGGTCAATAGAACCAATATCACATTGGATTTTGATATATATTATTTTGACAGTGTTTCAATGATTTTTCTTTAGAAAACAATATTTTCATTGCTAATGTGGGATAAATTTTAAATTCAATTATTCAAAATTATTAAATTGAATTTAGAAAAATGTATTCATTTTTTTATGATAATAATTTAAATTATATAAAATTTTCAGCATATTTTTTGAACGCAATGTATAGTAAACCCCAAAAAATTAATTTCAATCTTTATGGATAAAACAGGTTTACTATTTGTTAAACTAAAAATAATGTGGATAAAATAGCCTAAAAAATTATCTAAGACATATTTTACTTATATATATCTCTTATATCATATAAATTATAATAATTACTTATTTTTGTGGATTTTGGAATGTGTAAAACATGTGTATTCCTTTTTCTTCTAAAAAGTTCTATTTGTGTCATGTGCCCCCACTTATAAAATGGGACCACCTCTCATCTCCAGTCACACATAAAAATAATCTTTTGACCAATAAATTTTTTTATTTATTCCTTAATTACATTTCAATTTACAAGTGTCTTTATAATGGTTTTGAAAACATCCTCATAAGGATTTAGGTATAAACCTAAAGAGGTTCTCTAATGAAGAGGAATCCTTCATAACTACACATTTTAATTTTGTTTCTTCGTAATACTCCAAAAAATATTATTTAATTACAATGAAAAAAATTTAATATATCGCATTAACAATCACTTTATTATGTTAATGGAATTAGATATATCTGTATTCTTTCCTATTAAATTCTGAATGGAACCATTAATCTTGTGAATGGTGGACTACCGCCTCATGATCTAATGTTATTCGTTTTCATCATTTTCTATAATGAATATAAATAATGATTTATTTAATGTATTTTCATAATAATGATGATATAATTATACTTCAACAATTCAAATATTACATATTACTTATTACCCAATAATACGAGGGAAAAAGATAATATTCTGGTGTGTTCTGGTGGACTAACACCTCCACAAAGTGATGTTATAAATTTTTCATTTTTATTGACATTAATAGTAGTAAATAAAGTCATAAATAATAATAATTTATATATGTGTAATATAATAAATAAATATTATTCAGTAATTTTGAATTAATATTTAATTTAATTTTTATCCATCCATCAAAAAATGACAACAACCTTCATTTCTACGTATAAAAGTTTGTCTTCAGGAATAGTGTAAATATATTTATATTTATAGAATTCATGTATTAAAATAAATTTATATATAATTAATAAATATGATACTTAGATCAATATTAAAATTATATTACGGATCTTTGATCAACGAATAAGGGCCAAAACCATCAAACTAGAACATATATGTAAAAAAAGAAATTATTGCCAAAAATATGATTTTTACATTGAGTGGTTAATAAATAGATGTTAAAATGATGTAAGTAAATTACATATGATATGATAAATATGATAATGGATTAATTGTATATGTATAATAAAACAATAGTTATTTTATAATGGGTTTTAATGTGTAATAAGAACGTAAAAACTTGAGGTAAGGGATTTCAAGCCTCTCTATTATTTATGGGACATATATGTAATATTAACGACTCGTCACATTTTTACGATGTATAAATGGAACATTTGAAATATTATAAAATTAATATACATATTTAAATTATATTTTTATTGTATCTTTATTCTATTATATAATGTGGATTATGATTCAAATGTTATCAATGCATGTATAATATTTTCACCTCACTTTTATTTCTGTGAGACATATAAAATATTTACCACTTGTTTTTCATATGCTGTTTATAATTCTGTGTAATAGATTATATAATTATTATTATGAAAATTATATGGATTTATATATCCATGAATTATTCATTCATTAATGTGGGTTAATTTTGAAGTGTACCCTACATGGAAAATGTTTTACATTATAATCTCATCATTTATTAGAATTGTTTTTTATTAATTCATGTAGATGAAATATTATAATCCATCTCTACATAAATTAATTACTATTTATCAACTAAAATTATTTTTGGACAATGTTTGTTTATATTTCATTTCCCTCTCATTATTATCTAAAGAGTCAAAAATAAAAAATTGAATAAAATAATCTTTTCCTATCTCTTCAGTTAAAAGTATGTTCTCTTCCATGTCTGTGTTTTTAAAAAATCTTTTAAAAATTATTTTTTTACTCTTCTATTTTTATTTATTAAAAAAATCTATACTATTTTTTGACTTGATAAAAAAGGGTTAAAAATTATTAGTGAAATTTTATGGAATGAGGTACTTTCCAATATTTAGAAAAAATGTGAATGAAATATTTTTTTGAACATCTATTTCATGATCTTAATTTTTTACAACCATGAACAATAAATAATTTAGTGATTACCTTAAATGTTTCCATGATTATTTTCAGAGTAATGTTTCTCATCATTGATTGGGTAACTTTTAGATTTAAATAAACTGACATAATATTGAATGGTATTTTTTTCTAATTAATATTTTGATGATATTTTTATGTAATTTCTATTAATCAATGTGAATAACCTTTGGTGTTACTTACGTTTTTAGGGGATATTTTCCAATTATACTATGTTCATTCTTTTATTATAGGTATTATTATTATGATGTAAATAATTTTATAAATGCCATTTCATTCATTTGTTATGCTGTGATTAAATGATATAATGGTTAGGAACCCCACATCTTTTCTAGTGGTTTTGTTAAGATTAAATGTTTATGAAACACATTTCATTTTATGGGTAAATATAAGATGAATGATTTATAATAATGTAGAATACATGAATATATTTTTATTAGTTTATAGGTGGTTTCATTATAAACTAGTGATTGTTGTTATTTTATAAACAATGATGAATGTTATTTTATAAACAAGGACAATGGCTATGTTATAATTAAGGAACAATGGTAGCATAAAAAACTGAGATATGTGGGAATTGAATAATATATCCCTCAAATTCATTTGGTACTGATGGATATATAATGAGGTTAAAATTAATGGAATGGGTATTGAATTCATTTTAGTAATGAAATTCTTCCATGATGATTGTCCTTGGGGTGAAACATGAATAATAAGAGGGTTTAAAGAGTGAAACCAATCCACTGTTAAAATATTTGTGGTAATATTTGAATTATAAGTAAATATTTTTCTATTATTATATATATCTTACAATATATTGTCTTATGCCAAGGTTATTATCTCAATTCATATATTCTTTTATTTATTTATGATTGACGTCTTATTACTTTCCATTTTTTACTACATGATCCAAAATTATGATCTAAAATATGTAGTGTTTGTATTTAAATGTGTTATGATTTTGTTAACATTTTCATATACTCATATTATTTTAAAATATCCCTTGTTTCGATTTAAAAATCCTTTACTGTCATACTTATGTAAGTTTTCTTCCCATAGTTTATGAATAATTGTTTAGTTAAGTGTGTGTCTAAGAGGATATCAATATAGGCATATATTAAAGGGGTATTTTTAATATCATTCATTAAAAGAAATTACTATATATCTTTTCTATAAAAAATTTCCTTTATTATTATATTTTCAGTATTTTTGTAATGGAATTAATATTTTTATAAATATATTTAATATTTATTTATGAAAATACTCTGTCATTATATACAGTTTCATAGAATGGTTTAGATATCTGTTGGATTCATGGATGTGAAAAATCTAGTAATATTATTTACCATAATGATATGTATAGGAGAATATCCTATGTTATGGTAAACAAAGTGATGTTCTTTTCCAAGGAAAACTTCTCTATCCCAATACTATAAGTATATGTTGCTCTAAAACTACGGTAACTTGGTGAAATTACTATAAAAATGGTATATTTTTCATCGAATTGATCATCACCCGGTGAAAGAAAGTGGGACTTGATTCACACATTGTTTGACATTCCCTAGGTAATTTTTTTTGAAATTCACAAACACATTATAAACTTTTCTGAATAATTCGAGAAGATGTGGATCATGAATGACTTTGGTTAAATATAATGAGTCAAAATTGAAAAAATGTGTCAAGATTTATATATACAATGAATGATTTCTCACGATTGATGACACTGATTTAATATTATTTACGGACATGATAACCATTTTAGTTATAATAATTTGTTAGTGAAATAATTATATAGATGATGCGATTAAAGATATAATAAAATACTTAATAACCATATTTTTTCATTGATATAATAATTGTTGTATATAAATAAAATTATTAAGGAATTTTAATTAATATACTCACTAATTAAATGTTGAATTAGCAGTAAAAAACCTAAGAGTATAATGACATAATCTGATATTTATGATTCTTCTTAGTTAATGTTTTTGGGATTGTATATCCAATAAATATTTTTATTCTCCCTCTATACAAATTTGATGTTATCATAGGCATGTATTAAATTTCCCAATATAAACACCCTATAAATATTGAAATAACATATGTCACAATTGAAATTCCAAAAAAACAGATGATTTTCATTCATTATGTTGACAAATATGAGATTATAATGGAAGAAAAATAATTTGCATGGGTCTTTGATCCTATTATCGTAATGGCCTGAAGGCCATCATTTTTATTATTTTTGATAACACACCATTTAATGGAAGAGGTGGAAACCTTACAAGGCCCTTAGGCTTAGAGATAGTTACATGACCTGTAGGTATTATAGGGAATCACCTAGACAAGACAACATGAAACTACTCTTCCCCAACATATGTCATGATATCAGCACTCCAACTTAGTAGGGAGGGTCAGCTAGCTATCCCATGAAAATATTTATAGGCATGGTATCGATTGAAATGTCATACCATGTCATTCTTCCAATTCCAATTATCAATCTCTAGTGAATGTGCTTGCCTTGAAACCCCATTTGAAGCCTTGTCCCTTGTAGTCTGGTTGGTATATCCTCATTTATATAGACTAAAGGCCTAGGGTGGCCCAAAGGCCCCAAATCCCATGAGAAACACCTAGTAATAAGGAATTGGGTGGCCCAAGATCCTTTCAGGACCGGAGGACTAAACTAGTGTCCTAGAGGCCTTGATGGATTAATAGTTTTGGTTGTTATAGTACTGAACAGTACTGCTACAATCCCTCTACAGTGACTATTTTAATTCATGCATAATGCCTGCTATAGTTTCTGCATAGTTCCAATTACAGTACTACTACATTAATGCTACATTACTACAGTACCCCAAAAATATGTCTCCACCCAGATTCGATCTCAGGTCTCTTAGATTCACTTACCGAGTTTATATAGTAATTATTATATATTCAATGAGAAATAGTGAGAATGGGGGTTACATAAAGATTATAATGAAGAACCCCATGAATGATATTTTATTTGAAAAAACTATAATGTGGTACATTATATTTAAAAAAGTTTCATTTTTCATCATATAATATCAAAAGAGGGTATATTTATGTATCTAACAAAGGGTGATGTTTGGGATCATTTTCCTAGATGAGCTAGTGTGACAGAGATATGAATTTTTATTTGTTTGGGTAGATATTATCAATAGTTTTTTGTTTTAAATTTCTCAATACTATCTAATCCACTAACAAATTTAATATGTATGCGAGCAAAGTCCATCCACGCAATTGAATTTAAGGAATATTTTATGGAATTGTTGAAAATTTTAGTCAACAAAACTATTCTTGCATTACCCTATACTGGATTGGGATCTATAATATATATTGATGTATAAATTAAAAATGGAATGTATTCTCATGCAGAATGAAATTTTTATATCTTATGAATCACAATAATTTTTGGTTAATGAGAAAAATTTCCAAAATCATGATTTGGGATTTGATGTTGTAATTTTTTTTATTAATAATATAGTGTAATTATATTTATATAGGATTTTGTGAAATAATTATTGATAAAAAATTATTTAATTTTATATTCACATATAAAGAGTTTAATATATACCAACGAAGTTGTTTGGAATTGATTAAAGATTATTACTACTCAATGTATTAGCACACTAGGAAAGAGAATAAGTTGGTAATTTTATTTTCAAAAGCCTCTTAAGAGAATATCTATGAAGATTATAAAAAATCCAATATTTATCTATTTTAAAAAGATTTATTTAATAATATATAATGTAGAACAAAAATATAATTTTTACAAAATTTGTGTCTACGCATTTATACAAGTGAAGATTAAAGTTGTGTCAAATAATGATGTAGATCTGTCGATGAAGGTGAGAGATATTCTATGTTTAAAATTGATTTTTATGGATTAATAAGGTTCCTAAACCATTTATGTTTTCCATATATACCATATTTTATATAGGACATATAAGTGGAATCTCGCTGTTCTTCAGTGACTATTTATCCTAAAAGTAAAGATATTTATTAATATTTGAATGAGTATTTATGGTTTGAAAATATAATGGGATATATTTTTGAGGTTTTATATCATTTCATAGTATGTATATGATAACAAATTAAATATTGATTTTACAATCATTACCCATACCAAAATTGAAATGGTAAAACATTGGCATGCATTGTCTCATCAGACTACCCAAGATATCAAAATTGAATAATATTATATGGTCTTTGTTAATCTCATTATGAATTCAATACTGTTCACTGATGTATTAGAAAATATTTCTCATTATTATTTTTCTATAATATAGATTTTCTAAGTGGTAAGTATTCATGGAGTAGAAAATTATATAGTATATATTTTGGATCTATAGTTTTCCTCAATGTTCCAGAGAACACATCAAAAATAAAAAGATATAGAGTTGAGTTTTAGTATAGAATGACATCCCTGAATATGTGGTTAGACCGAGAGAACCATTAGAGCCCGATAAGATATTATGATATCTTCATATATAATTTTAAATCGTGGTTGGTATCAACACCTTCTTCTAGTTGGGTTTTCTTACAATAGTAATTTTCAGTCGAGTATTCATATGGATCCTTATAAAAAACTTTTCGAAAATAAGTGTATAACTAAAATGTGAATAGAAGAATTTGTATAAAAATATTATTTGTACCTAAACTAGATAAGAAAAATGAAGTGAAAGTATGATCCATTCAATAAAAAATCAATGTATCTCAGAGTCAATAAAATTTTATATTAAAAATCATTGGAATGACTTGGTGTTTTAATTTGGAGAGAAGGTGTTAATATGAATTAATCCTTTGAAAATGATATGAGATTTAATAAGAAAATGAATATATATATATATATAATTATATATTTTACTTTGATATTCCTGATCGAGTATGGATGGTTTCTTACAAATGGTTCTTCTATCGAACCCGTCTCAAATCCACGATGTGTTCCATGTATATCTCTTAAAAAAGCACATACCTCATCCTTCACATATACAAAACATGGAGGTTTTTCCTCTAGATAATGATAATTCAAATAAATTAAATCACATGGATATTATATATCCTATAGAGAGTGTTTCATGAAATAAGACTACCCACTGGGTAAATGTTTTGCAGAAAAAAACCTACTTAAAGATGTTTCATTGTAACCTAAGAATGTGATGACGCAGAAGTATACTTAGTTGTTTGTATTAGAGGGAAAAAATTTAAATGAAAAAAAATCATTTTATGGAGGGGATAGAATTTAACACCTTGATATTTTCAAAAATTATTATTAATTCAAATAAATTATATTTATTTGATATGTTTTTTTACATGCAGTAGTGATTTTTAATGAACAAAATTATTCTTTCAATATTATCATTTAAATATGGCCATTTAATCCAAGAAATTAAACATTGAAGAATGAATAAGATTATTTTTTTAAATTATATACATCACATTTACATAAATTAAACATATTGAAAAATATGTACTTTTTTGGGAAAATATTTATGTACATTTAAAAAATAATTCATAAAAAATGACTTTCATTTTTTTATCTAAAAAATAATAAAGTTAATTTTAACTTTTTTTATAAAAATAAATCTATATAATTGGCACAAATTTTAATATCATCATGAAAAATTTAGCTTAAGGTTAATTTTTGAGGATTTACATAAAAGATTAATTTTTCAATGAATACATAAAGAATTTTTTTTATTTAAAAATTTCATTTCCATTAATGTATTAACAATGTAAAAATTTATATTAAAATTCATAAAAATTAAAATTAGTTCAATTATATTTTTAGTAACATAATTTATATCATTTTAATAAATTTCATGATGTATTTTGACCTAATTTATATACTTTTGTTTATTTTTTTTGAAAATTTTTTAATTCGTTTATTTTTCTTGTTTAATATTAAACTATACTTTTCCAAATACATGAATTGAATTTTTAATAATTTATTACATTTTTTAAACATAGTAATTAATATATATATATAAAGATCAATATATTTTTTTCATAATGAATATTGACAATAGTTCAAAGTAATTATGTTGGTTAATGTTAAATTGGGATTAACTGGGGTCAAACTAAAAATATATGGTTTAAAATGAACTGTAATCATGAAAATTTCATATTTTATGTTCATATTTATTTCTTATTCCATCTAAGGTTCTATAATGTTCCATTTTGTTCTTTTTTTATTTTCTAATCTTTGTAATACCATCAAATTTTCAATTACTCCAAGTGTGTTTTCTAGACTTTTTATAAATGGAAACCCCTCTCATATTCTATTAACACATACAATGCCTCTTGGTTCATGAAATTTCAACCGAAATTCATTCCTGAATTCACTCCCTGTATCCTGTAGACTTTAGAATTTTTAGGATACCCTCTTAATATATTTTTGAGGTACAAACCTAAAGTGGTTTTTCGAAGAAGATGTATTGTTCTCAACTAGGATTTTTTATTTTATTTCTTCCAACAACCCTTTAAAATATTATTTATCAATAGTTATTTAAAAAAAATATCAAATATGATTATATTTTATTATATTTATTTCATGACGGATAAAATTTTACTCTTATCCCATTAATAGGGAAATGAAACTGTTGATCGTGGGTATGGTGGACTACATCCTTGAAGACTTAGGCAATTCTTTTTCGATAACCACCAATCACAAATGGATATAATGTTGGATTTATTGTATTTAGATAATACTTATGTAATAATTATACTCCATGAATTATAATATAACATATACTTTCATACCCTCCAAATCACTAAAAATGATTACATCACTCATATGTATGCATATACCACAATCTCCACTAAACAGTGTGAAATTTTTTTTATTCTAAATTCACATGGTTAGAAACATGTATATATTTTATGAATATATAATATAAATATTATTTGAAATTTTCATTGTATATAAAAATTACTATTTATCTTTTTTGCATTCCAGCAATAGTAAATCATGAAAAAAACATTCATGTGTATATCTGGTCTACCATCTCAGGAAAAATGTAATTAATTTTACGTATCTAATTTTTTTATTACTATAAATATATACATAATAAATAAATTTTATATTTATAAATTAATAAAATTTTATAGATAATGTAACTATGATAAATGTTCAAAGACTAAAATTTATTGAAAAAATCATAAATGGAAAACGAAGAAATAATTACCCCAAACAATATTTTAGTAATTATTTTTCAATGAAGTGGTAATAAAAATTTATATATAAATAATACGTGCTATAATATATATATTATTATAGTTCTATAATATATTCACAAAAATACATTATTTATTATACATGAGGTACGAACATGTATGAATGTTTTTTATAAATGATGTAAGGGACTGTAGACTAATTTTTTTCAGGGTGACATATGGCTTATTTACCACACGTTACATTTATGGGGAATATAAACTGTAACATTAACTAATTATATCATTAATAATATTATTTTATTTGTAATAAATTTTTCATTAAATTTCATTCTTTTATGGGTCTTATTATTCTTAATTTTCCAAAGATGGTAAGTTATTTTCATGTCACTTTTATTTATGTGATCCATAGGATATATTAAACCCTTGTTTCTTTAATATGGTGAATATAGTTCCCATTAATGTATTTTATGATTAATATTATGGATGTTATTGGGATTAAAATATCAATATAATATATTTTATTTTATGAGGATTATGATTAAAAATTATTTATGTTGTAAAGTTCTTAGGTTACAATCTTGTTATTTATTAGGAGGGTTTATTATTATGTTTTATATGAGGAAATTATATGATATATGAAAAAGGAAACAATTTAATTTTATTTTAATTTTATTATTTTGGGGGATTAAATGTTTTCTGTTAATTGTACTCTATTTACGAACTAAATATACATTAATAACATTGTTTTAGTAAAATCAACTTGTACTCTCTCAGATGTAGAAAATATTTTCCCTTTAATTTCTTTTTTATGTATTATAGTGAGTTTATTTAACATTTTTTATTATTTTAAAAATTAACTTTTATAAATGATTGAATTTATATAAAATATAATTAAAGGAATATTATTTTTATTTTTGGACATGAGGGAATACTATATTTTTACTAAAAATTAAAATAATAACCATTGTTTTAACATGTACAACATGATTCATATTTCTCACCATTATGACTGATCAATGATTTAATACTTCCCAAACATGTATCCATCAATAATTTCAAATTATTGTCTTCTATAATGTTTTTGAAATTTTTAGATTATAATGAATTGACTTCAAAATTGATAGGATATTTTCATCAAGAATTTTTTTCGTGATATTTTTATTTAATCTATATTTATCAACTAATAGAACCTTTTGTGTTTATATTGTTTTATAATGGATATGATCCAATTTTAACCTCATTATTCCTTTTTTATATGGTTAATGATTATAAGTACATGAGTTTTTTGAAACTATTTTCTCTTACATTGTATATACAATGATGAAATGATTGATTTTTTGTAAAACATATTTCTCTTTCATAAGTTATGCTATGAATTAAAGTTTGTAAAACACATTTCATTTCCCAGGTTATGATATGTTATATGGTTAATGATATCGGGGAACACATATATTTGGTTTTCATTATATAATGGATAGTTATGAAATAAATCATGGACTGTGGATACATCATAAACAAGTTAAATGTTTATGTTATATCCAATGATGATTGGTTGCATACTAAATTGAAGTGGGAGACCCTAGAATTACATATTCCTTTAATGCATTTGGTAAAGAATAATATATCATAGGATAAACTAGAGTTTATTTTGGAGTGAACAATATTTAGATAGAGACTCTATCTAATATGATAGTCTTTGGAATGAATAGTACCTAAAATGAGGGTCTTTGGGGGGATCCCAATCCACTATGATAATCCTAGGAACAAGAAATTCTTAATAAAGAAATAATTTTCCTGGAATATGTATATATCAAAATTATATATCATATTCTAGGGTTTTTCTCACATGGATATTATTATTTGATTTTATTATGAAGTATGTCTAATAACTTATAATATTTATTCCATGATTCCAGATTATAATTTATGATATGTAGGTTATGGGTTTCCAGTGGATAATATCATGTTCCCATACCCTTATACTATTTTAATGTTGATATCTCCCCTATTTACCCATATTGATCATATGAGATAATTCTTTCATATGTTTCATTTCACCATGTTTGGATAGATGATGTAAATAAGGTATGTATAAGAAGAGTATTCCAGGGGAAGATCATTAAGGGACACATTTAAGATTATTTATGGAACTGGAATACTATATATCTAGCTTCCAAAGACTGTAATCCTCTATAAACAGCTTGTAGGTATTTTTGTATTGTAAATAATATTTATCTAATAATATTTAATATTAATTTATGTAAATACTAGGTATATATAATTTTTCTATTTTGGGAGCTAGAACTTATGACACCATGAAGGTAACTTCTTCAACCATTATCTCCAGTTTTTTGGTATTTTTTTATTTGAAGTTGTGCTGAAATTATCTTAATCCAATGTTCCATATTCTTATTAATGTAACGTCATAGCCCGGGTGCCCCTAAATTGTTCCCTAATCTGGGTGGTCACATTTCCTCAAGAACACCACCCCCGTACTCTATAGGGTGTCGAAATACAGTGAGGGTCTGGTAAGTTAGTCATGGGGAGACTATAACCACTTTTATTAGAATACGAAGCCAATGAAAGACAATAACAGGAATCAAGTTTGAAAGAAAATAAATAATAAGAATAATACCAAGTCACATGATCATAAAAAAATAAAAAATACAAAACTCAACTGAAAGGGAATGCATGCTATGACCATGATAGTGTCATGTGTCTACAATAAAATAGAAGATAAAGATGAAATGACTCCCAATAGGGTCCCTAACCACATAAGGTTCCCTAACCCATGCTCCATTCCAAAAATATAAACCTATCCCACAAAAGTTTTCTTATCAGATCATGCAACAAAAAAGTCCATTCGACTACTGATCAGGAAACCCCAATAGGGTGTGAGTACAATTTAGTAGGCCACCATCAATGGTGTCTTAAAAATTTCAAGACCAAAGATAGTGTATGAAACTATATAAGGCAATAAATATAAAGTACAGTTAAAATGTTATCACATTTTTCTTTTACTCTTTACATGTTACATTAAACTTTGGTTTGATTCATGTCTCTAGTGCAACTCACAATTCTTAATTATCTTTAGTTTGGTATGGAACACCATGTGTAACAATCCATATCTTAATCTGTGTAGATCACCATGTTTCACATACCTCTTTTTCAATTGGTGTATATGACCATGTCTACCACTTAACCTCATAATCACTTATATCAACTATTCGGTTACCAAACCATTTCTATCTCCCCAACTTCTCAATTGGTATAGAACACCATTTATAGAACCTACATTTTCAATCATTTACATCATTAATTAATTCACAATAATTAACCATATCATTATGTTACTAATCCAATGATTAGTTAAACATATTAATGTCTATTATTTAACCCAATAATTAACTAAGTAAACATCCCATTAATCAACTAATTAATCAATCAACATAGATATTATTTTATTATTAATTCTCCAAAAATAATTATCCAATAAAAATATCAAATTTTTATAATTAATATCATAATTAATTTTCTTAATCAAACATCAATGAACATAATTAATCCTCTATTAATTATCTCAAAATAGCAAAATCCTTTTCTCCTAATTAATTCCTCCAATTAATTATACCAACACAACCAATTTAATATCTCAAATAAAATATCCAAATTCATAAAACATTTCCCCCAAATAAATTATCTGTTTGGGAGTCCCCCTTAGTATCATGATTAAATCATCAATTAATCATCTGTATCCCCAAAACAACAACATGTCAATTTAAAATTAACAATAAACCCAATTGTGTAAATAAATTACTATGGTATGCTAGAAAATATATGACATAAACATATCAAATCCATGACTATGACAATTCTATTTAAACCACCAACCTCTGTTCCTTGAAAGATGATATCCCAATAGAAATATCCAAAATCCAAGCCACACAATGTTATCGATCAAGCTCTGGATCTAAATTCTCAAACCCAAAATTAAGATAAAAAGCACTAAGATCTATAAAATTTAGATCTATATCCACAACTCAAGATCTAGATGTCAAATCATAGGTTTATATCCTTTAATGTATAGGATATCATCCATGAAATGATAAAATAACGTTATAGGAAAGAACAGAAGAAGCAAGATGATGAAATCCACATACCATAAAGAGATATGATCTTCAATCTGGTCAGTAGATCTCAAATAAAAGTGTTCAAATATCCTTGTAATACCTCTAAAATTATCTAGGGTCACCTCCAACTTTTCAAGCCCAATCCTAGGTTGAAATAGAGGGGTTTCGGGGGTTTGGGAGTTTTAAAAACTAATTTTATTATAGTAGAAACACATTAGCATGGTTTCCAATGTAGGGGCACAAGGTTAGTGTAAACTGTTCCCCAACCATGTGGATCTCTATGACTAGGATTTCACAGCTGCACCTAAAGAGATATATGATTTATCAAATCATCCTCTAACTATGGAGACCCTCACTGCCTAGGTTTTCTGATTACCTAGGATTAGGTTCATAGTTTTTAAAACCTTGGGCAAACCATTAACAACCCTATGACCATTATTGTTTCCTAAAAACTCACCTAAATGAACCCCAAACCAAAAAACCAAGAAAATTTACTTAAAAACAAAAAAAATTGCATGAATAGATTTCCAATGTGACTACAGAAAAGATAGGGATCATACAATTTCCCCAACTTATATCATCTCATCCTCAAGATGAAATCACGAATATTAATGATGTTCCAAGAAAACAATTTGGGGCCATTGAGCCCTAATATCTGATTCCCATTCCCATATTTCCATTTTCACACATCCATGTATCCAAAAGTCATGAACAATCATCACGATCTTTACCCACAACACTTTATCATTGCTATCTAGCACACGTATCAGATTCTCCTCAAATGACGCATATTTCTCAAGGTAAACCTCATCCACCTTGATTACATGATAATGGTTGGGGTGATACATTTATTGATGTGACACATGGAAAACATCATGCATAGCACTATATTTCTATGGAAAATCTAATCAGTACCCCACTGTTTTGATTCAGCATTCTTCCTCATGTTGTCCCATAAACCTGGGTTGCAATATAACCTAGCTCTGTATCCTATGGTGACCCAACCAAGAAGAAACACAAATTAATACATGATCACTAACTATAAACTCTATGCGACATATATGTCTATTAGTATTTGAATTATGTCTATTTAAAGCAGTATCTATACATTTTTGAATCAAATACACATGCACCAATGTATCCTACATGAGTCTTAGTCCCAACAACTCTTACTCACTGGCCTCTATCCCGTATAGAGGTGATCTACACGAACTTCCTTAAAGTTCATCATATGGTTAATTATGCTTAACTGCCTCATAAATGTTGTTATAGGGGAAATCCACTAATCACAAGTTCTTCTCCCAAGAAAAAAAAATTCAAGCACACATTCTGACATCATATCCTCTAACACTTGTATGGTGTGCTCCGACTTCCCATCTATCTGTTGGTGGAAAGATGTACTCAATATAACTTGTGTGACATGTGCCTTTTACAAGATCATATAGAAATTTGATGTAAAGTGTGAGTCAAGATATTAAACTGTAGTATGTGGAACCCCATGAAAAAGCACTGCCTCCGGAACATATAGTTCCCCCAACCATCCCACTTTCATGTTTTCCATGATACGCTAAAAATGTTTTACATTCGTTAGTCTATACATAATAAACAAAATAGTATCATTCTTCCTATGAATTTTTGGAAGACCTACCACACAAACCACAGTCACATCATCCCACTCCCATTCTGAAATAATCACTGACTACAACAGACCTCTAGGTCATTGATGCTCAACATTCACCTACTGACATGTGAAATATCTTATCATAAAAATTGAAATCTTCATTTTCATGTTGGTCCACAAAAACTATCATTAAAGGCCACAACATATTTTTTTCACCCTAGGATGTACCGCCCACTTTGAGGCATGAAATTATCGCATGATCTCTTCTTGCATGCTCATAAGCACCATACCCCATTTCTACCCAAAGATGAACTCATCCCCATCTATCAACTAGTATGAAGGTGTCTCCCCACCTTCATGTATTTCCCTTTTTTCTAAACACTCATAATCCTCATACTACATGTCCCAGATCCATCCCAATTGTGTAGACTCCAATTCCACTAAAACTAGAGCCATTTTATCTGGACTATCCTGAATGACCACATGCATTTCAGCCAGAAAAGTCATCATCTTCCACTCTGCATTGGACTCATGTACCAATGGAGTCTGAATTTTCCAGCTGAATGCATCATCCATGCTATTACCCATTCTTGGTGTATATGTTAGTTCAAAATCAAATGACTCCATGTACTATACCCATCTCCGCTACTAAAGATTCAAGTTATACTGTGAAATGATATACATCAAACTCATATGATCTATAAAGACTGTAATCTTTTCACATAAGAGAGAGTGATGAAAACACTTAAGACCATAAACCATGACTCCCAACTCATGGTCATGTATGGGGTAATTATGTTAATGTGGTTTCAGTTTCCAAGATCAATACATAGTAACTCCAACTCCTTTAATCAACAAAATGTTGTCTCATATCCCAAAAGCATCACTATTCATCATGTTCCCCTTAACTAAATTCGGTAAGATCAAAATCGGTATTTATGTCAATAAATTCTTCAACTCATGGAATGAATAATCACATTCTTTATCCCAATCAAAAATTATCAATTTTTTAAAAATCATGAAAGCAACCCTGGAAATTTGGAAAAGATTGGGATGAACCAGCTCTAATATCTGGCTAATACCATAAATCATTGTATATACAATATATTATTGGGATACTCAAAAGAGACCACTAATTACACCTTTTCTAGGAACACTAACACACCTTCTTCCAAGATTATGTTCCCCAAAATGTGTACCTGGTCAATCCAAAACTGAAACATAGATAACTTTTTTTATAACAGATGGTCTCTTAGTGTATGGATGACAATGTCAAGATACTCGACATCATCATCACGATTCTTGTATTACACCAAGATCTCATCCACAAACACCACCACAAACTGATCCAGGTATGGATGAAATATCTTTTTCATCAAGGCCATGAACGCTGCTAGAGCATTTGTCAACCCAAACGTAATTACAACAAACTTGTAAAGGCTATACATTCTTCTAAAGGTTGTTTGTGGTAAATCATAAATTCTAACTCTCACTTGATAATACCCTGATTTCAAATAAATCTTTGAGAGAAATGATGACCCCTATAGATGGTAAAATAGATCATTGATATGTGGAAAAGGATATCAGTTCCTCATAGTCATTTTTTCCAGCTTCCAATTGTCGACACACAAACATAAACTCCTATCAACCTTATTTGAAAAAAACACAGGTGATTCCCACGGCGATATACTTTGATGGATAAAAACATTATCCTATAATTTATCCAGTCAAGTCTTGAGCACTTGAAACTCATTAGGTTTCACTTTTTATGGTGGAATAGATACAAGCTCAATCCCCTCGCATGACCTCAATAGTGATCTCTAAATATTTCTCTGATGAAAACCTTGATAAGTCTACAGGAAAAATATCCTAAAAAAGTTCTACTACTAGTTGAATGACGTCATGACTACCACTCCCATCCTTGAGAAAAAGGCCTAAAACAGATGATGTGAGCTCTCCCATTTTCTGAGTAACATGACCTGATCTTCTTGCATAGATATCCCATTATCTATGATGAGCTTACTTGTCACACATAGGATATACAAATTTCACTCTCCTGTGATAAAAATAATCGTGGGCTTGGAATGCCACTAACTAGTCCATACCCATAATAAGGTCGAAGCCTTTCATATCATGTGCATATAGATCCAACATAAATCAATACACTATAACATCTAGTGAACATCCCTATCATAAATAGATATCTATAGGTCGTTACTCCAATGGTGTATTGATATTCATTACTCCAATTAGGGAATCCACCTTCAGGTTCAAACCATTAATATTATTTTGTAATATAAAAGAACGAGAGGCACCAGTATCAAACATGACAATAGATAAAGTTGAAGCTGCTAGAATAGTACCCCTCACTATCGATGGACCAACCTCTCTATCCACAACTGTAGGCTGCATTTTATATAACTACCCTACCCCTCTTCCTTGTGGCGCCGTCTAACACCCTTGAGTAGCACCACTCTGTTGTTATGGTGACTCATACCATGAAGCACCAAATCCACCACATCCACCACCTCTTCCAATAGAACTCCAAATAACAGACCTATAAGGTGTAGAATACCCCTTCCCATAGTATCACCTTTCATATATCCTCCCTTAGAACCATCCCTCCATGACATCCTATAGAACTTCTGTAGGGGTACCATCTTGCTGATAAAATCATAACTCTACTGGTGGTCATGGAAAATATATGTGAAAGTGTCCCATTTTACCACAACGGTGGAAATGATAATGATTAATATCCTTTCAATTTATCCTCCTAATTGTACACCTTTCTTTCCAATGGCCTGAATAAGCTTCTCATAATGATGATTCCTTCTCTTAGAAGATAAACTCCTTTAACATCTCGTGGAATATACCTTTCGAGTACTAGAATCATCCTTCAGGTTTCCCTCTAAAATGAGAGCATGAGTCACCACTTCTAAGAACTCATTCAGCCTGAAGATATTCACTTGGGACTTAATACAACACATATGTCCGTCCTGAATTTTTTTTTTCTAAAGAAGCCTCATCTTCTGCCAAAGATTTAGTAGTGAGCTATAAATATTTGAAACGTTTGGAATAATCCATTATTTTATTTCTTCCCTGGGTTTGATAGATAAAACATTTAGCTATATCTTGTATCTGTAGGATCGATAGGATCTAAATAATGTTGTAGATGCTCAATTTACAAGAGGGGGGTGAATTGTATACTTTAAAAAATTCCTTTGGAAACTTTAATGTTAGTTACAATTAACTATGTTTTCCTTAAGAAAAGGAAAGATCTAAGTTTAACAAGGTTAAACTTAAGCAAATTCACAACACCTCTAATACCAAATATAAACTTGGAGATGGATTCCAAATATAGTTTTCGGAAAAATGGTTCCGGAAATTGAATCTTAACTAAAGATTACAATATGAGATTCTACATTAAAGCGTATAGAATCTGAATGAAACAGAGTACAAGTAAGAAAGTATAAGAAAATTATACTTTCCTTATAATACAAAATGCAGCGGAAAATAAACAAGTAGTAGAACTACTAGTAACAAGATATAAGTCTTTTAACCCAAAGAGAAGGGTACCCAACAACCTTGGATAAAGGTCCCTTGATTTATACTTTCAAGCAAGTCTGTCTTACCCACACCAGGGTAAGCCCTCGATACAAAGATCGGAGTGTCTCTGTCTTGCTATCCCCGCAAGCCCTCAACTTCAAGGTAGTTGGCAACCTCTGTCTTCCTCAGCAAGGAAGCGCTCGAACTTCATGGTAGTCCACACCTCTGTCTTCCTATCCCCGAAGTCCTCGAATGTAATCACCAACATTCGGAGTCGCACGATGCTTTGAGAGTTAATAAGAGCATATCTCTCTAGAAATCACTTCAAGCATGTAATCACATGAGTCAAAGATCAGTCAGCCTTTCAGCAGCTCTGAGCTCTTTCAAATGAGCTCCTATTTATAGGTAAGGTCGGCCTCCTTTCCAATGGTCATATTTTCCTTAAAAATCGGAGGGACCTGTACACGTGTAACTTAACCAACGGTTAGTTCAAAACAGAATAGACGACATCGTTTCATAACAAAACAAGTGTAACAGAATGTAAGACACCGTTTAAATTCTAATTCAAAAGTTCGGAGTAAAGATTCGGAGTGAATGCTCGGAGTGTAAGGAAAATAATAAAGAGTAGTAAAAATATAAAGGCATAAAAAAAATGAAAGTTCAGAGTGAAATATTCGGAGTCTGAATAAATTCAGAGTTTACAAATTAGAGATGATCAGATTCTGTTTAATAGATGAATTCAGAATGAGAATTCGTCATCAGAATTTGTAATGAGAATTCGTCATCAGAATTCGTAATGAGAATTCATCATCAGAATTCGTAATGAGAATTAATTATCAGAATTCATAATGAGAATTCGTTGTCGAACTTCATAAGGATTCGCATCTTGAATCTGATGTTGAACTTAATTAGAGTTCTTATCTGGAGTTCGGAATGAAACTTCATTACAGTTCTCATCTGGATTTCTGAGTGAAACTTTATTATAGTTCTTGTCCAGAATTCGGATCCTAAAACAGAATACTTCATATCAAAGTTTAAAACAATTCCGAGAATATAGAAATGAATCCGAATCTTATCCATAAAAAAATATGGATGAATATATGATAAGGATAATTTTTCTTACAAAAGCGATTTTTTTTATAAAAGCGATTTTCCTTAAAAAAGCGATTTTCCTTATAAAAGAGATTTTCCTTATAAAAGCAATTTTTCTTAAAGATAAGGTGTTTGTGATTGTCAAAACAAGAAGTAATGGAAAAGTCATAAGGAAAACCTTATTGACTCAACAATCTCTCCTTTTTTGGAAAGCACAAACATCCTTGAAAAAGACATTCTAAGAAGAAAGAAAAACATTAAGGCTTATCTCCCTTTTCTTTAAAGATATTGATGAATACTACTAACTCCCCCTTAGGCTTTGAAACTCTAAGGATCGTATTCTAGATTTTTGGAGTGCCACTTCATTATGAATAAGAAAGTATTCTTTAATGAAAAACTCCCCCTTAGATAAGCTCTTATTAGAGTTCTTTTTTCTTAAGGATCTCTTCCTTCTCCCCCTTTGTGATTTTCAAAAAGAATTCGAGGGAATGGGAAAATAAAAAAGTACGTGAGAAATTAGTAATAATAACAAAAGACGAGC
Organism: Viscum album; assembly: GCA_963277665.1. Classification (NCBI taxonomy): domain Eukaryota; kingdom Viridiplantae; phylum Streptophyta; class Magnoliopsida; order Santalales; family Viscaceae; genus Viscum; species Viscum album. The sequence goes on along the minus strand of OY728137.1, from coordinate 1,874,582,256 downwards.
AAACAAGATTTTCATTAATTTTAAGGAATGAAAAATACAACAAAAAGATCGGATTTAACTATTTCGGATCTTTTTCCTTCGAAATGAGCCCCTTAAGAATAGTCTTGATCTTCTTTAATTCTTTATGATCTTCTTCAACTTGCTTCTCTAAGACCACTATTCTTGCAGATTGAGCTTCAATCTTTTCTTCCTGAGCTTGAAACTTTTCTTCCTGAGCCTTCATGATTTTTTCTTACTTTAACAGCTTTTCTTTAAACTCAATCTGATGATCCCTTTCAAACTTCCAATTTTGAGAAACAGAATACTGCTTCCCATTCAGATCTCTGACCCCCTGAATCCGGAAGTTCTTTTCATCTGTCAGCTTCTCTTCAAAGGAAGAAGTCAGCTCATTTATCTTCCTGTCCACAGTTTCAAAAGCATCTTTAACTTTGTCTTGAAATTCATCCAATAGCCTCATCTCTTCTACATTTTTCCTCGACCAGCTAGTCATCCTCTTGAAAGATCTTTTGTGGGATTCATAGCCAACAAGAAAAGATTTGAATTCAGTTTCTATCTCGACACACTTATCCATAACCATGGATACAGAATCTGATTTCTGATTCAGAGCATGTTGGAGAATTTGGCATCTTGAGTCTATAGTCGAGATGGTCGGAATGGAACCCACTATCTTCCTCAAAGATTGAACAACAAAGTCATGTCCCAGCGAGGATGACTCCGAATCCGAATCTTTGCATGGAGAATTTTCTTATTCAATAAGATCCAACAACCTTTTAGATGAATCACCAAATTATCTTTTCTTGCTTGCCACTGATTTCGAAGTACCGACAAGGAGTTTCTTTCCCTTGTCCTTTTTCGGAATGGATTCTGGATTTGGAGTTTTCTACTCGGTAGTAGATACTTGAATAATATCGTCAACAACTTTTTGAACAACATCTACCTCATTTTTATCCTTCTTTGGAGTTACTAACGTAGAGGATTCAGCCTCTGAAGTTCCGATTGACAGATGATCTGAAGGTGACCCATTATAATCATCTACTTCCTTCAACAGATATCCAGTTTCACCACTTCCTTCAGCAACTTCTTCTTCCTATTCCACTTGCTGAAACTGCTCGAGTTGCTCAATATGCTCAGCTCTAATCTCTTCCGGAAAATCAATGGTTCTTCCTAGAGTCTCGGGTAGAGAATCCAAGGAGAAAGATCTCGGAACTTGGATGTTTTTGGAAATCAACTCATTAAATTATAACAAATCTTGGACTGCCTCAGCTTCTAACATCTTCTTCTTGAGCTTCTTTTCTTTTGCAAGTTTTACCAATTAATTTTCTGTCCTCTCCTTCAAAGCCTTAGCTTCCGCAGGATCCAATCCGAACTGCAGATCCCCTTCTTTCCTTTTCTCTTTATCTGCTCTCCACTTCGCAACTACCTCATCAGGATAAGCCTTCTTCTTCTTCGGTTTTGGAGGAGTGGTTTGAACTTCCTTAGATTTAGGATCCTCTACTTCAGCTGCAACTTCTTTCAACTTTCTTTTCTTTACTGGCTTAGATGATTCCGGTTCAGCAGCCTTCGGAACTACTTCTTCTTGATTTGGCAAGTCGATGAACTCACCAGTCTCCTTGTTGAAAGCCGCATCCATCCTCTTAAGAGTATCATCACTCAGCAACAAAATTTTGCAAACCCTTGGCTTAGTCCAGAAAGCTTCCTTGAAAGACTCAAGGCATCAAACTATTTACTTTGATAAAATTGCTGGGTACATTACTATTTGAGCTCTGAGATTTCCTTTCTTAAAATTCTCAATAGTTATAAGAATGTGCCTCATGAAGTTAAACTTCCTTATATTTATCAGAAAATATAAGATATAGATTTCACTCTTCTTCAGACTGTCTTTATCACCTTTCCTCAGTACGATAAGACCTTGTACCCACAACTCTAGAATCTGGAAATTTGTAGGCAAGCTAGAAATCTTCGGAGCCTTGTCGTCTGACAGTCCGAGAGTTTTTAAGGCTTTTTCCTTTTTGAAGCTTCCTTTAGAATCTGGATAAAATTGAGATATGAACTCGGCTTCTCCTTCGTAGGATAGCCCTACCAAGATTGCTGCCTTGGTATAAGAAATCTTATAAGTCTTTCCATAAGACTTAAAAAAAATTTATCCCTATTATCTTCCTTGAAGAAGGAAACTGATTCATATAATTCAAAAAGTAACTTCGAAAAAACATCATCTTGATTCCCTGGTTTGGACACAACAATATCTTCCCACCCGTTCAGCTTTATGTTCTTCGAAATAAGAGAATCATAGTTTTTGAAGAAATCCGGATGAACCAGCCTTTCTCTGTAAACTAACCTTTGTGAAATTGGCTTGGAGGATGACATTTCTTGAGATGCTAACTCCATAGACATTCGGATCTGAAGACCTCTGAGAAGTTCGGAACTGAGAAATCTGAAATTCAGAATGGATTTAAAAGGGAGAGGTAGAGTTTTGGGACGCTGGAGCTTGAAATCGATGTGGGACAGACATTTGTGGTCCCCTTTATATAGGCAACGAAAAAATGGTTCAACTTCCACGGTTGATCGAACGGTTGTGATAAGCTGAGATCAGATCTGACGGTCAAAAACCAATTCTCTTGACTCCAATATTTTGAGGTTTTTATTAAAACAAAGAATTAAGAAAACTATAATCCGAAAAAAAAATAAAAGAAAAAACCAGCAAGTAAAGTATGACTACGAAAATTTGAGCAAGGAAATCCTACCTTTCGGATTGGCTTAGGAGGATTATTCGTAATGGGTAATATAAAAATTACTATGAAAATTCTTTATTATGAAAAGAAATAGTTTGCAAAACTCACTATGTAAAACAAACTCAGTACGGAAAACTCAGTACGAGAATTTCATTACAGAATTTGAAAACAAAAAAACTCATTTTGAAAGATTTGGTACGAAAGTACCGTTACGAAAATACCAGTATGAAATTTTCCATTCCAGAAGTGTTAAATGAGAAGTCTTTGATTCCAAAAGTCTTCTATATGAAAATATCTATTCTGGAAATTTTAGTTTTCGGAAATTCCATTCCGGAAATTTAGTTCCGAAAGTTTGAAAACAAATTTTGAAAAACATTGTTAATCTAACAACCAAATGTACTCACCCTATGAAAAGGAGTTTATTGCTGTCAGGAGACATTTTCAACATAAAGTTAATGAAGAATGATTACCTTATAGTTATCATTCCTAACTTCTGTTTAATGTATTCAAATATATCCGAAGGAAAAGATTTTGGGAAAATATCAGCAAGTTGATCTTGTGTTCCAATAAACTGAAGAATAATATATCCTTTAAGTGTGTGATCCCTAAGAAAGTGATTCCTAATATCTATGTGTTTTGTACGGGAGTGGTGTGAAGGGTTCTTACTGATGGAAATGGAACTAGTGTTATCACACAAAATTTGAGTTTTAGTAAAACTCAAGTCATAGTCTGTGAGTGTGTGTTGCAACCACAACACTTGAGCACAACAACTTCCAGCTGCTACATATTCAGCTTCAGCAGTGGAGAGTGCTACAGAATGTTGCTTCTTGCAGGACCAAGAAACTGATGAATCTCCTAAGAAATGACAAGTTCCAGATGTACTTTTTCTATCCATTCTACATCCAACAAAGTCAGTATCAGAAAAGCTTTTTAGAATAAAATCATTTCAAGAAGTATAAAATAATCCTAGATCCATGGTTCCCTTAAGGTAACGAAAAATTCTTTTTACTGCCTTTAAGTGAGATTCCTTAGGATTGGGTTGATATCTTTCACATAAGCATACTGAAAACATTATGTCTGGTCGACTAGCTGTTAAGTATAGTAGGCTCCCTATCATACCTCTAAAAGATGTTTGATCTACTGGTTTCCCGTCTTCATCAAGGTCTAAAGAGTTTGAGGTACCAATGGGAGTACTAATACTTTTAGTGTTGTCATAAACATACTTTTTAAGAAGATCTTTAATATACTTATGTTGAGATATGTAGGTTCCTTCTGGTTTTTGAGAAATTTGAAAACCAAGGAAAAATGTTAACTCACCCATCATACTCATTACAAACTCAGATTTCATTAGACTTACAAAAGAGTCGGTCATAGATTGCTGAGTTGAACCAAATATGATGTCATGGACATAAATTTGAACAATCAAAACATTTTTCTTATCTTTCTTTATAAAAAGGGTTGGATCTGCATTTCCCTTAACATAGTTATTTTGAAGAAAAAATCCAGTGAGTCTATCATACCATGCTCATGGGGCTTGTTTAAGACCATATAGAGCTTTGGTAAGTCTAAAAACATAATCAGGATGTTTTGTATCTTCAAATCCAGGAGGTTGTTCAACAAAAACTTAATATTGAACATAACCGTTAAGAAAAGCACATTTCACATCCATTTGGAAATTTTTGGAATTAAAGAATTCTGCAAAGGAAAGTAGAATATGGATAGATTCAACTCTAGCTACTGGAGCATAGGTTTCTTCATAGTCTATTCCCTCTTGCTGATTATAGCCTTTAGCAACAAGTCTAGCTTTATTTCTTACTATGACTCCATTTTTGTCACATTTATTTCTGAAAACACATTTGACTCCAATAACAGAAGTTTCCTTAGGTCATTCAACCAAGGTCTAGACTTTCTTCCTTTCGAATTCATTTAGTTCATCTTTCATGGCTTTGATCTAATCATCATCACCTAAAGCTTCATCAGTGCTTTTAAGTTATAATTGGGAAAGAAATGCTAGATGTTCTATTTAATTTCTTAAGGAACTTCTAGTCCTTACAGGTTGATTTACGTCACCAATGATACTATCACTGGGATGATTCTTAAGAAACACCTGATTTGGGTTTTGAAAAGCCTGTTCATAAACATAGGGTAGAAAATCTTCTGGGGTAAATGTTTCAGGAATATCTTCTTGAACATTATCTTTAACAGAAGGTTCTTCTATCAAAGGTTGATAATCAGTTTTTGAAAACACATCTGAGGATGTACGCTGAGGTGTTTTAAAAACAAAAGGATCTGACTCATCAAATTTTACATGTACTGTTTCTTCAACAGTACAAGTGTTTTTATTAGAAACTCTATAAGCCTTAGATGTTGTGGAATAACCTAAGAAAATTCCTTCATCAGATTTTGGTGTGAATTTATGTAAGTTATCTTTAGTATTCAAAATGAATACACTGCAACCAAAAACCTTGAGGTAGGATAGTCTTGGTTTTCTACCATTCCATACCTCATAAGGGGTTTTATTAAGAAAAGGTCTAATTAGAACTTGATTTATAGTATAGCAAGTAGTACTTACAGCTTCAGCCCAGAAATGTTTAGCTATAGAATATTCACTCAACATGGTTCTAGTTATCTCTTGAAGAATTCTATTTCTTCTTTCAACTACACCATTTTGTTGAGGAGTTCTAGGTGCCGAAAAATTGTGAGTAACACCTTTTTTACTACAAAAAGTTTCAAAATCAGAATTTTGAAATTCTCCTCCATGATCACTATGAATAGTTTTCAATGGAAGGGTTTTCTAATTTTTAACTTCAGCTCTAAAACTTTTGAAATAAGAATAAGCTTCAGATTTCTTTGCTATAAAATAAACCCAAGTAAATCTAGTGTAATCGTCAACTTGAACAAACACATAGTATTTGCCTCCAATACTTCCAGTTTGTGTTGGACCCAAAAGATCCATGTGCACTAACTGTAATGCATCAGTTGTTGAGACTTCACCGATTGATTTAAAACTAGATTTATGTTTCTTTCCATATTGACAAGGATCACAAACTATTGAAGAATCAAATCTAAGCTCTGGTAGATCCTTAACTAGTTTCTTCTTAGAGAGTTTACATAAGTTCCTAAGGTTACAGTGACCTAGTCTTCTATGCCATAACCAGGAATGATCTTCCATTGCACTAAGGCAAGGTAAATCTTGGCTTCTAAGATCTTCTAAGTTTAAGGTGTAAACATTCTCTTGCCAATTGGCTGAGAGAATAAATTCTTCCTTGGAATTGTGAACTAAGCGTTTATCATTCCTAAAATTCACAAGGTAACCTTCATCACATAACTGAATTATGGTAATGAGGTTTTTCTTAAGACACTTAACAAAAAAAAATTTGAAATCAAGGTTTTACCTAAAAGAACAATATTACCAATACCCACAATCTCTCCCTTAGCATTATCTCTTACTGTTAACTTTCCTCCTTTCGTTTTGATAATGTTTTCAAAAAAGCTTTTGTTACCAGTCATGTACCAGGAACATCCACTATCCATGTACCATGTATTTTTGCTGGTATTCTCCTTATTTTCCTGAAATCAAGAAGAAAATTAGACTTTCGGAATCCAAAATTACTTGGATCTGATATTTCCAGATAATAAAATCTTAGGTACCCACATCTTCTTAGAAAAATAAGCTTTATGAAATCCTAGAGATTGGGTTTTGTTTAAGGAAAAATTATTTACCAAGTTACCACCACATTGACACTTAGTACAAAATGGGGAACTTTGAGGAACACAATAATTGTTACTGAAAAATGGTTTTGCATGGGTATAACCAAATCCGGATTTATTTCCTAAAGGTCATATTTGGGAATACATTTTATCAACATTTTCCTTACCGTGGGTAAAGTTTGATAAACACTTCTTTAAGGAAAAAATTTCGGACTTGAGTTTTATAACCAAGTTTTTATCCTCAAAATCATTAGTTTTCGAACTAGAGCTAGGCTCGAAAATATTTTTCTTAGAAATTACTTTTTCTAACTCTTTAGACAGTTTGTTCTTCTCAGAACTTACTTCCTCAAGATTTTTTGAAATACTTTCAAAATCCACATTTTTCTTATCAAGATCTTTAGAAAGATCTGATATCTATTTTGTAAGGATAGAATTCCTAGAGTTTGCCTTATCAAGTTTTTTATTGAGTTTAGAATTCTCTATTTCAAGAAGTTCAGCAAACCTAGACACTTCTTCATAAGTAGGTAAAGTATTTTCTTCATCAGAAGAGGATTCTTCATCAGAAGAGTTATAATACTTACTATCATTGGAATTTAAAGAAACATTGGTCAATGATTCAGCATTTCGTACCTTAGCCATAAAACAATGATTATCAATAGGTAATCTGGCTATAAGACCAAGATTCTCCTTTCTTGAAGATTCATTATCGGAAGATTCATCTGAAGAGTCACCACCACTGGCACTCCAGGTGTCATTAGCTTTCAGAACATTCTTAGCTTTTTCTTTATAATACTTCTTTCTGTTCCTGTCTGAATGTCTTTCTTTCCTTTCTTTCTTTTTGAGAATAGGGAAATCTGGTCTAATATGTCTTTCTCTCTTGCATTCATAACAAGTAACTTCTCCAACTTTCTTATCTTTCCTTTTCTTTTTCTTATACTTGGATTGTAAATTTCTCTGGCCAGCTATCTTGTTCATCCTTCAAGCAAGATTTTCTAATTCATTTTCTGATATTTCACTCTCACTAGAATCTGACTGAATTACCATCTTCTTAGACTTGGATCTGGTTACTCTCTGAGGAGTCTTAGCTTTCATATGATTTGATGTAGTTGTAAAAGCAACAGTACCATTTCCATTTTTCTTCTTGATGTTGTCAGCATCTCTCTTCATTCTGGTCTCATGTTGAAGAAGAGTTCCAAATAACTCATCAAGAGAAATTTTAGTGACCTTCATGTTCTCATCTATAGCAGTTCTTTTGGATTCCCACTCATTGGGCATAATATCAATTATCTTGTCCAGAAGTGCGTCATCATCTAACCCTTTTTCTCCCATAGACTGTAGGCTATTGACGATAGTCATAAATCTCTGTTGAACTTTACAAATTGGTTCTCCATAAGGAAAGTTGAAGCCATGATATTCAGCTCTAAGCATAGCTCTCCTAGTCTCAAACACTTTAGAAGTTCCAAAGTGTGTAACTTCTAACTTCTTCCAGATACAATTAGCTACTTCACAAGAAGAAATTTGGCTATATATATTTCTGGTCATTGAACAAAGTAGAGTATTGTGTACCTTATAGTTGAGTTGATATTCTTTCTTTTCCTGGTTAGTAAAGGTTCTAACTTCCTTATCAAGAATTTTATAATCTTCTGTAAGCATGACAAAATTGTCTACCCCAGTATTGATAACAAAAGTCTTCATTCGATCTCTCCATTACTCATAGTCATTACCATCAAAGATTGGTGGTCTTGTAGGATTTATATTATCAATTGAACTGACATTTATTCATGCCATACTTATAATAATCTTCGGCACACAAACTTGTTAGTAGAAAAGATTCGTAATCACAAAATTCGGAATAAGATAGTTCAGAATGGAAAAGTACGGAATGAGAAAGTACAGAATGATAAAGTGAGCAAGAAAAACTTATACGTTAGTAAAAGTATTTCAGAAACCTCCTCTGATACCAATTGTAGGATCGATAGGATCTAAATAATGTTGTAGATGCTCAATTTACAAGAGGGTGGGTGAATTATATACTTTAAAAAATTCTTTTGGAACCTTTAAAGTTAGTTACGATTAACTATGTTTTCCTTAAGCAAAGGAAAGAGCTAAGTTTAACAAGGTTAAACTTAAGAAAATTCACAAAACCTCTAATACCAAATATAAACTTGGAGATGGATTCCGAATATAGGTTCCAGAAAAATGGTTCCGGAAATTGAATCTTAAATAAATATTACAATATGAGATTCTATCTTAAAGAGTATAGAATCTGAATGAAACAGAGTACAAGTAAAAAATTATAAGAAAGTTATACTTTCCTTATAATACAAAATGCAGTAGAAAATAAACAAGTATTAGAACTACTAGTAACAAGATATAAGTCTTTTAACCCAAAGAGAAGGGTATCCAATAACCTTGGATAAAGGTCCCTTGATTTATACTTTCAAGTATGTCTGTCTTACCCACACCAGGGTAAGCCCTCGATACGAAGATCAGAGTGTCTCTGTCTTGCTATCCCCGCAAGCCCTCAACTTCAAGGTAGTTGGAAACCTCTGTCTTCCTCAGCAAGGAAGCCCTTGAACTTCAAGGTAGTCGGCACCTCTGTCTTCCTATCCCCGGAAGTCCTTGAATGTAATCACCAACATTCGGAGTCGCACGAAGCTTTGATAGTTAATAAGAGCCTCTCTCTCTAGAAATCACTTCAAGCATGTAATCACATGAGTCGAATATCAGTCAGCCTTTCAGTAGCTCTTACCTCTTTCAAATGAGCTCCTATTTATAGGTAAGGTCGGCCTCCTTTCCAACGGTCATATTTTCCTTAAAAATCGGAGGGACCTGTACACGTGTAACTTAACCAATGGTTAGTTCAAAATAGAATAGACGACATCGTTTTATAACAAAACTAGTGTAATAGAATGTACGACACCGTTTAAATTCTAATTCAAAAGTTAGGAGTGAAGATTCGGAGTGAAAGTTCGGAGTGTAAGGAAAATAATAAAGAGTAGTCAAAATATAAAGGCATAAGAAAAATGAAAGTTCGGAGTGAAATATTCGGAGTCTGAATAAATTCAGAGTGTACAAATCAGAGATGATGAGATTATGTTTAATAGATGAATTCGGAATGAGAATTTGTCATCAGAATTCGTAATGAGAATTCATCATCAGAATTCATAATGAGAATTCATCATCAGAATTCGTAATGAGAATACATTATCAGAATTCGTAATGAGAATTCGTTGTCGATCTTCATAAGGATTCGCATCCTGAATCTGATGTAGAACATAATTAGAGTTCGTATCCGGAGTTCGGAATGAAACTTTATTACAGTTCTCATCAGGATTTCGTAGTGAAACTTTGTTACAGTTCTTGTCCAGAATTTGAATCCTAAAACAGAATACTTCATATCAATGTTTAAAATAATTCCGAGAATATAGAAATGAATCTGAATCTTATCCTTAAAAAAAATATGGATAAAAATATTATATGGATAATTTTTCTTACAAAAGCGATTTTTCTTATAAAAGCGATTTTCCTTATAAAAGCGATTTTCCTTATAAAAGCGATTTTCCTTATAAAAGCAATTTTTCTTTAAGATAAGGTGTTTGTGATTTTAAAAACAAGAAGGAATGGAAATGTCATAAAAAAACCTTATTGACTCAACAGTATCAGTGTCTCTAGATAAAATACCTCAAAGAATATCTCCAAATAGTCATTCCATAACATATCATTAATCTATCCAGATCACAATTTAATGTCGCACCAGTGCTTTGCTAACCCCCATAACATATAAGCACCCAACATGATCCTCCTCTTAGATAGAGTCTCTAAATGATCAAGTAACATCTCTATCAATTTGATCCAAATTTAATCCTCCTCAGGCCCACCCATTCCAGCAAAGGGAAGAGGGTGCTACAGCAAAAACCCCCTAGTCAAATCTGACATGATTTTCAGAACTTTCCCTGGGTCTCTCTCCATGAATTGCATGAAACAAAAAAATTTCTCTCAGAACTAAACCCTTTCTACCTCACCTAGAAATAACGGTGTCTCACATTTTCTCTTTGGAAGTTTTTTCTAGGCCATACCCTTCAGTATCCCTCTTAATACGCACCCTGGAGGCATAATCTTGACAATTCCAAACACACATATTAGGTCTCAAAATACATGATTAAAAAATTTATGTAAGGGGGAAAATCAACAAGTTTCAACATTTCCTTCCCCATTTCTCTCCACATGGTCAGCATTGAGGTGCTTTCAGTACCCATAACCATCCCACCCCTAGGTCTTGGTTAGAAATGGTAAGAAAATTCTAATTAAATTTCTTTTTATTTTGACACCCAATTATTCTCAATTTTCACCATTTTACAACATTACATAGTTCATGTTGGGAACTATTTTTTCCATTTCCATATCACAACATGGAAAATATTTCATGTTCGACAGCGTACTCATAACCCATTTTATAGTGAGTGCATAAAATGATGCATGTCATAACAACTCTGTGGTCCTAGAATTATGCAAGAAGACTCAACTCTAGTGTCTCTTTTGGCCAAAAGTAAATAATCAATAATTGTTAAAAACAATTTCACATCACACCAAAAGTATGTCATCTATGGAGAAAGAATATCCAACTATAACCGAAAATAAAAACCACAACAATCCCACCCTAAGTACTTGAATTTTTTCCCATACTTTGGTTTCCAAATCTCATGCGCGATATCATTTCTAAGCCTCTAATATTTCTAGTTTACAGTATAACTTTACCAAAAAAGTAAGACAAAATAAAATGGAAAAACTTCTATAATACCACTCTGTAACGTCCATACACGAGTGTCAGTAAACGGTGCCCTGAGTAAGTTGGTCACATGCCCTCAAACGTGCCTCCCCATACTCTAAATGGTGGAAAATAGTTGTGAGGGGTTGGTAAGTATTTAAATGGGATAAAATAAATTATTATATTAAAGTAAAACACAGATATAGGAAACAAACAATAAACATGTACACAATATTATAAATAACTAGATCAATACCAAGTCACATGATAATAAATAACAAGAAATACAATACTCACCTAAAAGAAAAAGAATGGTATAACAATGAATGTTTTATGTCTCTGTAAAACAACAAAACATAAAGATGCAATGACTCACAAGTAGGTCCATAACCATGTCTCATTCCCTAACCCATTCCTCATTCCCAAACAACAACCTATCATAGGGCCTTCCCCTCATCTAGTCCGACAACAACAATGTTTTCTCAGGTGCCGATCAGGCGGCTCGAATAGGGTTTGAGTACAAGTCAATAGGCCACCACCCATGGTGTAAAAAACAACTACAACAAAAATATAGTGTGTACTACTCTATAAGAAAATAAATACATTACACAATTAAACAGTCATCACATTGCCATTTATTAAGTACTTGTCACATTAATCTCAGGCTTGATCCATATCTCTAGTTCAACTCAAAATTCATTATTATAATTAGATTGGTATGGAAACCCATGTCTAAAACTGAACATTTCAATCCTTGTAGATCACCATGTCTCACACCCCTCTTTCACAATTGGTGTATATCTCCATGTCTACCACTCGACCTCATAAGCGCTTGTATCAACTATTGGGGTATAACACGATATGCAGTTCCCCATGTTCTCAATTTATCATAAATTCCATATCTGGAACCTAATTTCCCAATGACTTACAACATTAAATAATTCACAAGAATTAAACATATCATTCCATTACTAGTCATATCATTAGTTAAATATATCGATGTCCATTTGTAAACCCAACAATTAACTATGAGGCCACCCCATTAATTAATTCATCAATTAATTAATCAATAAACGTAGATATTATTCCATAATTAATTATACACATTTATTTATCCCATCCAAATCTAAAAATGTCATAATTAAATTCATAATCCCTTATCTTAATAAAAAATAAAGGCACATAGTTAACCCACCATTAATTATCTCAACATTTCCAAATCATTGTCTCATAATTAATTCCCCATTTAATTATCTCAAAAACTAATTCAATATCTCGAATACAATATCAAAAATCATAAGAAATTTCCCTCAAATAAATTATCTATTTGGGTAGCCACCATAGTCTCATGATTATATTATTAATTGATCATTTATATCTCCAAAACATCAAAGCGTTAATTCCACATTCCTAATTAACCATATTTAAGAAATCAATTACAAAGGGACGCTTGAAAATACTTAATCTCACATGCACATATAAAATCCATGAGTATGGAAGTTTAATTTAGACCACCTACCAAATTTTTTATGCATGTTAGCCCAACATAAATTTCAAAAATCCATGTGGCACCATGACATTGATCAAGCTCCTAATATAAATCCCTAAACGAAAAATTAAGATCAAAACCATCAAGATATTGATGACCTATATATAGATCCACAATAGTATATATATATATATATATCTCAAAACATAGCTAAATATCCATGGAATCATTAGATATTTTCCATGAATAGATCATCTAATGATAGAATAAATAATAGAAACAGCAACAGGATGATATCCACATACTGGGAAGAGAGGAGATCTTCAATTCAGGATTTAGATATCGAAGATCTGTCTTCAAATCACAGGGGAATCCCTTTGGAAGGATCTGGGATCACCTAGAAATATTAAATCCTTAGCCTTTGTAGAATTTGAGGGGTCTTGGGGTTTCAAATGATTTAAAAACGAATTTTCAGATAATAAAAACTGACACGCGCGGTTTATTGGGCAGGGGATAATGGTTATAGTAAACAGTTCACCTACCATGAATACCTCTATATACAGGGTCACATTGTTACTACTAATGAGACTCTTGGTTTATCAAACTGTTCTCTAACTGTGTGGACCCTCAATTCCTAGATTCACATGGTTACTGGGGTTCAGGTGCATGGTTTATCAAACTATGTGCAATCCATTCACATCACTCGATCTATTAATTTTTCTTAAAAACTCCCCCAAACACACTTGAAGAAACAAATAAAAAACAATGGTACTGACTAACTACAAAAAATACATCAAATTATACCTAATGTGACTATATAAATGACCAATATCTTACAATTATTGATTAAATAATCATGAATATTTTATTTTCCCTGTATGACATTAATTTTGGGCATTGGCAGTTGATGGAGTTCATTCCTGAAAATTATCATGTTATTTCCCTTATACTGATGAATTGTAATTTCATGGACCATCCATCAACCCAATGATTTTATGTGGAATTGTGTGGGAATATAAAGACACATAGATTTTTATGGAATAGTTGGAAGTAATGCACTTCTATATGGTTGAAGTTGATGGAAGAATATTACTGAATAAGATAATGGTTAATTAATTCATAGTTTTGTTGTTGGAGGATTCATCTTGTTGGGATCATTAGGTATAGTTTTTGTATGATCATTTTTTACATTTTATTCACTTGATGGATGTTCAACAGATGAAAAAAATTGACTTATGATTTAGGGTCTGATTTTCATTCATTCAATTATTTGTGAATTGGTTCTCCATGAAATCTAAAATTATCCCTATAGGGTATGTATGAGTGTGAAAAAAAGTATAAATTATTGAGAGACAATATTTGGAATCATAGTATAAATAATTCTATTATCATTTCTTATTCTTATAGTGAGGGTTTTTAGATGTTGTTGTTTCATCGTATTCCCATATTTTTATTTAACAAATCAATAATAACCATTGGATATTGGAGGACATTCTAAAAACAAATTACCTAATCTAGGTAGATCATAGTGTGTTTATAATTCTAAGGTAATGATTATGGACCACATGATGAATTCAAATACCATATTATTGAGTAAGGAGTCATGCTTAGAAGATTTTTTTTTGAGGTAGAATCTAGATGAGACTAAAAGAATTCACGGGGTTCCAAATATAATCATATTTTATAATGATCCTATTTCTAAATCAAGGAGTTAGAGAGCTCTACTGATGGTTTTGGATCATAGTTGTCTCTTAACAGCCCTTTTCATTTGTACTGGATTGGTATGATATATCAGACTATCCATAAAATAGTGGACCTATTTTATGAATATATTTTGGATTATGGAGGTTCATGGGTAAGAATCCTTTCATAAATGGGTCCTAGTAAGTGATTTTTTTTCAAAAATACAATTTATATAATGACTGTTGAAGTTAAATATGGTCAAATATTATTCTCTTAGTTGTGATGTACTGAGATCGGAGCGTAAGTTTTTCATTAGAAAGAATTGGTATAAAATACAATAAAGATGATACAGGTGGTCCATGAGTGAAATAAGGTTCTGTCAGGTCATAAATAGTCCAACAATGATTATATGTGGTGGAATATCAAGCATGAAAAAGTATATCCCATATTATTTATAATATCTATAAATTTAGGGTAGTGGAGGTTCAGTCATGGGAGTATTATTTCTCCCATGAATTTTTATCCTTTTAAGGTGCCAACACCAGATGGATCTAAAATCTAATAGATAAAACTACCACAAAAATTGAGATATATCCCTGATGTCATATAAATATCATAGTTTTAATAATATTTTCATGAATATTTCATCATCATCTGTTGTGGTGTTTTCGATATTGAAACTTTTATGATCACTAAGGAGAAAATAGTGGATATTTAGGTCCTTTGAGAGAAGTTGTGGCATGAAATTTTATTACATATGGTCATGTTATATACAAGTATAGTGGCTTGATGGATTTGACTTAGGGGTGGTATTCTTATAAGGATGCTCAATGTTCCATTTTATTTTAATACTTTCCTATTATTCCTTTATTGATATGATGTGTTTGATTTTACCTTGATATAGAAGATTGATTATCGTCCATGTTTGGTCATTTTTCATGTTTCTAAACTATGGCCTTATGTAATTTTTGGATTTTTCCTATTAGGATGATATCCTAGAGATTTATCTTGTGAAGTGGGTTTCCAAAAAAAATTTCAATCTCTAGGTGTTGACTTAAATTCATGGGGATTAGAATAGATTTAGAGGTAACTTGTTTAAGGTATGAGATTTATGAAAACAATTATTTGTGATTCCTAGGTCATAATAGTATTGTTTGGGGTTCTTAGAAGTTTTTTAGTTTAGTAAATGTGTTTTGGACTCATTGAGATGCACTAGTCATTTTAATTGCGTGTGGTGATAGACTTTTTAATGTCGACTTGGTGGAATGACCATTGGTCTCTCCATTTTTCATATAAGTGTGTGGAGGTTTTCCATAGAGATATACATTTTTTTCTTGAGTAATCCACGATTAGTTTTTTTTTTGAATATTTACATGTCTTTTTTCCATTGATGTCACTCTTGTTTGAAACTGGAATGAATATTGAATTAGGAGGTCATTTTATGGAATGTCATTCATGTGTGTGTCTCTTTGAGTCCACCTATATAAAAAGTGAAATTACGGAGACCACCATGCCATATATCTGGTCATGGTGGCGTGCAACATCTTAGGATTTACACCATGTTATGGTTGATGTCATGATTGCAGTATGAAATGGCATGATAGTGTATTTTAAGGCAACCGATCTATAGAAATAAAATAACACCAAAACCATATCTCACATTGGAAGAATTCACCATAGGAACTTAATGATAATATAATACATGGGAATAGATAATTGAATAATTATATATATAGGAAATAAGATCCATTGGAATATATTTTTTCTCCCCCTATTAGACCCTAGCTGACCCCTCAACCCAAATCACCCCCATACATGTATTGGGTTGTTTATAAAATTTGGGTCAATAGACCAATGTATTGAAAGATTATTTTTATTGAGTTTCATTCATTTTTGTTATTTTTTCTTTACTATAGGTAAATTATAAATAATCCATTACTACATGGAGAATTTTTTCCTCCTAATTAATGTAGGATATCAATTACTTATCCTTTGTTTAGGTGAATATAGGGATTAATCTTACAATATATCAAATTCTTATTTTATATGACTAAAATTAATAATATTATAATATAGAAAATGGAATAACATGATAAATGAATAATAAATAATCATAATACTCTAATAATAATAATAATTGATTAATTATTTTATTTAATTTATTCAATAGAAATTATTATTTTACATAGAATAATGTTATTTTCAATTATTAAATAGTTGAATGTGATAATGAATGACATACCATATGCTAAAGGGTTTTGATTCATTTGATATTGGATAATATAATTTATTTCTATAAAAATTATCTCATTTTAATGAAATTAATATTACATGTGCATAGTTAAAGAAATGGTTGGAGTGTGATCACTTATTCTTAAAGATTATTTTTCTTCTAAATCTTATTAGTTATTTGATATTGTGATTTATTTATGTTGTTTTATTTTATTATTTGGTATCATGGTTATTTTCATGTTAATATACAAACCATAATGTTGAATGATTAAATTGCAATGTTGATGAAGCATGATTCGATGGATATTATGACTTTGAATTGAAGAATTATATCAATAATGGTTAAAATAGTATTTTGTTTTTATTCATATCAATGGTTAGCTATTTCCTTTAGGGATTGTTTTTTTAATAACTATCACATTACCAATTTGGGGAAGTATTTATTCATAATTATCTACATGTCATCATTTTTTCCATTGAGGGGATCCTTTAGAGGGAGGGTCATGAAATATGGGGACAAAAATGCATTAGTTTTAATGTTTTGTAAATTTATCATTTCCCTTAATGAATGATAGGAGTGTTCCAAAAATTCTGAAAATTTCATTCATATTTAAATAAATATTCTATAAATACAAGAATGTGTAATTATTTTTTCCTTAGTGTAATATAATCTTCGAGAGGTTAGTTTTAAATTTTCATATATTGTATTTTAATATTCTTATGGTTAATCTAGTTATGGTAATGGGTTTGGGATAAATATTACATTTAATGGAATTTAAAATGATATATGACAAATTTATATGTTTTTAATGAGTTAATTAAATATTGACTTATGTAAACATTAATTAAAGATGTAACAATTATGCGAATTAGTGTTATGTTTCACTTATTCTGAAGGAACATATATTTTATAATGATGGAATATATCACGTACCATATGAGTATCAAGTTTTATGGTGGGGGTGATGGATAGAAGAATGATTTTAGTATATGTATCCATAATATGTGGTATTAAAGTTGAAGGTCATAACATTATGTATGTTATGGATTCATCAATTATTCATTTTTTAAAAACCCTAAGGGATTTTGTTTTGAATTAAATGACGATCTTAGATATTTCATGGAAGAGATGTTATATTATGAAAGTAAATTATATAGGATGAAATAAGTAAAAAAATTGTGTTAATTAACCTACTTGTGGTAATTTTTATACATTTACACTTGCATGGTAGCATGTGAATAAACCGCAAAGTGGATATGGTGTAAGTAATAAGTGAAATTTCATAGAGGAAGGACCTCATAATTTTGGTTGTAAAATACACATTAGTGATATTGTAATGACATTTATCATTATTTGTTTGATTTGACTCTTGTTTTATACTCTTGGATAGTAGAAATACATTATTTATCATTTATTGAATAAAATAAATTTATAATTGGGGAATTAGAAAGAGTAGATGAAGTGAACTATATATGATTTTATTGAAAGTACTAGTGATAAAAAGTCTTCTATGATCCCTCGTAGGATACTAGTTGTACAAAGGGTGACACCAAAAGACCACCTCAAGTATGTCTTGTGATGGTGATTAACATCGATGGTTTTAATCAAACAAATTACAGTCACTACCATATAGAGGATAGAAAAAAGTCATTAATAAAAATGAAACCCACCAAATCGTAAGATATATTGAATCAGTGAAATAAATGATAATATTAAAATATTTATATATAAATGTCTATATAGTGTAATAAAAATAAAATATTGATACAACTGCAAAAAATATATTTCAAATACCAATAGTGGAAAAAAAATCAATATAGTGGGCACACATCAATGGTACACAATATATTACCTAAACATCATGGTCTTGTTATTTACCAATTTATCAACAAAAAATTTCAAATTAAATCTTTTAACCTAGACTTTAGAATCTATATGTAAATTTTGGTTTTGAAAAAAATACAATATTTAGTATGATATCATATAAAGACGAACTCCTAATTCAATAAATTATATACATTGTAATCAAATTAGTAAAGTAATTATACATTATCATTTCCAAACCATCCAATGTCACCCTTGATTAAAATAACTCAAAAATATATTAGATAATTATTATACCATTAGGTAGTGTTAGATACTATGTAATAGACTATTCCCTTACAAAATTATAACTATCAATATCCCAAATCTAGTTTATATGAGTATTTCATTTTCAATATCACCAATATAATACCTCTCTAAACCATAATATATATTTATTATATAACACATTCCAAAAAATTATAAAATATTTCTTATAATCCTACTATAACTATTTATTGTCCCATATTTCTTTTAAGGAATAACATCTTATCACCAACATTCCATAATAATTAATAAAAATATAGTTTCCTATAATGAATAGGATTTATAACCACATTGGACTTTATTTCCTCTTGAAAACTGAATCCATATACACCCCAAAACAATTGGTTGAGGAAAATATGAGTTAATTATGTCTTCCATTTTTTGTCCATGAAAAAATTAAATGATGCCTCATAACTATGAAAGGATATTGAAGTTTTCCAATACCATGTTAATAGTTCATTCATTACAGAATTAAAATAATAACATAAAAAACAATATACCTTACATTTTATATCATCACCATTTGATATAGTAGTATTAAAATTATGTGTTATTATCAAATACACCATGTCAATGGGTCTATGTGATAATCTAGTGATATTTCAACTAGTCCTCATAAATATTCATATCTATATTGTGGACCTACCCAATATTATCATTAGTTTATGGTAATGAAATTTTTATAATGAAACTACAACCCTCATTATAATAACCTCTAGGAAGAACCCTATACATGTTATCATAACACATATTTCACACTATCTTCATAGTGATGTGTCCAGAAGTACACCCTTATAGGGACTTCGTATATAGTAAAAAATGTTACAAATCTGACATTGATTGTGAAACTAAATATTAAAAAATTCCTCCATTTATAATAGATATACGCTCCACATATTACCCACCTATAATATATATTTAGTAAAGTGAAAAATATCAAAACCTATTACACCACATCATAACATAACATTCATGACTAAAGTCCACATAAACTTTTATTGATTTCCAAGACTCATTAAAAATATATTTCACTTCATAATTATCACCATGTAATCTATATCTTAATACATCATGATTAATACCCCTGAAACCTCATATCAAAATGATTTATTGATCAAGAAAATTCTATTTATCTGCATCATGATTTCAAATTTCAATGTCATAGAAGAATCCGAAATCTAATGTTACATGTGATATACATTAATGAATAAACATTTAATAATAATAATAAGAAAAAGATTCATGAGGACATTTTATTCATTTCATTCGAATAAAAAATCTAGATATTAATTTTTAGATTTTGAAAAATAATTGTAATATTCATTCAATTTCATTTCCATAATCACAAAAACATATCATTTAACTTGTGGGGATGTTTCTATTTTGTACCAATCTATGATTTATTTGTTAATCATTAAAATTATTTTAATTAACATTCATTTTAGTCACTAACACATGATACATAATTAATTAAATTGAACCCATTTATTTATTTAACTTATTCTATTATAATTGCATATTTATTAATAATATCTTATATTATCAATGAATATATATATACCCTAACAGCAACCACTACCTTTAACCTCACTAGAATATCATAATCATCATTAAATATTATAAATAACATCATCAAATCAGAGCCTCATTTAAATGTATATATCTATCCACAATAATATTTCATACATTTTTATTTTTCTTATAATATTCAACACACAAGAAAATATAGACTTCTTTCACCCTATCATTACTAGTACAACCCCCATGAAACTACTCACAAGGCCTTCAGAACCATTATTTTAAATTATTTTGAAATCAATACATCTTTCACAACTTCAAACATTATTATATTAAAATTATCATCTTAGATTTATAAGGGTCTACATAATTAAACTAGGAATAAATCTATTATCCATAACCCTTTTTAAATTGTGGGTTATATAGGAAAATGTCTTTGAAAACCTAGAAGTGTTATGATTTAATGAGAAATGTGATCAATCAATATTCTCCCAAATATATGAGAAAAAATAACTTAAAAAATAAATATACTGAAAACCTAAAATAATTTTAAATTTAATTACATTCATTATGGTGTAAAAAAATTTAACGGGTTGTTTTCATTCCTAAATGGTAAGGGACCACCATTAACTTCCCCTTATAGTCTAATAATGGTTGTTCATGGATTTCATGTGTTTGAAGATGATGTAGTAGAAGATATTATATATTGAGGATGATCACAATTTATCCCGAGTCCATTCTAAACCACAATGTGATATTATATAAATTTTAGACAATATAGAATAACCCATTAAAGTTCATATTGTTATAATTTCAATTTCATATATGACATAAATGAACATAAATAAATATAATTACATTATAAAGTAATTGATTAATTAAATTTTAAAATTCACATTATCACTATTCCTTGGACACCATCTTATCATATAAAATATATTAAATGATGAATTCCAAGATCAAGGGTGTGATCAGAATTTTTTTAGTATTTTATTTATTGATAATTAGCTATTTTTCTAAAAATTATTTAGAACTTCTAAATAATGATTTATATATTTAATTACATGTATTATCAATTACACCAAAATTTTATTAAACTTACATAAATTCCATATATCCAACCTATGGATGGGAACACATTATATTCTTTAAAAAATATATTTTTTATGTATTTTATATCATTAATTATAATAATACACGTACAGGTGAACAATCAGAAACATTACATTAAAATTTCAAAAACCTAAAAAATAAAAATTCATGATTTGTACAATATATACAACTAAAAAAGTTTCCTCCTATGAAATACTAATATCATACTTAGGGAAAATTAATCATAATTCCTGAATCTTGTAGATTATAGGAATAATCATCCATCAATGATACACCAAAAAAAGTTCCAGTAACAGCTAGACACATAAATCTTAGTCATAGATACACCATCCAATGATAAAATTTATAGTTCCCAAAGGTAAAAACTAATATAAATTAATAATGTAGCTTTTCATTTTATTATTAATGTCCAGATATAAAAATACATTAAATTAAAACAAAATAGTTATTCAATCTCAAACAAATTTTTGATTATATACCCTTCTGTTTTCAATGAACCACACTCAAAATAAATATAAAATCTCATGGATTTTCACTATTCTTAAGGATAATTTCCTTATTTTATCGTATAATTGATTAGACCATTTTTTATGATAAACACTATCATGGAACTATGAACATACACTATATTATACAAAGTTTTTGATATCAACCCTAATAAATTTCATCAATCGGAAACTAAAAACCAAGACACATAGGATAATTCTTTCCTCTGTTTATTTAAATAATCCAAAAACTAATATTTTTAAATTTTAAAACAATTGTTCACCATAAATATTATTTATCATTAAATTATCACTTTTAACACTTATCCACTATTGAGTATGAATCCAAATAAATTTTAAATAAAACCAATATACTTGGATAGATAGGAAAGCATGTAGAACACATTCTTATTAAAAAATTTATATAAGAAAATGATTCATTTGTATCTCCATGTAGTCCAGAGTCTAGATAAAAATTGAAATGGTCTATTTATAATTTTCGGAGGATGTGTAATATTTTTCTTATATAGGTATAAAAAAAATCCTAAAAAATAGTCAATTTGAATAAAATTTATTAAATTCGAGGAAAAACATCACAACTAAATGATAAATAAGATAATTTAATCACCCATGATATAAAAAAATTGAGTATCTACAATTTCATGTAGTAATATAGTTATAGAAATTATCTCCTGATGAATAATCCTATAATCGAGGTTTCAAATTTTTGTTTAAGATAACTTTTCGTAGCAAAAAATACCAATTCCAAACCCAATCCCATCTTCCACCTCCAAGAAATCTATAAATCTTGACAATAAATAATTCGGCTTCTGGGAAAACCACGATCTTGAACCAAAATGTTACTAGAGTACAGGGATTCCTATGTGGGTTGTTATTGATACTCCATAAGAAACCACCAATTGGGTCCTATATTATATACAATAAAATATTGTGCATGATTATTGTGATATGTAAGAATAATAAAAATTAAACATAATAAAGTTCAATCCCTCATGTGGTCAATTGGCCACCTGAAGTGAAACCATTACACTCTTTCATTGTTTTAAGGATTAACTGAATATATAAAAAAATATTAGTTCTCATCGGTAGGTCCATTATATTTACTATATGTCCTCCACTCAAGTATCTCAAGAACAATAATAAAATAGATGTTAAATGTAAAATGTTATCCCTTAATATATCTTATTATACATCAAAAATCATAATCATAACTTATATTTATTATGATGAATAGTATGAAATTCCATGGCCTTATGGATTTTAACAGAACTATATATCAATCAAAACAACCAAATAAGGGGAGAAGTATCTCATATTAATATAGTCACTCTCCATTGGAATCTTGACTATGGAATAACTACTTTAGATGAACTATGGAGTTCCATATCTATAAGTCATGACACCGTGATATACTCAACCATAGATTGGAATAGTCAAATAAAGGGATGTAGTGGTTTGTAAACTAGAAAATTATAACCAACAAGAAAGAGGTCTCGGTATAGAATTATCGTAGTCATAATCATCTTGATCCCAATACATATAAAAATAATGATAAATAGGAACATAAACCCCAAATCATATTGATATTCGCTCAATTTATTTTGATCAATATTTTTATACTAGGTGAACTGTGGGAAGGGAGACCCATATAATTCATAGTCTCAAACCATAGGTTTCTCAAACCCTTATAGGAACTAATTATATCTTATGACATGATATATTCAGTAAAACATTTTAAATTTTTTGTATAATGAATACCTCTATGATACAGTTCTTCGCCAGTCTTCAATCATGAATAAATTACTCATATTATTCACTTTATGCCTTTGACCCTAATGTAAATTTATTTATGTAGTAGATAGTCACCACTAATATGTAACACAAAACAAATGTTTTATAATTATCTCAAAATATCTCCTTGGGCCCCCTTAGGGAAAACCCAAGGATATAAAAAACATCAAAAGTAGTGGAGGAAAAATACACCTATATTTTCCCATCAAACCAAAATATTAGTCAATAAAATAAATTTAGGGATCTAAGTACAAGGTCCATCCCATTTTAGATTATGTGTGTCACCATTGATGACTATGAAATCAATTCATGCTAGGTATATAGAACATCCTATACCTAGACACCCAAACCCTACTCATATCAACAAATGAATGTCAGATAACAGAAATTTTAGATTAATCACTCAAGGTATATATGACTATATATTACATGTCATATGTAATGGAACATTAACACTATGGAACTGTTACAGACCATGTACATTTAGGTACAAGAATCCCTCTTTTCTTGTATCACTAGAAATATATCCCTCAGTTTGTAGGAATAAAAAATTATGAACATCCAAAAAAATTTGGGGTAAATTAAATAATATATTTAAATAATGGAATAATTTGGGAATGGATTGATGTTGAATTATAGAATTTACAAAATATATATCCTCGAATAATACAAAGTAAAATACAACCACTAATGGTAGATAAAATATTAAGAGTGGTGTGGAGAACCCTTGAGAGAGTTGGACGTATGTATAGCTAATATGGATATAAGATAACCTAATTTCATTAGAATTTTCTTATTAATTAATTATATTAATACTAAAATAATTCATGAAGGGTGATTTATGGAATGAGAATAGATTTCATGACACAATTTCCCAGTACATACTACCCTCAAAGTGCGGCACTCTAGTCATGGAGAGGTTCCTTGCACTTAGTAGAATGAAAAAAATATGACCTCCCCTTCAAGGGTCAAATAAAATCATGAACTTACCCATCATGGTTCTATAACATTTTGTCATGAACTAGATTAGTTCTTCATCTAGACCAGTGCCCGACCTAGTCCATGGGAGGGCCCAAAGGTAATTCCCTATCCCCCATGTAGGAAAAACATCCCTTGTATCAGAAATAAAGGGTTTTGAATGATTTACTTGAGTTTTGAAACATAAAACAACCGTGATTAATAAAAAAAGTAATCTGAAGAATTTGAACCAAACAAGTATTAAAAAAAATTCATAATTTAATAATTTATATTTAAATAATGACTATGATGTAAAAAACTAAAAAGGAAAAGAAATTCCTACCGAAAACACACCACACAGCACAGATACATCACCAAAAATCAATCTCCAAAACACTATACCAATGTAGGAAGGTAAAAACCTGAACCGCCATCTCCAAGAACCTTTCCCTTTCTAGTGTCAGAAATTACAATTTCTACTTAAACCCAAAGGAGTAAGTAGGGTGTAAGACTCTACCCAATAAGAGACCACCCAAATATATTCCATGTGATAAACATCTTATGATAAAAATATTTCATTTTTTTAGGAAAAGGAAATGCTAGTAAAAATTTCTAAGAGATTCAAATTTAAATGAAAATCATTTTAAATAGGGAAACAATAAAGAATGAACAATTTTAAATAAGGAACACAAGCTGCTAAAAATACCATCCAAAAAAATATATGTCGACAGTAGGTACAATATAATCAATAGGAAGCAGTCACAAGAACATCCATAGGCACTAGCTAGCTACGGGGCCCATGGTACATCGTATCTCGATGTAAAAGTAACCATAACCAATAACATTCATGTTCCTGATCAACTATGAGGGGAGAAATAAACGACCTAGTGGTCCCTAAACATCACCATATTTTTTCTAGTGTTGTCATCTTCAATCTTTCTATGTGAAACAAGGATGAGGCCACTACCAGATCCCTAACATACTTTTCTTAGTCTTCCCACCTTAATACATGAGCTTCAATATTTTTTCTCAATCAACATTAAAATGATATAAAATACCATTTTCACATAGAAATACCGTTTCTAAATCATAAACACACACCAAATAGTAGACAAACATGTGATTCTCCCCCAATGCAATTTAATAAACCATTTAATGATATTATAAAACAATTTTATGGGGAAACACATGGGTTTTCACAAAAAATACATTCAAAAATCCTCATTTAAGGAATAATTCCTAACCATACCCTACCAATCTATAAATTTAATCTTTAACACAATTTAAAAAATTAATTTAATGAATCATAATATAATGCCAAATGATACAACCTGAAATATACAATAAAACACCCAATTCCAAATCAAAATTCATTTTTAAAATTAAACACATAATCAATGATACTAAAAATTGTTTTAGAACTACACACAATAGATTATAAACATTATAAATTTTTTAATAATGTATGATAAATTCATTAAAGATTTATTTCACATGGAACTAACTATCTTGAATACGAAAACCCCTAATATTGGTGTGAAACATAAACCACACAACAAAATCACCACAACTAAGTGATAAATAACCCTAAAAAATAATACTGAACCAAGAAACACTAAATTAAACTCTTGTGAAGAAACCTTAGCTGTGGAAAATTAAGAACCTCAATAAGGAGGGATGAAACCCTAAAGAGATAGAAGGAACAATGGAAGAATTCACTTACTGGGAGAATCTTGAATTTTCTCTCTCAAAAGCCCCTTCCAAAATCATTTTCAAGGAATCTTGAGGGATCTTGGAAGAATTATATTATTGAAATGGTTGAATTGAAGAATATCGTGGTGAATTAGGTTTTTTTTCGGAGGGTAAATGGTCAAAATTAGTTTTTCTTAACACGTGGAAAATGTGCATAGAATGTCCGCATAGTTTTTTAAACCATGTGGGCAAACCATACGGCTTATTTTGGCCCCCCAAATCCCTCATTTTATTCTGAAATTAAAGGGGGGAACCTAATGGGATCTAGGGGAATGATATGCCTAAAGCAGAAAAAACAATAATGAAAAATAAGGACATGGATGTGACAATTCTCCCCACCATTTAATCCTTCCACCCCAAAAGTATACTTCAAGAATGATCGAAAAAATGGTTATTTTAACTCAACCAACAAAATTAGTTCTAATGCCTCATATAGATAATTCCCACGATGCCAAAAGACCCAGACGAATGGATGAGACTTAGCCTATAGAACCTACTATTGGGAAGAAACTATTCACACTGGTCATTCATACATTGATAAATAAGGCTCTATCTACAAATCATCCCTAAACAACACATGAGACAAATTTGGAATTTATATCTTCAATTTGGAGACATGTAATAATCCATGAATTGGTGTCAACTGAGAAGGCAGAGATGACCTATATGCCACCCTTCTAACCCGCTCAGTGATCTCAAAAGCACCAACAAACCATGGAATCATCATTCCCACCATTACCTGATGATGATGTACCAAACGAGGGGCCACAAAAAATAATACCTAATCACCCATAGATAACTCAGGATCATGATTCCCCTAGTCAGCATAAGATTTGTAGAGACTCTGAGTTATCAACAACCACTGCATAATAAACCTGACCGTCTCTAACAACTCTTGAACATGGAACATCTCCAACAGTGAGGTATCACCTACCTCATCCCAACATATAGGGGATCGACAAGGATGAAAAACGATAGAATCAAAAGGATCCATTCGAATAGAGTATGTAGAACTATTATTATAAGAGACCTCAACTAATCCCAAATGGATTTCCTATGATCCTATTAATTCCAAAACTTATGAAAAAATAATTTCCTCTAGAATCTGATTTATTACTCTGTCTGACCATCCGTTTGGGGATGGTATGTCATGATAATCATAATCAATGACCCCAATGACATCTAAATGAATTCCCAAAACCGAGAAATAAAATGGGAGTTGCTATCTAAGATAAGGACTAATGAAATACCATGACGCCTTACCAACTCTTTAATATACAACAATCCCAATTTAACCACTTTAGTTATATCATTGATCTATATGAAGTGGGATGATTGGGTCAGATGATCAATCACTACCCAAATAGAGCTATTACCCTATGGTGTATGGGGTAATCTGACAATGAAATCCATGACGACCAAATCCCACTTCCAAGTAGGAATGGGTTACAAATGAAGGAAATGAGAGGGACTTTGGTGCTATGATTTTACCTGCTGAAATGGATATCTTCTCAACATACATTCATCTATGTATCATATCATACCTATCCAGATGAATAATCAATAGACATTATAGTCCATTTTTATATCTCCAGGATGAATAAACCACTATGATTGGTGGTTATCCTACATCTCCACCTTCTACAGATACAATGGTATCATTGAATGTCCCCTGAAGCACAAGATGTCTTTCGCAGACGAATACCAATAAGAAGATGTCTCCCAACAATAAAGACACTGCATATACCACTGACACCAGACCTCACTAGGTTGATTCTGCTGAATCAACTATAAAATTGAATGCCTCAACTGAACATTCTCCAAGAACGCACATCAAATTTTCGAATTAGTCTCCCAATGATTTTGAAAAAAGAGTCCCATCAAAGTACACTCATAACAAAAATTCATCAATTTATGGAATTCTACCTTTCCGGTCAAGGCTTCAACCACCACATTACCCTTTCACAGGGTGTAGATGATACCAATGTTGAACCCCTATAAATACTTGATCCAACGATGCTGCCTCAAATTCAGATCCTCCAATGAGAAGATTCAGACTAAGATAAATGATTCCCCAACATGTTAGTGACACCATTTATTTGAAGCATGAATCACCACTGCTAACTCTAAAACATGAGTCAGGTAATTCATTTCATGTGTTCGGAGTTTGTTTGATCCTTATGCCACCACATTACCATCATGCATAAAGACACACCCAATACCCATACCTGAAAGAATTGTAATATAATACATATACCTCTCTAGATTCCGTCAAGATAAAAATAGGGGCAGTATTCAACCAACTCTTTAACCTGTCAAAGGATTCATGACATTATGGGGCCCATTAAAACATGAGCACTTTCTAGGTGAGTGCTGTCATGGGTGATACAAACTAAGAGAACTGTTTAATGAATCTACTATAGTAACCATCTAGGTTGAGGAAACTCCTAATCTACAATACATTCTTTAGAATCCCCGATGAAATAACCGCACTGATCTTCTTTTGGTCCACCTAAACTCCCTGTTATGAGATTACATGACCTATATTATTTAAATCCCTAATCTAGATTGTGAACATGGACAAATTATCATATTAGTGATGACCCCTCATATTTCCCAACATGATCTTAAAATGATTCTGATGCTCTTACTCATATACATATTAAATAAGGATGTCATCCACAAATACCACAATAAAAGATTCACGATATTGGAGGAACACCCTATTCTTGATCACAACAATGTCTGCTTGAGCAGTTGTTAATCTGAAGGGCATGAAAAAGTACTTAAAGTGGATGTACCTAATTCAGAAGGTTATCTTTAGGATATCCACCCCTCTCACTCAGACTTGTTAGTAAGCCAATAAAAGTCAATTTTGGAAAAACAATTTTCCAATTTCAACTATTAAAATAAGTCATCTATTCCGAGAAAATGATATTTTTTCTTGATAGTTTCCTTATACAACATCTAGTAGTAAAAGAACAACTAGAGGGACCCATCATCCTTCTTTGAAAAAAGAACAAGAGTTTCCCAATGATAGATGCTCAGGCAAATGAATCATTTTGATTCAAAATCATCTAGTTGTATCTTTAATTATCTAAAATTGGTCGGGATATATGATTTGAAGTAAGAGATATCAGATGTGTTCCCAAAACTAAATCAATAAAAAATACCACATCCCACTCTAGGGAGAATCATGTAAAAAATTTGTATATACCTCCCGGAACTCAACAAATCCAAGTGTTAATCCACCCTCATGTGCACAAAATTTTTCCTCTAATATGATTGATGATAGATAAAAGATGTGGTTTACCAATTGTGGGAGTGTAGGTCCAACCTAACCTGATCAAGGATCCCATTACCCATGAAAAACTTGAGGACTCCATTTAAGATCCATGAAACTCACCCGCCTCCTATAACAATGGATATACACTTGAATGTGTACTAACCAATCAATGCTAATGATTACATTTAAATATCCATATCCCAGACTAGGATATCCCATTCCATATCAACCCCTAACAGAAAAAGTGCACATGATGAGCACATGGGACCTTGTCATTTATTCTCACCTAACAACTCTACCAACTACATTGCAAAAGAAAACAATTCGATTGGACAATTTAGCAGATTCAAAATACATGAAGAGATAGAACAAATAGAAGAACTAGTATCAAAGAGAAAAAACTATATAAGATGAAATCAAAATAGTAACTTGAACTATTTAAGGTTCTTCATTTGATCCCACTAGTGCCCAATCCACTACATGAAGATGCCTAGTATCTTCATGAGAACAACCAGTCGCATGTGGCTCTGCCTTGAAATGGATCTTCCCAGAAGATGATTTGGCCCTACCACCATGTCCACTAAACCAAGATCCCACTTTCGTAGATGGATTCAATGGAACTCAAACTCCCCTAGAATCCACAGATCCTACCCCACTTTAAAGGGGATGCTTCATCTTGGAACGAAACTATAAGTTCCCCACAGTTCCATACCAATAAAAATGCGAAGGAGGATACATGCATGCTAGTCGGGTGTGTCTAAGATTACATCAATGGTGGAACAAAATAGATCTTATGTCAGAATCCACTGATAAAAATGACATGGGATGGTGGCCTGAACTACAAAATTCCTTCTTCCCATGCTCCTCTCACTCCATCTTCCTATATGATGGACTATGGCTACTCATCATTTATATTTTCCTAGAGAAAACTGACCTCCCAATACAATTAATATCCACAACACAATATCAGTCAATCACCTCCACATAGGGATCGACCTAAATAAGATGTACTGAGAGTAGATCTTTGAATGAAATACCTTATAATATCTTTGACCATTCATCTATTCATTAGAGAATATCTCGGAGGAATATCATAATAGCCAGAAAAATCAGTTTTCATTCTCCATAACTTACGATTCCCCATGGATGAGATCCATAAACTCCCAAAAACTAGAATAAGACAACACTTTAGGATAGTATTGGTCCTTGAAGATAGCCTTTATGTCCTTCCATATCATATTCTCTTGATTCCATTCTTGAAGCTCTGATTCCCACACCCTTTGGTTGGGACCTTCTAGCAGAAATGATGCACTTTTCTACTTGTCCTCTTCAACTGTTTCATGGAAATTGAAAATTGGTTCGTTCTTATCAGGAGACTCACATACTTCTGGAGGTTCCGTGCTACCTCATAAAGTTTGAGGAATGTTCTTAAGAAAATATTGTGCTTTCTCCTTCTTGGGAAAAATTTTATGATCCTTAATTGGAGCTGGATCAAGACCCAATACCTACTCCAGTGCCTACAATACCCGAACCATAGCTTCTACCAACCTCTAATCAAGTGGTGATGTAGGACACTATCTCGATTTATCCCATGGGTGAATGGGAGATTTCCAGGGCAGCATGTTTCTAAAAAAGAAAGAGTCACAAGTGAAATCATTAGTACAATAGTTGTAAAATATTTATGTAGTAACACCAAATATAAATAAATCAAACTCATGAAAATACTGAAATAAAAAATACATCAGCCCAACCATGGTCTATGTGTAGTCTGCTTCCCACAAATCCCACCTAGAATTTAATTGAAACAAGAATCCAAAAATCCCATGGATAATCTACCTCTTTCCTTAGATATTTTTTCCCAGAACCCGACTCACATTCTAAACACTGAGCTCTGACAATCCTATCTCTATTCTAACATGAATCATCTCAAATAGTGTGACCCAAGGGATATAAAGTTCTTTGATACCATTTTTTCATGAACATGATCTAGTTTCCATCCAAACTAGCACCACACCGAGTTCATAGAAAGGACAAAAGGGCATCCATAACCCCATGGTCTGGAAAAAGTTCTCTAGAATCATAAATAATGGTTTGGGAATGATTTACCATAGTTTAGAAACATAATACAACCAAAAAAAATAAATATAACTAATCTTAAAAATTTACACCAAAGAGCTTTTAAAAAAATCATTATTGTAAGAAATAGTTTTAAAAAAAGCCCAAGAGGGACAAAACTAAAAAGTATTAGGTTTTCCTACTCAAAACCACCATACAACAATGGGACATTTCCCTCAATCCATCTCCAAAAAACGTCAACTATGAATGAAGATAACAACACGAACTGTCATTTCAAAGAACCTTGACTGTACATGGGCCTAAAATTTCCAAGTATACTCACACAAAAAGGTGTTAGTAGGGTGTGATCTTAATACCAATTGTAACCCACCTCAAAAGACTCGCTGTGATAAAAATTTTATGTCAAAAATCATGCATGTTTTCAAAAACAATAAGTTCTAGTAACAATTTCTATGAGATGCAAATTTAAATGAAAATAGTTTTCTAGAGGGAAGAATTAAAGAATGAATTTTTTATGAAAACACAAATTATAGTGAAATTACCATCCAACTGAATTATATAATGATGGTTGGTATAATATAATCAATGATAAATATTCACGGGAACACCCCTAGGCACTAGCAAGTTGTTGGACCCTTTGGAACATCATGTCTTGGGGTAAAAGTTATCATAACTAAAAAAATCTCATGCACAATATACTAGGAGGGGAGATCCCAATAAAACAATTGTCCCACAATATTGTACAATTTATTTATTGTTTTCAGGGTCATTTTTTTCTAAGTTAAATAGAGATTTTTTTACTACCCGAACACTGACACACAAGTCCTAGTTCACCCATCTAAATTATCTGGCCTCTCTCTTTGTACAAAAACAACATCCAAATGTCATAAAATACCATTTTCACATAAACATACCATTTATAAATAATAAAAACACCAAAATGTACAAAAAAAAATTTCTTCACCCTTAATTTAATTCAATATACACTTCAGTTATTTTTAGAAACAATTTGTAGGGGAAACATTAGGGTTTGCAAAAAAACCCCATTAAAAATAATCATTTAAGGAAAAATTTATAACCATACCAAACCAAACTATAATGGGAATCCCTAAAACCATTTAATAAATATATATTAATAACCATAAGATAACCTCAAATGTTACAAAATGAAATATACATGAAAAGCATCCAATTCCATGTCAAAATAGAACATTAAAATTAAACACAAAATCATTGCTACCAAAAATGGTTTTTGAAACACACAGAATAGA
Source organism: Viscum album (assembly GCA_963277665.1). NCBI lineage: Eukaryota > Viridiplantae > Streptophyta > Magnoliopsida > Santalales > Viscaceae > Viscum > Viscum album. Next base: position 1,874,549,243 of record OY728137.1, on the reverse strand, counting down.
TTACAAGTATGATAACTAGATTAATCAAGAAATATAAATTCATAAAATAATTCTTACACATGGAAAAACATAACATGAATACTAAAAACCCTAAATTATTGTTTGAATCATAAACCACACCACAATCACATCATAAGTGAGTGAAAAGGAACCTTAAAAAAGTATATTGAACCAAAAAAACTCAATATAAAACCCTAGGGAAGAAACCGTGGCTGCTAGAAATATTTAACCTTAGGAATGAGAGAATAAACTCTATGTAGAAAAATGGAATAAGGTAGTAATTAATTTACATAATGAATTATTATGTTTCCCAACCAAAATAACATCAAAAATGGGTTCCAAAGAATCATGATGGATATTGGAAGCCTTCTATGGCTCAAATCGTTGAATGGGTGAATAAAGGGGTGCACTAAAATTATTTAAAAAAGAAAAAAATAATCAAAAACAATTTTTTAACACCTTGAAACTGTGCACGGATTTTCCGGATGGTTTATTAAATTGTGCGAGCAAACTGTGAAGCCTCTTTTGGCCTTCCAAAATCCTCATTCTCTTAAAATATTCAAGGGGGGACCTATGTGGTCCTAGGGGAATGATAATCCATGTGTAGAATAGAAAATTACCTAAAAATAAGGATATGGGTGTGACACCTCCCACCATCTAAGGTTTCACTATGGATCCTTGCTCTATCATGGTTTGATGAATCCATCCTCAATATTTCATCTTGTAGAAAAACATGGGTTATGGAATGAGAATCAATCTACACAGTGAATTATTATTACCTATTCATTATGTTACAAATATATATAATTCCATATATATAAATGCATTATGTGAAAAATATCTTTCCAATAATAAAAACAAGTAATCATAAAAAGCATCAGTAACAAGAAACTCCATTAAAAAATGAAATAAACTACCCATGTAGAATATTAATATAATAGAAGAAACTTTACAAAATTCATTTCCCTAATACTTATTATTTTCTAAATGCTATCAAACATGCTCTACTTAAATGTTGGGTCAAACCCTTATATAGGCCCCATGTCACATGCCAACACCTCCAATGATCCATTAACACTAAAATACATGAATTTATAAAAATATAATAAGAAGAACACAACATAAAAAATAGTTATGTTCAAAATTCAAACCATATGGTAGGTCATCCTCAACATTATCCATTTATAATTACTGATCTAGGATGGTGAAAAAATCAGCCCACTAAGCCCGATTGTCAGACTATGGCTCCCAAGCATCTGCCTAGATATATCAATTCTATCATTTCACACATACTAGGGGAACCATTCTCACATGAATATTTTTGACACTTAGTTTTATGATTTGAATCTATCTCTACAAAAATAATGTGGCAGACTCTAACTTAATGTCATTAATAAAGATCACATGATATGTATTTGGATAGTATATTATGAAACAAGACACATGATATAAATTATTCATATCACTATACTACAAATGAAGTAAACTTTTGAGTGCCAAAATATCAATTATCTCAATAACCATAAATTAACCCAAACGTTTGGGTTCTAAATTATCTATAAGTTTCTTATGAAAGTAACCTAAACATGGTTAAAATAGTAAAGAAAATGTAGTTTCTAATAGAAACCATAAGAGGGAGACATATCCAATATATATTTAAACACTAAAATTTCTATATATGAACTAATATATACTATATAAACGACATATGATCCATTAAATAGTGAAATATTATCCACCCAATGAAAATTAACTCTCATTACTATATCCGACATAGAGTAAATCGACATGGAATTCTATAGAAGGTCACAAATGGATCCATCTGAATCGATGCCCAATAAATTTTTTTATATGTGAACCAAACTACCATGTATTGAATCTAACATTTACCTCTTATATCAAGTATAAAATATTAATGAATTTCCTCATTAATCATTACATGATAATCAAATTACACATTGTTATATCAATCCAAAATTAATTTGTGTATTTAGTTCCTCTAATATACACTTCAATATGTGACATGTGAATCAAAAATACATGTTTAAAATTATATTCATCTCACCCAATAAGTTTGTAATATATAATAAACGTAAAATATTACAATTAAATAAAATGATTTTATATTTTTTATTTGTAAAAATTATTCCAGATTATAATTCCTTAGAAAATTATATCACCTCACCAACTATATGTGTTCTCAATATCTTGGTCATGAAATCTATGGTAACATGATCCTAGATGCACTAAATGATGAAAAGGGACTAGAGTGATCATGTGGTTTACGAATGTTAGTCTTTACCCACTCACAGGAAAAGAATCATGAACCAAACCCAACTATATCCTTAATCATTTCAGTATACAATTATAGCCTATTAATATCCTTATATATATTGGTATTCCCAATGCAAGAAATCTATATTAATAGATTAAAATCCCACATCAATACCTCATGCATTATTGTGGTGATAAAAACCAAAATAAATACATAATTAACCTCATATACATCTAGGGAAATATATATTAGAGTTCCTACCAAAATATATGTTTTCCATCATCACCTAGAAATACGATTAATATAACTAAATCTCCTAGAAACTCTCATGGTTTGGAAATTCAAAACTTTATGATGCGAGGTCCACCCAGCCTTAATACTTAAATAAATCAAGGAACAAATTAATGAAGAGGTTCATTCTTTTCAATTGTAAGCTATCCACCTAAACCCAAAACACTTGATTCATCCTAATTATTGAATTATAATACATAATCACCTTCTCAAATATACATTCTATATCAATTATAAATACTAATGATACATAACCAACCTCTTAAAAAAAGGTCTAGAAAATGATATATATGATATATTTTATTTTCTTATTCGATTTATATGTGATGATCTTATCCACTAAAGATGGTGATATCAACATTTACAAGAATGAACTAACTGTTCTATATCCAAATTTTTACTACATAATTTTTACATAAATGGTATCAACTATCTTGATCCATAGGAAAAAACATTCCCATCCTATATTAATTATGATCCATGGACTATTCCCATACTATTAAAAATAACCTTATATTTCATTCGTGATTTCATAAAGTCAAAAAAATATGAATCTTTCCAAAAATAAATTAAAGGATCTCCTGAAACAATAATACAAAACAATATTGACCCATTGTTGGTCTCTGGCCTCAAACACATTTCAGATCAACAGAATAACTCAATGATGAAATTTTATTATTAGAAAAACCCTAGATGATGAAGATTTAAAAAAATTATTAGGTTATTCACATGAAAGAATTTCCCTAACAGTCCCATGATCCACTGGAATTCCTCTCTCTGATGTCATATTCCCTATAAAGTGGACAACACTAATCAAAAACTAAAAATTAAAAACATTAAAGAAAGGATAATTTTCTTTAATTGTTATCAATCAAACCAAAAATGTTCAAAATTATTATTCATTCACTTAGGATATATCATATTATCATTGAGAAAGAACCACAAAAAATAATTCAAATACATATGGATGGATCTATTCATTAGTGTTGTAAACACTATTGGACCATTCAAAAATCCCACAAATATTAAACAATAACCATACAAGACATAGTTTTTGTTAGATATGACCTCACATAGTTCTGAAAAAAATGATCTCAAATCATTTTTATAGAACAACATTTCTCCACAAATATTGTCTAACAAGTCATCAATATGTAGAAAATGGATCGTTTTCTTGATCATCACTTGGTTCATCTTCTGATAATATATTGTTATTTATAATTATCCATACAAATTTTTAGATAAGAAATTAGAATATCTATAAGGTTAATTGATTAGAACAATTTAACTAACACCAATGGAGGCTCCAACTAATCCTTTAGCTCATGAATATTTACAGGAGATATACATTAATTTTTAATAAGATCCATTCTAAACTAAACTATATACCATGTGGTATCATTAATAATTATTCATTGTAAATATATATTAACTAGTAAATAATAGACGGAATGATTTTATAACATGAATCTTCATTATCTAAAAATACTTGAAAACTACATTGAATGAATCCCCAACTCTTGATTTTTAGGTCCTTAATAACCCAACTTCATATATGAATCACTCACTAGTATGTATTTATTATTATTCGTCAACTAACATACAATATACCCTCTAGAAATATTTATTTATGGGATCTGAATATGATTCCAATAAATATATACCTCAGAAAAAAATGAAATTGTATCTCTGACATGATAAAATCTTATACTTTCTATTATCCACCGATCATGAGGTGACACAACCACCATATTCAATTATCCTTTTATCAAACCCCTAACATTGTGTTGATATGAATCACTTAGAATAATTATTCCCCAACCCACACCAGATCACTAGTATACTAAGAATATAGAAGTGAATGTGACACATCCATAAAAAACCATGTGTATTTTCAATTCTCAAATAATTTCCCATGTATCTAATCATCACATTTCTCATCCTATGGGGTAATCATTGAAAAAAAATATGTTCTCATTGTTTAGTCCTTCTAGTTTAATTAATATTTAGAGAATGTAACATATAGGGATGCCATCTAAAAATATCCTATAATCATTAACTACCCCTTTAGCTTTTTCCCACCCCCATCCTTCATGATGCCCTATTGGGGCTCATAGTGCACCATGCAATCCATCTGCATCCATGTCCCAGTTCTACCCATTATATTATTCATCACATACGTAGGAGATGAAAATAAATCTATACATATCTTAATGGATGAGTTGGGCTCAGCTGCTCAATATCACCTATGGATATAAGTGGACATATTTTTTGTAGAACAACCTCATCTATATGTCTTTAAGACCATTGTCAACCATTAGTGTCTCTCATCTCAATTTTAATTTCTTTTCTAAATCATAAATATATCTATATAATTTTCTTCTCTAGGACTATATTAATTGAGGCTTGTTTGAGGGAAATAAACTTTTGTGGAAAATAATGAATCATATTCTATAGATGGATTATAGAGTGTAACTCAACTAACCATACTTGAATGGAGGTTGTGTGGGTTCACATCAATAAAATCCCCATACCATTTTATAGCAATTATATTATGTCCCATGTCACTAATTTTTTTCATAATTTTCTCTACATTTATAATGAATCCCTTTCCATTAAATAAACATTGATAAAATTAATATTCATAGATACTCACTTATAATGATCCCTCCCACACTAAGATCCACATTTGAGTTCGTGAATAACTCTTTGAAGGTTCTAGTGCATTAGAAGTGTGGTTGGGCTGCCACCCAACATCAATTTTTTCCAAGATCAATGATTTTTTTGGGGTCAATACAATGACGACAACCAGTCTCCATGGAATGGAATCAGAGATTTAGATAAAGAAGGAACATGCCAGAATCCATTAGATAGGATCATGAACATCATGTTTATAATTAATTTAAATATAAATTTTAAAGAAATAAAATAACTAAATCATCAGTTCTTTCTTTTTTTGATGATTTTTATCTTCTGGAATGACCCTTCTAGATTGTCTCATTGTGATTGCAAGGATCCAAACCATAATCCCTATAGTGGTGATCCACACATGATCTGATGGCCTCTAATAAACACAACTCATTCTATGGGTGCTATAACTGTGAAGTGAGTGTCTTACATTGGTTGTAATTGATTTCATGTTATTCTGTCTTAAATAATTTATATTGTACTTGAGAGGGGAGGGATGAGGATTCAAGATAGATTTTTATGGCTCAACAATTCTGAATTCATTGTGAGTGTATTTCGGTACATGGAAAAATAGGCGTCTTGTCTATTTATTTACATGGGGATTCGATAACAATATTTAATAGCGTAATAGATAATAAATACATTTATAAACTTATAAAAAAATTATTAAAATAATAATGCAACATTAGTATTTATGGTGTTCTAGCTTTTACAAAACATAATTATAAATAAAATTTTACATCACAAAATAATTATACCATTATTATTATTTTAACTTGTTCCAGCAAGTAAAATAATTTTTACTGTTTTGCATAAAATTATTTCACTACTGGACTGGCATTGTTCTGCTCAAACTCCACATAAATTTATTGAACACCCACATAAATAAATAAAAAATTTATTCTCTTAAATAAATATTTTCATTACAAACTAGTAAATAAATATGTATTAAATGTCCATTGAAATAAAGAAATATATTTCAATCACAATCCGGTGAATAAATATTTATTAATTTTATTAGATATTTTTAATATGAATAATATTATTCCATGGTCTTGATAATAATATTTATTTCATTAATTAAATTTAAATAGAATTTAACCAAACCCCCCCCCCCCCAAAAAAACAATGTGTGTGACCCTCTAGGATTTTTTCTCATTGGAATTAGGAAAGAATATCTAATTTCCAAGAGTTTTATCTAGCAACAGGTCATCACAACCAAGAAAAAGAACATAAATTCACAACAACGAATTCCAAATACGAATGCTCATTGTGAAATATAATCCTTTAGTCTCAAAATATGATCATGCAGGTTTTGTGATAGTGTCATCAACCTTTCGGCTTGATATGTTGTTCTTTGACTCTCTCAAATGAATTTGTAATTACTACATAGCCATGGAATTTACCATGATAGATCTATTTCCATCAAATGGATAATATATCAACTTCTATAAATAGAAGGGACAAATCCTTTCTCAAAAAACTCCTTAATAACATGCCCTCATGAGGTAACTGACATACATTACTTCCGATCAACATATGGAATGATGACTTTCATTAGTATATTTAGGTGAATGAGTCATGAAACATATTTATAATAATCATAAAGTCTATATACCATTACACACTCTCTCATATAAGAATATATGAAGACACAAAAACATACAGAATTCTTACTAGAGGATATGGTCTCAAAATCTCCCATCATGGAGATTATCAAGTGAGAAATTCATGATAGGATGCTTCATATGCTAACAAGTACTCACACCATATAGTATCCATACAATGTATTCCATCATATTATGTAATCCTACCACATAACTATATTTAAGAATACTATTATATCATTTCTAGGTTTTCATCATAGAGGGGAAATTCCATAACCTCTTCAATGAAAAAAATACTCTTAGACGTTACTACATCATGGACATGAAGAATGATAAATAATATGTAATAATATGTTTAATATTTAATTAAAATAAATATCCATGTAATAAATGTAACAAAATATGGTTTTAGTACACCAAATATATCAAACACCAAGTTGGACTAGAGCCAACTACTTACGAATTTCAGTCTTCTAGGCCTCACATAATGATAATGTTTATGATGAGTCAAGGCATTAGTCAATGGATCTTCCATGTTGTCTTCTATAGAAATACTATTCCTCCAACTTCACCTCTCTCAGAAAAATATCTCAAGAGAATATACTTCTGATGTATGTGCTTCATCTGCTAATGTGACCTTAGCTCTATTTCAAGAGGCACTGCTCTCGTATTGTCACAATAGCGTGTGATCATATTGTTACTGCTAGTTGCCACATCCAACTCCTAGATGAATCTTCCCATCCAAACTTCTTATTTATCTACCTTATAAGTTGAGTTTTACTCAGACTTCACTGTGGAATCTACAACCACACTCTACTTTGAGATCTTTCAGTTCATAGCACATCGATTCATGTGAAGTTATATTCTATTTGTGACTTCATGTCATCTTGATCAATAGAGAAACTGTCATTTTCATATCCTCTAATGACAAATTCCATGTATCCTCCATATACCAAGAACATATCCATACTATGCCTCAAATAAATTAAGATAGTCTTTAATTCCATCCAATGGAAGTCACTTAGGTCGGCTTGATATATTCCTACCACACTCAATGAGTAGGAGACATCTATCCTAGAACATATCATGGAATACATGACTGACACAATTATTGATGTGTATGGAATCCTTTTCATTATCTTTCATTCCTAATTCATCTGAGGATACCATTTTTTGGAAAGATGAATTCCATTTGATGTTGTCTACAATCCCCTCTTGGATTTTTCCATAATGAATCTCTCAAGTATCATGTCAATGTATATACTTTCACATAGGCCTATAAATCACCTAGGTCAATCACGATAAATCTTAATCCCAAGAATATATGATACATCTTTCGTGTACTTCATGGAAAATAATCGATTCATCCATTCCATAAAAGACATTAACACATGTAGCTCATTTCCAATAAGTAATATGTCATCAAGATATACTATTAAGAAAATTACTGCTCTCCCACAAAACTGTTTGTAGACACAAGGCTCGCATTCATTCATTATAAAATGAAACTCCATTATAGATTCATCAAAATTAATGTTCCATGTCTTGGATGCTTTCTTTAATCCATAAATGGATTTTTGCAACATGCTTACTTTATTGGAATTCTTTAGAGTCATAAACTCTTTAGGTTGTGTCATGTTGGAATATTCCTAAAAGTTCCCATTAACTGTTTTGAAATCCATTTTCCAATTCTCATGGTCATGGTATGTTATACTGGAAATTATAATTACAATGGATTTCATAATTGTTACAGGTGAAATGGTTTAATCATTATCAATTCTTTAACACAGTTTGAACCGTTTTCAACTGTTTTTGCCTTATAGGTACTAAATTGTCCCTCATTGTGCAGTTTCTCTTTGAATTCCCATTTGTAACAAAAAATTGATACATCAATTAGAGAATCTACTAAAATTTTGACATTGTTTTGGTACATGGATTCCATTTCAAAAATCATGGCTTCTTTCAACATGGTAATGTCTACGACAGTTTTTTTTCATTATAGGTAAGATGATCATTATTATCAACTAATAATAATTCACAATCCTTGGTGGATAGAAAACTATACCATTCCAATTCCCTAAACATTATTTTACTACTACACAATTTTTGTGTCTATATAATAGTTCATTCTTCCACATGACTTTGTGTAATCTATTCATGTACCAACTCTTGTGTACCTTGAGCCTTGACTTCATCGAAGTCTATCTAAATCCCACTATCTCTTTTGGAAATGTTCTCCCTGTCAAGGAATATTGAGTTCTTTTCCACAATCTCCTTTTTTTTGAAGGGTTTTACAGTTAATATCCCCTTGTATCATTAATGTATCCTATAAATGTACACATTCTGCCTCAGGGTGTATGTTTGTTACTTGAAGAGGCCTTAACAAACACTTCACTTCCCCACACATGTGAATTTGATAACATGTCTTTCTTTCCAGTCTAGAAATCATAAAGAATACCATTTATTTATTTATTTGGTACATTATTTAGTAAGCGCACTTCTGTTTGCAACACATATCCCCAAAATAATAATGGAAGAGTTGCATGACTCATCATTGATCTCACCATGTTAAACAAGGTGTGGTTCATCCTTTATCTCACACCATTACACTGGGGAGTGTAAGGAGGTGTGAGTTGGGATAGGATCCAAAAATCCTATAAGTAATCAAACAAGTTTTATTAAGATATTCTCCACCTTGGCCTAAGTAGCATTTCTTAATCATCTTTCCAATCTGGTTCTCAAATTCATTCTTGTATTCTTCGAACATATAAAAATAATTCAACATATACCACATTATTTCTATATATCCATATCTACTAAAATCACTATTAAAAGATAGGAATTATGAGTTCACTCCCTTTTCTTCAAATGGAAATGGTCAACACATATTAGAATTAACCAATTCAAGAACCTCTTTATCCTTTTCACCTTTCCCACTAAATGGGGTTTTGGTCATTTGTCATTGTAAACAAGAATGACATACAACAAGTGGTTTTAGTTTTCTATAATATAAATATTCAACTTAATGTAACATTTTCAAGAGTTTCTCATTTACATTACCTAGTCTGTGATGCCAATGTTGTGTGTGGCATGAGTCCTACCATGTATGTTTGTTATCGATTTCCATTACTTGGTTTGTGTGATACAACTTGTAGAGACCATTGTGTAAATGTGCCCTACCAAAACTAATTTTATCTTTTTAAAAGAAATAATATTCATTTCCAAATTTGAAAAAAATACTTCTGTATATAATATGGATAATGAAATAATGATTTTAGTAAAATGCTGAACATAATAAAATCCCTTAAACACCAAGATCATCCTATTTGGAAACCTAAGATTGTAGTCCCCAATAGCTACAATAGAAAGTCTGGCTCTGTTGGTTGCTCATAAGTATACCTCCCCTATGTCAATTTCTTGAATATAATTTTTTCATATATTTATATACATATGTGGGCACAAAAATATTTATCAAATGCCTCATTTATAGAAATAGATAGATTTAATTTGATAATAAACACACCTTAAGCTTCCCCTTTTTTCTAAGAATGGGTGAAGATATTCTTCTAGTGTCCCTTATTTTCACATGTGAAACAATCAGCATCCTATAATCCTTCCTCCCCATTGATCTTCCTTTTCCTTGAAGGATGTGAATAAGCATTGGGATTAAAGCTATTATATTTCCCTATCCTCTTATTCACCATAAGAACAGAAATATTTTCACACATCATATCTTTTTCCTCACGGAGATTAATAATAATAAGATCAGTTAGAGTCTTATCAATGTTGGGTATATTGAAATTAACAACTACACTATAGAAGCTATGAGGGAGTGATGAAAGGATGAAAAAATTACCAAGTTCATTGGGAGTTCTTAATCCAAGAACCTCTTGGTGCTCAATTTATTTAATGAGGCTGACTACGTGAGGTCTAGATATGGATCTTTGTCCAACATTACTCTGAAAGAGTTCATTGGATATATCAAAATATTCTTGTCTTGATCTCTCCTAATAAATTCCATGAAGATTCTCAATAATACTATATGTTTTCATTTTTTAGTGAGACTTAATTATCTCACTAGAAACTGATGATAACATAAATCATTGAACATTGATTGTGTCGTTCATATGTTTATTGTTGACCATGAATTATTCTCCACTCACCTAATAAGATTGCATATTATGTAATGATGACTCTAGCATGTTAGACTTCTTTTTAGGGTGTAGAATAACCTGACGGTGTCAAAACCATTCATAGATGTTACTAGTAGTGAGGATGTTGTATTTATCCAGAGTTGATCACATGGATAGTGTGGTAGATGAGCTATTCATTTTATTCTACAATTAAAATAGATGATGATTAGAACATTATTTACTACAAATTATGGGAAATAAAAAAATTAATTTTATAAATTATATTACTATTTTATCATGTCCCAAGGCCCTCACTATAGAACTCAAAATGTCTATTTTTTATGAAATTTTTGTAGGAAGGATCCATATTCCCTTTAAAATAAACCCATCAAGGGTTGGTCATGCTATTAGATGGTGTTGAGGTTGGAAGGACTTTTCCAATAGTGGGATTTTACTCCTTATATGTTGAGTGGACTTCCCAATCATGAAATCCTAAATAGAATTTTCTCACACTTTCCTCCAATATTACACAAAGTCTGGAAGGGGTCACTCCTCTTATTGTGATATGGATAAGTCAAACCTAAACCATTCATAAGGGATTTCTGTATAAAATAATGTTTCTGAATAAGGGTTGGTCAAAAACATTTTTTTATTGAGTATTTCATTTAATCAAGTAACTGAAGGATTTTTCTGACTTAATATTTTATTGAGGGTTTTTTATCTCTTTCGCGTAAATTGTCTTATTATTATTATCACATTATTTTTAATATTAAGTTGAATATACTTATGTGAATGAAAATCCCTTGATAAAATGTATTCAAATGCCTAATTTATTTTAGTTCCGTATTGCATGCTTCTAAGATTATTAATTATGTGACCGTGACAACACATCCATAATGAAAAACCATGAAACTGACAGAAATAAAATAAAGTTCATGAGCATGATATTTTTTCTAATGGTATGTTTATCTAGGGGTTGTTACACGAACCCTGATCTTGGGTAGAAAAACATTCATTATTATAGCTTTCTACATATCCACCTTTGTATCTCTATCAATTCGATTCGTCTCAGCTCCTCCTTGAACTTCCTCCTTTTTCATGGGAGATCCATCCATTTCATATGCTTTTTAACTCACACAAAAGTGAGGGGTAAAAAGGGGTTTACATAGAAGAAACCATGGGCATGCACTCCCTACATATTAATGAGAAGTTATAGTGTACATCCCAAAAATTAATTTAACAAAAAGAGGAAAACAAATCACATAAAAGGATTGGTCTAGCTTATGACCATCCACATACATGAAACGTGTAAAACATTTAATAAAAATGGAATCCAATTCCATAATCATTATTATTAATATTAATCACGGACAAATAAATTTATTATTATCTTTAATTAATAAATCATTTTATCTTAATCCTTTTCTAAATTTTCACAAGATTCCCATCCTTGTACATAATTTTCCCATGGAGGTAAACTAATTAATACTCATTCAAATCTACCGTACATGATTTATATTCGTATACTATTTTAATCTTTTGACATATGGGATACATAATGGTTCAACGGATAGAGTAGAAACATATTGGATGATTTGAACATGATAGGTATTTTTGAACATTACAAAAAATTAAAGCTTTAACATTTTATAACTTGGAAAAGTACATGACTTGTTGTTAATACTACACAGTGTGTGCTAACTACACCATCATTACCGAATTGCATGCCTTGGGACTTGGCATGTCAGGCGTTCTTCAGAAAAATAGAAGTACATGACGTGTATAGTGGGATACATTATGTGTGGTCTTTCTGTTACACAATTATCAATCAGCACAATTCTTGTATGTGACACACGACTTTACCCATTACCCAAAGGGACTAAGTGCAATGTGCAGTGGGATAAACAGTGTGTAATCCGGTAAGCGCGTGCCTATCTGTCCCTGTCAACGTGTCATGTAAAATTAACTACACCACTTGTAATAAATGTACATGGCTTGACTAATTTCCTAATTACTCTTAATGTGCTTAACACGACAACACGACTTGTATTCGATATTAAATGGAGTGAATGACAGAGAACACCGCGTGTAAATCTAAAAACAGGGCGTGCGCTTTCTTTTCACCTAGGTAGAAATGTCGGTGAATCCTGATGAATTACTTATTAAAATTTTTATCCAAAAATTATTTGCTTCAGTAAAATCTAGTGGAAATAAAAAATTAAAAATAGATCTTGAAATCTATATTACATGAATGATTAACCTTGAATTGAAAGACTAAATTATTAAACTGTAAATCTTCAATGAATAATTTCAATAATTAAAAACATTGATGAGAATGCTATTATTCTAGTTGAAGGTTTCATAATCAGTAGAAGATTGGTTGGGATGAAAGCCAATTATAAGTTTTACCGTGATATAGGATTATTTCGGGATAAATACGACGATGAACGTCATTCCATTTGGAATAGAATCAATGATTAGGATAATGAATAAAGTGGCCCAAAAAATTTAGCAAGGATCTTCCACATCATGTTTATAATTAATTTGAATGTAATTTATAATTAAATAAAATACTTGGATCATCAGTACATTCTTCTTTAATGATATTTATCCATCGAAATGACCCTCCCAAATTTTTTTGTTGCGATTCTGAGGATCAAAACCAGAATCCTTCTAGCGGTGATCCATATGTGCTCTGATGGCCTCTGATTGGCATGAGTCATTCTCCAGGTGGAAGCACAATGAAGCGAGTGTCTTCCATTATTCTTTCCTTATTTACTTTTCTATGGTCTTGAATAACATCTCTCAATATTGAGAGGTGAGGGAATAAGGTTTGATATATAATTTTTTGGCTCAATAATTGTCAATTCACCAGGTGTTTAGTTCGACACATGGCACAATAGACGTACTTATCTGTTTACTGACATGGGGCTTCAGTTACAATATTGAATTTTCTAACAGTTTTAAAATACATTCATAAATGTAGAGAAAAACAGTTCCATTAATAATAATATCTTATCATTATTTTTGGTGATCTGACTAGAAAAAAATGGAATTATAAATAAATATATTTTTCACAAAATAATAGTAGATTTATTATTATTATTATAACCTAATCCAACTAGTTGAATAATTTGTTAACGCATTTCAAATAATTATTTTACTACTAGACCATCCATCGCCCAATCAAACTCCACATCAATTTATTGAAATCCTTGAATAAATAAATGAATATGTTATTCTCTTATATAAATATTTTATTTACAAACTTGAATATAAATATTTGTTAAATGATCAAAAAAATAAAGAAATATATTTTACTCACAATCCAATGAAAAATTATTTTGTTAATTTATGAGATGTTTTTAGCTGGAATAAAATTATTCCACGGTCTTAAGAATAATATTTATTTCATTATTAAATTCAAATAGAATTTTATTGAGACCACCAAAAATAATATAGTGTGTGACCCTTTAGGATTCATTCTCATTGGAATTAAGAATGCTTTCTTAAAGACCAAGAGTACTATATAATAATGGGTCTAGGCACCCAAGAGCAAAAACATAATTTCACAACAATCAAATCCACATACGAAGGTTCAGTGTGTAATATTATACCTTTATCTCAATATCTCAAAAAGAAGGTTTCATGTATGTGTGATCAACATTTGTGTTAGATACGTCATTCGTTGACTACGTGAAATAAACTCATCATTACCCCTGGCCATGGAATTTCATGGGATGATTCTATTTAAATAAAAGTTATGAGATATCAACTTCCATAAATGGAAGGAAAAAATCCATCCTCGACTTATCCATTAATAACATGACACTCATGATGCAACCAACATTTCTTACTTCCCACAAACATAGAATGTGATGGTTTTTTCTAATAAATCAAAGTGAACGAGTCATGAAATGTATTAAAATAATCTTAATGTATATAGACCATTAGACACGCTTGCAGATTGGAATATCCAATGACACCAAAACATGTTGAATTCTTATTAGTGGCTCTATTATCATAAACTTTCATATTTGAAATTATCAAGTGCCAAATTCATGAGACAAAGTCTCATCTTCCAACCAGTACTAGCTCCCAACAGTCAACATATTGTGTGTCCCATAATTTTATGTCACAAAACTAGAGAACTATATTTAATAATATTGTTATTGCATTTCAATGTTCTCACCATATCCGAGAACATCCATGACCTTATGAATGTAAAAAATACTCAATGAAATTATTAAATCATAGTCAATAAGAACAATAAAAAATATGTAATAATATGTTTAATATTTAATAAAATAAATATCAATGAAATCAAAATATAAAAAGTTGGTTCTAGGAAACCAAATCAAACTCTCCTTAAGAGAATGATTTTTTCCCTCCTATGATAAAAAAATAAGAAATATATCACCTTCTAGTATAATTACTATCCAACTATAAGGGGAAAAGCCTTAGGGTCATGGAAAAATCCCCTAGATATCCCTCTATTATAAGAGCAGGATCTATATGGATAAAAAAATAATTAGATTCAAGCATGTATTTGGTATTTAGGATTTTTTTCCCACATCAAACTAGTCTATTTCAAGATCCCTGTTAGAGTTAAACATATTATTATTTTCTCAACCATATTATAAAATTCATAGAAGTTCCCCCTTATTTGGTGGTTTATACGTAGCCATCCAAATTTAACCCTAAGGAATATATCTTAGTGTGGTCAATGGTGGTTTGATCTTATGATCTCCATGTGTCTAATTGGAAGGAATATAAAGGGATATCTATCCCATTTGGGGATTATTATAGTTCATAATATGTTTACATTACAAAAAAATTGATAATAAATGAGTGGATATTTTTTTATTGAACCCCATTTCCAATATGGATTTCTTTATAAATCCATACATTAATTATATCTCACTGATAAAACTAACAATATTTATATTTCTCTTATATATTTTCATTGTCATGAATTCCACCTCTTTTTATTTTGGAATATTTAGATGAAGATTAAATTTTTTCACCCTCTTTACTGAGGACTGTTAAAAATTATGATTCAAGTGCTATGTCTTTTCATATATTGAAAATATCTATGTCCTATCCCTACTAATATATATATATATATATACATATTAATGCTAATAGATTATATACATGTGTGAAACATTATTATCCTTTCAATAATCTAAATTATTATGTGGAATACAAAAGGTATGGGTCCCCAGAAAAAAATGTGACTTATTATCATATAAAATACATACATGATACTGCTAATTAAATAGTGTTCATGAATATAAATATAGGGTGAAATATATTCAAATTTTCTCACCAAGGATATGTATTAGGTATTTCATGCCTGATCGTCATAATGACTAGAATATATAGACTTTTTGGAAGTTAAGTATATCTATTTAAATGGTAGTGTCATATACTCACAATATTACCATCAATGTTTACATCTCCACATCAATAATTTTTTATATTTTATATACAAAATCACTATTTTATTACTGATATAACCTTTTTTATGTAACACTTGTATTTTAAAAAGGATTTATTAAATGTATTAGGAATAAAAACCTTAATACCAAAAGGATTAAAAAAAGGGTATATTGGTTTACTCGAGAAAGGAAATCAAATATTGTAAATCATTTTATTATTATGAAAATATATTCAACCTGGGAATCATATGGGAGAAATTAACTTAGTTTTAAAATAAGAGAGATATAGTCTATATATTGATCCAACATGAAGATCTGTTCATAAAACTATAAGGGATATCTTTCTTTAATCTATTTACCATTTTCTATACAGAAAGATCCCCTGAAAACACCCCTTATCGATACAACATAAAATGACACATAAGAATGAAAATTTATTTTACTTCAAGAAGATGTGAATCTAGAGGAAAAGGATAAATTATGTCCTTAGTATATCATGGATAAGAGTATCTATAGGTTTTCATTGTCTTGCAATACACAACCATCTAGAAATTTAACATATAACTTAATGGAGTGGAACAATAGTAGACCCTACAAACACTAAAATTATGAGGAACTCAAATTAGAGTCCAATTTAATAGATATGGAATATCAAGATAGATTGGATGATGATATATACACTCTAATATTGAATAAATACAAAATCATAGAAATGAACATACTCAAGGAAGAGAGTATTTATAATAGAAAATCTTGACTGTTATGGTTTAAAGATTGAAATATAAACATTTTCTTCTTCCACGCCTGAATGAGGTAAAATAATGTTCTTTTGAAATGTAATTTTTAATGTTATACGATTCATAATGATTTTATACTAAGGTAATGGGGAATCTTATATATGATAAATTTATATTATTACTTATAGGGAATATGCTATAGTTTAACACATGTTATTTTTGGGTGGATTATAGATGAAGTGTTCAATAACAACATACCACTAGAAATATATTAGAATAATAATTAATATCTCAAAGCCACATCTGATGAGGAATATGTTAATATGGTAGTTTATAAAAATAACCTATATATATTTTTTCCCACATGAATTCCTCGAATCCATATACATTAAAACATGATAGATTATCAATGGAAATCATAAATTTATTACCCAAGACTTCTTCATGGTGGGGAGGGGGGACGTTTACAAGAGATTATTGAACATAAACAATTATTATCATAATAATGGTGATGGATCCTATAATGATCATCTAATAAAATATTATTTCCTTTTGAATACACCCATTCATGTGATTGGAAGGAATTATAAAAAGTAGACTCAGAAACATAATATCCAATCTTTTTTTAGATGAGTATCATGGGTTTCTAAATGGAATGGTTAAGAAATTAGTAATTTGGATTTGTCTTTAATGAAAAATAGCCCTCATTGGAAAATAATTTCTTGTAAAATGTAATTATTAAAATTTATAAGTATATTTTGTACAAGATGATGGAATGTAATCTCATTCTGAATATTATAAGGAATTCAATATACTAAGAGTGGTAATGCACTCTCCTATTATAATACCACTAATCAGAATGTTTTAAAAAATATATAATGGGAAATAAACAAGTATTTTTATGTCTGTACATGGAATTTACCATATAGTCCCTTTATCGCTACACAATATCATAATGGTTCAAGATTTTCAATGGAGGAATAATAACTATATCATGGTTTTAGAAATAATCTCTCAATTCATAAGAAGTCATTGGTTTTTTTGGATGTGACACTAATTTTTTATAGATTCTTTTTCTATTTTTTTAATTATAGGAATATATTTATCCATGGATTCAATAAATTTTTTAGTGTAATCTTATTTATGGAATGGATAAAGTAATAACTTGGACAAGGGCACTGCATACATTTCCAAAACATCCACCACTAGATATAATTTACCGACTAGGGAGTGATGGGGAATAAAAAATAAAATATTTTTTATTCAGTATATGGGGGATCCCATAACTATAAGAAGAATAAAGATTCATTATTTTTAGGCTTCTCTAATATCATCAATAGTATAATGTATAAAAGGAAATCCAAATTCCACTCACCTATAGGAAAAATAGTTTTTTATAACATTGTTCTAAACTATATACATATTCACAATAAATACATATATAGTGAGGAACATAAACTGGCGATTAAAGATATTTTTTGTGAAACAATCATCACGGTGTCATGTTAGTATTCATTGGTTGGTTGTTATTATTGAAAAATTAATTTCATAATTTATGTTATGGAAAAGTATATTAACAATGCTAAGGTATAATATATACATATACGAGTTTGAAGTATCCATATTGAGATATAGGGTAATGATATATGAAAAAGGGTTGAATCTGGGTATGAATTTATTAGTATTTTTTATGAAGTTGTATGTATAATATTTTCATGAAGTTGTTTCTGATGAAAATGATGTTTTTTCATGAATAGAAAAATGTTTTATGAAAATATTTATGCATATCATACTATTTTAAAATTTAAATATATGAGGCTACCTCATACAAATGTGTTTATAGAATGTTTTTTTCTAAATGTCATGTGGTTTCATGAATGTGAGAGTTATATAATGTAGACATAGTTACCCAAAAGAAATTAGTTAATATGAGAGTTTCACTATTATTGTGAATTTTCTAATTAAAGACACATCAAATTCAAACTTATTGGTTAATCAAAAATGCTCTATGAATAGAAAGTGAAATGCTGGAATGTTTCATGATGGTCATGAATTCTAATAAAAATTTCATTATCTCCTCCAATTTAGTTTCATCACTTTTAGAATAATATGGCTCTAAAAGAATTTAATTTTTATAAAGATTAAATTCATGTTTGAATAATTTATGTGAACTGAAGGTGCATTATGAAAAAAATTTAGTCATTGTGATCATGTGACTATCATAATTGTCTAAAAAGTTGTTAAAATAGGGAGATTCAGGTTCAATGATAATTTCATAAATGATGGAATGTATTAAAAAAGTTTTGAGTGGTTTGTATTAAAATAGAAACTTATGAAACTAGAATTATTTTCATATAAATTAGATATTAATTTAACATTCATCATATTGATGGATTTAACACTTCAAGAAAAACCAAATTTTTTATATAAAATACTGATTATTGAAATAAATGTATGAATCTTAGATAATATAAGTGAAAATATTTTATTTGATATATTTTTTAGCTTAAAATTCTAGGCCTGCAGGGAATATGGAAGGATAGTGAGTCTGATCTAATGTTTTTAATGGTAGTGAACTTTATCGGATTTGGTAAATTGGAACATTTTTTTATAATCCATGGAGAATTTCAGTTCATAGTAAACAAATTAATCCTATTATGTCTCATTATTATTTTCATTTCTTGTTATAAATAGGAAAGATAATGGGAGAAAATGTAGTTCTTTTTTTAAACAAAACAAGGTCCATTGAGAATGATTTGTAATAAGTAATTCTATAATTCACCCCATATCATAGTAAATAACATAATTAGTCCAATAGATATTTATCTCATCATAAGTAATTTCATATGTTTTTGACATCAAGAAGTGAAACAACAATATTAATTTTAATGAAGATCCAAAACCCCATTGAAATTGGATGTATCAAATACATAAATGTCATGATATAATACCATGGGAAATAATAACAATTATCTTATAGAAATCATTAAAGAAAATATTTCTAGATGAAATTATATAATCAGTTGTTTAAAGAAAATCATAATGTCATAATAGAAGATACCAGTGTTACATCATCATTACTCCATTTCATAAAAGTTCACATTACTGTATTTTAAGACTACTTCTAATGAATTATGGAATAGTTGATGATAAATTCTGGAAATAAAACTATTCTCATACCACACACGCTTTTTCTTGTTAAAAAGCATACAATATATATTTTTGAGGGAAAAATTTTCACCCATATTTTATAATATTTATCATACATATGATGAAAACAGATAACTTTTAACGCATTTTGAACATCTAAGAGATAGACCATTATGTTTTCAATCCAAATAATTTAGGGACCTTTACCCTGGATGGTTTCTAAATTATTATCATTTCTTTGTAGAAATTATATGGTTTTGTTGCGTGATTAAAGTGTAACAATTTTTTGATTAAATAATTTTTTATGTTGGTGTATTTATGAAATTGAAATACACACAAAAAATGATGTAGATATGAAATATATCTATGTAGACATATATTTATTTTTAGCAACCACTTGAAATAGAAAACCACTACCCAATGGTCATCAATGGGACAAGGTTAGGTTGGTTTGATTGTTTTTTCCTGACTATATGAAACTAGAGATTTAGATCGATGGCCAATGTGAAAATATCTAGGTGATTTTTAAGGGATGAGTATCTATACATATGATGGTTATGATTGAAAAATGATATATACATCTATGTACAAGACTATTTATGAGTATTGAAATGAAACTAGGTAATGTGATTGGTTCTACTCATGGAACTAAAGAATCATGAATGCCTAGTATATCATAGTGGTCCCTGTAGTATTATTAATATATATATATATAACATTTAAAATGAAATTAAATGTGTTACATAGGATCCCCATGGCATGGAGATCATAAAAACATCCTAATATGATGAGTGCACTCGAGACCCCTTGGTGTTGGTGTAATGTCAACCCAAGATGGATGATGTGATAATGGTTTTGGGAGGTTCAGTGGGATTATTTGGGATGCACAAGGATTAATGGTGGTGGATTTAATTTTAATTTATAGGATATATGACTCCCCAATGAGTGAGTAAAATATGATTCATAATGGACAACCCATCTATAAACATAGAAAATAATCGATATTTCAGTTGATAATGATTTTTCAATGATGGAAATGGTCATTCATTGTAACATTCCAATATATCTACCTATATTTCATCTTATTAGATTATTTAAAGTGACCCTAAATGACAATATATAGGTGCACCATTGATGGAATGAGGAAAAAATGGAACCTGACCTACTGGGATCTATGGGTAACTATAATTATATTCACATAATTTATTAATGTACAGGTTTAATACCTCTGTATTATAAAAATATCATTTTATGTGAATCAATGGGACTTCACCATTTAGACCTCCCTGATATTTTCTTTGAGATATTTCACAATTTTAATTGTTAAATTTAATTTTGGGTGAGTGAGGAGAAATTCCACTGAAAAATTCTATCAAGGGTCGAGGGCCACACATCCATGTCCGCACATGTTGTCTAAAGAAACAGATGTATCCTAACATCAAGAATATAACAAGTCCCACAAGTCCATTGTCATCCAATTGATATTCACTTTCTAAACCCATATGAATAGGACATAATCTATAAACTAATTTCCCAAATGAACTCTAATTACCACCCTATAATGTTTTAATGGGTATAACTATTGATATATTAGCTTTTATATTAACATAAGCATAACTTGGAAGATAAAAAATCATGAAAAAAATATGTATTCCCCAATTACACAATGGAGTGGAACTCTAAAGGTAATGGTAGACAATAAAATCATGTATTACCCATTCCAAAACACTGATAACACAATGTTAGAATTGTTCCATATAATTTAAATATGATCCATGACCTCATCTCTTATTTATTTCACCTATAGTTTGAATCACCAAAACGTCAATTCAAGATACAAAATGATCCACTATTTTTCCCAAAATAACATCCATAATTCCCATATGAACCATCCCTAGATTCATTCCTCCATATTATAATTTCATTATTCCCAAACTCAAAATGATTGAAGGCTGATAGATATTCAACAGAGAATAAAAAAACTGTCTTTGTCCATCCTCATATAAGAAAACCTCATAGGTTTCATCAATCATTAATTAAGGGTAAAAAAAGGATATAAATAAATAAAGTTTCATATTTTATCACAATCATGATACCCTATGTCAGATGTATAAAATCCCAATATCTAATGACTCTAAATGTATAGGGAATTAAATGATAGATAATGATAGTGTGAAAGTAATTCTCTAATGTCCATATATACTTCATATTCTAGACAAGGATATCCTTATATCACCTCACATGACAATGAAGAATTTACATGATAATCCCCACATACCTTGCAATGAGATCTCTCTCAATAATCAAATATGAAATATATAAACTCAATACACATCATTGTATACAATGTTCACTCATATATAGTAAATAGAGGTGGATAATATAACTAAAACTGCCTAGTTAGACAAGAATAACTGGACTCTAAACACTCCATTCCCCATTAACATAATAACATCAATAAGACCACCATAGAGATAATAATGTATTGATGGCACATGCATAATTAGGGGCTCATGATAAATAACAGAATGGGATATATCATCCCCATCATTCTTTAAATTATAATGTGGTATTTATGGTGGACTATAAATAAAATTAAAAACTATTGAATTAAAATAACATATAAAATAGTTGTAAATATAATTCAATAGATTTCATGTAATAACAAAATAATACCTTTACACTATAGAAACAAAATAACATACATGTGATCTTACATAACCTCATGAACTCTACCTAGTATAGACTACTCAATATCTATTTTTAGAGGATTTTAATATAAATAATATTTATTATTTCAATTTAATAATAGAAAAAAATAATCAACTATTGGATAAATAGAATTTAACCGTTATGATATTTATTAAAAAAATGTATATATTTCTTGTAAAACATGAAAAAATATATCATCATATTATATTTTGAGTGATAAAATATTCGTATGATCATGAATGTTATGTGAATACCATCATTCAAAAATTATGGCTAAACAACCGACTCTTACAATTGTGGTCAAATAGTAAAAACCATGAAATAATTTAGCTATGTCACAACACATTTTTTGGTGATTTAATACAATGAAAATGAAAAAAATTAAAAAAAAAATATCACCCTAGAAAAAATAAATTTATCCTTGTGTGTGTTAGATATGTTGAAGCTTAAATTATATCTCAAATTTTTAACACTACTTTTATATTATCAATTATATCTCAAATAGTCTAAAAAAGAAAAAAAATATGATTCTATATCATGTCATCCATAATCTAGTTCAAAACTATTGTTAATGAAAACACAACCCATTCCCATAAATAGTCATTTTACAGGACAAATTATTTTGATAAGTAGTGAGGGTATATGTACAAAGTGGGGATGTAATACCATGTTTAGTAAAAAGATCACATCTGAAGAAAATAATTCAACAAAAATATAAAATTATAATTATATTGGGAGTATATTATACATAAAAGAAAAATTAAATAATAACATATCACATAAAATAACTAATTGAGTATCTATAATTCTACTAAAAGATTTAGATATAGACATAATTTTACATGGATTGATTACGTGAAATATGACTAGAAATTATCTAAATTATTGGAGATGAATAAAAATAATTAGTCTTGATTATAAGATTATTAAAATATCCAAGAAATTTGAATTATCTACTACTAATCTGTTAATAGTATGGCCTTTAAACATCCATATTCAGCAACCATAATTTTTTCATAGGTACCAAGGTTACGAATTGAAGAGATGATACAATGCATAATTCATTGGAAAAATATTTCTATAGACATATCATGTAAAATAATATGAATTCTCATTTTGATAGGTCAAAATAATAACTAAAGACTACTAAAATAAAATCTATTCCCACATGATCTCAACTTGCAACCGAGGGTGAACCATACCTACTTTATTCAGTTTTGGGGTGTTTTAGACCATATCACATTATATATCAAGGATAATGGGGAAATAAAGTTCCATTCCTATAATTCCTAATATTATGTATCTTGATGACCATATAATAATAAAAGCATAGAGGAAAATGTGACCACATCCAATATTATTAGAAAAATATGGAACCAGTATCCTTACTAATCTAATGAAATCCTAAGGGAATGATGAATAATAACTATAATGATCATAGCCTAATGGTTACATAAAAAATAAGTAAAAAATTTGATATGTGGCCCACATATATATTTTATAACCCTATTTGAATTAATATAGTGGCATAGATCTATTAGGTAAAGTTGGGAGGCATCCCATTTTTATATGATCTCACCCCAACGGAATCCGAACCATGTTATGGTAGCATTAGATAATGGGATGGAACATCAACAAATATATAAATTTATTTCCAGTAGGAATGTAACATGGGCCTAGAATGATTTTAAACCATAGGGTTATTTTTCTAAACCCATAGCACCAAAATGAAAATTGGAAATAGGAGTCGTTATCTATGGTGATCTCATCTAAATGAATCATGATCCATATTTACTTATCCAGATGACTAGGGGATGGGTGACACAGGATTATACTATCTAAAACCCTTTAGTTTTGATGCCCATTTTTGAAATATATTATGGTTTACAACATAGAATTATTAAATAAAAAATTTAAGTATGTGCATATTATCCACCCCACTAAAGAAATATTTTTGGGCTAATTCATGCTCAATAGTTTATATTCAATAATCCAATCAAAATTCCTAAAGAATTTGTTTAACATGATCAAAAAGGTAGGCATTAACCCTAATAATATATCATTATTTCTATGTTGAAGGAATTGGCCAAAATCCCACCATGTTTTCCTCCCTTTGGAAACCCTTTGATTTTTAGATTAATATCAGAACAAAGGAGGATAATGGAACGTAACTGATCCCATCATACCAAAATATAACATGAGATGCATATTTCTGGGCTCTATGTAAATGTTTTACCCTACATTAGAAATGGAATTTATTATTTATAGTTATTACATAAATAGATACTATAGAGAGGGTCTATCATGGAACTAAACAACCTCACCATACTAGTATATGTCAAGGAATAATATATTATATTTATTATATGGTTATATATTAATGGGGGTGAGGCCAACAGTCACACAATGAAAGAAAAATTGTATAAACTATATAAATTTTTTTTGGGAAAACCTACAATGATGTATACAAATACTCCTTGTAAAAATTCCCCGGGATAATTTCCCTCAATATATAAGATTTAAATAATGTTACAAAACATGGAAATTATGATATAAATGGTGGAACACCATGAAATAATTGAATTATAGTGTTACATTACTAATTTGTGTAAGTTCATGTATAGTATCTGGGATAATTATGACCTAATTTAATAATGAATCTATTTTGTATTAATTAAATAAAATGTTTAAAATTATAGAAAATGGGCCCATGTTGGGGTTACTATATATGTCATCGTGTGAAATCCATTTCAAGGTAACGTTCAATGCATGCTGCCTGAAGAAAATTTCACAACACCATAAACCCAAAAGAATTGAAAACCTATTCTTCCCATCCCTAGTAAAACTATTGCATGATCCTCTCCTCTAATGCACATTAATGCTCCATCTCCAATGGCATCAGATCAAAACCCTCATCTATTGTGACTTGAAACAAAAAAACATATTAATTTTTCATGGTAAAAAACATTATAGTTAGTTTAAAAAACCCATAAAAAATATTTTACCTCACAAAACTATAAGGTTACTATTATATATCCTTTACCATTTAATAAATCTCAAATTATGAAATAGTTATCCTAAATTCTGAAAAAACTTATCTTTTTTTAAGATTCATCAAAGAGTAGAGACATAAGGGCAATATATAACCATACATGGACAAAAGAAATCAATATTAATCCTATCACATTGAGTAGTGTAAATTTTTATTCATTCATGTGGTATTCACTATCAAGAAATTTTCATCTTAAAAAAAGGGAATTCTCTAAAAACCAACTCTCAAGTCATAAATCAACACCTTAAATATGGAAAAACACTTAAAATACAAATTTTTCGGTGAAAATTAAATCAGGAACACACCGTAATAATAAAAATGGTTTTAATATTATCAAATGTATTAAATTTCACATAGTTATTCTTAAAAAGAAACCAATAGTAAATAAATTTAGTATTTCATTATACGTTATTTACCTCATGGAAAAAGTTTTTTCTTATATGTTTGATCACCCAATCCAATATAATAATATAATAATTTATAACACTAACCATATGTTTATCATTTGGATACTCAACAATAATATTTCCCAAAATTCATGGTAACACTTCATTAAAAACGAGTTCACATCTGAAAGAAATTATCATTAACTAGTGTCAAAAAAACTGGTAATACCTAACATAGGCTCCCATTAAATAGTTATTCTATATCAAGAAGTTATTTATGTTTAATATACATTTTATTTAGTGATAATATATTCATAAATATAGTTATTAATTTATAATATTTATCACTACATATGTTTACTATAATATCAAATATCATTCTATTATAAAATTAATTTCAATAGTCCCTTTACGTATCTTGGAAACCTATATTTTTTTATTTTTAATATATGAAATTTATTAATGAGAACCAATAATACTATTCCATTCCAAGAAAAACAATTAGAAAATAAAGTGATACTAAATTAATAAATATAAAAATTTATAATTTTATACAAATTTTATTGAAATTTCTTTGGGCGAGATCAAGCATAGTTTCTAGATCCACCAAACGATGGACCCAAGAAGCATGTATACACCACATTTTCTCTGATCTTAAAATATGATACAATATGAGATACAAAACCTAACATGTATTCATACCATCATCATATCCCAATTTAATGGAATGAATTTCCCACTTTAAATTTAGACAACCATCAATATAATAAGAAACCAAAACAAATGTATTATAATCAATTAACAATATAAGATGAACCAAAATTAAACATGACCACTCAATCATCACTCAATAATAAATTTATTGAATCATTAAATCACAAAGAGACTGATCCAACATATATGACATGTAATAAGTTAAAATAAATATCACTGGAGTAACCCACAGAAACATACTACATCATGGAAACTAGACACATAATTGTGAAAATAAAGACAATCGTCGAAATATTGGAAAATTAAACACGCTTACAAAATAAAATAGTAGGACACATACATCTAATACATTAATCAATCATAAAACATATACATTATTATAGTCTATCACAACACTAAAAAAACATTCAATGAAAAGAATATTTTAATATCCTTTCCATATATCTACTATGTATGTAAATTATTCATTCATGAGTATTAAACCAAGGAAAAAAATTGGGAGATGATGAATCAAAATATTATAATCAAACTATTATCATGAATAAGAACAAAAATGAAAAAATAGATATAAAAGGAATACCATAAAACTCTAACATGTAAAATCATGGAATTATTAAACTAGAAAAAATAATAAACACCTAAAAATATAATGAAACAAATTTAGGATGGTGACTTGATCCTATAGATAGGCTAAAATATTATTTGAAATTGAACATGTTTTTTCTAAAGATAAATTCACTAATAAAATTAACAATAAATGGTGAATAATTACATGAATAACATGATAGAACCAATGAACCATTTCAACCACTACATTCTCATACCAATAAGGAAACCCATCGTACCTAACAAATATGTGGTCTAACATGATTATTCGGGTGATATGAGTTGCGATAATAGTTTATAAGGCCTCAAATAAACAAATAGTTAATAAAAACCCTTACTAAATAATAATGATAAAATAAGCCAATAAAATAAATAAAACCACATATTTTAAAAGAAAAGAGGGGGACTGACATCATAGAGAATAGAGAATGTGAAGAAGAAGAAAAAGATATAACCATATAGAGGTATATAGACATTCACAGTGAAGAAGAAGTCATTTGTGAGAGGAACCCAAGTATGAAATTTAAAACTAATAGAATAGAATGTTATCCAATAAAACTGTTTCTTTTTTTTTAAAATATCCATTATTCACTCAACATTAGTGATTTTATTAAAGAGTTCATCATAATTTTTTTAAAATCAACATTTATAATATAGTTTTACATAATGATAACATAATTCCCAATAAATAAAATCACATAGCCAATTGATGGCCCATAATGATAAAATTAATCTAAACATGGTGATGGTGTCCCAATGTTTCTAAAAAAGACTACCTTAGAATTCAATAAGTTTACACAATGAAGAAAGTAACAAAATCATTGGTTTTATCTGGACAAACTCAAAATATATGGAAACAAATATATTATTCAATAATTTTCAACTATATTGATCGCTCATAATGATGTTTATATGGGTTGAATCCATAACATTCAAACACTAAAAAAACATCCCTTCACATTGGGTTTGTTAAAAAATACAAAAAATGGTTAAACATGGATAATATTATCATTTACATGAATTCATTATCTATAACATGAACTCAAATGTAAACTAGAATCATTAATCTCATATAATGAATCATCATCCAGAATATATTGGTAGAATGAAAATCATCAATCCACACCTAGTAAAAAGAATATAATACATATCATAAACGATGACTTGTAAAAGAAAATAAAGAAAAGATACAAACAATTAGCCTTATATAGTATCTTATGATCCCATGGATGAATAACAAAACAAAACAACCTCGATAAAATAGATCACCCTCTAGTGTAAACCACCATCTGAAAAGAAATCAATATTTTGAGACTCTATAGTGATGTAAAATCAAATCATCCAATATATAAATATTATTTTATATATCTCTATATAATAATTATTCCCCATCCATCAAAGTCCTAATAACTATGAAAAATTATTGTTATAAAATAAAAAACACCACTCATAACTCATAAGAGTCTCACATATCTTATATGTATCTAACCCCTATCAATATCCAATAGATAAATACCATGGTATATCATGATCATAAGAGTAATTTTACTAATGTTGTAATGACCCACCAATTCTAATTTTCATGAGAGTACAACAAGTCAATACTAGGCCTTAAGTGACATATTCAAGGTGCCAAATGCTGGAAATCAATACTGAAGGGTTTTAAGTACAAACAGAGGATGATTTACCCTTTAATAAATAAACCCATAAACCAACCATAACCAAACATTCGCTATATGATTCGTGAACACATGAAAGACCAATAAACACTTAATTTGTATCAAAATACATCAAAGTACACCACAGTGGAAGACCAAACTAAGCATCAAATTACAGATCAAATGAACAACTCAAGACTCTCAAAAGACATGACAACCCCATTCTCCACAAGCTCCAAGCTCCACAACATCTCTCAAGCATCACCACAAGCCACTAGAAATAAGATTCTTTTCCATTAATTGTGACTCAGAATACAACATCTTGAAAAGCACCAACGTGCCAAAGTAGGGGTGAGTATAAAACTCAGTAGGTTTTCCCCAATGACTTTTCTAATCACGCCACTAGGATTGAAGAGTTAACCACAATTATATAAAAATTGATTATATAAAACATTTTTTCAAAAGTTGTTTATAACTAAATATAAACATGTTTCCAAAACCATTAATAACCAAAGGCAATCCAAGAGAAATTGAAACCAATTTTCCAGCAAGTTATTTTTTCTAGAAAAATAACCAAAAAAACCTTAAGAACCATTTCACAAACATTTATTTTTGGCATACCCAACCATTTCACAAACCCATGCAACCAACCATGCATGCTACCTAGAATAGTGGAGAATCCTCGACCCTTATCCATCCTAACCATGATGGGGGAGACTTCTTACCCTCATCCAACCCAAATGCACATGAATTCTTGACGGGGGAGAGCCCTAACCCTTATCAATCCCAACACTGACGGGGGAGACCCCTAACCCTTATCCATCCTGAATGCAATATGAATGTTTGATGGGGGAGAGTTATAACCCTTATCCATCCCAACCCTAATGAGGGAGACTCATAACCCTTATCTGCCCCGAGTGCTACATGAATGTTCACAACCATATATTCCCAAAAATCATGCCAAAAACTACACTTTCAATAAAAACACATTTTTATTGAAAAAAATTTCTGTCAAAACCATTTAAATGCCACACCATTTCAATTCCAAACCATTTCAATAAAACACCTTTTTTATTGAAATCCAATTCCATCAAATTCATTCCAATTCCAATCCATTTAAAAAAACCATTTTTATTGAAAAAAAATTCCATCAAAGTCATTTCAATAGAAAACCATTTCAATCAAACACCCTAATTATTGAAAACCAATTTTTCATCAAACCATTTACGATTTCAGAAAATCAATAATTTAAGATAAATATTTAAAATTCAAGAATCCAAATCACATTGCACAACCATTCAATAAGATTTCACAATTTCATCAAAACCATAAATCATTAATAAAGAAGATTTAATACATTCCTTTCACAATTAAATCCATTCAAAAAAATAAATTTTAAACTAAGTCAATCAATTCTAACAAGAGGAGTCGAGAGTTAAGCCTCCTACCTCAAATATTTTGACGAAAACCACAATGGTCGAAGAATGCTCAAGAAAATCGGGACGATTCTCCAAGAACCCACCCTAGATCTCTTTTCCTAGAAAGATCTGGACCAAATCACATCATATCTGGAATCCACACACTTAGATCAACCCATAACGAGTGTTGATATAAGAAACTGATAAAATAATAGAAGTATATCTATGTAGATCTAAAAACCCGATCAAGAACGAAGAAGAACGATCACATACCTCAAGAATCCAGCTTCGAATATCAAAGTGAAGCCTTCAAATCTCCTCTGGAATGATGGAAGAACCTTCCCTGAACTTAGTATAAGAAAAATCCCGAGTTATGGTTTCTCAGGATGAAGAACGAGCCACTTATTGGAAAAAACACGTGAGATCCACCTTTATAAGATCTCGTTTAAGTGGCCGCACAGTTTTCTCACACAGTTAGACAAACTGTGCGCTAACCATGCGTTAGCCACTACATCGGCAGACACTCCACGCACAACTTGGGCACACAGTTAGACAATCCGTGCACTGCCCATGCGAAAGCTACTTCCTCAAGGGCCCACTACGCACAGTTTTGCCGCACCGTTTTGGAAAACCGTGCGCCACTCGTGCGACTTCCCCTTTGCCTAAAACATCATTTAAAGTTATTCAAACTCTCTCATTAATCACCATTAAAATTAAAACCATTAAAATAATCAAGGAAGGGTTACATACCAGAATCTTGGGGTACTTCATTCTCCCCCCATTGGTCTTTCAGTCCTTGAAAAGTAGAAAACCTTTACCCAACTGAAAGAGTTATAGCCACAACTCTTTCATTTCCTTCTCACGTTCCCAAGTATCTTCTTGAATCTTACCATGCTTCCATAAAACCCGCACTAGAATGATAATTTTTCCCTACATTACTTTCTAATTCCTATCCAAAATCCATACCGGGATATGTATCAATGAAGAATCTGACTCTTGGTCAAAGAGATCCAATCTGATCACATGGTCAGGATCAGGCTGATACTTTTTCTACAGAGATACATGGAAGACATTATGTACCAAACTGAATTGTGGTTGTAATACCAACTGATATGCCACTTGTGCAAACCGTTCCAGTATCTCAAAAAGGCCAATGTATCTAGGAGATAACTTTCCCTGATTCCCAAAAGGACGATGTCCAAGCCTTAGAGAGATCCTCAAGAAGACATGATCCCCACAACAAATGACAACGGTCTTCAATTGTGATATGAATAAGATTTCAGATGACTCTGGGTCGTCTCCATCCTCTTTATAATCAACTGGATCTTTTCTGTTGTCTCTTGGACAAGGCTTGGCCCTACTAGTGAAGTTTCATCTGTTTCCACCAGGCATAGTGTATAATAACAAGGGCGACCATAAAATGTTTCAAAGGGATCCATGCGTATTGATTAGTCACTAAAATTGGATAATATTCTTTGTTAATATCATAATATTAATGTTTTTAAAAGTGCATAAACATCAATTTTAGTCCAACTCAGAAATTGAACTTCATTTCCCATCATTGTGCAATTCATGCTTAAAGTGTCAATTTGGGGCCACTCAATAATTTGCATGTGGAAATTACAATATTCATCATTTTAATTAGATGTTTTGTTATGTGATTCATCACTTCATTTGGAACATTTTTTATTTTAGGTATGAGGGATGAATCACAAGGTAAGATGGAGATTTTTCCACCTGAATGCAGAAACTTGTTGAAAAAAGCATAATGGGCCTAAGGCCCATCAAACAAATGTGGGGCCCACAAACCAAGCCCAATGAGGCTCAAATTTTTAAATTAGAAAAATAAAAATTTGAGGATCATTTTATTCAACTATGGACAGAGCTAATTCTGATGTTTGTATGATGATAAAGGGACTTGAAGTTGAGATTTAAATGGTGGACCCGACATTAATGCACATAAATTTGTCCCACCATTTCGACCATAACTTCCAAACGACTGCGCCAAATGACCTGAATTTGGATAGCTGATAGAGGACACAGGGAAGAAGATATTTTTCCTCTACGACTGCTAATTATTAGTCTGCCTTCAATTCCAAATTCACATGTCAAAATGGTGGACGAATCTGGACGAAATTTCCGGGTCAACTTCGAAACGTCAAAATCCCTTAATTTTCTCACCCTCCTTTTGACTCTCTAAATTAATGGGGATGGAATTTATTGTGGTGGGGTGTCTCTAAGGCTCCAAATATGCCTATATAAGGAACTTTTATTGAAGGTAATTATCATCTATCATTTTTCTTTGAATCCATGTTTTTGTTTCAATTGTAATTTCCCGCTTTCATTTTGTAATAGCCTCGTCAATTTCTCTAAGGTAAGTTTTTCATTCACGTTTAGTATTTTAGTATAATTTATTCTTATTCACTTTTTATTTTCCTTTTCTTCACGTATTAATACCATTGAATCAAAGTCTTAATTTATTCACACCCTCACTTGTGAATTCATCACAGAACGGTGGAGTGATCATTTTGATTAATGTTTTTCTTATTCAATCCTGCTTCTTTAAGTCAACTACCCAATTCCATTGATATAATAGAATCAATGGAGGGCTAACCTTTTATGGGTTTATCCTAGGGAGTTTTATGGTCTGGATTGAATGTTATTTGATGTTCTTAAATTCATAAGTTTGTTCTTTATTTTAAGAGTTCCTTTATTTGATTTATCTACTACTTTGTCTTCACTGACTTTAATGATGACACATTTTGAGTGCTAGTATGATCCAATTTCTCGGAGTGCTCATTTAATTGATCCAATAAGTGAATTAGTGATTAGCCTTGAAATTGTGTATGGATTAAATCATAGAATTATATTGAGGGATTATTTCATTTAATGGATACCTCTTGAACTGATGAACAGAAAATATAATGAAAAACTAATACATCCAATCAAGCCCAAGAGACAACCTAGGATAAACTCACCTTAATTAGTTGTTTTAATTCAAGTAATTTTATTGGTTTTTTCTTTAAATTAAATCAAACATTCTTCAAATCAATCAACACCATAGTTGGCTACGTCATAGCCAATCCCGTATCTAATCTTAGTGTCTCAAGGATTCTTCTTCGGTCCCTGTGGATTCGATCCCTACTTTTACTTCAAAGACCGCTTTTACAGGTAGGGTAAATTTGGGTGTAACCAAATTTTTGCGCCGTTGTCAGGGACCCAAGTAAGTACCTTAGACCCATGTCTTCTTTTCTCACCCCAAATTCTCTATTCTCACACTAATTTCTCTTCTCTTTCCCCCTTTCTGTTTCTGTGTGTCCAAAAAAATCCCAAAACCAATTTTCAATAAACTCCAATGGATTATCCTCCAAAATACCCCTTCATAAACCAATTCTGTAATCAAGTCAAAAATCAATATTGGGAAACACCTCACATAGGTAATTTCATTGACCAAACCTTAATTGAATGCACCACACCAGATGAGATGTAAAATCAATAGGATGCTAATTGTTTAATGGATCTATTTTCATACCTCTCGAGGATGATTGAAGAGATCAAACATAATGAAGTTCATGATGTCCAAACATCTATCAATCCTAATTCTGAA
This sequence comes from Viscum album, assembly GCA_963277665.1. Taxonomy (NCBI): domain Eukaryota; kingdom Viridiplantae; phylum Streptophyta; class Magnoliopsida; order Santalales; family Viscaceae; genus Viscum; species Viscum album. The sequence goes on along the minus strand of OY728137.1, from coordinate 1,874,514,765 downwards.
ATCATTTTTAAACATTTTTTTGAAAAAATGGTTAAAATGAATTCAGAAGTTTCATCACTAAATTAGAAATACAAAGCATTGAGACTTATGAAGAACCCATTCCCACTTAGGATGTCCTTTCCTCATCACTGATAGAAGAATCTTTTATCCCAAAACCACTGAGGAATTTAAAAAAGAACTAACCTTTGGATATGTGATAACTGAAGAAGATCAAAAAAATGTTGAAGTATCTTTCAATCAGGAGGAAATTGATTTTTTTGACTCAAAAGAGGAAAATTTGACATCATGGATAGAGTTTCCTAAATATAACTCCATTGATAAATTTTTAGAAGCACCAATAATTGAACCATTAGGAGAGATAAAAAACAACGAGTCCATACCCATTCTTGATATTCAAATTGAAAATTTTCATGATGAATCATATTTTCAAAATGAACCAATTATTTCTAATTGTTTTAGAGAAGAAACTGATTTTGATTTAATTTTTCAATCTAATTTAAGAAATTTCAATGGACCCGAGCTCAAAATTATTTTCCTTCCTTCCCAACTCAAGAATCCCATAATAGGTGATAAGAAAGACCTTGAATTTTTAGTTCATTCATCTAAAGAAACCAATAATTTTGTAATGGTCATTAATGTCATCAGAAAGAATATAAGTTCAACTGAATCAATCATTTCTGATATTACATGGATTTTCCCACTCATTTTAGAAAAATGACTCTACATAAAAAAAAATCTAAAAAAATAATCAACCTAAATCTTGTTGAGGTAGATAAAAATGGGGCCTAAAATTTTTGAAAGTTAGAATTGGATAATTTTGGGGGTTCAAGTCGAGATAACGACGTTAAAAAAAGCGTTGAATGGGAGGAAACCCATGATTTTCATGTTTCCAATCATTTTGAATAATTTTATTTTTCATATAATAAATTACCATAGACTGTTGACCTGTTCTTCTTTTATGAGTAAGGATGGGTATGAAAGGGGAGCGCCATATTCATCCATGTCACGTGGTGTGATCTCTGAGTAATACCTTACCCATAAATTTAAAAATAAGACAATGTATCATTAGTTTAATTTGTTTTGTTTTATTTTTATGCTTTTATAGGTTAAAAAAATAAAAGGACAGGTTATAGGTCATGGTGAAAAGCCCATCATAATTGTCTGATACGTTAAGACTCAAACCTAGGATTGAAGGAAGACTGTGGCACAATCTTTCATCATCAACCAACAGGTGACATCATTCCATGATTATCATTTTCAATTTCCTCTTTGAACAACTCTCCCATACCCCCTTCTAAGTTTTCTTTAAACACTGGGGATAGTGTTATTCTATGTTGGGAGGAGATAAAAAATGATTTTATTTAATAGGAACATGCATGGAAAGAAAAATTCCATTAACCTTGAACATGATTACACACATTGAAAACTCTGAAATTGGATATCAAATAATTTTTCATGCCTTGATTCTGATTTTAATTCAAGTTTAAGTTCATGAGCATAGTTTTTGGAAAGTGCGGTTGTCAGATGTGATTTTTCTAAGTTTACATTTTCATCCTCTTAATAAAAATTCCACAATGCACGTCTACTAGATCATGGGTGTAAATTTGAGTTCTTGGGTCCCTTTCAATATAGCATAGTGTTCTGGGGTCACTTGTAGTATAATTTGTGTATCCAAAAACAAAAAAAATTAAAATAAAATAAAACAAAAAAAATGAAGTGCCCAGATCAGTGTGAATCACTGAGAGGGGGAGGGGGTGAATCAGTGATCCCTTAAAGCTTTTTACTAATTGATTCTTAATCAATTAAACCTCTATGGCTGGTTAAAGCCTCGATCCACTCTTCTTGTATCTCTCACCTTTCCACGAATGCTGCAGTAAATGTAAAGGCACTGGACACAAGGATTTACAAGGTTCGGCACCAAAGGCCTACATCCTTGCCATGCTCTCCCAGCATGGATTCTCCCATTATAACTTGTTAGAATTACAATGGTCGATACAGAGTCCCACTGTATCTCTCCTGAGTCCCACAGGAGGGTCTTTATACTGCATCCCACAGTGTTACCAGAGTCCCACTGGCCTGCTCCAGAATCCCACTGAAGACTTCTTCTCCATGAGTCTCATAGGGTCTTCTCCTGGCTCCTCGAGTCACACGAGTAGCTCTTCTTCTTGTTCAGCTCTTCAAGTAACTTCAGCAGCCTAGGATAAAGGCTGCTGGACTTGCTCTTCTCTTCTGATCACTTGTTGTTGATCAGGGCTTCTTGTTTAGCTCAGGCTTTATCTCCTTCTTCAGGATGACCTGGCTTCTCTCTTCAACTACTGAATGCTCAGACAACTGATGTCTTTAACTTCAGTCTGGTCCAGTCTCACTCACTTCAACTTCATGCACTAAGTGCAGGGCAACTCTGCTTCCTCATGCACTGATTGCATGGCTTCTCAAATTCTTCAAGATCTTTGGTCTTGGAATCCTCAAATGCACACAAGCTGGTTTGGCTTTATTCACGTGTGCATGTCCATGCATGCATGCATGCACTCTCCTTCTCTTTCTTCTAGGTGCAATAATCCCACAAAGGGTGTAGTCACTTCAAGCACACACCTTCCTCCTCCTTCACACACTTTATCCAATTTGTTTACACACATAAAGTGTGTTTTACTTTAGTGTGGGAGTCTTCCACTTCTTCTAAGTGTATACACTTCACTTAGTGCACACACTAGGTTCGGCCTCTTTTCTCTTTGCACACACTTCTTTCACTTTTGCATACTCATGAGTTGGCCTCCTCCTCTTCTTGTTGCACACACACACTTTAGTGTTCTTTTAGTTTGTTCTTCAAGGTGTGCACACACAAGGTCACAACCCTCGGCCTCTTCAAATGCACACACTTAAAGTGTGTTCTTCTTTGTTCAAATGCACAACCAAGACTACGGATTATTCAATTCTTACACACACACAAAGTGTGGTCTTCCACTTCACTTGGCACACACCACTTGGTGTTGTTCTTTTTGCACACACATGGCCTCGGGTCTTCCTTCACTTTAGCACACACACACAATGGTGTGGTCTCCTTTGTTTGCACAAGGCTACGGCCTTTCTCTCCTTTTTGCACACACAACCCGAATGTGTCCTTCTCCACTTATGCACACACACTGCCCACGGTGCTCTTCCTTCACTTGGCACACAAGCAAAAGAGTCGGCCTTCTCAATGTTCACACACGAGGCACGAAAGCCTCGGGTCCTCTTCTGTTTTTGCACACACCCAAGTTGTGGTGGTCTTCTTGTTTCACACACACCCAAGGCTACGGCCTTTACTTGCACAAACCCGAACTCAAACTAGTCGCGCAAGGGGGTGTGTCCACTCTCAACAGCCGTGCAAGTTCTCAGTGCAAGGGGCAGTCGCGCAAGGTGCATGAGCACCGCGGGGCGCTTCCTCCTGTCGCGCAAATTCACGAGCAGAGAGGGTGACAACCACGGGCGCGCAAGGATGCGGCCTCGGGTTCTTCCTGTCGCGCAAGGGAGTAGGCGCGCAGGGAACACTTCAAAGCCTCGGGTGGCTTCGGGACAACAGCCGCGCAATGTTTTGCGCGGTGGCTTCTTTCTTCGCGAGGCAGAGGTGCACTCACGGTTCTCCGGATCTTCAACAAAGGATCAGCAAAGCAACACCGAGGTCTCGGCCTCTCTTTATATAGGCAGAGGGCCTCGGTTCATCCATGTGGGATATCTTTCAATCTCCCGAAGATTTCGGGATTTCAAGATTTCTTTAAATCTTGTTTTCTTCTCTCTGTTCACGCGGGTTCCATTTATTTTTTCTCCTCCACGTGCATGCGACTTAGAACGCATGCACGGTCTTCGTCTCTTCTATCCCATGCAAAACATGAACCCTTCGTGGCCTCGGCAGCTTCTCTTGCCTCGGCCTCAACTGAAATCCTCCAAACATTGCATGCATGGTTATTTTTAGGCATGATCCTGTTCGTTATGGCCAGACGAGCACCATGGAGGTCTCGGTTTGCTCGGAGGTGGCCGGATGCTCGAGAACAGGTGGTCAGATGGCCTCTGGTTCAACGGGGACGTCGCGGGTGCCGCGGTCGAGCTCGAGGAAGGAGATGAGCTGGGAGCCGTCGGATCAGATCTTCAACGGCCTGGATCAGATCGCCTCGCCTCGGGATAGATGAGCGGCTCGGATCGGGCACGCGATGAGATGGACGGCTAGAATTCACTCCCGGTGAATTTTCTGCGTCCCACATCGAAACGTGGCGCGGTTTTCTCGCGCTTTATCACCCTGGCGCTCCCATGAACGGCCAGTTGAACTTCTCCCCTCCCGGTGCCACCCCGCACCGGGTTCTCTCTGCGGGCGCGCTCTGCGCCCACCTATGCTCCCTGCGGGCGCGCCTCTGCGCCCACTCATGCCTCCTGCGGGCGCGCTTAGCGCCCACTATGCACACATGGGTGCGCTCATGCGCCCCTGCCGCGCTCCTCCGGGCGTGCCCCAGGCACCCATGCGGTGTCTTGGGTGTGCGCCCTGCCGCCCTGGCTCGCCCCACGGGTTCCCCCGGGCGTGGTGCCCTAGTGCCCATGCCTTGGGGTTGAACCCCCAAGGTGCCTTGGCTGGCCAATTTTTTGGCAAAGGAAAATCTAATGACTTTGTTAAAAACAAAGTTCTCCTCCATATAGAGCATGCCAAGTGCCACTTCTTCCAAGCCATCATTCTCATTTCTCCTTCCTCTCTTCTTCTTCATTTGAAATTCCTCCATTATCTTCAACATGTATTCATTACTTAGGAGTGAATTCTTTGAAGGTTCTCCATCAACCGAAGCTCCTGAATCAAATAATTCTTCAATTTTCTTCAATGATCCAATTAGAGGTCAAGTTGGATCACATTCACATTGTCATGCACTAAGGATTAGTACATGTTCTTCTTCAGCTCACTTCATCCACTTAGAAGTTGTGGATGGCTCTCTTCATCTCCTCATGCATTGTGAAGACAATGCATGGTCTTCTAAAAGTGTTGTAACTTTGTATCCAGTTGATACAAGTTCTTGGAACTTAATGATCAGCTCAACAATCGTCAGATTTCCATGGAGAATGTTTCAACCATATTCTCTAATGCCACTTAGTGAATCTCCTAAGTGACATTCCTCTTAGTACCATGGCCATTCTCCTTCACCACCAACACCAACACAACCTTTGTCATTCATATCTTGACATTCCTCGACATCCATTCATTCTAAGACAACAACATGTCTCATTGACAACAAATGCAACACAGTGCACTTCAATCTCCCCCTTTGTATTTGTTGTCAATACACTCTTTCAGCACATATGAATGGGTCAATATGTGTGCCAATATTTTCTCCCCCTTATTGGCAATCAAATGAAAAGGTGTGGTGTGGTTCTTTTTCAAAAATCTCTTCCTCCATTTGAAAAGTATTTTCTTGAAAGACACTAAGAGAAGGATGATGTCACATGTTCTCTTTAGCAAAGAACCTTTAGTAAATCATCTCTAAGTCTACTTGGGCTAACCCGGTGTAGAAAACAAGAGTGATATAACCAAGGAATTCAAAGCTATCCATAATTCTCTACACATGTGAGATCATGCTTAGGGGTTTGAAATTTTTCAGATATAACAATGAATTTGCTAAATCCTGCACATACTTCACAAAACACATTAGAATGTTCAGGTGCAAAGATAAAGCTCCCCCTTTCATCCATTTGTCTTCAATTCATACTCCCCCTTAATTGACAAGATAAACTCAATTAAGAAACAAGGGATGAAAGTATGATTGGAATACCTTCACTTTTCTCAAGATGGTATTAATCTCAAAATCCCATCTTCTTCAGATTGGATCCCCCTCAAGGGGTGCACTCCATTCTGTCCAAACCATCCTCCAGTTGAGAATGTTCATCATCTTCAATTCCCTGCAATGTCAGCACATGTAAATACCAATAGTATAAGGGAATAAGATGGAACCTCCTTGGTTCATCAATGTGAACAACAAGGTTGAGAAGATTCTCTCAACCGAGATGTCCCATTTTCACCATTCTTCACACTTGCACATTTGATCTTCATTGATGATTGTGCTGGTGTGGTTCTCAAACCATCTTCATGTGAAACCTTCTTCTTCCCTTTTGCTTTAGCAATTGCCAGAGCTTCGTCTTCAACTCTTTGTAGTTCTCTGGCAAGTTGCAACTGATGTGGCCATATGACAAGTAAATCATTTGGAAGAGTGGCCCCAGTTCTGGAAGTTCCACATGGTTCCTTTGATGCTGTCAAGCTACCTCTCTTAGGCAACTTGTTTTCAATCAATCCCTTCTTCTTCTGGATTGATTGTCTTTTGGAGTTCAGTCTGCTTCTATTTAGTTTCATGGCTTCTTTACAAAGGTCCATGATGTGTCCTTTCTTTCCACAGTAGAAGCATGTCTTGGTGGTCCTTCTGGATGCATCACCCTTCTTGGATTTGAATTCCAAGGACTTCTCTTCATTCTTTAAAATCTTCTTGGGAGCATCTTCCAATTTCTTATGCTTGCTTCCCAAGGAATCTTTCTGAGCCAGGTTCTGTGATCTTTTCTTCTTTTTAGCTCTGGATACAGTTGTAGATTGACATGTATCTTTTTGACCACTTTTGCAATCATCCCAGATGTTGTCAAGTAATCCAAATCTGTTAGCAGTAAACAGATGTCTCTGGACCTGTGGATGCTGCTTCTTTTCTTCTGGATTGCTCCCCCTAGGCATGGGCTTCCTCTGTGCTTTGGCATTCAGTGGATTGTACCAACAATCCTTTGCACAATGCCCATACTTTTTACAACACCAACATTGACCCACAAATCTTGACCTCTTGTGTACTTCTGATTGCTGGGTACTTTTCTTGACAAGTTGTGTTGTTTCAGGAGAGCCCTTCTTCTTCACTGTCTTCATCCATATTTGTTTGGAATTATTCTTCCATCCTGCACTTTTTGTGGAAACACAATTAGATGCATCAGTACAAGATGGTATGGATGGTACCTTCTTTCTAGAAGTTGTTGCCCTTTTATTAGAGGATGTCTTTCTCTTAGAATCATCCTGCTCAAAGCATACTTGAGTAGCAACATGTCTTCTTTCAACTGACTGGGAGGCTTCAGCTTTGGGTGATTGCAGATTTTTTAATATCACCTCTAGTTCTAAGCATTTCATATTGAGGGAGTTCTTCTCATCCTCAATAGTTCTTAGCCTTCCTTCCCAATTTTCTTTCAGCTCTTTCATATGGTCATCATGCACCTTCTTCATTTCTTGTAATGAATTTTCAATCTCCTTTACCCTGTTTACTTTGTCTTCAAGTTGAGCATCTCTGACATTCATTGAAACATTGTGTCTCTTTTCCAGTGCATGGAAAACATCTTTGATCATTATCAAAAATATTTCTTTCTCAGAAGAGCTCCTTTGCAATTCTTCACAGGTATCTTCATATCTTTCATTTCAAAGAGAAACGGTTTCATCTTTGGCATTTACCAGCTTTATGAGAGTGTTGGTTATGCCAACCCTTTTAGCCAGCTGATCTTCCATAGCATTGGCTTCTTCTTCTAACTGTGATTTTTCTTCTTGAAGATCATGGATGCCTGTAGCTATACACTTTGCCACTTCCATGGGAACTGTCTTCTGAAGATATTTGAGTGCACTCTGAAGATCATTCATTGTTTCAACTTCATCACAGCTAGGACAGGCTTTCTTCATCTTCTTGGCCTGTTTCTTCTTTCTATTTTTATGAGTCTTGGCAGATATCTCCATTTGAGGCTGGTCGCTCATTTCCTCAAATCTGCACTTCATAAAGACTCCCTTGGATCTTTTAGAGGTAACCTCCCTTTGATACCAATTGAAGTGCCCAGATCAGTGTGAATCACTGAGAGGGGGAGGGGGTGAATCAGTGATCCCTTTAAAACTTTTTACTAATTGATTCTTAATCAATTAAACCTCTATGGCTGGTTAAAGCCTCGATCCACTCTTCTTGTATCTCTCAACCTTTCCCGAATGATGCAGTAATGAAAAGGCACAAGACACAAGGATTTACAAGGTTCGGCACCAAAGGCCTACATCCTTGCCATGCTCTCCCAGCATGGATTCTCCCATTATAATCGGTTAGTATTACAATGGTCGATACAGCTTCCCACCGTATCTCTCCTGAGTCCCACAGGAGGGTCTTTATACTGCGTCCCACAGTGTTACCAGAGTCCCACTGGCCTGCTCCAGAATCCCACTGAAGACTTCTTCTCCATGAGTCCCACAGGGTCTTCTCTTGGCTCCTCGAGTCACACGAGTAGCTCTTCTCCACTTTAAGTTCTTCAAGTATCCTCAGCAGCCTGGGATAAAGGCTGCTGGCCTTGCTCTTCTTCTGATCACTTGTGGTGAACAGGTCTTCTCGTCTTGCTCAGGATTTATCTCCTTCTTCTAAGGATGACCTGGCCTCTCTCCAATTACTGAATACTCAGACAATTGATATCTTTATCTTCGGTTTGGTCCAGTCTCAGTTCAACTTCACTTCATGCACTGAGTGCATGGCAGCTCTTCATCCTCATGCACTGACTGCATGGCCTTCTCAAATCTTCAAGAACCTCCTAGTCTTGGACAACTCAAATGCACACCACTGATTTGACTCTGTTCACGTGTGCACGTGCATGCATTCATGCATGCACTCTCCTCTTTCTCCTCTTGGTGCAATAAACCCTCATAGGGTGTAGTCACTTTAAGCACACACCTTCTCACTAAACCGAAGACACCCTCGTGCATTCCCGCCACCTCTGGTTCGAGCGGAGCTCGCGGGAATGCACGGGGAGGCCTCTGCCGAGCTCGGGGAAGAGGACGAGGCCGGGGCCGTCGGATCAGATCTTCAACGGCCTGGATTAGATCGCGGCGCCGCGGATGGATCGTGCGGCGTAGATCAAGCGCGCGATGGCTCGGACGGCCAGGATCTCTTCCGCGGGAAAATCCCGCGTCCCACATCGAAACGGCGGCCGAATTTTCCGCGGCTTATCAACCAGGCGCTCCCTCCAGCCGCCCAGTTGAACTTCCCCCTCCACGGTGCCGCCCCGCACCGTGTTCTCCCTGCGGGCGCGCTCTGCGCCCACTCTTGCTCCTGCGGGCGCGCTCCTAGCGCCCCCTATGCATCTCCTGAAACTCGCGGGTGCGCTCATGCATCCCTGCCGCGCTCCTCCGGGCGTGCCCCAGGCGCCCATGCGGTGTCCTTGGGTGCGCCCCATGCCTCAAGGTTGATGCCCTGGCCTTGAGGGTTCCCCATGGGCGTGGTGACCTTGAGTCCCACAAGTGCCTTGGGTGATGACCCTCGGCTAGCCTCCTTGGTGGCCTATTTTTTTTGCAACAAAAACACTAAGTCCTTTGTTTAAGTGTAACACGCCAAGTGATACTCCAAGCCATTCTTCCTCTTCTTTATTTCTTCTTCTTCATTAGAATTCATCATTCTTCTTCAACACTTATTTATCACTTAGGAATGGAATTCCCAAAGGTTCTTCTTCTTCAACTGAACTCCTGAATCACATAGATCTTCAATGTTCTTCAATGATCCAATTAGAGGTCAAGTTGGATCACATTAACATTGTCATGCACTAAGGATTAGTACATGTTCTTCTTCAGCTCACTTCATCCACTTAGAAGTTGTGGATGGCTCTCTTCATCTCCTCATGCATTGTGAAGACAATGCATGGTCTTCTAAAAGTGTTGTGACTTTGTATCCAGTTGATACAAGTTCTTGGAACTTAATGATCAGCTCAACAATCGTCAGATTTCCATGGAGAATGTTTCAACCATATTCTCCAATGCCACTTAGTGAATCTCCTAAGTGACATTCCTCTTAGTACCATGGCCATTCTCCTTCACCACCAACACCAAAACAACCTTTGTCATTCACATCTTAACATTCCTCGACATCCATTCATTCTAAGACAACAACATGTCTCATTGACAACAAATGCAACACAATGCACTTCAAAAAATTGAAACAAAAAAATAATGACCACATAGAGATATGTTTTTTCTAAATGCATGGCATCCGGCACTTGGGGATCGTGACTCCATAGTTGCCTTTCCCAGAGTTAGGATTTATATCTCTATTGTAGAGTATGGAATTGACAATATGTGTGGCGTCCGACGCTTGGGGATCACGACTCCATAGTTGTATTTCCCAGAGTTAGTCTTTTTATATCTATTGTGGTTAAAAAAACAAAAAACAAAAAAAAGGATACTCATCTTAAGGTTTAATGTGATTCCCACCTAGCACTTCCATTTTTTACCCTTGAACAATTATGATGCACAAAACTTTATCATGCTTAATTGAAATTGGAAGAAATGTGGTGATGAATTTGAACAATGGAATGGGCTTGGGCTTGGGATATTGTTATATACATAGCTAGTTTTAAATGATTTTTATGGGTTTCATAATTGTTTTTTGTATAAGTTATTTGGGTGAGCAATGTGTATTAAAATCTTTTTGGAAAAGGGGATTTGAATTTCATATTAGTAATATATTTTCCTCGGGACAAGAAAAAATCAAGTGGGGGGTGTGATTATTCACTGAAAGTGGATAATATTCATTGTTATGATATTAATATTAATGTGTTTAAAATTTCATAAGCATCAATTTTAGTCCAACTCAGAAATTGAACTTCATTTCCCATCATTGTGCAATTCATGATTAAAGTGTCATTTTGGGCCCACTCAATAATTTTCTTGTGGAAATTATAATATTCATCATTTTAATTTTATATTGTGGTATTTGATTCATCACTTTATTTGGAACATTTTTTATTTTAGGTCTGATGGATTAATCATAAGGGAAGATGGATATTTTTTCACCTGAATCTAGAAACTTGCTGGAAAAAGCATAATGGGCCTAAGACCCATCAAAAAAATGTGGGGCCCACAAACCACGCCCAATGATGCTCAAAATTTTAAAGTATAAAGATAAAAATATGAGGATCATTTTATTTAACTATGGCCGGAGCTAATTTGGAAGTTTTCAAGATGATAAAGGGACTTGATGTTTAAATTTAAATGATGGGCCCGACATTAATGCACATAAAGTCGTCCCACTATTTCGACCATAACATCCAAAATACTATGCCATATGACCTGAAATTTGGAACGCTTATAGAGGACACATTGATAAAGGTATTTGTCTTCTATGACCTCTGATTATTAAGCTTAATTAAATTCCAAATTCACACTTCAAAATGGTCGACGAATCTAGACGAAATTTCCGGGTCCACTTCGAAACATCAAAATCCCTTAATTTTTGCACCCTCCTTTTGACTCTCTAAATTAATGAGGATGGAATTTATTGTGGTGGTGTGTCTCTAAGGCTACTAATATACCTATATATGGAGTTGTTGGTGAATATAATTATCATCTAACCTTTTTCTTTGAATCCATGTTTTTCTTTCAATTGTAATTTCCCACTTTCATTTTGTAATGGCATCATTAATTTCTCCATTGTAAGTTTTTCATTCACGTTTAGTATTTTAATAAAATTTATTCTTCTTCACATTTTATTTTCCTTTTCTTCACACGTCGATACCATTGAATCGAAGTGTGAATTTATTCACACCTGCACTTGTGAATTCATCACATAACGGTGGAGTGTTCATTTTGATTAATGTTTTTCCTTCTTCAATCCCACTTATTTAAGTCAACTACCCGCTTCCATTGATAGAATAGAATCAATGGAGGGATAAAATTTTATGGGATGATCCTAGGGAGTTGCATGGGCTAGATTGAATGTTATTTTATATTCTTAAATTATTAAATTTGTTCTTTATTTTAAGAGTTCCTTTCTCTGATTTGTCTTCTTCTTTGTCTTCACCGAATTTAACAATGACACATTTTGAGTACTAGTATGATCTGATTCCATGGAGTGATCATTTAATTGATCCTCTAAGTGAATTTGTGATTATCATTGAAATTTTTTATTGATTAAATCGGAGAATAATATTGAGGGATTATTTCATTTAATGGATAACTCTTGAACTGATAAACAGAAAATCAAATGAAAAACAAATACATCCAATCAAGCCCAAGAGACAACCTAGGATAAAGTCACCTTAATTAGTTGTTTTAATTAAAGTAATTTTATTGGTTTTGTTCTTTAAATTAAGTCAATATTTCTTCAAATCAATCAACACCATAGTTGTCTACTTCATATCCAATCCCGTATCCAATCTTAGTGTCTCAAGGTTTCTTCTTTGGTCCTTGTGGCTTCGATATCTACTTGTACATCAATGACCGCTTTTACCGGTAGGGTAAATTTGGGCGCAACCATGTATCGAGGCTTGATAGCTGTTATTGTATGAGAACTCCACTAAGGGTATATGTTCCTCCCTTGAGCCACAAAAATCCATTACACAAGCCCACAACATGACTTCCAATGTTTGTATCATCCGCTCGGATTGCCCATACGTCTGAGGATGATACGCCGTGATCATAGTCAATTGAGTTCTGAGGGCTTGCTATAATGATTTCTTGAAATGAGATGTGAACCTCTGATCTCTATCTAAGACTATAGATACAAGTAAACCATGCCTCTTTACTACTTCTCAGATATATATTTTTGAAAGATCTTCCACCGTATGGGTTTCATGAATAAGGATGAAATTTTCCAACTTGGTTAGAAGATCCACTATCACCCAAATGGCATTGTGTTTCCAAACCGTTCATGGAAAACATGTAACAAAATCCATTTCTATTTGATCCCATTTCCACACTGGGATAGGTAATGATTGTAACATACCTGTAGGTCTTTGATGCTCTTCTTTAACCTGCGGACAAGTTAAGCACCGTGAGGTGAACTCGGCCACCTTACTTTTCATGCTGCTCCAGCAAAACTGCCCCTTCAGCACCATATACATCTCTTGTGTACTTGGGTATATAGCCCATCTTGAATGGTGGTAATAATGAAGGAGTTGTTCCTGAAAAACCATAGGTTCAATCATCCGTTCTATGAAACACAAAACTGAACCCCCATCATGTTTCCAGCCATCAATGGTCTCCCCACCGTTGAGTATTGAACTTATTAGTAGACATTCTGCATCAGATGTTTGTTCCTCTTTGATCATTGTTACTAAATTAGGAAAAAGTTTGTCTGAAAAGTGAACAACAAAATCACCTCGGTGTTCACATTCCACATGCATGTCAGCTATGACCGACATCAACTTCCATTCGTCTAAAGCTTCTTTCTCCAACTAGGCATATAACATTCTACTCAATGCATCCACCACCGAATACCCTTTTCCTTGTCTATACATCAAGTCAAAGTCAATAATCTAGAGATACTCCATCCATCTCCTTTTCCTAGGATTCAAATCTCGCTGTGAGAAAATGTGTTTCATGCTTTTTTTATCCAAAAACACAGTAAATTTCTCACCAAAGAGATAATGTCTCCATGTTTTCAAAGCATGGATGACTACGGTCAACTCCAAATCATGTGTTGGGTAATTTTTCCCATGAACCCTCAATTAACTTGAACTATAAGAAACAACATGATCTCTTTGCATGAGAATACAACCTAACCATGATTCTGAAGCATAAAAATACACCACATACCCCTATCCTGATTCTAGCAAGATCAAGATAGGTGCCGAAGTAAGCCAAACTTTTAGTTCCTACAAAGACATCTGACATTCTTCTGTCCATCATAATGAAGAATTCTTCTTTGTCAGAGCTGTCATTTGGTGAATATATTCGTGAGAAATCACACACAAAGCATCGGTAGTAACTATCTAGACCAAGAAAATAGCATATCTCTAACACATTCATCAGTGGTTGCCAAGAGATAATGACTTCTATCTTTTCAGGATCAACAAAACTGCCTTTCTCCGAAATGACATGTCCAATGAAACATACTTCCTGTATCCAAAAATCACACTTTGAGAATTTGGCATATGAACGATGATCTCTCAAGATTTGTAACACTGTTTCCAGGTGCACCTCATGATCAGCCCTTGTCTTTGAATAGACCAAACTATCGTCCACAAACACAACAAAAAAGAATCCAGATATCATTGAAATATACTATTCATAAAATCCATGAAGTCCACTGGTGAATTCGATATACTAAGAGGCATGACTACATATTGGTAGTGGCCATATCTGCTTCTGAAAGCTGTCTTTGGAATATCCTCCTTCTGAACTCACAATTGGTGATATCCTGGTCGCAAGTCAATCAAGGAGAACCACTGATCTCTCCTTAATTGATCGAATAGATCAAAAAGGCGTGGAAGTGGATATCTATTCTTTATTATAACTTGGTTAATCTTATGATAATCAATACACAGCCGAAGAGTTCCATCTACCTTCTTAACAAATAACACTGGTGCTTCCCATGGAGAAGTACTTGGTCGAATGAAACCCTTGCATTCCTGCTCCTCTAAATGCACTTTCAATTCCCATAACTCTATTTTTTCCAACCTATAATATAGAAAGTAAATAGGACTGGTCCATGGAAGAAGATCAATCGTAAAATCCACTTCCCTAAGTGGTGGTAACCCTGAGAAGTTATTGGGAAAGACATCTGGAAATTGATCCACAACAGATGGAAAATTATTTTCCTCAAAATATTCCATTAATGCCAAAGTTAAATCTTCCAATTGGTAAGAGATCGTTCCTACCATTTTTTCCAACATGCTCTTTGCACATTTATTTACCATCCTCTCTCCTCTGAAGAGATAGTTGATGTCATCCTCAGTCGTGAAACTAATCGTTCTCCTATAAAAGTCGATGTGAGTCTTAAACATTGTCAACCAATCGATACCCATGATTACATCATAGACATCCCTATCCAACATCGAGAAGTATCATTTTAACTCATCTCCATCAACTTTAAATTCAGCTCTACTGGTGTACCGATGAAATCGAAGATACAATTCATCCTACTTATCCACACCTCTTCCTTTTCGGGTTCAGCATCACCCCGAAAGTTTAGTGGATTCTACCTCATGAGCTGAATGGTATGATCCACATTACTTGGTTAATTCCTCCAGTTCCCCGTATCCACAACTTGAAAATCTTAGACAATACTCCGAACCATCTCTTGGTTCACATGTGGTTCAAGTGCAACCACATTTTCCATAGCTTCTTCGAGTAAGATCTGATGATGCCTACTGGGTGCCATTTTCTATAACAAAAATGACCTCCTTCAATCTCACTCTCTTGCAACTGATGTCTTAGAATTTCAAATTCTATCACATCATCTATCACAAAAATTGTTTTCCAAAACATCATTTTTCCCATGTTCAACCATTTTTGAAAACATTTTTCATTCCTTTTGAAAATCAACCAATTTTCAAAATACCCAAAATACCATGTTTTCAAAATCATATACATGAATACAATTTCTTCATTTTTCAAAAATTCACACCTTGCACAAAATCAGAAAATAATTCCTCATAATGAGATATGAAATCCTAGTGGGAATCCAATCCTCTACAATGCAATTCATGCTCATCTCATTGGCTAAAACCATGAGAATAAGATTTTTCAACATTATATAAGTGTATCCAAAACACTTATTTATGCAACACTCTGGTAACATAAAGTTTATCATAAATGGGTTAGATACGTTTTTTTCTCTATACATTTCAAGTTCTGACAATCCTACTCCTGTCTAAGATTTCAACCCAAGGAATAGACAATAATGAATTTCAACTCCAAGACCAAGAATGCCGATGACTACTTGTTAGGCAAGGGCCGAAAAAGATGATACCATTTGTAATGACCGGCCAATTCTCATTGGATTTTGAGTAAAACAAGTCATTAATAGGCCTTAAGATACATCCCAAGGCGCCAAAAGCAGGAAATCAATGCTGAAGGGTTTCAAGTACAAGCTGGGGATGATTTACCCTTTAATAAATAAACCCATAAACCAACCATAACCAAAAATTCACTATATGATTTGTGAACAAATGAAAGACCAATAAACACTTCATTTGATTCAAACTACATCAAAGTACACCATAATGGAAGACCAAACTAAGCATCAATGTACACAGTGAATGAACAACTCAAGACTCTCAAAAGACAGTAAAACTCCATGCTCTAAAAGCTCCTAGCACTAGAACATCTCCCAAGAATCACCACATGAAACTAGTAATAAGATGTTTTTCCTTTACCTGTGTCTCGAAATACAACATCTGCAAAAGCACCAACGTGCCAAAGTAGGCATGAGTATAAAACTCAGGAGGTTTTCCCCAATTAATTCCTTACTCATTCCACTAGAATTGAATTGATAGCCACATTTATATAAAAAGGGTTTATATAAAACATTTTCTCAAAAGTAGTTTATAACTTAATATAAACAAGTCTCCAAAAGCATTCATAACCAAAGGAAACCTAGGAGAAATTTAAAACAATTTTCCACCAACTTATTTTTCTTGAAAAATAACCAATCAAACTTAAGAAACATTTCAAAAATATAGTATTTTTGTAGAGTGAAGCCTCTTATGTCAACGGTTTTGATGAAAACCACAACACTCACGAACTCTTAGAAAACCGGGTCGATTCTCCAAGAAGCCGCCCTAGATCTCTTATCCTAGTAAGATAATGACCAAATATCATTATATTTAGCATCCACACACTTAGATCTACCCATAACGTGCATATATATAAGAAACTGAGAGAAGATGAGAAGTAGATCTAAGTAGATCTAAGAAACCAATCAAGAATGATGAATAACGACCACATACCTCAAGAATCCTGCTCTGATTCACCAAGAGAAGTCTTCGGATCACCTCTGGAATGATGGGAGAACCGTCTCGGATCTTAGTAGATGAAAAATCCAGAGTTAGCGATACTTAGGAGGAAAAATGAGCCACTTAGAGACAAAACGCATGAGATCCACCTTTATAGGATATCATTTAAGTGGCCGCATGGTTTTATCGCACGGTTAGACAAACCATGCGCTAACCATGCATTAGCCACTACCTTGGCAAGCACTCCATGCATGTTTTGGCCGCACGATTAGACAAACCATGTGCAGCCCGTGCAGAAGCTACTAGATCAAGGGCCCACTGTGGATGGTTTGGCCGCATGGTTTAGACAACTCGTGCACTGCCCGTGAGACTTTCCAGTTGCCTCAAACATCATTTAAAGTTCTCCCGAATCTTCTATTCATCACCCTTAACTTTAAAACTATTAAAATCATCAAAAAAGGGTTACATACCAGAAACTGGGGGTATTAAAATGTGTTCTCAAATGTGGACCAATAATGATAATTCTACTATCTGCACTACAAAGAAGTGAACGAGGGAAATCAATGTCGGATTAAACATAAAATAATGTGAAAACTACCATCCCAAAAATAAAAAAATACGAAACCAACGAGTTTTAACCCATCAATAGAAATAACATGACAATATACACACATAAAAAAACCCCAAACACAGCTATCAACATCCCAATATAATTATATTCACAATGATATACCCCTAGAACCAAATTATTAGGGCTATTTATAAAAAGGAATACTACTAAAAATTTCATTGAAACCTATTGAAAAGGTATAAGCTAAACACAAAAAAAAATACACACTAGTATTATATCACAAAATAATATGACATAATTTGAATAACCTTTTTGGTTTAGTATCATTGATTACTAGTTACATTTAAAATTTATTATGGAACACATGTTAACATTTATCAATAATCAATGTTCTATATTCTCTCTTTGAGATTTTCCTTAAGTTATAGATTATACCATAACATAGGGAAATGACATAGAAGAAATGGGAGATATAAAATTCTTAATAATTTAAATATTTCAAACATGTAATCTATGTATATATTATAATAATATGAGAAAAAATGGGTAGGGATTAAATTAATTATAGGAAATAAAGTGTAATAACATTATTTGTCCCTAAATCTTGGCATAAGGGAATGTAATCTCAAATGATAAAATTTTTTCCACAGAGAAAGTGAGTCGAGTCATGAGTCATTAATCATGAGTAAAAGAGAATAAAAATATTCAAAATATTATAACCTAGTAGTGTGGCATATATAGAAGAATATAGATAATATTTCGTGTCTACCCACCAAGATATTCTTCATAATTTAGTCATGGTCGAAACACTTCTGTATCAATTTGGGCCTTGAATAATCCTCTCATGTATATTTAGAATTTTGAAAAAATTTATATTATACCAATTTATCATAGTATTAATCCTACCAAGTACAAATTTTCCTAGGATAAATCTTCACATGTGCAAATTTGTTTTTGATAAATCCTTCTATATTCCCTTTGTATTTGGATAAATCATTCTGCGTACACTTTTTCGTTGGATAAATTCTCATGTTCATCATTTTGCATCAGATAAATACAATGAAAGACAATTTAAGCTTATGAAGTGTAAGTAATAAATAATAATTGGAAGGATATATTGTACCCCTCCCATTATTCATGAATACATATCGATTCCACTTGAGATTTATATTTTCCCAATCATTAATAACCAAGGGTATGAAAATTGGGTTTAGTAAATTTCCATGATGGTTTTAAAAATATTGATATAATTAATGATAATGGTAGATATGTAACAACCAGGTAAATAAATGATATGAAATTTTCATAATTATTAATATTTGAGAATTAAATATTAATTTTACTTTAAAGGGTGATATGTTCAATGGCGTAACTGACATGCAAAAATGAGTTTCTCTGAAATGTCATGATGCACACAAGGCAGTCATACTGAAAAATAATAATATAATTTTATATTAAATGGATGTTAACGCATAGTCTTATTATTTAAAGGAATGAACCGAACTAACAATAATTTTATTAAACATGTTTGTTAAATGTTTTTACATTTATCTAATAAAATTTATTGGCTAAAAATTATAATGAATACAATTTTATGTATAATTGCTCTAATATTTTTAAATGGTCATTTTACCGCCTTTTGATACTGAACCCCTTTTAAATCTAGTTTATGTTACTATTATTTATTACATGTGACAAAATAAACATCTTCTCTATAATGGGGAAATAAAAATTTACATTGGGTAAATTTTTAGTATTTTTCTGATAATGTTAATTTTTTAATGAATAGTGAATAATACTACATCTTAATTAAAAACTGCATTTTTATTTATATTAATTATATTGTTTGGTTGTTATTTTTTTTAGTTTTTGGGTTTAATTGGATTATATTTTTACCATTTAATCTAATTATGGTAATTAGAAGTAATTTCCTTTTAAAATTGAACATAAACAAGTGTCAATCTTTTGATAGTTATTATTTTTTAAAAAAATGCATTTTTGTTTTGACAATAGGAATGAATTTTAAATTATTTTACACAACTTATTTGATTTAAAATTGGATAAATGGATTCCATATTTGTAATCATAAGTTCCATATTGTGTAAATAGGTAATGTTTATTTTTAGAATTGTGAATATTTAATTCAGTAAATATTTTATTTACCATCTATAAAGGGTAAATCAAGAAAATAGGAATGAAAAATAATATTATAATAATATAAAATTACCCTTACACTTTTCTTATACATATTGGATGATACAGGTTCGACCCTGGTAATTTTTAGGTTAATTTTGGGACTCCATTGAGCCACATGGGAGTGATAATGACACTATATATTAATTAATTTAACGTAATGACAAAAGGTACATAAACATATATCTTTTATAAAAACAATATATGGGGTTATATAAGTGATATCTTGGACTATAAATATTAATCATATGTATAAAAATATTTCCTATATCATGGTATTTTATTTCTAATTTATAGACATTATATAAATAAACTAAATTATGAAACAATGGGGATGCAATAATTGCTTCATTAAAAATGATTCAAATAAATGATATTATAAATATTAAAAAAATTAATTTGCATCTTTTGTTCCATCAACGAATTTTATATATTATTATTACTTGTTATATTTGAATTAATTAATATTGTTATAATTAATCAAGGTGTTTTAAAATTTCTAAATTTCTTGATATATATAATTTAAAAATTTACATAAATTTGTTTTTAAAACAACTAATATTTTATTAAATGATAAAATAATATGAAAAATATAAAATTCATCCAAACAACTTAAATAATGTAAAAAATTTCATAACTAATCCATTTTGTGTCTCTTTTAATTTTATCGTAAATATATTAAGCATATATTATGAATATATAAGAGGTCATGGTAAAAGTTAAATAAGTTAACAAAGGGTTAAATATAAAATATGATGATTGAAAAATATCCCAAACCTATCCAATTATTATATGATTATATTATTTCTAATTATATACACATTATAGTCGAATTAAATATGTTTTGGACATTTTTAAACCAAAAAATTTTATATAATAAAATAGTATTTTCAAACATTCCTAAAGAGCCTCTCCCTCCCCTATAAAAATCCATCACCACTAACTCTTACTCACACCACTCAAGCCCCCTTGTATCTTCCCAAATGTATCAAAATAAGCACACAACATCAGTCTCTTCCACATATGTACATGAACATAGGAAAAATGAACTTCAATAATGAATTTTGGTTGAAACCAAAGAGAGTTTTCCGATATAAAGGTAATGTCTTCCCCCCAAGTTCTCTTCTTTTATTTTACATCCTCACTACCAATTCTATTCATATTATTTTTTACATAAAAAACCTGTATAATCAATATATTTGGGTGTTTTTATGAAATGGATTCAAACAAAACTTACAAACACCTCCATCTAATGGATACGATTATAATGTTTCTGTGTACAGTGAAGTGCTACCTCACGAAATGATGATTGTTCGATTTTCTCCTACCGCATCTCATGGTGGAAATTATTATTGAAATATTTTGATATGTGATATATATTATATTTATATTGTCTCTATGCTTCTATATTTTTCCATTATATCATTCCTTTATGGATTCCAGAATGGGTAAATATGATAATTTCAATTGAGGATGTGCGGACAACCACCCCCTCAATGTGATATGACCCGTGAAGGCCATACCTGGAATATATAAAGGATGGAGTTACTGAAAATATATATGATATTAAACTATAATTATAATATACCTATGTATAATTATTTATTCATTCCATTATTTACGAAATAAAATTGAATGTAGCGTTCATGCGTATGTATGGCTTAACATCTCAATTAATGGTGAATTTTATTTCTTATCTCCATATGTTATGTACAATTATAAATACATATATAAACTATATATATATAATATATATGATATCTAATTCATGAATATAATTGTGTATAAAATGTAATTTTTACAAATGGAAACATTTAACAATAGGAGGTTCATTTTTGACTCAAGTACCAAATATTAAAAAAATAATAGTTATTAACTAAAATGATTATGTAATGTTTATAACATGGTAATAAGTAATATAAAATGAATAATAAAAATGAAAAAGGATCTTAGTAAATTATAAATAAAATTTAGTTAATTATTCAAGATATTAAAGAATGAAGAGTCAATTGAGACACGAGGTAAGGGAACTCTTGAACCCAACTTACATTCTTTGGGAGAATCTCCTACTTCTTTATTATGTCGTGATACGAATATGTGTGAATGACCTATGATTGTTTTATGGTTAATATATACTTATATTGGGTGTATTTATATTTTTCACACAAAATTATTTAATTGGTTTATCCTTAATGTAATGATACAATCATTGTAAGAAAACCTCTTAACCCAATTTCCATTATTGGGGTTAGACTTATACTTCTTGATTATTCCATTCTATGAATATGTGCGAATGACCTCTTATTATTTCAAACATAATATCCACACATATTAGGTGTATTTATATGTGTCATAGATAATTATGCAATTGATATATCCTAAATATAATTGTACAATCATTGCAAGGGACAACGGCTCAATATTATTTCATTGAGGCATATCTTGAGATTGTTCCCCTTCTTTTTCCTATAAGATGTATATATAAACATTTTGAAATTTTATATCAGGAATTTATATATTCTCAGGATATTATTTGTTTTTCTGATGTTATTCTTTAGTTATTTTTATTCATGTATTTCCTCAAGTGGTAATGGACTATTTAACCAAAACATCGTTTTAAATGTTTTAAAGATTTATATTTCAAAATCATTAACATTAATGTCCATGTTTTTATAATGGTTTTATGGATTTATTTATATGGTCATTAGTATTTTAAAAAGTTAATTCCTTTAAAAAATTCAATGTTTAATGGGACTATTTGATTTCAAATTGTCCTTTATAAATGTGTCTTTTAAATTGGATTGATTGTGTTAATATCTTGATATGATATATTTTGAATTTAATATTGAAATAGAATATTTAATTTATGGTTGTTTTATGTGTTATGATTATGTTATTTTTTATGGTAATTTTTTCGGAATATGGGTTGTTCCATGATAAACCATGTACCGCTGAGCCCAAGATAACTCTCCAATGCTTTGGGTAATGTGAGAGAGGTAAACCATAATGTTTATCCTAAGAGATTTAGGTAATATACTCTGATGGGTATTCCAAATGTAACTCCCTAAATAGATGTGAAATCTAAAACATATGTATATTATGGATTCCACATGTTACCTTTATGATTTACAATTTACATTTTTTATTAATAAATATTATAGTTTTGCTTGGTATGTTAAAGATTGTAAAGTATGAATTAATTGATTTGTATGTATTGATTGACTAAGGTTTTCATTCATTAATTTAAAACTGTTACTGGGATTCTTATACTCATCCCATGTTTTTAAAATGTTTTTCAGAGGATCTAATGAATGGTAAAAGAAGGGAATATTTCAGGAATATTTTTATCCTGAAAATAACTCTTGTTTTCTTTTAAGAGTTTTTATTTTATGGAAAAATGG
The DNA here is from genome assembly GCA_963277665.1 of Viscum album. Taxonomy (NCBI): domain Eukaryota; kingdom Viridiplantae; phylum Streptophyta; class Magnoliopsida; order Santalales; family Viscaceae; genus Viscum; species Viscum album. The sequence goes on along the minus strand of OY728137.1, from coordinate 1,874,491,890 downwards.
ATACTGAGTAAAAGTGTCTCCTTTGTATCATTTGAGATGTAATGTAATAGTTATGGCCTAATTAAATGAAAAAATAAACCTGAAAAGATCCTCTTTATGGATTAAGAGTTTTTATTAGAAACATTGTTTGTATCTAGGTATATTCATTAAGATAAATCCTTATTTTATAAATTTATCAGATCAAGGAATGTTTGATACAAATTTAAGGGGGAGTATCTCAAATGACATTCATATAACTTCCTAATGGCTTGCTTTCAATAATTATTCCAATGTAATGTATATATGACTTTGAAACATTTTCTAGCATAGAAATCACTTTCAAGAAATTGTTTGAGATATAAAACACCTCCGTTATTCCTTGACACCATTGTGGACGATAGGTTGTATTTAATAAAATCTTATTTTCTCAATATTCTTATATTTTAATGAATGGTAAATATTAGTAAGGAATTTTCAGATATTTTACCTTATCACATGATTTTAAAGTATATTATGTTTTTGAAAATGGGTTTGAAGAAGGAGACCCTTGCACAATCTATTTATATTTTCTTTTAAATTATACTATTTCAGCGTATAATTATGGTATTTTAGAAGGACCACTGATTGAATGTTTAAACTAAAACTCGGTCATACTGTTTTATCGAAAGCGCGTTTTATCCGATGTTTTGAAATTATATGACATACCTGATTATTTTTCAAAACTATTTTTTTGTGATCATCAATATGACTGAAGTTGTACAAGGTGTATTTGGATAAAAAAGAAGATGATTTTTAAGGATCTATAAATCATTGTTGGAATGTGTGAACCATCTATCCATGGGAGTAAGATTACAATGAAACTAGGTGGACACTATTATCAAGATACGATGTTCATTATTTAGGAATAATGTTATTTTACGGAGGTAAATAATTTTCAATATATATAAGACATCATGAATTAAGATATTGAGGTCATTATGATTTGGGATAAAAAAATAGATCCTTAAGACAAGCATTGTGGTTAAATAATGTTATGGTTATTTTTGAGGAGTTTATCTAATTTTTGTGAATTTTATAAAAAATTTTATATTTTTAAAAAGTACAACAAGATGATTGTGTGGAAACCCGTTGTGTTGGAAATAACTGTGGGAATCGTACCCACAACAAAAGTGTGGTTGGTATTTATCACCTACCACATGACTATGTGAAGTCCCTGGTTAGTATGACTTATTGTTTTTAGTTAAATTATTTTATTGATCAAGAATAAGTTGATTTGGTACACTATGTATTATCTAATTATAATCCTTAGTATAGGAAAATGATTTGGGGAATAAGTGATAAAGGTTATTTTGGAATATGTTTGCTATTTTTGGGAAACTATATACCTATAGAAAATAGACTAATTTAGTATTTCAATTGAGGAGTGATGGTGGAATTCTATTTTGGAAGAATCTATGTTTTTAATATTGAATAATGGAGATTTTGGTTATTTATTTAAATGATTAAACAATCATAGAAAACATGTGACGTGCTTAATTAAACTTCAGTGTGAGACTTTAAGAGTAGTTGATGTTATTTGGAGATAAATGGTGTGATTTACTATTGAATACTATGTGATCAAATCCATCTAAATTTTGGAATTCAGACTTAGAATGGATTATTTTAATGTATATTAAAATCATTTGTGTATTGAATGGTCTTTGTTTAGATTTGGGTATTGTTTACTAAATTTTAGAGATTAAGAGTAGTATTTATTTTAGAAATGAATATCCTTTTTGAGGATTATCTAATCTTGTAAAAACCATTTTTGTTTTGGTTAATTTCATAAGACATTTGAAATATATGTCACTTTTTTTGATTATGTGATTCGATAGAAGTTCATTCTAGTGCATCATGTGTGACCAAGTCATCTTGAATACCCAATTTTTGGAGAAAAGATGAGTTTTGGGTAGAAACTTACTAAAATATGAAACTCTACTTGAAAAGAAAGTATATTTCCTTATGTACTTATTTAATATCATAAATAAATTCTATAACATTATGAAGTGGAACTTAAAACAAAAATGGTTTGTGTCTACTTTTCCTACTTGGAAACCAAAAACCGTTTAACCCATCCCATGTTTGTGGTTTTCTTGTTTTTAACTTTATCCTGGTCATGTTTTCTATCACTCTCCATCGGAACATGACAGTTGGTTTTCTCTTCCATATCCTTGTTTTCATGGAATCCTTAAATGGGTTATCTAAATTTACCTTTTTTGTAACAGCCCGAGATTTTATGAAAAATATTCTTTTTAATATTATTAATGTCTTGTGTTTTATGCTACACCAAAAGGATCTTGCACAACACGCATCCTTGACTTGCCTTGCATTACACGCAATCGCAACCTTCCTCGATAGCGTGTGTAGTACGTAATACTGATTTTCACGAAACAACGATATGCTATTAAAATATTATTAAAACTAGCCGTTATGAATAGTAATAACCACTTTTTAAATTTTAGAAATTTTAGCTCTCAAAATGGACTTTATTTTTGGATTCGGTGTATCGAATTTAGCCTAAGGTGAAATTTTGGTACTTTTCGGATAACTTTCATATTCTGATGAATAGTGAAAATTACTAAATTATAATTAAAAACAAATTTTTTAATCGAAATAATTAATATTAATAAATTATTAATTTTAGTGGTGTTAAAGTATATTTAGAATATATTTTTACAATTTAATACGATGTTGGTCATTGGATGTAATTTTACATTTAAACCAGACATAATCAAGTGTCAATCTTTTGGTAGATATTGTTTCTTAAAAACACGCTATTTGTTTTAATAGCGGGATTTAATTATAAAATTAATTAATTCAACTTCTATGTTATGAATTTGGTAAAATAGACTTCATTTTTGAATTCGGAATATGAAATATAGCTTAGGATGAAATTTTGGTATTTTTCTGAAAACTTTCAATTTTTTATGAATAGTGAAACCACTAAGTGGTAGGTTAAAAACTGAATTCTTCATAAAACTTAATTTTACCGCTTCTGTAAATGTAATTTCAAAAATCCGAGAGACACGGTTTATGTCAGTAAGTAAAATGTGGTTCAATGAGATGAAAATAATTTTTGGTGAATAGTAACTTTTTACTTTTATTTACCACGGTTAAAAGTAAATAAGGTAATTAAGGGTAATAATGATATTAATATTACCCTAACACATGTCCTAATTCTATTGGACAAGTGTATCTCGACCAAAAAAAACCTTAGGTGTAAAATATTATCATTTAGGCCCACTTGGATTAGATTAGGACATTTATTTTAATTTAATTCAAAGAAGAGTTAAAAGAGTTAAAATCAAAGTTTATTTACTAAAACATTTTTAATATAGGGTTATACATAAGATAAATTCGATTGTAATTATTCATTAGAAAGATAAAACGATTTCCTACATAAGGATATTTTATTTATAATTTTTATACTTTAAATAAATTAATTTATTTATGACACAACGATGATGTAGTAATTACCCTTTTTAAGGAAATATTAACATATTTGATGTTATAAATGCTCAAATGAATGTAATTTGAGACTTTTTATGAATTCCACTAATTTTTTAGGTTACTATGATATATTAGTGTTGATTTAATCAACTTGGTTCTAACATATAATTCTGTTATGACTTTCACAAAAATCATATATCAAATAGTGTCAAAATTGACACAAAATAGTTTTTAAATCAAATATTATATTATTAATTGTTATTTTATTCCTAAAAATCTAAGGTTCGGTCAAATGACTTAGATAAGGATATATATATTAATAATAAACTATTTGGGGTTCGTTTGGCATGTTATAGTAAGTTTATTAACCATATAGGGAAAGAAAACAAAAAGACACGGTAAAAGTTAAATTATTTAACTTAGAGTTAAATCTAATTGATAAGGTTAAAATAATACCCTAAAATTCTCTAAATCTTATTGGTTAATAGGATTTCGACCCATCCCCACTTTAGCTTCGAAATAAGACCCTTTGGAACCATTATAAACCGATTTTGACATTAATATAAAATAATATTTTGAGGTATTCCTAAGGTGTCCCTCTCCTCCCTTATAAAAGGGCACCTCCTCTCCCTCCTCCTCACACAAAATTGAGCACTCAAGCTCGGCCAACCCCTGCCATTTTCTCCTCTACACTTCCCTAGAAAAATTCTAGAGGTCCTGGTCTTCTTCAAAGACCAATCTTAGTTCCCTAAGTGGAGGATTCAAAGAAGCGCTCCAAAGAAGAGGTAATATCCATTACCGATCTTTTCAATTTCTTTCTTCTTCAACTTCTTCTTTTTTAGTTGTTTCATGATAAAGTAATAACATCAGTATTACTTACATACTGATATGTTATTATAAATATGAAACAACCCTAATTCACCTTCTATCCATCCTACGGAAAAATTAAATCACCGCGCGTGCGTACGTACGGAATACCGTCTCCACGCCGTGGTGTAATCTATTTTCCACCATCACCTTACAAGGATGGGTATAATGGTGTAATGAGTAACTATTTATGATTATTATAAAGTGATATTGATACTGAAATAATATTCATACACTTTAACACAATTCCACGACCATGGGAACGATATCATCGCTCGTGCGTACGTACGGACTACCGTCTCCACGACGCGATGAGATTCATTCTCCATGTTAACCATTTAAGAATGATTAAAAAGTATATATAAGAAATAATAATGAAATATATGACATTATAAAGCTACTGGATTTATGTATATATGTATATGTATGTCATCTACTTACTTCCATTCAAGACAATATGGAAAGGAAAACAGCGTTCATGCGTACGTACGGACTACCGTCTCCATGAACGGTGTTTTTCATTTCATTTATCTATCTTATATATATATATATACTGAATATATATGATATATAAATCATATTTTATATTCTGGAAGTAAGTAAATCATGATATAAGTAATAATAATGTCAATAACAACAAGTCAAAACACCTACGATAAAATGAAACGATTTTACCCAAAACGCTTCTTTAACGTGGAATTTACAAAAGAATGGGTAATATAAAGTCATAAGTGAACCATATATGATATCATAACAGTGAATATGATTCTGTAATAAGTCAATGACATTATTTAAATCATTATACAGGAGGTTCGGACACATACGAAGCAAATCGGACCTAAGGTAAGGGAAATATCACAATCTCATTTTTATCTGAGATTGTTTATTCGTAAGTATTTACTGGGGTGTATTTTATCATCCACATCCATGTTCCCTCAATATGTAATATTGTTTCCATACAATTACAATAGTTTAAATCCAATTTTACCCTTCAATGAGTTTTTAGTAAAGAATATGAAAGGAATCTTTTGTCGTTTTTTCGTACGAGGAACTTTTGGACTTTTCCGACAAAAGTACGAAGAATGTTTTTTTAACTTATACGGCATGAATGGATTTTTAAAACATTATTTCCAAGAAGCTTCCTTTACAAGTTTCCAAGTTTATTTTTAATCAACTTCTTTTAGTTTAAAATTTTATGACATGTTAAGAAAGGAAAAGCGTTTTTGAAGTAGAAAGGATATTTTCCTCAAGAATGGAGTTCAAGTATTTTATCAAAATTATTTTCCATCTAAGAAAATAAAAGGGTTCTGTTTTTATCCCTATTATTACATTGGTTTGATTATGTTGTGATGGAAATATTTTTATGAATTCCTTTATCTTATATGAATTGTTTTATGATGTCATGTTGTTTAAGAATCCCATTTTTATTACATGGGTTATGCGATGATGTATGATTTATGATTATGTGGCACACATAAGAAAGGATTCATTATAAGATGGGTGGGACCAATATCTCCCTCCAATGCATTGGGTAAAGATTTTATATCTCATGAGATAGACATGGTTGGAATGGTAGGTTATACCGGTTCAGTGAAACAGGACTGAAACGAGGGTTACTCGATTCAGAAAGGGACTTTGTCCACTAAGATAGTCTTGGCAATGAGTCTTGACTAACAAGAAATGATTCTCTATGATTATGTGTGAATGCCACAAAGTTTCATGTTTTAAGTTATGATTATTGTGATTACATTTCACTACCATGATTTATCCCATGTTATGAAATTATGCTCTCTTTTGTAGGTTATGATTTCCAAAATGTTATGTTCTTATGAATACGATGTGATTGATATTTCTTTTGTTTACCCTTACTGAGCATTTGAGCTCACCCTTTTATGTTTTCTTTTCCCCAGGATATAAAGAAAGGTTTTATGTAAAAAAAGAAGATCTTTATGGGAGATGTTGAAGATCTTTCACCACGATTAGAAGATTTTATTCCGAGTTTCCAAAGACACTAAACTATTACGATCCTTGTGTGTGTGTTTTTGTTATGTACTAAGTATTCCGCAAAAGTAATGTAATGTCATTGTACGTTAGGTTTTGGGTCTCTACAGTTGGTATCAGAGGAAAGGTTTAGTCAAACTTTGGAAACTAGGATGCGAAAATGTTAGTGAGATCCCTAGAGATATTTCTAAGGTTTGTCTAGGGATGTCCCTAAGGATAAGTATACGTATAGGATATGGTCCTAGAACTACGGTAACGATATTAGAATTTAACCTAAGATGTTAGATATTAAGGGTACTTCCCCTTTACTATGTTGTTTTCCCTAGCATGATTTTTTCCTCTCACACTATTCTTTTTGGGTTTTAGACGATGGCTGGAACCCGAAGGAACCGTGTTGATCAATGCAATGGACAATGCAATGATTTCCCTCCTGAACAAACAAATGTTATGGGAGATGGAGTGAAAAATCTTATTGCTATACTTACACAAGCTATGAATCATTCTGGACTTCCAAATGAGCAGAGAAGGGAACAATATTCTATTGAGACCTTCATGAGGCAACGTCCACCTTCTTTCAGTGGGACTTCCGATCCACTTGTTGCTGAACAATGGATCAGTACCACTGAAAAGATATTTTCAGTTCTTCAATGTTCTGAACATGATAAAGTCATCTTAGCAGTATATCGTTTGGAAGGTGAAGCTGATCAATGGTGGAATCTTATCAAGAATATGAGGCCAAGTGATGAAATTGAGTCCATGGAATGGGGCGAGTTCAAGAACTTGTTTTTTCAGAAAGTACTTCCCTCGTATTCTTCGAAAAAAGATGGAAAAGGAGTTTCTTGAGCTGAAGCAGAAGGATGATGAATCTATTGGTATATACGAAGAGAATTTTACAAGACTTACAAGGTATGCATCTGGCATTATCATCCAACCTGAAAGTAAAGTTGATCGATTTTTCAGTGGCTTAAAACCAAGTCTTCGAAGGGCATTAGCTATAAGAGACTTCAGTAGCTATGAAGAAATTGTGCGTTGTGCTATCAAGGTAGAAATGGAAGTTGGTGTTACATATCCATCTCATGGTTTTGACAAGAAACGAAAGATGGAGTTCAAGGAGAAATCTCAGAATAATGGTGAAAAGAAGATGAATGTTTCCTTATGCTCAAAGTGTGGAAAGAAGCATGGTGGAGATTGTCTTAAAGGGACTAGAAAATGTTTTAAGTGTGGAAAATAAGGTCATCGAGCAGCTGAGTGTCGAAGTAATGGAAAAAGGGTTTCTAATGATGTGAATAAAGAAAACACTGCAGAGAACGCACCACCAACACTTCAATGCTTCAAGTGCAAGGAGATGGGACATTATGCCAATAAATGCCCTATTCCAAGGGTTAGTGATGATCGACATGAGCAACAACTTAAGGCAAAGGACAAAGGGAAGTCACATGCGATCACAATTGGCGATGTTGAATATGACAACGATGTGGTGGAATGATTAAGTGTTTATGTAATGGGATTCCAAAATAATGTTGTATCATGGAGTATTGGAATATCTATGTATTGGTCTAATGTGGTATTCAAAGTGATTGAGATATTTTTGGAAATAAGATGATATGCGCATAATGAAGGGAAAACGAGAAAATTAAATGTTTAACAGTATTCATGAGCTCATGATTGATATAAGGACTAAGTGATATCATGGTTTGAGTATATATAATTTTGAGGATTTTTGTATATGGAAAGTGTTAACTTTTAACTGCATTCAAGTTTTCACTATGGTTCAATGGGTAGTATAAGATTAAGGCCTTTGAATGTTTGGAATGTGACCAATAAGATATATCTTATGATATATGGGGATCAATGATGGTATTAAATCTCTGAGAGTGGACGGAAGTATTATGGATAAGCCTAAAGATTGGAATGAATTATGTTAACCATAAGTTAGTATTGTTTATGGATAGAAGTTTTTTTTCGATATTATTGATGGGATGTTATAGTAATATAGTTTTAGAAAAAGGACAACCTGCATGACGGGCGACAGCCCATCGCGTCGGACAAGGATGTGGGAATCGAACCCACAACCGAAGTGCGACTGGCCTTTATCGCCTACCACTGGCCTACAGGAAGTCCCTGTTTAGTAGAAACTAGTTTTATTATATGACATATGATGTATAAGTCCATTTTAGGAACCATATATGATTAATCTCACTATAGAATGACTTATGTATATTTAATAACTTTTTGCTAACCTTTTGTTTGAGACAGATGGAATGACCCGTCATTCTATCACATGATCTGCTAACACTTCACGAATAACAAATTCAACTTAATTTATTGAAGAGATGAAGTGGAAATTGTTCAAGGCACGAACAACAGTGAGATTGTACCAAAATAAAGTAAGTATTTATTCTAATTCAAATTCTTCAACTTTAGGGAAATGATCTTGAAAACCAAAAATGTTTTCCTAGTGATCTTATACCTGATGAATCAGTTGGTACCTTATATCATCACAAATCTATGGATTTGTGATTACTGGCTATTCCATATCCATGTTCTCTACCACTCTCCATCAGAACATGATGGTTAGATTTCTCTTCCATATCCATATTTTCACCTATGTGGAAACCCAGTGATTAGTTTATTTGGGTAATCGTTACATTTCATACTTTAGTTTTTAAAGCCACGTTTTGGTATTCTTTTTTACGATGTGGGTTTCTATTAAAGAAACTTTCGAATAGTAAACCATTTATAACCCCGACGAATTTCGAGGGCGAAATTCATTTTAAGGGGGGTAGAATGTAACAGCCCGAGATTTTATGAAAAATATTCTTTTTAATATTATTAATGTCTTGTGTTTTATGCTACACCAAAAGGATCTTGCACAACACGCATCCTTGACTTGCTTTGCATTACACGCAATCGCAACCTTCCTCGATAGCATGTGTAGTACGTAATACTGAGTTTCACGAAACAACGATATGCTATTAAAATATTATTAAAACTAGCCGTTATGAATAGTAATAACCACTTTTTAAATTTTAGAAAATTTAGCTCTCAAAATGGACTTTATTTTTGGATTCGGTGTATCGAATTTAGCCTAAGGTGAAATTTTGGTACTTTTCGGATAACTTTCATATTCTGATGAATAGTGAAAATTACTAAATTATAATTAAAAACAACTTTTTTAATCGAAATAATTAATAGTAATAAATTATTAATTTTAGTGGTTTTAAAGTATATTTAGAATATATTTTTACAATTTAATACGATGTTGGTCATTGGATGTAATTTTACATTTAAACCAGACATAATCAAGTGTCAATCTTTTGGTAGATATTGTTTCTTAAAAACACGCTATTTGTTTTAACAGCGGGATTTAATTATAAAATTAATTAATTCAACTTCTATGTTATGAATTTGGTAAAATAGAATTCATTTTTGAATTCGGAATATGAAATATATCTTAGAATGAAATTTTGGTATTTTTCTGAAAACTTTCAATTTTTGATGAATAGTGAAACCACTAAGTGGTAGGTTAAAAACTGAATTTTTCATAAAACTTAATTTTACCGCTTCTGTGAATGGAATTTCAAAAATCAGAGAGACACGGTTGATGTCAGTAAATAAAATGTGGTTCAATGAGATGAAAATAATTTTTGGTGAATAGTAACTTTTTACTTTTATTTACCACGGTTAAAAGTAAATAAGTTAATTAAGGGTAATAATGATATTAATATTACCCTAACACATGTCCTAATTCTATTGGACAAGTGTATCTCGACCAAAAACAACCTTAGGTGTAACATATTATCATTTAGGCCCACTTGGATTAGATTAGGACATTTATTTTAATTTAATTCAAAGAAGAGTTAAAAGAGTTAAAATCAAAGTTTATTTACTAAAACATTTTTAATATAAGGTTATACATAAGATAAATTCGATTATAAATATTCATTAGAAAGGTAAAACGATTTCCTACATAATGATATTTTATTTATAATTTTTATACTTTAAATAAATTAATTTATTTATGACACAACGATGATGCAGTAATTACCCTTTTTAAGGAAATATTAACATATTTGATATTATAAATGCTCAAATGAATGTAATTTGAGACTTTTTATGAATTCCACTAATTTTCTAGGTTACTATGATATATTAGTGTTGATTTAATCAACTTTGTTCGAACATATAATTCTTTTATGACTTTAAAAAAAATCATATATCAAATAGTGTCAAAATTGACACAAAATAGTTTTTAAATCAAATATTATATTATTAATTGTTATTTTATTCCTAAAAATCTAAGGTTCGGCCAAATGACTTAGATAAGGATATATATATTAATAATAAACAATTTGGGGTTCGTTTGGCATGTTATAGTAAGTGTATTAACCATATAGTGAAAGAAAACAAAAAGACACGGTAAAAGTTAAATTATTTAACTTAGAGTTAAATCTAATTGATAAGGTTAAAATAATACCCTAAACTTGTCTAAATCTTATTTGTTGATAGGATTTCGACCCATGCCCACTTTAGCTTCTAAATAAGACACTTTTGAACCATTATAAACCGATTTTGACATTAATATAAAATAATATTTTGAGGTATTCCTAAGGTGCCCCTCTCCTCCCTTATAAAAGGGCACCTCCTCCCCCTCCTCCTCACACCAAATTGAGCACTCAAGATCGGCCAACCCCTGCCATTTTCTCCTCTAAACTTCCCTAGAATAATCCTAGAGGTCCTGGTCTTCTTCAAAGACCAATCATAGTTCCCTAAGTGGAGGATTCAAAGAAGCGTTCCAAAGAAGAGGTAATATCCATTACCGATCTTTTCAATTTCTTTCTTCTTCAACTTCTTCTTTTTTAGTTGTTTCATGATAAAGTAATAACATCAGTATTACTTACATACTGATATGTTATTATAAATATGAAACAACCCTAATTCACCTTCTATCCATCCTACGGAAAAATTAAATCACCGCGCGTGCGTACGTACGGAATACCGTCTCCACACCGTGGTGTAATCTATTTTCCACCATCACCTTACAAGGATGGTTATAATGGTGTAATGAGTAACTATTTATGATTATTATAAAGTGATATTGATACTGAAATAATATTCATACACTTTAACACAATTCCACGACCATGGGAACGATATCATCGCTCGTGCGTACGTACGGACTACCGTCTCCACGACGCGATGAGATTCATTCTCCATGTTAACCATTTAAGAATGATTAAAAGTATATATAAGAAATAATAATGAAATATATGACATTATAAAGATACTGGATTTATGTATATATGTATATGTATGTCATCTACTTACTTCCATTCAAGACAATAAGGAAAGGAAAACAGCGTTCATGCGTACGTACGGACTACTGTCTCCATGAACGGTGTTTTTCATTTCATTTATCTATCTTATATATATATATATATATATACTGAATATATATGATATATAAATCATATTTTATATTCTGGAAGTAAGTAAATCATGATATAAGTAATAATAATGTCAAGAACAAGAAGTCAAAACACCTACGATAAAATGAAACGATTTTACCCAAAACGCTTCTTTAACGTGGAATTTACAAAAGAACGGGTAATATAAAGTCATAAGTGAACCATATATGATATCATAACAGTGAATATGATTCTTTAATAAGTCAATGACATTATTTAAATCATTATACAGGAGGTTCGGACACATACGAAGCAAATCAGACCTAAGGTAAGGGAAATATCACAATCTCACTTTTTTCTGAGATTGTTTATTCGTAAGTATTTACTGGGGTGTATTTTATCATCCACATCCATGTTCCCTCAATATGTAATATTGTTTCCATTCAATTACAATAGTTTAAATACAATTTTACCTTTCAATGAGTTTTTAGTAAAGAATATGAAAGGAATCTTTTGTCGTTTTTTCATACGAGGTACTTTTTGACTTTTCCGACAAAAGTACGAAGAATGTTTTTTTTAACTTATACGGCATGAATGGATTTTTAAAACATTATTTCCAAGAAGCTTCCTTTACAAGTTTTCAAGTTTATTTTTAATCAACTTATTTTAGTTTAAAATTGTTTGACATGTTAAGAAAGGAAAAGCGTTTTTGAAGTAGAAAGGATATTTTCCTCAAGAATGGAGTTCAAGTATTTTATCAAAATTATTTTCCATCTAAGAAAATAAAAGGGTTCTGTTTTTATCCCTATTATTACATTGGTTTGATTATGTTGTGATGGAAATATTTTTATGAATTCCTTTATCTTATATAAATTGTTTTATGATGTCATGTTGTTTAAGAATCCCATTTTTATTACATGGGTTATGCGATGATGTATGATTTATGATTATGTGGCACACATAAGAAAGGATTAATTATAAGATGGGTGGGACCTATATCTCCCTCCAATGCATTGGGTAAAGATTTTATATCTCATGAGATAGACATGGCTGGAATGGTAGGTTATACCGGTTCAGTGAAACAGGACTGAAACGAGGGTTACTCGATTCAGAAAGGGACTTTGTCCACTAAGATAGTCTTGGCAATGAGTCTTGACTAACAAGAAATGATTCTCTATGATTATGTGTGAATTCCACAAAGTTTCATGTTTTAAGTTATGATTATTGTGATTACATTTCACTACCATGATTTATCCCATGTTATGAAATTATGCTCTCTTTTGCAGGTTATGATTTCCAAAATGTTATGTTCTTATGAATACGATGTGATTGATATTTATTTTGTTTACCCTTACTGAGCATTTGAGCTCACCCTTTTATGTTTTCTTTTCCCCAGGATATAAAGAAAGGTTTTAGGTAAAAAAAGAAGATCTTTATGGGAGATGTTGAAGATGTTTCACCACGATTAGAAGATTTTATTCCGAGTTTCCAAAGACACTAAACTATTACGATCCTTGTGTGTGTGTTTTTGTTATGTACTAAGTATTCTGCAAAAGTAAAGTAATGTCAATGTACGTTAGGTTTTGGGTCTCTACATTTTTACTTTTCATTCTTTCTTTTAATGTGACTGTTTTATCAACTATTTTTCTGATGTGGGACTTTTAATGAAATTTCCAAGCCCAATTTTAATATTATGAGGACACAGTTTTTAAAAGGGGGGAAGGATGTAACATACCAGGTAAATAAAGAATATGAAATTTTCATATTTATTAATATTTTTGAATGAAATATTAATTTTAAATTAAAGGATGTTATGTTTGATGGCGTACCTGCGAAGAAATAATGGGTTTCTCCAAAATCTCATGTTTCACACAAGGCTGAGTCATACTAGAAAAAAATATTATAATATTTTTTTTAAATGCCAGTTAACTCATGGACATTGTATTGGTGGGAATAAACAGAACTAACTGCAACATTTTAAACTTGTTTTTTAATTGTGTTGCATTACCCAATAAAATTTAGCGGTTTAAAATGAAAATGAATACAATTTTAAGTACAAATAATATAATATTTTTAAAAGGTCGTTTTACTGCCTTTAGATAGAGAACCCCTTTTAAATCTAGTTTTTGTTACTTTTATATGTTCCATTTGACCAAATAAACTTCTTATTTATAGGAGGAACATCAAAATTTAATTTGGGTAATTTTTTGGTATTTTTATGATAATGTTCAATTTTTTATGAATAATGAAAAAGACTACATTTTAATTCAAAAAAATTATTTAATTCAAATTATTTATATTTTTAGATTGTTTTTTATTGGTTTTAACGTGTAATTGGATTAAATTTGTACCATTTAATCCAATTATTTTTATTATAAGTAATTTCACTTTGAAATTGAACATAAAAATGTGTCAATCTTGTGATAGTTATTATTTCTTAAAAACACGAATTTTTTATTTGACAATAAGAATTAATTTTAAATTAATTTCTAAAACATATGTGTTTTGAATTTAGAATATTTAATTCTATATTTAGAATCATAAGGTTCAAATTTTCTAAATAGATAACTTTTATTTTTATACACTATTAATATTTACTTTAGTAAATATTTTATTTACAATGGTTAAAGGGTAAATTAGGTATATAAGGATGAAAAATAATATTATAATAATATTTCCTTACCCTTAAAATTTTAATAACCCTATTATATAATACATTTCTGACCATGGGAATCCTTGGGACGATTTTGGGAACCCATGGAGCACCTGGGTGTGATAATAACACTTTATATTAATTAATTTAAAGTACAGACAAAAGTTACATTAGCATATATCTTTTAGTAAAAAAAACTTTATAAGGGGTTATATAAGTGATCTCTTCGACTATAAATATTAAAGTTAAATATAAAAAGCTTCCCTACATCTTGTTATTTTATTTATTATTTTTATAAATTATATAAGTAAACATAATTACGATACAATGGTGTTGCAGTAATTAATTAATTAATAAATGATTCAAATAAATGATCTTATAAATATTAAAATAAATTTATTTTGAAACTTTTGTTCCATCTAATAATTTTATAAATTATTATTACTTGTTATATTTATATTAATGAAGGTTTTTTTAATAAATAATGTTGTTATAGATTTTTTAAATGTCTTGATATGAATAATTTAACTATTGACATAAATTTGTTTTAAAACAATTAATATTGTACTAAATGATAAAATATTCATAAAAATATAATATTTGTCCAAATGACATAAATAATGTTACCAATGTCATAAAGGATCCATTTTTTGGTCCCTTGGCATTTAATTGTAAATATATTAACCATATAGTATGAATATATAAGAGGACATGTAAATAATTAAACAAGTTAACAAATGGTTAAATAAACAGCATAAGGATTAAAAAAATCCAAAACCGGTATAAATCTTAATGGATGATTTTATTTCGACATATATTCACCTTATCGTCACATTAAATAAATTTTTTATCTTTTGAAACTGAAAATCATTATATAATAAAATAATAGTTCCAAACATTCAAAAAGAGCCCCTCCCCCCTTAAAAAAATCCATCACCTCAAACCCTTACTCACACCTCTCAATCCCCCTTGGATAATCCAAAATCTACCAAAATAAGCTCCCCACATCCCTCTATTCCACATAATAATAATTTACAATGGCATAAGACACTTCAAAACAACCTTTTGGTTCAAACCAAAGGGAGTTACCCGATATAAAGGTAACACCCTCCCTCATGTTCTTTTCTTTTATTTTACTTCATCACTCCCTATGCTCTTATTATTATTTTTTACATAACAAAAATAGTATCCTAAATATACCAGTTTTTTTGGAATGAAAATGATTTGACATACACTTACACATACCTCTATCTAATGGATACGAACATACTGTTTCTGTGTACAAAAAACTGCTGCATCACAAAATGATGATTTTTTGATTATATCCTACCGCATCTCATGGTATTCATTATGATGGAACTATTTTTATATTGGATATATATTATATTTATAATGTATCTATTCTTATTTATATTTTTTTTATATCATACCTTTACGGTTTCCAGAATGGATAATTACGATAATTACATTTGAAGAAGTGCGAACTACCGCCCCCTCAAAGTTATATAACTTGTTCATGCCATACGGGGAACTTATAAAAGATAGAGTTATTTAAATTATATGTGATATTATACTTCAATTATAATAAACCTATGTATCATTATATTTTCATTCCATTAAATATGAAATAAATGTGAAAGTAGTGTTCAGGTATACGTACGGCTTACCGTCTCCATGAACGGTGGATTTCATTTCATATCTACAAATGTTATGTACAATTATAAAAACATATATATTAGATATATGTGATAAATATTATATCCAAATCATTAACATAATTTTGGAGAAAATGGACTTTTGACCACATGGAAACATTTAATTATATGATGTCCATTTTGGACCAAAGTACCAAATATCGACAAAACGACCGTTATTAAGATAAATGATTATGTAATGTTTAGTAATTTTTAATAAGAAATAAAAAATAATAATAAAATTTAAAAATTTTCTTAATAAAGTATAAATTATCTTTAGTTTATTATTTAGGAGATTAAAAAACAAACAAGTCATGTCGGACATGAGGTAAGGGAACTCCTTAACCCAATTTTCATTCTTGGGTTAATCTTATACTTCTTGATTATGGCATAAAATGAATAAGTGTGAATGAAATCTGATTATTTCCAACATAATATATACATATATTGGGTTTATTTATATTTCTAAGACATTATTATTTAATTGGATTATCCATAATGTAATGATACTATCTTTGTAAGGGAACTTCTTAACACAATTTTACTTCATTGGGTTAAACTTCTACATCCTGATTATTTCATGCTATGAATATTTTTGAATGAAAACTGAATGTTTTAAAATTAATATCCACATATATTGGGTGTATTTAAATTTTTCACACATAATTATTTCATTGATTTATCCTTAATTTAATGGTATAATCTTTGTAAGGGATAACGTCTCAATATCCTTTCATTGGGGCATATCTTGATATTGTTCACCTTTATTATCTAATAAGGTGTATATACAACCATTTTGACATTTTATATCACAAATTTATATATTTACATGATATTATAAGTTTTTTTTGATACTATTATTTAATTATTTTTATTCATGTAATTCCACAGGGGTAACAGACTCTATAACTAAAACATTGTATTAAATGATTTAATGATTTATTTATCTAAATCATTCTCAATAATGTACATGTTTTTAAAATGGTTTTAAATAATTATATATATGTACATTGATGTTTTAAAATGTTATTTACTTTAAAATTTTCAAAGTGGTATGGGATACTTTGATTCAAAAATACTTTTTTAAATGTGTCTATTAAATACGATTGATTATGTCAATATTTTGAACTGGTATATTTTGATTGTAATATGGAAATGTTAACATTCCTTTATTATTGTATTATGTTTTATGATTATGTTAAGGTTCTTGGTCATTTTTTACATATATGGGTGGTTCGGTGATAAACCTCGGGCGGGTGATCTCAGGATAGCACTCTAATGCATTAGGTAACATTACAGAGGTAAAAATTACTATTTATCCTAAGAGATTTAGGGAATATACTATGATGGGTATTCAAAATTTAACTCCCTACATAAATTTGAAAGCTACAACGCAATTATGTTATGTATTCCATAAGTTTCCTTTATGATTTATCATTTCCATTTGTTATTCATAAATCTTATGATTTTTTTGGTAAGATAATAATTGAAAAGGATGATTTCATTGATGTTTATGTATTAATGGACTAATGTTTTACGTCCTTGTTTTATAACCATTATTGAGAATTTTATTCTCATCACATGTCTTTGAAATGTTTTTCACTGGATATAAAGAATTGTATGAGAAAGGAAGAATTGAAGAATATTTTTATCAAGAAAAGAACTCTTATGTTCTTTTAAGAGTTTTTATTTTATCAAAAAAATGGATACTGAGTATAAGTGTGTACATTTTAACATTTGAGATGTAATTTAATAGTTGTTACATATTTCTCAAAAACCGTAAACCTAAAAATATCATCAATGTGAATTATTAATGTAATTCAATATTACGAAATTTTTAAGGTCGGGTACTTATAAGATCCCCAAATTGAATCAAATGAGATATAAATTAAAACATTCATTTAATGGAATATTCATGAAAAATAAATTCCAATATAATAATTACTTTCCTGATGAAGTTGAAAATAGTGGTTAAATAAAAATATAGTTTCTTATAAAATTATTGGCTCTTCAACATAAAATAATATGTACCAATAACTACGAATAATAATTTTTTTAAAATTTGAAGTGATAAATTATGAAAATTATTTACTTTGAAAATGAAATTTTATTACTAGTTCCTTGAAAAATATAAAAATCATTAAAAAATGTGAAGAAAGAAAATTGTGAAATTCTAGTATTTATGAAACAATATTTAACAGTGTAGAATGAAATGTTACACAACAATTTAAAAAATGGTTTGTTAAATCAATTTTAAAACATCTACTTTTAAAAATAATATTCTAAAATATTAACTTGAAAATAACCTAATGGATTCAACTATGTTATATAAAACAAATATAAGAATGTATGTTTCTAAAAATAAATATAAATATAATATCCATGATATAAAATAAATGTTATCAAAATAAATTACGATGAGAATGAAAAACTCATGGTTTTGGAAGATTAAGGAGCGAGCGGTCATTGGGTTTCTTGAAAAAAGACACATAATGGTATGTTTCGGCTCAGAGGAGGATTTGGTATCTGCTTGGTCCAGGGCTCCTCGGAGGTGCCGTGAATCTTCCTTCTTTTAATTCTGGTGGATCTTTGATTTTCACATGCGGCGGGATCCCTCTTCGGTTGCAACTTGGGTAAGTATCCCTGGCCTTCTGCTTTCATTTCAAAATCCTTCTATTATCTATGCCATTGGTAATATTATTGGGAGGTATTTATGCTAGGATCAACGGACTGAGTCTTTGACACACCCAATTTTCCCACGAATCTATGTTGAGGTCGACATCGCAAAGCTACCTTTGCGCTTTGTTTGTATTACCGATGGGAAGGAATTCTGCTGGATGCAGGAAGTTGTCTTTGAATCGTGGATGAAGTTTTGTGTTGGATGTCGACAGTTTGGGCACCTGGAGGCCATTTTCCGCAATGTCAATGTGGGTGTTCTCTCACGGGTGGTGAAGACGTAGTGTAGTGGTGGATGTGATCTTGGTGTTGATGAGATGATGCCTCATGAGATTGTGAATGATGGCTTTAGGATGGCTCTGGTTGGGTCTGGGAATGTGAATTGGGATTTGAATTCTCCTATAGAACCAGCACTATGTTCCGATGTTGGAGATTCTTCTGGGAAGGGATATCGTTTGGAGTCTTCCTACACTGATTTGGCACTTGTTAAGGATATTTCTGATGGAGATTTGGAGAGGGAGATGATGCAAGGTCTTACTGTTGCTGTACTGAGTCCTGGTTGTAGTACGAAGGCAGTGGAGGGGTCTTTCAACCCAACCATGCTACATGTTTTTTTACAGGTTGAGAGGTGACCTTGGTGTTGAGTCCCGAACTGCAGAAGATGGGGCAGGCCATCTGTAGTTGGTTCCTATTCCTCAAGAGTCTTTAGCCAATTCGTCTTTGGGTTCTAAGAATATGGGTACCACTGTGACCTGAAACCGGTTTGAGAATCTGGAATTTGAGGAGTTTCCGCTGATGCTGGAAGATCCAAAGATGACTAAAGATGGTGTCTTACAAGATTTTGTCACTAATATAGGAGGATAAGTGGAAGCGACAGTGGAGAGGAATCCTTTTTTATCCTAGTTTTTCTCATCGTGAGGAAAACATGAAATATCTTGCAATGATTGATACTAATAGTCATTTTGAGAAAGATAAAGGAGAAAACAATGGTTTCCAAGATGTTCACGCCTCTGGAAAATGGGGGGATCTTTCATATAGTGAAAAAGAGAACAATAGTGGTAGGACCCAACTCTCTTATAGTGAGATTGTTCTGGGAGAGAAGTAGAATGTGTCAGGGAATGAGAAAAATGGGACTGCTCCTCCAAGGATGAAGTAAAGGAAGGATTATTCTTCCATGCTGAAGCCGATAACTACTAGGTCCTCTTCCAACAAGGGAAAAGGAATGCATTCCTCTGAGTAGTTCCTATATTTGGAAATGTTAAATCTCAGAAGGAAGTACGTCAAGGCCCTGGCACAATATGACAACTCAGAGTGGGATTTAGCTACTGCAGATGAATCAATGGATCATGGTTATAGAGATGGGCATGATTTCAATGATATGTAGCTGTTTTAATGGTTTCTGTTGTTTTCTTTTTGTACTTTTCTTTTATTTTAATAAATGTCCAGGGACTTTGTCTCTGGCTGAGCTTTCCTGGTATTTCAGTTAATAAAAAACAATACATCATTGTTCTATTTTTAATATAATCTATTTAAAGAAAGAACAATCATTTGGATCTTCAAACACTTTTAATTTCTTGAATATGGTAAAATAAAATAATTATAAAGTGAAAAACTAGATAAATGAAATTATAGTGTGTAATATCACACATTTCTCATTTATTTGAAAATCAGATAATGAAACAAATTCCTTATCTGATGAAACCCACTAAATCACCTATATCACTTGTATTAACGAAATAAAAATAAAAATCATCATTTTTAGGAATGTATTTATAGTTATAACCATTTATAAAATAATTTAATAATTAATATATACTTTAATATTAGTTATTTTTATATATATTTACAATATCAAGTGTGAGTAATCATGATCATTTTGATTTGTCTTCATAAGAGAGGTTTTCTTATTCATTCTTCTCTGAAATTTCCTCAATTATAGATCATACTAGGGTCTATGATTTATGTTTCAGAACTATTTTTAATGTAATAATTTCATTCTATGAGTGTTTAATTTATAAACATTATAAAGAAATAGGCAATGAAAAAGTTTCAGTTATTTTTAAGGAACATATGGTGGTTTCTAAATTAATTTATAAAATATTTTATAACTATTCCAGAACCATAAAAACACATTATTTACTTATTTATATCTTTTAAAATAAATAATTATCATTTAATATCCATCCATGATAATATTATATAGAATTTCTGAAGTAAGTGGTTTGATAGTCACAAATATAAATATTCAATAATTAGTAGATGATTATGGATATGAAAGTGGTTTTTTTAGAGAAATAAAACTATTACAAAACAATAATATTATTATTTAGATATTTATAAGGGGAGACTTAAACACCAATAGTGAGACGTCCTTGAAACGAGGTGGTGTATACTTCTCTACTACATCAATAAATGACTTTAATGATTTCATGGTTTAAAAGGGACTTCAGAATTTTGGATTCACTGGCATCCAATTCACATATTGTAATATTCAAAAATTGAGAAAGAGTGTCTATTGTAGACATGATAGGTGCTATACCTATATTCAGGGGCCGATCTCTAATGAAGTGGGCTCATTTTCTCATCTAACCTGGTCCCCCTCAGATCATAGTCCTCTTTAGTTGAGTTGAAAAAGGGTAATAGGGGAAGTGGTGGATATTAATATTTTTCCAACTCACAAAAAATTGATGGTTTTTTATGTTGTTTAAGAATATATGGGATAATACAGAGGGTGATTTTTCCAAGATTGGTTCAGTGCATCAGTTGCTTCATTTGAAAAAAGGATATTCAGGATTGGTCAAATACCAGAAATGATGGAGATAACAACTTGGATCGTCTTGGAGATGAAATCAGTAAACTCGTAAAACACCTTCAACTCTATTGGGATGGGGATTTGTTTCATTCTCTAATTGAACAAAAAAATTGTTAGTTGAGATATTGTTCAAATTTGAGAGGTTATACAGGGAAAATTTCAGAGCTCATTGGCTCAATGAGTGGGATCATAATAATGAATTTTTTCATGATTTTATGAAGGAGATGGTGGTAGGTAAAATAATTAATATCAAACAGGAAGGTGTTTTATTTACATTATTTGTGGAGGTCACATGTAAAAAGGAATTGGGAAACCTTGAAAACCATTGGATGGAAAGAGCTATACCTGGTCCTCGGGGCTAGAATGATTGGAAGCAGATATGTTCAGGTCCTCCAATCCCATCCTTGTGGAGGAGGGTGATAGTGAGCTGTTATCAGCTATCCCAGAGGTCTATGAGATTAAAATCATGGTGTTCATAATGAATTTTGAATATTCTTCAGGACCCAATGGGATTCCTGGATATTTTTATGTTGTAGCCTAGGAAATTTTTATCACTCATGTGGGAAATGAATTGAAGGATTTTTTAGAGGAGGAAATTGGACTTCAGATTCTTCTGCCTCCAAGGTGGTTATAATCCCCAAGGGGAAAGATACTAATTCCATTAATAACTATATTATGATATGTTTATGCAATTTCTTCTATAAAATTATGACAAGTTTGTTCAATAAAATATTGTGTGATGTTATCCCTTGACGTGTGTGGGAAGAGAAACATGGATTTGTGAAAGGGATGATTATTCAAGATGTCATTGGTAACACAAAAGATATGGTGGATGAATTAAAAAAAATACTATTGGTTCGAATATCTTGAAAAAATTATTACATGGAGAAAGATTACAAGTGAATGGATTAACGTTTTATTATTATATTTTTCTAAAATATTGGATTTTTAGATTGGTTTTGTGGTATTTATTTTTGGTTTTATTTTACTTTGTGGCTCACTATATCATTCATGGGAAAGAACTTGGTCTTTTTTTGAATCAGTGTGTGGTGTTTAATAGTCCAATCCTCTTTTTCCTTTTTTAATTATTTTTTATCAGAAATATATTACTAGGAATGTGAGGAGGGGCCCAAAGGAGGGGATGATTTTTACATTAAAAAATAGGTTCATGCGGGGAATCATTTCTCATATTTTACTTTTTGACGATATATTATTTATTATAAATGTAATTAAAAAAGAATTCAATGGTCTCTAAAAAATCATGTCATCCTACTATAATTTGATTTTAAAATGTGTCAATCAAAGGAAAAGACGATTCTACATCTCCAATATATGATCAAGAAGGTATTAGAACATTATTCAAGATAAATTGGGCATGAAAAAAATCAAATAAAAATGGAATATCATGGGGACCCAAACTCCAATAAAAGGATCAAAATGGGTTTCATTGATAGAATTATCAAAATTATCACGTGAATGAAACATAATTTGAAATTATATTCCTTTCATTTGGAGAACGAAACACGTTGATCAATAATGATCTTTCCTTGGTGCCAGTGAAAACTCTCTCTATTATCCAATCCCCAAAATATACCAATAGAAAGATGGAGAAGATTATAAATTACTTTTCTGGGGATGAAAACAATGCCAGAAAATGTCATTGGACATCATGGAATTACCTGGATAAACGAATTGATGAAGAAGGTGTTAATTTGAGAAGTGTTTTGGAATCAAAGAATATCATACAAGCTAAATATGCAATGGAGATCCTTAAAGGGATGTATTTATGGGCTCATATTATGAGGGATAGATATAGTGAAGATTAGGAGAAATGGGTCTTCAGATGTAGAGGTCTCTAAATCTTAGACTACTACTTGGTTACTCATTTTTTGACTTTAAAAGACAATGTTCGAATGGTAATTGGGAATTTTGATATCAAATTATGGGCAACAAAATGAGCTAGTAAAGGGATGTATTTTCCTAGTTTTCCAGTCCCAAGAAAACTTTTTAAGGATTATATTAGTTTTCTTGCTTTCATCAATGTGATTTTGAGCGACGGGGAAAAGTATTTATGCTAGTAAATATGCTTGGTGGATGAAGAATACAGGTGTGATATTACCAGTTGATCTTTAAGGGTATTTAAGAGCAAGGATTATAGGGAGTTGTTTCATGTAAGGAAGAAGATAGATAATAGGGAAAATAAAACTTGGTGAAAGGAGGATCCAAGAAAATATGAATTAAGTTATTTAGGAGATTAGGAATGCTGATCTACCAATAGATGAAAATGTGAAAAAAAAAATAGTGTGGTTGGCTTCAAGATGTTAGTGTTGTATTCATCCACAGAAAGAGTCTATGTGGCATCTATTTTCCAAGGGAAATCGGAGGACGTGAATTCAGGATTTTCTGGGGAACAACATAAACATTACTGTAGGTGGGTAATAAATGAAAGAAGTCATTGAAAAATGGTTCATTGGGTTGGATATATTTTTGTAGAGATGAATGTGTGAGTTGTTGTTTTTTAAGTTACGTGTTGTTCTATTTTTGAAGATAATAATAAATCAATTGAGGGTAAGAAGGTGTCCTATATATTCTTTATAGGTTTGTGTGATAATTATGTTCATAGAGATGGGCTCAATAATCCAAAGTAGGTTTGATACAGACTCCTTCTGTTGCCTGATCCTGAATTTATGATGGACTATGGTGGAGATTCGATCTTATAGGGGTCTATTGGTAAAATGGACAGCTTATACTATGGGGCACAATTTAAATGATAACAGATCTTATATGTTAAGAGTTATGTGTGGTGGTGGTCTGGTGCGTGACTCCAATAGATCAATGGTGTTGGGGTTTCATTCCTTTTATAGGGAAGATGACTTCATGGGAGAAGATGATAGAGCTCTACTATCTGGGATACTTTATTGTTGGCTTTGTGGTATTTTGAATCTAAATGATTAAAATAACTCAGTGATTTTGGATTGGTTTATGGAAGGGAAGATCAGATATCCATGGGATTATGTTTACATTATATGAAAATGTAAAAGGATTGCCAATTAGGTGGTTCGGGTCAGAAATTCTTTGAAAGAATGGAATGGTGCGGTTGATGATCTAACAAATAAGGGAAGGGTTGATGATTGTATTATTTTATAAACTGTGTTGGGATCTCTTCTATAGGAGTGTAAAATTATTATTTGATATAATGCTCTGGGACTGCAACATTTTATAACATTAGGAGCCGAGTGAACAATCAACTATTTATTTTTTAAAAAGTAATGAAATGTGGAATTTCAGTCTGTCATAATTGAATTGAATATAATAATAAAAAAATATATACAATTAGATACATTACTTTTTATAGGCAGTAGTCCAAACAATCTCAAAAAATGTTTTCATTTTTCATTATGGGAAAGTAGAAGGGAGATAAAATATATTAACAGAGAATAATAATATTCAGTAAGTAATCAATAATTTTTTGTATTATATTTTATTTAGAAAATTATTTTTGGGAATGTACAATTGAAAATAAATTAATCTAGATAAAATTTGTACACTTGTTAAGGATATGATGTTTTATAAATAGAAATTCCTTCAAATTGAGGGATTAAGATAAATTAATATGAAATGTATATAAAATAAGATTAATAATATCCAAGGAATATAAAAAATGAATTATTTTAAACGAGAAACATAAACATCAAAGTTACCATAAAGTGGTTTGGAAGGTGCCTTTTATAAACAGTGAGTATAGTTTGTTGTAAGTACATTAAAATAAAATGTTTACCTATTTTAGATGAGTAAAATATTCATAAAAAGATAATAATTTAGTGGATATATTATTTGTCCTATACAAACATAAGAAACACATTTATAAATTAGTTCTAAACAATGTAGGCATTTTACCCAATTAGTTATCTAATTTAACCATTTTAGTATTTACCACGGTAATTAATTTTCCTATGTAATTTACTTTTTTCATATTAAATAAAATTTTTCTAAATAAATAATATATACCAAATAATTGAAAATAAGATAATCATTTTATTTTGTATAAAAAAATCATTTTATAAAAATTAATTTCATTATTTACTCATGCAAGAAATGATAACTCGTTCATAGAAAAATGAATTTTTCATAATAAAATTTATCTTATTGATAAAATTATGAATGGTGTATATTTTAATGATATAAATAGGTTTATTATAAATCAAATAAATATTACATTATATTAAAATTAATAAAAACTGAATATTGCAGCAGTAAAATTAAATAAAATGAAATGACAAATAAGTTTATTTTTTTAGAGAAAATATTTACTACGTTTTTTATTATAGGTTTCTATATTCATAGTACATATTCATGACGTCTAGTAAAACTCATTATTACATATATTATCATGAATTTTATTGAAATTATTTTATTTAGACATCATTATTTATTGAATAACAAAAAAAATTTATTTAAACCAGTATATTTCACTATTCACCTAAAAGTGAATTGTTTTTTAAAAATTATAATTAATTCACCTCATGATAAGATTGATATGTTTAATTAAAAAATAAATTTAATTTTGTGAAATTAAAATTCTAAGATTTTTAAAATTATTAATTTAAATTTATATTAAATATATATATATATATAATAAAAAATTATATTATTGAAAAGCACCACTTTATAACATTAAATGTTCTTAATAATATTATAAAAACATTTATAATAGATATATTGTTTTCATTTACTATAAGTATTATTTATAAATAATTTTATTCGGAATAAATAGATCATTTATTCGAATATTTTTTTAGTTTCATCAAAACAAATCCATTTAACATATTATTAATTTAAAAAATTATTTTAAAAAATCACGAGTCATTGAATTCTATAATCTTTAGTAAATTTAATCCCCAAAATTTTAATTATTACTAACTTAAGAAATTACTTGAGTATTTTATTTATATATTTATTATTTGGGATATAACATCAGAAATGGAATGTACTGTAATTATTATGATATATAAATTGACTTTTCATTCTTAAAATAATACTCATCATTCATAGAATCATATATTCGACTATGTATATACATTAGTCATACAATATAAAAATATACCTTCCCCAAAATGACTTGAATCTCCAAGAGATTTTTATACAATGAAATCATATATTATTATATGAACTAACATTATGTATTTACACTCAATTGATATAAAAAACTTGTTCAATATGAAATAGAATGATTAGTATAAATCATAATACCAAAAAATAAATAAACATCATAAAAATAAAATGGGTAATTTTTTAAGTAAATTAATAATATATTCCGAAATTTTCGATATTATTAATGTCATTTTCTTAGAATAAATCATCAATTTTGACAGAATGTTTAACTATCACTGAATCCTGTCTTTAGCATGAGTTATCTGAAAAAATAAACATATAAAGGAAAATCAATTTCCATGGAATCTTATAAAATTTAATACATTTCCCATACATTTAAAGAATAACTACTAATGTATAACATTTTGTGATTTATTTAATTTACTTATATTTTATTTTTTAACAGAATATCATCGATAAGTATCACTCATTACTGAAAATATAAAACAGTTCCATGAAATATTTTATATTAATATATCAACCTCACTACATTATATAGTAATATGAAACTCATACTTTTAATCATAAATTTAATATACTGTGATTATCATCCATTTTTTATGTTACTGTATTCTGTCATAAAGCATCGAGGTTTAAAATCATTATAACTTGATTATTGGATAAGTGTTCGGTGTGAACATAATCATTGATATCATATTTCAATTTTAATTACCAAGAACTTCATCACATAATTTTCTTAGGATAATCACATGTGTTTGTGGATTTTAGACAACCCACCATGTACCCCTTTAGATTGGGATGAATCCTACAATATAACATTTTGATAACAATTAATACTACCATGATCTTTTGATAATTACACTTATGTACCAATTGAATTATGAAGAATATTCCCATGTACCCTCTGGCTTGTGATCATTATGAATTTGTTTCATAAAAGTAGTGATTTTTTTATTATTCAGAAAAAGTTAATCATTCATATATTATAGGCTCATAGTCAGGTAAATATAAATCATAATTAAAATAATGATATATAGATGACCTAAAATATAATGGATAAATCCTTTTATTTAGTTAATAATATATTCAAATAATATTAGTTCAATTTTCATCCCATTTCACAAATGAATTATTCTTTTGTACATTAGGGTTATCCAATCCAAAATAATGTGTTCTTAAGTAGTTATTAAACAAAATAAATACTTTGAATAGAATAACTATTTATATGTTAAGATTCTATTCATTATTTGTTTCTAAATATTTAATGAGAAAGTACTAAAGAAAAAACCATTGGCGATTCATGTAATACCAAAAACTATTTATAATATATTACAATATCATCATGAAATATCACTCATTAATGAATATAGATATGAGTATAAATATTTAGTTTTTATTGAAATATCAGCCTCAATAAATTAGTTTTTACATGAAAACTCATCGATTTTTTTATAACAGTTGTATGATACAATTCGAAAACAGATTGGTATATCCAGTCTTATTTCAGAGGATATAATCTTTTACAGATAAAAACCTTTTATTGTTTTATTACTCTAGTCCTGTTTTAATTAAATTCTAAACCAAAATGGTTATGATAATATCAATGATAAGAATACAAAAATATCAATATGAATAGGACTTAACATAAGAAACCTTTTTTCTATAATATATTAACTTTAGTTTGACTAGAAAATATCATTATTGAATCTATTGTTATCCATCATCATATTCATATATGCCTCACGTATATAATTAGTAAAAATCTTACACAAATAATTAATATTATTTATCAAAGATAATTTTATCTAACCGCAAAATATCCACAAGTAATAGTTAAAAAATTTGATAGCTATTCATCTTTTCATTATTTAGAAGTTAACAATCATGTTAATACAAAATCTGATTGTTTATGTTTTTTTACCCTAATGAAGATATGTGCTACTGCCTACCCCAACAAGTAGTATATAGAAATAGATAGAATTTTATAGTGAAAAAAACCATATGAAATTACCAAATGTTTTTTTAGTTATCAAATACACTGACTTACCACCTGTTTTTTTAGAAAAGTTATATTATCATAATAACAAAACACATTTAATCTAAAAGAAATAACAAACAAATCCATTGATACCGTTTGAGGTGACCCGGACACCTAATCCATAATATAGTGAATTTATTTTTCAAAATTAACTTCCACACCATGTGATATTATATAATCTAAATTATAGAAATTATACATTAATATTACATCTAAAATTATACAATTATATTTTGGAAAACCTGTCGGTTTAGTGTGTTTTTGGACTGGCCACGTAATAAATTAAATTTACAACACAAGTAAATATTTATCTATAATATAAATCTAATTTATTCCCCAAATTTTGAATATATATATATACATAGCCTTGGTAAGGGAAACATAACAAGTGTGTGAGATCAAACTAACAATAAGCGAAACGTTATCATCACCTCATCAAAAGATAAAGAATAAGTATATTAAAAAAACGGGTAGGGGATAATTTATTATTATAAATAACATGTAGAAAATTTGTTATACCTATATAATAATTAAATGAAATGTATTCTTATGTTAAAAAATATACACTATGTAAAACATTTTGGGAATCCAAAGGCATTGATCATTAGTGACGGAACACAATCATAGAAATGATATTATTATATAAGTGTGTGGTGTAAACATAAGAATATAAATCATATGTCTAGGATATCTACTAATAAATTAATCACATATTATGATCAAGATAATTATCCCTTATCTTTGATAATATTTATATAATTATATCGTAAGAGATATTTTTTTAGAAAATTATTTTATCATTGGCATAAAATTAGAAGTTAAAATCATATTAAAATGCAATTTTTGAAAAGGTGGAGTGAAATTAGTTAATGAGGATTTAATTTTTAATTTACATTCAATATAGATTCATTGAAAAATATATAATGGTTTTAAAAATGATATGTGGATGAAATTTGATGTTAAAAAATGGAGTCAGAATTCGGAAGTGATCTTTTTAAAAACATTTACATTTAAAAAATATCATCAATATATATTAATTGTAAAGATATAAAATATTAAAAATGGTGAAGTGAAAAATTTGAAAAACACATCATTTTTAAAATTAAACAATTATAATGGTTATAAAAGGTGAAATAATGTATATTCATTGAAATATAGAGTGGAATAAAAATCATTTTTTCGAAAAGATAGAAGGAATATTTAATATTTTATAATACAATCATTGAAAATCAAAAAATTTAAATGATTATAATATAATCATTTAAAATGATTGAAATTGATATATTAAAGTGAAATAAGATAATCCATAGTTGGGTCTCCAAATATAATATAGATCATTGGTGGGAATGAATTATTTGGATATAGAAGAAAACCCTTCCTTAAATTGAATATGAATTACACTTAATAGTTGCATATGATTATGGATGTAAAATTAATATAGATTTAATATTTGAATAAAAATTTTAATTTTCAAACACTAAGAGAATAATTACCAAAAAAATAAAATCATAAAGTGGAAGAAACCTAAATATGATGAAGGAAGATCATGGAGAATCATTATTACTCAAGAAGAGAAGTTCAATAAAAACCCTTATAATATTTTATTATTTTAAATTAGAAGAAATTTATATAAACCAACTGATTTGGTTCTAAACAATCCATGATTTTAATGAATGTTTTAGTATAATTTTTTTGGAAGAAGTCACACCAAATAAATGTAATTATGGTGTAAAAAATCAAACATGTATCACATATTTGAACATGAGAGAATGAAACCCATACCATATTTCATGAGTTATACTAAATTATAATTAATATCATAATTGGAAACTATTTATTTTCATAAAATTTTATAACATTCATCTATATTTCATTCTATATACATATTTTTTACTTATTATTTCATTCAAATATCAAGTGTGAGTAATCCTGATCATTTTGAACTAGTTTTACAATAGAAGTGTGGTTATTCATTCTTACTCTAATGGAAATCACTCATTGGTCACAAAATGAAATTTAATTGACTATTTAAATGTAATTATATGTTTATAATTTTTTTAAATGGGATATATTTTTTATATTCAAAATGAAATCATCAGAAAATAACATTCAGTGATTTATAAATAAAAAATATTTGTATCTTAATTAAAGAGTAAACTTTTATTATTAGTATTCCACAAAAATAAAAAAAATTATACTAACTCATTTAATATATAAAATATTTCTAATTTGTTATAGTTATCCACGATATTAATATACATTATTTTCAAGTTGGTGTTTGGACCAACCCAAACATGAGCATATAAAAATTAATCGATTTGAAATGTTATGAAGGTTGTTTATTTTGGAATAATATCATTGTAAAAGAATTATAATATTATTATTAATATATTTTTTAATTTTTTGAATATTATATCAATAATATATATTATAAAATTACAAAAATAGATGAAGAAACCATAAATTAATTTTTAGAGGTGGTAGTTTTCACACACACAGATGAAAATTTTAATTTTTATCAATAGTAAAATGAAAAGTGGAAAATATTTATTCCAATATAATAATCATATTTTGTAATAAAATATACTAATGAAATTATATATTAAATTTAAAATTAATTTATAATAGTAATATAGAAATTAAAAGAAGTAAGGTAAATTAGTACTCACGATAAGGACTTGGGATTTCTCTAGGAGAAATCCTTGAAATAGTGGTATTAGGCTAAATAACTTTGAAAATATAATAATGGAAGTGAAATAAAATTCTCGAGGAAAGAAAAATGTAAGGTTAGTATGTGGAAGTTTAAACTTGAGGGCATTATTCAATGGGTGGGGAACATTATTATAAGTGGTGAGAATAATTTTTTTAAAATAGGTCAACTTAAAATAATGATATCACATGTTTCACATCTTAAGATTATTCAATAATATAAAATAATTAAATGGAGTTATTTTTTACCTATTCACACTATAGATACCCAAATCTAACTTACATGGACATTACATTACTTTTTTAAAATACTTAATACATAACAAAAACCAACACTCAAGGATCGTAATATTTTTGTGTCTTTGGAAACTCGGAATATAATCTTCTAATCGTGGTGAAAGATCTTCAACATCTCCCATAATGATCTTCCCCTTCGCTTTTCTTACCTAAAAACGTTCTTTAAATCCTATGGAAAAGAAAACATATAATGGGTGAGATCAAATTCTTAGTAAGGGTAATCATGGAGAAAAGAGAACAAATCATATACATTTGAACTTAAAAAAACATGAACATAATGTTTAAACATCAAAATCGTGAGCAATGACCTAAAACATGGAAGTACATAAGGCATAGATCATAATGGAACATCAATCATGATAAAGTATCATGGGAATAAAACATGTAATTGTGGAAAACCATTTAGCACATGATATTATTTCCATAGTAGCCAAGGAATTGCTTCCAAGACCATCTTAGTGGACAAAGTCCCTTTTCTGAATTGAGTTCACTCCTCGTTCTAGTCCTGTAACACTGAACCGTATTAACTTAACATTGCAGTCATGTCTATCTCATGAGATATAATTCTTTACCCAATTAATTGAAGAGAGATATAGGTCCCACCCATCTCATAATGAAATCATTCTTACTTGTTCCACAAAATAAACTTAAAACATTCATCATAACCCATAGAATAAAATGGGTTTCATAAACATCATCCCATCATCACATAATCCATATAAAAAATGGATATTTCATCACAAGAAAAGTAAAACCATGTAAATAATAGAGACATTATACTTTAAACATACACATATGAAATAATTTCATCTTAGATGGAAAATTGTTTTGATAAAACACTTGAATTGAATTCTTGAGGAAAATATCCTTTCTTCCTCAAAAACATTTTCTTTTCTCAAAATTCCATGCAATTTTAAAAGAAAATGATTTTTTTGAAAATATTCATTCAATCTTGTAGAGTACGATTCATGAAATTAAGGTGTTATAAAACCATAAAAATCCGTTCATGCCGTATAAGTTCTAAAAACATTCTCCTCGTACTTTTAACGGAAAAGTAAAAAAGTAGCACGTATGGTAAACAAAAGAAAGATTCCTACCATAACACAAAGTAAAAGTAAAAGAGGGGTAAAATGACATTAAACATACATAAAATAATATTAAACACTTTATTATAAACATTCTATGGGAATGGATGAAAAATATAACCCCAGTAAATACTTTCGTATAAACAATCTCGGATAAAAATGAGATTGCAAAATTATCCCTTACCTTATGTCTGATATGCTTTGTTTGTATCCAAACCTCCTGTATAATGATTTAAATAAATTTTTTGACTTATTACAGAATCATATTCATTGTTATGATATCATATATGGTTCACTTATGACTTTATATTACCCGTTCTTTTGTAAATTCCATGTTAAAGCAGCATTTTGGGTAAAATCGATTCACTTATCATACGTGTTTCGACATGTTGTTCTTGATATTATTACTTATATCTGGATTTAAATAATTCCAGAATGTAAAACATGATTTATATATAATATATATTCAGAATATAAATATATATGATAGATCGATAAATGGAATGAAATACATCGTTCATGGAGATGGTAGGTCGTACGTACGCATGAACGCTGTTTTCATTTCTTATTGAATTAAATGGAATCAATTAAATGAAAATTTTATGTACATAAATATAGTATCATTATTATGTAATATATTTCATTATTATTTATTATATATACTTTATAATCATACTTGAGTGGTTAATCATGGAAAGTGAATCTCATCGCGTTCGTGGAGATGGTAGTTCGTACGTTCGCACAAGCGATGTTATCATTCCCATGATCGTGGAATTGTATTGATGTGTATATATAATATTTCAGAATCAATATCACTTTAAATAATCATATATAGCTATTTATTTACACCATTATACCCATCCAAGTAAGGTGGTGGTGGAAAACAGATTACACCACGGCGTGGAGACGATATTCCATACGTACGCACGTGCGGTGATTTCATTTTCTGTAGGATGGATAAAAGGTGAAATATGGTTGTTTAATATTTATAATAACATATAAGTATATTATTGATACTTATGTTATTAATTTATGATGAATCAAATAAATAAGAAGAAGTAGAAGATGAATGAAACTTGAAAGAATCGGTAGAAGAGATTACCTCTTCTTCGACGCACCTCTTTTAAGCTTCCTCATAAGGAACTAGAGTTGGTCTTTTGAAAATACCAGAACCTTCAAAATGTTTCTAGGGTAGTGGAGAAGATAAATGGGCAAGGGTTGGCCGATCTTGAAGGCTAAAAGTGTTGTGAAGAGGAGAGGGAGGAGGTGCTCTTTTATAAGGGAGGAGAGGGGCACCTTTGGAAAGTGTAAAAATATCATTTTATTATAAACTTATATTTAGTTTAAAAAGGTTCTAAAATCATTAATGATGAATATAAGATCAAATCAGAATTGGAAATGTTTTGGATATTATTTTAATCATTATAATATTATTTATTTAAATCATTTATTAATGAGGTAACTACTACATCATTACTGTGTCATAAATAATTTAATTTATTTGATGTCTAAAAATTATAAAAAAAATATCAACATGTAGGAAATAGTTTTATCTTTCCAATGAATATTTATATTCGAACAGATAATTTATATAACCACTTATAAAAATTTATTACTAAAAGATTTTTGTTAATGACAATTTTGTCTTTACATAAAATTAATTAATCCAAAATATCATTATCACTACCAAGTGGCTCAATGGGGTCCTAAAATCTACCCAAGGATGCCCATGGTCGGCCACTACTTATTCAATAAGGTTATGACAAGTTTTAAGCAAATTTTGAATTATTATAATATTCTTTTAACCTTGAAATACCCTATTTACCTGTAACCGCAGTAAATAAAAGTCAAAAGTTACTATTCAAAAAAAAAATTCATCTTATTGAACAACATTTTACTTCTTGATAACAACCATGTATGTTGGATTTTTGAAATTCAATTCAAAAAAGTTCTAAAATTTCATTTAAATGAATAAGTAAGTTTTTAACTACCACTATGTGGTTTCACTATTCATCAAAAATTGACGTATTTCAGAAAAATACCAAATATTTATCCTAAGCTATATTTGATATTCCAAATTTAAAAATGATGTCTATTTTTCCAAATTCAAAAAATAGAAGTGGAATTAATTAATTTTAAAATTAATTCCCGTTATCTAAAGAAATAGCGTGTTTTTAAGAAATAATAACTATCAAAAGATCAACACTTGTTTATGTCCAAATTCAAAGTGAAATTAATTCCAATGACCAACATTGGTCATCATATATTCTAATTACACTTTAAAGCCAATTAAAAATATAATCTAATGATATAAATTATTGTGATAAAAAAATTTGTTTTTAATAAAAATATAGCGTGTTTTTACTATTCATTAAAATATGAAAATTATCAGAATAATATGAGAAATTTATCCAAAGTAAATTTTTATATCCTGATTCCAAAGAAGAATTTTATTTTCTCAAATTTAACTTATAAAAATGGAAAAAAATAGATTCAATGTGGGTGCGCCATCAAAAGGCGGCAAAATTGCATTTTTGGAAAAATAGTTATATTACCCGAAAATTTATTTTGTTCTCATACCATGCTCATGAAAATGTGTAAGATGAATAATAATGTTATAAAATTAAAAATTTAGTTAATAATATAATCATAACAGCTAGTCCATAATAATATTCTAACAATATATCATTGTTTAGTGAAACCCGGTATTGCGTACTACACACGCTATCGAGGAAGGTCGCGATTGCGTGTAAGGGAAGCCAAATCACATATGTGTGTAGTGCAATATCCCTTTTTTCTATAGAACAACACAAGACAAAAATTAAATTAAAAATTATAATTCTCATAAAATCTCAGTTTTTTAAATTCTACCCCCCTTAAAATGAATTTCTTCCTCGAAATTCGTCGGGGTTATAAATGGTTTACAACGTGAAAGTTTATTTCATAGATCCCACATCATAAAAAGGAATACTAAAACTTAATTTTAAAAATTTAATTATGAAACATATCGGTTACCCAAATTGACTTATCACAGGGTTTCCACATTAGAGAACGTAGGTGAAAAATATGGATATGGAAGAGAAACCTAACCAACAAGTTCCGATGAAGAGTGGTAGAGAACATGGCTATGAAAAAGCCAACAATCACATAGCCATAAATTTGTTATGATTTAAGGTACCATCTGATTCGTCGGATATAAGTGCACTAAGAAGACATTTTTGGTTTTCAAGATCATTTCCCAAATGTTGAATTTTTTTTAATTAAAATAAATACTTGCTTGATTTTGGTACAATCTCAACATTACTGGTGCCTCTTACAATTTCCACTTCATCTCTTAAAGAAATGAAGTTGAATTTGTTTTTCACGAAGTTTTAGCAGATGATGCGATAGAATGATAGGACAATCCCTCTCTCTCAAACATAAGCTATCAAATGTTATATACATAAGTCCATATATGGTGAGATTAATCATATATGGTTCCAAAAATGGACTTATACTTCAATTATCATACTATTTAATAAAATAAAACTAATTTCTACTAACCAGGGACTTCCTGTAGGGCAATGGTAGGAGATAAAGGCCTATCGCTTTTCAGTTGTGGGTTCGATTCTCACAGCCTCGTCCGATGCGACGTGTTGTAGCCCGTTCTACAGATTTTTCCTTTTCTAAAACTACACTATTATAAAATTCCATCAATAATATAAAAAAATGTTCTATCATTAAACGATACTATCTGATGTCTAACTTAATCTATTACAATCTTTAGGCTTACCCAAACTCACAGTATAAAGAAAAATATTGATAGAGAGGTCATCTAACAAACATGTAAATACCATCATTTATCCACATATAAGATATGTCTAGTTGGTCACATTACAAACATTCAAATTCCTTAATCTTGTATTCTCTTGAATAATGAATACCCATTGAACCTTAGTGAAAACATGAATTCTGTAAAAATATAACTCTTTCCACATACCAAAACCCCAAAAATTTTATATACTCAAACCATGATATCAGTAATGAGATCATTTAATTTTATCATTATCCCTTCATTATGAGCATATCATCTTCTTTCCAAAAATATTTCAATCACTTTTCATGGTTACTGGTACCATATTCTTATAGAAAACCACAATGGACCAATACACAGATATTTCAATATACTATATATGTACCTCAACAACATTATTCTTGAATACCAATATATAAACACTTCAATCCATCCTCTTAAATGATTGTCATGGAATAATTCCTTCCTTGATTTAGAAGTAACTTCTTAGGTTAGGGAATTGAGATGGGTAATACCCATGTTCTCCACAGATAAGACATTGAACTCCATAATAGTATGTCACTCTATGACCCATCTCTCTACACAGATAACATCTTCCCCTCCGTTTGATATATTTATCAAGGTCCTTCTTCCCTTCTCTAGAAATATAAATCTTCCTTTATATATGATCCTCAATACGGGACCATTATTAAAACATCATCTTCCTCTTATTTTATGAATCAGGAATACCACTAAAGTTCACCTTGTTAATCATATATCGCGATGACTGAAATGGCATAATCACTAAATCATTCTTTCTAGGCAGTACACAATTTTTTTGCTCATAGTCTCCAATTTTTCCATTGGATTCAATGTTGACCCAATTCCTTCTAGTTCCCTCCATTGACTAAGACCAAAATACCTGGTGTAAGAAACAGTTAAAACAATGGGGAACCACATAATCATAAAAAGTCACTTATGGGATGTCTAACTTATCACACGTTCTTTAATCCAGGACACCATAGGTTCATCCTAGGTTATTCATGATCGTCAACATAATTCTAGGACTATAAAATATAGTTATATTAATCCTTAGTTATCCTTAGACATACCTTAGAAATATATCTAGGTATATTAATAAATTTTTCGCATCCTAGTTTCCAAAGGTTGACTAAACCTTTCCTATGATACCAACGTTAGAGGACTGGAATTACTTCAGTGGACTATAATTAATACCTATCAGGGAACTCTATGGGTGGCTACACCCCCTGGGTGGGACACCCCACCATCTATAGTGGCATCCATTTTCTCATGAAGCCCTTGGGTGGAGAGTCATGCTTCGTCCAACGCTCACATGTGAGAGTTCCCAAGGATCAAATTCATTCCCACCTCCTTTGCCTCTGATTCCAACTATAGAGACCCAAAGATGACTTACATGGAAATTACATTACTTTTTCAAAATACTTAATACATAAAAAAACCAACACTCAAGGATCATAATAGTTTAGTGTCTTTGGAAACTCAGAATATAATCTTCTAATCATGGTGAAAGATCATCAACATATCCCATAAAGATCTTCCCCTTCTGTTTTCATACCTAAAACCTTTCTTTATATCCTAAGGAAAAGAAAACATATAAATAGTGAGATCAAATTCTCAGTAAGGGTAAGCATGGAAAAAATATAACAAATCATATACATTTTAACATAAAAAAACATGAACATAATGTTTAAACATCAAAATCTTGAGCAATGACATAAAACAAGTAAGTACATAACGCATAGATCATAATGGAACATCAATCATGATTTAGTATCATGGGAATAAAACATGTAATTGTGGAAAACCATTAAGCACATGATATGATTTACATAGTATCCAAGGCATTGCTGCTAAGACCATCTTAGTGGACAAAGTCCCTTTTTGAATCGATTTCACTCCTCGTTCTAGTCCTGTAACACTAAACCGGATTAACTTACCATTCCAGCCATCTCTATCCCAAGAGATATAAATCTTGTCATGACCCGCCTTCACAAAAACTAGGGAAGGGTTAGGAAATTGCCACTCCCTTCCTTCTTTATGTTGAAGAAGAGATAATGACCCACAAAACCCGCCTTCAATAGGTCCCGGAGTGGTGACTAGCACCAAGGGTATGGAAATCACACACGAATGGAAGGCATTACCATTTTTGTTTTCTTATATGATCGGGAGATAAGATGGTAAATCTCACAACACCAAAACTAGAAGTGCATGAAAAATCAAAATAACCATTCCCATATGCATGTTCCAAAATTAAAATCCACAAAGTACAAAGTAACTACAAGGGTAAAGTACCAAAGAAAGAAATACAGCAACTGCAACTGCCCCAATGGTCCGAGAAGGTATGGTCACGTGCGATCCCCAAAGTCCTCCTGGAAACATGAAAGTAGTTTTATATACATAGGGTGAGTATACAAGTATACTAATTAGGGAAAACCAAGGACTCTCCTGTACAAGTGTGGGAATGTACTATTGTCCCATGAGAAAAAGAGTAAACCAAACACCTAACAAGGTAAAATATCCACCCAAGCCTCACCAAGGCACACTCCCCAAATAACCCAAGTCAAGTAACGTATAGTTATAGCACATCGATGTTTGGGTACCCCGCGCCACTTTCCCACTTGTTATTTTAGACATCCTGCACATCAAACCAATCTTGCCATTCTCACCGCAGTCCCACTGCCATATCCCACCTGCACACACCTGGGCCACAACCTCACCACAATCCCACTTCCAAACCGTTCTCACAAACACCCCAGCCACAACTGTCACATGTAACCATGCCCACAAACAGCTAGGCCAGAACAACCACCAACATGCCCAAAGACACCTGGTCTAGAAGATCCACTACCACACCCGAAAACACCGGGGCCTCATCCCGAAGACACTTGGGAAAACCACCTACCCGCACACACCTGGGCCAACCACCGCACTGCCCTGCCCGAAGATTCTTGGGATAATAATGTAATTCAGGCCATCAAAGCCCGCCTGAAGATACTTGGGCTATCCAGGAAAGGGACCCAAAAGGAGCTAATAACCAGCCACTGATATAAGTGTTGGAAAAAACACCCTCCCCCATGAAATGGGGGTGTTCGGCACTATGTTCTCAACTTGGGTGGGTAGCGAATAAGAAACTCAAAAACTATGAGTATATATATATATAGGTAACAAGAACTCTCCCATGTTTAGATTTTTCTTCAACCGGCCTAAAGAATGAAAACAGTACCATGAACAGGTCACAACTTACACCAAACCAAAAACCCATTGTCCCATCCTTGTTTTCATGTTCAGTAATGATGTTTAAAAAAATATGTTTCTACACCTACTTGGGCAGCTAGTAATCATAACCACAAGTCAATGGAAGGAAAACAGTCACGCATCAACTACAAAATCCACACTCGGTTCTCTCATAAAACAACAACAACCAAAGAAAACCCCAAGATACAGCCCCATGTCCAACATCCAGGAGCCAAAAGGGTTTCTCAACAATAGAGGATCCCACCCCAATTCATGATATAAAAAATGTAATCAGCCGACCTTAAAATTCACAACCATTGAATCCATATCAACAGGGGATACCATCCCCATACACATAACCTCAAAAACGGCCCGTGAAAGGGAAAACAACCAAACCACCAACACCAACACAAATCAGGCCCATGCCGGTATTTTCAGATTTATAAGATTTAACACACTCAATGATTTTGATTTCTGTGTGCTTTGACCAGGGTTATCACAAAAATGGATTGATCCTAGTGCCTCAATTTATTTAGCTAGATATACATAATTAACAAAATTCTTTTACACAACAAGGGTTCACTAATACGATCCATTTAAACTTCATGAGAGGTAAGGGTTCATTAGTGCAAAGAGAAAAGACCACCAACGGACATGATTTTCACTAGGCGTAAGCCCGCACAATTCATAATGGAAGATCATAACACAAAGAAGCATCCTCGATCATAGCCCCTTTCATTCATTAGAGTCTGTTCATTATCTTCATTAAGGTTTGGCTAATCCAATTCTACAGAATCAAAAGAATTCCCACCCCGCATGATACACAAAAAGGGAGAGACGAAGGAGAAATTCTCTACTTGTTAATCAATGATCGAAGCTAAGCCTGGGCGTGGAACTCCACGGATAGCGATGCGGCTCGTCTTAACGAACGGTACATCTAGCACAGGGTGTTCGAGAAAAGAAACCTAGGAGTACCCTTTCTTTTGTTTATTATGTTCAGGGACTGTTGAGATTAAAATGTGAAACCGCGCAAGGAACGGGGTCGTGGGTTGACCAGGCATCCCCACATGCCATTAAAGGGTTGGGCAGTTTAAACCGACGCACACACCAGGTTAATTCATTAAATATTTAATTAAAAGACATTTATGGGCGTTGCTGGGAAAAACCCTGACATGTCTGGGTGACACCGATCGGTCTCGCGGATCGGTCTCACTGATCGGCCGATTAGTCTCACCGATCGGTGGAGCCGATCGGTCTTACCAAACGATCTCACCGATCGGTCTCGCCGATCAGTCGCGCCGGTCGGTCTTACCGATCAGTTGATCCGATCAGTCTCCCTGATCGGTCGCGCCGATGGGTCTCGCCCATCGGTCTCGCCAATCGGTAGCGCTATTCAGTCTCACCGATCGGTCTTGCGCCGAGACTCTACCCCTTTAGGATCCGTATTTTTGTCAAATGAAAGGTCCCTGAGAGTCTGGGTCATCACATCATATACCTCTCAAACTATTCTCGCCCAAGAGAATTTAAACAACCCAGAAGGAAAGAGCGGGTCCGAACAATCACCACGAAAGCTACCTCTCAATAGTGGTCCCTATTGTTAACTAAGAACACCTCCCTATCAAGAATCAATAAACATACAATGTCCAACTACCCAGTAATGTGGGTTGGGGGGTCTCCTTCCCCATGTCAAGATACTATCCGCTTTGGGCAGAACTGACTCGCCCGTACGGGTTTAATCGCATCCCCCTTAATGCATCTTGATTAGGGTTCGGGTCCTCACCTCTCTATAGCCAGGACTTTTCACACACATTCATAGGAATAAAACTGGTATTTCATAGAAAACAAGGTAAAACGCTCTACTACAACAGGTATAAAATGAACAGTACAAAACTCAAAACAACTATGTGTACTGGGCACGCATATGTGCTTCCCTCTCCCACGTACTCTCCTCAAGCCCACCATGTCTCCACAACACATGAACCAAGAGAATGGTTCACCCACAAAGCACCTTCTCCTTGCGATCCTCGATCATCACTGGTCTCTCCACAAAAGTCACGTCATCCTCGATGTCCATCTCTCCCCAGCTGAGGACATGTGAATCATCGTTCAGATACCGACGGAGCTGGGACACATGGAAGAAATCATGTAAACTCACTAGCGGTGATGGTAACGCTAGCTGATAAGCCACTTCCCCGACCCACCGCAACACTTCGAAGGGTCAGATGAACCTGGGAGAATGCTTACTCTCTTTATCGAACCTCTATTGTCCACACCGAGGGGAGACCTTCAAGAACATGTGGTCTCCAACCTCAAACTCCAAGGGCCTTCTCCTGTTATCAGCATATGACATCTGCCGGTCCTGGTCAGCATTAATCATTTCCCATATGAGCTGACCCTCCTCTATCGTGCTCTGCACCACCTTCGGGCCAAGGATGCCTGCCTCTCCTACTTTGGTCCAACACACCGGTGAGAAACATGCTCTCCCATACAAGGCATAAAATGGGGCCATACCAATGGCCGAGTGATAGATATTATTGTAGGAAAACACTACCAGAGGAAAGTATCTCACCCACGATCCTCCTGAGTCCAGAACACATGCCCGTAGAATATCCTCCAAGGTCTGGATGGTGCGCTATGTCTGTCTATCTGTCTGGGGATGGAAAGCAGTGCTAAGATGCATCTCAGTGCCAAAATCATGCTACA
Source organism: Viscum album (assembly GCA_963277665.1). Taxonomy (NCBI): domain Eukaryota; kingdom Viridiplantae; phylum Streptophyta; class Magnoliopsida; order Santalales; family Viscaceae; genus Viscum; species Viscum album. The sequence continues at coordinate 1,874,449,319 of OY728137.1, read as the reverse complement.
ATTATCTCCAGACTCGCGAGTTAAACTGTGCATCCCTATCTGAGACTATAGACCTCAGAACCCCATGCAACCGCACCACCTCATCCACGTACTTTCGTGCCAAACCATACAATGTACTCGAATACTTTATCTCTAGAAAGTGAGCCGATTTTGTCAATTAGTCCACTACTACTCAGATAGCATCACAACCCCCTTGGAACTTTGGTAGTCCCATGACAAAATCCATCGATATGTCATCCCACTTCCACTCGAGGACATCTAGAGACTGCAGTAGGCCGCCTAGAACTCAGTGTTCAGCCTTCACTTGCTGACACACTAAGCACTTGACCACAAATTCTGCCACTGCTCGCTTTACTCCGGGCCACCAAAACTGTCTCTCCAGTCTCTGGTACATATTGGAAACTCCTGGGTGTACTGCTAGGGGTGAGTTGAGGAACTCACTGAGAAACTTGATGTGCATTGCCTCTGTAAAAAACATCTTCCCCTGGAAAAGCATCCAGTTTTGGCCATCCTCCATCCATCCATCAGGAACATTGCTCTGGTCAACTCAGTCACGCATCACTTCACACTCTGGGTCTCCCCATTGAGACTCCTCCACTTGCTGAAAGAGAGACGACTTCACTACCATCTAGTATAGGAAACCCCTACCGCTATCTATCCTCGCATCCAGGTTCAAGGAAGCCAACTCCTCAATCGCCTTCCAGGCGTCTGCTGACTCTCGGACCACATCCTTCTGCGTCCTCCTGCTCAAGGGATCGGCCACTAAATTCCCCTTCCATGAAGTGTAGGAGATCTCAAAGTCGTAATCCTGGAGGAACTCGATCCACCTTCAGTCCGCAAGTTTAGGTCTCGCTGGGAGATGATATACCTCATGCCTTTGTGATCTGTGAATACTACAAAGAATTCTCTGATGAGGTATTGTCGCCAGTACTTTAGCACAAAAACAACCGCTGCAAGATCCAGGTCATGGGTGGAATAATTACGCTCATGAGGGCATAGCTTCCTAGACCCGTAATAGATCACCCCTTGCCGCTGTATCAACACACATCCCAGACCTTGTCCTGATGCATCACAGAACACCTCATAGGCCACCCCTTCTTCGAGTAATCTCAGCACTGGGGCACTTACCAACTTCTCCTACAGATAGCTGAAGGCTGCCTCGCACTGGTCACTCCATAGGAAAACCAGGGATTTCCTGGTAAAGGCTATCAAAGGGGCTGCTACTTGGGAGAAGTTGGGCACAAACATCTTGTAGTAACCAGCCAGCCCAAGGAAACTACAGACCTCTGCCACATTCTTGGGTGCTTCCCAAGAAACTACTGCATCAACCTTTGATGGGTCCACCACTACCCCCCACTTGGACACCACGTGCCCGAGGAAGTGCACTTTTAATGTCTAGAACTTGCATTTTGACAACTTACCATAGATCTGGTGCTGTCGGAGGACCTCCAAAACCATCCTCAGGTGCTCCGCGTGATCCTCCTATGATCTTTAATAGACCAGGATATCGTCGATGAACACAACTACAAACTAATCTAGGTACTCCTGGAAGATGGAGTTCATAAGCCCCATGAACATAGCTGGGGAATTCGTAACACTGAAAGGCATGACTACGAACTCAAAGTGTCCATATCTGCACCTGAAGGCCATATTCTAGATGTCACTCTCCTTTACCCTCAACTAGTGATACCCAGACCGCGTGTCGATATTCGAGAACCACCCTGCCCCTTTCAACTGGTCGAAAAGGTCATATATCCTTGGGAGAGGGTAGTGATTCTTGACCTTTACCTAATTCAGCATCTTGTAGTCTGTACACAACCTGAGACCACCATCTGCCTTCTTGGCGAATAAGACTGGATCACCCAACGGTGACACGCTTGGTCGAACGTAACCTCTCTCCGTCATATCATTAATCTGATTCTGAAACTCCCGTAGCTCTGAAGGTGCCATCTGGTAGGGAGCCATCGAAATCAGACGAGCACCTGGCTGCATGTCTATCCCGAACTCAATATCATGTCGAGGGGGTATGGTTGTCACCTCCTTAGGAATGACGTCCATAAACTCATGGATGATCTCTGGCACCTCCACCATTTCAGCATCTACTGACTCTACTGACAGCTCAGCTAGCTAGGAGAGGAGGGGTTCCTCTCATCCGCTGCCCTTTGGGCCACCCCGCTCACCGGTGAAAGTAACATGTTGGATGCCCAATTCTGAGAACAAAACCCTTCCTCAGAAGCAGGTGATGATGGAAGACACAGAGAACAGCCAGTCGATGCCTAGAATGACATCGTATGGCAGTATCTACAGTAGAAGAAGATCCATGATCGACTGTTGTGGCCCTATCATCAGTCTGAATCCTCGACGAACATAGAACAAGTCGGTATGACCTCTGACTGGTGTGCTCAGAACTTGGGGCACTGGAAGTCTCTCGGTATCTAGACACAAATCATGGGCTAGACTGGGTGCAACAAAGGAGTGAAAAGATTTGGTATTGAACAATGCATAAGCAATGGTTCTAAACAAACTAATTGTACCTAGAACATCCCTTGACCCTACTGGAACTGCTGCCTCTGTGGCGTGCAACTATCCAATCCCAGCTCCGCTGCCCCTCGGCTGTCGGACTCCTCCTACTACGTCTACCCTCGGAGGAGCGGGAGATCACTATCCATACTGCTGCTGCTGGAAAGGCCTACCTAGAAGCTGCTGCTTGGGGGGGTGCTGGGACTATCCGCGAACACCATACTGTACCCAGTTTAGGAACTAACTCCAGAGATGTCCATGGATCCCACAGACGAAGCACCACGGTCCTGGGCCTGAAGGAAAAGGGAGAGGACCAGGGGACCGGAACTGAAACTGCAGCGGCCTGCTCCCTGTTGGTCGAAACATGGAGGGTCCTCACATCGGAGGCCTGATGCTAACAACCTTCCCCTTCGATGGTCCCAGCTGGATCCCCTCTCGTGACACACCACGTCAGGAGGGTAAAGGAGGTAACAACATACTGGAGGGAGGGTCTGAGCACCTCCTCTAAAAGTCTTTCCCGAGACTTCTCGTCGGGGAAGAGGTCCGGAGAAAAACGTAGGAGGTCCTTGAACTTGATTCACAGCTCCCTCACTGACATACTCCCCTGATGGAGGGAGAGTATCTCCTATCTCTTTTCTTCCTTCATCGTCAAAGAGAGGAATTCCTCCTAGAACTCCCTCTCGAAATCAGCCCATGCCACCTGAGCCTCTCTCCTCTCCCCCAGGTAAAGCGTCCACCACTGACGCATCACTACCCGCATCTAGCTGACGGCCAGAGAAACCCAGTACTCGGTCGAGGACCGAATCAGGCCGAAAGCTATCACTAGCTCCTCTAGCCAGCCTTTCGTCATCACGTCAGAGATGCTGCCCTCATACTTCTCGAGGGTCTGTCGCTGGAAGTTCTGAAGTTTCTTCTGCCACTGTTCATCCTCCTCCTCTCGATCAGCTCTCTACTAATCGGCTATGGTAGTCTCTGGGGCCTCGATCTCCTGTACCACACGTGGTCGCCGTCCAGGTGCCATAGCTTCAAGATAAACAAGGAATGACTAATCCCAAGTAGTGAAAAATATTGAACTTAAAAATTTTCTTAATCTTTTTATTGATTTCAATTCCCAAAACACTCATGAAACACGAGAACACAAGTCATTATAATGCATTTACCTTTCCTAGGGCCTCTATCCTACAATCAGAGTGGCCTCACTTGGTCGTTCGGTAGGTCCAGAGTCCTTGCATCGGATCATGGGGGGCCCTAAAATCCCGTGTCCTAGCCGGTCTTACCTGGCCTAATTCATGCACCAAGGTCACCCAACATTGTTTCCATACCATCCCATGCAATCCTCATTGTACCTAACTCCAGACACCATCCTATCTCTCAACCTCCACCAATGATACCATTCTGTCACGAACCGCCTTCACCAAAAGGAGGGAAGGGTCAACAGATTGCCACACCCTTCCTCCTTTAAGTTGAACAAGAGATAATGACCCCCGAAACCTGCCTTCAATAGGCCCCAGAGTGGAGAATATAACAAAGTGTATGGAAATCACACACGAATGGTAGGAATTACCCTTTTTGTTTTTTATATGATCAAAAGATAAGATGGTAAATCTCACAACACCAAAACTAGAAGTGCAAGAAAAACCAAAACAACCATTACCATATGCATGTTCCAAAAGTAAAATCCAAAAAGTACAAAGTGACTACAAGGGTAGAGTACCAATAAATGAAAAAAACAACTGCAACTTCCCTAAAGGTCCGAGCTAGTATGGTCCCGCGCGATCCCCAAAGTCCTCCCGGAAACCTGAAAGTAGTTTTATATACGTAGGGTGAGCATACAAGTATACTCAGTAGGGAAAACCAGGGAATCTCATGCACAAGTGGGGGAACGTACTAATGTCCTGTGAGAAAAGGAGTTAACCAAACACCTAACAAGGTAAACTATCCAACCAAGCCTCACCAAGGCACACTCCCCAAATAACGCAAGTCAAGTAATGTATAGTAATAGCACATTGATGTTTGGGTACCCCGCGCCACTTTCCCAATGGTTATTGAAGACATCCTACGCATCGAACCAAACCCTCCATTCTCACCGCAGTCCCACTTCCATATCCTGCCCGCACACATCTGGGATAGAACCTCAACACAGTCCCACTGCCAAACCCTGCCTACAAACACCTAGGCCACAACTGTCACACGTAACCACGCCTGCAAACACCTAGGCCAAAACAACCACCACCACGCCCGAAGACACCTAGGCTAGAAGATCCACTGCCATGCCCAAAAACACCTAGGCCTCATCCCGAAGACACTTGGGAAAACCACCTGCCCGCACACACCTGGGCCAACCACCGCACTGCCCTGCCTGAAGATTATTGGGATAATAATGGACTTCAGGCCATCACAGCCTGCCCGAAGATACATGGGCTATCCGGGAAAGGGAGCAGAAAGGAGTGAATAACCAGCCACTAATAGAAGTTTTGGAAAAAATACACTCCCCCATGAAATGGGGGTGTTCGGCACTAAGTTCTCAACAAGGGTGGGGTGCGAATAAGAAACACAAAACCTACAAGTATATATATATATAGGTAACAAGAACTCTCCCAAGTTTTTGTTTTTCTTCAGCCTGCCTAAAGAACAAAAACTATACCATGACCAGGTCACAACTTACACCAAACCAAAAACCCATTGTCCCATTCTTGTTTTCATGTTCAGTAATGATGTTTAAAAAAAATAAGTTTCTACACCTACTTGGGCAACTAGTAATCATAAGCACAAGTCAAAAACAGTCAAGCATCAACTATGACATCCACACCCGATTCTCTCATAAAACCACAACAACCAAAGAAACCCCCAAGATACAGCCCCATGTCCAACATCCATCAGCCAAAAGGGTTTCTCAACAACATAGGATCCCACCACAATTCGTGATATAAACAATGTAACCACTCGGCCTTAAAATTAACAACCACTGAATCCATATCAATAGGGGATCCCATCCCCATCCACATCACCCCGCAAATGGCCCATAAAACGAAAAACAACCAAACCACCACCACCAACCCAAAGCAAGCCCATACCGGTATTTTTAGATTTATAATATTTAACACACTCCATGATTTCAATTTCTGTGTGCTTTGACCGGGGTTATCACAAAAAGGGATTGATCCTATTGTCTCAATTTATTTAGCCGGATATACGTAATTAACCAAATTCCTTTACACATCATGGGTTCACAAATATGATCCATTTAAACATCACGAGAGGTAAGGGTTTATTAGTGCATAGAGAAATGACCACCAATGGACATGGTTTTCAGTAGGCGTAAGCCCTCACAATTCAGAAAGAAAGATCATAAAACAAAGCAGCATCATTGATCACAGCCCCCTTTCATTCCTTAAAGTCCCTTCATTATCTTCACTAAGGTTTGGTTAATCCAATTCTACAGAATCAAAAGCATGACCACCTCACATGATACACAAAAAGGGAGAGAAGAAGGAGAAATTCCCTACTTGTTAATCAATGATCGACGCTAAGCCTGGGCGTGGAACTCCGCGGATAGTGATGCGGCTTGTCTGAACAAAAAGCGGCTCATCTAAACGAAAGGTACTTCTAGAACAGGGTGTTCAAGAAATGAAACCAAGGAGTATCCTTTATTTTGTTTATAAAGGCCGGGGATGGTTAAGATAAGAAAGAAAAACCACATAAGGAGCGGGTTCGTGGGTTGACCACGCGGCCCCACACGCCATTAAAGGGTTGGGAGGTTTAAACCGATGAACACACCAGGTTAATTCATTAAATATTTAATTAAATGAAATTTATGGGAGTTACTCAGAAAAACACCGACAAGGCTGGGTGACACTGATCGGTCTCACTGATCGGTCTCACCGATCGGTCGGTCGGTCTCACTGATCGGTCGGTCGGTCTCACCGATCGGTTGAGCCGATCGGTTGAGCCGATCGGTCTCACGGATCGGTCGTGCGGATCGGTCTCGCCAGTGGGTCGCGCCGGTCGGTCTCCCTGATCGGTCATGCTGGTCGGTCTCACCAATCGGTCACACCATTCGGTCTCACCGATCTGTCACGCCGATCAGTCTCACCGAATGATCGCACCAGTCGGTCTCACCAATCTGTCTTGCGCCGAGACGCTACCCCTTTAGGATCCAGATTTTTGTCAAAGGAAAGGACCCTGAGAGTCTGGGTCATCACAAAGCTTTACCCAACAAATTGGAGGGAGATATAGGTCCCACCCATCTCATAAGGAAATCATTCTTATTTTTCTACAAAATAAACTTAAAACATTCATCATAACCCAAAGAATAAAATGGGTTTCATAAACATCATCCCATCATCACATAATCCATATGAAACAAATTGATATTTGATCATAAGAAAAGTGAAACCATGTAAATTATAGAGATATTATACTTGAAACATACACATATGAAATAATTTCATCTTAGATGGAAAATTGTTTTGATAAAACACTTGAAATGAATTCTTGAGGAGAATATCATTTCTTCTTCAAAATCATTTTCTTTACTCAAAATTCCATGCAATTTTAAAAGAAAAGGATTTTGTTGAAAATAGTCATTAAATCTTGTAGAGTAAGATTCCTGAAAATAAGGTGTTATAAAACCATAAAAATCCTTTCTTTCTGTATAAGTTAAAAAAACATTCTCCTTGAACTTTTAACAGAAAAGTCAAAAGGTAAAATGTATGGTAAACAAAAGAAAGATTACTTCTGTAACACAAAGTAAAAGTCAAATAGGGGTAAACATGACATTAAACATACATGGAATAATATTAAACACTTTATGAAAAAAAATTTATGGGAGTGGATGAAAAATATAACCCCATTAAATACTTACGTATAAACAATCTTGGATAAAAATGAGATTGCAAAATTATCCCTTACCTTATGTTTGATATGATTCGTATGTATCCGAACCTCCAATATAATGATTTAAATAATGTCATTGACTTATTAAAGAATCATATTCATTGTTATGATATCATATATGGTTCACTTATGACAATATATTACCCGTTATTTTGTAAATTCCATGTTAAAGCCTCATTTTGGGTAAAATCGTTTCATTTATCGTAAATGTTTCGACATGTTGTTTTTGATATTATTACCTATATCCTGATTTACTAAATTCCATAATTTAAAACATTATTTATATATAATATATATTCAGTGTAACACCCGAGACTTTTATGTTATCAAAGGAATCATTTTCTACACAACACTTGCTTGGCTTGCTTTACACGCAATCGCATCCTTCCTCGATAGCTTGTGTCGTACGCAATACCGAGTTTCACTAAACAACAATATGCTATTAAAACTAGCCGTTATGAATAGTAATAACCACTTTTTGAAATTTTATAAATTTTATTTTTCAAAATGGACTTCATTTTTGGACTCAGAATATCGAAATTAGCCTAGGGTGAAATTTTGGTATTTTTCTGAAAACTTTCAATTTTTGATGAATAGTGAAACCTCTAAGTGGCAGGTTAAAAACTGAATTTTGCATAAAACTTAATTTTACCGCTTCTGTGAATGGAATTTCGAAAATCCGACAGACACGGTTTATATCAGTAAGTAAAATGTGGTTCAATGAGATAAAAATAATTTTTTGGTGAATAGTAACTTTTTACTTTTTTTTACCGCGGTTAATAGTAAATAGGGTAACTAAGGGGTAAATATGATATTAATATTACCCTAAAACATGTCATAATTCTATTGGACAAGTGTAATTCGACCAGAAACAAACTTAGGAATAAAATATGACCATTTAGGCCCACTTGGATTAGATTAGGACATTTATTATTAATTTATTTAAAGAAGGGTTAAAATAGTTAAAATCAAAGTTTAATAAGTAAATTATTTTTAATATAGGGTTATACATAAGATCAATTCGACTATAAATATTCATTAGAAAGCTAAAAAGCTTTCCTACATAAGGGTATTTTATTTGTAATTTTTAGACATTAAATAATTTAATTTATTTATGACACAATGATGATGCAATAATTATCTTATTAATGACATATTGACATAATTGATGTTATAAACACCGAAATAAATGTAATTTGAGACTTTTTATGAATTCCACTAATTTTCTAGGTTACTATGATATATTAGTATTGATTTAATCAACTTTGTTCGAACATATAATTTTGTTATGACTTTCACAAAAATCATATATCAAATAGTGTCAAAATTGACACAAAATAGTTTTTAAATCAAATATTATATTATTAATTGTTATTTTATTTCTAAAAATCTAAGGTTCGGCCAAATGACTTATATAAGGATATATATATTAATAATAAACAATTTGGGGTTCGTTTTGCATGTTATAGTAAGTGTATTAACCATATAGTGAAAGAAAACAAAAAGACATGGTAAAAGTTAAATTATTTAACTTAGAGTTAAATCTAATTGATAAGGTTAAAATAATATCCCAAACGTGTCTAAATCTTATTGGTTGATAGTATTTCGACCCTTCCCAACTTTAGCTTCGAAATAAGACCCTTTGGAACCATTATAAACCGATTTTGACTTTAATATAAAATAATATTTTGAGATATTCCTAAGGTGCCCCTCTCCTCCCTTATAAAAGGGCACCTCCTCCCCCTCCTCCACACACCAATTTGAGCACTCAAGCTCGGCAAACCCCTGCCATTTTCTCCTCTCCACTTCCCTAGAATAATCCTAGAGGTCCTGGTCTTCTTCAAAGACCAATCTTAGTTCCCTAAGTGGAGGATTCAAAGAGGCGTTCCAAAGAAGAGGTAATATCCATTACCGATCTTTTCAATTTCTTTCTTCTTCAACTTCTTCTTCTTTAGTTGTTTCATGATAAAGTAATAACATAAGTATTACTTACATACTGATATGTTATTATAAATATGAAACAACCCTAATTCACCTTCTATCCATCCTACGGAAAAATGAAATCACCGTGCGTGCGTACGTACGGAATACCGTCTCCACGCCGTGGTGTAATCTATTTTCCACCATCACTTTACAAGGCTGGGTATAATGGTGTAATGAGTAACTATTTATGATTATTATAAAGTAATATTGATACTGAAATAATATATATACACTCCAATACAATTCCACGATCATAGGAACGATATCATCACTCGTGCGTACGTACGGAATACCGTCTCCACGATGTGATGTGACTCGTTCTACATGATCATCATTACATAGTAATTATATAATTGAATTGAATGAATAAATATGATATATGTTACACTAATACCATTCTGGATATAAGGTATCTATAACCTTAAAAGAAGAATAAGAATGTATTCGGCAAAACACGCATAAGAACAAAAGGCAATAAAGACCCGAGTAACAAGTAACAATGAAATATTACTAACAAGAAGCTAAGAATATGACCATATATGATATCATATCAATATGTATGATTCTGGAATAAGTCAATAGCATTATTTAAACCATTATACAGGAGCTTCGGACACGTACAAAGAAAATCGGACCTAAGGTAAGGGAAATATCACAATCTCATTTTTATCCGGTATTGTTTATTCGTAAGTATTTACTGGGGTGTATTTTATCATCCACATCCATGTTTCATCAATATGTAATATTATTTCCATCCACCTACAATGGTTTAAATCCATTTTTACCCTTCGGTGAGTTTTTAGTAATATGTATGAAAGGAATCTTTTGTCGTTTTTCGTACGAGGTACTTTTTGACTTTTCCGACAAAAGTACGAAGAATGTTTTTTTAAATTATACGGCATGAATGGATTTTAAAAACATTATTTCCAAGAAGCTTCCTTTACAAGTTTTCATGTTTATTTTTAATCAACTTCTTTATGTTTAAAATTGTATGACATGTTAAGAAAGGAAAAGTGTTTTTTTTGAAGTAGAAAGGATATTTTCCTCAAGAATGAAGTTCAAGTGTTTTATCAAAATTATTTTCCATCTAAGATGATAAAGGGTTCTGTTTTTATCCCTATTATTACATGGATTTGATTATGTTGTGATGGAAATATTTTTATGAGTTCCTTTATCTTATATGAATTGTTTTATGATGTCATGTTGTTTAAGAATCCCATTTTTATTACATGGGTTACGCTGTGATGTATGGTTTATGATTATGTGGCACACATAAGAAAGGATTCATTATAAGATGGGTGGGACCTATATCTCCCTCCAATGCATTGGGTAATGATTTTATATCTCATGAGATAGACATGGCTGGAACAGAAGGTTATTTCGGTTCAGTGATACAGGACTGAAACGAGGAGTGAACTCAGTTCAGAAAGGGACTTTGTCCACTAAGATAGTCTTGGCAATGAGTCATGACTAACAAGAAATGATTTTCCATGATTATGTGTGCATGCCACAAAGTTTCAAGTTTTATGTTATGATTATGGGGATTTCATTTTCACTTCTATGATTTATTCCATGTTAAGATATTATGATCTCTTTTGCAGGTTTTGATTTTCAAAAAGATATGATATGATTTTTATTTCCTTTATTTGCCCTTGCTGAGCATTTGAGCTCACCCTTTTATGTTTTCTTTTCCCCAGGTCAGGAAGATGGATATTAAGTAGAATATGCTAAAAGGGACCCTAGATATGATGAAATAAATGGGAGACACTGTAGAAGATTTATGAACCAGTTGTTTATGTTTCCCAGTTTCTAAAGAAACTATACCTATACGGTCCTTTGTGGTTTTGTCATATGTTGTAATAAGTGTGCTTCAATTTTGAAGTATTAACAATGTATGTAATGTATGGTTCGTTATATTCAGCATATATATATGATAGATCGATAAATGGAATGAAATACACCGTTCATGGAGACGGTAGGTCGTACGTACGCATGAATGCTGTTTTCGTTTCCTTAATGAATTAAATGGAATTAAGTAAATGAAAAATATATGTACATAAATCCAGTATCATTATTATGTAATATATTTCATGATTATTTATTATATGTACTTTATAATCATACTTGAATGGTTAATCATGGAAAATGAATCTCATCGCATTCGTGGAGACGGTAGTCCGTACGTACGCACGAGTGATGATATCATTCCCATGATGGTGGAATTGTATTGAAGTGTATGTATAATATTTCAGAAACAATATCAATTTAAAATAATAATATATAGTTATTTATTTACACTATTATACCCATCCAAGTAAGGTGGTGGTGGAAAACAGATTACACCAAGCCGTGGAGACGGTATTTCGTACGTACGCACGCACGGTGATTTTATTTTCTGTAGGATAGATAGAAGGTGAAATAGGGTTGTTTCATATTTATAATAACATATCAGTATATGAGTGATACTGATGTTATTAATATATGATGAAACAAAGAAATAAGAATAAGTATATGATAAAAGAAACTAGAAAGAATCAGAATAAGTGATTACCTCTTCTTCGATGCACCTCTTTTAAGAATCCTCTAAAGGAACTAGAGATGGTCTTTTGAAAAGATGAAAACCTAAAAAATCATTCTAGGGTAGTGGATAAGAGAAATTGGTAGGGTTTGGCTGAGCTTGAACGCTAAATGTGTTGTGAAGAGGAGAGGGAGGAGGTGCCCTTTTATAATGGAGGAGAGGGGCACCTTTGGAAGGTGTGAAAATATTATTTTATTATAAACTTATCTTCAGTTTAAAAGGGTCTAAAAATCATTAAAGGTGAATATAAGATTAATCATGGTCGAAATAAAATCATCCAATCAGAATTGGACATGTTTTGGATATTATTTTAATCATTATAATCTTATTTATTTAAATCATTTATTAATGAGGTAACTACTGCATCATTATTGTGTCATAAATAATTTAATTTATATGATGTATAAAAATTATTAAAGAAATATCACCATGTAGGAAATATTTTTATATTTCCAATGAATATTTGTAGTCGAAAAGATAATTTATATAACCTCTTATAAAAATTAATAACTAAAATATTTTTGTTAATGTCAATTTTTTCATTACATTAAATTGATTAGTCCAAAATGTCATTATCACTACCAAGTGGCACAATAGGGTCCCAAAATAGACCCACGGATTCCCATGGTTGACCACTACTCATCCAATAAGGTTAGGACAAGTTTTAAGGTAATTTTGAATTATTATAATATTCTATTAACCTTGAATTACCGTATTTATCTTTAACCGCAGTAAGTAAAAGTCAACAGTTACTATTCACAAATAATTATTTTCATCTTATTGAACAAAATTTTACTTCTGAATAATAACCATGTAAGTCAAATTCTTGAAATTTAATTCACAAAAGTGGTAAAATTTCATTTAAATGAAAGAGTCAGTTTTTTAACTACCACTAAGTGGTTTCACTATTCATAAAAATTGATGTTTTTCAAAAAGACAACAAAAATTCAACCTAAGATATATTTGATATTCCGAATTAAAAAATAATATCTATTTTTCCAAATTCAAAACATATAATTGTAATTAATTAATTTTAAAATTAATTCCCATTATCAAAACAAATAGCATGTTTTTAGGAAACAATAACTATCAAAAGATGGACACTTGTTTATGTCCAAATTCAAAGTGAAATTAATTCCAATGACCAAAATTGGATTAAATGGTAAAAATATATTATAATTATACTTTAAAACCTATTAAAATGATAATCTAACCATATAAATTATTGCGATGAAAAAAAGATGTTTTTAATTAAAATATTGTGTGTTTTTACTATTCATTAAAATATAAAAGTTATCAGAATAATATGAAAAATTTATCCAATGTAAATTTTTATATCTTGATTCCAAATAATAGTTTTATTTTCTCAAATTGAACTTATAAACATTTAAAATACTAGATTTAATGTGGGTGCGCCATCAAAAGGCGGCAAAACTGCATTTAAAAAAACTTATTTTACCCTAAAAATTTATTTTGTTCTCATACCATGTTCTAGAAAATGTGTAAGATGAATAATAATGTTATAAAATTCAAAATACAGTTAATAATATTCATAACGGCTAGTACATAATAATATTATAACAATATACCATTGTTTAGTGAAACTAAGTATTGCGTACTACACACGCTATTGAGGAAGGTCGCAATTGCGTGTAATGGATGCCAAATTAGGGATGTGTGTAGTGAAAGCTCCCTTTGTTGTAGCATACAGCATAAGACATCAATGAAATTAAAAGGAATAATTCTCATAAAGTCTCATTTTGTTACACACACTTCAAACAATCAATTATAATTTTAATCCTTATTGGCCTTTCACCCCATTTGTTAACTCATTTTCCATTTTATATTTTAACATATTAACTAGGTTTTACCTATGTTTATATGTTTTATAAAAAAATGGCCATTAGTAAGTATTTTTATCCCACTAATATAAAATATGAAATATATTTTATCAAATAAAAATTATTTCTCTATAATGAAATTATTTCTAACATTAACAAATATAACATGTCATATCACGCATTTGGAAATATTTATTTTTATTATTATAATTTATCTATATGGTAATATTAAAAATGGTTTTTTATGAATTTAAATGGTTTTATATAAATAAGAAAATTATTTTACATTAAAATAAATACAAGAACTGAATTGTATATAAATAAAATTTAATGAAAAAAATATTTTTTTTTTGGAAAAAATTACTTATGTTGTTTAATGTAGGTTTTTTTAAATTCTTAATTGTATTTTCGAAATTTTGTTGATTTATTACTTAAAACATGATTTACCACTATGATTTTTAACAGGTTCTTATGTTTCTATTTCTTTATAGTATAGTCATAAACATAACAATTTTATAAAATAATTTTTTTTCATTATTCCCATAATAATACATTATTTCATAAAAATATAATAAAATAAAGATATGATATCATTTAAATTTATAATAAAAAATGATGTGAAATATTTAATAGCGATTATGTAATAATTTTAAATTATTATTTTAATTAATTTTCAGAATATATTATAAAAAATGGTTTTTTTCAAAAATATCTTATTATGAAATAAAGTGTTCTTAATTATATTTTTTTGGTGTTACTCATTTAATAAAAAAATTATTTTTCAAAGGATTTATTAATATTAAATTATCTTCATAAAAATTTTCGATCAATTAGTTTTATGTTTTGTGTGAAAAAATCTGTCGAACAGAAGGATAAATTCTCTAAAACATATCTAAATTCTGAGGTTATTTCCAATAAGACTCTAGAAAAATCCATACACAGTATAAAAAAATTCTTCATCTGATTAGTGTTGAATCATGACTTCACAATGAAGATCAAAATTATTGAAAAAAATTATAATGAAATTTTCAAATAATTATAAGGTGCAACATTAATAAAAATATAACATATTAAAATATCATTGAAAAGTTAAAAAACTCATATCCCAAGAATCATATTCATTTGACATGAAATAATTAACTGAAATCAAGTGTTATCCAATATATAATGAATATTAGACATGACTATTCCCTAATTTCAATTCAATTACTCTTTTATTCAATTAAAATATTATGAGCGTCCATGCATATAAATTAGTGGGTGACAAGACCATGTGTTGGATTACATTGATAGTTATTATTATACTTATTTTTAAGATGAAGAAATTCAACAAAAAGAATGGATCGTATAATATGAAAAAGAAAACTTACAAAATTCTAAACATTAGAGATTAACCTTGATCCCTCCACAACATGGAAAAAATATCACTACGTAACATATAATACAAAAAAATCTATTACATTGACGGATTTGTTTGTAAGACCATCTGCCACTGAATTTTATTCCATATATACATGCGTAATAATATTGTCCCTCGAGAAGAGAAACTCTAGGCATTTTATCCATATGTTGGTAAGCCGCCAAGATAAGTGAAACGATCCCATCCTGATGGCAGACACAATGATGGTAAAGTAACTCTCAATCCAGAGCTTTCTCCACCCGTGATTCATGGATTGATCTAATGCATTGATAGTGTCAAGAATATTCACCTCAATTGAAGAGGTTAGACAATAAGGACCATAATAATAGACAATGGCATCCCCTCGTTGATGCCTAAAAACCACACCATAACTAGAGGGCCCAAGACTACCTCATGAGGCACCATCAGAATTAACTTTAATCCAGTCATCAAAAGGCTCCTACCATAATACATCAAATGTACCTTGCAAAGGATTAAATTTTTTTTGACACCAACCTGGGTAGAAACAGAAATATCTTGTATTGAAATTAAGAATAATATTTTTAAAGGTTCTGTCTTCACGGACAACAGCTAGAATCTAAGACAAGGCATCACCAACCTTAAACGAATACTTGGAACATACTATTTTATACATAGAATTCCATATGAAGGGGATCAATTCTGATACAGCAAATTGAAATATGTCCATTAGCTGTGTGGATAATGCCACATTTTTCAATCTTGAAAGAAACCCCTATAAGAGTCCATCCAAGGAAGAGTAACTTCAAAAATGTCCTCAACAACCTTAAACATTTAAGAAACAAACACACAACATAGAAATAAGTGGTCTATATCTTCCTTGTGCTAGTGAAAAATTACACAAGAGGAGAACATGAAAATACCATATGTTTGAAAATAACAATCAGTTGGTCCCTTTCTATGAGCTACTCTAAAAGAGAAAACAGAACAATAAGGCCTAATAAATATTTTTTGCAAAGCCCCATCCATTGAAAATCCCTGTTAAAGTACATAGAATGCCTTTAAAACATCTTAGAGGAAAAAATACCTTTGGAAGAGGGTTCCCAATATGAATTATCAGCTATGTCTGAGAAATATAGCAATTCACAACATTTATAATATTACTAGGAAGGCACTGTAAAATCTCAAGTTGGTCCTTGATAGAAATATCCAGATTCATGACACCCACCTCATTTACAAGTGAATCAACAAATCTGCTGACCAACCCAATTAGCCTTACAAAAAGTAAGAGAATAATTTTTTGAATCCAACCTCATAGAGTTACAATTGATGGAATCATAACTAGATTTATGATCAAGACATACTGAGGAGTTAAAAATATTATAGATTCCATTCTTGAGCCGATACATGAAATCAAGAGCTTTAGAATCACTATTAATAAGCCTACATATAAACACAGCTTCAAATGAGTCATTGAAGTATCAATGGATTCCTAAGCACCTTTCATCCTGATTTTTACAAAATGTGTTCTCAGAAACAATTTATATCATCCTTTCATGAATTTTCCCACTCTAAATGAACTTTTTAATAGACACATTGATGTTTTTGATAAGATAATTGGGCCATCTGTACACCATAAAAGTATAAGTGAACTTGGATATAATAATATCCTTCCCCAAACAAATATGACCATCTATAGAAATAGATTTAAATTTCTAGGTAGAATGTTGTCTTTTGATTTTTTTCAATAATATTCGAGAAATTAGAGGCCTTTGGTCTTCCTCATAAAATAACAACCCCAAGTTAGGTGATGAGAATAACTCCCACATGAAAACAAAAAATCATATTAATACACTTATTCTTGGGGAGAGAAAAGTTCCTTCCAAAATAATCAAAATAGTTACTCCAATTGACCTCATGAACAGAAAATTTTTCATAATGAGAATGAGACTACTGGATATTATTGATATTCCTTTGATCCCATTGCATGAAGTGGATGATGCCATTATCATTCAACATATGAGTATGGGAAGTTAGTCCACTTCCAACAAAGATAGATTTCATTTTTTCATTTATATCCATAATGGAAGGAATCCTACTAAGATAATCTTATGTTATAGAAATAATTATTGCAGAAAGAGGATCACCATGCCTTAACCTCTAGAAAAATCAATGTACCCTTATGGAGACACATTAATCGATGTAGATATATGAGTAGATATAAGAATCGATTGGACCCAAGTAATGAATAAACTAGAAAAAACTTATTAATAATCTGAAAAATGAATCCCCAGTCCATTGTATCAAAATACTTCCTGACATTGTTCTTGAGGGGAATATTACTACTTCAAATGGGATTTTGAAGTTGATTAACTCAATCTGAGGTAGTATTGAGATAGTCATGAATGAATCTTCCCTTAACAAAGCCAAACTGATTATGATATACAATATTGATTTCAATTTAAGTAAAAATCATGGCTAGGATCATGCATATGGTTTTATAAATAATGTTTACCAATGAAACTGGCCTAAAATGGAAGATCTCATAAAAATTATCAGCCATTAAAATAAGTGTAACAAATTGGGCTTTCAGGACATTATGGAGAATGCCTCATTTAAAAAAATGAGAAACTAACCTACAAACTTAAACATTAATAATTTTTCTGAATATTTAGAAGAAAAAGTTTCTAAAACCATCCTCACCAAGAAAACAATTAGATTTTAGACTAATGGTGTCCTCCTTGAATTTAAACTCCATGGAAATATAGGTGAGGGTGTGGTTATCTTTTGGAGACACCAATTTGGGAATAATACCATCTATGGAAATATTTGGGAGCGGTGTACCATTGATGAGATCTCTGAAGTAATAAATAAGAATCTCCTAGAAGTCCTTCATGTTATCAATAATATGTCAACCATTTCTAGTCAAGGATAGAAGCATAAATACCTTCTTGATTTTTTTGAAGAGAATTGAATATTTTTAAATTTATATCACCATATCTTAACCATTTTGCATTGAAATAATCCCTCTATAAAACATATTTAATATTAAAACTACTATTCTACTTGGAGACAATATTAGTTTCCCTAATAACACCATTAGGGATGTCATTTAGAGTATTCTGATCTTGTAATTGCTAAAGATAATCCTCAAGCGATGATATTTACAAGTCAAGAGTTCTGAAATGGGATTTGCTCTATATTTTCATTGCTCTTTTGATGGATTTGAGATTTAACACACAAAATAATTCATCATTACTTCATCCCATATAATTCCAATTGTACTCCACAATTTACAAACATTCTGGATGTGTATGCATTGTTGAATCTTAAGGGTAGAGGCGGCTTGGGATATTTTCCCACAAGATCCTCCATCAGGGGGTCATTATCAAGAATTGATTCTAGAAAAGGTTGTTCATAAAATGTATCCACAAGAGTCCAAATAGGTTTCATTGAAAGAGGCCCTATCAATCTTGCATGCAACATAATAGTTAAAAACATCCTTTACTAATGGTATTTTTTCCCATAAAAAATCACCTTGATCATCCTATTTCGATCAATAATGGATTTAAATTCCTTGCATGTAATAAAATTATATAAATTTTCCTATCTTATCATTTAAATTCATTATAGAGTTTAAATCCCCAAGAATGTGCCATTTACAATTAGTAATAGAGTAAATGGCCATGATATCTATCCACAAACTCATATGATCTTGATAATAATTATGGGTATAAATGAAGGAACAAAGACGATGAGAGCCAAGGTGATTGAGGGAACACGTGACATGTTAATCACTATTATCAAGCAGAAAAATGTAAGATAATGAATAATGATCCAAAACATAGATTCATTTAACATCAGATAATAACAAATTAGATTCAATAAAATAAAATCCAAAATTCTCCATGTTAGTAATATTGGGAGAAAAACAGTTGGGTTCTAATAGGCCTATAATAATAGGACTGTGATGTTGGATGAAGTGTGTTAGGGACCTCATGGTTTCTTGGTTGGAGAGTCCCTATATGTTATAAAATATAATCATCATTTGATGTTGATGTCGGGGTTGGATCCCCATTTTTTCCCGAACTACTTTCTTCCTTCAAGATTTAGTGGGCCTATCAACCATTATTTTCAGGAAATGGTAACCTTTAAGAAGAGAATTTATGTGTGAGATGTTGGGATTATTATATCCATGTCTAAAATCGATATAATTACCAAAAGGATATGGTTACGTGTTCTGATTAGGCATACTAATACCTAAAGAACTGAAAAATATTCCTATTTTAGATCTGGGACAACAAAAAAATATCAATCAATATAGCAGCATGATCTGATTCACTATTAGAGTTAAAAATAAGGCAACCAGTACTTGTTATATTCACTGTCTCTTGGAGTCCAGGATGGTTCACATTGAGTTCAATATAGTTAGAGATAAAAGAAATATTGTCAAGTTCATCATTGGGTATCCAAAATGTACAATTCGGTGCCCTGTGAACTGTACTAGAAGTAAGTGTTGAGGCCAACGAATATGTAGAGGCAACCACATCCTTTTTCTGGGTTGGAATCGCTAAAAAAATTGGGTAACATACAGAATTTATGAACTATAATTATTGGGTACAAGGATGCTGAGAAATAATATTTCCCCAATTTATCTTGAGTGGAATATAAGGCATTTTTGGGTGCTCTACAGGCTGCATCAGAGTCATTCTTTGAATATAGAACGATCTTAATTTTTCCTTTTTCAAGCTCTTGAATCATGGTAGTATCATTTTAATCCCTTTTTAATATAGATAACCTTATTGTAAATATCATTTAATATGGATAGACTCATATTATTCTCATTGAGGTATTCTCCCCTGTGTTGATGATATCATAATCTAATATGGCTGGAGCACTCGTTATGTATTTATTATTTCCATGTTCCACTTATTTAGTGATGTATGCCTAATAATTTTTCAAGGGGATTTTAATCCTAGACGATCCAACTTTTGTATCCTTTTCATTATATGAAACTGTATTCTAATAATTTTTATTCTGATTCAATTTCTTCCACTATGTACCTTTAGGTTCCACATTTTCCTTATGTTAGAGCATTCTGGAGTTGAAAAATGAATGACCAACAATTGTACATATATCACAAATGTGTGTAACCCATTAATATTCAATCATTACCCTAGACTTATAGCCATTATCAAGAAACGAGATGCTCATTGGAAACTTTACATCCATGTTGAAAACAACTAATATTCTGAACAAATACCCAAGGTCTCCATCTAGATTATTCTGATCCATTTTTATAGGATATCCAAAAAGGAAGTGAGGTCACTGAGAATCCTAGGATGACAATACATCTAGTTCAAACTATATAATCTACCCAAATCTGAGAATCAGTTTGTTTCTAGTATAATGAATGAAAATTAACATTCCATTCAGATATTCTCTGGGTTCCAGGTTTGAGGTTCAGGTTATCGAGATCCTAGTCCTAATTGAAAACATCCCCCAATAGCAGAATTATAAGAAATAATCCCCTTCTGATTGTAATTATTATCTATTTTCCAAACCCCCGGCAATGAGAGATCATATTTTTATGATCCGCATAAGACGAGGGTTCAGCTCATTTAGAATAATTCATATTACCCATGATTGGAAATTTTAAAGTTCAATTCTTTGTTCCAATGACACTAGATCTGTAGTCGAAACGAATCCCACATTTTCATGTCTACTAATATTAGAAAAGCTAGACGTACCTGTCTGGTTTGAATTCGTAGAATTGGAAAGAGCCTCTGTAAAATAAACGCCCCTCTTTCGTAAGATGGACAGATTAAGGGATTCTAAGAGCGGTCCTCAAGTCTGTGACGGGGGTCATTCATCCTTGAAAGAATGTTCCCAATCAGGATTAAATGAATACATGGTTAAAATAAATGAAGGATCCTTGATCACACAAAATCAACATCCTTATTCTTATTCTTGATAACATTAACATCACCACCATCATTTTCTTGGAAACCCAACACCTCACAAGTTCATAACTCAATATTCATTCATTGATTTCAAGAAAATTCTTTTATATCCCTCTAATATATTCTTATTCAATTAGGTCCTTCCTTAGATCAGTAATAAAATCATTTGTAACTCTCAAATCCCATAACTTATTGGTCATGGAAATAAAAAATGCATCTAAAATATAAATTTCAAAAAATGAAAGACACTTAATTATATAAAATATAGAAAATATAAGTGAAATTAATTCACTACACCAATAATTATATAATAATTAATGCATAATTAAATTAATTCTATAATAATTTTAAATGCATAGATTTCAAACATTGTTAATGGAACAAAATAAGTTTTTTATTTTATAAAATAACTATTAATCCAAAATTATAATAAAAACCAATAAACACATACACCAATGTGATACATTTTGTTATCCGCAAAAATAAACCCCTATTATCTATGAAATTCATTGAAAAAATTATCATCAAAACCACTAAGTGAAGATTGATAACACTTATTTAAAAGTAGGGGTGAGAAAAACATTATGAAATGTAGGAAATACCTCAATGATTATCAGTTAAGTCAATATCATGTATTCATAATAATCAAAGAGATAAAGTCATATTAAAAATTGGAGTCCTCAATAACTAAAATCACATCATGTTAATATATGTAAGGGATACATTATTGAAATATTCTATCCCTATGTCTCACAAAGTACTATTAAATAGACCATTCCATTATAAAAAATATATTTCATTATCCACAAGATTCGTTAATTTGAGTATTTCATTTCCTATATCACCATATTAATCACTCCCTAATAAAGAAGATATAATTATAATATTACCCATTTCATTAAAATATATAAAGGACCCATGTATGTGAATACCTAAATTTTCGCTCATTTTTTCCCTTCAACGAATAATATATTGTGACTAACCCACCTTCAAAATCACATCATATCTAGTTTTATAATTTTAACTAGATAAATAATCACATCACATTCACTTTACATTTGTGAAAAAAAACCCATTTTTATCCTCAATCAATCAATAGGGGTCATAGAGGTGGAATTATGCTAGCTATTCAGATTCCATGAATAAAATGAACATTATGTTTCACATGGGAAAGATATTTTAGGTAGTTTCATTTCAAGTGAATGGTGTTTTCATCAGTTGAGTATATTCCAAAAAAATATATTCCATGTAAATAAAAAAACCATATTATAATTCAATAAATTATATAGATTTTGATTTGTTTATTTTTGGTAGACTATGTGAACTTGTACACATGACAATATAAAAATATTTATACTATTAAATTAACAATATGTATCATAATTATTTACTAATTCATAGTTGTATTCTTATTAATGTTATGGAATTAGTAATATGGTTTCAAATATGCACCTATGAAGTATTAATAGGGATAAATATAATAATTTTATCATCACATGTATTCTATATCTCCCTAATAATAATTCACCATAGATTACATATTTCTAGGTTACTCCTCAGAAAATTTTATAATTCAAGATAAAAATTAAGTCCCACGCCTAAAAAATATCTATCCAATATAAAATACCATCATTTAATATTGAATAATAATAAGAGAGTATATCAAAAATTATGCTTTCATGAAATAATAGAATATTCAAGAACAATTTCTTGATAAAATATAATTAATTATACTGACTATTAGAAAAATATAAATGAACCATAAATGGGACACAAATCAACATCACATCACACCATTATTATAAACATAAAAAAACTGATGTATCCTGATGAGTTATTGATTAGTAAAAGTGAATATAAACATACTATTGATTGTGGGTATCATCAATGTTTTTTCATGCATTATTATCAACAATGAATTTAGTGGTACACCAATAAACATATTCGTATCCAATGAAAACATTACCAATTTTATCAACATAGGATCATAAAATCACCAAACATATATCTTTGTTGTAAAGTTTTATTAAATTTGGAAAAATAGACTCTTAAAAAAATGTAGGCCATATAGCCCTCAATATCGATATCTAACATCATTAAAATTACTTAAAACAACTTAAATGAACTGGAACATCCTCAAAATCATCACCATAATTAGTTATAATGAAAACTGGGTTATTTCAAAAATTCATTTGTTGAAAATAAGTGTTGGATGAAATAGTTACATTTTTCTCAAAACATCTACAAAATGTGATATATTATTCTCCATGGACCCATTACATGGTAACGAATATTCTATAAGATATGAATATTATTTTAATCATATTAACATCCCTGATGTGACATCATTGATGAATAATTAATTAAAAGTCTCAGGGGATGATGATAATAAATAGATATTTAATTAAAAATGTTAATAATAATACTAATAATATAATTATAACTATTATTGTTATTATTATCCAGTGCAATATATCCACGGTGAACATCCTTAAACAAGAGAGCCTCATTGGGACTATGATAATAATAACATCCATGTGGGAAGATAAATGCATCACTAACTGTTGAAGATGGAAAATTTTATACTAGTGATGTTTAATAGGTAAATTATATAATCATTAAGAATGTGGAGGCTACTAAAGTTCATAATCTGAGTTATTTCATTGAATTTGATACCACAGGTCCATACAAGATATATTTTACCAATGGTAAAAAAACATGTTGTTGATTCTCAGGGGTTATATACTATCCCTCTAAAATGGATGTGAAAGGATTACTCTTACATAAAGAATATAATGGATTCCTAATAAAAATTTCTATTTTTTGTGTTATGAATTTGAAGTTGAGGATCCTGGTGAAAAGTTTCATGATTTTTATTTTCCTTTCTATTCTAGACTTATAATGATAATTTCCCTTAAATTTCAATATCTAATATTCTATTTTTTCATTTAATAAAAGTAGATTATAATCGGATCACGTCCAATTTTTATTATTATTAATGTTATTATGAGTCATTTTTACATAGGTATAGTGTCCTTAAGAGACTATCCAGTCAAAATCATTTTAATGATGGATTGAGAAAATTAGAAATAAGTTATAAAAAATAATTACAGATGTTATATGATGAAATTAATTCACTGGATTTGTTCATTGATTTCACATTATTTTGTAGACATGCAAACATCCCTATACAACATAAATAGTAATATAATATTATCATCACCATAAATGTAATTGTTTATATAATATATAAAATATATTAATATTGCAGAAAGATGAACTATCCATTAAAGATAATTGATATATTGATTGAACCCTTTGTTTTATAGAGTTCCCATGATATTATGAGACAAATGTTGTTCATCATCTTATAGGTTTAACTGGGATTAAATTTTTATTCTAAATATGAATAAAATAGGCATGAATGTTTTTTATCTTCAGGGACTTGGGTTGGACTAGATGTTATGTTGTAGGGTTAAAGGTGTTGACTTTCATATTTTCATCTTATAAAGATTTAGTTGCTGAAAGGATTATAAAAAAGGATTCAAATACATATTATTTGAAGAATATAGATGATATCTTGGAACATTTCAAAATTATTATAGATTTGACTATATTTTTATTAACACATTCAAAATAAGAATATCCATTTCCACGTGATGAACAAGTATATATAGTAACTTCTATTGTTAGATGTATTAGATGGAATTTTAGTTTTATTAACTATGTAATTCTTCATTATCCCTTCACTTATAATGTTTTAAAAAAATTGGGGTAGATATTTTGTTCTCCATTTTGGGAACCATTATCATTTTATATCCATATGTTTTTTGATTTCAACCAGTTTTCATTCAATAAGACTTTAAAAATTATTTGAAAAAAAGATTTATTATTCGAAAAGGACACTATAAAATACTAATATTCACTTTGAAAAATATACCTCAATTGGTGTACCATTTTTTATGGACCTGGAAACGAAACTGGTATAGTTTGGACATTTTCCTATGATTTTGTTTGACATAAATATTAACACATCATTGAAATATAATGTTTTTAATTAGTTCATAATGATGAATAAAGTTATAAATTGTTTTTTAGATGGTTTCCAATTGTTTCATTAATTAAAATGTCTATATTTTTCAAATGATAAAATTTAATGATATTTAAAATGATAAATATTTTCCCAATGGGGTCATTTTGACATAGATTATAAAAATATCTAACAATTAGAAGGTGTACCTATGAATATTGAAAATTCTCTTGAATGGGAATCTTTAGTTCGGTGTGATAATAATCAATTATAAAATCTGGGAATTGGGGTGTGTTGTTCTATTTTTTTATTATTTAAAAATTCCCTTTAATGTATCAAAATTTTTGTCTAGTTGGGGTATTGTAGAAATCATCAAGTGTAGTGTATATAATTTTGGAAATATGATGTGGTTGTACCAAATCAATATCCTATACACAACAAATATAATTTGTTATATTTGGATTTGGTAATGCCTTAGGCTACAATAGATAGTCATATTGATTTGAAGGATATGGGTTACCCTCCATGGATGGTTGGATATTCTGAGGATGAAGGGATTGTTACTAGGGTAGTGTTTATATAAAATAAATAACAATATGGGATTTTGGGATATTTGTAAAAGTAATTAGGAACATGCTCATAGTAATCACTATAATAAAAATATAGAAAACTATTGAAGGTTGGGATTGTATTATTCAACCTAATTTGAAGGGAATAATAGTTTAGTATCTGGATCTATAGGAAAATAATAAACATATGGAGGATAATATTATCATTAGTAGATTAGATGATAGTGAAGACGTTTCTCCATAAATTTGGCCACCATTTAGAGATGAATTAGCTATTGAAAAAAATTCAGTTGTGGATAATGAGGAATTTTATACTATTCCTCTTATAAAATTAAGATTTGAAAATGTATATCATTTTTTAAATAAAATAATTTTTATTAGATTTAAAATTCTCTTACATTTGACAAGATGGAAATAAAAGAAAATTATTTTATAAATAAATTATATTATAATGAAATAAATATTTTTTGGATTTATGGGTGACGTTTCTCTATTATTGTTTCCTATGTTTTTTCTTTTCCCTTATTCATTTTGTTAGGCATGTGGTCAGTTTCCATGTCCGACCCCATCATCATACAATATAATTTTTTTTCACTAATAATGGATAAACCAATGTTTTATTTGAGCTTTATAATAAATATATTTTTATTATATATCATTTTTATATTATAATTATAACATAATTATTACAATATTATATAGACACATCAAATTATAAAGGAGTATGTCTCCCTCCACACATCCATATTTTATAGTTATTCTTATTTGTATGATCATTATTTTTATTCCAATTTATATTTTTCTTACCCATTCCGTTCTTGGATCAATTAAATCACCCCTCAATTTTCCTGTTTTTTAAATCATATATTTATTAATAACATTATCTATCATATTTTCTTGTTTTATGGATCTTAACAGTAGGTGTTTTCAACAAACGTGCCTAAATTTGAAAAATCTCATTAATACAAATTCCAAACAACATACCTCCATGATATATCAAATCAAATAATATCTAACATGAAAAAATACCTTTCACATTGATGGATCATATAATATCTGTCCCATAATACATATATTACTATAATTATACAGTCCTCACAAAGTTGTCACCCTGTATTATAACTCACAAAACCAACATCTCTATCCTTTCCAAACGTTATGAATATAAAACGAGTAACACTATAACATGGAATTTAGATCGATAATGTCTCATTAATGAGGATTATTTATATTAATTAAACTTTTTTGGTTGATATGCTTTTAAACTATAACATTAGGTGTCCATAATCAAGATAGTGGAAGGAAAAATGTTCTGACACTCATATGAATCAAAAGGGTATTATGTATGTAATTTATGGTTAGTAGTGGGGTTACATATGAATAATTATGTGGTTAAGTGAGAATGAATTAATCAGTTCAATATAATTCATATGGTGAAGTAGATCAACATATAAAAAATCAATAGAGGCTAATTAAAATTCTGGGTCTTCAAAGAATCCCAATATTTTGTAAAAACAGATGACCAGCTAGGATATACTATAATTGGTATGAAGAGACCAGTTGTATAATTACATCACATAATATTTTATATCCAAGATTATGTCTTTATAGGGGTGATCTAATATTGGTTATTTTTTGGAATAATACAGTAATATTTGCCTCACATAAATGAAATAAATAAGTAGTGTTCTCCATAGATAGAAGAATAATGTCCAAAACACATTAAATCCTTGGATTCATTTATTATATATCTTCTTCACTTGAATGTTTCTTACAAAATTGTTTTTACCAGAGTATGTGAGGGTGTTGATTCAGTGAATTATTGTCACGACCCATCCTCGGGGCCCATGTCGTGACTACCCCAAGATAGCCTTCCATAGGCCAGGGGCTGCCGACTAGCACCAAAGGCATATATCCCGATAAAAGGGAAGTCATTGCCTTTATATAAGTAAACAAACACAACAGAGTACACAAGATGAAGTAAAAACTAAGTAAATGGTGTACAAAAGTAAGTGCTGGAAAGTAAATGGGCCGGTATACAAACCCAATTGAAAAATATTACAATAGTAAAGAATGAACAACTACAGTAAAGTAAACCAGCTACCACTAAGTCGTCCTCTAGATGTCCCACATGAAGGGTGGGTACAGATGGTCTCCTCAGCTCCTCAGGTTCGGCCGTCCACTCCGTGTACGTCCCTTCAAGTGGCCCACCTCCAGGTACCCTCCCACTCCTCTAGAACTCACCTCAATCAGTGCTTTCTATCGTCTGCATCCAACACAACATAGTGCAGGCATAGCCCGTGCAAGGGTGAGTATACGATACTCAGTAAGGATCCATAGACCCCCAATGGTTTCCCAGAATCCGCAATGGATAAACCACAAAGGAACGATAAAAACATGAAGTATCAACCAACTCTACTTAGGTATATGCCCATACATATACCTAAGTCATCAATTCCAGTTCGACTCCAACTCAAGAGCCCAAGTACAACCCAGTCCACACTGGAAAGCAAGACCATCATATCATAGATAATGATTGAAAGTAAAGACTCATCTCACATAGGTATACTACTCACAAAGGGGGTGGAGATGGTAGATGTAGCTTCTGAATCATCTTCCCTGTCGAACCCACGTAGGATCCAAGTACAGAAGTTGTCGCTGCGGAACCCACGTAGGATCCAAGTACAGTAACCATCACTGTCGAACCCACATAGGATCCTAGAACAGTCATCATTGCTGCCGAACCCACGGTGGATCCATGTATAGTCATCCTCGCTGCCGAACCCACGTAGGATCCATGTATAGTCGCCATCGTCGTCGCAGTCACAGCCTGATCTAGGGTTCCCACACACAGAACACTCAATTTCTGGAGGGTCCTCTCCTCGAGTCAAAGATCAATACATCAACAGTCAAAATTTCCATAGTTGATATATCCTATAGTTCTGTCCCATGTCATAGGGGAAAAACCAAGAAAAACATTTCCAAGTCATGGAGAACAAGATGACCAATCCATTTCCCTAAAGTACATGGCGTGTAGGTATGCGATACACGCCGTTTTATTAGTCATCGGGTACAGCCCGTGTGAAACGGCCCGTGTCACAGGGCTGGTCATCTAGATAAGTACAGGGCGTGTGGTATGGTTACACGCCATTTACATACCTTTAGGGTCGGTTCCATGTGTGCAGGCCATGCATGGCCGTGTGGTGGAATATATGCTCGTGTACTCCACCCTATGTCCCTGTATTCCCGGAATACATGCTGAGTCATCACGAAGCCACTTCTACCACGGTGAAGGTAGTACACACTGTTACTCTTGGTCGTGTGGTTCTGCCTGTGTCTATGTATCTCTCAGATTAAATGTTAATCCTTGCAAAGCCGCTTCTGCCTTTCTATGAAGAGAATACACGTCGTGTTACTTGGCTGTGTATTGTTGTTTATGTCCGTGAATTTTCCCCAAATACATGCCATGTCCATTGAAGTCTCCTCTGTCAAAAATTGTGGAGAGTACATGCCATGTGTCTAGAGTCACATGTCGTGTGTTACTTATCTAACGTCTGAAACGGAAGCCACAGTATGCGTGTACTACACGGAGTGTGCTCCTGGAGGACACGTTGTGTATTCTGGAATTTTCCAGAAAAAGATGCCTCCGGCCAGCATGCCTCTCGAGGTGTCTGTTCTTCGTCCCGATGATCCGATTTCTATGAAACATCCACTTCTAGGTCTCCCAAATACTCTGAGGTCGTTTAAGATGTTTTTGGGCCTTCGATTATCTCTAAAAACATTCACCGCTCAAGAACGGCCTAAGAATTCCACTAATTCACAAGAACGGTGGAGGAATCGGACCGTGTTAGTTTGGTCTGGTCCATTCCGCATGAGTCAAATAACAAGAAGTTTAATAGGAACAACAACATGGAAGGAAAAACTATCGTTACTCAATCCAAATGAACCCCTACCTCAACAAATGATGAAGAACTTCGGTGTCGTGGTTGACGGTGTCATGTGGTGAGGTTTCATAGATGTTGACGGAGAACGTCCGAGGAGGAAGCGACGTCTCCTCTTTTTATCCCATATAGAAGAAAACAAAGTGTGACGTCGTAGGCATGTTCCCGCATCAGTGTTTCCTTCCATGCCACGGAGGAGGAAAAGGAAGAAGAAGCTGGGGTCGCCGAGTCCATGTTCTTCGTCGGAGACTTGGCGTTCTTCATTGAGTATGAAGTTTATCAAATAAAACTTGTGATCTCCCCCTAAAGTCCCAACACAACAAGCCAACCAACAAAATTAAATAAGGCTCCTCTTTATTTTTTTAATTCATGCCATGCATTCAAAATTACAAAATTTAATATCCAATTCACATAATTAATTAAAACAGCATTTTTCTAATTAATTATGTGATAGGTTAGAAAGATTTAATGAGGGAGAGAGGGGAGAGGAAGAGTTACTCAAATAATGGGGGGAGTTAACAAGTTTAAATGGGAGAGTTAGGTAGTTAGGGAATGTGAAGTGTTGGGGCTCGTGTGGGCCCCATCTCACATTTATCCTCACATGGGTAGTTAGGAACTAGTGGGTCCCACCCCAACTCCCACAATTAGGATATAACCACTTAAAATAAAAGAATAAAATTGTCCCACAATTTTATTCACTTATTATTTAAAAAACATTTTATAACACCTCCTCCCATACAACTGCATCTTCAGTAAAGGTCCTCTTAAGCAATTTACGGTGCTGTGAGTTAATCGGTGCCCTTGGATTTCAATTTCGAGCACTGGTTCAAAAAATAGAAAAACCCGCACATTCATTCTCTAAACATACCCGAGTTAAACTTCAGAAAAATTATTCTAGGCACACCGAGCCTCAGAATCAGGTTCCATCAGAAACTATGTACTCGTATAATCCCAAAGAATTTAAGAAAAACTTTTCCTTGAAATTTACGGGTCTTTACATTAATCCCACCTCAAGGATTTACGTCCCCATAAAGCAACATCATAAACTAGGGAAATAAATGAGGTTACTGTGCACACATATGATCCTCCTTCTCCCATGTGCTCTCCTGGAGGTTCCCGTGCTGCCCCATAATGCGTACTAGAGTAATTGACCATCCAAGTTGGACCCGCTCTTGTCGATCCTCGATCTCCACCAGGACCTCTGCAAAAGTCACCCTATCATCGATGTTTAGCTCCTTATGATCAATGATATGTGTTGGGTCGTGCACGTATCTCCTCTGCAGGGATACGTGGAAGACGTCATGAACCCAGTGCAACTGAGGTGGAAGGGCCAAGAGATAAGCCACCTCGCCAACCCTGCTGAGGACTTGGAATGATCTGATGAATCATAGATATAACTTTCCGCCCCGACCAAACCTCCTTAATCCATGTCGAGGTGAGACCCATAAGAAAACATGGTCTCCATCCTCAAACTCCAGTGGCCTCTGCCTCTTATCATCATAGGACTTTTTTCTGTTCTGTACAGTCCTCATCTGCTCCTAGATGATCTGCACCTTCTTTATCATAGCTTGAACCGTCCTTGGTCCTACGAGTGCTTACTCCGCAGGGTCAGTCCAGCATAGAGGTGATCTGCATGGTCGGTCATACAATGCCTCGTATGGTGCCATCCCGATGGTGGAGTTGTAGCTATTGTTGTACGCAAACTCCACTAAGGGTAGGTGATCCTCCCAACTGTGACCAAAGTCAAGGACACATGCATGGATCATGTCCTCCAGTGTCTGAATGGTCCTCTCCATCTGGCTATCTATCTGAGGATGAAAGGCGGTGCTCAAGCGTAGCTGCATCCCAAACGCCTCATGTAACCCCTTCCAAAGACGGGAAGTAAAGTGAGCATCTCTATTGGAGACGATAGATGATGGAACAACATGAAGTTGTACAATCTTTTAAATGTAGAGGCGCCCCAAGATCTCCACTGAGCCCTGCTCTCTGATAGGTAGGAAGTGGACTGACTTTGTGAGTCATTCGACAATCACCCAGATGGAGTCATCTCCTTTGTAAGTACGTGGAAGTACCATAACAAAATCCATGGATATCCCATCCCACTTCCACTCCGGGACCTCTAAGGGATGCACCAAACCTGCCGGTACCTGGTGCTCTGCCTTCACCTGCTGACAGGTGAGGCATTGAGAAACGAATTCGACCAAAAACTTCTTCATACACAACCAAAAGTGTTGTCGTCTGAGGTCCTGGTACATCTTCGCTACTCCATGATGTACCGCTAGAGGGGAAGTGTGAAACTCCCTCAATAGCTCCTCCTGTAATGCAACTGGTACCATGGTACATCCCCTTAAGAGGATGACATGCTCTGCTCCGTGCCCTGTGGAAATCTGAGCACTTCGCGTCTCACAGTCAACGTCCCCACGTTGTGCCTCTCTAACCCACTGAAGTAGTGGAGGAGTGTCTATGAGCGACTGTAGAAAGGATGCCCCATCTCTATCCATTAACGATATCTTCAAAGTGGCTAACTGCTCTATCGCCTCTCCAAGTAGCTAAATTCCCTACCTCCTACTGAGAGCATCAACTATTACGTTTATCTTCCCAGGAGTATAGACTATCTCATTGTCATATTCCTGGAGGAACTCAAGCCATTGCCGCTATCTCAGGTTCAAGTCCTTCTGCGAGAATATTTACCTAAGACTCTGGTGGTCAGAGTAGACTGTAAAGCGCTCTCCCATCAGATAGTGCCACCACATCTTCAAGGCGAAGACCACTGCTTCTTACTCCAGGTCATGGGTAGCGTAGTTCTGCTCGTGCTACCTCAACTGTCATGAAGCACAAGTGATCACTACCCACTCCTACATCAGGACACACCAGAGTCTTGTCCCTGATGCATCGCAGTAAACTATGTACTCTCCGCCATCCTTTGGTAGCCTCAAGATGGGTGCACTCGTCAATCTCTGTCTCAGCTCCTGGAAGCTCTTTTGACATCTATCTGACCACACGGAGGTGTTCCCCTTCTTCGTCAAAGCTGAAATTGGTGATGCAACTCTGGAGAAATCTGTCACAAATCTCTGATAGTACCTAGCCAGACCTTGGAATCTCTGCACCTCTATCACACTCATGGGTGGTTCCCATGCAAGTAATACCTCGATCTTCGTAGGATCCACAGAAACTCCCACCTCAGAGATGACGTGCCCCAAGAAGTGGACCTATCGAATCTAGAACTGACACTTAGAGATCTTACTATAAATCTGGTGCTCTCTTAGTGTGTCTAGCACAACCCACAAGTGGTATGCATGCACCTCCTCAGTAGTTGAGTAAATCAGTATGTCGTCGATGAAGACTACGACAAATCGATCGAGGTAAGGCTGGAAGATCCTATTCCTGACACTCATGAACACTTCCGGAGTGTTTTTTATGCCGGAAGGCATAACCAAGAACTCATAGTGTCCATACCGACACCTGAAGGTCATCTTCTGCACATCCTCATCTTGAACTCTGAGCTGATGATAGCCTGACCTGAGGTCTATTTTCGAGAACCATTGTTCCCCCTTGAGCTGATCAAAGAGGACATCTATCCTCAAGAGTGGATACATGTTCTTTACGGTCACCTGATTCAGGCGACGGTAATCGAAACATAGTCGTAAGCTCCTGTCCTCCTTTTTGGAAAATAAAATTGGAGAAGCCCAGGGTGAAACACTGGGTCGGATGAATCCCTTGCCCTGCAAGTACTCCAGATGTACCCACATCTCTTAATGATCAGTGGGTTCCATCCGATATGCTACAGTAGATATCGGGGTTGTCCCAGGGTACATGTCAATATAGAAGTCTACCTCTCTGTGAGGAGGTAGTCCTGGAACGTCATCAGAGAAAATGTCCGCAAACTAATCCACCACAATAAAAAAACTCGAACTCCGCACATCAACTGCTCCGAGAATGAGACTAGCCAACTGATATCTAATCGCATGCCCTCTCCTCTATGTAAGTCCATCCTGTGCTGCAAAGTCTCCCTTCTCACCAATGACGGTGAACCTACTCCCATCTGTGCAGACGCACCACACTTTGTGCCTAATACAGTCAATCTGAGCATGGAATGTAGATAACCAATCCATGCCCAAGATGACGTCATAGGGCCTCCACTCCGCTAAAAGAATATCACAGCCGAAGCTCTCTCCTCCTAGAGTAATCTCACACTGCCAGCACCATTGTGTAATCATCGAGTCTGCTCTCGTAGGAGTCTATAGCCGTAAGGATCGAGCCAACGGCTCCGTCGGAATCTCTGAGCTTCGAACAAAGGTAGCGGCAATAAAATAATGACACGCTCCTGGATGCGCACCGCATGGAGGGTGGATGGAACGAACTCCGAGTGGAAGAGGCTCTCGAAGTCCATCCAAAGTAGAGATTCCTCATAGTGCACTTGGAGCATCAGGATCTACCATATACCTGCTTATGCGTGTAGGAGACTCGCCGCAAGGATCACCATGAGGTCATCTGGTGTCCATACTAATCTGAAGACTCGAACAACAACCTCTTGACAATCCTCAGCTGGCTGAGGGTCCATCTCTCCGTGGAACTTGGGCGGCCTCTATCACTGAAACTCATGAAGCGCACTCAGGAAACACACACTCTCCACTACTGGGGTTGGTGGTATCAGTGGCCCAGCGGGTAGAGGTACTGCTGGTGCCTCCGCTGTAATGGGGCCCTGCACCGAGGCCTCGTCGCTCAGTGGGCTTCCATCTTGCATGTAATTAGGAAACCTAGTTGGCTATCATCATGGGGCCATCCTGAAAAGAAACAGCTATTCCACAGTTAATACAGTACACCTGGTGAGCTAAAAAAATGTAATCACAAAGAAAACTTTTTAAACACACATGCAATCAGTGTTTTCAAGCACTAAGTTGAAAATCAGAAGTCAGGGTCCTAGTGTATGGATATGTCGGCCGCCGCACCAACACTAGACTCCCTAGACTGATAACCACACTCAATACCCTTAACACTATTTCTTCACATGAAGAAATTATCAGATCCCTGAGTTCTACAGTATAATCGACTCCTCTGATACCAATTTGTCACGACCCGTCCTTGGGGCTCATATCGTGACTACCCCAAGCCCACCTTCTATATGCCAGGGGATAGTGACTAGCACCAAATGCATATATCCCGATAAATGGGAAGGAATTGCCTTTATATAAGTAAACAAACACAACAGAGTATGCAAGCTGAAGTATACACTAAGTAAACTATGTACAAAAGTAATTGTTGTAAAGTAAATGGGCCGGTATACACACCCAACTGAAAAACAGTACACCAGTAAAGAAAGAACAGCTGTAGTAAGGTAAACCAGCTATGACAGAGTTGTCCTCTAGATATCCCACCAGAAGGGTGGGTACAGATGGTCTCCTCATCTCTTCAAGTCCGGTCGTCCGCTCCGTGTAAGTCCCATCAAGTGGTCCACCACCAGGTACCGTCCCATTCCACTAGACTCCACCTCGATCAGTGCTATCTGTCGTCTGCATCCAAAACAACATAGTGCGGGCATATCCCATGTAGGGGTGAGTGTAAGATACTCAGTAGGGACCCTGAGCCCCCCAAAGGTCTCCCAGAATCCACGAAGGATAAACCACAAAGGAAAGATACAAACACGAAGTATCAACCAACTCTACTTAGGTATATGCCCATAAATATACCTAAGTCATCAATTCCAGTTCGACTCTAACTCAAGAGCCCAAGTACAACCCATTCCACACAGGAAAGGAAGAAAATCATATCGTAGATAATGATTGGAAGTCAAGACTCATCTCACATAGGTATACTATTCCAGAAGGGAGTGGAGATGATAGATGTAGCCTCTGAATCATCTTCCCTACCGAACACACATAGGATCCAAGTACAGAAGTCGTCACAACCAAACCCATGTAGGATCCAAGTAAAGTAATCATCACTACCAAACCCACGTAGGATCCTAGTACAGTCTTCATCCTTGCCAAACCCACGAAGGATCCAAGTACAGTCATCCTCGCTGCTGAACCCACATTGGATCCAAGTACAGTCATCATCGTCATCGTAGTCGCAACCATATCTAGGGTTCCCGCACACAGCACGCTCGATTTCCAGAGGGTCCGCTCCTCAAGTCAAAGATCGGTACATCAATTGTCATGATTTCTAGAGTTTATGTATCCCGTAGTTCCTTCCCACGTCATAGGGTAAAAACCCAAGAAACACGTGCCCAAGTCACGGAGAACAAGATGACCAAGCCATTTCCCTAAAGTACACGACATGTAAGTAAGAGATACACGACGTGTCTTCAGTCACCGGGTACTGCCCATGTGAAATGGCCTATGTCACTGGGCTGGTCATGTACATAAGTAAGTACACAATGTGTGGTATGGTTAAGCGCCGTGTCTAAACCACTAGGGTTAGTTCCATGTGCGCAGGCCATGCATGGCCGTGTGGTGGAATACATGCCTGTGTACTCTACCCCATGTCCGTGTATTCCCAGAATACACGTCGAGTCATCACGAAGCCGCTTCTTCCATGGTGAAGGTAGTACACGTCGTGCCTATAGGACGTGTGGTTCTCCCCATGTCCTTATATCTCCCAGATTACATGTCGAGCCTCGTGAAGCCACTTCTTCCTTTCTATGAAGAGAATACATGTCGTGTTACTTGGTCGTTTATTGTTGTCGGTGTCCGTGTATTTTCCCCAAATACACGCCATGTCCATTAAAGTCTCTTCTATCAAACATTGTGGAGAGTACTCGCCGTGTTTCTTGAGTCACAGGACGTGTGTTACTTTTCTAACATCCAAAATGGAGGTCACAATATGCTTGTACTACACAGTGTGTGCTCCGAGAGTACACACCGTGTATTCTGGAATTTTCTATAAAACGTCGCATCTGGCCAGCATGCCTCCCAAGGTGTTCATTCTTCATTTCGATGATCCGATTTCTATGAAACATCCGCTTCTAGGTCGCTCTAACGCTCTAAGGCCGTTTACGATGTTTTCGGGCCTCCGATTGGCTCTGAAAACATAGCTTGATTCACCGCTCAAGAACGGCTGATGAATTCCACAAATTCACAAGAACGAAGGAGGAATCATTCCATGTTAGTTTGGTCTAATCCTTTCCACATTAGTCCAATAACAAGCAGTTTAATAGGAACAACAACATGGAAGGAAAACCAATCATGATTCAATCCATACACTCCCCTAACCCAACATTTGATGATGAAAGTCGGCATCGCGGTTGACGGTGTCACATGGTGCGGTTTCGTAGACGTCGACAGAGAAAGTCAGAGGAGGAAGTGGCATCTCCTCTTTTTATCATGGAGGGAAGAAAACAAAGTGTGACTTTATTGGTGAGTTCCCACATCAGTGTTTCCATCCTTGCTGTGGAGGAGGAAAAGGAAGAAGAAATCGGGGTTGCTGAGGTGATGTTCTTCATTAGAGACTTGGCATTCTTCATTGAGGATGAAGTTCTTCAAATAAAACTAGAGCTCTCCACCCAAAGTCTCAACACAACAAGCCAACCAACAAAATAAAATAAGGCTCCTCCTTATTTTATTAATTCATGCCATGCATTCAAAATTACAAAATTCAAAATCTAATTCACTTAATTAATTAAACCATGAGTTGTCTAATTAATTATGTGATAGGTTGGTAAGCTTTAATGAGGGGAAAAGGGGAGAGGAAGAGTTACTCAAATAAAGTGGGGAGTTCTCACGTTTAAAGGGGAGAGTTAGGGAGATAGGGAATGTGAAGGGTTGGGGCTCTTCTGGGCCCCACCTCACATTTATCCTCACATGGATAGTTATGAACTAGTGGTTCCCACCCCAACTCCCACACTTAGGATATAACCACTTAGAATAAAATAATAAATTTGTCCCACAATTTTATTCACTTATTATTTAATCCACATTTTTTTAACACCTCCTCCCATGCAAACGCATCTTCGGTAAAGGTCATCTTAAGTAATTACCGGCGCTACGAGTTCATCGGCGCCCTCAGATTTCAATTCTGAGCACCTGTTCAAAAGATAGAAAAACCCTCACTTTCGTTCATTGAACTTACCCAAGCTAAACTTCAGAATAATTATTCTGAGCACACCGGGCCTCAGAATAAGGTGCCTTCAGAAACTGCGTACTCGTAAAATCCCAATGAATTTAAGAAAATATTTTCCTTGAAATTCATAGGTATTTACAATTATACTATGTTTAGTTTGAAATTAATGTTTCTTTTAATCATTATCAAAATATAATTTTAATTAAAAATGATCCTAATAATTACAATATATTTAAATATTATTATGTTTTTCTCCATGTAATTAGTTTTCCAGAATAAAAACAAGAGTTATTTGATCATATTATTCTTTATGGTATGGAAGACGTAACCTCATAATCATTAAATAATTATTCCCCTTTATTATTATTTTATTTAATAGGAATAAAATTTATCAAAATATATGGAATCAGATAAATGAATGGCTTGGGTTGAAAATGTTAATGGAAATGACATTGTATTACATAAGAGACACATATATTATTATCTATTTCATAATGTAAATGGGGTTATACTAAATGGATTCATGATGAATTTAATAAAATAATCCTTATGAGAATGCTTGTATTGTAAGGAACATGAAATGATCTTGATTTCAATATAAAAAAATGATCCATATAACATTTTTGTGTTTAATAACATTGGTGAAATGATGAATTCTTAAGACAACTTGCATGGGAGGAAAAAATAATGATCAATGATATCATGATACATAGGCATTTTGTTATGATAATGTGACAAGGAATAAAAGACGTTGGTCATATTGATAAAATTTAAATGATTAGATTCATATAAAATTAGTCATGTTGAATTCCTTGGAAGATATATGGATATATTTCTATCTTCCTAACATATAGAGTCATGAGAGATGATGGTGACATCCTAGTAATTCTTACACAAAGACCATCATAGTTTATAAGGATTTATTAAAACTCATTCTAAATGAACATGATAAGTATAAAGATGTTAATAACATATTTATATTGAAAAAAATGAAAAAGGTATAAGATTCTTCATTGAATGTATTGGTTATTAGAAGACAAATATAGCTCAAGGTAATAAAATTAAGGTAATTGATTTCTCTTAAACATATATGTAATCCATACAAGGTCAATGAGAAATAGAATAAATATTTCATATATTAATGTTTAAATTTAAGAAGTGTTTCCTTGAAATATACAATTTCTTAAAATATAAAAGATATGTGATTTTTTCTGACATATATGGTTTAAAATTTCATTGGAACCTAGGATAATTGATTTAGAGTTGTTTCTTCAGTCAATAACCCAAATAGAATCATTGGTGAGTTTTATATCTATAAGATTTAAAGGGGATCATCAAGACCATAAAAAAGATCCAGATATCCTTATAAATGGTGATGTGAAATTCCAAATGCCTGATGGAATCTTCTTTGAGTTACAGGTTTTTTAACATTGAAAAAGTGTATGGAATGATTTAATATTTTTGGTCTGCTGGATGAAGTAGGATTTGAAAGGTGATTTATGAATGGATTATGGATGATTATTAGATGTTCTATGATTTTACTAGCGATGTAAACAATCTATTTTCATATCAAATATAAATATTATGTAGATAAATAATTTTTATAGTGAGAACTTATGACTCTTTGATGTTTTAGTTTTTCATTCTAGGGAACATAAGGAAAAACAGATGGGGGTCTTAAGGGATGTAGGTATAATATTTCTAGGAAATATGTATTTCAAATATTTTGATAATTATTTACATGAAGAATAGTGGACTGTGTCATTTAACATTAATAAATGGACACCTATATTATATACATTAGAACATGTGAATAAATTTTTTTAGTTGGCATACACAAATTTATTCTCATGGAGAGTATTTATACAATATAAAATTCATCAATGATTCAATACGTTAAGTATGAGTTTATATCCTTAAGAAAGTATTAGGTATTTTTAGTTACTATTTTATGGAGGCTTGTGGAGGGAATGAAACTAAAAATAAGCTATTGATGGTAAGGAGTCTTATTAGTATAGAACATGTTAGCAATGTTTCAGGGAGTTATTTATAGGTAAATTTAATTAGGGGTTTCAATAATACATTGGTTATAAATATAAAACAATTTAGTAGACTACATAATTAATACACTAGTTGTGGATAATAGGAGTATTAAATTACAATCTAGAATTACCAATGAAATTTCAACAAGATAATTTTGTTATATATACTATCTTATAGAAATAAGTACTTTTCTACCATTGGGGTAAAAACATAATAATTACCATATATAAATATATTATTTATTAAAAATATTTATTACCATATATACCTAACCACATTTAGGTTAATAGTTTAAGATAATTATAAAAAAACATAACACATAAAAATAACACTCTCAACCAAATGGGATTTTTTTCTAACAAAACTGGACACATCAAATGCTATATAAAATTTATTATTTGAAAAAAACCAAAATAAAACATGACTATATAATTATTAAAACACATAGTTATACATTGAAAAAGATATTTTAAATTATGGGAGGAGCACATAAACCCTAATAAAGAGTGTAAAATAAATAGAAACGCATTACCCAGTTGAAATTCATTAAAATCCATGAAAAATACCATTTGTTAAATAAACCCTAGTAATTTAAGAAAAATGAACAAATATTATAAACATATATCATCTTATCTTATAAAAAATCAATATAAATTTAACTCATACACAGTCATAAAGGTTCCTTGAATTCTTATTAGGACATCATATATCATTATGGAAAAATTACACCCCATGAATTTGAAAAAAAAAATCTAGTTCATACATTTAAATTGGGTAAAAATCTATAAACAAAGATAGTGAACATACCTATAATTATAATCACGTTGTACATTATGGATGGGTCATTCTAGAGTTGGATCATGCACTGTGGTCTCATAAGATACAATTATTTAACCTGTATATTGTATGGATATATTGGCCCTAGACACCATCATTTATAATATCCAAGAACCACAATGTGTATAAACACATACGAGACAAAATTTAAATAATTATTAATAAAACACATAAATGTTTATATTTTATCCAATAAACACATAGGTTTTTAATTAGCCCATAAAAATACGATAAAAGAATATCTCGTCCAATTATGTATTAGAGTAAAATTAAATCCCATAATAGAATATGTATAATTGTTCATAAAAAGAAGCAAAAGATTATTTCATGAAATCCTTAGGCAATGATTTAACAAAAATACTTGAAAATGAAATAAATTAACGGTTTAAAAGAAAACCCTTTATGACTTTGGTAATTTATGATTATGAAGTAATGTAAGACAAAACTTGGTGTATAATTATGATTATTATCATTTGACTATATATAAGGCCCCAGCCTTAAACCTTACTTAATATTGAATTAAATGAATAATTCACATTGAGGATCTCTTCAGGTTTAGAGTTTTAGAGAATTAGAACATAACTACTACATCTCAAAATATTACAAAGTAGACACTTCTACTAAGTTTCCATAGAATAAAAAACCCTTAAAAAGAAACATGTCTAGTTCCAAGTTTTATATAGCATGACTTTCCCTTGATCCCATCCTTGACCCTATTCCACATTAGTTCCTGTGAAAAACATTTCAAAAAAACTTGGGGTGAGCATAAAAAGCTCAGTAAGGGATACACAAAGAATGAAAACTGATAGTTTATCAAAACAACAAGTAAACCATGTATACTTTATCAAAGTAATACTTTTCACCTTTATGAAGTAGTAAAAACTCTTCATTGAATAAAATATCATTAATTACCCCTTTGTAACCAGAAGATTACCATAAAACCAATAAAAAGATCACATAACATATAAAGGTAACTTGGAACATAAACATACTTAAGTGGAATAACCATATGGTCAACTTCCACACATATCACTTAATGGAATAGCCATACGGCCAACTTCCATACATACTTAATGGAATACCCATACGGACGACTTCCATACCCAATGCATTGGAGGTTATAATGCAACCACCCATCCTAGTATTCACGGCACCACCCGTCATATGGTTTATCACGTAACCACCCGTCAAATGTCCAAGTACCATTATAAAAATCATAAGACATAAAACAAAAAACATTCCACACTTTGATCACAATATATCACTTAAATATATTGACATAAAAAATCCATTATAAAAATCATTTTCAATACCAAAATACGTAAAAGAGTATATGGTATTTATTTCATTTAAAAAAAACATTACGGCTTTTTCAGGAAGCCAAAGACCAAATAATACTCGCGGCGGCGGAAAAGGTTGTTGTCACCGCGTACGTTAAAAAAACATTCCTTTTGTCGTTTTGTAAAACGCTTCGTAGAAAAAGATTCATTTTGTATAAAAGTAAAAGTAAAAGGGGTTTATACACCGTATAAAAGAAATTTTTGTATAAAACGAAATATGCCTCAATGAAAGGAGATTGAGACGAAATCCCTTACCTCGGGTCCGACTTGACTCGATCGTTCTTTAACGTCCTGAATAATAAACTTGAGTTAATTTATATTTTCATAAAAAAAATTTAAAGTTCATTATTCCTTTTATATCACTTATTTCCATGTAATAAACATTATGTAATCATTTAGGTTAATAATGTTTTTTTTGTCGATATTTGGTTCTTAAGTCGAAAGTGGACTTCTTACAATTACATGTTGTTCGTGTGGTCAAATGTTATTGTTATCCAGAATGACATTCCTGATTTGGATATCATATATATCATGTATATCTATAAGATACATGTATTTATAATATCACATAATCATTTAGAGGTAAGAAATGAAATGCACCGTTCATCGAGATGGTAAGCTGTACGTACGCATGAACACTACTTTCATTTCTATGTCATATTAATGGAATTAAAACTAAATGAGAGGTATGTATATTTTAATTCCAGAATTATATTAATCATTTAGATGTAACATACATCATATATATCCATTATATATATGTACTTATAATATTACATTACATTTGGGGATAAGAAATGAAATGCACCGTTCATGGAGACGGTAAGCCGTACGTACGCATGAACGCTACTTTCATTTCTATCTCATAA
The DNA here is from genome assembly GCA_963277665.1 of Viscum album. Taxonomy (NCBI): domain Eukaryota; kingdom Viridiplantae; phylum Streptophyta; class Magnoliopsida; order Santalales; family Viscaceae; genus Viscum; species Viscum album. The sequence goes on along the minus strand of OY728137.1, from coordinate 1,874,406,473 downwards.
TTTAATTCAAAGAAAATGATAATGATATAGAGGTATATTATAATTCCAGTATAAAATTATATATAAAAACTTTAAATCCATCCTTTATACGTCCCACATATGGCATTAACGAATCAAATCACTTTGAGGGGGCGGTAGTCCGCACTTCCTAAAATGAAGATATCGTGTATACCCATAATGGAATCCATAAAGGTATGACATAAATAAAAAAATAAAGAAGATTAAGGAAAACATAAACATATTATATATCATATATAAATATAGTGACATCTTAATGGACACCTTTAAAGGTGTTATATGAGTGTTTGAACAATCATTATTTCGTGAGGCAGAAATTCGCCATCCACAGAAACAGTATGTTCCTTAACCATTAGATGTAGGTGTGTGTAAGTGTAGCTCGAATAATTATTATAAAAACATCCTAGTATATGTAAGATACTGGTGTTGTTACAAAAAAATGAATAAAAAGAGTTTAGGGGGTTGGAGAAGCAAAATAAAACAAAAGGACTCAAGTGAAGATATTACCTTAAAATCAGGTAACTTTCTTTGGTTTGAGCTCAAAGGATTCCTTGGGAAGACTTATGCCCTAATTGAGGCTTCTAAGAGTAATAGATGGATGTGGAGAGACAAAATGCGCAGGTTTTGGCCGAGCCAAAGGCTTTGGAATTGTGGGTAAAGAGGTAGAGGTGGGGGCCTTTTATAAGAGGAGAGGAGGGGCACTCTTGGAAAGTAAAGAAATGATACTTTATTTTAAAATGAGTTTCGGATTAAAAAGGTCCCACATTGATATAATTCGAGTATAAGGTGGTAAGGGTTCGAAATATACCCATCCAATAGGTTTTGTACATGTTTAGGTCATAGATTTTACAGTATCTTTTCATTTTATTTAAATCCTTTATTAATGAGGTAGTCGCTGCATCATCATGATGTCATATATAATTCAATATATTTAATGTCTAAAAATTATAAAAAAAATATCATGATGTAGGTAATATTATTAGATTTATAATTAATATTTATATTCAAAAATCTGACTTGTATAACCCCATGTAAAAATTGTTTTAGTAAAACAACTCATGTTTGTGACATTTTTATTTTAACATTAAATAAAAAGTTATTAATGTCATTTTCCAACTAAAGTGGCTCCATGGGGTCCCCAAGTTGACCCATGGATTTTATTGGTCAGCCATGACACATAAAATGAGGTTAGGACATGTGTAAAGTTCATTTCATATTATTAAAACGTTATTTTTACCTTAAACTACACTAATTACCTCTAATCGCAATTAAAACTTAATAATTTACTATTCACCAAAAAAATATTTAAATACCATTGAACCACATTTTACTTCTTAATGACAACCATTTATGTAGGATTTTTGAAATTCAATACACAGAGGTGGTAAAATTTCATTTAAACAAAAAATCATTTTATTTAAGTACAACTTAGTGGTTTCACTATTCATCAAAAATTGAAGTTTTTTAGAAAAATACCCAACTTCACCCTAAGCTATATTTGATATTCCGAATTCAAAAATGAAGTCCATTTTAAAAAATTCACAACATATAAGTTGCATTAATTAATTTAATAATTAATTCCCGCTGTTAGAGAAAATAGCGTGTTTTTATGAAACAATAAGTATCAAAAGATTGGCACTAGTTTAAGTATGATTTCAAAGTGAAATTAATTCCAACGTCCACTATTGGATTTAATGGTAAAAAATATTCTAATTTCACTTTAAAACCAATTCAAAAGATAATCTAATCATATAAATAAATTATATTAAAAAGAGGTTTTGAATTAAAATACAACATTTTACACTATTCATTAAAAAAATGAACTTTATCGGAAAAATACCAAAAATTTACAAAAATTAAATTTTGATGTCCCAATTCTAAATAAGAGTTTTATTTAGTCCCATAGAATGTATAAGAGTGAACAAAACTATATTTAATGACAGTTCGCCATCAAAAGGTGATAAGTGAACCTTTAGTGAAAATTAGGGTATAAATGCCTAAAATTGAATTCTTTCCATATTTTAAGCCTTTATCTTTTATTGAATAAATGTAAAAACATTTAAAAACATATATAATAATATTTTAGTTATTTCTATCCATTCCCGCCAATAAAATGGCTACATGTTAACTACCATTTAAAATAATATTATTATATTACTAGTGTGCAACGTTAGTTTTCAAAGAAACTCATCGTTGCGTGTCGAGAACGCTATCGAACATAGAAACCCATTTTAATTAAAATTAATATTTAATTCGAAAATATTAATAAATATGAAAATTCTTTATTCTTTATTTACCTATGATGTTACACTATAATATAAAATAAGAATAATTCAAAATCATAATACACAAATCATATTATACATTAATTATTAGTAACATAAAAGATGTCTTGAAGAAAGGAAGTTGATACATGAATCCCCTTTCCATGAGACATGACTCGCTTTATATGTCTGGTAAAATCAAGATTATTAATATTATATTAATTATATTAATAATTAAAAACTTTTTTCTTGTGAGTTACATTAGTATTAATCATTTTTTATTCATTTATTATTATTTATTTTATTTTTATTAAAATATGGTTTCATGCATTCATTTTTTAGATTATTTTTCAGTGACCACCAAATAGTTATTGATTAATCATATTAGTTAATGATCCTTTTTCAGTGTTCATGTTATCTATATAAATGAAAAAGGTATTTGTCAATTCAATTTTAGAATAAAATGAGTTTAATAGTTTAGGAAATGGTTTCCATTTTGATAATCTTACTTGATAACATCATTTTTGATGGTTAGAAGTAACTATAATTTTTAATTTTGATTATCCTTATTATAATGAATATTAATAAATTATATAAAAAACCATGAAATAAATTTAATAATAATGTTATATTACATAATGATATAAATTTTTAAATATTATCTATGAATTATTCGTGTTTATGACAACATAAATATTCCCTTAGAGTTTAATCACTATTGTTCATGATGTTTTAAAAAAGAGTTTAAAGGAAGGGAGGATATAAAAAATAGTTCATTTTTTTTAGTATTTTTATAATGCCAAGATACTATTTAATATTAATTTTAAATATAACTTATTTTTTTTAATTAGTAATAGTATAATTACAACGTAATGGCACCAATTTTTCTGAAACACATTTTTATTTTGAAACGACATATTAAAGAAATTTAAATGAATGGTAATGGATTTTTTAATATAATATGTAGATAAAAATGATGAAAATACCTAGATAATAAAATAATATAGTTAAATAATGTAGGGGGGTTTAAAGAGATTTAATGTAATCGACCACAAATAAGAAAATAGAACGAAGATTTGAAATAATATCATTTCTCTATATTTCACCTCTATTGGATTGAGTCTGAAACAACTACTGAAGTAATTTTTGGATACAAAACCTTAATAATGTTTTTATATAAGATTAGATATAATTTTTTTATTATTATGTATAAAAATAATATTATATGATTTTATTTTGATAGGATAAAATGATTCCATATTTATAAGAAACATTTGATGGTTTTTTTACCATGCTTATGTATTCAATTGTTAGTGATTTAATTTTAAAATTGGAAATGGAACCAAGTGTATATAATAAAATATTATATACAGTTAGAAAAAGAAAAAATGTACTCGTTGTAAGGTTCATGGATCTTTAAATAGTAGTATAAATCTTTTTTAACAAAAAATATTATTTAATGATATTTTCTATGTCATTCATCCAATTTGACATTAAAATATATTGATAAAATTAATATTTATGTTTATACATTTTCATAAATTTTTATGTAAAATTTTGATGCTAAAAATCATTCAACACCATATTTCAAGTAAAATTATCATTTTAATTATTTTTTAAAAAACTACTATAACTTTTCCCTTTCTTGCACTAGAAATGAGTCAACAATGTGTACACCATTTAAAAATCATCCTTCTAATTATAAATATTAAATAAATAATAAAATTAAGATAATTTTTTAATTAATAATTAATATTATATAAATTCATTGATAATTTATTCCTATTCCTACCTATATCATGAAATGTTTTAAATAATAATTTTTTTCCATTAACAACATTTCTCAAACATATAGTATAAATTTAGATAATTATTAAGTTGTGTTTTTTCAAAATTAAAAAATATATATAGAAATGATATCTTATAAAATATATGTATCTTTCATGTTGACAATATTCTTATCATATCTTAAATATTAAGTCTAAGAGTTCAATTTTTACTTTTGAAAAGTTGTTTATACACTCTGTCAACAATAATAAATGGTTTAAATTTTATATAGAAATAAAAAATTAATTTGTATTAATTAGATAATATTAATATCATATTTTAATTAAATAATCATCAATGATACATGATATATGTGTATAATTGTTTTTTTATAATTTTAGATAAGAATGTGATAATATGAGGTAAAATACCACTTGAATTTAAAAAATTATTTTAAGTTATTTAAATAAAAATGTGTAACTGAACACATACAAAAATTTAATTACAATATTATACATAGAAATAAATTATATATAATAATATAAAATAAACAAATAGAAATAATGATAACATATTTATGATTCTATAATAATTCCTAATGAATAACTGTTTTTATATATCACATTTCCAATTTACCACCCTGTCTTATTTTTTAATAATTTTAATCAAAATAATTTTCATAAAAACATCTCAAGATGTTTTAAAATAAATTATTTTACTAATATAAATGCAAAAATGGGAATAATAAATATTAAATTAATATGAATTATATAATAAAAATCAATTTTCTTTAAAAATGAAATATTTCATTATAAACGTAAAGAGTATATATTTATATATATCTTAATTAATGAATTTAAATTATTATCCCAATAATTAATTTAAATATAAATCCACATAATAAAACTAAATATCCACATATAAAATATCTTATAATTACATATATAATAAATCATATTAAGGTAATTTATTTAACGTCTGTAGAAAACATCTCTTAGGATGTGAAATAACCATGCCAATTTGGAATGTATAATTGGTATCTAAATAACTATACAATATATTTTGGAGTTACAAGATTATATATATAAATATATATATTGAAATATATATTTTTTGAATAAAAATAATTTCATATGATGAATAAGAATTATTTTGTTCAAAAAATATGGGTCTTCACATTCTCCCATACATAAATAATTTGGGACCACCAAATTATGATCAGTAAATAAAAAAAAATTTGGATCCCAAAATTGACATAATATTATAGTTTGATATTAAGAACATATTTAATCTCTTTATCACCAATTAGATTATCAATATTCAAGGTTTTATATACCTCCCATCGTAGATTCACAAAATAAGTTAAATCATTTCCCAGAAAAATATAATTGACACATAATAAAATCTCATACCATACATAAGGGTTATCTATACAGGAATCTACTATTATTCAAATAAACATGTCACGACCCGCCCTCGAGGTCCGTGCCGTGACTACCCCAAGCCCGCCTTCCATGGGCCAGGGGCTGGCGACTAGCACCAAGGCGTAATTCCTGGTAAAAAGGGAAGGCATTGCCTTTGTAAAGTAAACAAACACCACAGAGTAATCAAGAGGAAAGTAAACACTAAGTAAAAAGAGAGTACAACTGAAAGTGCGGAAAAAGTAAATGGGACAGTATACAAACCCAAACTGAAAGTAAAATATAACTTGAAAGGGAAAACAGAAACTGTAAGTAAAAGCCGCTACACCGAGCTGTCCACTGGAGATCCCACCTGAAAGATGGGTATAGATAGCTCCAAAGCTCCACGGGTCCCACTGTCCGCTCCAAGTATGTCCCGCCCAGTGGTCCACCTCCAGGTACCGTCCTGCTCTGCAAGCCTCAGCCAAGATCAACGTTGTCCATCGTCTGCAACCAACACAACGTGGTGCGGGCATAGCCCGTGCAGGGGTGAGTATAAGCTACTCAGTAGGGACCCCGAGACCCCTGAAGGTCTCCCGAAATCCACAAAGGATAAACCAAAAAGAAAGGTACAATCTCGAAGTAACAACCGACACTGCTTAGGTATATGCCCATACATATACCTAAGTCATCAATTCCAAATACGCTCCAACCTCCGAGCCCAAGTACAACTCAGTCCACACAGGAAAGTAAACTTATTCCACACAGGAAAGCAAAATGTAGTCCACACAGGATAGCACAACACAATCCACACAGGAAAGCAACAGGATTCAGCTCACACAGGTATACTTCTTCGAAAGACGATAAAGATGATCTCTGATCCATCTAAGTCGCCAGACCCACGAAGGATCAATAGGTAACTAACCCCCACAAAAGACCCACACAGGATCGGGCCCACACAGGACCTGTAGCCGCTAGTTCACACAGGACCGCTGAGCGCAAAGACCCACACAGGATCAGACCCACACAGGATCGGACCCACACAGGACCTGTAGCACTGATCCACGTAAGATCGCTGAGTGCTGTAGTCGTTGTCGTCGAATCCACATAGGATCTCTGTACTGTCGTCGTCGCACTCACAGTAGCAGTAGCAGTAGCAGTAGTAGTCTCAGTCGCAGCCAGCACTAGGGTTCCCGCACACAGCAAGCTCGTTCAGGAGGGTCCGCTCCACGAGCCGAGAGGCTGATACATCAACTGTCACAGAGTCCAGAGTTGATGAATCCAAAAGTTCTGTATCGTCAACAGGAACTCAACGCAACAGACGGCGCGTCGATCGGACGCCCGGTCTGAGAGTTATTGGCTTTTTCGTCCCAGGGGCCCGGTTGGTTTTTAAGGCAAAACCAGCCCGACCGTACTCCACCTGCGTCCAAACCTCGGGCGGAGTATGCGAAAAGATCCGTCTCACTAAGAGGAACATAACAAAGCTGATGGCACGTCAATCAGACGTTCGTAGCTCAAGATATGAGCATTTCTGCTCCGAAGGCCCGGTTGGTTTCGTGAACGAACCAACCCGGCCGAACTCAAAGTATTCCGAAACATTGATTTCGATATACTAAATCGACCGTCTCGATCCAAGGATCGCAATTCCGCTGACGGTTCGTCGATCGGAGGTCCGTGGATCAAGTTATGGCCAAAAGACCGAAGTCGTCTCGAAAACGGGGGGTCCCGGTCCGGGCCGACCCGGCCCGACCCCCCCCCCCCCCCCTGGGTCGGCCCGAACCGGGTCGACCCAACCTGGGTCCGACCCGGCCCGGCTGGTGGCGGTCCGGCGGGGCGGCGCGGTCCGGCGCGGCGGCGCGGTCCGGCGCGGCGGCGCGGTCCGGCGCGGCGGCGCGGTCCGGCGCGGCGGCGGGGCCCGGCCGGCGGCGGCGCGGCCTGGCGCCGCTTGGGGCCACGCTCGGGGGGCTAAGCCCCCGCTGCTTCATTATGGCGGCGCGGCTTTTAGCCGTGCCTTTTGGAGAACCGGCCCCCTTCGTGGGGGCCTGCTTGAGCAAAACCGGGGGGCCGCCTACCCCCCTCAACGAAACCACCCCCTCATAAATGGGGGGGCTTTTGAGTTGACCGGGGGAATTAAATTCCCCCGGTCTTTGACCTTCCGGCCGGCCACCTGGCCGGCCGGTTTTTCTCCAATGGGACCGGCAAAGCCGGTCCCCTTCCGGCTTCCGACACCGGCGGCCCGGTGAGCCGCCGGTCTTCCCGTCTCGCCGCGGCCCGGAACCGGCCGCGGTGTTCGTCGTCCGGCGCGGTGCGACGGCACCGCGCCCCGCCGCCGCGGCCCCGCTCCGGCCGCGGCGCCTTCGATTCCCCTCGACGCGGCGCGATGGCGTCGCGTTCATGATGATCCTTCCACGGCGCGGCGCGACGGCGCTGCGCAATTCAACCGAGCGAATTCCCGCGTGGTGCGACGGCACCACGCCATCTCTTCATCCACAAGAAAAATAATAATCATCACGAACAAAAGAGGGGGAATTCGGTCGTGTTTGTGCGGTCCGACTCACCTCTCATTAGATGATAACTCTTAAATATTTAAACACAAGATTATCATTCTAGAACCGAGAACGAGAGTAAATAATAACCAACAACAACCCCTACCTTGGGTTCAATTTCGAAGATCGTCAACGACCCGTGGAAGACAATGTCACGGAGGTCGGGCGTCGCGGTAATCGTTCGTCAAATCCGATGACGAAGAGGTACATCCGAAGAGGTACGTCGTTGGAGAATCTTCGTAAGCCGGCGAAGGAAGTCCGAGGAGGAAGCGGCGTTCCCTTTCGTTGACACGGAAGACGTCGTCGATCTTCGGATACAACCGGCTACGAAGAAGAGAGGAGCGGCGTTCTTCGTCGGAGCTCGAAGGTTCTTCGCGTTCTTCGTCAAGCTTGAAGAAGAAGAAGAAGAAGAAGAAGAAGAAGAAAGCTTCAAATCTCTCAAGAGGCTAGAGAATTCTAACCAAATAAAATAAGCTAAAAGCTTATTTTATTTACTCAACCAATCCTTTTGAAATTCAAAGGTTTGAAAAAGATTAAACAACTCAACCTAATTAATAAGCTAAGTTGTCAAGATCATTTAAAAGGGGAGTAAGGGAGTTTTGAGAGGAGATGAAAAGTTGGGTTTTGTGTGGGCCCCACCACACTTAATCCTCCCAAGGGAGGTTAAGTGTATGTGGGTCCCACCTTTAACTTCTTTTGAGAGGAGTTAACCAACAAGTAAGAAAAATAAAAAGTGTTTCACATTTTTATTTAACTTCTTTTAATTCTCCCAAAAACTATCTTTCGTCCCGCAATAAACGCAACTTCGGAAAAGGTCTCCTTAAGAGATTATCGGCGCTGCGAGTTCATCGGTGTCCTCGGATTTCAATTCCGAGCACCGGATCAAAAGTTAGAAATTCTCGCTCGTTTGTTCACTGAACGTACCCGAGCCAAACTTCGGAAATTGATTCCGGGCACTCCGGGCCTCAAAATCAGGTGCCGTCAGATACCGCGCTCTTGTAAAATTCCAAAGAAAATTATGAAAAAATTTCTCTTGAATTTTACGGGTCTTTACATTACTCCCACCTCAGGGATTTACTTCCCCGTAATGATACATCAAAACTAGGGAAACAAATGTGGGTACTGAGCACGCATCTGAGCCTCCCTCTCCCATGTGCTCTCCTGGAGGTTCCCATGCTGCCATCTGATGCGCACAAGAGGAATCGATCACCCACGTAGGACCCACTCCTGTCGATCCTCTATCTCCACCGGAACCTCCGTAAAAGTCGCCCCATCGTCAACGTCAAGCTCCCCATGGTCAATGATGTGCATCGGGTCGTGCACATATCTCCTCAGCTGAGACATGTGGAAGACATCATGCACCCGGTGCAACTGAGGTGGTAGAGCCAGGCGATAAGCCACCTCGCCAATCCTGCTGAGGACCTGGAAGGGTCCGATGAAGCGCGGAGATAACTTGCCGCCTCGGCCAAATCTCTGAATACCACGTCGAGGTGAGACCCGCAAGAAGACGTGATCGCCATCCTCGAACTTTAGTGGCATCCTCCTCCTGTCAGCATATGACTTTTGCCGGCTCTGAGCTGTCCTCATCCGCTCCTGGATGACCTGGACCTTCTCTGTCGTGGCCTGGACCATCTCCGGTCCCACCAGTGCTGACTCCCCAGGGTCTGTCCAGCACAAAGGAGATCTACAAGGTCAGTCGTACAACACCTCGTACGGTGCCATCCCGATGGTGGAGTGGTAGCTGTTGTTGTACGCAAACTCCACCAAGGGTAGGTGGTCCTCCCAGCTAGGACCAAAGTCGAGGACACATGCACGGAGCATGTCCTCGAGAGTCTGAATGGTCCTCTCCGTCTGACCATCCGTCTGAGGATGAAAAGCTGTGCTCAGACGTAGCTGCGTCCCGAATGCCTCCTGTAACCCCTTCCAAAGCCGGGAAGTAAAGTGAGCATCTCGATCGGAGACGATAGATGATGGAACACCGTGGAGCCGCACAATCTCATGAACGTAGAGACGTCCCAAGCTCTCCACTGAGCCCTGCTCTCTGATGGGTAAGAAGTGTGCCGACTTGGTGAGTCGGTCAACAATCACCCAGATGGAGTCGTGACATCTGGAAGTGCATGGAAGTCCAGTCACGAATTCCATAGATATGCCGTCCCACTTTCACTCCGGAACCTCCATGGGATGTACCAAGCCTGCTGGTACCTGATGCTCTGCCTTCACCTGCTGGCAGGTGAGGCATCGAGAAACGAACTCTGCTACTCCCTTCTTCATGCCCGGCCACCAGTGCTGTCGTCTGAGGTCCTGGTACATCTTCGCCACTCAAGGATGTACCGCCAAAGGAGAAGTGTGAAACTCTCTCAGCACTTCCTCTCGCAAAGCGACTGGTACCATGGTACGTCCTCTGAAAAGGATGTCGTGCTCTGCTCCAAGGGAGAAACCATCAGGCGCCTGTCCCGAGGATATCAGTACACGCCGTGTCTCACAGTCAGCGTCCTCACGCTGTGCCTCTCTGATCCGCTGCAGTAGTGGAGGGGTGACTTTGAGAGACTGGAGGAAGGCTGCTCCATCTCTATCCACAAAGGATATCTGTAAAGAGGCTAGCTGCTCCGTCGCCTCCTCAAGTAGCTGAATGCCCGTCCTCCTGCTGAGGGCATCGGCTACTACGTTCCCCTTCCCAGGAGTATAGACTATCTCAAAGTCATAGTCCTGGGGGAACTCGAGCCATCGCCGCTATCTCAGGTTCAGGTCTTTTTGTGAGAAGATATACCTGAGACTCTGATGATCGGAAAAGTCTGTAAAGCGCTCTCCCATCAGATAGTGTCGCCATGTCTTCAGAGCGAAGACCACTGCTGCAAACTTCAGGTCATGGGTAGCATAGTTCTGCTCATTCGGACTCAATTGACGTGATCCATAGGCGATCACGGCCCGCTCTTGCATCAGAACACATCCGAGTCTGGTCCCTGATGCATCGCAGTAGACTACGTACCCTACTCCCTCCTAAGACAACCTCAAGATAGGTGCACTGGTCAATCTCTATCTCAGCTTCTGGAAGCTCTGCTGACATCTGTCTGACCACACGAAGGGTTTCCCCTTCTTCATCAAAGCTGTGAGTGGTGCCGCAACTCTAGAGAAGTCCGGCACGAATCTCCGATAGTATCCAGCTAATCCCAAGAAACTCCGAACCTCAGTCACGCTCCTGGGTGGCTCCCATGCTAACACAGCCTCGATCTTCGCAGGATCCACTGCAACTCCCACCTCAGAGATAACGTGTCCCAAGAAGTGGACCTCACGTATCCAGAACTGGCACTTCGAGAGCTTACCATAAATCTGGTTCTCTCGGAGTGTGTCTAGTACAACTCTCAAAAGTGATAGGCGTGCTCCTCCTTAGTCGTAGAGTAAATCAGAATGTCGACGATGAAGACCACGACAAATCGATCGAGGTATGGCTGAAAGATCCTGTTCATGAGGTCCATGAACACTGCTGGAGCATTGGTTACGCCGAAAGGCATAACCAAGAACTCATAATGGCCATACCGACATCTGAAGGCCGTCTTCTGCACGTCCTCGTCTCTGACTCTGAGCTGATGATAGCCTGACCTGAGGTCTATCTTCGAGAACCATTGTGCTCCCTTGAGCTGATCAAAGAGGTCATCAATCCTCGGTAGCGGATACTTGTTCCTCACTGTCACCTGGTTCAGGCGACGATAGTCAACACAAAGTTGCAAGCTCCCGTCCGCCTTCTTGGAGAACAATATCGGGGAAGCCCCAGGTGAAACACTGGGTTGGATGAACCCCTTGCCCTGCAAGTCCTCCAACTGTACCCGTAGCTCTCGAAGCTCGGCGGGGGCCATCCGATATGCTGGAGTCGATATCAGGGCTGTCCCGGGGTACAAGTCAATATAAAAGTCTACCTCTCTGAGTGGAGGTAGCCCTGGAACGTCGTCGGGAAAAACGTCTGCAAACTGATCCACCACTGCAGGAAAACCAGGACTCCGCACGTCAACTGCTCCAAGGATGAGGCTAGCCAACTGATGAGTGATGGGCTGTCCTCTCCTCCATGGAAGTCCATCCTGTGCTGCTAAGGCTCCCTTCTCGCCGGTGAAGGTGAACCTGCTCCCGTCGGTGTGTACACATCGCACCTTGCGCCTAAAACAGTCAATATGCGCATGGACTATAGATATCCAATCCATGCCCAAGATGACGTCGTAAGGCCTCGACGCTGCTACAAGAAGATCCCAGCCGAATCTCTCGCCTCCGAGAGTGAGCTCACACTGCCGGCACCGGTGAGTAATCGTCGAGTCTGCTCCCGTAGGAGTCTCTAGCCGTAAGGATCGAGCCAACGGCTCTGTCGGAATCTTCGAGCTCCGAACAAGGGCAGCGGCTATGAAAGAGTGACTCGCTCCTGTGTCTATAAGAACTGTAGAAAGGGTGGAATAGACACAGATAGTACCTCGAATCATCTTGGGTGCACCATGGTCGTAGGCCTCTGCTGCCTGGAGCTGTGCATGTCTCTGTCCGCCAGCTCCCTGTGGTCGGGGTGGACCTCCTGGTGGTGGTGGTGGCAGAGCCTCAAAGCGTTTCCCACCACCGGCTGCTCGGCCAGCTGCTCTGCCTCGTCCGCCTCCTCCCTGCGGACCGCCACGATCGACCCTCTGACTCTGCCTCGGTGGTCCCTCAACTGTCTGCTGCTCCTCGGCACAGCGGGTCGGGCAGTCACGAGCCATGTGGCCCTGCCCGCCGCACGAGTAGCACTGTCTGCCTCTCGAAAGATTGGCTCCGCGCTGTGTGCCCCGCACTGCTGAGCCAGTGTCCTGAGGTCATCTGCCCGAAGGTCTGGTCTTCCTGGACCCCTGAGTCATCCGTCGACTGCCTGCTGCAGATGACTCTGCCACGTTCCGCCCTGCGGTGGGTTGCTACGCTGGTGTAGACTCAGCAAGGAAGCTCTCGATCAAAAGGGCCCGCTCCAGTACTCCTGTATGAGTCAGTATGCTGAGGGAGATTAGCGATGCCCTGATCTCGTGTCTCAAACCCTGCTTGAAGGTTCGGGCCCGAAAGAATGGTTCTCGTACCATGTCGGTCGAGTAGCGCGAGAGATCGGTAAATCTCGCCGAGTACTGAGCGACCGTCATGCTTCCCTACCGCAGCTGGAGAAGCTCAGGGATACGCACCGCACGAAGGGTGGCTGGGACGAACTCCGAGCGGAAGAGGCTCTCAAAGTCCTTCCATGGAAGAGATGCCTCGTCGTGCACCTGGAGCATCAAGCTCCACCATCGTTCTGCTGTTGCGTTTAGTAGGCTCGCAGCTAGGATCACCATGAGGTATGCTGGTGTCCTCACTAGCCTAAACACACGTACTACTGCCTCCAGCCAGTCCTCTTCTGCCTGGGGGTCCGTCTCCCCGCGAAACCTGGGCAGTCGCTGGCGCTGAAACTCATGCAGTGCGCTGAGGCGACGTGCATCGTCAGCGGCTGGTGCTGGAAGTATCGGTGGCTCGACGTGTAGAGCTACCGCCGGTGCCACTGCTAACAAAGGGCCCTGCACCGAAGCCTCTTCGCTCGGTGGGCTGTCGTCACACTCGACTCTCGGAACCCTAGCTGGCTGCTGTCGTGGGGCCATCCTGAAATGGAAACAGGTGTGCCACGGTCAGAACAGTATACCTGGTGAGCTGATATAAGTAATCACAAAGAAAACTTTGAAACACACACACAATCAATGTTTTCGTGCATTAAGTCGGATATCAGAAGTCAGGGTCCTGGTGTACGGATACGTCGGCCGCCGCACCAATACTGGACTCCCTGGACTAATAACCACACTCAATACGCTAAACATTATTTCTTCACAAAGAAAAGATCAGAGTTCGCGGTAGAACCGAACTCCTCTGATACCAATTTGTCACGACCCGCCCTCGGGGTCTGTGCCGTGACTACCCCAAGCCCGCCTTCCATAGGCCAGGGGCTGGAGACTAGCACCAAGGCGTAATTCCCGGTGAAAAGGGAAGGCATTGCCTTTGTAAAGTAAACAAACACCACAGAGTAAGCAGGCGGAAAGTAAACACTAAGTAAAAATAGAGTACAACTGAAAGTGCGGAAAAAGTAAATGGGCTAGTATACAAATCCAAACTAAAAGTAAAATACAACTCGAAAGGGAAAACAACAACTGTAAGTAAAAGCCGCTACACCAAGCTGTCCACTGGAGATCCCACCTGAAGGATGGGTACAGATAGCTCCACTGCTCCACGGGTCCCACCGTCCGCTCCGAGTACGTCCCGCCCAGTGGTCCACCTCCAGGTATCGTCCTGCTCTGCAAGCCTCAGCCAAGATCAACGCTGTCCGTCGTCTGCAACCAACACAACGTGGTGCGGGCATAGCCCATGCAGGGGTGAGTATAAGCTACTCAGTAGGGACCCCGAGACCCCTGAAGGTATCCCAAAATCCAGAAAGGATAAACCACAAAGAAAGGTACAATCACGAAGTAACAACCGACACTGCTTAGGTATATGCCCATACATATACCTAAGTCATCAATTCCAAATACGCTCCAACCTCCGAGCCCAAGTACAACTCAGTCCACACAGAAAAGTAAACATATTCCACACAGGAAAGCAAAACGTAATCCACACAGGATAGCACAACACAATCCACACCGGAAAGCAACAGGATTCAGCTCACACAGGTATACTTCTTCGAAAGACGATAAATATGATCTCTGATCCATCTAAGTCGTCGGACCCACGAAGGATCGATAGGTAACTAACCCCCGCAAAAGACCCACACAGGTTCGGGCCCACACAGGACCTGTAGCACTGATCCACGTAGGATCGCTGAGTGCTGTAGTCGTCGTCGTCGAATCCACACAGGATCTCTGTACTGTCGTCGTCGTAGTCACAGTAGCAGTAGCAGTAGCAGTAGTAGTCACAGTCGCAGCCAGCACTAGGGTTCCCGCACACAACAAGCTCGTTCAGGAGGGTCCGCTCCGCGAGCCGAGAGGCTGATACATCAACTGTCACAGAGTCCAGAGTTGATGTATCCAAAAGTTCCGTATCGTCAACAGGAACTCAACGCAACAGACGGCGCGTCGATCGGACGCCCGGTCTGAGAGTTATTGGCTTTTTCGTCCCAGGGGCCCGGTTGGTTTTTAAGGAAAAACCAGCCCGACCGTACTCCACCTGCGTCCAAACCTCGGGAGGAGTATGCCAAAAGATCTGTCTCACTAAGAGGAACATAACAAAGCTGACGGCACGTCAATCGAACGTCCGTAGCTCAAGATATGAGTGTTTCCGCTCCGAAGGCCCGGTTGGTTTCGTGAATGATCCAACCCGGACGAACTCAAAGTATTCTGAAACTTTGAGTGAGATATACCGAATCGACCACCTCGATCCAAGGATCTCAATGCCGCTGACGGTTCATCAATCGGAAATACGTGGCTCAAGTTATGGCCAAAAGACCGAAGTCGTCTCGAAAACGGGGGGTCCGGGTCCGGGCCGACCCGGCCCGACCCCCCCCCCCCCCCCCGGGGTCGGCCCGAACCGGGTCGACCCGGGTCCGACCCAGCCCGGCCGGCGGCGGTCCGGCGCAGCGGCACGGGCCGGCATAGCGGCGCGGCCCTGCCGGCGGCGGCGCGGCCGGGCGCCGCTTGGGGCCACGCGCGGGGGGCTAAGCCCCCGCTGCTTCATTATGGCGGCGCGGCTTTTAGCCGCGCCTTTTGGAGAACCGGCCCCCTTCGTGGGGGCCTGCTTGAGGAAAACCGGGGGGCCGCCTGCCCCCCTCAATGAAACCGCCCCCCCCTCATAAATGGGGAGACTTTTGAGTTGACCGGGGGAATTAAATTCCCCCGGTCTTTGACCTTCCGTCCGGTTTTTCTCCAACGGGATCGGCAAAGCTGGTCCCCTTCCGGCTTCCGACACCGGCGGCCCGGCGAGCCGCCGGTCTTCCCGTCTCTCCCGGCCCGGAACCGGCCGCGGTGTTTGTCGTCCGGCGCGGTGCGACGGCACCGCACCCCTCCGCCGCGGCCCCGCTCCGGCCGCGGCGCCTTCGGTTCCCCTCGACGCGGCGCGACGGCGTCGTGTTCATGATGATCCTTCCACAGCGCGGCGCGACGGCGCTGCGCAATTCAACCGAGTGAATTCCCGCGTGGTGCGACGGCACCACGCCCTCTCGTCATCCACAAGAAAAATAATAATCATCACGAACAAAAGAGTGGGAATTCGGCCGTGTTTGTGCGGTCCGACTCCCCTCTCATTAGATGATAACTCTTAAATATTTAAATTCAAGATTATCATTCTAGAACCAAGAATGAGAGTAAGTAATAACCAACAACAACCCCAAACGTGGGTTCAAGTTCAAAGATTGTCAACGACCCGTGGAAGACAACGTCGTGGAGGTCGGGCGTCGCCGTAATCGTTCGTCAAATCCGATGACGAAGAGGTATGTCTGAAGAGGTACGTCGTTGGCGATTCTTCGTAAGCCGACAAAGGAAGTCTGAGGAGGAAGCAGCGTTCCCTTTAATTGACACGGAAGACGTCGTCGATCTTCGGATACAACCGGCTACGAAGAAGAGAGGAGTGGTGTTCTTCGTCGGAGCTCGAAGGTTCTTCGCGTTCTTCGTCAAGCTTGAAGAAGAAGAAGAAGAAGAAGAAGAAGAAGGAGAAAGCTTCAAATATCTCAAGAGGCGAGAGAATTCTAAGCAAATAAAATAAGCTAAAAGCTTATTTTATTTACTCAACCAAACCTTTTGAAATTCAAAGGTTTGAAAAAGATTAAACAACTCAACCTAATTAATAAGCTAAGTTGTCAAGATCATTTAAAAGGGGAGTAAGGGAGTTTTGAGAGGAGATGAAAAGTTGGGTTTCATGTGGGCCCCACCACACTTAATCCTCCCAAGGGAGGTTAACTGGATGTTGGTCCCACATGAAACTTCCTTTGAGAGGAGTTAACCAACAAGTAAGAAAAATAAAAAGTGTTTCACATTTTTAATTAACTTCTTTTAATTCTCCCAAAAACTAACTTTCATCCCGCAATAAACGCAACTTCGGAAAAGGTCTCCTTAAGCGAATATCGGCGCTGTGAGTTCATCGGTGTCCTCGGATTTCAATTCCGAGCACCGGATCAAAAGTTAGAAATTCCCGCTCGTTCGTTCACTGAACCTACCCGAGCCAAACTTCGGAAATTGATTCCAGGCACTCCGGGCCTCGGAATCAGGTGCCGTCAGAAACCGCGCTCTTGGAAAATTACAAACAAAATTAAGAAAAAATTTCCCTTGAATTTTACGGGTCTTTACAAAACCCAACTAATATTTCTCAAAATATCATTGGTCACCAAAAAATTCATGCATACAAGACATTAATATGGTTTCATTGACTCTGATTATATGATATATTTTAATCTTATTAACCTATATTGGTATCTATGATACATAAATCAATCTCTATAAATAACATCCTAGTAGATATAGATATATATAGATTTCCATTTTTTCAATAGTAAGAGACATAATAGAAGAATAAATAATTACATCATTTATAGTAAACATTAAATCGCATACTTACCTATAAAGCTTTAGGATTAGTATTTTAAAATATTATAAATAAAATAACACAATATAAAACCCATACCGTCTAAAAATAATCACTTTTACAATTAACCACATAAATTAAGTAGTACACCTACTTTATTCAAAGCTGAAATCACAAAACTAGTGCAGTACTTTAAAATTGTCCATTTACATATTTATGCCCTGTAAAAATCATTTTTAAATGTTCAGGGAGTGTATGATTTATTGTGATGTAAATAAAATAATTTTAATCCTTTTACTAAATTTAAAAACATTAAAACATGGGGAATGAAATTCTCTTAAAAAATTTCATTTTCTCTAAAAAAATATATATAAATACATTAAAAAATTATTTTATATTTTTTCATGAAATATCTATTGAAATCCAACTCATAAGGAAGCCCAAATATTAATGTAAATCTTCATAAGAAATAAATAAATAATATATATAATTTTTGTAGATATAGTGAAATCAAAGACAACACCAAGTTATTTACTTTCAAATATTTTCAAATATCATTGCGTTGATTATGTAAAATGTAGAACTATGTTTAAACCATAGATTATAGTCAATTATATCAACACAGTTCTAATGAATTGGGATCTCATGTAAAATGAATCATTACCCAATTCGGGTTATGGTTATATTGGACCCACCCATAATCATTTGTAATTTTTAAGAACCATAAATTTAATTAAAAAATGGGATCAAATATCCAATTGAAGAAGTGAAACTCATTAAAATTCACATTTCAAAACCTAAAACATAAATTTTTATGCAACCCATATATGAAAATGGCTTCAAATGAATGGTTTAGTCAGTTATCTTTTAGGATTATAATAAATTTAAAATCTAAACTATATAAACAGATCAATATGAACAAGGGAAATGAAATTTTTAGGGAAAAATATATGTTTATTTGAGAGAAGGAATTGAAAAAAAAAATTAACATAAATTTTTAAAATAAAATATTTTATGACTTTGGTAACGTCTCAAAAAAATTTACCTTAATAGAAAATATGAGGTGAAATTATGATTGAATGAAATTAATTGTAAATATTAAAAACATTAGATAAAAAAATCCATACAAAACACAATAAATTAAGAACAAAGAAGTTATATTAGATAGTGGAAACTGCGATGAGTGTCAGCTTATCTAGTCCCTCACTCACTTTGTATATACTCTATCCTCTTAAATAATTTATATTAATTATTATATTGTTAATGTATCGAACTTTAGTATTTAGGTATTTTTAATCTTTATTTTTCCCATATGAAATAATTTTTATAATATAGTTTTACTTGGTGTTGTATTCTTTATATTTTGGATAATATTTTAGGGTTTTAGAATAATCTATATTGGTGGAATCATTGATCATTGTTTGGGAAATTTTGTAATTCTCTCTAGGGTATTGTGTGTCTTTTTAGGATAGAATAATGATTGTGTATATCTAGAGATAACCATTTAACACTCCCAATGAAACCATATAACCTTAAATAGAAATAAAATCATGTGGGGAACACATTTTACCAAACTGTGTTTCCAATCAATGGGGGTGCCTAGAAAATGCAATTATCCCCACATGGTTGGAATATAGTTTAGTATACCATATGACCAAACCATGGTAGGTAATTATCTATTCCAAAAAAAATTATTTAAAAATAAAACATCCTCGATATCATTATTTCATCCACATATTCATCGTGATCTCAAAACTAGGGAATCAAGTGTCCATTCATTGATATTAATCAACTCATGAAATTTAATTTGGGTTGAACAATAGTATTTACCTCATGAGAATTCAAAGTTAGATTACATTATTATCCTAATTTTTATTTTAATTATTGATCTAATCTCCT
The DNA here is from genome assembly GCA_963277665.1 of Viscum album. Taxonomy (NCBI): domain Eukaryota; kingdom Viridiplantae; phylum Streptophyta; class Magnoliopsida; order Santalales; family Viscaceae; genus Viscum; species Viscum album. The sequence goes on along the minus strand of OY728137.1, from coordinate 1,874,387,069 downwards.
ATTCTTAGAAGGGATTCATGATATGAGATATAATTGATATAAGTATGAATTATACAATAGTCTTACAATTAATTCTTATTTTATTGATGGTATAATAGAAATATTTATAAAATTTTACTTATTTTTTTCAATGGATTTGGTTTTACATTTAGTTGTGGCTCTTTTCTTGTAAGTTGACTAACTCTGTGTCATTTTCATGTTTCTCTAACCGAATCATGATTATAGAATTGAATTTGGGATTAATTAGGATAGTTTTTTGGGATTATAGGTGCATAGTCATGATTTTTAGTTATCCATTAGAAACTAAAATCATAACTCTTTATCTAGTAGGTCCTTTAATAATAGGGCCATTGTATATGGTTTTTTTGGGGTTGGAATGTGTTTTTGTATGTTTATATCCATAATAACCATTTTGTTGATATAGTATTCTAGATATTGTTTTTATGGTATGTGTGTATCACATGATAACTACGAACTATGTTATAAGTTTATTCCCTTTAATGTTATTTCTAATAATGTCTGAATTTATAGATTATAAATGTGTTTATTTCAAACCAAAGTGACATGTGGGATTATTAATTATTTCTTTTCCCCTACAGGTAGATTAATTTCTAGTGCAATATCCATTGATAATGAATTTGGGACTTATAGATAGTTCACATGTATGAAATATGTGTTGGATTGATGGAGACAGAGGTATGGGATCTATATACTAATGGATTGACCTATGATTGATACTAGGGTGTGATTTAATTCTTCTCCTACCATGTAAATGTATAGTGATGATGACTATATGGCCTATCCAACGGTTGAAATAAGGGTGTGATAGATAAGCAGACGGAACATGGTTTTTATCAAATACATTAGTTGATCTGAGACATTTTTAACCTTATGTATTGACACTATATTTGATCATGTATGTGATATTACCTTCAAAAGGAGTATAAGTATATAAATTTTATGATTACTAATTCATGGTGAGTCTTTGAATGATAAATATATCATTAGTTTTGTTTAATTATTTTACTTATTAAAACAACATACACCACTCTATATATATTCATGTTTTGGTATGGATTCAATATTATTCTCTTACTAGGTTTATAATACAACAATATAAAGGCTTCTTATTGCATGTGTATATATCATGGTCATCATTCATGGTATGGTCATTGGCCTTGCATCAGGTTAATGATGAGTTGGAGTTTGGAGGATGAAGAGGGTTGTATGATGAATACAGAATATCACTATAATGTTTTAGTATATTAACATCTTTTTTCATATTTTTCGGCTAAAAATATCGATTTATATTTAATTATTATATTTGATGAAATAAATTCCATTTATCATATAATGATGATAAACTTTAGTTTTAGATGTATTGATTTAATAAGTTTAATTATTATTTTTTGTAATTATATTGTATGGTTATTGTTACATTGGGTATTGTATTCCCATACCACCGTTCGTATAATCACTACTATTCTAAATAATCTTGGGTCTAAGAAGAATACATGTGGTCCTAACTTACTCCAACCTCGATTAAGTGATTTTGGTCAGGGCCTTACCAATTTATTTCAGAAGAGGCATCATTTTATTTACTTATTCACTATGTTGCAAAATAGAATAAAATATATTGTATTCGTAGAACTTGTATAGAATATTCATGCATATTCATAACCATATCATGTTTTTGTGACTTCTATTAACTATGGTATGTGATTACTATTATTAGTTGATCTTTTCATCTCAATACCTTTCATCTTGAGTGATGAAAATTATTTTAATATTAATTTTATACGATTTTGTGAGTTTTTTTCATCATGAACATGAACACATGATCCCATGTAATGAATTTATTTTTATTCATATATAGTACAACTAATAATGAAATATTATTATAAATATGTGATATTTTATTCTATGGTATATTTGTATATCTAGTTTAATTTATTTCTAGTGTGATATATTTTTATATGCATTTGGATATTAATAACATGTAGGTAGTGTAGAACTAGATTAGGCATTAGATAATACTATAGGGGTTAATCCTTATAAACATGGGTGGCCTCATATGACAGTTCGTCTATTATAAATCCCTTTTGTGTTCCAATAAAATTTTATAGTTGTTTCCTTAAGTTGGTTGTTATAGGTTTTTCTAAGTTTATATTTTTAATTTTAGATTATTTAGAATTGCCTCCGTCTTACAAGACCATATATGTATGTTGGATATAATTCCCTTATAAAAGATTATGTTCCTATCCTATTGCTACATATATAAGATAATAGAACTGATCTTGTGTTCTCAGTATCTCTTGTAGTTCAAGATGTGGTGGTATATTATCTTAGAGTATTTCACGTATTTTCTAAATCATGTGGATGATATCATATGATGATAATTAATTATTCTTCTAAATTTCAGCTTCACCATCACCCATTCTTCTAGGGAACTAGTGGATTGTAGGATACTAATTACTCAATAGAAATCATTGTGGAAATATTTGATCTATAGGAGGCATTATATGATTGACGGGTTATATAGTATTCATTCATGATTCAAGGACCCTTGTGGAGATAGCGGGTTGTTATGATCTAGATAGAGATAAATGATGCTCTATCATGAGATACATCAAGGAATATATTCATTAAAGTGTTTTTCTTGGATACATTGTAGTTATAAAATGCTCATAATTTTAAGAATCATTAATACATAATAATGTTGGTAAGTACTATTCAATTAGTTCCACTAAATTCTTCTACCACAATCCTCTTTTGAATAAAAATTGGGATAATATTCATTATATGTTTTTGATTATCCTTTTACATGATGTGAGGGTCTATTTTAGAATCGTTTACCTATTTATAAATTCATTGGTCCCATAAACATCTCAGATTACTAAGAAGGTTTTGATGGGGAAAAAATAAGTATTTCATCATTTAAACCTAGTTGAAATGAAGTGTGGGACGCCTAGAAATTTTATATGAAAAACTTCTTATAATTTATATAATTTATAATTAGGTAATAAAAGATAGATACAAGATATTTGAGTAGATTAGGTTATCATTGTCACCTTCATGACAAGGATATGTCACCCTATAATTCAATTTTGGATAGATTAGACACTATAATTCCCCCTTAAATATTATAACATGTGTCAATAATGTGTTAATATGAGTAATATCTAACTTCTATTTTGGTGGGAACTATGGTTAGGTTTTGTTAGACATGTTAGTCCTACATCAGATGAATGTCCTGGGAATAATGGGGTTTCATGACTATAGGCCCTGATTTGGTAGGGGTTGGTAAATCAGACTGAGAAATGGTCTCAAAAATAGATTCGTGGGACTGACATAGAACGATTGTATATCATATACCAGGTTGTGACTGATGATATAGAGGGGAATTTTATAGATAAAGGAATAGTTATAATTAGGTCTATTATTTTATTCTTCTTTATTTTATACAAGATATTTATATTCATTTATAACTGCTGAAGGCCTTTCTAGGTTAAACATTAAAATTAAATTATCTATCATATTTATTTCCCTTTATACATCCTTGGGGAATAAGGTAAACTATCTCTAAAAAAATCTAGAGTATATTGTTATATCTTCTAGTGACATATATTTATGTGTTTTTTATCTTAGATATTATTAGCCAAGATGTGACTTTTAGAATGGTTTGTTTGAAGATATCAAGTATACATTGATTGGTATAGGATATGATTATGTTATATAATTTTTATTATTGTGAGGGTTTTTAATGGTGAATTTTATTTTAAATAAAATGTGAGATTAGCCCAAATTCAATTGGGATATATTATAGAACATAAAATGACACAGATCATGTGTAAATTTATGCAGTACTTCCATTCTTTTTTCATCCAGTAGTGAAACATTACACGAATATCTTTCCTGATAATTATTTGGAGATTCTTCCAAAAAATATTAAATGAACATGAGATCAAACTCATTCCAAAAGTGAAAACCTATATCAATCCATCAATTTAATATGGCACCAAATGAGTTGATGAAACACAAGGTGTATCACGAGGATCTAGTGGTTATGTAACATATTAGACCGACACATCACCTATGGATTCCCTAGTATTATTTTATAATAATGAGGATTGAATCCTGGGTTTGTTCATAGACTATAGAATCCATAATTTGGTAAGGTTATATAATTTTCACCCAGTACTAGAGATCAATTATTTTTTTGATTATCTGAGGTGATACTATTGGTTCTCAATGACATATTTTCTATTAGGTAACCTATATCACTAGGGAAATGAAGATGATATACCAATGAAAATAATTAGGAGAAGGTAAACATAGTATGAGTATATATTCATGACTCTAAGGTTGATGAATTCCCCAAATATGTTGACATAACTTTTGAATATGACATTAAATCTTTATCATGACTACTTAATCATTGTATTTTTTAGTGAAATCCTAATACCCTCAAAAAACATTTATATATGAGACATAAATCATAAAATTATGTTGATTACACTTTTAATGTTTTATATTTCTTCCATGCATTATGAGACTATCATCTGTATCCAATGGTATGCTTCCTTGGACACATGATTTCAAAGTTAGGAATCATAATCGATCTGAAGACAGTAGATCCCTTGATGACTTGGTAATTCCTTAGGAATGTTTTTGAGATCATGATATTCTTGGGTTTTATAGGAACTAATGAATGTTAATTAAATATTTCTCTTAATTTTAAGAAAATATGAATTGGATTTACGTGAATTGTGTGATGATTGAGTGGAAATATTTGTGTGATGGTTCATCCTTAATGTTTAAGGGGAAATTTAAATCATCTATGTGTTTTATCTTACCTAATTATTGGATTGGTTATGTAGTTTATTATGGTACCTCTAGTTTTAGTTTTTTGGTTGTTCTGAAAGATATTAATCATGAAATTTTTATGGGTCCCTTCACCCATGACCTCATGAGAAAAATGACCCTCTAAATTTTTTTAGTTAAGTGAATTTTTTGATTCCCAATAATATTGGTGATTAAATTTTCACATTAATAAATTTTTCCTTTATACAAATTAGATGTGGTTTTGGTAAATATTCTCATAGTGGGACATGAATCTACATTAGTGGTATTGGAATGAGTATCATTTTTCCCCAAACATTGAGCTGGAATATCCATATAGAAAGGTTACTATTGCAATAGGTGAACATAGTAGAAATACACTTGAATATAGAGGGAGTCCATCATAGAATTAAAAGAGACGAAAGAGTTATTTGGATGAACGTTTTACAAGTGAATTTTTGGATATATTAGTGATGACATTTCCTCCCTTTGATAAAACGTCTACTTATGTGGGCTTAAATAATGATAAATAAGAATTTGATTTTGAGTTTATAATGATACAAGAATACTCAGTTGGGAATAACCCATTTCAATGATATTTGTTTGATTGTGATGAAATTACCTATATTTATTGTATATTTGTGGATTCTCCTTCTATGAGAGAATAGATAATGAGATATTCTAATGATTTTTAGTGCATAGTTCACTAAAGATCATCGAGTACATATAATGATATTAGATGGTGTTTTGGTGTCTAGGAATAAGGAAGGACATTGTGGGATTTTTCTTCATTTATCTTAACTATCAATGGGTTAATGGCATTTATTAGTGACTGGTTAGATCTATTGAACCTCTTCATATACACGTTTTTAATTCTGAAAATGTAGAAATGGACATTGTAATAGGGTTTCCCTGGCCCATAATAGGTCATGATTTTATGTGGGTTTTCATTTATATGTTGATTAAGGTAACACATTTCGTACCAATATGAGAAACTATTTTTATAGACGAACTAGGAAAACTCATTGTAGGAGAGATAGATCATTACCCAGGGCTGAATATGAGCATAGTATATGATCATGTCACTTATATAAAACTATTATTTCTTATTAGATTTTTTAATTTGAAGATTAATTAGTATATGTTTTGTATATATTATCTTTTATGGACCAATGGACAGTCGGAGAGGATGATCTATATTTTGGATCATAAGCATATGGCGTTCATCATAAATTTTTTTGGAGCATTTTACAATCATTTGGTATTGAAATTATTTTTAAAAAATAATAATTATTATAATTTTCATTTACTATAACTTTTTGAGGATATTTATGGTTGTTCATTTCATTCATTATTATGTTATCAAGCTATTTATGAGGTAGCACATTTCAGGTTGAGTTTGGTGCATAAGACCTATGATCATTTCTAGATGATCCAAAATTTATTAGTTAACATTCAGTGATGGAAGTTCATTAGTGTTGACCACAAGTGATGGACATGATGTTTTCTATATGTGGTTGGTTGTTTTTATTGGTTTCACCTAGGTTATGTTAAAATAATTTAAATATGATCGAGTTGTTTGAATCACAAGTTGGGTTGCCATTTGAGATTATAAAATTAATCAAAATCATGGTCTACTAATTAGAACTACCTTCTTTGTAAAAATGAATGAATGATGTGTTTCATGTGATTCAATTATTGGTGTGTCAGTAAAATACTGTTCATGTGATTTATGTGGAGGACATTGTATTGGAACTATATGAATATTTTAAGTAGTGGATCATACAGATTGTGGTCCATGGAGAGAATTTGATGATGGGGAATACGGTACCAATTTTTTATAATTTTTCTGTTACATGGATTACTTCATGTGATTAAATGTGATTGTGAATAAGATATTCAAGAATTATTACAATAGTTTATTGAGTAGTTAATCATGAGACAGATTTGGAAGATAAAAATTACATAGAAGAGCATATTGAAATAGCCTGAATTTTTCAGGTACACAAAACATTACACTCAATAATTTTATATGTTTTGTTGAGTTAACGATTTCATGGTAGAAGTCATTGGTAACTTATGGATCGGTTTTGATGGTTTTATGGATTATATAAGTATTTATGGTTAGATCATGGTTTAAGAAATATGTGTATTTCTCCCCAACAAACTATGTGGCTTGTGGAGGGGATAAAATAGGTTATAATATTGCCACATGATTGAGAATGACCATGAAAAGTAACATAAGAAATAATTTATCATAGTATAGTGGAAATATCCCGATCATTCCTTTGTTTTGGAAACAGTACACCATAACCATTCAGGTTCACTAATGTGGTAGTAATCCTCAAGTAGTTGGAACACAGTTTAATAAATAGTGTGACAAAACAATATATAATAATTGAATAATCTCAGAATTGGTATTTTTACCTAAAACCAAAAGGTGATCATTAATTCTTCCCCCCATATCAAGGGATGATGAACTGAGTAATCCATAAACAATTTATGGTTGTTTCACTCCCTATAAACTATAAATATTTTTGACCTATAGGCATTGGCTCAGGAGAATTAAATGTGATAGGTCTTTCCTCTTTTATTTTTCATGTCCCTTCTTGATCTCCTATCATATTTTGGGAAAGAACCATAAATCTTATATATAATGTCTTGGACTATGACTTATATTACGATAAAATAAGGAATTAACGTTGTATTGATGGATAAGAAATAAAATTTATAGAACTCCAATTTTTTCATTCAAAAAGGATATTGATATACCATTTGTGGTATATTTCACTGTATATTTTCATCAATTAATAATACCATGATATTATTTACTTCATAAATAATTATTATTGAATCTTGTTTCTGAGGAATAGGTATTGGTTATAGTAATATTTGGTTCTCATATAGAATTAAATGATGGATCTTTGAAATTGAAAACAAGGAACCAGATATAGGAATCTCTTAACACCTAAACCCTTTGTATAAGGTTGTTCCAGATGAATAGATTGTAATTATGGGAATTTTAATCCATGATAATTTTTTCGATATGTTATTCTGGTGATTTTTCAAATGGTTATCATGTGTAGCATGTGAAACTTTTGAATTGTTTTATCTATATGTATTGTTCTATTTTAGAACTTATTGTGTGTTCATTATTATCTTGTATACATTTATATTTAGTACTGAGATAACATGCGTGATATTCATTACATGGTTAGCCTCTTGAGGGGAAGAACATGGTAGTGCGGCATATGATAATGACATTTAGGGAACATAGACACATTGAAAGGGTACAATGGTTATGTGGCCTGACATGAGATTGCGGTAGAGGAATAAAATCCTTGTGTTCAACCTTTACATTGATCCATGTTTGTGATGACCATTTGGACCATCTTAGTAAATGAAGGGGGGTGGTCCCAGAGTGGCCTTACCCGAGCATAAGTATAGGGTGTTGGGGACTTGAGGACTATCCTAGGACATGACTAGTTATTGTCCTTGATCCAATAAATGTGTTTTCCATATGGTCTAATTCATTATGTGATGATGTATGAGACCTTCCTCAAAAATAGAGATGAATGCAGTTTGTACATGGATAGTGGAGGACTAGTGAGTGTAAAAATGACTGAAAAATGACTGTTTTATTATTTGAAAGATTACTTATAATCATAATGTATATATTTATATAAATAATTTTCTTATATTAGTGATATATTTAGGAATTATTATATGAATTACACACACAACATTATTAAGAATCTCAATGGGTTTGTAGAATTTATGGTAAGGGTTTAATCTAAGGGAAATTGACCTATATTGGGAATACAAGATGTTAGATCTTGTCGTATGGAGGAGATTCCATGATGGACTATGGATGATCCCTACATTTTTTTTAAATCGTTATCATCATATGTAATACTTTGGTTTAATTACAACATTATTTGTGATTTCTAATATTAAATAACATAGATGTCATTAATTATAGGATGATGAAATTATTTAGTTTTCATAACATTGTTTTAAATATATTATCTATATTTATTTGATTATATTCTATATTAAATTTAATGATTCTATAGACACCCAAATATATTGTTTATTCCTCACTAATATTCAGAATCCCTTTATGGAGGGCAATATGTTGACGATGCCATGTAGATCATTCAACCGAATGTGATTAGGGAGTTAGGCACCAACCAAGACCTTCTAGACCATTAAATTGTAGATAATATGGTGATTAATGTGTCCGATGAATGTATAGAAGAGTTTCATGGAGGAAAGGAAGAGTTTTATAGTATTTTGAAGAAATAATGGAGTTTTAAAGGATGAAGGTAGATCGTGGTTTCATTCCACTCGAGGAAGATCTCAGGAAGTAGATAACTAGTTGTAGATCAATATTGGTGGATCACTAGTGGTCCAACTATGTTACTAGATCATTGGTGGAAGATCATTAGTGTTATATCACTAGAAATATATCTATATAAGTATATCACCAATGGTAGATAATTGGTGACAGATCACTCGTGGTAGATCTCAAGTGGTAGATCATTGAAAGTATATCTATGGTGGTAGATGACTCGAATGAGATATTTGACATTAGAACATTGAAAATAGATCAATATGAGTAGATCAATGGAAATAGGTCATTAGTGGTAGATAACAGGATTTAGATTATTAGTGGTAATTCCCTGGTTATATGTCACTAGCAATAGATCGATGGATACTGATCTAGGGTGATAGATCCTAGTAGTAGATATATTGTTTAAAAAAGTTCTAATTTTTTCCATTTGGACAAAAACATTTGACGAAAAATGGTTAAAATATATTAATTAATGAAATAAAAATACAATTTAATGGAAACGTATAAATAAATTATATTTTATAAATGTAATAAATCTTTTTAAATGGTTATACAATGTGTAATTGATGATGTCATCCTTTAATAGTCAATTTAAAACATATCAATTCTCACTAGTTTTAGATTTGATCATTCTAATGAAAAGATCATTCCCATGTTATTTATGGATTTTTTTTATTAGTAAAATAGATTCCAGAATCATTTTCCATGGAGTCATCAGGAACTATTGTTATAGTTACGAATTGATGGTTTCATTCTATGTTTCCACCCCTGTTCATAATGTAAAAAAATAGTGTGGAGTTTTTTCTTTAAAGTATGGAATTAAATTGTTTTCCGGTTATATGAATCCTATAGTGATTTGTTCTCATATTTAACTATTGGTAAATTTTATCAACCAAATTAGAAAACCTTCATAAAATTATATATGAATTTGACAAGGGGAAGTTGAATGAAATCATTTTTTTACCTTTTTGATGTGATTTAATTGAAATTTAATGGGATAAATTCATGTTGAATGTCATGAACATTGATGGTTATTGATGAAATTTTCAAAAAAATATATTTTTGATTATATTTTGGTGGTTTTTATCTTCACATTTAAATGTAATTTCTTAATTAAGTATATGTGACATATGTGGTCCATCCTTCCATTGGTCTAATAGATGATGTGGAATATAGAATGCTGAATTTTATGAATCATATTTAAATATAATAGACTAATAAATTTTATTGGGAAAAATGGTTTCCCCCATATTATATGTATTTTTGGTGAACACCAAAAATTAAAGTGGTGCGGTAAATGAAAACACACCATCCAAATATGAAAATGGATTGTTTCTCATAACGAGGAATGTTATTGTTGGATGGGTTTAATGTTATAGATTATTCTAAAAATATGTTGCGATGGAAGTGGATTTATTGGGGTAGATTGGAATGTGTGTGGTAGTATTTTATATATCTAATATAAATGTATTTGTGATGATATTATGAAGAATGGCTAAAAAACTGGTTTTTATGTGATGTTAAATGGTGGTTGTGGTATAGTTATACAGTAGAGATATGTATATGGATAAGATGTGATGAATTGATGAATGTAGGGATGGTGTGTGGACTTGTTAGAAAGAGGAATCATGGGTTGTTGTTACTATATTATTTTTTTAATGATTTTGTGTGTTTTTTTAGACTCCCAGTGAGTAATGGTGTGCGATGTGATAGTGGGAAAAGCGGAACAACATCAGATAAAATGATTAATGAATTCTTAAAATGGTATGTTCTTTTAAAATATTTATGGCCAAATGAATTAATGGGTCAGAATTACATTATTTAATTGGGATGGAAATATATTAAGAGATCAACAAAAGTGAATCATAATGACAGTGTGAAATTGTGATATTTTGGATAATGTGAATAAAATAGTCAATAATGATTAATTTTTATTTTGTTATGTTTGGATGGGGTAGTGAATATAGTATAGAAATATATTTTTATGGATTATTATTAGTTAAGGTGGTGTTGTTGTAAGTTTGTTTGTTATTATGTGATGATCCAATATGTTGGGATAGTGTTTTATGATTCAATGTTCATTGAATATTCCTTTGATTTTCTATACGCAACACATCGACATCCAACACCTAGTTATGAAACAAAATGTTATGGAATTGGTTTTCCTAACATACCAGTGGTGAGGATGGATGGATAGCTACCTGTGCTTCCCCACACCCTCTTCTAGGTGATGATGGCATACATGATATTTGATGGATAGATGTGAGAAGCGAACCTTTATATAATTAATGTGATGGAACCTATGTTTTAGGGTGGGATGTGATTTCATGTTATAGACCATGAGTCTTTAGGCAAGGTGATATGTGATGAGATGAGATGACTTATGGATGGGGTCATGCATGGTGTGCGGAGGACACATGGTTGATGTATTACATGTCCAAAATACAATACTACCTTAATTTGGATATATGATTTGACATGCTAAAATAAGTTTCTACGACCTGATGTGATGTGATGTGATGATCATTTACATGTTGGGTACTTGGAATGATGTGATACATGAGTGATGGGGGTGCCAAGATGTACGTATTTGGGATGTGGGAATATATATTGAGTAGGAATGTTTTGAAGGGAACTGTATCATAGATATGATTCAAGTTAAGTTATTATAAATGGACATGTCATTTGGTGAGTAATCCATCGTGATAATGGGTATGGTTAGTATACATGTATAGGTAATGATTTGTTTTACGTTTTTTCTCATTGTATAATTAATATGTGTTCATAAAATGATCTTTATAGACTGACTGAAAATTAAATTTTTATTTCAAAAGAAATTTTGAGGGAAAAGTGGGAAACCAGAACGACATCAAATCCATAATGAAAAACCATGTTTCTATGGGCTAGGGCCCTCAAGAACAAATAAACTCCAGTTAAAGAGAAAGTAAAATCCCCAACCTTGTAGAGAAATAATACGATCAGCGTCCACCTTCTCATCGCTGCTCGACTAGCCATCCAATGCAAGAATGCATGGGCCCAGTACATATTCCAAATTCCATACCTTATCAAACTTCCAAATCCAAATAGTAATGAAATAAAGAATGCTCCCATCTCTTAACCTCATCTGGGACAGTCCCTTGAAAGTAAATAGAATTCATTGTCTCGTGAATCAAGGCCACTCACCACAAGCAACCTAATTATTTTGTTCAAACATCACACCGGTGCTACAATTCTCACACATCAAAATTTCCAGAGTTCATCATCATCAAAAATTATCACCGATTCAACTCCAACCAGCAAAACCACTCTTTACACTGCTTCACATTAATTAACCCGTAGACAAATCAACATGAATCAATATTCATGAACTATACATACAAAAATGAAAAACCTATCCATCAAACTAGCCATTGCCGGCACACGCAACATAACCATCTGCCCTTCGCAATAACACATAATTGGTCGCCCATCTAGTAGAAAGACTTCAAACAAACACGAATCCAACAAAATACCAAATCAAAGCCTAATCGCCATTGCACGAATGAAGCACCATGAACCAAAACACCACAAAATAAAAAACTAGTGTAAAAAAACCAAATATCAAAGTAACATCACCATTCTTCCGGAAGGAAGACTACCACAAACCACATCTCATCACCACCATCTGAGTTGCACGTGAATAACATTCCAACCTCCCAGTGCACACAACAGGGATGAGATAGAGAATATAGTGCCATAGATGCTGGATCTCAGCCACAACCGACACCGCGCTGCCATGAAAAGCCATATCCATCTTAGGAGGAAAAGGGCAAGGAGTGTCCAGCCACGATGTAAATCACCGAGGTAACTGAGTCCATAGTGTCACTGACGCCACTAAAATAGAATTCCACCACCATAATCTAACTAAGAATGAAGGAGGTTCATGCTGATATAGACAAGGAAGGAGGCGACAATGAGGGTAAACATAGCTCACAGTGCCCCTTATGAGCACATCAAAAAATAATCATTATATGATATAGTTTTTCTATTCAGTATACATGTATACCCACCCTGTAGATATATATATATATAATTATTATTAGATTTCTAGGAGAATTTAATGGAAAGAGATTGAAATTTTTAGCTCAAAATTTTTGAAACTATTTGTGTCACTAATTTACCATCTAATTTATATATTTATATTGGATACTTTTATATATATAATTTTTATTTATAAAATCATTGTGGGATGGGTTCTGGATTTTTTATATTGTTTCATGGAGTTTATTATAGTATATTCATGTTATATTTAGATCATATTTATATTATAGAGGTAAATGGATCCCATTCATGAGATTCATAAACAATTAGTGATAGTCATTATCTATGATATTTCTGGAGGTGGTACTTAGGGGATCATTTTCTATCTTCCATATTTGTGGAATCATCGAGGGAGGGAGACCTGACAGAGTGATATTAGAAGTGACAGTTGAGATATATGATGGAGTTTGGAGTTATGACTATTGAGTATAAAATTATATGGTATATAAATAATTATATTTGACCTTTTTAGGTGACATTGCCCAAGGAAACTGGATAACAAATGTGATTTTAGCCCCCCTGTGATATTGTGCACATACTCTATTCTTAATGAATTACTAGGTGTGGGGAAACTAATTTTAGGGTAGGGGCCTATGTGAGGTACATGAATCATGATTATTTGAAATTTTGATTAAACCATTATTGGGATGTTAAATTAATTAATTTTAAAAATAATTTAATTTTATGTGTATTTCATTGACTACTCCCATTTTTTGGTTGCTTATGAACTGTTATTGTTTCAGAAATTAATAAAATAACATTAAAGGAAAGAGTAAAATGGTAATTAACCACCCTAAGTTGTATAGCCCTAATATTTTTATAAAATATATTTTTAAATAGACTGATAAAATTCATTTAACACTACTCCATGTTAAACATTCACTACACACAAAACCAACATTACTTGTGTTACATGTAACACTGAGTTTCTACAAAATGTCATTTTATATTTTAATTATTTAAACATTATAATTTTAACCCAACCATTAGAATGGTGGTTTTAAATATTATTTACCAAATAAGGAAATTATTGTTTACATATTCATATATAATCAATTATTTTGTGAACAATTAATTATAAATGAATATAAAAAACACCTTTTTAATATAAAATAAAATATTTTTTCCTGAAAAAGTATTTAATTTTAAGCTAGTATTTTCTATACAAATAAATAATCAAAATAATATAATTAAAATATATATATTAATATATATATAATTTTTAATAAAATATTTCATGTTCATACTATTTTTACTCTAGACATAATAAATATAGTTATATTCTTAAAAAGAATATTTTTCTGAAGGCAATTCTATAACCATTTATTGTCGCACCAATTTTAGTACTAAATTTTGGAAATTTTACAATTTATATTTTAAAAAATAAAATTCATTTTGGAAATCATAATTTCATAAATATATGTTTGTGAGTTTTAGTTATTTATCTAAAAAGATTCTACTTTTGACGAATAGTGAAAATACTGATTTTCCTTGAAAGCTCTATTTTAATTTAAAGACATTACAAGGTAAAATTAGGTTTTAGGTTAGTTTTATAAATTAATTAGTTAATTTGAATATATTTCAAGTTTTCTAAAACATATTATCCAAGAAATTATTATTAAAACATTTTATGTTTTAAAATTTCATTTTAAAAATAAATCTTTTTTCTTGGTGTTTTACTAGTTTTATTTTTAATATTATTCATCAAATTATTTGTTTTTAATTTTAAAAAAATTTAATCAATATTAAATTGATAATTAAGAAAATTAGATAACATTTCCCTTTTATAATTTTTTAATATGAATAGTGTTTATTGTAAATTTTCTAACAATAATAAAGGATAAATTTTGTAATTTAGGATAAAAATATTTTTAAAAAGACTATAAAATGACTCTATAACATTCCAAAATTTAATTACATAATTATAATGAGATCCATAAAACATGATAAATGATATAAAGTTGGTTAATTGACATTTTTCGATGAAAATGACTCATATAATATTTAATTCAAATAATGTCACAAAATGGAAAAATAATTTTCTTAAATGCCCCTTATGTGTTCACACGAGGATGAAAATATAATATGAATGAATATAAATTTATATTGGTAAAATAATAGATATATTTTCATTGTAATATTTTATTTTTGAATTTAGGGGTCACTTAGGATAGATTATTAAATTTACAATGGTTTATTTAATAAAAATTTAAAGATCTCACTTTAATGGTTTTAATACTATAGAGTTTAAATTTAGGGTGAAAATAAAAATATTTGACAATAAATATTATTATATAATGTATAATATTTATCTTCATCCTGGTATTTTAGTTTTATTTTTTAGTTAACAAATAAATATATTAAAGAACTACACAACACTAATGTAGTAAATATTATATTAATAGAAATATCAATCCTATTTCACTAAATTTTTTAAAATAAATAAAATTTTAAATAATTAATGTGATAAATTAATTTTAATGAATAAAATTAAAAAATAATTAGGAAATAATATATTTGTTTAGATGATAAATTTTTATCTTGAATTGTTTAAAAGTATAATTGATGAAGTGTTTCAAAGTTGACATTAATGATATTTTCTCAGAATATTATATTTATCAATTATATAGAAAATAATAAAAAAATATTAAAAAATACAAAAAAATATAATATGGTTAAAAATATTATTTTTTTTCATCGATTATTCTATTAACGTCGATGAAAGATAAATTTACAACCTTTTATTATTGAATAATTTGTTACCTTAGATATAATAAAATAAGTTACCTAAGTGTTATTCAAAATATTATTGATAAAAATCATTCTAAACCTTGTAAAAAACATATTGGTTAATGGTATAAAAATATTATCTATTATTATATTTTATTATTTTTTATTTTTTATGTATTTTGGTTGAGATTTAATTTATTTTAAATTAATATTTTTGTAAAATCCAAAATTGAACCTCACCTTAATTATTATAGGGAACCACTTACCTCATATCTGCACAGAAATTTGATCCTTAAATATCAAAAAGTCCCTAAAATTATTTATAATACACAAACCTAGATTTATTATAATGGTTATGGCTTTCTCAAAAGTCCAACATTAGTATCCCTAAGAGGAGATTTAAAAAGGATCACAAAAGAATAGGTAATTGTCTGTACTGATTTTTTTAAAACTATTTGGTCTTCCACTTTCTCATAAAGTGTTGTTTCCCTTCCAAATTAATAATTATAGTATAAAATATATGCTAAGATTTTATTATGACAATTTGACAACCTTATTACAACTTTTATACAAACTGTGAAAAACAAAATCACCAGGTGTCCATTCGTATAACTTACCATCTCCAAACCGTGCTATAATATATTTTTCACCACTAAATTATTTTTATAAGTATAAAGATAGAAATAATGTATATATATTTTATTATTATAAATTATATTTATTCTGAATATTAATATACCATCTTCTTCTATATGCATTTGTCATTACTATAATTATACCATTATTTGTGCGTATATTAGACCTATAGTCTCGAAAATGTAATGTGATTCATCTTTATTATTCCCCATTAAATAATTATTATATAAATGTATAGTATGAATAAATATGATATATATTACCTTAATAAAATTTTAGAAATGAGGGACCTATATATTTTGCACCAGAATTTGGACTTATTTGAAAAATTATGCATAGGAAAATAAACTCTTAACACCTAAATGAAGGGTAGTAATGAAATAATATTTACAAACAAGTCATAAGATGATATAATAGAATCAGATATGATATCATATATAGTGAATCAATTTATTAAAATTTAAAAACAGTATCTAAAACATTATCGGGGATTTTCAGAAACATATGGAAATAAGGTATAAGTTAAGGGTTAAATTCATATTCTCATTTTTTTTCAGGATTGTTTATATATTAGTATCTACTAAAGAATATTTATCTTTCAATTCCATGTTACCTAATAGTTATTTAAAAATATTTTTAATATTCTTTTAAAATATTTAACTTCTTTTTAAACATGTTTTAAATTTTACTAAATTATTTAAAATTAATATTTCTTTTCATTTTCGTAATGAGGTACTTTTTGACATTTCTAGATAAAGTATGTGAATAATGATTCAGAAATTATACTGGATGAACATATTTTTTAGATTTCATGATGTCTGAATTATTTAATATCCCCTTAAATTCATTCAAAGTAAGTATCTTATAAAATTATTTCTTTTAAAATTATTTTTCTTTTAGGAAAATAAAACATTATATAGAGAAAAATGATATTTTCCTCAGGAATTATTTTCAAGAGATCCTCCAATGTTACAATCAATCTATAATAACTTTTTTCTTTGGGGTTTTATTTTTTTCATTGATTTGTACTTGTGAATTTTGTTTTCTTTCCATGAGTAAGGATATGATAAAGTTTTTAAGAAAACCCATTTAATTATATGGGTTATGATTTGATGAATGATTTATGTTATTATAGAATACATATGTATGAATTTAATTATGTTTTAGAATTGGGAGTAATATTGGTTCAAAAATACATCAATGGAATGAGGAGTGAACACAATTCAGTAATGGAAATTTTCAATTATGTAAGCCTTAGAAGTTTTCTATAACTAAAAAAGAGATGATTTTCTATTCTTACATGTATGCCAAAAATTCCATATCATATTTTTTGATCTCATAAAATATGTTCTTTTATTATTTATGGACATCTATTATTTATTTCATGAAATGTTTTCTTGATCATTGATATGTTCGCTATGATTTTCAAATATTGTTTTTATGTTGTTTTGTCATATTATTATGATATGATTGATATCTCCCATGTTAACCCTTAATGAGACTCTGATATCACCCATTTTATATGTTTATTTTCCCTATGATATTAATAAATGTTTTACGTGGGGGTACTAAATGTGAAAATTGTTATTGAAGATTTTAATATCATTCATAAAATTATGATAATGTGTTACAATTTTTCAAAGGAAATACAATAATATGCCCCTTAATCATGAGTTTTTTAAATTTAATGAATATTCATCAATATATATGTATTATCCTTGAATAAAAATCATATATCACTATAGTTGGTAACATGGAAAAGGATTAATCACCCTATTGAATCTTGGAAGAGAAAAATATTGTAAAATCACAAAAGATAAGTCTACGTATAGGCTGTAATACTACAACTTTTGTAATGATCATGAATAAGTTTGGAATGATCCTAAGATATTATATAATGGAATTAATTTCCCTAGGTTATGTTTTCTCTACACTATAATTACTGTTAATAATAATATGCATTTGGTCTTAGTCAATGGATTGCTCTATAAGGATCAATGTTAATGTTAAATGTGATGATCAATGCAATGACTATCATCATGAAGAACCAAATTTTATGGATGCTCGAATGGGAAAAAATGATTTTATACTCACCCATATCTCCCAATATATGAATAATGGAATATTGGAAAATGAGAAAACAAGGGAACAATATTCTATTAAGTCCACAATGAGACAACATCCATGTTTATTCAGTTAGTCTTCTGATCTAATAGTTGAATAATTATGGAGTAGTATTGCTAAAAAGATATTTTCAATTCTCTAATGTTCTGAATCAGAGAAATTAAATTTTGAGTTTTATCATTTAGAAGGCGAAACTTTTTAATGATTGAATCTCATAAAAAATAAAATGAAATTAGATTAAATTTAATATGTGTAATGTAATGAGTTTAAGAACATATTATTCAACAATTACATTACTCATATTGTTCAGATGAAGATGGATAAGGTTTTCCATGAGCTTAAGCAAAATGATGAAGATTATTTTGGTACCTGTGAGGCTAATTTTACAAGTCATTCAATGTAAACCTCTAGAATTAAGAAAAAAATTAATTTATGGTTGAAAAATTCATTATTGGATTAAAATCAAGTATCTAATGTGTGTTATCAAAAAGGTACGTTAGCAGAAATGATGAAACCATATGACGTTCCATGAAGTTTTAAATATAGGTTATAGATATATATCATAATAATGGTGTAGATATGAAAAAGAAGATGTTTTTTAATTGAAAAAATTAAAAACCATAGAGAAAAGAAGATGAGATTTCTATTAGGCTCAATGTTTGGAAAGAAAGATAATGGAAACTATCTTAAAGGGACAAGTAGATGTTTTTAGTGTGGGAAAGAAGGCCACCAGGAAATTCACTAGTTAAGGGATAGAAAAGAGGTTTCTAATGTTGGAATATCTACACAGAATAAACCCCACAAAATTCAATGCTTCAATTGCAATGAAATTGATAATTATGATAATCAGTTCCTCATTATAAGGGTTAGAGAAGATGATCAACATCAGAAACATCTTAAATCCAAATTCAAAGAGAAATCACATAAAATCACTATTGATTATTTATATTATGAAAAATGAAGTTGTGGAATGATTGAGTGTTCATGTAATGGAATTCATAAATTCTATTTTTTGTATTACATAATAATGAAACATATAGGGGTTATCCTACTGTAGTTTTTCCATATTTATTTGAAAGAATATATTGGATGCTGGTAGTAACTATGAAAAGATATTGAGGTGTTATAGTGATATTTTTTGAGAACTTATTATTAAGGGAATGTTAACCCTCAATATGTTCATGATATAGGAATAATGAAATAAAAAGATGTTTTATTAGGAGAAAATAAATTGGATAGTAATGACCTCGGGACTGAAATGAAAACATCATAATTTATGATGTTGAGAAATGAATTAAATTTTTTTATATTTATAGTATGGGGAAATATTTAATTTTTAATGAATCCTAGTTTTGCTGTTGTTTTATTTTATTTAAAGCTATTATCATGTTTTAAGAGAATAAGTGATAATGGTCTTCACATGTTTGGTAGTTGAAATAAAGATATTTTTTAGGATGTGTGGAGATAAATGATATGTAGATTTTGTTAATTTATTATCCTTATTTCAAATATACTGTATTTTATTTTGAAAATTTTTACATTGAAATTTGGATGAGGTTTTTGATATTAATGTTTTATATCTCCATATGAATATTTTTGCATATTGGACAACTGGTATTAACGTATTTTTATTGTGATATTAACTATAGAAATATAGAATTACATATCATTCTATATATGGATCACATTATCTGATCATGATTTATGAATGAAATACATGACATTATTTTATTGAATATTATATGAGATATAAATTGGTTATAGAATAATGAAAGAATATAATTGTCCAATGAATTTAATTAAATAATGTTATTATTTCTTCTTATTAAAATTATTCAACTCTATGTAAAGGATCATGAAACCAAAAAAAATTACCCGAATACCTTGATTTCAGATGAATCAAATGTCCCCTTGGATTGTCAAAGATTGATGGATTTTTGTTTCTTAAAATTATCCTAACCATGTTCTCTATAACTCCCCATCAGAACTTTATATATACATTTTCCTTTAATGACCATGTTTAAATTTTCCACCAATGTTCTCCCATGTAGAACCATATTTGTGATTATGTTTCAGAAATTGTTATATTTGAAACATTTCTATTTTAAATGGAGTTTTATTATTCATTTTACAATATGGATTCTATTAAAGAAATATTTAAGTATCAATCCTTGATATTCTAGAATAATTTATTGGGACAATTTTATTTTAAGGGGGGTATAATGTACCACCCACATATGTTTATAATTTTTTTGTACATAATATGATAGCTATCATTTTACGCTACAACATATTATCTTTAAGCAAAATTTATCACTAGATTATCATGCATTACATGGATAACCAGGATTCTACAAAACATAATTATATATTGTAATTATTAAATTAATAAAATTTTAACATTGGAATCAAAATGGAATGTTTCAACCAGATTAATTAAATTATGAAAATATTATTTACAAATTTATATATAATTAATTCTTTGGAGTATAATAAATCATAAATTAAAACCCCGTTTGAATATAAAAGAAAGTCTTTTTTCCTGACAAAAAATTTAATTGTGCAATTTTTTTTCTCAAATAAGTAAATAAAAAATTACTATTGTAAATATTTAATCTAATATTTAACAATCATCTTTTATGATCTCTAGACATAATACATCCAGTTTTATTATTAAAATTTAATTTTTTATAGAGGTAGTTTTATAGCCTTCTATTAGAACACTTGTGATAGAACTAAATTTTTGAACTTTTATAATTTATATTTGAAAAAATAAAATTCATTTTTAAAATTATAATTCCATAATTAGATTAGGGTGATTTTTTTTATATTTTTCCAAAAAAATTAGTATTTTGATGAATATTGAAACAAATAATATTTATTGAAATCATTATTTTATTTTAATGTTATATAGGGTATGATTTTTTATCGATTAGTTATAACATTTAATTAGTTCATTTTAATTCAATAATTTTTTTAAAATGATTTTTACCATGAAATTCCTATAAAACTATAATATGTTTTAAAAGGGATTTCTTTCAAAAAACTATTTTTCATGTTGTTTTAAAGGGGTTATTTTAAATTAAATTCAATTTTTTTTAATTTAAAAAAATGGATGAAAATATATATTCTAATTTTTGAAATTCAGTAAGTATGTAACTTTTAATTTTTCCCGATATGAATAGTATCCATGGTATATTTTTTTACCACGATAATAAATAAATTGGGTAATTTAGGTTAAAAATTTATAATGATTTAAAAAAGACTCAAAAACATGAAAAAAATATATTGGATGAGCATAATTTTATCCTTAACACATGATGATAGAAATAAAGTTTTTTAGTGGATATTTTTTCATGAAAATGACTAATATAATATTTAAATCATTGAATTCTACAAAATGGCACTTTCATTGTATTAAATATCACTCATGTGTCCCCAAGTGGAATATATTTATTATTAATGAATGTAGTTATAAATTTGTAAAATAAGAATCCAATGTTCATAATAAAAAATTATTTTTGACTTTTTTTGGACACTAACATGATATTATAATATTAATAATATTTCATTAAATAAATATTTAATGATATCAGATTCATGTTTGAAATTCTATATAATATAAATATAGGGTTCCCAAGAGATATATTGGAAGATAAATATTTTTATAAAAACTAGGATATTTATATTCTCCATGGTATTTTTTAATGTTTTGTGAAAAAATTATTATCATATATAATTACACAACACTGATTTAGTAATTATTTTATTAATGGAAATATCAAATAAAAGCTACTAAAATTATAGATATCCATATAAATTGAAATAATTTAAATGAATTTTTTTTTTATTTTGGATGACATATAAAAATGAGTAATATAGTGAAATATTTGGTTTTATGTTATCTTTTTTTATCTTGATATTTTTAAAATTCCAATTCATGAATATTGTCAAAATTGACACTAATGATGTTTTATCAAAATAATATTTTATATAATTATTTATAAAAAATAATACAAAATATTTATAAAAACAAAAAAATTATACACTATTTGATGTTATTATAAATTATTCCTTTATCATTTAATTGTAAGAAATAACATAAATTTACCACCATTTAATATTGAAAAATATGTTACCTTAGTTAAAATTGTATAGGATAACTAAGGTTTAATAAAAATGATACGTATCAAAATAATATCAAAAATGACTCAAATATATTGGATGAGAATATTAAAACCTTATTTATTATTATCATTGAATAAAATTCATCATTTATGTATTTGGAATGATATTTACATTATAATAAATATACATTTTTATAAATTTCCAAAATGCTCCTCGCCTCAATTATAAAAGGGAACCCCACCCCTCATATATTAATATTAATTTGATCCTTAATGATCGTCAATACCCTGATAATTCCAATTATAAACATCCCTATGAACATTATAGTGATTGTGGTCTTTTAAAAATACAATCCCATGTGTCTCTAACAGGAGATCTAGTAGTAGTTTACCAAAGTAGAGATAATTGTATATACCGATTCTTTCAAGATTATTTCTTCATCTACTACCTATTCATTGATGATTTTCCATACATATTAATAAATATATTATTAAAATGTACTGATATTTTATTATATCATGGAAGAACCATAATACACATTTTATACATCCAATGAAAACCAAATAACCACGCAAGTGTACATACGGGTTACATGCTCTATGACGTGGTGTAAACTTTTTTCATCACGAAATCATTTAGATGGGTATAATGGTGGAAATAATATATATATATATATATATATATGATAACTATGATATTATATTGATTCTATAAAATAATATATTATCCTCTTCCTTACCCTTTTACAATTAATGGATTGATACAATCTCTCATACGTACGTACGACTTACCATCTCTATGATGTGATGAGATTTATTTTCCATGGTAACCATTCAAGAATGATTATATAAATGTATATAATGAATAAATATGATTTATATGTCCTTAATAGCATTCTGGATGTTATTGAACTATATCTTATCCATAATAAGTATGACTAATATGACTAAACATGCTTAGGAAATGGAATTAGTTAACACCTGAAAAAATGTTAATAATGAAATATTATTAACAAAAAACTGATCACATGATATAAAAGGATATTATATGAAATCATATGAATTAATATGGTTCTATAATTTTTTAATAGCATTATTTATATTATTATACATGATTTTTAGATACTTACAATTAAAATCATACATAAGATAAGGGTTAATTTCATAATATAATTTTTATTCGTAAATTTTTATATATAAATATAAGTTCGATAATATTTATCTTCTATTTCTGTGATTTATTAAAATTATTTAATAAATTTTTAACTATTATTATATAAATTTTAAAATCATTTTTTACCCTGTGTGAAATATTTATAAATAATTTGGATGGAATAATCTTGTCTTTTTCTTAATGAGGTGTTTTACGATTATTTCGGAAATGGATTGGGAAAATTGTCTTTTTATCTTATACTATATGCATATATTATTCTACATTCATTATTTATAATTACTTGACTATTCTCTTATAAACATGTAATTTTTTATTAAAATATATATATTTCTTTCAATATGCACGACGATTCATGAAAAAAAATGTTTTCAAGTGAAAGGATATTATCCACATAAAATAATTTTTAATTATCCGATAAAAATTATATTCCATATATTGTAACTTCAGTTCCATGAATGTTTTTTTGTTTATTATGGATTATTTTTCTATGAAATTTGTTTCCATTCCATATCGGTTACCCAAATTGACTTATCACAGGGTTTCCACATTAGAGAATGTAGGTGAAAAATATGGATATGGAAGAGAAACCTAACCAACAAGTTCCGATGAAGAGTGGTAGATAACATGGCTATGAAAAAGCCAACAATCACATAGCCATAAATTTGTTATGATTTAAGGTAACATCTGATTCGTCGGATATAAGTGCACTAAGAAGACATTTTTGGTTTTCAAGATCATTTCCCAAATGTTGAATTTTTTTTAATTAAAATAAATACTTTCTTGATTTTGGTACAATCTCAAAATTACTGGTGCCTCTTACAATTTCCACTTCATCTCTTAAAGAAATGAAGTTGAATTTGTTTTTCACGAAGTTTTAGCAGATCATGCGATAGAATGATAGGACAATCCATCTCTCTCAAACATAAGCTATCAAATGTTATATACATAAGTCCATATATGGTGAGATTAATCAGATATGGTTCCAAAAATGGACTTATACTTCAATTATCATACTATTTAATAAAATAAAACTAATTTATACTAACCAGGGACTTCCTGTAGGACAATGGTAGGAGATAAAGGCCTATCGCTTTTCAGTTGTGGGTTCGATTCTCACAGCCTCGTTCGATGCGACGTGTTGTAGCCCGTTCTACAGATTTTTCCTTTTCTAAAACTACACTATTATAAAATTCCATCAATAATATAAAAAAATGTTCTATCATTAAACGATACTATCTGATGTCTAACTTAATCTATTACAATCTTTAGGCTTACCCAAACTCACAGTATAAAGAAAAATATTGATAGAGAGGTCATCTAACAAACATGTAAATACCATCATTTATCCACATATAAGATATGTCTAGTTGGTCACATTACAAACATTCAAATTCCTTAATCTTGTATTCTCTTGAATAATGAATACCCATTGAACCTTAGTGAAAACATGAATTCTGTAAAAATATAACTCTTTCCACATACCAAAATCCCAAAAAATTTATATACTCAAACCATGATATCAGTAATGAGCTCATTTAATTTTATCATTATCCCTTCATTATGAGCATATCATCTTCTTTCGAAAAATATTTCAATCACTTTTCATGGTTACTGGTACCATATTCTTATAGAAAACCACAATGGACCAATACACAGATATTTCAATATACTATATATGTACCTCAACAACATTATTCTTGAATACCAATATATAAACACTTCAATCCATTATCTTAAATGATTTTCATGGAATAATTCCTTCCTTGATTTAGAAGTAACTTCTTAGGTTAGGGAATTGAGATGGGTAATACCCATGTTCTCCACAGATAAGACATTGAACTCCATAATAGTATGTCACTCTATGACCCATCTCTCTACACAGATAACATCTTCCCCTCCGTTTGATATATTTATCAAGGTCCTTCTTCCCTTCTCTTGAAATATAAATCTTCCTTTCTATATGATCCTTAATACCGGACCATTATTAAAACATCATCTTCCTCTTATTTTATGAATCAGGAATACCACTAAAGTTCACCTTGTTAATCATATATCGCGATGACTGAAATGGCATAATCACTAAATCATTCTTTCTAGGCAGTACACAATTTTTTTGCTCATAGTCTCCAATTTTTCCATTGGATTCAATGTTGACCCAATTCCTTCTAGTTCCCTCTATTGACTAAGACCAAAATACCTGGTGTAAGAAACAGTTAAAATAATGGGGAACCACATAATCATAAAAAGTCACTTATGGGATGTCTAACTTATCACACATTCTTTAATCCAGGACACCATAGGTTCATCCTAGGTTATTCATGATCGTCAACATAATTCTAGGACTATAAAATATAGTTATATTAATCCTTAGTGATCTTTAGACATACCTTAGAAATATATCTAGGTATATCAATAATTTTTTCGCATCCTAGTTTCCAAAGGTTGACTAAACCTTTCCTATGATACCAACGGTAGAGGACTGGAATTACTTTAGTGGACTATAATTAATACCTATCAGGGAACTCTATGGGTGGCTACACCCCCTGGGTGGGACACCCCACCATCTATAGTGGCATCCATTTCCTCATGAAGCCCTTGGGTGGAGAGCCATGCTTCGTCCAACGCTCACATGTGAGAGTTCCCAAGGATCAAATTCATTCCCACCTCCTTTGCCTCTGATTCCAACTATAGAGACCCAAAGATGACTTACATGGAAATTACATTACTTTTTCAAAATACTTAATACATAAAAAAACCAACACTCAAGGATCATAATAGTTTAGTGTCTTTGGAAACTCAGAATATAATCTTCTAATCATGGTGAAAGATCATCAACATATCCCA
Organism: Viscum album; assembly: GCA_963277665.1. Lineage (NCBI taxonomy): Eukaryota > Viridiplantae > Streptophyta > Magnoliopsida > Santalales > Viscaceae > Viscum > Viscum album. The sequence continues at coordinate 1,874,360,155 of OY728137.1, read as the reverse complement.
TAAAGATCTTCCCCTTTTGTTTTCATACCTAAAACCTTTCTTTATATCCTAGGGAAAAGAAAACATATAAATGGTGAGATGAAATTCTCAGTAAGGGTAAGCATGGAAAAAATAGAACAAATCATATACATTTTAACATAAAAAAACATGAACATAATGTTTAAACATCAAAATCTTGAGCAATGACATAAAACAAGTGAGTACATAACGCATAGATCATAATGGAACATCATTCATGATTTAGTAGCATGGGAATAAAACATGTAATTGTGGAAAACCATTAAGCACATGATATGATTTACATAGTATCCAAGGAATTGCTGCTAAGACCATCTTAGTGGACAAAGTCCCTTTCTGAATCGATTTCACTCCTCGTTCTAGTCCTGTAACACTAAACCGGATTAACTTACCATTCCAGCCATCTCTATCCCAAGAGATATAAATCTTGTCATGACCCGCCTTCACAAAAACGAGGGAAGGGTTAGGAAATTTCCACTCCCTTCCTTATTTATGTTGAAGAAGAGATAATGACCCACAAAACCCGCCTTCAATAGGTCCCGGAGTGGTGACTAGCACCAAGGGTATGGAAATCACACACGAATGGAAGGCATTACCATTTTTGTTTTCTTATATGATCGGGAGATAAGATGGTAAATCTCACAACACCAAAACTAGAAGTGCATGAAAATTCAAAATAACCATTCCCATATTCATGTTCCAAAAGTAAAATCCACAAACTACAAAGTAACTACAAGGGTAAAGTACCAAAGAAAGAAATACAGCAACTGCAACTACCCCAATAGTCCGAGAAGGTATGGTCACGTGCGATCCCCAAAGTCCTCCTCGAAACATGAAAGTAGTTTTAAATACATAGGGTGAGTATACAAGTATACTAAGTAGGGAAAACCAAGGACTCTCCTGCACAAGTGTGGGAATGTACTATTTTCCCATGAGAAAAAGAGTAAACCAAACACCTAACAAGGTAAAATATCCACCCAAGCCTCACCAAGGCACACTCCCCAAATAACCCAAGTCAAGTAACGTATAGTTATAGCACATCGATGTTTGGGTACCCCGCGCCACTTTCCCACTTGTTATTTTAGGCATCCTACACATCAAACCAATCTTGCCATTCTCACCGCAGTCCCACTGCTATATCCCACCTGCACACACCTGGGCCACAACCTCACCACAATCCCACTTCCAAACCGTTCCCACAAACACCTCAGCCACAACTGTCACATGTAACCATGCCCGCAAACAGCTAGTCCAGAACAACCACCAACATGCCCGAAGACACCTGGTCTAGAAGATCCACTACCACACCCGAAAACACCGGGGCCTCATCCTGAAGACACTTGGGAAAACCAACTACCTGCACACACCTGGGCCAACCACCGCACTGCCCAGCCCGAAGATTCTTGGGCTAATAATGTAATTCAGGCCATCAAAGCCCGCCTGACGATACTTGGGCTATCCGGGAAAGGGACCCAAAAGGAGCTAATAACCAGCCACTGATATAAGTGTTGGAAAAAACACCCTCCCCCATGAAATGGGGGTGTTCGGCACTATGTTCTCAACTTGGGTGGGTAGCGAATAAGAAACTCAAAAACTATGAGTATATATATATATAGGTAACAAGAACTCTCCCATGTTTAGATTTTTCTTCAGCCGGCCTAAAGAATGAAAACAGTACCATGAACAGGTCACAACTTAAACCAAACCAAAAACCCATTTTCCCATCCTTGTTTTCATGTTCAGTAATGATGTTTAAAAAAATATGTTTCTACACCTATTTGGGCAGCTAGTAATCATAAGCACAAGTCAATGGAAGGAAAACAGTCACGCATCAACTACGAAATCCACACTCGGTTCTCTCGTAAAACAACAACAACCAAAGAAAACCCCAAGATACAGCCCCATGTCCAACATCCAGGAGCCAAAAGGGTTTCTCAACAATAGAGGATCCCACCCCAATTCATGATATAAAAAATGTAATCAGCCGACCTTAAAATTCACAACCATTGAATCCATATCAATAGGGGATACCATCCCCATCCACATAACCCCGAAAACGGCCCGTGAAAGGGAAAACAACCAAACCACCAACACCAACACAAAGCAGGCCCATGCCGGTATTTTCAGATTTATAAGATTTAACACACTCAATGATTTTGATTTCCGTGTGCTTTGACCAGGGTTATCACAAAAAGGGATTGATCCTGGTGCCTCAATTTATTTAGCTAGATATACATAATTAACAAAAAAAATTTACACAACAAGGGTTCACTAATATGATCCATTTAAACTTCATGAGAGGTAAGGGTTCATTAGTGCAGAGAGAAAAGACCACCAACGGACATGATTTTCACTAGGCGTAAGCCCGCACAATTCATAAAGGAAGATCATAACACAAAGAAGCATCGTCGATCATAGCCCCTTTCATTCATTAGAGTCTGTTCATTATCTTTATTAAGGTTTGGCTAATCCAATTCTACAGAATCAAAAGCATTCCCACCCCGCATGATACACAAAAAGGGAGAGACGAAGGAGAAATTCTCTACTTGTTAATCAACGATCGAAGCTAAGCCTGGGAGTGGAACTCCACGGATAGCGATGCGGCTCGTCTTAACGAAAGGTACTTCTAGCACAGGGTGTTCGAGAAAAGAAACCTAGGAGTACCCTTTCTTTTGTTTATTATGTTCAGGGACTGTTGAGATTAAAATGTGAAACCGCACAAGGAACAGGGTCGTGGGTTGACCAGGCATCCCCACATGCCATTAAAGGGTCGGGCAGTTTAAACCGACGCACACACTAGGTTAATTCATTAAATATTTAATTAAAATACATTTATGGGCGTTTCTGGGAAAAACCCTGACAAGTCTGGGTGACACCGATCGGTCTCACTGATCGGTCTCACCGATCGGCCGATTAGTCTCACCGATCGGTGGAGCCGATCGGTCTTACCAAACGGTCTCACCCATCGGTCTCGCCGATCAGTCGCGCCAGTCGGTCTTACCGATCAGTTGAGCCGATCAGTCTCCCTGATCGGTCGCGCCGATGGGTCTCGCCCATCGGTCTCACCAATCGGTCGCGCTATTCAGTCTCACCGATCGGTCTTGCGCCGAGACTCTACCCCTTTAGGATCCGGATTTTTGTCAAATGAAAGGTCCCTTAGAGTCTGGGTCATCACATCATATACCTCTCAAACTAGTCTCGCCCAAGAGAATTTAAACAACCTAGAAGGAAAGAGCGGGTCCGAACAATCACCATGAAAGCTACCTCTCAAGAGTGGTCCCTATTGTTAACTAAGAACACCTCCCTATCAAGAATCAATAAACATACAATGTCCAACTACCCAGTAATGTGGGTTGGGGGTCTCCTTCCCCATGTCAAGATACTATCCGCTTTGGGCAGAACTGACTCGCCCGTATGGGTTTAATCGCATCCCCCTTAATGCATCTTGATTAGGGGTCGGGTCCTCACCTCTCTATAGCCAGGAATTTTCACACACATTCATAGGAATAAAACTGGTATTTCATAGAAAACAAGGTAAAACGCTCTACCACAACAGGTATAAAATGAACAGTACAAAACTCAAAACAACTATGTGTACTGGGCACGCATATGTGCTTCCCTCTCCCACGTACTCTCCTCAAGCCCACCATGTCTCCAAAACACATGAACCAAGAGAATGGTTCACCCACAAAGCACCTTCTCCTTGCGATCCTCGATCATCACTGGTCTCTCCACAAAAGTCACGTCATCCTCGATGTCCAGCTCTCCCCAGCCGAGGACATGTGAATCATCGTGCAGATACCGACGGAGCTGGGACACATGGAAGAAATCATGTACCCTCACTAGCGGTGATGGTAACGCTAGCTGATAAGCCACTTCCCCGACCCGCCGCAACACTTCGAAGGGTCAGATGAACCTGGGAGAATGCTTACTCTCTTTATCGAACCTCTATTGTCCACACCGAGGGGAGACCTTCAAGAACATGTGGTCTCCAACCTCAAACTCCAAGGGCCTTCTCCTGTTATCAGCATATGACATCTGCCGGTCCTAGTCAGCATTAATCATTTCCCATATGAGCTGACCCTTCTCTGTCGTGCTCTGCACCACCTCCGGGCCAAGGATGGCTACCTCTCCTACTTTGGTCCAACACACCGGTGAGAAACATGCTCTCCCATACAAGGCATAAAATGCGGCCATACCAATGGCCGAGTGATAGATATTATTGTAGGAAAACACTACCAGAGGAAATTATCTCACCCACGATCCTCCTGAGTCCAGAACACATGCCCGTAGAATATCCTCCAAGGTCTGGATGGTGAGATATGTCTGTCTATCTGTCTGGGGATGGAAAGCAGTGTTAAGATGCATCTCGGTGCCAAAATCATGCTACAATTATCTCCAGACTCGCGAGTTAAACTGTGCATCCCTATCTGAGACTATAGACCTCTGAACCCCATGCAACCGCACCACCTCATCCACGTACTTTCGTGCCAAACCATACAATGTACTCGACTACTTGATCTCTAGAAAGTGAGCCGATTTTGTCAATTAGTCCACTACTACTCAGATAGCATCACAACCCCCTTGGAACTTGGGTAGTCCCATGACAAAATCCATCGAGATGTCATCCCACTTCCACTCGAGGACATCTAGAGACTGTAGTAGGCCGCCTAGAACTCAGTGTTCAGCCTTCACTTGCTGACACACTAAGAACTTGACCACAAATTCTGCCACTACTCGCTTTACTCCGGGCCACCAAAACTGTCTCTCCAGTCCCTGGTACATATTGTAAACTTTTGGGTGTACTGCTAGGGGTGAGTTGAGGAACTCACTGAGAAACTTGATGTGCATTGCCTCTGTAAAAAACATCTTCCCCTGGAAAAGCATCCAGTTTTGGCCATCCTCCATCCATCCATCAGGAACATTGCTCTGGTCAACTCAGTCACGCATCACTTCACACTCTGGGTCTCCCCATTGAGACTCCTCCACTTGCTGAAAGAGAGACGACTTCACTACCATCTAGTATAGGAAACCCCTACCGCTATCTATCCTCGCATCCAGGTTCAAGGAAGCCAACTCCTCAATCGCCTTCCAGGCGTCTGCTGACTCTCGGACCACATCCTTCTGCGTCCTCCTGCTCAAGGGATCGGCCACTAAATTCCCCTTCCATGAAGTGTAGGAGATCTCAAAGTCGTAATCCTTGAGGAACTCGATCCACCTTCAGTCCGCAAGTTTAGGTCTCGCTGGGAGATGATATACCTCATGCTTTTGTGATCTGTGAATACTACAAAGCATTCTCTGATGAGGTAATGTCGCCAGTACTTTAGCACAAAAACAACCGCTGCAAGCTCCAGGTCATGGGTGGCATAATTACGCTCATGAGGGCATAGCTGCCTAGACCCGTAATAGATCACCCCTTGTCGCTGCATCAACACACATCCCAGACCTTGTCTTGATGCATCACAGAACACCTCATAGGCCACCCCTTCTTTGAGTAATCTCAGCACTGGGGTACTTACCAACTTCTCCTACAGATAGCTGAAGGCTGCCTCGCACTGGTCACTCCACAGGAAAACCAGGGATTTCTTGGTAAAGGCTGTCAAAGGGGCTGCTACTTGGGAGAAGTTGGGCACAAACATCTGGTAGTAACCAGCCAGCCCAAGGAAACTACAGACCTCTGCCACATTCTTGGGTGCTTCCCAAGAAACTACTGCATCAACCTTTGATGGGTCCACCACTACCCCCCACTTGGACACCACGTGCCCAAGGAAGTGCACTTTTAATGTCTAGAACTTGCATTTTGACAACTTACCATAGATCTGGTGCTGTCGGAGGACCTCCAAAACCATCCTCAGGGGCTCCGCGTGATCCTCCTATGATCTTTAATAGACCAGGATATCGTCGATGAACACAACTACAAACTAATCTAGGTACTCCTGGAAGATGGAGTTCATAAGCCCCATGAACATAGCTGGGGAATTCGTAACACTGAAAGGCATGACTAAGAACTCAATGTGTCCATATCTGCACCTGAAGGCCATATTCTAGATGTCACTCTCCTTTACCCTCAACTAGTGATACCCAGACCGCGTGTCGATATTCGAGAACCACCCTGCCCCTTTCAACTGGTCGAAAAGGTCATCTATCCTTGGGAGAGGGTAGTGATTCTTGACCTTTACCTAATTCAGCATCTTGTAGTCTGTACACAACCTGAGACCACCATCTGCCTTCTTGGCGAACAAGACTGGATCACCCAACGGTGACACGCTTGGTCGAACGTAACCTCTCTCCGTCATATCGTTAATCTGATTCCGAAACTCCCATAGCTCTGAAGGTGCCATCTGGTAGGGAGCCATCGAAATCGGACGAGCATCTGGCTGCATGTCTATCCCGAACTCAATATCATGTCGAGGGGGTATGGTTGTCACCTCCTTAGGAACGACCTTCATAAACTCATGGATGATCTCTGGCACCTCCACCATTTCAGCATCTACTGACTCTACTGACAGCTCAACTAGCTAGGAGAGGAGGGGTTCCTCTCATCCACTGCCCTTTGGGCCACCCCACTCACCGGTGAAAGTAACATGTTGGATGCCCAATTCTGAGAACAAAACCCTTCCTCAGAAGCAGGTGATGATGGAAAACACAGAGAACAGCCAGTCGATGCCTAGAATGACATCGTATGGCAGTATCTACAGTAGAAGAAGATCCATGATCGACTGTTGTGGCGCTATCATCAGTCTGAATCCTCAACGAACATATAACAAGTTGGTATGACCTCTGACTGGTGTGCTCAGAACTAGGGGCACTGGATGTCTCTCGGTATCTAGACACAAATCATGGGCTAGACTAGGTGCAACAAAGGAGTGAAAAGATTCGGTATCGAACAATGCATAAGCAATGGTTCTAAACAAACTGATTGTACCTAGAACATCCTCTGACCCTACTGGAACTGCTGCCTCTATGGCGTGCAACTATCCAATCCCAGCTCCACTGCCCCTCGGCTGTCGGACTCCTCCTACTACGTCTACCCTCGGAGGAGCGGGAGCTCACTATCCATACTGCTGCTGCTGGAAAGGCCTAGCTTGAAGCTGCTGCTTGGGGGGGTTCTGGGACTATCCGCGAACACCATACTATACCCAGCTTAGGCACTAACTCCAGAGATGTCCATGGATCCCACAGACGAAGCACCACGGTCCTGGGCCTGAAGGAAAAGGGAGAGGACCAGGGGACCGGAACTGAAACTGCTGCGGCCTGCTCCCTGTTGGTCGAAACCTGGAGGGTCCTCACGTCGGAGGCCTGATGCTAACGACCTTCCCCTTAGATGGTCCCAGTTGGATCCCCTCTCGTGACACACCACGTCGGGAGGGTAAAGGGGGTAACAACATACTGGAGGGAGGGTCTGAGCACCTCCTCTAAAAGTCTTTCCCGAGACTTCTCGTCGGGGAAGAGGTCCGGAGAAAAACGTAGGAGGTCCTTGAACATGATTCACAGCTCCCTCACTGACATACTCCCCTGATGGAGGGAGAGTATCTCCTATCTCTTTTCTTCCTTCATCGTCAAAGAGAGGAATTCCGCCTAGAACTCCCTCTCGAAATCAGCCCATGCCACCTGAGCCTCTATCCTCTCCCCCAGGTAAAGCGTCCACCACTGACGCACCACTACCCGCATCTAGCTGACGGCCAGAGGAACCCAGTACTCGGTCGGGGACCGAATTAGGCCGAAAGCTATCACTAGCTCCTCTAGCCAGCCTTTCGTCGTCACGTCAGAGATACTGCCCTCATACTTCTCGAGGGTCTGTCGCTGGAAGGTCTGAATTTTCTTCTGCCACTGTTCATCCTCCTCCTCTCGATCAGCTCTCTACTAATCGGCTATGGTAGTCTCTGGGGCCTCGATCTCCTATACCACACGTGGTCGCCGTCCAGGTGCCATAGCTGCAAGATAAACAAGGAATACCTAAGCCCAAGTAGTGCAAAATATTGATCTTAAAAATTTTCTTAATCTTTTTATTGATTTCAATTCCCAAAACACTAATGAAACACGAGAACACAAGTCATTATGATGCATTTACCTTTCCTAGGGCCTCTATCCTACAACCAGAGTGGCCTCACTTGGTCGTTCGGTAGGTCCAGAGTCCTTGCATCGGATCATGGGGGGCCCTAAAATCCCGAGTCCTAGCTGGTCTTACCTGGCCTAATTCATGCACCAAGGTCACCCAACACTATTTCCATACCATCCCATGCAATCCTCATTGTACCTAACTCCAGACTCCATCCTATCTCTCAACCTCCACCAATGATACCATTCTGTCACGAACCGCCTTCACCAAAAGGAGGGAAGGGTCAGCAGATTGCCACACCCTTCCTCCTTTAAGTTGAACAAGAGATAATGACCCCCGAAACCTGCCTTCAATAGGCCCCAGAGTGGAGAATAGAACAAAGTGTATGGAAATCACACACGAATGGTAGGAATTACCCTTTTTGTTTTTTATATGATCAAAAGATAAGATGGTAAATCTCACAACACCAAAACTAGAAGTGCAAGAAAAACCAAAACAACCATTACCATATGCATGTTCCAAAAGTAAAATCCAAAAAGTACAAAGTGAATACAAGTGTAGAGTCCCAATAAATGATAAAAACAACTGCAACTGCCCTAAAGGTCCGAGCTAGTATGGTCCCGCGCGATCCCCAAAGTCCTCCCGGAAACCTGAAAGTAGTTTTATATACGTAGGGTGAGCATACAAGTATACTCAGTAGGGAAAACCAGGGAATCTCATGCACAAGTGGGGGAACGTACTAATGTCCTGTGAGAAAAGGAGTAAACCAAACACCTAACAAGGTAAACTATCCAACCAAGCCTCACCAAGGCACACTCCCCAAATAACGCAAGTCAAGTAATGTATAGTAATAGCACATTGATGTTTGGGTACCCCGCGCCACTTTCCCAATGGTTATTGAAGACATCCTACGCATCAAACCAAACCCTCCATTCTCACCACAGTCCCACTTCCATATCCTACCCGCACACATCTGGGATACAACCTCAACACAGTCCCACTGCCAAACCCCGCCTACAAACACCTGGGCCACAACTGTCACACGTAACCACGCCTGCAAACACCTAGGCCAAAACAACCACCACCACGCCCGAAGACACCTAGGCTAGAAGATCCACTGCCATTCCCAAAAACACCTGGGCCTCATCCCGAAGACACTTGGGAAAACCACCTGCCCGCACACACCTGGGCCAACCACCGCACTGCCCTACCTGAAGATTATTGGGATAATAATGGACTTCAGGACATCACAGCCTGCCCGAAGATACATGGGCTATCCGGGAAAGGGAGCAGAAAGGAGTGAATAACCAGCCACTAATAGAAGTTTTGGAAAAAATACACTCCCCCATGAAATGGGGGTGTTCGGCACTAAGTGCTCAACAAGGGTGGGGTGCGAATAAGAAACACAAAACCTACAAGTATATATATATATAGGTAACAAGTACTCTCCCAAGTTTTTGTTTTTCTTCAGCCTGCCTAAAGAACAAAAACTATACCATGACCAGGTCACAACTTACACCAAACCAAAAACCCATTGTCCCATTCTTGTTTTCATGTTCAGTAATGATGTTTAAAAAAAATAAGTTTCTACACCTACTTGGGAAACTAGTAATCATAAGCACAAGTCAAAAACATTCAAGCATCAACTATGACATCCACACCCGATTCTCTCGTAAAACCACAACAACCAAAGAAACCCCCAAGATACAGCCCCATGTCCAACATCCATCAGCCAAAAGGGTTTCTCAACAACATAGGATCCCACCACAATTTGTGATATAAACAATGTAACCACTCGGCCTTAAAATTAACAACCACTGAATCCATATCAATAGGGGATCCCATCCCCATCCACATCACCCCGAAAACGGCCCACAAAACGAAAAAAAACCAAACCACCACCACCAACACAAAGCATGCCCATGCCGGTATTTTTAGATTTATAATATTTAACACACTCCATGATTTCAATTTCTGTGTGCTTTGACCGGGGTTATCACAAAAAGGGATTGATCCTAGTGTCTCAATTTATTTAGTCGGATATACGTAATTAACCAAATTCCTTTACACATCATGGGTTCACAAATATGATCCATTTAAACATCACGAGAGGTAAGGGTTTATTAGTGCACAGAGAAATGACCACCAATGGCCATGGTTTTCAGTAGGCGTAAGCCCTCACAATTCAGAAAGAAAGATCATAAAACAAAGCAGCATCATTGATCACAACCCCCTTTCATTCCTTAAAGTCCATTCATTATCTTCACTAAGGTTTGGTTAATCCAATTATACAAAATCAAAAGCATGACCACCTCACATGATACACAAAAAGGGAGAGAAGAAGGAGAAATTCCCTACTTGTTAATCAATGATCGACGCTAAGCCTGGGCGTGGAACTCCGCGGATAGTGATGCGGCTTGTCTGAACAAAAAGCGGCTCATCTAAACGAAAGGTACTTCTAGCACAGGGTGTTCAAGAAAAGAAACCTAGGAGTACCCTTTATTTTGTTTATAAAGGCTGGGGATGGTTAAGATAAGAAAGAAAAACCGCATAAGGAGCGGGTTCGTGGGTTGACCACGCGGCCCCACACGCCATTAAAGGGTTGGGAGGTTTAAACCGATGAACACACCAGGTTAATTCATTAAATATTTAATTAAATGAAATTTATGGGCGTTACTCAGAAAAACACCGACAAGGCTGGGTGACACTGATCGGTCTCACTGATCGGTCTCACCGATTGGTCGGTCGGTCTCACTGATCGGTCGGTCGGTCTCACCGATCGGTTGAGCCGATCGGTCTCACGGATCGGTCGTGTGGATCGGTCTTGCCAGTCGGTCGTGCCGGTCGGTCTCCCTGATCGGTCACGCTGGTCGGTCTCACCAATCGGTCACACCATTCGGTCTCACCGATCTGTCTCGCTGATCGGTCTCACCGAATGATCGCACCGGTCGGTCTCACCAATCTGTCTTGCGCCGAGACGCTACCCCTTTAGGATCCGGATTTTTTTCAAAGGAAAGGACCCTGAGAGTCTGGGTCATCACAAATCTTTACCCAACAAATTGGAGGGAGATATAGGTCCCACCCATCTCATAATGAAATCATTCTTATTTTTCTACAAAATAAACTTAAAACATTCATCATAACCCAAAGAATAAAATGGGTTTCATAAACATCATCCCATCATCACATAATCCATATGAAACAAATTGATATTTGATCATAAGAAAAGTGAAACCATGTAAATTATAGAGATATTATACTTGAAACATACACATATGAAATAATTTCATCTTATATGGAAATTTTTTTTGATAAAACACTTGAAATGAATTCTTGAGGAAAATATCATTTCTTCTTCAAAATCATTTTCTTTACTCAAAATTCCATGCAATTTTAAAAGAAAATGATTTTGTTGAAAATAGTCATTAAATCTTGTAGAGTAAGATTCATGAAAATAAGGTGTTATAAAACCATAAAAATCCTTTCTTGCCGTATAAGTTAAAAAAACATTCTCCTTGAACTTTTAACAGAAAAGTCAAAAGGTAAAATGTATGGTAAACAAAAGAAAGATTACTTCTGTAACACAAAGTAAAATTCAAATAGGGGTAAACATGACATTAAACATACATGGAATAATATTAAACACTTTATGAAAAAAAATTTATGGGAGTGGATGAAAAATATAACCCCAGTAAATACTTACGTATAAACAATCTTGGATAAAAATGAGATTGAAAAATTAACACTTACCTTATGTTTGATATGATTCGTATGTATCCGAACCTCCAATATAATGATTTAAATAATGTCATTGACTTATTAAAGAATCATATTCATTGTTATGATATAATATATGGTTCACTTATGACAATATATTACCCGTTATTTTGTAAATTCCATGTTAAAGCCTCATTTTGGGTAAAATCGTTTCATTTATCGTAAATGTTTCGACATGTTGTTTTTGATATTATTACCTATATCCTGATTTACTTAATTCCATAATTTAAAACATTATTTATATATAATATATATTCATTGTAACACCCAAGACTTTTATGTTATCAAAGGAATCTTTTTCTACACAACACTTTCTTGGCTTGCTTTACACGCAATCGCAACCTTCCTCGATAGCTTGTGTCGTACGCAATACCGAGTTTCACTAAACAAAAATATGCTATTAAAACTAGCCGTTATGAATAGTAATAACCACTTTTTGAAATTTTATAAATTTTATTTTTCAAAATGGACTTCATTTTTGGACTCAGAATATCGAAATTAGCCTAGGGTGAAATTTTGGTATTTTTCTGAAAACTTTCAATTTTTGATGAATAGTGAAACCTCTAAGTGGTAGGTTAAAAACTGAATTTTGCATAAAACTTAATTTTACCGCTTCTGTGAATGGAATTTCGAAAATCCGACAGACACGGTTGATATCAGAAAGTAAAATGTGGTTCAATGAGATAAAAATAATTTTTTGGTGAATAGTAACTTTTTACTTTTTTTTACCGCGGTTAATAGTAAATAGGGTAACTAAGGGTCAATATGATATTAATATTACCCTAACACATGTCCTAATTCTATTGGAAAAGTGTAATTCGACCAGAAACAAACTTAGGAATAAAATATGACCATTTAGGCCCACATGAATTAGATTAGGACATTTATTATTAATTTATTTAAAGAAGGGTTAAAATAGTTAAAATCAATGTTTAATAAGTAAATCATTTTTAATATGGGGTTATACATAAGATAAATTCGACTATAAATATTCATTAGAAAGCTAAAAAGATTTACTACATAATGGTATTTTATTTGTAATTTATAGACATTAAATAATTTAATTTATTTATGACACAATGATGATGAAATAATTATCTTATTAATGAAATATTGACATAATTGATGTTATAAACACCGAAATAAATGTAATTTGAGACTTTTTATGAATTCCACTAAATTTCTAGGTCACTATGATATATTAGTGTTGATTTAATCAACTTGTTTAGAACATATAATTCTGTTATGACTTTCACAAAAATCATATATCAAATAGTGTCAAAATTGACACAAAATAGTTTTTAAATAAAATATTATATTATTAATTGTTATTTTATTTCTAAAAATATAAGGTTCGGCCAAATGACTTATATAAGGATATATATATTAATAATAAACAATTTTGGGTTCGTTTGGCATGTTATAGTAAGTGTATTAACCATATAGTGAAAGAAAACAAAAAGACATGGTAAAAGTTAAATTATTTAACATAGAGTTAAATCTAATTGATAAGGTTAAAATAATATCCCAAACGTGTCTAAATCATATTGGTTGATAGGATTTAGACCCTTCCCCACTTTATCTTAGAAATAACACCCTTTGGAACCATTATAAACCGATTTTGACTTTAATATAAAATAATATTTTGAGATATTCCTAAGGTGCCCCTCTCCTCCCTTATAAAAGGGCACCTCCTCCCCCTCCTCCACACACCAATTTGAGCACTCAAGCTCGGCCAACCCCTGCCATTTTCTCCTCTCCACTTCCCTAGAATAATCCTAGAGGTCCTGGTCTTCTTCAAAGACCAATCTTAGTTCCCTAAGTGGAGGATTCAAAGAGGCGTTCCAAAGAAGATGTAATATCCATTACCGATCTTTTCAATTTCTTTCTTCTTCAACTTCTTCTTCTTTATTTGTTTCATGATAAAGTAATAACATTAGTATTACTTACATACTGATATGTTATTATAAATATGAAACAACCCTAATTCACCTTCTATCCATCCTACGGAAAAATGAAATCACCGTGCATGCGTACGTACGGAATACCGTCTCCACGCCGTGGTGTAATCTATTTTCCACCATCACATTACAAGGATGGGTATAATGGTGTAATGAGTAACTATTTATGATTATTATAAAGTAATATTGATACTGAAATAATATATATACACTCCAATACAATTCCACGATCATAGGAACGATATCATCCCTCGTGCGTACGTACGGAATACCGTCTCCACGATGTGATGTGACTCGTTCTACATGATCATCATTACATAGTAATTATATAAATGAATTGAATGAATAAATATGATATATTTTACACTAATACCATTCTGGATATAAGGTATCTATAACCTTAAAAGAATAATAAGAATGTATTCGGCAAAACACGCATAAGAACAAAAGGCAATAAAGACCCGAGTAACAAGTAACAATGAAATATTACTAACAAGAAGCTAAGAATATGACCATATATGATATCATATCAATATGTATGATTCTGGAATAAGTCAATAGCATTTTTTAAACCATTATACAGGAGCTTCGGACACGTACAAAGAAAATCGGACCTAAAGTAAGGGAAATATCACAATCTCATTTTTATCCGGTATTGTTTATTCGTAAGTATTTACTGGGGTGTATTTTATCATCCACATCCATGTTTCATCAATATGTAATATTATTTCCATCCACCTACAATAGTTTAAATCCATTTTTACCCTTCGGTGGGTTTTTAGTAATATGTATGAAAGGAATCTTTTGTCGTTTTTCGTACGAGGTACTTTTTGCCTTTTCCGACAAAAGTACGAAGAATGTTTTTTTAACTTATACGGCATGAATGGATTTTTAAAACATTATTTCCAAGAAGCTTCTTTTACAAGTTTTCATGTTTATTTTTAATCAAATTCATTATGTTTAAAATTGTATGACATGTTAAGAAAGGAAAAGTGTTTTTTTTGAAGTAGAAAGGATATTTTCCTCAAGAATGAAGTTCATGTGTTTTATCAAAATTATTTTCCATCTAAGATGATAAAGGGTTCTGTTTTTATCCCTATTATTACATGGATTTGATTATGTTGTGATGGAAATATTTTTATGAATTCCTTTATCTTATATGAATTGTTTTATGATGTCATGTTGTTTAAGAATCCCATTTTTATTACATGGGTTACGCTGTGATGTATGGTTTATGATTATGTGGCACACATAAGAAAGGATTCATTATAAGATGGGTGGGACCTATATCTCCCTCCAATGCATTGGGTAAAGATTTTATATCTCATGAGATAGACATGGCTGGAACAGAAGGTTATTTCGGTTCAGTGATATAGGACTGAAACGAGGAGTGAACTCGGTTCAGAAAGGGACTTTGTCCACTAAGATAGTCTTGGCAATGAGTAATGACTAACAAGAAATGATTTTCCATGATTATGTGTGCATGCCACAAAGTTTCAAGTTTTATGTTATGATTATGGGGATTTCATTTACACTTCTATGATTTATTCCATGTTAAGATATTATGATCTCTTTTGCAGGTTTTGATTTTCAAAAAGATATGATATGATTTTTATTTCCTTTATTTGCCCTTGCTGAGCATTTGAGCTCACCCTTTTATGTTTTCTTTTCCCCAGGTCAGGAAGATGGATATTAAGTAAAATATGCTAAAAGGGACCCTAGATATGATGAAATAAATGGGAGACACTGTAGAAGATTTTTGAACCAGTTGTTTATGTTTCCCAGTTTCTAAAGAAACTATGCATATACGGACCTTTGTGGTTTTGTCATATGTTGTAATAAGTGTGCTTCAATTTTTAAGTATTAACAATGTATGTAAAGTATGGGTCGTTATATTCAGCATATATATATATGATAGATCGATAAATGGAATGAAATACAGCGTTCATGGAGACGGTAGGTCGTACGTACGCATGAATGCTGTTTTCGTTTCCTTATTGAATTAAATGGAATTAAGTAAATGAAAAATATATGTACATAAATCCAGTATCATTATTATGTAATATATTTCATGATTATTTATTATATGTACTTTATAATCATACTTGAATGGTTAATCATGGAAAATGAATCTCATCGCATTCGTGGAGACGGTAGTCCGTACGTACGCACGAGTGATGATATCATTCCCATGATGGTGGAATTGTATTGAAGTGTATGTATAATATTTCAGAAACAATATCAATTTAAAATAATAATATATAGTTATTTATTTACACTATTATACCCATCCAAGTAAGGTGGTGGTGGAAAACAGATTACACCAAGCCGTGGAGACGGTATTTCGTACGTACGCACGCACGGTGATTTTATTTTCTGTAGGATAGATAGAAGGTGAAATAGGGTTGTTTCATATTTATAATAACATATCAGTATATGAGTGATACTGGTGTTATTAATATATGATGAAACAAAGAAATAAGAATAAGTAGATGATGAAAGAAACTAGAAAGAATCGGAAGAAGTGATTACCTCTTCTTCGATGCACCTCTTTTAAGAATCCTCTAAAGGAACTAGAGATGGTCTTTTGAAAAGATGAAAACCTAAAAAATCTTTCTAGGGTAGTGGATAAGAGAAATTGGTAGGGTTTGGCTGAGCTTGAACGCTCAATGTGTTGTGAAGAGGAGAGGGAGGAGGTGCCCTTTTATAATGGAGGAGAGGGGCACCTTTGGAAGGTGTGAAAATATTATTTTATTATAAACTTATCTTCAGTTTAAAAGGGTCTAAAAATCATTAAAGGTGAATATTAGATTAATCATGGTCAAAATAAAATCATCCAACCAGAATTGGACATGTTTTGGATATTATTTTAATCATTATAATCTTATTTATTTAAATCATTTATTAATGAGGTAACTACTGCATCATTATTGTGTCATAAATAATTTAATTTTTATGATGTATAAAAATTATTAAAGAAATATCACCATGTAGGAAATATTTTTATATTTCCAATGAATATTTATAGTCGAAAAGATAATTTATATAACCTCTTATAAAAATTAATAACTAAAATATTTTTGTTAATGTCAATTTTTTCATTACATTAAATTGATTAGTCCAAAATGTCATTATCACTACCAAGTGGCACAATAGGGTCCCAAAATAGACCCACGGATTTCCATGGTTGACCACTACTCATCCAATAAGGTTAGGACATGTTTTAAGGTAATTTTGAATTATTATAATATTCTATTAACCTTGAATTACCGTATTTATCTTTAACCGTAGTAAATAAAAGTCAACAGTTACTATTCACAAATAATTATTTTCATCTTATTGAACAAAATTTTACTTCTGAATAATAACCATGTAAGTCAAATTCTTGAAATTTAATTCACAAAAGTGGTAAAATTTCATTTACATGAAAGAGTCAGTTTTTTAACTACCACTAAGTGGTTTCACTATTCATAAAAATTGATGTTTTTCAAAAAGACAACAAAAATTCAACCTAAGCTATATTTGATATTCCGAATTAAAAAATAATATCTATTTTTCCAAATTCAAAACATAGAAGTGGAATTAATTAATTTTAAAATTAATTCCCATTATCAAAACAAATAGCATGTTTTTAGGAAACAATAACTATCAAAAGATGGACACTTGTTTATGTCCAAATTCAAAGTGAAATTAATTCCAATGACCAAAATTGGATTAAATGGTAAAAATATATTATAATTATACTTTAAAACCTATTAAAATGATAATCTAACCATATAAATTATTGCGATGAAAAAAAGATGTTTTTAATTAAAATATTGCGTGTTTTTACTATTCTTTAAAATATAAAAGTTATCAGAATAATATGAAAAATTTATCCAATGTAAATTTTTATATCTTGATTCCAAATAATAGTTTTATTTTCTCAAATTGAACTTATAAACATGTAAAATACTATATTTAATGTGGGTGCGCCATCAAAAGGCGGCAAAACTGCATTTAAAAAAAACTTATTTTACCCTAAAAATTTATTTTGTTCTCATACCATGTTATAGAAAATGTGTAAGATGAATAATAATGTTATAAAATTCAAAATACAGTTAATAATATTCATAACGGCTAGTACATAATAATATTATAACAATATACCGTTGTTTAGTGAAACTAAGTATTGCGTACCACACACGCTATCGAGGAAGGTCGCGATTGCGTGTAATGGATGCCAAATCAAGGATGTGTGTAGTGAAAGCTCCCTTTGTTGTAGCATACAGCATAAGACATCAATGAAATTAAAAGGAATAATTCTCATAAAGTCTCATTTTGTTACACACACTTCAAACAATCAATTATAATTTTAATCCTTATTGGCCTTTTACCCCAATTGTTAACTCATTTTCCATTTTATATTTTAACATATTAACTAGGTTTTACCTATGTTTATATGTTTTATAAAAAAATGGCCATTATTAAGTATTTTTATCCCACTAATATAAAATATGAAATATATTTTATCAAATAAAAATTATTTCTCTATAATGAAATTATTTCTAACATTAACAAATATAACATGCCATATCACGCATTTGGAAATATTTATTTTTATTATTAGAATTTATCTATATGGTAATATTAAAAATGGGTTTTTATGAATTTAAATGGTTTTATATAAATAAGAAAATTATTTTACATTAAAATAAATACAAGAACTGAATTGTATATAAATAAAATTTAATGAAAAAAATATTTTTTTTTTGGAAAAAATTACTTATGTTGTTTAATGTAGGTTTTTTTAAATTCTTAATTGTATTTTCGAAATTTTGTTGATATATTACTTAAAACATGATTTACCACTATGATTTTTAACAGGTTCTTATGTTTCTATTTCTTCATAGTATAGTCATAAACATAACTATTTTATAAAATAATTTTTTTTCATTATTCCCATAATAATACATTATTTCATAAAAATATAATAAAATAAAGATATGATATCATTTAAATTTATAATAAAAAATGATGTGAAATATTTAATAGCGATTATGTAATAATTTTAAATTATTATTTCAATTAATTTTCAGAATATATTATAAAAAATGGTTTTTTTGAAAAATATCTTATTATGAAATAAAGTGTTCTTAATTATATTTTTTTTGTGTTACTCATTTAATAAAACAAAAATTTCAAAGGATTTATTAATATTAAATTATCTTCATAAAAATTTTCGATCAATTAGTTTTATGTTTTGTGTGAAAAAATCTGTCGAACAGAAGGATAAATTCTCTAAAAAATATCTAAATTCTGAGGTTATTTCCAATAAGACTCTAGAAAAATCCATACACAGTATAAAAAAAATTCATCATCTGATTAGTGTTGAATCATGACTTCACAATGAAGATCAAAATTATTGAAAAAAATTATAATGAAATTTTCAAATAATTATAAGGTGCAACATTAATAAAAATATAACATATTAAAATATCATTGAAAAGTTAAAAAACTCATATCCCAAGAATCATATTCATTTGACATGAAATAATTAACTGAAATCAAGTGTTATCCAATATATAATGAATATTAGACATGACTATTCCCTAATTTCATTTCAATTACTCTTTTATTCAATTAAAATATTATGAGCGTCCATGCATATAAATTAGTGGGTGACAAGACCCTGTGTTGGATTACATTGATAGTTATTATTATACTTATTTTTAAGATGAAGAAATTCAACAAAAAGAATGGATCGTATAATATGAAAAAGAAAACTTACAAAATTCTAAACATTAGAGATTAACCTTGATCCCTCCACAACATGGAAAAAATATCACTACGTAACATATAATACAAAAAAAATCTATTCCATTGACGGATTTGTTTGTAAGACCATCTGCCACTGAATTTTATTCCTTATATACATGCGTAATAATATTGTCCCTCGAGAAGAGAAACTCTAGGCATTTTATCCATATGTTAGTAAGCCGCCAAGATAAGTGAAACGATCCCATCCTGATGGCAGACACAATGATGGTAAAGTAACTCTCAATCCAGATCTTTCTCCACCCGTGATTCATGGATTGATCTAATGCATTGATAGTGCCAAGAATATTCACCTCAATTGAAGAGGTTAGACAATAAGGACCATAATAATAGACAATGGCATCCCCTCGTTGATGCCTAAAAACCACACCATAACTAGAGGGCCCAAGACTACCTCATGAGGCACCATCAGAATTAACTTTAATCCAGTCATCAAAAGGATCCTACCATAATACATCAAATGTACCTTGCAAAGGATTAAATTTTTTTTGACACCAACCTGGGTAGAAACAGAAATATCTTGTATTGAAATTAAGAATAATATTTTTAAATGTTCTGTCTTCATGGACAACAGCTAGAATCTAAGACAAGGAATCACCAACCTTAAACGAATACTTGGAACATACTATTTTATTCCTAGAATTCCATATGAAGGGGATCAATTCTGATACAGCAAATTGAAATATGTCCATTAGCTGTGTCGATAATGCCACATTTTTCAATCTTGAAAGAAACCCCTATATAGAGTCCATCCAAGGAAGAGTAACTTCAAAAATGTCCTCAACAACCTTAAACATTTAAGAAACAAACACACAACATAGAAATAAGTGGTCTATATCTTCCTTGTGCTAGTGAAAAATTACACAAGAGGAGAACATGAAAATACCATATGTTTGAAAATAAGAATCAGTTGGTCCCTTTCTATGAGCTACTCTAAAAGAGAAAACAGAACAATAAGGCCTAATAAATATTTTTTGCAAAGCCCCATCCATTGAAAATTCCTGTTAAAGTACATAGAATGCCTTTAAAACATCTTAGAGGAAAAAATACCTTTGGAAGAGGGTTCCCAATATGAAATATCAGCTATGTCTGAGAAATATAGCAATTCACAACATTTATAATATTACTAGGAAGGCACTGTAAAATCTCAAGTTGGTCCTTGATAGAAATCTCCAGATTCATGACACCCGCCTCATTGACAAGTGAATCAACAAATCTGCTGACCAACCCAATTAGCCTTACAAAAAGTAAGAGAAGAATTTTTTGAATCCAACCTCATAGAGTTATAATTGATGGAATCATAAATAGATTTATGATCAAGACATACTGAGGAGTTAAAAATATTATAGATTCCATTCTTGAGCCGATACATGAAATCAAGAGCTTTAGAATCGCTATTAATAAGCCTACATATAAACACAGCTTCAAATGAGTCATTGAAGTATCAATGGATTCCTAAGCACCTTTCATCCTGATTTTTACAAAATGTGTTCTCAGAAACAATTTATATCATCCTTTCATGAATTTTTCCACTCTAAATGAACTTTTTAATAGACACATTGATGTTCTTGATAAGATAATTGGGCCATCTGTACACCATAAAAGTATAAGTGATCTTGGATATAATAATATCCTTCCCCAAACAAATATGACCATCTATAGAAATAGATTTAAATTTCTAGTTAGAATGTTGTATTTTGATTTTTTCAATAATATTCGAGAAATTAGAGGCCTTTGGTCTTCCTCATAAAATAACAACCCCAAGTTAGGTGATGAGAATAACTCCCTCATGAAAACAAAAAATCATATTAATACACTTATTCTTAGGGAGAGAAAAGTTTCTTCCAAAATAATCAAAATAGTTACTCCAATTGACCTCATGAACAGAAAATTTTTCATAATGAGAATGATACTACTGGATATTATTGATATTCCTTTGATCCCATTGCATGAAGTGGATGATTCCATTAGCATTCAACAGATGAGTATGGGAAGTTAGTCCACTTCCAACAAAGATAGATTTCATTTTTTCATTTATATTCATAATGGAAGGAATCCTACTAAGATAATCCTATGTTATAGAAAAAATTATTGCAGAAAGAGGATCACCATGCCTTAACCTCTAGAAAAATCAATGTACCCTTATGGAGACACATTAATCGATGTAGATATATGAGTAGATCTAAGAATCGATTGGACCCAAGTAATGAATAAACTAGAAAAAAACTTATTAATAATCTGAAAAATGAATCCCCAGTCCATTGTATCAAAATCCTTCCTGACATTGTTCTTGAGGGGAATATTACTGCTTCAAATGGGATTTTGAAGTTGATTAACTCAATCTGAGGCAGTATTGAGATAGTCATGAACGAATCTTCCCTTGACAAAGCGAAACTGATTATGATATACAATATTGATTTCAATTTAAGTCAAACTCATGGCTAGGATCATGCATATGGTTTTATAAATAATGTTGACCAATGAAACTGGCCTAAAATGGAAGATCTCATAAAAATTATCAGCCATTAAAATAAGTGTAACAAATTGGGCTTTCAGGCCATTATGGAGAATGCCTCATTTAAAAAAATGAGAAACTAACCTACAAACATAAACATTAATAATTTTTCTGAATATTTAGAAGAAAAAGTTGCTAAAACCATCCTGACCAAGAAAACAATCAGATTTTAGACTGATGGTGTCCTCCTTGAATTTAAACTCCATGGAAATATAGGTGAGGTTGTGGTTATCTTTTGGAGACACCAATTTGGGAATAATACCATCTATGGAAATATTTGGGAGCGGTGTACCATTGATGAGATCTCTGAAGTAATAAATAAGAATCTCCTAGATGTCCTTCATGTTATCAATAATATGTCAACCATTTCTAGTCAAGGATAGAAGCATAAATACCTTCTTGATTTTTTTGAAGAGAATTGAATATTTTTAAATTTATATCACCACATCTTAACCATTTTTCATTGAAATAATCCCTCTATAAAACATATTTAATATTAAAACTACTATTCTACTTGGAGACAATATTAGTTTCCCTAATAACACCATTAAGGATGTCATTTAGAGTATTCTGATCTTGTAATTGCTAAAGATAATCCTCAAGAGATGAGATTTACAAGTCAAGAGTTCTGAAATGGGATTTGCTCTATATTTTCATTGCTCTTTTGATGGATTTGAGATTTAACACACAAAATAATTCATCATTACTTCATCCCATATAATTCCAATTGTACTCCACAATTTACAAACATTCTGGATGTGTATGCATTGTTGAATCTTAAGGGTAGAGGCGGCTTGGGATATTTTCCCACAAGATCCTCCATCAGGGGGTCATTATCAAGAATTGATTCTAGAAAAGGTTGTTCATAAAATGTATCCACAAGAGTCCAAATAGGTTTCATTGAAAGAGGCCCTATCAATCTTGCATGCAACATAATAGTTAAAAACATCCTTTACTAATGGTATTTTTTCCCATAAAAAATCACCTTGATCATCCTATTTCGATCAATAATGGATTTAAATTCCTTGCATGTAATAAAATTATATAAATTTTCCTATCTTATCATTTAAATTCATTATAGAGTTTAAATCCCCAAGAATGTGCCATTTACAATTACTAATAGAGTAAATGGCCACGATATCTATCCACAAACTCATATGATCTTGATAATAATTATGGGTATAAATGAAGGAACAAAGACGATGAGAGCCAAGGTGATTGAGGGAACACGTGACATGTTAATCACTATTATCAAGCAGAAAAATGTAAGATAATGAATAATGATCCAAAACATAGATTCATTTAACATCAGATAATAACAAATTAGATTCAATAAAATAAAATCCAAAATTCTCCATGTTAGTAATATTGGGAGAAAAACAGTTGGGTTCTAATAGGCCTATAATAATAGGACTGTGATGTTGGATGAAGTGCGTTAGGGACCTCATGGTTTCTTGGTTGGAGAGTCCCTATATGTTATAAAATAGAATCATCATTTGATGTTGATGTCGGGGTTGGATCCCCATTTTTTCCCGAACTACTTTCTTCCTTCCAGATTTAATGGGCCTATCAACCATTATTTTCAGGAAATGGTAACCTTTAAGAAGATAATTTATGTGTGAGATGTTGGGATTATTATATCCATGTCTAAAATCGATATAATTACCAAAAGGATATGGTTACATGTTCTGATTAGGCATACTAATACCTAAACAACTGAAAAATATTCCTATTTTAGATCTGGGACAACAAAAAAATATCAATCAATATAGCAGCATGATCTGATTCACTATTAGAGTTAAAAATAAGGCAACCAGTACTTGTTATATTCACTGTCTCTTGGAGTCCAGGATGGTTCACATTGAGTTCAATATAGTTAGAGATAAAAGAAATATTGTCAAGTTCATCATTGGGTATCCAAAATGCACAATTCGGTGCCCTGTGAACTGTACTAGAAGTAAGTGTTGAGGCCAACGAATATGTAGAGGCAACCACATCCTTTTTCTGGGTTGGAATCGCTCAAAAAATTGGGTAACATACAGAATTTATGAACTATAATTATTGGGTACAAGGATGCTGAGAAATAATATTTCCCCAATTTATCTTGAGTGGAATATAAGGCATTTTTGGGTGCTCTACAGGCTGCATCAGAGTCATTCTTTGAATATAGAACGATCTTAATTTTTTCTTTTTCAAGCTCTTGCATCATGGTAGTGTCATTTTAATCCCTTTTTAATATAGATAACCTTATTGTAAATCTCATTTAATATGGATAGAATCATATTATTCTCATTGAGGTATTCTCCCCTCTGTTGATGATATCATAATCTAATATGGCTGGAGCACTCGTTATGTATTTATTATTTCCATGTTACACTTATTTAGTGATGTATGCCTAATAATTTTTCAAGGGGATTTTAATCCTAGACGATCCAACTTTTGTATCCTTTTCATTATATGAAACTGTATTCTAATCATTTTTATTCTGATTCAATTTCTTCCACTATGTACCTTTAGGTTCCACATTTTCCTTATGTTAGAGCATTCTGGAGTTGAAAAATGAATGACCAAAAATTGTACATATATCACAAATGTGTGTAACCCATTAATATTCAATCATTACCCCAGACTTATAGCCATTATCAAGAAACGGGATGCTCATTGGAAACTTTACATCCATGTTGACAACAACTAATATTCTGAACAAATACCCAAGGTCTCCATCTAGAGTATTCTGATCCATTTTTATAGGATATCCAAAAAGGAAGTGAGGTCACTTAGAATCCTAGGATGCCAATACATCTAGTTCAAACTATATAATCTACCCAAATCTGAGAATCAGTTTGTTTCTAGTATAATGAATGAAAATTAACATTCCATTCAGATATTCTCTGGGTTCCAGGTTTGAGGTTCAGGTTATCGAGATCCTAGTCCTAATTGAAAACATCCCCCAATAGCAGAATTATAAGAAATAATCCCCTTCTGATTGTAATTATTATCTATTTTCCAAACCCCTGGCAATGAGAGATCCTATTTTTATGTTCCGCATAAGAAGAGGGTTCAGCTCATTTGGAATAATTCATATTACCCATGATTGGAAATTTTAAAGTTCAATTCTTTGTTCCAATGACACTAGATCTGTAGTCGAAACGAATCCCACATTTTCATGTCTACTAATATTAGAAAAGCTAGACGTACCTGTCTGGTTTGAATTCATAGAATTGGAAAGAGCCTCTGTAAAATAAACGCCCCTCTTTCGTAAGATGGACAGATTAAGGGATTCTAAGAGCGGTCCTCAAGTCTGTGACGGGGGTCATTCATCCTTGAAAGAATGTTCCCAATCAGGATTAAATGAATACATGGTTAAAATAAATCAAGGATCCTTGATCACACAAAATCAACTTCCTTATTCTTATTCTTGATAACATTAACATCACCACCATCATTTTCTTGGAAACCCAACACCTCACAAGTTCATAACTCAAAATTCATTCATTGATTTCAAACAAATTCTTTTATATCCCTCTAATATATTCTTATTCAATTAGGTCCTTCCTTAGATCAGTAATAAAATCATTTGTAACTCTCAAATCCCATAACTTATTGGTCATGGAAAGAAAAAATGCATCTAAAATATAAATTTCAAAAAATGAAAGACACTTCATTATATAAAATATAGAAAATATAAGTGAAATTAATTCACTACACCAATAATTATATAATAATTAATGCATAATTAATTTAATTCTATAATAATTTTAAATGCATAGATTTCAAACATTGTTAATGGAACAAAATAAGTTTTTTATTTTATAAAATAACTATTAATCCAAAATTATAATAAAAACCAATAAACACATACACCAATGTGATACATGTTGTTATCCGCAAAAATAAACCCCTATTATCTATGAAATTCGTTGAAAAAATTATCATCAAAACCACTAAGTGAAGATTGATAACACTTATTTAAAAGTAGGGGTGAGAAAAACATTATGAAATGTAGGAAATACCTCAATGATTATCAGTTAAGTCAATATCATGTATTCATAATAATCAAAGAGATAAATTCATATTAAAAATTGGAGTCCTCAATAACTAAAATCACATCATGTTAATATATGTAAGGGATACATTATTGAAATATTCTATCCCTATGTCTCACAAAGTACTATGAAATAGACCATTCCATTATAAAAACTATATTTCATTATCCACAAGATTCGTTAATTTGAGTATTTCATTTCCTACATCACCATATTAATCACTCCCTAATAAAGAAGATATAATTATAATATTACCCATTTCATTAAAATATATAAAGGACCCATGTATGTGAATACCTAAATTTTCGCTCATTTTTTCCCTTCAACGAATAATATATTGTGACTAACCCACCTTCAAAATCACATCATATCTAGTTTTATATTTTTAACTAGATAAATAATCACATCACATTCACTTTACATTTGTGAAAAAAACCCATTTTTATCCTCAATCAATCAATAGGGGTCATAGAGGTGGAATTATGCTAGCTATTCAGATTCCATGCATAAAATGAACATTATGTTTCACATGGGAAAGATATTTTAGGTAGTTTCATTTCAAGTGAATGGTGTTTTCATCCGTTGAGTATATTCCAAAAAAATATATTCCATGTAAATAAAAAAACCATATTATAATTCAATAAATTATATAGAATTTGATTTGTTTGTTTTTGGTAGACTATGTGAACTTTTCCACATGACAATATAAAAATATTTATACTATTCAATTAACAATATGTATCATAATTATTTACTAATTCATAGTTGTATTCTTGTTAATGTTATGGAATTAGTAATATGGTTTCAAATATGCACCTATGAAGTATTAATAGGGATAAATATAATAATTTTATCATCACATGTATTCTATATCTCCCTAATAATAATTCACCATAGATTACATATTTCTAGGTTACTCCTCCGAAAATTTTATAATTCAAGATAAAAATTAAGTCCCACGCCTAAAAAATATCTATCCAATATAAAATACCATCATTTAATATTGAATAATAATAAGAGAGTATATCAAAAATTATTCTTTCATGAAATAATAGAATATTCAAGAACAATTTCTTGATAAAATATAATTAATTATACTGACTATTAGACAAATATAAATGAACCATAAATGGGACCCAAATCAACATCACATCACACCATTATTATAAACATAAAAAAACTAATGTATCCTGATGAGTTATTGATTAGTAAAAGTGAATATAAACATACTATTGATTGTGGGTATCATCAATGTTTTTTCGTGCATTATTATCAACAATGAATTTAGTGGTACACCAATAAACATATTCGTATCCAATGAAAACATTACCAATTTTATCAACATAGGATCATAAAATCACCAAACATATATCTTTGTTGTAAAGTTTTATTAAATTTGGAAAAATAGACTCTTAAAAAAATGTAGGTCATATAGCCCTCAATATCGATATCTAACATCATTAAAATTACTTAAAACAACTTAAATGAACTGGAACATCCTCAAAATCATCACCATAATTAGTTATAATGAAAACTGAGTTATTTCAAAAATTCATTTGTTGAAAATAAGTGTTGGATGAAATAGTTACATTTTTCTCAAAACATCTACAAAATGTGATATATTATTCTCCATGGACCCATTACATGGTAAAGAATATTCTATAAGATATGAATATTATTTTAATCATATTAAAATCCCTGATGTGACATCATTGATGAATAATTAATTAAAAGTCTCAGGGGATGATGATAATAAATAGATATTTAATTAAAAATGTTAATAATAATACTAATAATATAATTATAACTATTATTGTTATTATTATCCAGTGCAATATATCCACGGTGAACATCCTTAAACAAGAGAGCCTCATTGGGACTATGATAATAATAACATCCATGTGGGAAGATAAATGCATCACTAACTGTTGAAGATGGAAAATTTAATACTAGTGATGTTTAATAGGTAAATTATATAATCATTAAGAATGTGGAGGCTACTAAAGTTCATAATCTGAGTTATTTCATTGAATTTGATACCACAGGTCCATACAAGATATATTTTACCAATGGTAAAAAAACATGTTGTTGATTCTCAGGGGTCATATACTATCCCTCTAAAATGGATGTGAAAGGATTACTCTTACATGAAGAATATAATGGATTCCTAATAAAAATTTCTATTTTTTGTGTTATGAATTTGAAGTTGAGGATCCTGGTGAAATGTTTCGCGATTATTATTTTCCTTTCTATTCTAGACTTATAATGATAATTTCCCTTAAATTTCAATATCTAGTATTCTATTTTTTCATTTAATAAAAGTAGATTATAATCGGATCACGTCCAATTTTTATTATTATTAATGTTATTATGAGTCATTTTTACATAGGTATAGTGTCCTTAAGAGACTATCCAGTCAAAATCATTTTAATGATGGATTGAGAAAATTAGAAATAAGTTATAAAAAATAATTACAGATGTTATATGATGAAATTAATTCACTGGATTTGTTCATTGATTTCACATTATTTTGTAGACATGAAAACATCCCTATACAACCTAAATAGTAATATAATATTATCATCACCATAAATGTAATTGTTTATATAATATATAAAATATATTAATATTGCAGAAAGATGAACTGTCCATTAAAGATAATTGATATATTGATTGAACCCTTTGTTTTATAGAGTTCCCATGATATTATGAGACAAATTTTGTTCATCATCTTATAGGTTTAACTGGGATTAAATTTTTATTCTAAATATGAATAAAATAGGCATGAATGTTTTTTATCTTCAGGGACTTGGGTTGGACTAGATGTTATGTTGTAGGTTTAAAGGTGTTGACTTTCATATTTTCATCTTATAAAGATTTAGTTGCTGAAAGGATTATAAAAAAGGATTCAAATACATATTATTTGATGAATATAGATAATATCTTGGAACATTTCAAAATTATTATAGATTTGACTATATTTTTATTAACACATTCAAAATAAGAAAATCCATTTCCACGTGATGAACAAGTATATATAGTAACTTCTATTGTTAGATGTATTAGATGGAATTTTAGTTTTATTAACTATGTAATTCTTCATTATCCCTTCACTTATAATGTTTTAAAAAAATTGGGGTAGATATTTTGTTCTCCATTTTGGGAACCATTATCATTTTATATCCATATGTTTTTTGATTTCAACCAGTTTTCATTCAATAAGACATTAAAAATTATTTGAAAAAAGATTTATTATTCGAAAAGGACACTATAAAATACTAATATTCACTTTGAAAAATATACCTCAATTGGTGTACCATTTTTTATGGACCTGGAAACGAAACTGGTATAGTTTGACATTTTCCTATGATTTTGTTTGACATAAATATTAACACATCATTGAAATATAATGTTTTTTATTAGTTCATAATGATGAATAAAGTTATAAATTGTTTTTTAGATGGTTTCCAATTGTTTCATTAATTAAAATGTCTATATTTTTCAAATGATAAAATTTAATGATATTTAAAATGATAAATATTTTCCCAATGGGGTCATTTTGACATAGATTATAAAAATATCTAACAATTAGAAGGTGTACCTATGAATATTGAAAATTCTCTTGAATGGGAATCTTTAGTTCGGTGTGATAACAATCAATTATAAAATCTGGGAAATGGGGTGTGTTGTTCTATTTTTTTATTATTTAAAAATTCCCTTTAATGTATCAAAATTTTTTTCTAGTTGGGGTATTGTAGAAATCATCAAGTGTAGTGTATATCATTTTGGAAATATGATGTGGTTGTACCAAATCAATATCCTATACAAAACAAATATAATTTGTTATATTTGGATTTGGTAATGCCTTAGGATATAATAGATAGTCATATTGATTTGAAGGATATGGGTTACCCTCCATGGATGGTTGGATATTCTGAGGATGAAGGGATTGTTACTAGGGTAGTGTTTATATAAAATAAAGAACAATATGGGATTTTGGGATATTTGTAAAATTAATTAGGAACATGCTCATAGTAATCACTATAATAAAAATATAGAAAACTATTGAAGGTTGGGATTGTATTATTCAAACTAATTTGAAGGGAATAATAGTTTAGTATCTGGATCTATAGGAAAATAATAAACATATGGAGGATAATATTATCATTAGTAGATTGGATGATAGTGAAGACGTTTCTCCATAAATTTGGCCACCATTTAGAGATGAATTAGCTATTGGAAAAAATTCAGTTGTGGATAATGAGGAATTTTATACTATTCCTCTTATAAAATTAAGATTTAAAAATGTATATCATTTTTTAAATAAAATGATTTTTATTAGATTTAAAATTCTCTTACATTTGACAAGATGGAAATAAAAGAAAATTATTTTATAAATAAATTATATTATAATGAAATAAATATTTTTTGGATTTATGGGTGACGTTTCTCTATTATTGTTTCCTATGTTTTTTCTTTTCCCTTATTCATTTTGTTAGGCATGTGGTCAGTTTCCATGTCCGACCCCATCATCATACAATATATTTTTTTCACTAATAATGGAGAAACCAATGTTTTATTTGAGATTTATAATAAATATATTTTTATTATATATCATTTTTATATTATAATTATAACATAATTATTACAATATTATATAGACACATCAAATTATAAAGGAGTATGTCTCCCTCCACACATCCATATGTTATAGTTATTCTTATTTGTATGATCATTATTTTTATTCCAATTTATATTTTTCTTACCCATTCCGTTCTTGGATCAATTAAATCACCCCTCAATTTTCCTGTTTTTTAAATCATATATTTATTAATAACATTATCTATCATATTTTCTTGTTTTATGGATCTTAACAGTAGGTGTTTTCAACAAACGTGCCTAAATTTGAAAACTCCCATTAATACAAATTCCAAACAACATACCTCCATGATATATCAAATCAAATAATATCTAACATGAAAAAATACCTTTCACTTTGATGGATCATATAATATCTGGACCATAATACATATATTACTATAATTATACAGTCCTCACAAAGTTGTCACCCTGTATTATAACTCACAAAACCAACATCTCTATCCTTTCCAAACGTTATGAATATAAAACGAGTAACACTATAACATGGAATTTAGATCGATAATGTCTCATTAATGAGGATTATTTATATTAATTAAACTTTTTTGGTTGATATGTTTTTAAACTATAACATTAAGTGTCCATAATCAAGATAGTGGAAGGAAAAATGTTCTGACACTCATATGAATCAAAAGGGTATTATGTATGTAATTTATGGTTAGTAGTGGGGTTACATATGAATAATTATGTGGTTAAGTGAGAATGAATTAATCAGTTCAATATAATTCATATGGTGAAGTAGATCAACATATAAAAAATCAATAGAGGCCAATTAAAATTCTGGGTCTTCAAAGAATCCCAATATTTTGTAAAAACAGATGACCAGCTAGGATATACTATAATTGGTATGAAGAGACCAGTTGTATAATTACATCACATAATATTTTATATCCAAGATTATGTCTTTATAGGGGTGATCTAATATTGGTTATTTTTTGGAATAATACAGTAATATTTGCCTCACATAAATGAAATAAATAAGTAGTGTTCTCCATAGATAGAAGAATAATGTCCAAAACACATTAAATCCTTGGATTCATTTATTATATATCTTCTTCACTTGAATGTTTCTTACAAAATTGTTTTTACCAGAGTATGTGAGGGTGTTGATTCAGTGCATTATTGTCACGACCCGTCCTCGGGGCCCATGTCGTGACTACCCCAAGACAGCCTTCCATAGGCCAGGGGCTGCCGACTAGCACCAAAGGCATATATCCCGATAAAAGGGAAGTCATTGCCTTTATATAAGTAAACAAACACAACAGAGTACACAAGATGAAGTAAAAACTAAGTAAATGGTGTACAAAAGTAAGTGCTGGAACGTAAATGGGCCGGTATACAAACCCAATTGAAAAATATTACAACAGTAAAGAATGAACAACTACAGTAAAGTAAACCAGCTACCACTAAGTCGTCCTCTTGATGTCCCACATGAAGGGTGGGTACAGATGGTCTCCTCAGCTCCTCAGGTTCGGCCGTCCACTCCATGTACGTCCCTTCAAGTGGCCCACCTCCAGGCACCCTCCCACTCCTCTAGACCTCACCTCAATCAGTTCTTTCTATCGTCTGCATCCAACACAACATATTGCAGGCATAGCCCGTGCAAGGGTGAGTATACGATACTCAGTAAGGACCCATAGACCCCCAACGGTTTCCCAGAATCCGCAATGGATAAACCACAAAGGAACGATACAAACATGAAGTATCAACCAACTCTACTTAGGTATATGCCCATACATATACCTAAGTCATCAATTCCAGTTCGACTCCAACTCATGAGCCCAAGTACAACCCAGTCCACACTGGAAATCAAGACCATCATATCGTAGATAATGATTGAAAGTAAAGACTCATCTCACATAGGTATACTACTCACAAAGGGGGTGGAGATGGTAGATGTAGCTTCTGAATCATCTTCTCTGTCGAACCCACGTAGGATCCAAGTACAGAAGTTGTCGCTGCCGAACCCACGTATGATCCAAGTACAGTAACCATCACTGTCGAACCCACATAGGATCCTAGAACAGTCATCATTGCTGCCGAACCCACGGAGGATCCATGTATAGTCATCCTTGCTGCCAAACCCACGTAGGATCCATGTATAGTCGCCATCGTCGTCGCAGTCGCAGCCTGCTCTAGGGTTCCCACACACAGAACACTCAATTTCTGGAGGGTCCTCTCCTCGAGTCAAAGATCGATACATCAACAGTCAAAATTTCCATAGTTGATATATCCTATAGTTCTATCCCATGTCATAGGGGAAAAAACCAAGAAAAATATTCCCATGTCATGGAGAACAAGATGACCAATCCATTTCCCTAAAGTACATGGCATGTAGTGTTGGGTCAGAGAAAAATGGGAATTGATGGCAAGAGGGGGGGTGAATTGCATTTTAAAAAAGATTAACAAATTAAAATCAAAGTGAAATCAAAGTATGTGAAGCGGAAAATAAAAGAGGCAATCACACAAGAATTGATAACGGAGTTCGGCCAAAACCCGGCCTACGTCTCTGCTCCCAACTAAACCGTTGAGAGATTCCTACCGCTTGCTTTTCAATGGTTTTAGCAAGAAACCCACTAGGCTTTGAGGTAGCACTAGGACCTATTACAGCTTGCTTTTATTGGTAATGCAAGAACCCACTTACTTTTAATGGTTTAGTAAGAACCCACTATCCTTCTTACAGGTGAAGGATAGCTCACCTATGTCTCAAGCTATTTAAAGGAAAGCTTGACAACCTTTTCGCACCTTAATGGTGATGTGAAACCCAAAATAAAGAGGGATGAGAAAAGGTGTTGGGATTTGTAGGCACAAACCCAAATTTAAAGCTCAAAAAATATAAAGAAAGAAAAACCGTAATTGAGGAAGACTTGGGTGCCAAAGTATGATGGAGTTGATGTAGCGTTCTCTCCCAAGCTTCTTGAGGTGCTCCTTGGATTGGAAATTGGTTGGAGCACTTGAGGATCCTTGAAGGTGGAGCACCGGAGGTTCGCCAAATGTTCAACAATATGTCCGAGCGCTTGGTATATGATCCGGTTGGTGTCCGGGGCTTCCTTGGCCTTTATTTATAGGCATGGAACCCATTGGGGGCCTTCGGAGCCGTTGGAGAGGCTTAAAGAGCCGTTGGGAGCCAAGTGGGCCAGCCTGGTCAAACTGCAACGGCTAGTTTGACTGGCTCCACCGGCTGGCCGGTACAGTCCCACCGGTTGGACGGTGTGTGCAAAAAGGCATAGGATTCGGGCTCAGCCTCCACCGGCTGGCCGGTGCTGAGGCCACCGGTTGGCCGGTGTGGAGACAGTAGCTCCCACTGTTCTGCTGGGTGCCACCGGCTGGCCGGTGCTGAGGCCACCGGTTGGCCGGTGTGGAGGCAGTAGCTTCCTCTTCTGTGCAGGTGCCACCGGCTGGCTGCTGGTGTGACACCGGTTGGCCGGTGGTCTGGACAGAAGGATGCCTTCTGTCCAGGCCTCCATCGGCTGGCCGGTACACTTCCATCGGTTGGCCGGTGGACTGAATTTCAGTCCACTTTGCCTTCTTTCTTTCTTGGCCCAATTCCTTGGCCACCTGAATTGATTCCTATCATCCAAAAACACTTGAAAGAGGATTAGATAAATAGTTAAGTGATTGTGATCATGAAAATAAAACCTTGAGGGGTATGAGAGGTACAACAATCTCCCCCTATTTTGATGATCACAATCACAGAAATAAACAATGTAAAAGACTTAAAAGAGAGGCATGCTTTAAAAGATTTTTCCCCCAATCAATCAAGAATTTCTCCCCCTTTGTGATTATCAAAATAGCACGGGGCATAAAACTTGATTGAGGGAAACAGTTGAAAAACAGGATAGAGTTTTTAAACCAATTGAGATTTTTGAAATTTGATTTGAAAGTTTTGAAATGAAAAAATTGAATAACAGTTTGAATTGAAAGTTTTGAATCAAAAAAGAATAACAGTTTGAATTGAAAGTTTTGAATCAAAAAAGAATAACAATTTGAATTGAAAATTTTGAAATTGAAATCAAAAGGGCTTAAACGATCCTAACTCCCCCTAAATAAAAACAATAAATCACCGGGGAAAGGAAGTAAATTTTGGCCCGGAGAGACTCGCAAGAAGGGATTTTTCAATCCAAACTTGTCTCATAGCGGGTCTTCTCCTATAAAATTCGTCCGAAAAGTAAAAAGATTTGGGTTGACCGTACCGGGCGTTTTTACAATTACATTCATAAATAAGGTGCCCGGATTTTTTACAATAATTGCAAAATTTAAAACTAGAGCTCCCCCTTACAAAAACAGTGGGTGCATGGGAGGAGGAGGCTTGGTTGGTATAGCCAAGTCCTTGAGTGGTCCTAGAAATTCGTTGGGAACCTAGGAGATTGTTCAAATTTTGTTCCCCTTGGGTGAACTTAGCTAGGGTCTCCCTTAGGTCTTTGATGGTTGATTCCATGGAATCAACATTTGGGAAATTTTGGATTTTGAGGGACATCTCCTCCTTCTCTTTGAGAAGTTGTTCTTTTTCGGAGGAGATTTTTTTGAAAGACTTTTTTAAAGCAACAAATTTTGACGATAAAGCATGAAAACCTTTTTCTAGTTGGTCTCTAGCGTGTGATAGTTCTTCATAAGAAAGATGATTTAAAGAATTTGAATTTGAAGAACAAGAGGAGGAGGAGGAGGAAGATGTTACCTCATGAAATGCCATTAGGCATTTTGTACCTTGGTCGCTCGAGGAGGAGGAGGATGATGAAGAGGAGGTGTCACTCCATGTCGCCTTGAGGACCTTTTTCTTTCCTTTTTCCTTAGCCCGTTTTTTGTTGAGTGGGCAATCGGGCTTGTAATGCCCTTTTTGGCCACACCCGTAGCATTTCACCTTGGGCTCGGATTTTTTGGTGGGTTCTTGCTTTCGGTGCTTGCGGGATTTCTTCTTCTTGTGCTTCTTCATAAACTTGTGCATTTGGCGGGCGAGATTCTCCATTTCCGAGTCGCCGCTTGAGGGCAATGTTCTTTGGTGTCTTGATTGGTGTGCCCTCCTTTTGAGCTTGCCTCCTCATCGTGATCTCGTAGGTCATTAGGGATCCAATGAGCTCCTCGACCGGCATGTTTTTGACATCCTTAGCTTCTTGGATTGCCGTCACTTTAGGTGCCCATGAGATCGGAAGGACCCATAGAATCTTCTTGAACATTGCTTCAGCTGAAACATCATCACCAAGAGATTTTCTACCATTGCACACGTCAGTAAAGCGAGTAAACATATCGGAAATAGACTCATTTGGATTCATGGAAAAAGACTCGAAATCTTGACGATACATGTCCAATCGAGTATCCTTGACTTTGTTGGTCCCCTCATGGGTAACCTCCAAAAGTTTCCAGATTTCGTGTGAGGAGGTGCATGTGGACACTCGATTGAATTCATTTCGGTCAAGGCCGCAATGAAGAGCGTTCATGGCTTTTCCATCAAGCTCTAAATTTCTAATATCGGCTTGGGTCCATTTGGATTCATCGGGGGAAGAGAGAGTGTAACCTTGCATGACAATTTTATAAATAGGATACCCTATGCTTCTTAAAAAAGTGGTCATGCGGGTTTTCCAATAATTATAGTCGGTCCCATCAAAAAATGGAGCACGACCCAATGAAAAGCCTTCGGGGGCGAAAGAAGTAGATGTCATCAAAAAGGATCTTTAATTTGAAACCGGTTTAGGGAATTATTTAAATACGTCCTCTGATACCAATTGTTGGGTCGGAGAAAAATGGGAATTGATGGCAAGAGGAGGGGTGAATTGCCTTTTAAAAAAGATTAACAAATTAAAATCAAAGTGAAATCAAAGTATGTGCAGCGGAAAATAAAAGAGGCAATCACACAAGAATTGATAACGGAGTTCGGCCAAAACCCGGCCTACGTCTCTGCTCCCAACTAAACCGTTGAGAGATTCCTACCGCTTGCTTTTCAATGGTTTTAGCAAGAAACCCACTAGGCTTTGAGGTAGCACTAGGACCTATTACAGCTTGCTTTTATTGGTAATGCAAGAACCCACTTACTTTTAATGGTTTAGTAAGAACCCACTATCCTTCTTACAGGTGAAGGATAGCTCACCTATGTCTCAAGCTATTTAAAGGAAAGCTTGACAACCTTTTCACACCTTAATGGTGATGTGAAACCCGAAAGAAAGAGGGATGAGAAAAGG
Source organism: Viscum album (assembly GCA_963277665.1). Taxonomy (NCBI): domain Eukaryota; kingdom Viridiplantae; phylum Streptophyta; class Magnoliopsida; order Santalales; family Viscaceae; genus Viscum; species Viscum album. The sequence goes on along the minus strand of OY728137.1, from coordinate 1,874,323,133 downwards.
TGTTGGGATTTGTAGGCACAAACCCAAATTTAAAGCTCAAAAAATATAAAGCAAGAAAAACCGTAATTGAGGAAGACTTGGGTGCCAACGTATGATGGAGTTGATGTAGCGTGCTCTCCCAAGCTTCTTGAGGTGCTCCTTGGATTGGAAATTGGTTGGAGCACTTGAGGATCCTTGAAGGTGGAGCGCCGGAGGTTCGCCAAATGTTCAACAATATGTCCGAGCGCTTGGTATATGATCCGGTTGGTGTCCGGGGCTTCCTTGGCCTTTATTTATAGGCATGGAACCCATTGGGGGCCTTCGGAGCCGTTGGAGAGGCTTAAAGAGCCGTTGGGAGCCAAGTGGGCCAGCCTGGTCAAACTGCAACGGCTAGTTTGACTGGAACCACCGGCTGGCCGGTAGAGTCCCACCGGTTGGCCGGTGTGTGAAAAAAGGCATAGGATTCGGGCTCAGCCTCCACCGGCTGGCCGGTGCTGAGGCCACCGGTTGGCCGGTGTGGAGACAGTAGCTCCCACTGTTCTGCTGGGTGCCACCGGCTGGCCGGTGCTGAGGCCATCGGTTGGCCGGTGTGGAGGCAGTAGCTTCCTCTTCTGTGCAGGTGCCACCGGCTGGCCGCTGGTGTGACACCGGTTGGCCGGTGGTCTGGACAGAAGGATGCCTTCTGTCCCGGCCTCCATCGGCTGGCCGGTACACTTCCATCGGTTGGCCGGTGGACTGAATTTCAGTCCACTTTGCCTTCTTTCTTTCTTGGCCCAATTCCTTGGCCACCTGAATTGATTCCTATCATCCAAAAACACTTTAAAGAGAATTAGATAAATAGTTAAGTGATTGTGATCATGAAAATAAAACCTTGAGGGGTACGAGAGGTACAACATGTAGGTATGCGATACACGCAGTGTCATTAGTCATCGGGTACTGCCCGTGTGAAACGGCCCGTGTCACAGGGCTGGTCATCTAGATAAGTACAGGGCGTGTGGTATGGTTACACTCCATTTACAGACCTTTAGGGTCGGTTCCATGTGTGCAGGCCATGCCTGGCCGTGTGGTGGAATATATGCCCGTGTACTCCACCCTATGTCCCTGTATTCCCGGAATACATGCTGAGTCATCACGAAGCCACTTCTACCACGGTGAAGGTAGTACACACTGTTACTCTTGGTCGTGTGGTTCCGCCTGTGTCTATGTATCTCTTAGATTAAATGTTAATCCTTGCAAAGCCACTTCTGCCTTTCTATGAAGAGAATACACGTCGTGTTACTTGGCTGTGTATTGTTGTCTATGTCCGTGTATTTTCCCCAAATACATTCCATGTCCATTGAAGTCTCCTCTGTCAAATATTGTGGAGAGTTCATGCCATGTGTCTAGAGTCACATGTCGTGTGTTACTTATCTAACGTCTGAAACAGAAGCCACAGTATGCGTGTACTACACGGAGTGTGCTCCTGGAGGACACGTTGTGTATTCTGGAATTTTCTAAGAAATGATGCCTCCGGCCAGCATGCCTCTCGAGGTGTCTGTTCTTCGTTTCGATGATCTGATTTCTATGAAACATCCACTTCTAGGTCTCCCAAATACTCTGAGGTCGTTTAAGATGTTTTTGGGCCTTCGATTATCTCTAAAAACATTCACCGCTCAAGAACGGCCTAAGAATTCCACTAATTCACAAGAACGGTGGAGGAATCGGACCGTGTTAGTTTGGTTTGGTCCCTTCCGCATGAGTCAAATAACAAGCTGTTTAATAGGAACAACAACATAGAAGGAAAAACTATCGTTACTCAATCCAAATGAACCCCTACCTCAACAAATGATGAAGAACTTCGGTGTCGTGGTTGACGGTGTCATGTGGTGAGGTTTCATAGATGTTGACGGAGAACGTCCGAGGAGGAAGCGATGTCTCCTCTTTTTATCCCATATAGAAGAAAACAAAGTGTGACGTCGCAGGCATGTTCCCGCATCAGTGTTTCCTTCCATGCCACGGAGGAGGAAAAGGAAGAAGAAGCTGGGGTCGCCGAGTCCATGTTCTTCGTCGGATACTTGGCGTTCTTCATTGAGTATGAATTTCATCAAATAAAACTTGTGATCTCCCCCTAAAGTCCCAACACAACAAGCCAACCAACAAAATTAAATAAGGCTCCTCTTTATTTTTTTAATTCATGCCATGTATTCAAAATTACAAAATTTGATATCCAATTCACATAATTAATTAAAACATGATTTTTCTAATTAATTATGTGATAGGTTGGAAAGATTTAATGAGGGAGAGAGGGGAGAGGAAGAGTTACTCAAATAATGGGGGGAGTTAACAAGTTTAAATGGGAGAGTTAGGGAGTTAGGGAATGTGAAGTGTTGGGGCTCGTGTGGGCCCCATCTCACATTTATCCTCACATTGGTAGTTAGGAACTAGTGGGTCCCACCCCAACTCCCACAATTAGGATATAACCACTTAAAATAAAAGAATAAAATTGTCCCACAATTTTATTCACTTCTTATTTAAAAAACATTTTATAACACCTCCTCCCATACAACTGCATCTTCAGTAAAGGTCCTCTTAAGCAATTTACGGTGTTGTGAGTTCATCGGTGCCCTTGGATTTCTATTTCGAGCACTGGTTCAAAAAATAGAAAAACCCACACATTCGTTCTCTAAACATACCCGAGTTAAACTTCAGAAAAATTATTCTAGGAACACCGAGCCTCAGAATCAGGTGCCATCAGAAACTGTGTACTCGTATAATCCCAAAGAATTTAAGAAAAACTTTTCCTTGAAATTTACGGGTCTTTACTTTAATCCCACCTCAAGGATTTACGTCCCCATAAAGCAACATCATAAGCTAGGGAAATAAATGAGGTTACTGTGCACACATATGATCCTCCTTCTCCCATGTGCTCTCCTGGAGGTTCCTGTGCTGCCCCATAATGCGTACTAGAGTAATTGACCATCCAAGTTGGACCCGCTCTTGTCGATCCTCGATCTCCACCAGGACCTCTGCAAAAGTCACCCTATCATCGATGTCTAGCTCCTTATGATCAATGATATGCGTTGGGTCGTGCACGTATCTCCTCTGCAGGGATACGTGGAAGACGTCATGAACCCAGTGCAACTGAGGTGGAAGGGCCAAGAGATAAGCCACCTCGCCAACCCTGCTGAGGACTTGGAATGATCCGATGAATCATAGAGATAACTTTCCGCCCCGACCAAACCTCCTTAATCCATGTCGAGGTGAGACCCATAAGAAAACATGGTCTCCATCCTCGAACTCCAGTGGCCTCTGCCTCTTATCATCATAGGACTTTTTTCTGTTCTGTACAGTCCTCATCTGCTCCTAGATGATCTGTACCTTCTCTATCATAGCTTGAACCGTCCATGGTCCTACGAGTGCTTACTCCGTAGGGTCAGTCCAGCATAGAGGTGATCTGCATGGTCGGTCATACAATGCCTCGTATGGTGCCATCCCGATGGTGGAGTTGTAGCTATTGTTGTACGCAAACTCCACTAAGGGTAGGTGATCCTCCCAACTGTGACAAAAGTCAAGGACACATGCATGGATCATGTCCTCCAGTGTCTGAATGGTCCTCTCCATCTGGCTATCTGTCTGAGGATCAAAGGCGGTGCTCAAGCGTAGCTGCATCCCAAACGCCTCATGCAACCCCTTCCAAAGACGGGAAGTAAAGTGAGCATCTCTATTGGAGACGATAGATGATGGAACAACATGAATTTTTACAATCTTTTAAATGTAGAGGAGCCCCAAGATCTCCACTGAGCCCTGCTCTCTGATAGGTAGGAAGTGGACTGACTTTGTGAGTCAGTCGACAATCACCCAGATGGAGTCATCTCCTTTGTAAGTACGTGGAAGTACCATAACAAAATCCACGGATATCCCATCCCACTTCCACTCCGGGACCTCTAAGGGATGCACCAAACCTGCCGGTACCTGGTGCTCTGCCTTCACCTGCTGACAGGTGAGGCATTGAGAAATGAATTAGACCAAAAACTTCTTCATACACAACCAAAAGTGTTGTCGTCTGAGGTCCTGGTACATCTTCTCTACTCCATGATGTACCGCTATAGGGGAAGTGTGAAACTCCCTCAATATCTCCTCCTGTAATGCAACTGGTACCATGGTACATCCCCTTAAGAGGATGACATGCTCTGCTCCGTGCCCTGTGGAAATCTGAGCACTTCGCGTCTCACAGTCAACGTCCCCACGTTGTGCCTCTCTAACCCACTGAAGTAGTGGAGGAGTGTCTATGAGCGACTGTAGAAAGGATGCCCCATCTCTATCCATTAACGATATCTTCAAAGTGGCTAACTGCTCTATCGCCTCTCCAAGTAGCTAAATACCCTACCTCCTGCTGAGAGCATCAACTATTACGTTTATCTTCCCAGGAGTATAGACTATCTCATTGTCATATTCCTGGAGGAACTCAAGCCATTACCGCTATCTCAGGTTCAAGTCCTTCTGCGAGAAGATTTTCCTAAGACTCTGGTGGTCGGAGTAGACTGTAAAGCGCTCTCCCATCAGATAGTGCCACCACATCTTTAAGGCGAAGACCACTGCTGCTTACTCTAGGTCATGGGTAGCGTAGTTCTGCTCGTGCTACCTCAACTGTCATGAAGCACAAGTGATCACTACCCACTCCTACATCAGGACACACCAGAGTCTTTTCCCTGATGCATCGCAGTAAACTATGTACTCTCCGCCATCCTTTGGTAGCCTCAAGATGGGTGCACTCGTCAATCTCTGTCTCAGCTCCTAGAAGCTCTTTTGACATCTATCTGACCACACGGAGGTGTTCCCCTTCTTCGTCAAAGCTGAAAGTGGTGATGCAACTCTGGAGAAATCTGTCACAAATCTCCGATAGTACCTAGCCAGACCTAGGAATCTCTGCACCTCTATCACACTCATGGGTGGTTCCCATGCAAGTAATACCTCGATCTTCGTAGGATCCACAGAAACTCCCACCTCAGAGATGACGTGCCCCAAGAAGTGGATCTATCGAATCTAGAACTGACACTTAGAGATCTTACTATAAAGCTGGTGCTCTCTGAGTGTGTCCAGCACAACCCACAAGTGGTATGCATGCACCTCCTCAGTAGTTGAGTAAATCAGTATGTCGTCGATGAAGACTACGACAAATCGATTGAGGTAAGGCTGGAAGATCCTATTCCTGACACTCATGAACACTTCTGGAGTGTTGTTTATGCCGGAAGGCATAACCAAGAACTCATAGTGTCCATACCGACACCTGAAGGTCATCTTCTGCACATCCTCATCTTGAACTCTGAGCTGATGATAGCCTGACCTGAGGTCTATTTTCGAGAACCATTGTGCCCCCTTGAGCTGATCAAAGAGGTCATCTATCCTCAGGAGTGGATACATGTTCTTTACGGTCACCTGATTCAGGCGACGGTAATCGAAACATAGTCGTAAGCTCCCATCCTCCTTCTTGGAAAATAAAATTGGAGAAGCCCAGGGTGAAACACTGGGTCGGATGAATCCCTTACCCTGCAAGTACTCCAGATGTACCCACATCTCTTAATGATCAGTGGGTTCCATCCGATATCCTACAGTAGATATCGGGGTTGTCCCAGGGTACATGTCAATATAGAAGTCTACCTCTCTGTGAGGAGGTAGTCCTGGAACGTCATCAGAGAAAATGTCCGCAAACTAATCCACCACAATAAAAAAACTCGAACTCCGCACATCAACCGCTCCGAGAATGAGACTAGCCAACTGATATCTAATCTCATGCCCTCTCCTCTATGTAAGTCCATCCTGTGCTGCAAAGTCTCCCTTCTCACCAATGACAGTGAACCTACTCCCATCTGTGCAGACACACCACACTTTGTGCCTAATACAGTCAATCTGAGCATGGAATGTAGATAACCAATCCATGCCCAAGATGACGTCATAGGGCCTCAAATCCGCTACAAGAATATCACAGCCGAAGCTCTCTCCTCCTAGAGTAATCTCACACTGCCAGCACCATTGTGTAATCATCGAGTCTGCTCTCGTAGGAGTCTATAGCCGTAAGGATCGAGCCAACGGCTCCGTCGGAATCTCTGAGCTTCGAACAAAGGTAGCGGCAATAAAATAATGACACGCTCCTAGATGTGCACCGCATGGAGGGTGGATGGAACGAACTCCGAGTGGAAGAGGCTCTCGAAGTCCATCCAAAGTAGAGATTCCTCATAGTGCACTTGGAGCATCAGGATATACCATATACCTGCTTATGCGTGTAGGAGACTCGCCGCAAGGATCACCATGAGGTCAGCTGGTGTCCCTACTAATCTAAAGACTCGAACAACAACCTCTTGAAAATCCTCAGCTGGCTGAGGGTCCATCTCTCCGTGGAACTTGGGCGGCCTCTATCACTGAAACTCATGCAGCGCACTCAGGCAACACACACTCTCCACTACTGGGGTTGGTGGTATCAGTGGCCCAGCGGGTAGAGGTACTGCTGGTGCCTCCGCTGTAATGGGGCCCTGCACCGAGGCCTCGTCGCTCAGTGGGCTTCCATCTCGCATTTAATTAGGAAACCTAGCTGGCTATCATCATGGGGCCATCTTGAAAAGAAACAGCTATTCCACAGTTAATACAGTACACCCGGTGAGCTAACACAATGTAATCACAAAGAAAACTTTTTAAACACACATGCAATCAGTGTTTTCGAGCACTAAGTTGAAAATCAGAAGTCAGGGTCCTAGTGTATGGATATGTCGGCCGCCGCACCAACACTAGACTCCCTAGACTGATAACCACACTCAATACCCTTAACACTATTTCTTCACATGAAGAAATTATCAGATCCCTGAGTTCTATAGTAGAATCGACTCCTCTGATACCAATTTGTCACGACCCGTCCTTGGGGCTCATATCGTGACTACCCCAAGCCCACCTTCTATATGCCAGGGGATAGTGACTAGCACCAAATGCGTATATCCCGATAAATGGGAAGGAATTGCCTTTATATAAGTAAACAAACACAACAGAGTATGCAAGCTGAAGTATACACTAAGTAAACTATGTACAAAAGTAATTGTTGTAAAGTAAATGGGCCGGTATACACACCCAACTGAAAAACAGTACACCAGTAAAGAAAGAACAGTTGTAGTAAGGTAAACCAGCTACCACAGAGTTGTCCTCCGGATATCCCACCAGAAGGGTGGGTACAGATGGTCTCCTCATCTCTTCAAGTCCGGTCGTCCGCTCCGTGTACGTCCCATCAAGTTTTCCACCACTAGGTACCGTCCCATTCCACTAGACTCCACCTCGATCAGTGCTATCTGTCGTCTGCATCCAAAACAACATAGTGCGGGCATAGCCCATGTAGGGGTGAGTGTAAGATACTCAGTAGGGACCCTGAGACCCCCAAATGTCTCCCAGAATCCACGAAGGATAAACCACAAAGGAAAGATACAAACACGAAGTATCAACCAACTCTACTTAGGTATATGCCCATAAATATACCTAAGTCATCAATTCCAGTTCGACTCTAACTCAAGAGCCCAAGTACAACCCAGTCCACACAGGAAAGGAAGAAAATCATATCGTAGATAATGATTGGAAGTCAAGACTCACCTCACATAGGTATACTATTCCAGAAGGGGGTGGAGATGATAGATGTAGCCTCTGAATCATCTTCCCTACCGAACACACATAGGATCCAAGTACAGAAGTCGTCACAACCAAACCCATGTAGGATCCAAGTAAAGTAGTCATCACTACCAAACCCACGTAGGATCCTAGTACAGTCTTCATCCTTGCCAAACCCACGAAGGATCCAAGTACAGTCATCCTTGCTGCTGAACCCACATTGGATCCAAGTACAGTCATCATCGTCATCGTAGTCGCAGCCATCTCTAGGGTTCCCGCACACAGCACGCTCGATTTCCAGAGGGTCCGCTCCTCAAGTCAAAGATCAGTACATCAATTGTCATGATTTCTAGAGTTTATGTATCTCGTAGTTCCTTCCCACGTCATAGGGTAAAAAACCAAGAAACACGTGCCCAAGTCACGGAGAACAAGATGACCAATCCATTTCCCTAAAGTACATGGCATGTAAGTAAGAGATACACGACCTGTCTTCAGTCACCGGGTACTGCCCATGTGAAATGGCCTATGTCACAGGGCTGGTCATGTAGATAAGTAAGTACACAATGTGTGGTATGGTTAAGCGCCATGTCCAAACCACTAGGGTTAGTTCCATGTGCGCAGGTCATGCATGGCCGTGTGGTGGAATACATGCCTGTGTACTCTACCCCATGTCCGTGTATTCCCAGAATACACGCCGAGTCATCACGAAGCCGCTTCTTCCATGGTGAAGGTAGTACACGTCGTGCCTCTAGGACGTGTGGTTCTCCCCATGTCCTTATATCTCCCAGATTACATGTCGAGCCTCGTGAAGCCACTTCTTCCTTTCTATGAAGAGAATACATGTCGTGTTACTTGGTCATTTATTGTTGTCGGTGTCAGTGTATTTTCCCCAAATACACGCCATGTCCATTAAAGTCTCTTCTATCAAACATTGTGGAGAGTACTCGCCGTGTTTCTTGAGTCACAGGATGTGTGTTACTTTTCTAACATCCAAAATGGAGGCCACAATATTCTTTTACTACACAGTGTGTGCTCCAGGAGTACACACCGTGTATTCTGGAATTTTCTATAAAACGTCGCATCTGGCCAGCACGCCTCCCAAGGTGTTCGTTCTTCATTTCGATGATCCGATTTCTATGAAACTTCCTCTTCTAGGTCGCTCTGGCACTCTAAGGCCGTTTACGATGTTTTCGGGCCTCCGATTGGCTCTGAAAACATAGCTTGATTCACCGCTCAAGAACGGCTGATGAATTCCACAAATTCACAAGAACGAAGGAGGAATCAGGCCATGTTAGTTTGGTCTAATCCTTTCCGCATTAGTCCAATAACAAGCAGTTTAATAGGAACAACAACATGGAAGGAAAACCAATCATGATTCAATCCATACACTCCCCTAACTCAACATTCGATGATGAAAGTCGGCATCACGGTTGACGGTGTCACATGGTGCGGTTTCGTAGACGTCGACAGAGAACGTCAGAGGAGGAAGTGGAATCTCCTCTTTTTATCATGGAGGGAAGAAAACAAAGTGTGACTTTATTGGCGAGTTCCCACATCGGTGTTTCCATCCTTGCTGTGGAGGAGGAAAAGGAAGAAGAAATCGGGGTTGCTGAGGTGATGTTCTTCATTAGAGACTTGGCATTCTTCATTGAGGATGAAGTTCTTCAAATAAAACTAGAGCTCTCCACCCAAAGTCTCAACACAACAAGCCAACCAAAAAAATAAAATAAGGCTCCTCCTTATTTTATTAATTCATGCCATGCATTCAAATTTACAAAATTCAAAATCTAATTCACTTAATTAATTAAACCATGAGTTGTCTAATTAATTATGTGATAGGTTGGTAAGCTTTAATGAGGGGAAAAGGGGAGAGGAAGAGTTACTCAAATAAAGGGGGGAGTTCTAACGTTTAAAGGGGAGAGTTAGGGAGATAGGGAATGTGAAGGGTTGGGGCTCTTGTGGGCCCCACCTCACATTTATCCTCACATGGATAGTTATGAACTAGTGGTTCCCACCCCAACTCCCACACTTAGGATATAAACACTTAGAATAAAATAATAAATTTGTCCCACAATTTTATTCACTTATTATTTAATCCACATTTTTTAACACCTCCTCCCATGCAAACGCATCTTCGGTAAAGGTCATCTTAAGTAATTACCGGCGCTACGAGTTCATCGGTGCCCTCAGATTTCAATTCTGAGCACCTGTTCAAAAGATAGAAAAACCCGCACTTTCGTTCATTGAACTTACCCAAGCTAAACTTCAGAATAATTATTCCGAGCACACCGGGCCTCAGAATAAGGTGCCTTCAGAAACTGCGTACTCGTAAAATCCCAATTAATTTAAGAAAATATTTTCCTTGAAATTCATAGGTATTTACAATTATACTATGTTTAGTTTGAAATTAATGTTTCTTTTAATCATTATCAAAATATAATTTTAATTAAAAATGATCCTAATAATTACAATATATTTAAATATTATTATGTTTTTCTCCATGTAATTAGTTTTCCAGAATAAAAACAAGAGTTATTTGATCATATTATTCTTTACGGTATGGAAGACGTAACCTCATAATCATCAAATAATTATTCCCCTTTATTATTATTTTATTTAATAGGAATAAAATTTATCAAAATATATGGAATCAGATAAATGAATGGATTGGGTTGAAAATGTTAATGGAAATGACATTGTATTACATAAGAGACACATATATTATTATCTATTTCATAATGTAAATGGGGTTATACTAAATGGATTCATGATGAATTTAATAAAATAATCCTTATGAGAATGCTTGTATTGTAAGGAACATGAAATGATCTTGATTTCAATATAAAAAAATGATCCATATAACATTTTTGTGTTTAATAACATTGGTGAAATGATGAATTCTTAAGACAACTTGCATGGGAGGAAAAAATAATGATCAATGATATCATGATACATAGGCATTTTGTTATGATAATGTGACAAGGAATAAAAGACGTTGGTCATATTGATAAAATTTAAATGATTAGATTCATATAAAATTAGTCATGTTGAATTCTTTGGAAGATATATGGATATATTTCTATCTTCCTAACATATAGATTCATGAGAGATGATGGTGACATCCTAGTAAATCTTACACAAAGACCATCATAGTTTATAAGGATTTATTAAAACTCATTCTAAATGAACATGATAAGTATAAAGATGTTAATAACATATTTATATTGAAAAAAATGAAAAAGGTATAAGATTCTTCATTGAATGTATTGGTTATTAGAAGACAAATATAGCTCAAGGTAATAAAATTAAGGTAATTTATTTCTCTTAAACATATATGTAATCCATACAAGGTCAATGAGAAATAGAATAAATATTTCATATATTAATGTTTAAATTTAAGAAGTGTTTCCTTGAAATATACAATTTCTTAAAATATAAAAGATCTGTGATTTTTTCTGACATATATGGTTTAAAATTTCATTGGAACCTAGGATAATTTATTTAGAGTTTTTTCTTCAGTCAATAACCCAAATAGAATCATTGGTGAGTTTTATATCTATAAGATTTAAAGGGGATCATCAAGACCATGAAAAAGATCCAGATATCCTTATAAATGGTGATGTGAAATTCCAAATGCCTGATGGAATCTTCTTTGAGTTACAGGTTTTTTAACATTGAAAAAGTGTATGGAATGATTTAATATTTTTGGTCTGCTGGATGAAGTAGGATTTGAAAGGTGATTTATGAATGGATTATGGATGATTATTAGATGTTCTATGATTTTACTAGAGATGTAAACAATCGATTTTCATATCAAATATAAATATTATGTAGATAAATAATTTTTATAGTGAGAACTTATGACTCTTTGATGTTTTAGTTTTTCATTCTAGGGAACATAAGGAAAAACAGATGGGGGTCTTAAGGGATGTAGGTATAATATTTCTAGGAAATATGTATTTCAAATATTTTGATAATTATATACATGAAGAATAGTGGACTGTGTCATTTAACATTAATAAATGGACACCTATATTATATACATTAGAACATGTGAATAAATTTTTTTAGTTGGCATACACAAATTTATTCTCATGGAGAGTATTTATACAATATAAAATTCATCAATGATTCAATACGTTAAGTATGAGTTTATATCCTTAAGAAAGTATTAGGTATTTTTAGTTACTATTTTATGGAGGCTTGTGGAGGGAATGAAACTAAAAATAAGCTATTGATGGTAAGGAGTCTTATTAGTATATAACATGTTAGCAATGTTTCACGGAGTTATTTATAGGTAAATTTAATTAGGGGTTTCAATAATATATTGGTTATAAATATAACACAATTTAGTAGAGTACATAATTAATACACTAGTTGTGGATAATAGGAGTATTAAATTACAATCTAGAATTTCCAATGAAATTTCGAAAAGATAATTTTGTTATATATATTATCTTATAGAAATAAGTACTTTTCTACCATTGGGGTAAAAGCATAATAATTACCATATATAAATATATTATTTATTAAAAATATTTATTACCATATATACCTAACCACATTTAGGATAATAGTTTAAGATAATTATAAAAAAACATAACACATAAAAATAACACTCTCAACCAAATGGGATTTTTTTCTAACAAAACTGGACACATCAAATGCTATATAAAATTTATTATTTGAAAAAAACCAAAATAAAACATGACTATATAATTATTAAAACACATAGTTATACATTGAAAAAAATATTTTAAATTATGGGAGGAGAACATAAACCCTAATAAAGAGTGTAAAATAAATAGAAACGCATTACCCAGTTGAAAATCATTAAAATCCATGAAAAATACCATTTGTTAAATAAACCCTAGTAATTTAAGAAAAATGAACAAATATTACAAACATATATCATCTTATCTTATAAAAAATCAATATAAATTTAACTCATACACAGTCATAAAGGTTCCTTGAATTCTTATTAGGACATCTTATATCATTATGGAAAAATTACACCCCATGAATTTGAAAAAAAAATATCTAGTTCATACATTTAAATTGGGTAAAAATCTATAAACAAAGATAGTGAACATACCTATAATTATAATCACGTTGTACATTATGGATGGGTCATTCTAGAGTTGGATCATGCACTGTGGTCTCATAAGATACAATTATTTAACATGTATATTGTATGGATATATTGGCCCTAGACACCATCATTTATAATATCCAAGAACCACAATGTGTATAAACACATACGAGACAAAATTTAAATAATTATTAATAAAACACATAAATGTTTATATTTTATCCAATAAACACATAGGTTTTTAATTAGCACATAAAAATACGATAAAAGAATATCTCGTCCAATTATGTATTAGAGTAAAATTAAATCCCATAATAGAATATGTATAATTGTTCATAAAAAGAAGAAAAAGATTATTTCATGAAATCCTTAGGCAATGATTTAACAAAAATACTTGAAAATGAAATAAATTAATGGTTTAAAAGAAAACCCTTTATGACTTTGGTAATTTATGAGTATGAAGTAATGTAAGACAAAACTTGGTGTATAATTATGATTATTATCATTTGACTATATATAAGGCCCCAGCCTTAAACCTTACTTAATATTGAATTAAATGAATAATTCACATTGAGGATCTCTTCAGGTTTAGAGTTTTAGAGAATTAGAACATAACTACTACATCTCAAAATATTACAAAGTAGACACTTCTACTAAGTTTCCATAGAATAAAAAACCCTTAAAAAGAAACATGCCTAGTTCCAAGTTTTATATAGCATGACTTTCCCTTGATCCCATCCTTGACCCTATTCCACATTAGTTCATGTGAAAAACATTTCAAAAAAACTTGGGGTGAGCATAAAAAGCTCAGTAAGGGATACACAAAGAATGAAAACTGATAGTTTATCAAAACAACAAGTAAACCATGTATACTTTATCAAAGTAATACTTTTCACCTTTATGAAGTAGTAAAAACTCTTCACTGAATAAAATATCATTAATTACCCTTTTGTAACCAGAATATTACCATAAAACCAATAAAAAGATCACATAACATATAAAGGTAACTTGGAACATAAACATACTTAAGTGGAATAACCATATGGTCAACTTCCACACATATCACTTAATGGAATAGCCATACGGCCAACTTCCATACATACTTAATGGAATACCCATACGGCCGACTTCCATACCCAATGCATTGGAGGTTATAACGCAACCACCCATCCTTGTATTCACGGCACCACCCGTAATATGGTTTATCACGTAACCACCCGTCAAATGTCCAAGTACCATTATAAAAATCATAAGACATAAAACAAAAAAAATTCCACACTTTGATCACAATATATCACTTCAATATATTGACATAAAAAATCCATTATAAAAATCATTTTCAATACCAAAATACATAAAAGAGTATATGGTATTTATTTCATTTAAAAAAAACATTACGGATTTTTCAGGAAGCCAAAGACCAAATAATACTCGCGGCGGCGGAAAAGGTTGTTGTCACCGCGTACGTTAAAAAAACATTCCTTTTGTCGTTTTGTAAAACGCTTCGTAGAAAAAGATTCATTTTGTATAAAAGTAAAAGTCAAAGGGGTTTATACACCGTATAAAAGAAATTTTTGTATAAAATGAAATATGCCTCAATCAAAGGTGATTGAGACGAAGTCCCTTACCTCGGGTCCGACTTGACTCGATCGTTCTTTAACGTCCTGAATAATAAACTTGAGTTAATTTATATTTTCTTAAAAACATTTTTAAAGTTCATTATTCCTTTTATATCACTTATTTCCATGTTATAAACATTATGTAATCATTTAGGTTAATAATGTTTTTTTTGTCGATATTTGGTTCTTAAGTCGAAAGTGGACTTCTTACAATTACATGTTGTTCGTGTGGTCAAAGGTTATTTTTATCCAGAATGACATTCCTGATTTGGATATCATATATATCATGTATATCTATAATATACATGTATTTATAATATCACATAATCATTTATAGGTAAGAAATGAAATGCACCGTTCATCGAGACGGTAAGCTGTACGTACGCATGAACACTACTTTCATTTCTATGTCATATTAATGGAATTAAAACTAAATGAGAGGTATGTATATTTTATTTCCAGAATTATATTAATCATTTAGATGTAACATACATCATATATATCCATTATATATATGTACTTATAATAGTACATTACATTTGGGGATAAGAAATGAAATGCACCGTTCATGGAGACGGTAAGCCGTATGTACGCATGAACGCTACTTTCATTTCTATCTCATAATTTAATGAAAAGAAAATAATAATGATATAGAGGTATATTATAATTCCAGTATAACATCATATATAATAACTTTAAATCCATTCTTTATACGTCCCACATATGGCATTAACGAATCAAATCACTTTGAGGGGGCGGTAGTCCGCACTTCCTAAAATGAAGATATAGTGTATACCCATAATGGAATCCATAAAGGTATGACATAAATAAAAAAATACAGAAGATTAAGGAAAACATAAACATATTATATATAATATATAAATATAGTTACATCTTAATGGCCACCTTTAAAGGTGTTATATGAGTGTTTGAACAATCATTATTTCGTGAGGTAGAAATTCGCCATCCATAGAAACAGTATGTTCCTTAACCATTAGATGTAGGTGTGTGTAAGTGTAGATCTAATAATTATTATAAAAACATCCTAGTATATGTAAGATACTGGTTTTGTTACAAAAAAATGAATAAAAAGAGTTTAGGGGGTTGGAGAAGCAAAATAAAACAAAAGGACTCAAGTGAAGATATTACCTTAAAATCAGGTAACTTTCTTTGGTTTGAGCTCAAAGGATTCCTTGGGAAGACTTATGCCCAAATTGAGGCTTTTAAGAGTAATATATGGATGTGGAGAGACAAAATGCGCAGGGTTTGGCCGAGCCAAAGGCTTTGGAAGTGTGGGTAAAGAGGTAGAGGTGGGGGCCTTTTATAAGAGGAGAGGAGGGGCACTCTTGGAAAGTAAAGAAATGTTACTTTATTTTAAAATGAGTTTCGGATTCAAAAGGTCCCACATTGATATAATTCGAGTATAAGGTGGTAAGGGTTCGAAATATACCCATCCAATAGGTTTTGTACATGTTTAGGTCATAGATTTTACAGTATCTTTTCATTTTATTTAAATCCTTTATTAATGAGGTAGTCGCTGCATCATCATGATGTCATATATAATTCAATATATTTAATGTCTAAAAATTATAAAAAAAATATCATGATGTAGGAAATATTATTATATTTCTAATTAATATTTATATTAAAAAATCTGACTTGTATAACCCCATGTAAAAATTGTTTTAGTAAAACAACTCATGTTTGTGACATTTTTATTTTAACATTAAATAAAAAGGTATTAATGTCATTTTCCAACTAAAGTGGCTCCATGGGGTCCCCAAGTTGACCCATGGATTTTCTTGGTCAGCCATGACACATAAAATGAGGTTAGGACATGTGTAAAGTTCATTTCATATTATTAAAACGTTATTTTTACCTTAAACTACACTAATTACCTCTAATCGCAATTAAAACTTAATAATTTACTATTCACCAAAAAAATATTTTAATCCCATTGAACCACATTTTACTTCTTAATGACAACCATTTATGTAGGATTTTTGAAATTCAATACACAGAGGTGGTAAAATTTCATTTAAACAAAAAATCAGTTTATTTAAGTACAACTTAGTGGTTTCACTATTCATCAAAAATTGAAGTTTTTCAGAAAAATACCAAACATCACCCTAAGCTATATTTGATATTCCGAATTCAAAAATAAAGTCCATTTTAAAAAATTCACAACATATAAGTTGCATTAATTAATTTAATAATTAATTCCCGCTGTTAGAGAAAATAGCGTGTTTTTATGAAAAAATAAGTATCAAAAGATTGGCACTAGTTTAAGTCTGATTTAAAATCGAAATTAATTCCAACGTCCACTATTGGATTCAATGGTAAAAAAATATTCTAATTTCACTTTAAAACCAATTCAAAAGATAATCTAATCATATAAATAAATTATATTAAAAAGAGGTTTTGAATTAAAATACAACATTTTACACTATTCATTAAAAAAATGAACTTTATCGGAAAAATATCAAAAATTTACAAAAAGTAAATTTTGATGTCCCAATTCTAAATAAGAGTTTTATTTAGTCCCATAGAATGTATAAGAGTGAACAAAACTATATTTAATGACAGTTCGCCATCAAAAGGTGATAAGTGAACCTTTAGTGAAAATTATGGTATAAATGCCTAAAATTGAATTCTTTCCATATTTTAAGCCTTTATCTTTTATTGAATAAATGTAAAAACATTTAAAAAACATATATAATAATATTTTAGTTATTTCTATCCATTCCCGCCAATACAATGGCTACATGTTAACTACCATTTAAAATAATATTATTATATTACTAGTGTGCAACGTTAGTTTTCAAAGAAACTCATCGTTGCGTATCGAGAACGCTATCGAACATAAAAACCCATTTTAATTAAAATTAATATTTAATTCGAAAATATTAATAAATATGAAAATTCTTTATTCTTTATTTACCTAGGATGTTACACTCTAATATAAAATAAGAATAATTCAAAATCATAATACACAAATCATATTATACATTAATTATTAGTAACATAAAAGATGTCTCGAAGAAAGGAAGTTGATACATGAATCCCCTTTCCATGAGACATGACTCGCTTTATATGTCTGGTAAAATCACGATTATTAATATTATATTAATTATATTAATAATTAAAAACTTTTTTCTTGTGAGTTACATTAGTATTAATCATTTTTTATTCATTTATTATTATTTATTTTATTTTTATTAAAATATGGTTTCATGCATTCATTTTTTAGATTATTTTTCAGTAACCACCAAATAGTTATTGATTAATCATATTAGTTAATGATCCTTTTTCAGTTTTCATGTTATCTATATAAATGAAAAAGGTATTTGTCAATTCAATTTTAGAATAAAATGAGTTTAATAGTTTAGGAAATGGTTTCCATTTTGATAATCTTACTTGATAACATCATTTTTTATGGTTAGAAGTAACTATAATTTTTAATTTTGATTATCCTTATTATAATGAATATTAATAAATTATATAAAAAACCATGAAATAAATTTAATAATAATGATATATTACATAATGATATAAATTTTTAAATATTATCTATGAATTATTCGTGTTTATGACAACATCAATATTCCCTTAGAGTTTAATCACTATTGTTCATGATTTTTTAAAAAAGAGTTTAAAGGAAGGGAGGATATAAAAAATAGTTCATTTTTTTTAGTATTTTCATAATGTCAAGATACTATTTAATATTAATTTTAAATATAACTTATTTTTTTTAATTAGTAATAGTATAATTACAACGTAATGCCACCAATTTTTCTGAAACACATTTTTATTTTGAAACGACATATTAAAGAAATTTAAATGAATGGTAATGGATTTTTTAATATAATATGTAGATAAAAATGATGAAAATACCTAGATAATAAAATAATATAGTTAAATAATGTAGGGGGGTTTAAAGAGATTTAATGTAATCGACCACAAATAAGAAAATAGAACGAAGATTTGAAATAATATCATTTCTCTATATTTCACCTCTATTGGATTGAGTCTGAAACAACTACTGAAGTAATTTTTGGATACAAAACCTTAATAATGTTTTTATATAAGATTAGATATAATTTTTTTATTATTATGTATAAAAATAATATTATATGATTTTATTTTGATAGGATAAAATGATTCCATATTTATAAGAAACAATTTATGGTTTTTTTACCATGCTTATGTATTCAATTGTTAGTGATTTAATTTTAAAATTGGAAATGGAACCAAGTGTATATAATAAAATATTATATACAGTTAGAAAAAGAAAAAATGTACTCGTTGTAAGGTTCTTGGATCTTTAAATAGTTGTATAAATCTTTTTTAACAAAAAATATTATTTAATGATATTTTTTATGTCATTCATCCAATTTGACATTAAAATATATTGATAAAATTAATATTTATGTTTATACATTTTCATAAATTTTTATGTAAAATTTTGATGCTAAAAAATCATTCAACACCATATTTCAAGTAAAATTATCATTTTAATTATTTTTTTAAAAACTACTATAACTTTTACCTTTCTTGCACTAGAAAGGAGTCAACAATGTGTACACCATTTAAAAATTATCCTTCTAATTATAAATATTAAATAAATAATAAAATTAAGATAATTTTTTAATTAATAATTAATATTATATAAATTCATTGATAATTTATTCCTATTCCTACCTATATCATGAAATATTTTAAATAATAATTTTTTTCCATTAACAACATTTCTCAAACATATAGTATAAATTTAGATAATTATTAGGTTGTGTTTTTTCAAAATTAAAAAATATATATAGAAATGATATCTTATAAAATATATGTATCTTTCATGTTGAAAATATTCTTATCATATCTTAAATATTAAGTCTAAGAGTTCAATTTTTACTTTTGAAAAGTTGTTTATACACTCTGTCAACAATAATAAATGGTTTAAATTTTATATAGAAATAAAAAATTAATTTGTATTAATTAGATAATATTAATATCATATTTTAATTAAATAATCATCAATGATACATGATATATGTGTATAATTGTTTTTTTTTATAATTTTAGATAAGAATGTGATAATATGAGGTAAAATCCCACTTGAATTTAAAAAATTATTTTAAGTTATTTAAATAAAAATGTGTAACTGAACACATACAAAAATTTAATTACAATATTATACATAGAAATAAATTATATATAATAATATAAAATAAATAAATAGAAATAATGATAACATATTTATGATTCTATAATAATTCCTAATGAATAACTGTTTTTATATATCACATTTCCAATTTACCACCCTGTCTTATTTATTAATAATTTTAATCAAAATAATTTGCATAAAAACATCTCAAGATGTTTTATAATAAATTATTTTACGAATATAAATGCAAAAATGGGAATAATAAATATTAAATTAATATGAATTATATAATAAAAATCAATTTTCTTTAAAAATGAAATATTTCATTATAAACGTAAAGAGTATATATTTATATATATCTTAATTAATGAATTTAAATTATTATCCCAATAATTAATTTAAATATAAATCCACATAATAAAACTAAATATCCACATATAAAATATCTTATAATTACATATATAATAAATCATATTAAGGAAATTTATTTAACCTCTGTAGAAAACATCTCTTAGGATGTGAAATAACCATGCCAATTTGGAATGTATAATTGGTATCTAAATAACTATACAATATATTTTGGAGTTACAAGATTATATATATAAATATATATATTGAAATATATATTTTTTGAATAAAAATAATTTCATATGATGAATAAGAATTCTTTTGTTCAAAAAATATGGGTCTTCACATTCTCCCATACATAAATAATTTGGGACCACCAAATTATGATCAGTAAATAAAAAAAATTTGGATCCCAACATTGACATAATATTATAGTTTGATATTAAGAACATATTTAATCTCTTTATCACCAATTAGATTATCAATATTCAAGGTTTTATATACCTCCCATCGTAGATTCACAAAATAAGTTAAATCATTTCCCAGAAAAATATAATTGACACATAATAAAATCTCATACCATACATAAGGGTTATCTATACAGGAATATACTATTATTCAAATAAACCTGTCACGACCCGCCCTCGAGGTCCGTGCCGTGACTACCCCAAGCCCGCCTTCCATGGGCCAGGGGCTGGCGACTAGCACCAAGGCGTAATTCCTGGTGAAAAGGGAAGGCATTGCCTTTGTAAAGTAATCAAACACCACAGAGTAAGCAAGCAGAAAGTAAACACTAAGTAAAAAACAGAGTACAACTGAAAGTGCGGAAAAAGTAAATGGGCCAGTATACAAACCCAAACTGAAAGTAAAATACAACTCGAAAGGGAAAACAGAAACTGCAAGTAAAAGCCGCTACACCGAGCTGTCCACTGGAGATCCCACCTGAAAGATGGGTATAGATAGCTCCACAGCTCCACGGGTCCCACTGTCCGCTCCGAGTACGTCCCGCCCAGTGGTCCACCTCCAGGTACCGTCCTGCTCTACAAGCCTCAGCCAAGATCAACGTTGTCCATCATCTGCAACCAACACAACGTGGTGCGGGCATAGCCCGTGCAGGGGTGAGTATAAGCTACTCAGTAGGGACCCCGAGACCCCTGAAGGTCTCCCGAAATCCACAAAGGATAAACCACAAAGAAAGGTACAATCACGAAGTAACAACCGACACTGCTTAGGTATATGCCCATACATATACCTAAGTCATCAATTCCAAATACTCTCCAACCTCCGAGCCCAAGTACAACTCAGTCCACACAGGAAAGTAAACTTATTCCACACAGGAAAGCAAAACGTAGTCCACACAGGATAGCATAACACAATCCACACAGGAAAGCAACAGGATTCAGCTCACACAGGTATACTTCTTCGAAAGACGATAAAGATGATCTCTGATCCATCTAAGTCTCCAGACCCACGAAGGATCAATAGGTAACTAACCCCCACAAAAGACCCACACAGGATCGGGCCCACACAGGACCTTTAGCCGCTGGTTCACACAGGACCGCTGAGCGCAAAGACCCACACAGGATCGGACCCACACAGGATCGGACCCACACAGGACCTGTAGCACTGATCCACGTAAGATCGCTGAGTGCTGTAGTCGTCGTCGTCGAATCCACACAGGATCTCTGTACTGTCGTCGTCGCAGTCACAGTAGCAGTAGCAGTAGCAGTAGTAGTCATAGTCGCAGCCAGCACTAGGGTTCCCGCACACAGCAAGCTCGTTCAGGAGGGTCCGCTCCACGAGCCGAGAGGCTGATACATCAACTGTCACAGAGTCCAGAGTTGATGTATCCAAAAGTTCCGTATCGTCAACAGGAACTCAACGCAACAGACGGCGCGTCGATCGGACGCCCGGTCTGAGAGTTATTGGCTTTTTCGTCCCAGGGGCCCGGTTGGTTTTTAAGGCAAAACCAGCCCGACCGTACTCCACCTGCGTCCAAACCTCGGGTGGAGTATGCCAAAAGATCCGTCTCACTAAGAGGAACATAACAAAGCTGATGGCACGTCAATCAGACGTCTGTAGCTCAAGATATGAGCATTTCTGCTCCGAATGCCCGGTTGGTTTCGTGAACGAACCCACCTGGCCGAACTCAAAGTATTCCGAAACATTGAGTTCGATATACTGAATCGACCGTCTCGATCAAAGGATCGCAATGCCGCTGACGGTTCTTAGATCGGAGGTCCGTGGATCAAGTTATGGCCAAAAGACCGAAGTCGTCTTG
The DNA here is from genome assembly GCA_963277665.1 of Viscum album. Lineage (NCBI taxonomy): Eukaryota > Viridiplantae > Streptophyta > Magnoliopsida > Santalales > Viscaceae > Viscum > Viscum album. The sequence continues at coordinate 1,874,301,036 of OY728137.1, read as the reverse complement.
AAAACGGGGGGTCCCGGTCCGGCCCGACCCGGCCCGACCCCCCCCCCCCCCTGGGTCGGCCCGAACCGGGTCGACCCGACCTGGGTCTGACCCGGCCCGGCTGGTGGCGGTCCGGCGTGGCGGCGCTGGCCGGCGCGGCCTGGCGCCGCTTGGGGCCACGCGCGGGGGGCTAAGCCCTCGCTGCTTCATTATGGCGGCGCGGCTTTTATCCTCGCCTTTTGGAGAACCGGGCCCCTTCGTGGGGGCCTTCTTGAGGAAAACCGGGGGGCCGCATGCCCCCCTCAACGAAACCGCCCCCCCTCATAAATGGGGGGGCTTTTGAGTTGACCGGGGGAATTAAATTCCCCCGGTCTTTGACCTTCCGGCTGGCCACCTGGCCGGCTGGTTTTTCTCCAGTGGGACCGGCAAAGCCGGTCCCCTTCCGGCTTCCGACACCGGCGGCCCGGCGAGCCGCCGGTCTTCCCGTCTCGCCGCGGCCCGGAACCGGCCGCGGTGTTCATCATCCGGCGCGGTGCGACGGCACCGCGCCCCGCCGCCGCGGCCCCGCTTCGGCCGCGGCGCCTTCGATTCCCCTCGATGCGGCGCGACGGCGTCGCGTTCATGATGATCCTTCCACGGCGCGGCGCGACGGCGCTGCGCAATTCAACCGAGCGAATTCCCGCGTGGTGCGAGGGCACCACGCCATCTCGTCATTCACAAGAAAAATAATAATCATCACGAACAAAAGAGGGGGAATTCGGCCGTGTTTGTGCGGTCCGACTCCCCTATCATTAGATGATAACTCTTAAATATTTAAACACAAGATTATCATTCTAGAACCAAGAACGAGAGTAAATAATAACCAACAACAACCCCTACCTTGGGTTCAATTTCGAAGATCGTCAATGACCCGTGGAAGACAATGTCGCGGAGGTCGAGCGTCGCGGTAATCGTTCGTCAAATCCGATGACGAAGAGGTACATCCGAAGAGGTACGTTGTTGGAGAATCTTCGTAAGCCAGCGAAGGAAGTCCGAGGAGGAATCGGCGTTCCCTTTCGTTGACACGGAAGACGTTGTCGATCTTCAGATACAACCGGCTACGAAGAATAGAGGAGCGGCGTTCTTCGTCGGAGCTCGAAGGTTCTTCGCGTTCTTCGTCAAGCTTGAAGAAGAAGAAGAAGAAAAAGAAGAAGAAAGCTTCAAATCTCTCAAGAGGCTAGAGAATTCTATCCAAATAAAATAAGCTAAAAGCTTATTTTATTTACTCAACCAAACCTTTTGAAATTCAATGGTTTGAAAAAGATTAAACAACTCAACCTAATTAATAAGCTAAGTTGTCAAGATCATTTAAAAGGGGAGTAAGGGAGTTTTGAGAGGAGATGAAAAGTTGGGTTTCGTGTGGCCCCCACCACACTTAATCCTCCCAAGGGAGGTTAAGTGGATGTGGGTCCCACCTTTAACTTCCTTTGAGAGGAGTTAACCAACAAGTAAGAAAAATAAAAAGTGTTTCACTTTTTTATTTAACTTCTTTTAATTCTCCCAAAAACTAACTTTCGTCCCGCAATAAACGCAACTTTGGAAAAGGTCTCCTTAAGCGATTATCGGCGCTGCGAGTTCATCGGTGTCCTCGGATTTCAATTCCGAGCACCGGATCAAAAGTTAGAAATTCCCGCTCGTTCGTTCACTGAACGTACCCGAGCCAAACTTCGAAAATTGATTCCGGGCACTCCGGGCCTTGGAATCAGGTGCCGTCAGAAACCGCGCTCTTGTAAAATTCCAAAGAAAATTAAGAAAAAATTTCCCTTGAATTTTACGGGTCTTTACATTACTCCCACCTCAGGGATTTACTTCCCCGTAAAGATACATCAAAACTAGGGAAACAAATGTGGCTACTGAGCACGCATCTGAGCCTCCCGCTCCCATGTGCTCTCCTGGAGGTTCCCGTGCTTCCATCTGATTCGCACAAGAGGAATCGATCTCCCACGTAAGACCCACTCCTGTCGATCCTCTATCTCCACCGGAACCTCCGTAAAAGTCGCCCCATCGTCAACGTCAAGCTCCCCATGGTCAATGATGTGCGTCGGGTCGTGCACATATCTCCTCAGCTGAGACATGTGGAAGACGTCGTGCACCCGGTGCAACTGAGGTGGTAGAGCCAGGTGATACGCCACCTCGCCAATCCTGCTAAGGACCTGGAAGGGTCCGATGAAGCGCGGAGATAACTTGTCGCCTCGGCCAAATCTCTGAATACCACGTCGAGGTGAGACTCGCAAGAAGACATGATCGCCATCCTCGAACTTTAGTGGCCTCCTCCTCCTGTCAGCATATGACTTTTGCCGGCTCTGAGCTCTCCTCATCCGCTCCTGGATGACCTGGACCTTCTCTGTCGTGGCCTGGACCATCTCCGGTCCCACCAGTGCTGACTCCCCAGGGTCTGTCCAGCACAAAGGAGATCTACAAGGTCAGTCGTACAACACCTCGTACGGTGACATCCCGATGGTGGAGTGGTAGCTGTTGTTGTACGCAAACTCCACCAAGGGTAGGTGGTCCTCCCAACTAGGACCAAAGTCGAGGACACATGCGCGGAGCATGTCCTCGAGAGTCTGAATGGTCCTCTCCGTCTGACCATCCGTCTGAGGATGAAAAGCTGTGCTCAGATGTAGCTGCGTCCCGAATGCCTCATGTAACCCCTTCCAAAGCCGGGAAGTAAAGTGAGCATCTCGATCGGAGACGATAGATGATGGAACACCGTGGAGCCGCACAATCTCCTGAACTTAGAGACGTCCCAAGGTCTCCACTGAGCCCTGCTCTCTGATGGGTAAGAAGTGTGTCGACTTGGTGAGTCGGTCAACAATCACCCAGATAGAGTCGTGACCTCTGGAAGTGCATGGAAGTCCAGTCACGAAGTCCATAGATATGCCGTCCCACTTTCACTCCGGAACCTCCAAGGGATGTACCAAGCCTGCTGGTACCTGATGCTCTGCCTACACCTGCTGGCAGGTGAGGCATCGAGAAACGAACTCTGCTACTCCCTTCTTCATGCCGGGCCACCAGTGCTGTCGTCTGAGGTCCTGGTACATCTTCGCCACTCCAGGATGTACCGCCAAAGGATAAGTGTGAAACTCTCTCAGAACTTCCTCTCGCAAAGCGACTGGTACCATGGTACGTCCTCTGAAAAGGATGTCGTGCTCTGCTCCAAGGGAGAAACCATCAGGCGCCTGTCCCGAGGATATCAGTACACGCCGTGTCTCACAGTCAGCGTCCTCACGCTGTGCCTCTCTGATCCACTGCAGTAGTGGAGGGGTGACTGTGAGAGACTGGAGGAAGGCTGCTCCATCTCTATCCACGAAGGATATCTGTAAAGAGGCTAGCTGCTCCGTCGCCTCCTCAAGTAGCTGAATGCCCGTCCTCCTGCTGAGGGAATCGGCTACTACGTTCCCCTTCCCAGGAGTATAGACTATCTCAAAGTCATAGTCCTGGAGGAACTCGAGCCATCGCCGCTATCTCAGGTTCAGGTCTTTTTGTGAGAAGATATACCTGAGACTCTGATGATCGGAAAAGTCTGTAAACCGCTCGCCCATCAGATAGTGTCGCCATGTCTTCAGAGCGAAGACCACTGCTGCAAACTCCAGGTCATGGGTAGCGTAGTTCTGCTCATGCAGACTCAATTGACATGATCCATAGGCGATCACGGCCCGCTCTTGCATCAGAACACATCCGAGTCCGGTCCCTAATGCATCGCAGTAGACAACGTACCCTACTCCCTCCTCAGGAAACCTCAAGATAGGTGCACTGGTCAATCTCTATCTCAGCTTCTGGAAGCTCTGATGACATCTGTCTGACCACACGAAGGGTTTCCCCTTCTTCGTCAAATCTGTGAGTGGTGCCGCAACTCTAGAGAAGTCCGGCACGAATCTCCGATAGTATACAGCTAATCCCAAGAAACTCCGAACCTCAGTCACGCTCCTGGGTGGCTCCCATGCTAACACAGCCTCGATCTTCGCAGGATCCACTGCAACTCCCGCCTCAGAGATAACGTGTCCCAAGAAGTGGACCTCACGTATCCAGAACTGGCACTTTGAGAGCTTACCATAAATCTGGTGCTCTCGGAGTGTGTCTAGTACAACTCGCAAGTGATAGGCGTGCTCCTCCTCAGTCGTAGAGTAAATCAGAATGTCGACGATGAAGACCACGACAAATCGATCGAGGTATGGCTGAAAGATCCTGTTCATGAGGTCCATGAACACTGCTGGAGCATTGGTTACGCCGAAAGGCATAACCAAGAACTCATAATGGTCATACCGACATCTGAAGGCCGTCTTCTGCACGTCCTCGTCTCTGACTCTGAGCTGATGATAGCTTGACCTGAGGTCTATCTTCGAGAACCATTGTGCTCCCTTGAGCTGATCAAAGAGTTCATCAATCCTCGGTAGCGGATACATGTTCCTCACTGTCACCTGGTTTAGGCGACGATAGTCAACACAAAGTTGCAAGCTCCTGTCCGCCTTCTTGGCGAACAATATCGGGGAAGCCCAGGGTGAAACACTGGGTCGGATAAACCCCTTGCCCTGCAAGTCCTCCAACTGTACCCGTAGATCTCGAATCTCGGTGGGGGCCATCCGATATGCTGGAGTCGATATCGGGGCTGTCCCGGGGTACAAGTCAATATAAAAGTCTACCTCTCTGCGTGGAGGTAGCCCTGGAACGTCGTCGAGAAAAACGTCCGCAAACTGATCCACCACTGCAGGAAAACCAGGACTCCACATGTCAACTGCTCCAAGGATGAGGCTAGCCAACTGATGAGTGATGGGCTGTCCTCTCCTCCACGGAAGTCCATCCTGTGCTGCTAAGGCTCCCTTCTCGCCGGTGAAGGTGAACCTGCTCCCGTCGGTGCGTACACATCGCACCTTGCGCCTAAAACAGTCAATCTGCGCATGGACTATAGATAGCCAATCCATGCCCAAGATGACGTCATAAGGCCTCGACGCTGCTACAAGAAGATCCCAGCCGAAGCTCTCGCCTCCTAGAGTGAGCTCACACTGCCGGCACCGGTGCGTAATCGTCGAGTCTGCTCCCGTAGGAGTCTCTATCCGTAAGGATCGAGCCAACGGCTCTGTCGGAATCTCCGAGCTCCGAACAAGGGCAGCGGCTATGAAAGAGTGACTCGCTCCTGTGTCTATAAGAACTGTAGAAAGGGTGGAATAGACACAGATAGTACCCCGAATCATCTTGGGTGCACCGTGGTCGTAGGCCTCTGCTGCCTGGAGCTGTGCATGTCTCTGTCCGCCAGCTCCCTGTGGTCGGGGTGGACCTCCTGGTGGTGGTGGTGGCAGAGCCTCAAAGAGTTTCCCACCACCGGCTGCTCGGCCAGCTCCTCTACCTCGTCCGCCTCCTCCCTGCGGACCTCCACGATCGACCCTCTGCCTCTGCCTCGGTGGTACATCAACTGTCTGCTGCTCCTCGGCACGGCGGGTCGGGCAGTCACGAGCCATGTGGCCCTGCCCGCCGCACGAGTAGCACTGTCTGCCTCTCGAAAGATTGGCTCCGCGCTGTGTTCCCCGCACTGCTGAGCCAGTGTCCTGAGGTCGTCTGCCCGAAGGTCTGGTCTTCCTGGACCCCTGAGTCATCCGTCGACTGCCTGCTGCAGATGACTCTGCCACGTGCCGCCCTGCGGTGGGTTGCTACGCTGGTGTAGACTCAGCAAGGAAGCTCTTGATCAAAAGGGCCCGCTCCAGTACTCCTGTCTGAGTCGGTATGCTGAGGGAGATTAGCGATGCCCTGATCTCGTGTCTCAAACCCTTCTTGAAGGTTCGGGCCCGAAAGAATGGTTCTCGTACCATGTCGGTCGAGTAGCGCGAGAGATCGGTAAATCTCACCGAGTACTGAGCGACCGTCATGCTGCCCTACCGCAGCTGGAGAAGCTCCTGGATACACACCGCACGAAGGGTGGCTGGGACGAACTCCGAGCGGAAGAGGCTCTCAAAGTCCGTCCAAGGAAGAGATGCCTCGCCGTGCACCTGGAGCATCAAACTCCACCATCGTTCTGCTGTTGCGTTTAGTAGGCTCGCAGCGAGGATCACCATGAGGTATGCTGGTGTCCTCACTAGCCTAAACACACGTACTACTGCCTCCAGCCAGTCCTCTCCTACCTGGGGGTCTGTCTCCCCGCGAAACCTGGGCGGTCGCTGGCGCTGAAACTCATGCAGTGCGCTGAGGCGACGTGCATCGTCAGCGGCTGGTGCTGGAAGTATCGGTGGCTCGACGGGTAGAGCTACCGCCGGTGCCACTGCTGACAAAGGGCCCTGCACCGAAGCCTCGTCGCTCGGTGGGCTGTCATCACACTCGACTCTCGGAACCCTAGCTGGCTGCTGTCGTGGGGCCATCCTGAAAAGGAAACAGGTGCGCCACGGTCAGAACAATATACCTGGTGAGGTGATATAAGTAATCACAAAGAAAACTTTGAAACACACACACAATCAATGTTTTCGTGCATTATGTCGGAAATCAGAAGTCAGGGTCCTGGTGTACGGATACGTCGGCCGCCGCACCAATACTGGACTCCCTGGACTGATAACCACACTCAATACGCTAAACATTATTTCTTCACAAAGAAAAGATCAGAGTTCGCGGTTGAACCGAACTCCTCTGATACCAATTTGTCACGACCCGCCCTCGGGGTCTGTGCCGTGACTACCCCAAGCCCGCCTTCCATAGGCCAGGGGCTGGCGACTAGCACCAAGGCGTAATTCCCGGTGAAAAGCGAAGGCATTGCCTTTGTAAAGTAAACAAAAACCACAGAGTAAGCAAGCGGAAAGTAAACACTAAGTAAAAACAGAGTACAACTGAAAGTGCGGAAAAAGTAAATGGGCCAGTATACAAACCCAAACTAAAAGTAAAATACAACTCAAAAGGGAAAACAACAAATGTAAGTAAAAGCCGCTACACCGAGCTGTCCACTGGAGATCCCACCTGAAGGATGGGTACAGATAGCTCCACTGCTCCACGGGTCCCACCGTCCGCTCCGAGTACGTCCCGCCCAGTGGTCCACCTCCAGGTATCGTCCTTCTCTGCAAGCCTCAGCCAAGATCAACGCTGTCCGTCGTCTGCAACCAACACAACGTGGTGCGGGCATAGCCCGTGCAGGGGTGAGTATAAGCTACTCAGTAGGGACCCCGAGACCCCTGAAGGTCTCCCGAAATCCAGAAAGGATAAACCACAAAGAAAGGTACTATCACGAAGTAACAACCGACACTGCTTAGGTATATGCCCATACATATACCTAAGTCATCAATTCCAAATACGCTCCAACCTCCGAGCCCAAGTACAACTCAGTCCAAACAGGAAAGTAAACATATTCCACACAGGAAAGCAAAACGCAATCCACACAGGATAGCACAACACAATCCACACAGGAAAGCAACAGGATTCATCTCACACAGGTATACTTCTTCGAAAGACGATAAAGATGATCTCTGATCCATCTAAGTCGTCGGACCCACGAAGGATCGATAGGTAACTAACCCCCGCAAAAGACCCACACAGGATCGGGCCCACACAGGACCTGTATCACTGATCCACGTAGGATCGCTGAGTGCTGTAGTCGTCGTCGTCGAATCCACACAGGATCTCTGTACTGTAGTCGTCGCAGTCACAGTAGCAGTAGCAGTAGCAGTAGTAGTCACAGTCGCAGCCAGCACTAGGGTTCCCGCACACAGCAAGCTCGTTCAGGAGGGTCCACTCCGCGAGCCGAGAGGCTGATACATCAACTGTCACAGAGTCCAGAGTTGATGTATCCAAAAGTTCCGTATCGTCAACGGGAACTCAACGCAATAGACGACGCGTCGATCGGACGCCCGGTCTGAGAGTTATTGGCTTTTTCGTCCCAGGGGCCCGGTTGGTTTTTAAGGCAAAACCAGCCCGACCGTACTCCACCTGCATCCAAACCTCGGGCGGAGTATGCCAAAAGATCCGTCTCACTAAGAGGAACATAACAAAGCTGACGACACGTCAATCGAACGTCCGTAGCTCAAGATATGAGCGTTTCCGCTCCGAAGGCCCGGTTGGTTTCGTGAATGATCCAACCCGGACAAACTCAAAGTATTCCGAAACTTTGAGTGCGATATACCGAATCGACCACCTCGATCCAAGGATCTCAATTCCGCTGACGGTTCATCGATCGGAGGTCCGTGGCTCAAGTTATGGCCAAAAGACCGAAATCGTCTCGAAAACGGGGGGTCCGGGTCCGGGTCGACCCGAACCGGGTCCGACCCAGCCCGGCCGGCGGCGGTCCGGCGCAGTGGCACGGGCCGGCGCGGGGGCGCGGCCCTGCCGGCGGCGGCGCGGCCGGGCGCCGCTTGGGGCCACGCGCGGGGGGCTAAGCCCCCGCTGCTTCATTATGGCGGCGCGGCTTTTAGCCGCGCCTTTTGGAGAACCGGCCCCCTTCGTGGGGGCCTGCTTGAGGAAAACCGGGGGGCTGCCTGCCCCCCTCAATGAAACCGCCCCCCTCATAAATGGGGAGACTTTTGAGTTGACCGGGGGAATTAAATTCCCCCGGTCTTTGACCTTCCGGTCGGCCACCTGGCCGGCCGGTTTTTCTCCAAGGGGATCGGCAAAGCCGGTCCCCTTCTGGCTTCCGACACCGACGGCCCGGCGAGCCGCCGGTCTTCCCGTCTCGCCCGGCCCGGAACCGGCCGCGGTGTTCGTCGTCCGGCGCGGTGCGACGGCACCGCGCCCCTCCGCCGCGGCCCCGCTCCGGCCACGGCGCCTTCGGTTCCCCTCGACGCGGCGCGACGGCGTCGCGTTCATGATGATCCTTCCACGGCACGGCGCGATAGAGCTGCGCAATTCAACCGAGCGAATTCCCGCGTGGTGCGACGGCACCACGCCATCTCGTCATCCACAAGAAAAATAATAATCATCACGAACAAAAGAGGGGGAATTCGGCTGTGTTTGTGCGGTCCGACTCCCCTCTCATTAGATGATAACTCTTAAATATTTAAACACAAGATTATCATTCTAGAACCAAGAACGAGAGTAAGTAATAACCAACAACAACCCCAAACTTGGGTTCAAGTTCGAAGATTTTCAACGACCCGTGGAAGACAACGTCGTGGAGGTCGGGCGTCGCGGTAATCGTTCGTCAAATCCGATGACGAAGAGGTACGTCTGAAGAGGTACGTCGTTGGCGAATCTTCGTAAGCCGACAAAGGAAGTCCGAGGAGGAAGCAGTGTTCCCTTTCATTGACATGGAAGACGTCGTCGATCTTCGGATACAACCGGCTACGAAGAAGAGAGGAGTGGCGTTCTTCGTCGGAGCTCGAAGGTTCTTCGCGTTCTTCGTCAAGCTTGAAGAAGAAGAAGAAGAAGAAGAAGAAGAAGAAGAAGGAGAAAGCTTCAAATATCTCAAGAGGCTAGAGAATTCTAAGCAAATAAAATAAGCTAAAAGCTTATTTTATTTACTCAACCAAACCTTTTGAAATTCAAAGGTTTGAAAAAGATTAAACAACTCAACCTAATTAATAAGCTAAGTTGTCAAGATCATTTAAAAGGGGAGTAAGGGAGTTTTGAGAGGAGATGAAAAGTTGGGTTTCATGTGGGCCCCACCACACTTAATCCTCCCAAGGGAGGTTAAGTGGATGTGGGTCCCACCTTTAACTTCCTTTGAGAGGAGTTAACCAACAAGTAAGAAAAATAAAAAGTGTTTCACATTTTTAATTAACTTCTTTTAATTCTCCCAAAAACTAACTTTCGTCCCGCAATAAACGCAACTTCGGAAAAGGTCTCCTTAAGCGAATATCGGCGCTGTGAGTTCATCGGTGTCCTCGGATTTCAATTCCGAGCACCGGATCAAAAGTTAGAAATTCCCGCTCGTTCGTTCACTGAACCTACCCGAGCCAAACTTCGGAAATTGATTCCGGGCACTCTGGGCCTCGGAATCAGGTGCCGTCAGAAACCGCGCTCTTGTAAAATTACAAAGAAAATTAAGAAAAAATTTCCCTTGAATTTTACGGGTCTTTACAAAACCCAACTAATATTTTTCAAAATATCATTAGTCACCTTAAAATTCATGCATACAAGACATTAATATGGTTTCATTGACTCTGAATATATGATATATTTTAATCTTATTAACCTATATTGGTATCTATGATACATAAATCAATCTCTATAAATAACATCCTAGTAGATAAAGATATATATAAATTTCCATTTTTTCAATAGTAAGAGACATAATAGAAGAATAAATAATTACATCATTTATAGTAAACATTAAATCGCATACTTACCTATAAAGCTTTAGGATTAGTATTTTAAAATATTATAAATAAAATAACACAATATAAAACCCATACCGTCTAAAAATAATCACTTTTACAATTAAGCATATAAATTAAGTAGTACACCTACTTTATTCAAAGCTGAAATCACAAAACTAGTGCAGTACTTCAAAATTGTCCATTTACATATTTATGCCCTGTAAAAATCATTTTTAAATGTTCAGGGAGTGTATGATTTATTGTGATAGAAATAAAATAATTTTAATCCTTTTACTAAATTTAAAAACATTAAAACATGGGGAATGAAATTCTCTTAAAAAATTTCATTTTCTCTAAAAAAATATAAATACATTAAAAAATTATTTTATATTTTTTCATGAAATATCTATTGAAATCCAACTCATAAGGAAGCCCAAATATTAATGTAAATCTTCATAAGAAATAAATAAATAATATATATAATTTTTGTAGATATAGTGAAATCAAAGACAACACCAAGTTATTTACTTTCAAATATTTTCAAATATCATTGCGTTGATTATGTAAAATGTAGAACTATGTTTAAACAATAGATTATAGTCAATTATATCGACACAGTTCTAATGAATTGTGATCTCATGTAAAATGAATCATTACCCAATTCGTGTTATGGTTATATTGGACCCACCCATAATCATTTGTAATTTTTAAGAACCATAAATTTAATTAAAAAATGGGATCAAATATCCAATTGAAGAAGTGAAACTCATTAAAATTCACATTTCAAAACCTAAAACATAAATTTTTATGCAACCCATATATGAAAATGACTTCAAATGAATGGTTTAGTCAGTTATCTGTTAGGATTATAATAAATTTAAAATCTAAACTATCTAAACAGATCAATATGAACAAGGGAAATGAAATTTTTAGGGAAAAATATATGTTTATTTGAGAGAAGGAATTGAAAAAAAAATTAACATACATTTTTAAAATAAAATACTTTATGACTTTGGTAACGTCTCAAAAAAATTTATCTTAATAGCAAATATGAGGTGAAATTATGATTGAATGAAATTAATTGTAAATATTTAAAACATTAGATAAAAAAATCCATACAAAACACAATAAATTAAGAACAAAGAAGTTATATTAGATAGTGGAAACTGAGATGAGTGTCAGCTTATCTAGTCCCTCACTCACATTTTATATACTCTATCCTCTTAAATAATTTATATTAATTATTATATTGTTAATGTATCGAACTTTAGTATTTAGGTATTTTTAATCTTTATTTTTTCAATATGAAATAATTTTTATAATATAGTTTTACTTGGTGTTGTATTCTTTATATTTTGGATAATATTGTAGGGTTTTAGAATAATCTATATTGGTGGAATCATTGATCATTGTTTGGGAAATTTTGTAATTCTCTCTAGGGTATTGTGTGTCTTTTTAGGATAGAATAATGATTATGTATATCTAGAGATAACCATTTAACACTCCCAATGAAACCATATAACCTTAAATAGAAATAAAATCATGTGGGGAACACATTTTACCAAACTGTGTTTCCAATCAATGGGGGTGCCTAGAAAAGGCAATTATCCCCACATGGTTGGAATATAGTTTAGTATACCATATGACCAAACCATGGTAGGTAATTATCTATTCCAAAAAAAATTATTTAAAAATAAAACACCCTCGATATCATTATTTCATCCACATATTCATCGTGATCTCAAAACTAGGGAATCAAGTGTCCATTCATTGATATTAATCAACTCATGAAATTTAATTTGGGTTGAACAATAGTATTTACCTCATGATAATTCAAAGTTAGATTACATTATTATCCTAATTTTTATTTTAATTATTGATCTAATCTCCTATTCTTAGAAGGTATTCATGATATGAGATATAATTTATATAAGTATGAATTATACAATAGTCTTACAATTAATTCTTATTTTATTTATGGTAGAATAGAAATATTTATAAAATTTTACTTATTTTTTTCAATGGATTTGGTTTTACATTTAGTTGTGGCTCTTTTCTTGTAAGTTGACTAACTCTGTGTCATTTTCATGTTTCTCTAACCGAATCATGATTATAGAATTGAATTTGGGATTAATTAGGATAGTTTTTTGGGATTATAGGTGCATAGTCATGATTTTTAGTTATCCATTAGAAACTAAAATCATAACTCTTTATCTAGTAGGTCCTTTAATAATAGGGCCATTGTATATGGTTTTTTTGGGGATGGAATGTGTTTGTGTATGTTTATATCCATAATAACCATTTTTTTGATATAGTATTCTAGATATTGTTTTTATGGTATGTGTGTATCACATGATAACTACGAACTATGTTATAAGTTTATTCCCTTTAATGTTATTTCTAATAATGTCTGAATTTATAGATTATAAATGTGTTTATTTCAAACCAAAGTGACATGTGGGATTATTAATTATTTCTTTTCCCCTACAGGTAGATTAATTTCTAGTGCAATATCCATTGATAATGAATTTGGGACTTATAGATAGTTCACATGTATGAAATCTGTGTTGGATTGATGGAGACAGAGGTATGGGATCTATATACTAATGGATTGACCTATGATTGATACTAGGGTGTGATTTAATTCTTCTCCTACCATGTAAATGTATAGTGATGATGACTATATGGCCTATCCAACGGTTGAAATAAGGGTGTGATAGATAAGCAGACGGAACATGGGTTTTATCAAATACATTAGTTGATCTGAGACATTTTTAACCTTATGTATTGACACTATATTTGATCATGTATGTGATATTACCTTCAAAAGGAGTATAAGTATATAAATTTTATGATTACTAATTCATGGTGAGTCTTTGAATGATAAATATATTATTAGTTTTGTTTAATTATTTTACTTATTAAAACAACATACACCACTCTATATATATGCATGTTTTGGTATGGATTCAATATTATTCTCTTACTAGGTTTATAATACAACCATATAAAGGCTTCTTATTGCATGTGTATATATCATGGTCATCATTCATGGTATGGTCATTGGCCTTGCATCAGGTTAATGATGAGTTGGAGTTTGGAGGATGAAGAGGGTTGTATGATGAATACAGAATATCACTATAATGTTTTAGTATATTAACATCTTTTTTCATATTTTTCGGCTAAAAATATCGATTTATATTTAATTATTATATTTTATGAAATAAATTCCATTTATCATATAATGATGATAAACTTTAGTTTTAGATGTATTGATTAAATAAGTTTATTTATTATTTTTTGTAATTATATTGTATGGTTATTGTTACATTGGGTATTGTATTCCCATACCACCATTCGTATAATCACTACTATTCTAAATAATCTTGGGTCTAAGAAGAATACATGTGGTCCTAACTTACTCCAACCTCGATTAAGTGATTTTGGTCAGGGCCTTACCAATTTATTTCAGAAGAGGCATCATTTTATTTACTTATTCACTATGTTGCAAAATAGAATAAAATATATTGTATTCGTAGAACTTGTATAGAATATTCATGCATATTCATAACCATATCATGTTTTTGTGACATCTATTAAATATGGTATGTGATTACTATTATTAGTTGATCTTTTTATCTCAATACCTTTCATCTTGAGTGATGAAAATTATTTTAATATTAATTTTATATGATTTTGTGAGTTTTTTTCATCATGAACATGAACACATGATCCCATGTAATGAATTTATTTTTATTCATATATAGTACAACTAATAATGAAATATTATTATAAATATGTGATATTTTATTCTATGGTATATTTGTATATCTAGTTTAATTTATTTCTAGTGTGATATATTTTTATATGCATTTGGATATTAATAACATGTAGGTAGTGTAGAACTAGATTAGGCATTAGATAATACTGTAGGGGTTAATCCTTATAAACATGGGTGGCCTCATATGACAGTTCGTCTATTATAAATCCCTTTTGTGTTACAATAAAATTTTATAGTTGTTTCCTTAAGTTGGTTGTTATAGGTTTTTCTAAGTTTATATTTTTAATTTTAGATTATTTAGAATTGCCTCCGTCTTACAAGACCATATATGTATGTTGGATAGAATTCCCTTATAAAATATTATGTTCCTATCCTATTGCTACATATATAAGATAATAGAATTGATCTTGTGTTCTCACTATCTCTTGTAGTTCAAGATGTGGTGGTATATTATCTTAGAGTATTTCACATATTTTCTAAATCATGTGGATGATATCATATGATGATAATTAATTATTCTTCTAAATTTCAGCTTCACCATCACCCATTCTTCTAGGGAACTAGTGGATTGTAGGATACTAATTACTCAATAGAAATCATTGTGGAAATATTTGATCTATAGGAGGCATTATATGATTGACGGGTTATATAGTATTCATTCATGATTCAAGGACCCTTGTGGAGATAGCGGGTTGTTATGATCTAGATAGAGATAAATGATGCTCTATCATGAGATACATCAAGGAATATATTCATTAAAGTGTTTTTCTTGGATACATTGTAGTTATAAAATTCTCATAATTTTAAGAATCATTAATACATAATAATGTTGGTAAGTACTATTCAATTAGTTCCACTAAATTCTTCTACCACAATCCTCTTTTGAATAAAAATTGGGATAATATTCATTATATGTTTTGGATTATCCTTTTACATGATGTGAGGGTCTATTTTAGAATCGTTTACCTATTTATAAATTCATTGGTCCCATAAACATCTCAGATTACTAAGAAGGTTTTGATGGGGAAAAAAATAAGTATTTCATCATTTAAACCTAGTTTAAATGAAGTGTGGGACGCCTAGAAATTTTATATGAAAAACTTCTTATAATTTATATAATTTAAAATTAGGTAATAAAAGAAAGATACAAGATATTTTAGTAGATTAGGTTATCATTGTCACCTTCATGACAAGGATATGTCACCCTATAATTCAATTTTGGACAGATTTGACACTATAATTCCCCCTTAAATATTATAACATGTGTCAATAATGTGTTAATATGAGGAATATCTAACTTCTATTTTGGTGGGAACTATGGTTGGGTTTTTTTAGACATGTTAGTCCTACATCGGATGAATGTCCTGGGAATAATGGGGTTTCATGACTATAGGCCCTGATTTTGTAGGGGTTGGTAAATCAGACTGAGAAATGGTCTCAAAAATAGATTCATGGGACTGACATAGAACGATTGTATATCATATACCAGGTTGTGACTGATGATATAGAGGGGAATTTTATAGATAAAGGTATAGTTATAATTAGGTCTATTATTTTATTCTTCTTTATTTTATACAAGAGATTTATATTCATTTATAACTGCTGAAGACCTTTCTAGGTTAAACATTAAAATTAAATTATCTATCATATTTATTTCCCTTTATACATCCTTGGGGAATAAGGTAAACTATCTCTAAAAAAATCTAGAGTATATTGTTATATCTTCTAGTGACATATATTTATGTGTTTTTTTATCTTAGATATTATTAGCCATGATGTGACTTTTAGAATGGTTTGTTTGAAGATATCAAGTATACATTGATTGGTATAGGATATGATTATGTTATATAATTTTTATTATTGTGAGGGTTTTTAATGGTGAATTTTATTTTAAATAAAATGTGAGATTAGCCCAAATTCAATTGGGATATATTATAGAACATAAAATGACACAGATCATGTGTAAATTTATGCAGTACTTCCATTCTTTTTTCATCCAGTAGTGAAACATTACACGAATATCTTTCCTGATAACTATTTGGAGATTCTTCCAAAAAATATTAAATGAACATGAGATCAAACTCATTCCAAAAGTGAAAACCTATATCAATCCATCAATTTAATATGGCACCAAATGAGTTGAAGAAACACAAGGTGTATCACGAGGATCTAGTGGTTATGTAACATATTAGACCGACACATCACCTATGGATTCCCTAGTATTATTTTATAATAATGAGGATTGAATCCTGGGTTTGTTCATAGACTATAGAATCCATAATTTGGTAAGGTTATATAATTTTCACCCAGTACTAGAGATCAATTATTTTCTTGATTATCTGAGGTGATACTATTGGTTCTCAATGACATATTTTCTATTAGGTAACCTATATCACTAGGGAAATGAAGATGATATACCAATGAAAATAATTAGGAGAAGGTAAACATAGTATGAGTATATATTCATGACTCTAAGGTTGATGAATTCCCCAAATATGTTGACATAACTTTTGAATATGACATTAAATCTTTATCATGACTACTTAATCATTGTATTTGTTAGTGAAATCCTAATACCCTCAAAAAACATTTATATATGAGACATAAATCATAAAATTATGTTGATTACACTTTTAATGTTTTATATTTCTTCCATGCATTATGGGACTATCATCTGTATCCAATGGTATGCTTCCTTGGACACATGATTTCAAAGGTAGGAATCATAATCGATCTGAAGACAGTAGATCCCTTGATGACTTGGTAATTCCTTAGGAATGTGTTTGAGATCATGATATTCTTGGGTTTTATAGGAACTAATGAATGTTAATTAAATATTTCTCTTAATTTTAAGAAAATATGAATTGGATTTACGTGAATTGTGTGATGATTGAGTGGAAATATTTGTGTGATGGTTCATCCTTAATGTTTAAGGGGAAATTTAAATCATCTATGTGTTTTATCTTACCTAATTATTGGATTGGTTATGTAGTTTATTATGGTACCTCTAGTTTTGGTTTTTTGGTTGTTCTGAAAGATATTAATCATGAAATTTTTATGGGTCCCTTCACCCATGACCTCATGAGAAAAATGACCCTCTAAATTTTTTTAGTTAAGTGAATTTTTTGATTCCCAATAATATTGGTGATTAAATTTTCACATTAATAAATTTTTCCTTTATACAAATTAGATGTGGTTTTGGTAAATATTCTCATAGTGGGACATGAATCTACATTAGTGGTATTGGAATGAGTATCATTTTCCCCCAAACATTGAGCTGGAATATCCATATAGAAAAGTTACTATTGTAATAGGTGAACATAGTAGAAATACACTTGAATATAGAGGGAGTCCATCATAGAATTAAAAGAGACGAAAGAGTTATTTGGATGAACGTTTTACAAGTGAATTTTTGGATATATTAGTGATGACATTTCCTCCCTTTGATAAAACGTCTACTTATGTGGGCTTAAATAATGATAAATAAGAATTTGATTTTGAGTTTATAATGATACAAGAATACTCAGTTGGGAATAACCCATTTCAAAGATATTTGTTTGATTGTGATGAAATGACCTATATTTATTGTATATTTGTGGATTCTCCTTCTATGAGTGAATAGATAATGAGATATTCTAATGATTTTTAGTGCATAGTTCACTAAAGATCATCGAGTACATATAATGATATTAGATGGTGTTTTTGGTGTCTAGGAATAACGAAGGACATTGTGGGATTTTTCTTCATTTATCTTAACTATCAATGGGTTAATGGCATTTATTAGTGACTGGTTAGATCTATTGAACCTCTTCATATACACGTTTTTAATTCTGAAAATGTAGAAATGGGCATTGTAATAGGGTTTCCCTGGCCCATAATAGGTCATGATTTTATGTGGGTTTTCATTTATATGTTGATTAAGGTAACACATTTCGTACCAATATGAGAAACTATTTTTATAGACGAACTAGGAAAACTCATTGTAGGAGAGATAGATAATTACCCAGGGCTGAATATGAGCATAGTATATGATCATGTCACTTATATAAAACTATTATTTCTTATTAGATTTTTTAATTTGAAGATTAATTAGTATATGTTTTGTATATATTATCTTTTATGGACCAATGGACAGTCGGAGAGGATGATCTATATTTTGGATCATAAGCATATGGCGTTCATCATAAATTTTTTTGGAGCATTTTACAATCATTTGGTAATGAAATTATTCTTAAAAAATAATAATTATTATAATTTTCATTTACTATAACTTTTTGAGGATATTTATGGTTGTTCATTTCATTCATTATTATGTTATCAAGCTATTTATGAGGTAGCACATTTCAGGTTGAGTTTGGTGCATATGACCTATGATCATTTCTAGATGATCCAAAATTTATTAGTTAACATTCAGTGATGGAAGTTCATTAGTGTTGACCACAAGTGATGGACATGATGTTTTCTATATGTGGTTGGTTGTTTTTATTGGTTTCACCTAGGTTATGTTAAAATCATTTAAATATGATCGAGTTGTTTGAATCACAAGTTGGGTTGCCATTTGAGATTATAAAATTAATCAAAATCATGGTCTACTGATTAGAACTACCTTCTTTGTAAAAATGAATGAATGATGTGTTTCATGTGATTCAATTATTGGTGTGTCAGTAAAATATTGTTCATGTGATTTATGTGGAGGACATTGTATTGGAACTATATGAATATTTTTAGTGGATCATACAGATTGTGGTCCATGGAGAGAATTTGATGATGGGGAATACGGTACCAATTTTTTATAATTTTTCTGTTACATGGATTACTTCATGTGATTAAATGTGATTGTGAATAAGATATTCAAGAATTATTACAATAGTTTATTGAGTAGTTAATCATGAGACACATTTGGAAGATAACAATTACATAGAAGAGAATATTGAAATAGCCTGAATTTTTCAGGTACACAAAACATTACACTCAATAATTTTATATGTTTTTTTGAGTTAACGATTTCATGGTAGAAGTCATTGGTAACTTATGGATCGGTTTTGATGGTTTTATGGATTATATAAGGATTTATGGTTAGATCATGGTTTAAGAAATATGTGTATTTCTCCCCAACAAACTATGTGGCTTGTGGAGGGGATAAAATAGGTTATAATGTTGGCACATGATTGAGAATAACCATGAAAAGTAACATAAGAAATAATTTATCATAGTATAGTGGAAATATCCCGATCATTCCTTTGTTTTGGAAACAGTACACCATAACCATTCAGGTTCACTAATGTTTTAGTAATCCTCAAGTAGTTGGAACACAGTTTAATAAATACTGTGACAAAACAATATATAATAATTGAATAATCTCAGAATTGGTATTTTTACCTAAAACCAAAAGGTGATCATTAATTCTTCCCCCCATATCAAGGGATGATGAACTGAGTAATCCATAAACAATTTATGGTTGTTTCACTCCCTATAAACTATAAATATTTTTGATCTATAGGCATTGGCTCAGGAGAATTAAATGTGATAGGTCTTTCCTCTTTTATTTTTCATGTCCCTTCTTGATCTCCTATCATATTTTGGGAAAGAACCATAAATCTTATATATAATGTCTTGGACTATGACTTATATTACGATAAAATAAGGAATTAACGTTGTATTGATGGATAAGAAATAAAATTTATAGAACTCCAATTTTTTCATTCAAAAAGGATATTGATATACCATTTGTGGTATATTTCACTGTATATTTTCATCAATTAATAATACCATGATATTATTTACTTCATAAATAATTATTATTGAATCTTGTTTGTGATGAATAGGTATTGGTTATAGTAATATTTGGTTCTCATATAGAATTAAATGATGGATCTTTGAAATTGAAAACAAGGAACCAGATATAGGAATCTCTTAACACCTAAACCCTTTGTATAAGGTTGTTCCAGATGAATATATTGTAATTATGGGAATTTTAATCCATGATAATTTTTTCGATATGTTATTCTTGTAATTTTTCAAATTGTTATCATGTGTAGCATGTGAAACTTTTGAATTGTTTTCTCTATATGTATTGTTCTATTTTAGAACTTATTGTGTGTTCATTATTATCTTGTATACATTTATATTTAGTACTGAGATAACATGCGTGATATTCATTACATGGTTATCCTCTTGAGGGGAAGAACATGGTAGTGCGGCATATGATAATGACATTTAGGGAACATAGACACATTGAAAGGGTACAATGGTTATGTGGCCTGACATGAGATTTCGGTAGAGGAATAAAATCCTTGTGTTCAACCTTTACATTGATCCATGTTTGTGATGACCATTTGGACCATCTTAGTAAATGAAGGGGGGTGGTCCCAGAGTGGCCTTACCCGAGCATAATTATAGGGTGTTGGGGACTTGAGGCCTATCCTGGGACATGACTAGTTATTGTCCTTGATCCAATAAATGTGTTTTCCATA
Source organism: Viscum album (assembly GCA_963277665.1). Taxonomy (NCBI): domain Eukaryota; kingdom Viridiplantae; phylum Streptophyta; class Magnoliopsida; order Santalales; family Viscaceae; genus Viscum; species Viscum album. The sequence goes on along the minus strand of OY728137.1, from coordinate 1,874,280,547 downwards.
TGGTCTAATTCATTATGTGATGATGTATGAGACCTTCCTCAAAAATAGAGATGAATGCAGTTTGTACATGGATAATGGAGGACTAGTGAGTGTAAAAATGACTGAAAAATGACTGTTTTATTATTTGAAAGATTACTTATAATCATAATGTATATATTTATATAAATAATTTTCTTATATTAGTGATATATTTAGGAATTATTATATGAATTACACACGCAACATTATTAAGAATCTCAATGGGTTTGTAGAATTTATGGTAAGGGTTTAATCTAAGGGAAATTGACCTATATTGGGAATACAAGATGTTAGATCTTGTCGTATGGAGGAGATTCCATGATGGACTACGGATGATCCCTACATTTTTTTAAATCGTTATCATCATATGTAATACTTTGGTTTAATTACAACATTATTTGTGATTTCTAATATTAAATAACATAGATGTCATTAATTATAGGATGATGAAATTATTTAGTTTTCATTACATTGTTTTAAATATATTATCTATATTTATTTGATTATATTCTATAATACATTTAATGATTCTATAGACACCCAAATATATTGTTTAGTCCTCACTAATATTCAGAATCCCTTTATGGAGGGCAATATGTTGACGATGCCATGTAGATCATTCAACCGAATGTGATTAGGGAGTTAGGCACCAACCTGGACCTTCTAGACCATTAAATTGTAGATAATATGGTGATTAATGTGTCCGATGAATGTATAGAAGAGTTTCATGGAGGAAGGGAAGAGTTTTATAGTATTTTGAAGAAATAATGGAGTTTTAAAGGATGACGGTAGATCGTGGTTTCATTCCACTCGAGGAAGATCTCAGGAAGTAGATAACTAGTTGTAGATCAATATTGGTGGATCACTAGTGGTCCAACTATGTTACTAGATCATTGGTGGAAGATAATTAGTGTTATATCACTAGAAATATATCTATATAAGTAGATCACCAATGGTAGATAATTGGTGACAGATCACTGGTGGTAGATCTCAAGTGGTAGATCATTGAAAGTATATCTATGGTGGTAGATGACTCGAATGAGATATTTGACATTAGAACATTGAAAACAGATCAATATGAGTAGATCAATGGAAATAGGTCATTAGTGGTAGATAACTGGATTTAGATTATTAGTGGTAATTCCCTGGTTATATGTCACTAGCAATAGATCGATGGATACTGATCTAGGGTGATAGATCCTAGTAGTAGATATATTGTTTAAAAAAGTTCTAATTTTTTCCATTTTGACAAAAACATTTGACGAAAAATGGTTAAAATATATTAATTAATGAAATAAAAATACATTTTAATGGAAACGTATAAATAAATTATATTTTATAAATGTAATAAATCTTTTTAAATGGTTATACCATGTGTAATTGATGATGTCATCCTTTAATAGTCAATTTAAAACATATCAATTCTCACTAGTTTTAGATTTGATCATTCTAATGAAAAGATCATTCCCATGTTATTTATGGATTTTTTTTATTAGTAAAATAGATTCCAGAATCATTTTCCATGGAGTCATCAGGAACTATTGTTATAGTTACGAATTGATGGTTTCATTCTATGTTTCCACCCCTATTCATAGTGTAAAAAAATAGTGTGGAGTTGTTTCTTTAAAGTATGGAATTAAATTGTTTTCTGGTTATATGAATCCTATAGTGATTTGTTCTCATATTTAACTATTGGTAACTTTTATCAACCAAATTAGAAAACCTTCATAAAATTATATATGAATTTGACAAGGGGAAGTTGAATGAAATCATTTTTTTACCTTTTTGATGTGATTTAATTGAAATTTAATGGGATAAATTCATGTTGAATGTCATGAACATGGATGGTTATTGATGAAATTTTCAAAAGAATATATTTTTGATTATATTTTGGTGGTTTTTATCTTCAAATTTAAATGTAATTTCTTAATTAAGTATATGTGACATATGTGGTCCATCCTTCCATTGGTCTAATAGATGATGTGGAATATAGAAGGCTGAATTTTATGAATCATATTTAAATATAATAGACTAATAAATTTTATTGGGAAAAATGGTTGCCCCCATATTATATGTATTTTTGGTGAACACCAAAAATTAAAGTGGTGCGGTAAATGAAAACACGCCATCCAAATATGAAAATGGATTGTTTCTCATAACGAGGAATGTTATTGTTGGATGGGTTTAATGTTATAGATTATTCTAAAAATATGTTGTGATGGAAGTGGATTTATTGGGGTAGATTGGAATGTGTGTGGTAGTATTTTATATATCTAATATAAATGTATTTTTGATGATATTATGAAGAATGGCTAAAAAACTGGTTTTTATGTGATGTTAAATGGTGGTTGTGGTATAGTTATACAGTAGAGATATGTATATGGTTAAGATGTGATGAATTGATGAATGTAGGGATGGTGTGTGGACTTGTTATAAAGAGGAATCGTGGGTTGTTGTTACTATATTATGTTTTTAATGATTTTGTGTGTTTTTTTAGACTCCTAGTGAGTAATGGTGTGCGATGTGATAGTGGGAAAAGCGGAACAACATCAGATAAAATGATTAATGAATTCTTAAAATGGTATGTTCTTTTAAAATATTTATGGCCAAATGAATTAATGGGTCAGAATTACATTATTTAATTGGGATGGAAATATATTAAGAGATCAACAAAAGTGAATCATAATGGCAGTGTGAAATTGTGATATTTTGGATAATGTGAATAAAATAGTCAATAATGATTAATTTTTATTGTGTTATGTTTGGGTGGGGTAGTGAATATAGTATAGAAATATATTTTTATGGATTATTATTAGTTAAGGTGGTGTTGTTGTAAGTTTGTTTGTTATTATGTGATGATCCAATATGTTGGGATAGTGTTTTATGATTCAATGTTCATTGAATATTCCTTTGATTTTCTATATGCAACACATCGACATCCAACACCTAGTTATGAAACAAAATGTTATGGAATTGGTTTTCCTAACATACCAGTGGTGAGGATGGATGGATAGCTACCTGTGCTTCCCCACACCCTCTTCTAGGTGATGATGGCATACATGATATTTGATGGATAGATGTGAGAAGCGAACCTTTATATAATTAATGTGATGGAACCTATGTTTTAGGGTGGGATGTGATTTTATGTTATAGACCATGAGTCTTTAGGCAAGGTGATATGTGATGAGATGAGATGACTTATGGATGGGGTCTTGCATGGTGTGCGGAGGACACATGGTTGATGTATTACATGTCCAAAATACAATACTACCTTAATTTGGATATATGATTTGACATGCTAAAATAAGTTTCTACGACCTGATGTGATGTGATGTGATGATCATTTACATGTTGGGTACTTGTAATGATGTGATACATGAGTGATGGGGGTGCCAAGATGTACGTAGTTGGGATGTGGGAATATATATTGAGTAGGAATGTTTTGAAGGGAACTGTATCATAGATATGATTCAAGTTAAGTTATTATAAATCGACATGTCATTTGGTGAGTAATCCATCGTGAGAATGGGTATGGTTAGTATACCTGTATAGGTAATGATTTGTTTTACGTTTTTTCTCATTGTATAATTAATATGTGTTCATAAAATGATCTTTATAGACTGACTGAAAATTAAATTTTTATTTCAAAAGAAATTTTGAGGGAAAAGTGGGAAACCAGAACGACATCAAATCCATAATGAAAAACCATGTTTCTATGGGATAGGGCCCTCAAGAACAAATAAACTCCAGTTAAAGAGAAAGGAAAATCCCCAACCTTGTAGAGAAATAATATGATCAGCGTCCACCTTCTCATCGCTGCTCGACTAGCCATCCAATGCAAGAATGCCTGGGCCCAGTACATATTCCAAATTCCATACCTTATCAAACATCCAAATCCAAATAGTAATGAAATAAAGAATGCTCCCATCTCTTAACCTCATCTGGGACAGTCCCTTGAAAGTAAATAGAATTCATTGTCTCGTGAATCAAGGCCACTCACCACAAGCAACCTAATTATTTTGTTCAAACATCACACCGGTGCTACAATTCTCACACATCAAAATTTCCAGAGTTAATCATCATAAAAAATTATCACCGATTCAACTCCAACCAGCAAAACCACTCTTTACACTGCTTCACATTAATTAACCCGTAGACAAATCAACATGAATCAATATTCATGAACTATACATCCAAAAATGAAAAACCTATCCATCAAACTAGCCATTGCCGGCACACGCAACATAACCATCTGCCCTTCACAATACCACATAATTGGTCGCCCATCTAGTAGAAAGACTTCAAAGAAACACGAATCCAACAAAATACCAAATCAAAGCCTAATCGCCATTGCATGAATGAAGCACCATGAACCAAAACACCACAAAATAAAAAACTACTGTAAAAAAAACCAAATATCAAAGTAACATCACCATTCTTCCGGAAGGAAGACTACCACAAACCACATCTCATCACCACCATCTGAGTTGCACGCGAATAACATTCCAACCTCCCAGTGCACACAACAGGGATAAGATAGAGAATATAGTGCCACAGATGCTGGATCTCAGCCACGACCGACACCGCGCTGCCATGAAAAGCCATATCCATCTTAGGAGGAAAAGGGCAAGGAGTGTCCAGCCACGATGTAAATCACCGAGGTAACTGAGTCCACAGTGTCACTGATGCCACTAAAATAGAATTCCACCACCATAATCTCACTAAGAATGAAGGAGGTTCATGCTGATATAGACAAGGAAGGAGGCGACAATGAGGGTAAACATAGCTCACAGTGCCCCTTATGAGCACATCAAAAAATAATCATTATATGATATAGTTTTTCTATTCAGTATACATGTATACCCACCCTGTAGATATATATATATAATTATTATTAGATTTCTAGGAGAATTTAATGGAAAGAGATTGAAATTTTTAGCTCAAACATTTTGAAACTATTTGTGTCACTAATTTACCATCTAATTTATATATTTATATTGGATACTTTTATATATATAATTTTTATTTATAAAATCATTGTGGGATGGGTTCTGGATTTTTTATATTGTTTCATGGAGTTTATTATAGTATATTCATGTTATATTTAGATCATATTTATATTATAGAGGTAAATGGATCCCATTCATGAGATTCATAAACAATTAGTGATAGTCATTATCTATGATATTTCTGGAGGTGGTACTTAGGGGATCATTTTCTATCTTCCATATTTGTGGAATCTTCGAGGGAGGGAGACCTGACAGAGTGATATTAGAAGTGACAGTTGAGATATATGATGGAGTTTGGAGTTATGACTATTGAGTATAAAATTATATGGTATATAAATAATTATATTTGACCTTTTTAGGTGACATTGCCCAAGGAAACTGGATAACAAATGTGATTTTAGCCCCCCTGTGATATTGTGCACATACTCTATTCTTAATGAATTACTAGGTGTGGGGAAACTAATTTTAGGGTAGGGGCCTATGTGAGGTACATGAATCATGATTATTTGAAATTTTGATTAAACCATTATTGGGATGTTAAATTAATTAATTTTAAAAATAATTTAATTTTATGTGTATTTCATTGACTACTCCCATTTTTTGGTTGCTTATGAACTGTTATTGTTTGAGAAATTAATAAAATAACATTAAAGGAAAGAGTAAAATGGTAATTAACCACCCTAAGTTGTATAGCCCTAATATTTTTATAAAATATATTTTTAAATAGACTGATAAAATTCATTTAACACTACTCCATGTTAAACATTCACTACACACAAAACCAACATTACTTGTGTTACATGTGACACTGAGTTTCTACGAAATGTCATTTTATATTTTAATTATTTAAACAATATAATTTTAACCCAACCATTAGAATGGTGGTTTTAAATATTATTTACCAAATAAGGAAATTATTGTTTACATATTCATATATAATCAATTATTTTGTGAACAATTAATTATAAATGAATATAAAAAACACCTTTTTAATATAAAATAAAATATTTTTTCCTGAAAAAGTATTTAATTTTAAGCTAGTATTTTCTATACAAATAAATAATCAAAATAATATAATTAAAAAATATATATTAATATATATATAATTTTTAATAAAATATTTCATGTTCATACTATTTGTACTCTAGACATAATAAATATAGTTATATTCTTAAAAAGAATATTTTTCTGAAGGCAATTCTATAACCATTTAATGTCGCACCAATTTTAGTACTAAATTTTGGAAATTTTACAATTTATATTTTAAAAAATAAAATTCATTTTGGAAATCATAATTTCATAATTATATGTTTGTGAGTTTTAGTTATTTATCTAAAAAGATTCTACTTTTTATGAATAGTGAAAATACCGATTTTCCTTGAAAGCTCTATTTTAATTTAAAGACATTACAAGGTAAAATTAGGTTTTAGGTTAGTTTTATAAATTAGTTAGTTAATTTGAATATATTTCAAGTTTTCTAAAACATATTGTCCATGAAATTATTATTAAAACATTTTATGTTTTAAAATTTCATTTTAAAAATAAATCTTTTTTCATGGTGTTTTACTAGTTTTATTTTTAATATTATTCATCAAATTATTTGTTTTTAATTTTAAAAAAAATTAATCAATATTAAATTGATAATTAAGAAAATTAGATAACATTTCCCTTTTATAATTTTTTAATATGAATAGTGTTTATTGTAAATTTTCTAACAATAATAAAGGATAAATTTTGTAATTTAGGATAAAAATATTTTTAAAAAGACTATAAAATGACTCTATAACATTCCAAAATTTAATTACATAATTATAATGAGATCCATAAAACATGATAAATGATATAAAGTTGGTTAATTGACATTTTTCGATGAAAATGACTCATATAATATTTAATTCAAATAATGTCACAAAATGGAAAAATAATTTTCATAAATGCCCCTTATGTGTTCACACGAGGATGAAAATATAATATGAATGAATATAAATTTATATTGGTAAAATAATAGATATATTTTCATTGTAATATTTTATTTTTGAATTTAGGGGTCACTTAGGATAGATTATTAAATTTACAATGATTTATTTAATAAAAATTTAAAGATCTCACTTTAATGGTTTTAATACTATAGAGTTTAAATTTAGGGTGAAAATAAAAATATTTGACAATAAATATTATTATATAATGTATAATATTTATCTTCATCATGGTATTTTAGTTTTATTTTTTAGTTAACAAATAAATATATTAAATAACTACACAACACTAATGTAGTAAATATTATATTAATGGAAATATCAATCCTATTTCACTAAATTGTTTAAAATAAATAAAATTTTAAATAATTAAAGTGATAAATTAATTTTAATGAATAAAATTAAAAAATAATTAGGAAATAACATATTTGTTTAGATGATAAATTTTTATCTTGAATTGTTTAAAAGTATAATTGATGAAGTGTTTCAAAGTTGCCATTAATGATATTTTCTCAGAATATTATATTTATCAATTATATAGAAAATAATAAAAAAATATTAAAAAATACAAAAAAATATAATATGGTTAAAAATATTATTTTTTGTTCATCGATTATTCTATTAACGTCGATGAAAGATAAATTTACAACCTTTTATTATTGAATAATTTGTCACCTTAGATATAATAAAATAAGTTACCTAAGTGTTATTCAAAATATTATTGATAAAAATCATTCTAAACCTTGTAAAAAACATATTGGTTAATGGTATAAAAATATTATCTATTATTATTTTTTATTATTTTTTATTTTTTATGTATTTTGGTTGAGATTGAATTTATTTTAAATTAATATTTTTGTAAAATCCAAAATTGAACCTCACCTTAATTATTATAGGGAACTACTTACCTCACATCTGCACAGAAATTTGATCCTTAAATATCAAAAAGTCCCTAAAATTATTTATAATACACAAACCTAGATTTATTATAATGGTTATGGCTTTCTCAAAAGTCCAACATTAGTATCCCTAAGAGGAGATTTAAAAAGGATCACAAAAGAATAGGTAATTGTCTGTACTGATTTTTTTAAAACTATTTGGTCTTCCACTTTCTCATAAAGTGTTGTTTCCCTTCCAAATTAATAATTATAGTATAAAATATATGCTAAGATTTTATTATGACAATTTAACAACCTTATTACAACTTTTATACAAACTGTGAAAAACAAAATCACCAGGTGTCCATTCGTATAACTTACCGTCTCCAAACCGTGCTATAATATATTTTTCACCACTAAATTATTTTTATAAGTATAAAGATAGAAATAATGTATATATATTTTATTATTATAAATTATATTTATTCTGAATATTAATATACCATCTTCTTCTATACGCATTTGTCATTACTATAATTATACCATTATTTGTGCGTATGTTAGACCTATAGTCTCGAAAATGTAATGTGATTCATCTTTATTATTCCCCATTAAATAATTATTATATAAATGTATAGTATGAATAAATATGATATATATTACCTTAATAAAATATTAGAAATGAGGGACCTATATCTTTTGCACCAGAATTTGGACTTATTTGAAAAATTATGCATAGGAAAATAAACTCTTAACACCTAAATGAAGGGTAGTAATGAAATAATATTTACAAACAAGTCATAAGATGATATAATAGAATTAGATATGATATCATATATAGTGAATCAATTTATTAAAATTTAAAAACAGTATCTAAAACATTATCGAGGATTTTCAGAAACATATGGAAATAAGGTATAAGTTAAGGGTTAAATTCATATTCTCATTTTTTTTCAGGATTGTTTATATATTAGTATCTACTAAGGAATATTTATCTTTCAATTCCATGTTACCTAATAGTTATTTCAAAATATTTTTAATATTCTTTTAAAATATTTAACTTCTTTTTAAACATGTTTTAAATTTTACTAAATTATTTAAAATTAATATTTCTTTTCATTTTCGTAATGAGGTACTTTTTGACATTTCTAGATAAAGTATGTGAATAATGATTCAGAAATTCTACTGGATGAACATATTTTTTAGATTTCATAATGTATGAATTATTTAATATCCCCTTAAATTCATTCAAAGTAAGTATCTTAAAAAATTATTTCTTTTAAAATTATTTTTCTTTTAGGAAAATAAAACATTATATAGAGAAAAATGATATTTTCCTGAGGAATTATTTTCAAGAGATCCTCCAATGTTACATTCAATATATAATAACTTTTTTCTTTTGGGTTTTATTTTTTTTATTGATTTGTACTTGTGAATTTTTTTTTCTTTCCATGAGTAAGGATATGATAAAGTTTTTAAGAAAACCCATTTAATTATATGGGTTATGATTTGATGAATGATTTATGTTATTATAGAATACATATGTATGAATTTAATTATGTTTTAGAATTGGGAGTAATATTGGTTCAAAAATACATCAATGGAATGAGGAGTGAACACAATTCAGTAATGGAAATTTTCAATTATGTAAGCCTTAGAAGTTTTCTATAACTAAAAAAGAGATGATTTTCTATTCTTACGTGTATGCCAAAAATTCCATATCATATTTTTTGATCTCATAAAATATGTTCTTTTATTATTTATGGACATCTATTATTTATTTCATGAAATTTTTTCTTGATCATTGATATGTTCGCTATGATTTTCAAATATTGTGTTTATGTTGTTTTGTCATATTATTATGATATGATTGATATCTCCCATGTTAACCCTTAATGAGACTCTGATATCACCCATTTTATAGGTTTATTTTCCCTATGATATTAATAAATGTTTTAAGTGGGGGTACTAAATGTGAAAATTGTTATTGAAGATTTTAATATCATTCATAAAATTATGATAATGTGTTACAATTTTTCAAAGGAAATACAATAATATGCCCCTTAATCATGAGTTTTTTAAATTTAATGAATATTCATCAATATATATGTATTATCCTTGAATAAAAATCATATATCACTATAGTTGGTAACATGGAAAAGGATTAATCACCCTATTGAATCTTGGAAGAGAAAAATATTGTAAAATCACAAAAGATAAGTCTACGTATAGGATGTAATACTACAACTTTTGTAATGATCATGAATAAGTTTGGAATGATCCTAAGATATTATATAATGGAATTAATTTCCCTAGGTTATGTTTTCTCTACACTATAATTACTGTTAATAATAATATGCATTTGGTCTTAGTCAATGGATTGCTCTATAAGGATCAATGTTAATGTTAAATGTGATGATCAATGCAATGACTATCATCATGAAGAACCAAATTTTATGGATGCTCGAATGGGAAAACATGATTTTATACTCACCCATCTCTCCCAATATATGAATAATGGAATATTGTAAAATGAGAAAACAAGGGAACAATATTCTATTAAGTCCACTATGAGACAACATCCATGTTTATTCAGTTAGTCTTCTGATCTAATAGTTGAATAACTATTGAGTAGTATTGCTAAAAAGATATTTTCAATTCTCTAATGTTCTGAATCAGAGAAAATAAATTTTGAGTTTTATCATTTAGAAGGCGAAACTTTTTAATGATTGAATCTCATAAAAAATAAAATGAAATTAGATTAAATTTAATATGTTTAATGTAATGAGTTTAAGAACATATTATTCAACAATTACATTACTCATATTGTTCAGATGAAGATGGACAAGGTTTTCCATGAGCTTAAGCAAAATGAAGAAGATTATTTTGGTACCTGTGAGGCTAATTTTACAAGTCATTCAATGTAAACATCTAGAATTAATAATAAAATTAATTTATGGTTGAAAAATTCATTATTGGATTAAAATCAAGTATCTAATGGGTGTTATCAAAAAGGTACGTTAGCAGAAATGATGAAACCATATGACGTTCCATGAAGTTTTAAATATAGGTTATAGATATATATCATAATAATGGTGTAGATATGAAAAAGAAGATGTTTTTTAATTGAAAAAATTAAAAACCATGGAGAAAAGAAGATGAGATTTTTATTAGGCTCAATGTTTGGAAAGAAAGATAATGGAAACTATCTTAAAGGGACAAGTAGATGTTTTTAGTGTGGGAAAGAAGACCACCAGGAAATTCACTAGTTAAGGGATAAAAAAGAGGTTTCTAATGTTGGAATATCTACACAGAATAAACCCCACAAAATTCAATGCTTCAATTGCAATGAAATTGATAATTATGATAATCAGTTCCTCATTATAAAGGTTAGAGAAGATGATCAACATCAGAAACATCTTAAATCCAAATTCAAAGAGAAATCACATAAAATCACTATTGATTATTTATATTATGAAAAATGAAGTTGTGGAATGATTGAGTGTTCATGTAATGGAATTCATAAATTCTATTTTTTGTATTACATAATAATGAAACATATAGGGGTTATCCTACTGTAGTTTTTCCATATTGATTTGAAAGAATATATTGGATGCTAGTAGTAACTATGAAAAGTTATTGAGGTGTTATAGTGATATTTTTTGAGAACTTATTATTAAGGGAATGTTAACCCTCAATATGTTCATGAGGTAGGAATAATGAAATAAAAAGATGTTTTATTAGGAGAAAATAACTTGGATAGTAATGACCTCGGGACTGAAATGAAAACATCATAATTTATGATGTTGAGAAATGAATTAAATTTTTTTATATTTATAGTATGAGGAAATATTTAATTTTTAATGAATCCTAGTTTTGTTGTTGTTTTATTTTATTTAAAGCTATTATCATGTTTTAAGAGAATAAGTGATAATGGTCTTCACATGTTTGGTGAGTTGAAATAAAGATATTTGTTAGGATGTGTGGAGATAAATGATATGTAGATTTTGTTAATTTATTATCTTTATTTCAAATATACTGTATTTAATTTTGAAAATTTTTACATTGAAATTTGGATGAGGTTTTTGATATTAATGTTTTATATCTCCATATGAATATTTTTGCATATTGGACAACTGGTATTAACGTATTTTTATTGTGATATTAACTATAGAAATATAGAATTACATATCATTCTATATATGGATCACATTATCTGATCATGCTTTATGAATGAAATACATGACATTATTTTATTGAATAATATATGAGATATAAATTGGTTATAGAATAATGAAAGAATATAATTGTCCAATGAAATTTAATTAAATAATGTTATTATTTCTTCTTATAAAAATTATTCAACTCTATGTAAAGGATCATGAAACCAAAAAAAATTACCCAAATACCTTGATTTCAGATGAATCAAATGTCCCCTTGGATTGTCAAAGATTGATGGATTTTTGTTTCTTAAAATTATCCTAACCATGTTCTCTATAACTCCCCATCAGAACTTTATATATACATTTTCCTTTAATGACCATGTTTAAATTTTCCACCAATGTTCTCCCATGTAGAACCATATTTGTGATTATGTTTCAGAAATTGTTATATTTGAAACATTTCTATTTTAAATGGAGTTTTATTATTCATTTTACAATATGGATTCTATTAAAGAAATATTTAAGTATCAATCCATTGATATTCTAGAATAATTTATTGGGACAATTTTATTTTAAGGGGGGTATAATGTACCACCCACATATGTTTATAATTTTTTTGTACATAATATGATAGCTATCATTTTACGCTACAACATATTATCTTTACGCAAAACTTAGCACTAGATTAACATGAATTACATGGATAACCAAGATTCTACAAAACATCATTATATATTGTAATTATTAAATTAATAAAATTTTAACATTGGAATCAAAATGGAATGTTTCAACCAGATTAATTAAATTATGAAAATATTATTTACAAATTTATATATAATTAATTCTTTGGAGTATAATAAATCATAAATTAAAACCCCGTTTGAATATAAAAGAAAGTCTTTTTTCCTGACAAAAAATTTAATTGTGCAATTTTTTTTCTCAAATAAGTAAATAAAAAATTACTATTGTAAATATTTAATCTAATATTTAACAATCATCTTTTGTGATCTCTAGACATAATACATCTAGATTTATTATTAAAATTTAATTTTTATAGAGGTTGTTTTATAGCCTTCTATTAGAACACTTGTGATAGAACTAAATTTTTGAACTTTTATAATTTATATTTGAAAAAATAAAATTCATTTTTAAAATTATAATTCCATAATTAGATTAGGGTGATTTTTTTTATATTTTTCCAAAAAAATTAGTATTTTGATGAATATTGAAACAAATAATATTTATTGAAATCATTATTTTATTTTAATGTTATATAGGGTATGATTTTTTATCGATTAGTTATAACATTTAATTAGTTCATTTTAATTCAATAATTTTTTTAAAAGGATTTTTACCATGAAATTCCTATAAAACTATAATATGTTTTAAAAGGGATTTCTTTAAAAAAACTATTTTTCATGTTGTTTTAAAGGGATTATTTTAAATTAAATTCAATTTTTTTTAATTTAAAAAAAATGGATGAAAATATATATTCTAATTTTTGAAATTCAGTAAGTAGGTAACTTTTAATTTTTCCCCAAATGAATAGTATCCATGGTATATTTTTTTACCACGATAATAAATAAATTGGGTAATTTAGGTTAAAAATTTATAATGATTTAAAAAAGACTCAAAAACATGAAAAAAATATATTGGATGAGCATAATTTAATCCTTAACACATGATGATAGAAATAAAGTTTTTTAGTGGATAGTTTTTCATGAAAATGATTAATATAATATTTAAATCATTGAATTCTACAAAATGTCACTTTCATTGTATTAAATATCACTCATGTGTCCCCAAGTGGAATATATTTATTATTAATGAATGTAATTATAAATTTGTAAAATAAGAATCCAATGTTCATAATAAAAAATTATTTTTGACTTTTTTTGGACACTAACATGATATTATAATATTAATAATATTTCATTAAATAAATATTTAATGATACCAGATTCATGTTTGAAATTCTATATAATATAAATATAGGGTTCCCAAGAGATATATTGGAAGATAAATATTGTTATACAAACTAGGATATTTATATTCTCCATGGTATGTTTTAATGTTTTGTGAAAAAATTATTATCATATATAATTACACAACACTGATTTAGTAATTACATTATTAATGGAAATATCAAATAAAAGCTACTAAAATTATATATATCCATATAAATTGAAATAATTTAAATGAATTTTTTTTATTTTGGATGACATATAAAAATGAGTAATATAGTGAAATATTTGGTTTTATGTTATCTTTTTTTATCTTGATATTTTTCAAATTCCAATTCATGAATATTGTCAAAATTGACACTAATGATATTTTATCAAAATAATATTTTATATAATTATTTATAAAAAATAATACAAAATATTTATAAAAACAAAAAAATTATACAGTATTTGATGTTATTATAAATTATTCCTTTATCATTTAATTGTAAGAAATAACATAAATTTACCACCATTTAATATTGAAAAATATGTTACCTTAGTTAAAATTGTATAGGATAACTAAGGTTTAATAAAAATGATACGTATCAAAATAAAATCAAAAATGACTCAAATATATTGGATGAGAATATTAAAACCTTATCTATTATTATCATTGAATAAAAGTCATCATTTGTGTATTTGGAATGATATTTACATTATAATAAATATACATTTTTATAAATTTCCAAAATGCTCCTCGCCTCAATTATAAAAGGGAACCCCACCCCTCATATATTAATATTAATTTGATCCTTAATGATCGTCAATACCCTGATAATTCCAATTATAAACATCCCTATGAACATTATAGTGATTATGGTCTTTTAAAAATACAATCCCATGTGTCTCTAACATGAGATCTAGTAGTAGTTTACCAATGTAGAGATAATTGTATATACCGATTCTTTCAAGATTATTTCTTCATCTACTACCTATTCATTGATGATTTTCCATACATATTAATAAATATATTATTAAAATGTACTGATATTTTATTATATCATGGAAGAACCATAATACACATTTTATACATCCAATGAAAACCAAATAACCACGCAAGTGTACATGCGGGTTACATGCTCTATGACGTGGTGTAAAATTTTTTCATCATGAAATCATTTAGATGGGTATAATGGTGGAAATAATATATATATATATATATATATATATGATAACTATGATATTATATTGATTCTATAAAATAATATATTATCCTCTTCCTTACCCTTTTACAATTAATGGATTGATACAATCTCTCATACGTACGTACGACTTACCATCTCTACGATGTGATGAGATTTATTTTCCATGGTAACCATTCAAGAATGATTATATAAATGTATATAATGAATAAATATGATTTATATGTCCTTAATAGCATTCTGGATGTTATTGAACTATATCTTATCCATAATAAGTATGACTAATATGACTAAACATGCTTAGTAAATGGAATTAGTTAACACCTGAAAGAATGTTAATAATGAAATATTATTAACAAAAAACTGATCACATGATATAAAAGGATATTATATGAAAGCATATGAATTAATATGGTTCTATAATTTTTTAATAACATTATTTATATTATTATACATGATTTTTAGATACTTACAATTAAAATCATACATAAGATAAGGGTTAATTTCATAATATAATTTTTATTTGTAAATTTTTATATATAAATATATGTTCGATAATATTTATCTTCTATTTCTGTGATTTATTAAAATTATTTAATAAATTTTGAACTATTATTATATAAATTTTAAAATCATTTTTACCCTGTGTGAAATATTTATAAATAATTTGGATGGAATAATCTTGTCTTTTTCTTAATGAGGTGTTTTACGATTATTTCGGAAATGGATTGGGAAAATTGTCTTTTTATCTTATACTATATGCATATATTATTCTACATTCATTATTTATAATTACTTGACTATTCTCTTATAAACAGGTAATTTTTTATTAAAATAAATATATTTCTTTCAATATGCATGATGATTCATGAAAAAAAATGTTTTCAAGTGAAAGGATATTATCCACATAAAATAATTTTTAATTATCCGATAAAAATTATATTCCATATATTGTAACTTCAGTTCCTTGAATGTTTTTTTGTTTATTATGGATTATTTTTTTATGAAATTTGTTTCCATTCCATATGTTATGTAGTGATTGAAGTTTTAGGAAACATAGTTCTTTTTATGGGTTCTAATTTGATGAATGATTTATGTTGTTGGGGAACACATATGTATGGTTTTAATTATGTGAGGAGGGGGAAATATATGTACCTCTAGTGAATTGGGTAAAAACTTTTGTCTCATGAGTTATAATGGAGTATAATGGGTAGTAAAATAAGTTCATTGATATGAGGATGGACTGAGAAGTGAACTTGGTTCAACAACAGACTTTTTCCTTTATGATGGTCTTATAACTAATAAGGGAATCATTTTATTTTCTTATGTCTTCACTAATAATTCCATTTATTATGTTATGCTCTAATGGAATATGTTCTTTGATCCATTCTGAACTTTTATTATTAATTCTGTGACCTGATATCATAATCTCCGATATAATATATAATATTTTTAAATGTTTTGATTATATTATATTGTTTTATGATTATTATATGATTGATATCTCCCTTATATAACCTTATTAAAAATATGATCCCAAATTTTTCTTTTTTTAATTTTCATCAGTATATAATGAACGAATTTCGGTAGGAATGCAATTGGGGAAATTTTTTTGTAATATTTAAAGATATTTCATCAATATAGATGAATGTGTTTCAAGATTCCAAATCAGTAAACTAATATAGTACATTTTGATTTTTCATTGATATTTAATAAAAGATCATCAAAAAATACTTAATATCCATGAATAAAAATCATGGGACATTATATGATTCATTTTTTTGAAACCTTATTATGAAATGAATATATACATTCATTGAATATTATAACATAATTCAAAATGATTTTTCTGCTTTTTTAAAATTTATACCATTCCATATTGATTTTCTAATGTTTTAAAATTTTAGAGCGACATGTCTTTTGTATTTTTTTGTGATCAACTATTTAATTTTGAAAATCCTTATGAAACATGATAACTCAAGTAGATTCCATACTAGAATGTTATAATTTTTTCTGAAAACCTGATTATATTTCATCTAGTTCCCATGTGAGCTAATATACAGGGTGTTTCATTCCATTTTTAATAATTCATCATATTTCTTAATGAAATGGTTATAAATTTTTTTTGGGAATTTAAATTTTGATTTTTTTTAAAAAATTGGAATATTAATTATTGATTACTCCTTTGAAATTGGAAACCATGTAACGAATAACTCAAAAAAAAATATTAATTACATTAGTTCTATAGTATTAATATAATCATAGATAATAAAAAAGTGTTAATATGGAAATGTAGGTGATATATTATCTAGGATTTGGATAATATGGTAAGAAATATTTTTTGTAGACTACTGAGTCTCAAAAATGATTACATGATTTAAATTATCCTTTTTATAACTAATAAAACATTTTTAGTGTTGAAATAAAATTTCACCATATGTTAATTCATAAATATTTTATTATAGTAAGCATGTCTAAATTTGAAAAAAAAAATTGGAAGTATGGAATTTATTGAATACGAGACATCAAGATGATGCAGGATTAACATGTTATTATTAAGCATTGATGTGAAATCATGTTAATCATTTTTTAAACATGTAATATGGAATTACATCTTTTATAGATTTTAGAAAACATGTATGAACTTATTTTTTTAAGAGGGACCCCATTACATGACCCCTAGGTCTAGTGGGCATTGAAGCCCATTACATCATATCCCATAGACCCATCGTTGAGAGGTATTCACTAACATGAACTGAATTCTTTGTTCCCAAACACATCGGCCCACCCACGAACCCTACATGAGAATCTCCAATGACTCATGTTATTATCATAAACTCATATGCACTGTCCCTGCAACACCAATGACTTTCTAAGTGACCCACCACCATATAATGACACTATCATCACACCCCACAACACACCCTACAATAAATTTAATAATTATAACATCATTTACCCATACCATGAAAGTAAGGTAAGATATCACTTCTACACCATTTTTTCACTTCCCCAACATAAAAAATCCAACATTTTGTGTCCTTGGAAGAACACCACAACTGGATTTCTATTTATACCCCCATAAACCACATTTTCCCTCACTAGAGTTTCAATTCCATCTAGATTTACAAGGCACATTACACTAACCAACCACTGATTCCATCATCGTTCCATATGTCTGTTTTTTCAGGACAACATTGTTCCACAACAAATTAAAGCATATGCATCCAACCCACAAAATGACCCAAATAACTTCATGTGGGGACAGATACATAGAAATCATGATTTAGTGGTAGAGAACTAGTACCACATGGAAGACAAAAATAAAATATATAATCACGTTTTATTTAGTCAATAAATAATTAATAAATTTCAAGTTCTAAGATGGAAAATTTTAAAAAATTGTAATAAAACATGTACAATATTAATATTGGGATAAAAGAGCATGTTTTTTTAGAATTAGGATTGCTTGTTTTTATTGTAATGAGGTTTCTGAACTAATAAAATAATTGAGCATGTATAAATTGTCCAATGGATTTGGAAGACCTTTTACTTGAATAAAGAACGAGCCTAGAATGTATTCTTAAAACTGATGTGTGAGATGGAATGTAGGAATTTTCATCTTTAACATGGATATATTGATGAGAACTTCAAATGTAATTCAAAGTTTTTTAATGGGAATTCCATTGAAATTTTTTTTGTTGGTTCTGGTGGAATAGTTATTATTGTGTTTATGTATTAGTATGTCTTATTAAAAAATGGTTGTTGGAGACATTTCTTGTGTTATGATTATTGTAAATTATGAGAACCTTAATGTAAAAACATTATTAATCTCAATATGACTTAAAAGTCTAGTCACTTATATATTTCTAATGGGGAATTTTTTTATGTAAAATATTAATTTTTATGAGAATAGCTATTGTAAATTTTTAGGTGGTTTAATGTAAGCCACCTATTAACTAGTGTACCAAAAATGTGTTTCAACTACGTGTCATTGATATTTTTGGGTTTAATTATGTCATGTTTTATTAAAAACATCACACATTAAAATTAGGTGAACCATAATCACTAATTGAGATGAACAGTAAATTGTAATTACTAAAATAGTATGGGAGAGTTAGTTTTAACAATAGAGGATAATACCATGATTTGGAGAGGGAAATCAATGATTTGTGTGATTGGTAATTTGATATGCAATTATTGTGGTGGTCCTTGGTTGTGGAAGCGTGGATGATTATATTATGTACGTGGTTATTTTAAAATTACAATTTGATTTATATAGTAAGGTTTTGAGGTGATGTGTTTGTTTTAATTTTTTAGTGTAATACCCCATTAGTTTGTATGTTTGGGTATTGGTAGTGTTGGGTTGTAGCGGTGATGTGTGATGGTTGTGGTGTTTTTATTTTTGGTGAGATTTCTTTTGGTATGTTGTGATATGATTGTAATTATGTAATCCACCACATCTCATTATATGGTTAAACACATAATTTCAGTAATAAAAGAAATGGTTTGTTCTGAAAATAATGAGATTAATGAAGATGGTCATTCCTCCACACAATATATTTTTATTATATCATGGGAATGTTTGAATAATATTTTTTGGCTAGTATTGTGATGATTAATCTTATTTTGGTGGAATCGGTTATGGACACAATCATATGATGATAGGGAAACAAGTTCCCACACCATGATCCATTATATTATGACACATTTTCAAATTGTGTGAGGGGGGTTCATTATCTTTAAAAGAGGAAAATATCATAGTAATGTGGATATCATTATTTTAATTTAATGCTTGTAATATATTTTTTTATGGTGATATTAGTTATTATGATGGTTGGTAAATACATTAAAAAGTTTTATCTCGATTACACACTTATTAAATAATGTTTTATTAATAATCATGGGAAATGAGTTAATGCTCGATGAAATAGATTGCTCCAACAACTTTTTTTGTTCAAATTGCATGTCATATGCCAAATTTAAGATTCTCCACCAATGATTTTAAATGTTTTGGTGTGTCTTATAAAATCCCTTGATAGGATATTTTCATCAAATTAAATTATTGATGATTTTTTTAAAATTATATTCAATTAAAATAATTATTTAATAAATAATATTGGTGAAATGGAAAAGGGTATGAATTTTTTTATGGTTTGAGATTTTAATATTTGAAACCATTGGAATGGGGTTTAAAATGATTTATAAATGATCGTTCTGAAAATTTTATATTAAATATTATTTTTAAAGCCAATGAAAATATTGAATGTACTTTTACCGAAAATAATTACATGAATTTAAAAGGTGTTTGATGAAGTGTTTTTGATTTATATTTATTATAAAAATGCATGGGTTTGAACATGAAATTGTGAATTTAATTAATGAATAATGAATTGATTTGAAAATAATATTTCCCCCCAAATTAATTTATATGTATTATCTGTTGGTTCAATTTTGGTCACCTATATGAGATTTTATTGGAATTTTGTTCATGGAAATTGGATCAAACTTAATGTTATTTATGTAATGTTTATTTTATAAAAAATATTTTATCTCATGTTGACATATGCAATATATTTAATCCCTTAATATAATGAATTATTTTTTTCCTTGCCCATGATTGAGTGGCATCATCCACAGTAGGTTGTTATTTTTATATTATGAATAATTAAACTTCTTTCTCCAAGTGGTTATTGTGTTTCAAATATATAAATAAAAATGTTATTTATCTCATGGGTTGTATGTTCAAACAACTATACTCTTTTTATTTTTATTTTTTCTTCTTGAGGGTAGGAATACATTGATAATTATCTGATGTAATAGTCCAGACCATCAGGACCATTAAATATAAAAATTATGTTTATTGAGTTTTGAGAGGAGTGTCTAGATATAATTTTTGGAGTAATGGGTTTTTTTTGAAATTTGGGGAGAAAACTGGTGATTTAGAGGATAATGGTAGATCTTTTTTGTAAATCAGTGGCATCAAATCACTTTTGGTAGATCACTAGTCGTAGATCACTTACAATAGATCTCTATTAGTTGACCTCATGTAGTAGACAATTATATGAAGATCTATTGATTTAGATCACTGGTGGTAGATCACATGTATAAGATACACGATGGTGTACTACAAAAGTTAGATATTTGGTTCTAGGTAATATGTAGTAGACCATTGAAGGTAGATAAGTAGAAGAAGACAACTGGATGTAGATTGCTAACAGTAGACCACAACCTTTTGATCAATGGTAGTATACCATTACCAGAATATCACAGTTGGTAGGTAAATTATAGTAGATATAAAGTTTTAGATCACTAGTGATATATTACATGATTTAGATCACTTGTAGTAGATCTATTATAGTAGATATCAAGAAGTGCTTCTTGGCAGTAGATCCATTTTTTTCTAATTTCATTTTATAACCATTAGATGTATTTTTATGATTAAAATTCGTTTTTTCAACATTATTGATGAATTTTCAATCGCTTTTCAGTGATTATAATTATAACATATAGTTCTTATTGTTTTATATCTTTTTTATGGATTTGATTAGATCCACCATTATTGGTAAATTAAAACAATATCAAGACCTTCTAGGTTATGATATTATCTTTCGAAAGTGAATATCTATCCTTTATTATTTTAGGATTAATTTCTCTTGAGATGATAGATATGATATCTATTTTCTTTGTATTCCAAGTACATTTTGGTTCTACATACATTTAGACGTTTTCTTCATGTGTGTGAATTCAATTTTTTCACTACAATAATTTTTTTAATGATTCTTTCTTCAAATTAGTGAATTCATTTATTTCTCTTTTATGTGTATCATATGGGTATTAATGGTATTATTTATATGTGTATAAAAGGATTCCTCTAAATTAAAAAATATAAATTAATTGGTTTAATGAATAGGAAAATGGGTATTATAATGAAATCATGTTTTTACCATTTTCATATTGTTTTTTATTGTAATTGTATTTGAGAACTTCCCACTAGAAATCATGGTTTTATGGAATCCTATCTCTCATTTTTCTAATAATGATGTGGAACTAATGAACACCTCTATGAAAAATCTGAAAATTAATTTTTTATTATACTATGGAATATCTTCATGGATGTTTTAGTGCATCAAGGATTGTTGTGGAATATTGGTGTACATAATGTGGATTTTTTTGTGCTGTGTGAGATGATGTGATTTGGTATGAGATGTGGTTTGGGTGGAACATGTTGTGATATTGTTTTGTAACATGGTGGTTAATGTTGATGTGATGTTAGGGTAAGTGGTGGTTGTGGCGTGGCGACGTAACCGTTCTTCGATTTTGGTTTTTATTTTATGCATAAAGGATTCTTGCAATTGTTTGTGGGATTCTTGGAAATAAGAACATTTGGTGGATTTTTATTGAGTTGTGTTTGTTGTGATGTGGTGTGTTTTTTTATGTTCATGGTGAGTAATGGGATATTATGTGAAAATAATTATGGAGGAATCGTGTGGGATGAAAATGATTAATAAATTGTGAAAATAAGATATTTGGTGAAACTATGGTTGGTCAAATGAAATAATTGGTTGGAATAATATTAATTAAAGGGCATGGAATTTTGTTATGAGGGATACAAAAATTTATCTAAAAGGTAGTGTATAATATAGAAAAATTTTATTTTGTGGATTAATTGTGGAATGTGAATTTTGTTTCTTGTGTAATGTATTTTTGTGGCCATCCATATCGTATTGGAAGTATTATTTTCTAGTTTTTGTGATTTGAGGTTGGGATGATGTGAGTTTGTTAGTGACTATATATTGAACCCATAGTTTGGTTTGGAGGGATATGATACTTTGACCAATGTATATTACTACGATTCTTTATAATCATCCACCCACGTCATGCACATTGTGTGGGAAACCAAATTTTTTGGGTCTGTTTTTTCTAACATCATAGTAGAGAGGATGGATGGCTCACAAGTTGTTCATCCATTATCACTCTTTCAAGAGATGATAGTATGAATGGGATATAATGGGAAGTAGAAAAAGGTTTCATTATATAGATATGATGTGATAACATAGGAGTTTGTGGGTAGGATGTGATCTGATTTGATGGCCTGGTTATCATCGAGAGAGGTTATATTGGATGTGATGAGATGAAATATGGTGGGACTCTTGCATTGTGGTAGTATGATAAGAGGTTAACTTCCTATTTATTCACGATACTTTACTAACCTTGTAATGAGATGTGATTTCATGTGATGATCCATGTGTCTGTAGGAATATGTGATCTTATATGATGGTCAGTTGCACATGGGGTAATAGGTGTGATGTGATATGTAAGATTTGGGAGTGACGAGTCATATGTCATTGGGGGTGTGAAAGTGAAAAAGTAGTGGGAAAATAGTGTTTTTTACCCAATCATTGATATTAACCATACTATGTTACGATACTTGGATACATTATTTTGTGATTTCTTGATGGTGGGGATGGGTTAGGTCAGTAAATCTGTGTAGGATCTACTTGGTCTTACTGTTTACTCATGGGTGAATTTTTATGCACGTTTCACATGTGAATGAGAGAAATTAGGATTCAAAATAAGTATAATTTTTTTATCACCCTACATATATAAACAAAAAATTAGGTTTCCATGAGGGATTCTTGGATCGTTCTAGGAATTAGTATCTTAGATTATTAGAAAATTATTCGGTCACTACTTTATCATCTCTTTTGTTTTTTAGACATTTATTTATAGTAGTAATATTTTCACATTAATTGTAGGATGTTTTTTGTATTTATTTTTTATTATGTTATATAGTTTATTGTGGTATATTTATCTTACATATAAATCCACTTTATTTTATAGAGTTAAATTCCTCCCAAACATGAGATTTTTATACTGTCAGTGCTACACACTAACTAGGGTCCTATAGTATGTAGGACTAAGGGGGAATCATCTCTCTCCCATAATTATTCTATCTTTGGTGGGATGTGATCATAAAACATTTCACATAATAGTATTTTCCATGTGAATTTAAATATTATTACGTTTTACTCATTAATTATTTTGTATAATTAATTTAATGGAATAGTTATTTATTTGTTAGTTATTTGGATATTTTTCAACCCATTATTCCCAAATAGTTTTTCTACAATGGTTAAGTAAAATATCCATTTTTAATGGCTATATAAGTTATATAATTTTGAAGATAGTCACTAGATTCAATTTTATAAATCATAGTTCAATAGGTCCAGAAATAGTAACCATTTAGATATTATTCCAGGATAAGGATGTTTTTTATGATTAAAAACAAAAGTGATTATATAAATTTAATTGAATAGATAAGATTCATATTTTACCATTAATTTTAATAATATTTAAATAAATTAAAAATTTATTTAATATTCAATAATTACATCTACTATTATGAATAACCATGTACACATAAATTTATTAAAACATTATCTTTCACTATGGTAGTGTGAAGCCACTATATAAATACATTTTTTCAAAAAAAATTACAAAAGGGAAAACATAATAAATGAATGAGTTTTATAATATTTTTATAATCGAGATACTATTTAGGGTTACATTATATAAAATATTATTTTATATAAATTAGTAATATAAAAATTTAAATGAAATGAAATTATCTTTGAAAAAAACTATTTTGACATAGATATGACTTATTGAGTGGGGTTGGTTAGTCTTACTGAATTATATATCATTATTTATGGAATAAATTATTGAAAATTTAATAATTCATTAACTATTGATGAAAAAATTTGTTTGTAATAAAATAAATTCAAGGATATTGATTAAAAATTAGAGGGGATAAAGATGATTGGAAAATCATATCTTTCTATTCTAGTTTCCACCTTTTTATTGAGTCTGGACCCTTATGTGAAGAAGTTTTTCTAATAGATTAAAAGAGAAAAAAAGGAAAAAGACTCTTCGGGTGATATTTTTTTACAATATCCATAGGAAACCTTTCATTATATTTACTGTGGAAATATAAGAATGTGTCCCTATATATAGGAAAAATAATATGGTATTTTTAGAAGGATTGTATTATTAAAGATTGATAATGTAATTTTTTAATAGAACGGGGATTAAAAATGTATAATAGACTGTAATTTCAAATATCTTTTATCTAGATAAAAATTCATATAAATTTTAATGTTCATAGTTACGATGAGGGCCAATAGAAAAACTAGGTTTGAGAATGAAATTTTGGGAGTTACAACACTTTATTGTATTGTTTTTCAACATGGAAGATGGTATGAGATGTCCCTTAATGGTATTAGTGAGTTTTGGAAGCACCATGGTAAGATATAAATTGGTTTGACTGCTCTATATAGGGAAGAAAATTTTTATGAAATAGTGCACCCCTCGATTGAAAGCCATGAAACAGCAACATGTGAAAAAAGTGAAGCACATCGGCTATGCCCAGTTTTCCTAAATCATGCATCTAGCCAACACGAGTAGTGTCATATTGAATATACCTCATCAATATTCACCAAATGGGTTGTGCATGGTTTTCTAAACCGTACTGATTTCCCGTGGGGGGTAATCTAGTTTTCCAGTGGAAGGTACATGGTTGACACACAACATCCCAAACCATGCGGCCCAAAAAATGAAAAAACCCCTATTTTAAAAATCAAATTAAATTATTCAAAAATTCAAATAAATGAAATGAAAAGTATATAATATAATAATTTCTCCCCCTCACTCACTTAACACTAGCCCCCTTCCTCACTAGGTGAGAAAAACCCCTCCCCCATAGTAACCTATCCATTATTCAATCCTTCTAGATTTTGCGGGGTTTCACACTCAAATATTCAAGGTTAATATTCTATCTCCTTCATCATTCCTTCTTTGGCTGGGTCTCCTTCTCCCATATCCCAATGTAATATAAACCAAAACATATGGGTTGGCTTAAACTAGATTTTGGTTTTATTCCATTGATAGGGTGGTTCGGACGTCTCTAGGGACTCGTTCAAGTGTATTAATGCATCCCTACTAGAGGTAAAGATGATTCATTAATTTCAACTTTCTGTCACTATTTGAGTTAGGGTTTTACACCTGCTGTCTTGTCTAGAATAATTATATTTGTAGTATATTAGTGGTTTTGAGTCCATAGTGTGTATTTTATCCAGTATTATTCATCCATGGGCGGGATTGGGTTTCCCATGTCAAAGGTGACATACCTGCGTATGCATAGGTAGGTATTGATATCTTTAGGTTCCCTCATTATGTGAATATTGACCCATAGTAGGGAGCATATTTATGGGGAAGGTGTTAATAATAATAATATAAAAAATTAACATGTGCATGAGTGCTATTAGGTATATAAATATATGAGAATGTATTCAAGGATACAAATTCTAATATTCATGGCCATGTGAATAATTGAATTGGGGCTAGGTATCATTATGTATGGGTGAAGGTGCATATGCCTAGAGGTGGGTGGTACCAGCTTCGAGTATTCACTAATAAGACAGTAAGGTGACAAAGTGTTCATCTTGGTTTTCTTTTAGAGGTAGGATCCATTTCCATGCACCTAAAATTTAATAATTAATGAATTAATTGTTTTCACCCCTTCCCTTTGACTTTAGATTGTGCTTCATAGTCTTTAGAACAAATGATTCTTAAACAAGAATTGAATATGCCTCATGAAATAATGTTTAAATTTTTATATGAAATGTCTTAATAAAAAATTATTAGTTTAATAATAATACCCTTCTGTAGATGTTAACTATCTTCGAAAACCAAGAATGGTGATTTATGATTTATATGTTATTTGGCCATATTTAATTGGTTATAAATAGTATGTTTAGGACATTGGAATTTTTTATAAATTTAATGTATTTTTCATAATTGGTAATTTCCCAATTATGTAATTTTAAATTTTTAAGTGAAACCTCCAAATTCCTTGTTCATTTTAATAGACTGATTTTCTTGTTTAAATAATACAAATGAAAAATGTTTCAAATGGAATAACCTCAATGGATGGTATGACCATAAACTTTTCTATGATTTATAAAAAAAATCATGTGGGTGGAGAAGTTATAAATGAAATTGGAAATTGTTTGTTTTTTACAAGACATGTAATTCCTCATGTTATGAATTATGTGAATGATTATTCCTCCTTTAATTATTATGATTGTGATTCCCTTAGTTATCATGGGATA
Source organism: Viscum album (assembly GCA_963277665.1). Classification (NCBI taxonomy): domain Eukaryota; kingdom Viridiplantae; phylum Streptophyta; class Magnoliopsida; order Santalales; family Viscaceae; genus Viscum; species Viscum album. The sequence continues at coordinate 1,874,253,182 of OY728137.1, read as the reverse complement.
TATATATATATATATATGGAAAGAATGATATGAACTACCTCACGTATATCATTTAAGAAGATTGTGATTATAATTATTTTCTAAAAAGGATAAATAATAGTATATATAGGTTCATTTTTCCACATACCAATTAAAAATGAGGATTTAATAGAGGATTTACAATAATGTTATATATTTAATTAATCATGGAAAATGAAGCTACCTTACATCGGGTGTTGAGAATGTGACCTCCTACCAATGCTACCATATGGAAGATGTGATTTTTACCAATAAATTATTTCATTGTGTGTTCCCTAATGGCCCACTCACTGTCCCTAGTGTTATAGCATGGTATATCTCACTCTATAAAGATGTAGGGAATATACCCTATCCACCAATGATATGATATGGGGGATGGGATTTTGATAACCATGGTCCAAATTGGAGGGTTTTCCTGGAATGCTTAAACACCATCCCAAATTACGGAATGACTTCTACACTCTATCATGATGTAGGGGATGTACCCAACTACAAGGGCTTATATGCTTGAAGACTGCATATAGATTCCTCTGTGTTACAACATTGTCCAATCCATCACTATTAATTCTGATGTACATCCATTTTTCATTGGCGCACACTTGGCTAATAATGGTTGATGAAATATAGAACTAAACTATATATATTAGATTTATATTTCATTATCATGATCCTATTCTGGCTATGAGATGGTGTAGGTATAGTCATTAGGTGTCCCATAAGAACCTAGACATGTGTTTGTTACTATATTATCTACAATTTATTATTTTCCTCATACCTACACACTACGTTAATTGATAAAGCACTGTTTGGACTGGGTTTGACATTATGTGTGCCTAACTACTATGTTACATCGCACACCGAGCTAGGGATGACATTTCATTGCATTAAATAAGTTGATATTCTAGTTAACATGAATATAGACCTTGTTTGATTACATATGTTGAATTTTTTGTTCTATATGAGTTAGTATTACATGACCGAGTTGGAGCTCAGGATACTCAGGGAGATTATCAATGTGATTTTATTTATTTTATTTATTTATGATTCATGTATAGTTGTGAACATTAAAACAATTTGTATGTTTACAATTTTAGCTTATGTATTATCATTATGACATGCATGCATGATTTTTATGAACTTTATTTAGGTAATTTTATTTTCTGGTTATATTATATTTATTTTCCATTGCATTATCTATCTATTTACGGTTTGAAATATTACATGCTATTTATTCTGATTGTACCACAATGATATTCTTATATTCTATTACATTCAAATCACTATATCCTATCAAAACCCCCACTTCATTTACATACCCTCTGGAATTCAAAGAGATGTGATTGAATGTATGTGACCCACGAGTATTGCTACCAATTTATTGGTAAATTTTGATGTGATGTAAAAAAAGTGTTATGAGAGGATTATTTTTTCCATTCTCTTACTATTTAAGGATGTTTGATAGAAGACTAGGATTGTGTTGGTGCATGGTAAATATCCTTGTTAGAGACTAATAACCCCAGCCATGGGGAAAACTACATATGGCGAAGGATGGGATTGTGTTCATTTTATTATCTATTATAGTTGATTTTAATTTCACCAAGGGTGATTGGTCTAATTTCTACAACTTAAGGATTTATGAATTAATAGTATTTTTTCATTGGTCTAGTATGAAAATGAAGAATAATTTCATACATCATAATAATAACATAAAAAACTAAAATTATATGCACATTCCATTCTATGTAGTTTCATTTGTTGAGCATTTTGGTGAATTGAATTTTGTTCATTAAGTGTATGTCATGCCTTGAATTCATTAGCATGCATGTTATATGATTTTCCATTTTTTTAATGAACACCATGTTTTGTACCTTATTATGTAATTATTTAACATTAATGCTTTTATGAAAAGTTTAGGTGATTATATTTATTTATTATATTCTTATATCATGCTTTCCATGTTTTCTTCTTATAATGAAAATCTATTTAGTTTAATATGTAAATTGTTACATGTTTGGAATTATTGGTTGAGATTAATTGAGGGCCAGTATCTAATTATAATTTGTATGGATGACTTATAATTGGAAAATAGAAGCCCATATATTCACAACAAATTTTGAGTATTATGTAAATCTTGTAGTAGTTTTTTGTCAAAATGTAAGGAATGCTAATAGTTATAGTTTGAAATTGAATGATCTCGATGTAAATGGGAAGGAAATTCCAAAATATAATGTGTATTCCTACTTTATAGATTGGTAGATGGAAATACATACGATGGGACTATCGTATATGAATATGTTAACTTTTTAAATGAAATTGGGTACCTTAAAAAAGTGAAACAGGTTCCATGTAGATCAGTTGTGGCATGTTATTTATGCATAACCCACTGCCAGTGTTTTGAAATTTTAATAATAGAGAAACTACTACTAGGATTCATTTAGATGAACCCATGTTGGATTAGCATGAACCTTGTAGTTTTCATCATCTGTTATTAAATGAAATTAATTTATATTATCAATTTCCATATGAAGATGATATATCGATAAATGATAAATTTTCAATTCTTAAAAATGATGTTTAATAAAAATTTCTTGTTTTGTATTGTGTTGATGGTTAAAATGATGTGCCTATTGTAATTTTGAAATGGTACAAGATGTTTTTAATTTAATCTTCTAGATGTTTTATGATTTATATTTGGGTCAATGTAAATAATTTAAAACTAAACCCTTAGGTGGTTTCCTTTGATAAAGCCCTTGTGTAAGGGAAGTGTAACATTTTCATTGAGTTGCCTTTGAATGGAATCATATGAATTTTTTATAGGATTTGTCACTTTTACTACTATATTAAATGGTATGGTCTCAATACAGTGACTTCAATTGGTGTCACCGAGGTTATGCTTGATGTATTAGATTTTTTAAGGGGCCTTCCTGTGGATGGTAGAACCCTTAGATCCTAATGCATTGCTAATGGCAGGAATTTTCTACCGCTTGGTGTTTTTCACGGTACATTTTACCTAGTAGGACTCTTTTTTATAAATAAAACACATTTTTAGAATGTTTTCCCATGTTCTCTTATAAACACCATCGTTCTGAGCATATAGTGTTTCTCGGTTTCAGCGGGTTAGACATACCTCGGTCCGGGTCGGCCAATTCGTCAGTTGCATGTCCATTTCTTCTTTCTTAATGACAGATGATTTCGTATGTCATCATCCATGTTAATGTTTGTATAGGGAAATAAATATCTTAGTATCCTCTTGTATGATCCATGTGATACTTGAATGCATAGGGAGAACAACCTATCATTAGTATTTAGGATGATCTAATTGTTTCTCAATCCTTGGCTAGTATGAGTTCAGATACGCGATGCCCGTTGGGTAAAAAGTGATTTAATAAACCAGTTTAGTTTTGTGAGATCATTGATCCATGTGTTTTTGAGTGAGGTCGTTGATCATATCCAAGAAGTGTTACCTGGGAATGGTAAAATTAAATTCATCCAAATTATTGGGAAGAAGATTCAAGAAATGTTGGTGATTTGACACGATAAAATAATTTTTTTTTCTTTATATGAATTCATTGACACTATGATCATGGATATGGGAGAATCAAATCAGTCATAGTGGTTATGTTTCTTTCCATGTAGATGTATCCCAAAAAAATAAAACCATTTAAAAATATTCAGATTACTTGTTTCCACATGAATGTTTCATGTTTTAAATTTGTTTTAGTTCTTTCTTGGAAGAATATAATTGATGTGTTTGGTTGTTTATTAACCCTTTAAAAAACACCATAGTTCATAGAGGAATTTGAAGGGTAAATATTGAAAGATCACATAATGCCTCCGGAGGTGGATGCATTGTGTTCGGATGTGATGATGCGTCTATAGATAAAGATAAACTTCTTAGATAAGAAATAAAATAGTTGTTGTTTCATGGTTCATCTCACCAATAGCCAGGAATGTTTAACTAGATACCATTGAATCCTCTTAGTGAATTTTGTTAAGAGACAATCATGTACCCTATATTGATGTTATCATTGATGAACTAAGAGATCTTCAATCTTTTGTCACACTAAAGGCTTAAAATTATATTGGGATTGAGTTGTGATCTATATCTAGTTGTACATTGGATGGATGTATATTATCTTGTAATAGTGATTCTTGAGTGATCCATAGGATCCTGGGTAGGAGTGCCTATGATAAAATCATGAAATCCATCCATTTATTCTAACTCAACAACCAAATGGATGATGCTTTCGGATATGTTTATGATCTGATGTAGATGGTTTTGCTTTGTTCCAACGTATCCCTTGTAACATAGAGTGTGGAATATCCTTTCTTGTTCTTCATACCCCAGTTTAATTGAATATGATGTTATATCATATGTGTAGTCATGCTTAGTGGTGCTTCTTAGAAAGGATAATGATTTCAGTTGTTTGGAATTGTGTAATGCCCTTGTTCGTGCAGAAGAAAATAGTTTAAATGATTGGTTAATGTTTTTACGAAGAAACATCACACGAAGTCATTTATAGACTTCGGTGGATGTTTTCATGGTTTATGAGAGTTGTCATTGGAGAATGAAAAACAATTCTGTTTGTAAAATGAAATTTTCTATGATAAGAATATTCATGAATGGTTGTCCAATGTGGCTCGACTAGTTGTCTCTCCTGTTCAATGAATCGATTAGTGAAAGACCATTTCTGGAATTTTTTCAGGTAGAGAGGAGTGTTGTAGGTTTTTTCCATGGATTTTATTAAAATATGGATCAACATAGATAAATGAGGTTGATGGGGATTGATAATTTTTTTGGTTTAAAATCTTGCCTATATCATCGTTAAAATTCTAGGGTGCAAGAATTGTACGGAAATTCTGTCGATGGGAAGTTTCATGGATTGAAATTGGTCCCCATTAATGCTATTTCCTAAGGATGGATGTAACTTTGACCCAATGTTTAATGAGATGGTGAAGTGATCGTGTCCTTAAATAAACAAGCCTAGGTAATATTTGTCTTGGTGTTTCAGTTTGAAAATTAGTACTGACTAGAGTCTTGACGGCTTAAGTATTGTGCGCTAAAATCATAATTCAAGGTCTGTTGGGTATTTTGAAACAAAACATGGCCATTTGGGAGAGGAACCATGGCCCTTCTAGGTTGAGTGGCATTTATGTTTTTCCTAAATGATTCTTGGTTATGATATGTTCTATGGTTTTATGGTTTTAATGCACCATGTTTTCGAACCGGATGAAAATCCATAGGAATTTGAATTTTCATGTTTATTGGATATTCCATTTAAATAACTGCATGACTAAATGAAATTATGATAGTTGAACACATATATGTGTTGTTTTGGAATTGGGGTATAACCTGAGATGCCCCTTAGTGGTTTAGGTGAGTTTTAAAGGCCGAAGACAAGAAATAATGTGGTTTTTGTGATCTATATAGGGGTTAGGGTTTTCTATAAACTCTTACAAACTCAGTGAAATACCGTACAACTTTAGTAGGAGAAAAAGTGAAGAGTATGGGCTACAGAGGATGTGTCTAAACCCTAGCACTACCCGTAATGAGTAGTGAAAAATAATTAGTTCCTAGAATCAATTCACCACACTATTTTCACATCATTTTCAAAACTATGAATCCAACCCATCTGTGGTTCTCTAGGTGTTCAATGGAGGGTCACCATTAGTGCACGGTTTGCCAAACTACGTAGCCAAACCCATTCACAGAACCCTTTTTAAAAATTAATTAATATTATTTAAAACTAAAATAACAAAACATAAAACTCGTAACCCAAACCTTCTTTCCACATTCATGTTATGCCTCCCCCCATCAGCGATACACCCAACACACCACTCCTATAACACCCCAAGATTCCATAGTATGTTGTCTCTTTAAAGTAATTTAATAGCTTGAACTATTCACAACATCGTGTTTGAGTGAAACATGACTTACAAAACAAGCTGCTCAAAAAGTGTTTACGAATAGTATTAAATACATTTTAAATACTTTATATAATTTCAACATCCATATAATTTGTTTCTTTGCCATAATATAAGAAAAAATTAAATTTTTCAGATAAAAGAAGTTTTTTTCAAAAAATGAAATTTTACTACCTATTAATAGAGATCCCTTGATAAATCAAATATTTGAAACATTTATATATTAAATTTGACCAAATAATCTTCTTCTTTTTAATAAGAAAATAAAAATTTAGTTTGTAATTTTTTTTGTTTTTCTGATAACATTCATATTTTGATGAATAGTGAAATATTCTAAATTTAAATTGAGAACAACTTTTTTAATAAAAATAATTTATAAAGTTAAATATTTAATTTTAATGGTTTTAATGTATTAATACATTATATTTTTATATTTTAATCCAATTATGTTCATTAAAAGTAATTTTAAATTTAAGTTGGACATAAACACATATCAATTTTTTGATAGTTTTTACTTATAAAAAACCCGCTCTCTGGATTTGACAAAGAGAATTAATTTTCAATTAATTAATGCAATTGGTATGTTTTGAATATGGTAAAATAAAAATAATTATTCAGAATATAAAAATTATATTTGGGTGAATTTTGGAATTTTTTTAAAAACTTTCAATTTTTGTTAAATAGTGAAAAAGGCACCCTTATTGTTTAAAACCAACTTTTATATAAATAAATATAATATAATTTAATTTATTTTAATGTTAAAATTTATTTGAAATACCTATATTAGTACAATGTAATTTATTACAGTCATTTTATAATATGATTAGTTTTATAAAATCATATTAAATTTTTAACATCTTTTACACACTTTATATGCACATCTACAATTTTACATAAAACATAATTTTACCACTTAATTGAATTGAATTTCAAAAATCCAAGAGACATGATTAACATAATTAAGCAAATAATGGTTCATTAAGATGAAAATATTTTTTTGGTGAATAGTAAATTTTGAATTTTATTTTTTACAGTTAAAAGTAAATAGGGTAATTAAAGGTAAAAATAATTCTAAAATTACCCTAAAAACATGTACAAATTCTGTTGTATAAGTGTATTTCTACCAAAATCAACCTTAAGACAAAAAATATCCTTTTTATGGGTTAGATTAAAATATTTGTTTTATTTTATTTAAAGAACCATTAAAAGTGTTAAATTCAATTCTTTAATAAATAAAAGATTGTTAATATAGGGATACACATCAGGTAAATTCTAATATAAATATTCATTAGAAATATAAAAAGTATTCTTATATCATGGTATTTTATTTACAAAATTTAGACATTATATAATTAAATTTACATTTGACATAGTGATGATGTAATAATTACTTTATTAATGAAAGATTAATATAATTTATATTCCAAATATCAAAATAAATGTATATTGAGTCATTTGAGGACATATATGAATTTTCAAGGTGCATATGACATGTTAAGGTTGATTTAATGTATTTTTTTATGTAATAATGTTTTTATTACTTTCACAAAAAACCAAATACCAGATAGTGTCAAAAATGGCATAAATGAGTTTTCAAAACAAATACAATTTTATAATATGATATAATAATATTTAAAATATATGGATCTGAAAATAGAGTTATATTATGATATATATGTCATTAATGAAATACATGAGGTTCTCTTTCCATTTTATAGTAATTTAATTTACAATGTAATATAAAAATACAAGAAGACATGGTAAATGTTAAACTATTAAACTATGAGTTGAATCTAAAAGATAAGGTTAATATGGTGATCTAAACCTTCATAAAACCAATTGGCTGGGGAGTTTTCTAACCAAACCCACCTTAACCGAGAAATAAATTTATTTGGAGACATTAGAAACAACAATTATTTTTTAATAAAATAATATTTCAAGCATTTCCAAAAGTGACCTTTACCTCTCTTATAAAAGGGAACTTCCCCTTCTCTTAAATTCAAACCTACAAAGCCATTTGGATCAGGAAACCCTGAATTAAATCTCCCCAAACTACACTCAATTCAACTTATAGGCCATACATTGATCATAAACCAACCTAAATATCTCTTTTGATCAAATCAATAGAAGAACCTGAAGAAGAGGTAATTACTTCATCACCCATTTCAATGTTCTTTTATTCTTCCACATCCAATTTATATAATGATTCCATACTAAAATAATAACTCCATAACGTTATATATACTGAGATTTGATTATAAATATGCTATAACAATATTCATTATTCTATTTAACATATGAATGACAATGTCACAATACGTACGTACATATGGCTTATTGTCTCGATGTCGTGGTGTAGTTTGTTATTAAAAACATTATTATTTTCATGGTAATAATAATGATTATAATTGATGTAAATAATAAATATAAAATTTTCATGAGTATTTATATATAATATACCATCCAATTTCATACAATTTCAATATCAATAGAATGATACCATCGCTCGTGCGTACGTTTGGATTACCGTCTCCCCGACGCGATGAGATTCACGTTCACCATTCCATGATGACTATAAATATATATTATTAATAAGTATGTAATATATGACATAAAAATGAAATTTGAAATATATATATTTATATACATATATCTCATTCACATACTTCTGTTCAATACTATATGAAAATAGAAACGACGTTTATGCGTACGTATATCCTACAGTCTCCATAAACGGTGTTTTCTATTTCATATATAAATATATTATACATACTTGTATTCTGAATATATATATGATAAATAAATAATGTTTTATATTCTAGAATCAATTAAATCATGACATAAGTTAGACGATCAAAAATAACAAGTTAAAACACGTATGATAAAGAAAGCGATTATTACCTGAAATTATATTTTAACATTGAAATTATTATTAAATGGGTAGTATAGTGCCATAAATGAATCATGTATGATATCACAAATATTAATATGGTTTTTTTATAATTTAATAACTTATTATGGTCATTATTCAAGAGTTTAAACATACATTTGACCTAAGTATTGTACAAGGTAAGGGGTAATTACTCAAACTCATTATTATCTTATATTATTTATGTGTATGTGTTTTCTGGAAAAATGTAATCATGTATTTCTATTATTCATTAAAATGTTTTGAAAATTAATATTTTAAGGTTTTGTGGATGGGAATCTTTATTAAGAACGTCATTTTAAATGATTTAATGATTTTTTTAATATTATTAATTAATGTATATGTTTTAAAATGGATTTTATGGATTTAATTATATAGACGTGATTATTTTAAAATTTTAATTAAATTAAAAATATTCATTGTGGTATGAGACACTTTGATTAAAAAATTTCATTTAAATACAAACCTGTATAAATGCATACCTTTTAAATTATTTCTCAAAAGGGATATTTCTATCAAAGAATTTGAAAGATCATTTCCAACTATGTCAACATCCTTTACTAGATGATATTTTGGATTGAGGTTGATTTATTATAATACAATAATCCATATTTTATTGAATGGGTTGTGGTATATTAGACTGTGGATGTGAAATTTTAATACCATTAATGGTTTATGGTTAATTTATTGACATTTCGCATGCACGTTTTAATACGAATGTTTAAATTATGTTTAAAAATTTTTATAACAGGAATGCATTGGACAAAGTAAGTGTCGGGTGGAGCCCGCAATAACTTCTCGATGAATCTATAGGTCTCATGAGACAAACTAGTGTCCTGGAACAAGTCCATAAAAAAATATTTATTTTTAGTATTGGCACGAGGCCTTGGCTATGTGGTTATGATGTCTAGAATTATGTATTCACTCTTCATGAAATTAGTTTTTACATGTGATTATTCGACTAGTTGAATATACATGTGTATTTTTATATGGTAATTTATGATTTATTTTTTCTATATTATGATCAATTTTATGTTTATAAGGATGTTGTTTTTATTACACATCTTTCCTTAAATATGTATATCTTCTGTTCAATTATTTACCCTTACTGAGCATCTTAGTTCACCCCTTTCTTATGTTTTAGTTTCCCAGGATTCCAAGAAGTTTATTGTGATAGATATGTAGGGTTTAGCGAGGGTAATTACAGAGTTATCAAAGGATTAATTATGTGGTTTTTTATGTATGATTATGTAATGTAACAATCATGTATGAAATCAATATTCCTAGACTGCTAAACAGATCTGTCCTTTGGGATTTGATTCTTTGTAATCCTACCAATATATAAAAATAATACATTGGCTCTTGGTTTCTAGTGTGAAGGCATTATAGTTGGTATCAAAGGAAGTTTATCAACAAACATGGAAATAGATATAGTTAATCGCTTATTAGGAAACATTTCCCTAAGATAGTCTTTGAGGATTAATATAGAAGAACACCCTAGAATTTCAGTAATATCGAGATTTTTTAAAATTTCCAAGAAATACATCTTAGTTTGGATAATCAAAAGTTGAGGCAACTCTGGAACAAATGTACCTAGGGGTAAAACCTAAACACACTGCTTTGAGCTAGACTCGAATAGGAACTGCTGCATGACAGCGGGCCTTGCTGCACTCTTTGTTACGATACTCCCGTGGGAAATTCTTAGTCAATTCACAATTTTTTACAAACAATTATGAAGGATTTATGAGTAAATATGTTAGTAATGAAACCTTTTTTATGATTATGAGACTATATATTCCATTAATGTTCATAATTTTTCTAGTTTTTTGATTCTGCATTATTATATGATTTAACCCAGTGTATTTCTTCATTTAGAAATGGCGCCCAGTATAAGTAATGAAATATCCAACAATACACATGATCCAAAGAGAAAGAAGGATCATATATTTCATGGTATTAAGCCAACATTTATAAGGTAAATAGTATCCCACATATTCTCATCATATTGATAAATAGTATCATGTGTTTATAAGATATATAATGAATTATCTTAGTCACATGGAATTGAAGGGAATCCAGAGAAGAATATTTTGTTAGTGAAAAAGATGGATAAAGGGAAGAAGGGAAATATGTATTATCCCATATGTGATAACTGTGGAGAGAATCACCCAGGGAAGTGCATGAAATGAATTGAAATTTGTTATTATTATAGAGAAAAAGGACACCATGTTCGTGATTGATGGGATAAGAAAATGTTTTCAAATTTACTATGATTAATCTGCAACGAGTTGGGACACTACACGAAACAATATTTGAATCATTAGAGTATACCCAAATGATGTTATTGGATAATAATCAGGTTATGATACTACCAAAGATGAAGAGGAAGGATTAGTTTTCTTATATTGTTATTAAATAATTGTGTCATTTGAGTACAAGTAATAAGAATTATAATGAATATAAGGACTATTTTATTGTACATTTTCATTAAAGATTTGAGATTTTATGGTACCATATAAAGTGACACAGTTTCATGTTAAACATTTTGGAAAATATATAGTTGGGGGAAATATAACCTTTAATATATTTTTGAAATTGAGATAATGATTTGGGAATAAGATATAATTGATTTGGATAAAGTATATTAGATAATATTTACTACCTTAGAAATAATTAATTGTTTATTTATTCCATCATTGTTGGAGTTTACAACATTTTTTGTATTTAAGGAGTATATATGGTATTCTATAAGGAATAAGTGATAATGAATGTATTTAATATGATTTTATGGTAATCCAGGTAATTTCCATGTTTTAAAAAATTACATGGTAAAGCTATTCAAATGATGTTATGTAGAAAAAAGAGATCTTCATTATGTCTAACTCCCATATAAATTTTTAGACTGTGATTTTGGATAGAACTATTTTTGGATAAGTGAAATGGTTGGAATGGAGCAAGTTGATAACATGATATTTCGTATGAGGTTAAAGTATAATTTATTGGATACTCTAACCTGATATTTTGGGTTTCTGTAAACCTATAGATGGATAAAGAAATATGTGTGGACCTTATGATTTATCAAAAGAATATTAGGTGTAAAAAAACATTTTTCAACATTCATTTACTAGTATAAGGTGTGATTTGAAAATAGATCGAAGAAAAACAAAATTAGAAGATTATGATTATGACAGGTAATAAAATCATGTATGTTTTAATGAGTTCTTATCATTATAGTAAATTAATCACTTTTATATAAAAACAATGTATCTAAAAATGTGTTATCCCAATAACTTATGTTTTGTTGAACCGATGAAATGTTATAACATTAAATATTAATGGAATTGAAGCCCTTAATTTTTTCCCTTTATTGTTCACTTGTTTGTGAATGATGTCATCAATCACTCCATATAAATATTTACGTTTTCCACCAATTATGTGTCTATAATTTCCACTAATTTTATCTTATAAAGATCTCTAATTTGGTGGTGAATTTTTCATTTCCTTTCCCACTTATTAAGACTAAATTTTAGTAACTCAATTTCTGATGTGGGTTTTTGAAAAAATTATTTTCTATTTTAAACATGATATTTTTTAAGAAGAATTTGAAATTCCAAGGAAAAAATTTATTGAAGGAGGGAATAATGTAACACCCCAAGATTTCAAGGTACATTATCTTTTTAATGTAATTTAATAGCTTTCACTACATAGAACATCGAGTTTGAGTGATCCACGACTTAAAAAACTAGATATTAAAAAGAAGTAACGAATTGTATTAACTACATTATGAATACTCTATATAATTTTAACATCCATATTATGTGTTTCTTAGACAAAATATAAAAACAAATTTAGTTTTTCAGCTAAAAAAGTATTTTTTTAAAATTAAATTTTACCAACTGTTAATGGATAACCATTTATAAATACAATATTTGACATTTTTATATATCCATTCTGACCAAATAAACTTATTATTTATAAGAGGGACAAAAAAATATAGTTTGGATACATTTTTTTATTTTACTGATAACATTTATATTTTGATGAATAATAAAAAATACTAAATTGTTATTGAAAAAATGTTTTCTAAAAAAAATAATATATAATGTAAAATTATACATTTTAATGGTTTTGAAGTATAATTAGATTATATTATTTTCATTTAATCCAATTATTACCATTAAATAAATTTTACATCTAAACTGGACATAAACACATATCAATCTGTTGATAGTTTTTACACCTCAAAAACTCACTTTCAGGTTTGGACAAAATGAATTAATTTTAAATTAATTAATAAAACTTCTTATATTTTTAATTTGGTAAAATATAAATCATTTTTCAATTCATAATAACAAAATTATCTTATATATAATTTTTTTAATTTTTCTAAAAACATTTAATTTTCGATAAATAGTGAAAAACACTACCTTATTGTTTAAAAACTACTTTTAATTAAATAATTATCATTTTAATTAATTTTTTTATAAATTAAATATAGATATATAATACCAATATTAGTTCAATTTAATTTATTAAAGTCATTTTATAATAATATTATATGTATATAATTTTATTGAATTTTTTCAAGTCTTTCACCTACCTTCTAAGAAAATTTACAAATTTGCATAAAACATAATTTTTCCACTTCTATGAATTGAATTTAAAATATATAAAATACATTGATTTCATAAATAAGTAAAATTTGGTTCAATAAGATGAAACAAATTATTATTTAATAGTAGCTTTTGAATTTTATTTATCTCTTTTAAATGTAAATAGGGAAATTAATGATAAAAAATAATATTAAAACTACCCCAACACATGTCCTAATTCTATTTGTTAAGTTTATTTCAACCAAAATAATTCTTAGTACAGAAAATATCATTTTTCTCCATTTGGGTTAGATTAGGACATTGATTATATTTTATTTAAAGAAGAGTTAAAAGTGTTAAATTCATTGTTTAATAAATAAAATATTTTTAATATAAGGATACACGTAAGATAAATTCAACTATAAAAACTCATTATAAAGATTAAACAAATTCCTACAACATGTTATTTTATTTATAATTTTTATATATTAAAAAATTAAATTTATTTGTGACACAATGATGATGTAGTAATTACCTTACTAATGAATGATTAAAATAATTGATTTTATAAATATGAGAAAAAATCTATCTTGATTATCTTGATGACAAATACGAATTTTATAGGTGAATATGACATGTTAGGGTTTATTTAATGTATTTTTTTCTCCATAATAAACTTTTTATGACTTCACAAAAATAAAATACCAAATAGTGTCCAAATTGGGAAAAATGTGTTATTAAAACAAAAACTATATTATTAAATGTTATAATAATATTAAAAATATAAGGATATATAAAATTAATTACATAATTATATATATGTCATTAATGAACCACTTTATACTCTCTTGGTATTTTATATTAGGATTATTAACCATGTAATAAAAAAATAAAATAAGACATGGAAAAAATTATAATATTTAACTAAGAGTTAAATCTAAATAATAAGGTTAATTTAGTAACCTATATATGTATACAACCTATTGGATGACATCTTTTAAACCCAAGACCACTTTATCATAGAAATAAATACATTTGGAGCCATTATAAACCAAAATTATCTTATAATAAAATAATATTTCAATCTTTTCCTGAAGTGACCATCACCTCTTTTATAATAGGGTACTTAACCTTCTCTTATATTCACACCATGAAAGCCATTTTTCATTGCCAAATCCTGATAAAATCACCTCTTAAATACACCAACATTAACTTAGAGGCCATAGTTTGATCATAATCCATCCAAAGGAGCTCTTTTGATAAAATCAAAAGGAAGAACCCGAAAAGGAGGTAATCAATTCATCACCACATTCAAATATATTTTCTTCTTCCACATACTCTTCTATTGTATTATCTATAATAAAATAATAACTCTAGTACCTTATACATACTGAGATTTTATTATAGATATGTTAAAACCATATGCATTATTCTATCCATCCTATGAATGAAAATGTCACCATACGTGTGTATGTATGGCTTATCGTCGCCACGTCATGGTGTAGTTTGTTAGTTATCACATTATTATTTGGATGGGTATAATAATGAGTATAATTGATTTAAATAATAAATATAACATGTTAATTATTCTTTATATATAATATACTATCCAATTACATATTATTTCCCTATCAATAGAATGATATCATTGCTCATGCGTACGTACGGTTTACCGTCTCTATGACGCGATGAGATTCACGTTCACCATTCAATGATGATTATAAATAAATATATTATTAATAAGTATGTAATATCTGACATAATAGTGATATTATATATATATAACTATATCTCATTTACATACTTCTGTTCAATATGATATGAATACAGAAACTGCGTTTATGCCTACGTACGACCTACAGTCTCTATAAACAGTGTTTTCCATTTCATATATAATATATTATAAATAATTATATTCTTAACATATATGATACATAAATAATG
The DNA here is from genome assembly GCA_963277665.1 of Viscum album. Classification (NCBI taxonomy): domain Eukaryota; kingdom Viridiplantae; phylum Streptophyta; class Magnoliopsida; order Santalales; family Viscaceae; genus Viscum; species Viscum album. The sequence goes on along the minus strand of OY728137.1, from coordinate 1,874,237,774 downwards.
TTTTATATTATGGGATCAATTAAATTATGATATAAGTTATATGATCAATAATAACAAGTTAATACACATATGATAAAGAAAGAGGTTATTATTCAAAATGTTATTTTAACATTGAAATTATTATTAAATGGGTAGTATAAAGACATAAATAAATATAACATGATATAATAAATATGAATGTGGTTTATTTAAATTTAATAACATATTTTTTTCATTATACAAGAGGTTAAACATACCCTCGACCAAAGGAAAGTACAAAGTAAGGGTTAATTCCTCAATATCAATATTAACTGTGATTGTTTATGTGTAAGTATTTACTTAGAAATTTTTTATCATCTATGTACGTGATTCATAAAAATTATTTGAAAATTAATATTTTAAGGTTATTTGGAATAGTCTCTTTATCAATATCAGTATTCTAAATGTTTTAATTATTTAATTTTCTATATCTTTTTAATTAATGACCATGTTTTAAAAATTACTTTAAAGATTTATTTATATGGATATGATTGTTTTAAAATTATATTCCATTCAAATTTTTCAAAGTGGTATGGAACACTTGGATTAAAAAATATATTTTAAATTAATTTCTTTATAAATGCGTGAATTTTAAAGGATTTCATAAAAAGGGATATTTTTCTCAAAGAGTTTTTCTGATTATTTTCTACTATGTCAACATACTTTTCTTAATATTATTCTAGATTGAGTTCAATTTATTATAATAAAATCTTCCATATTTTATTGATTGACTTATGGTACGTTTGACTATGGATGTTTGATTTATATACCATTCATGGTTTATGGTTAATGTATTGAAATTTCGTATGGTAGTTTAAATACGAATATTTATGTTGTGTTTCAACATTTACATATAAGAAATTCATTATACATATTATGTGATGGGTGGGGCCTACTATAGCTCCTTGATGAATCGGTAGGTCTCAGGAGAAAAATAGTGTCTTCTCGCAAGGCCTTTACAAGATCTTTATTTGTAGTCTTGGCACGAGTCCTTGACTATGTGGTTATGATGTCCAACATTATGATTTACCTCATTATTAAATTATTTTTACCTTTGATTATTAGACTATTAGAATATCTATGTGAATGTTTATATGGTAATGCATTATTTATCTTGTCCATATTATGTTCATGTTTATTTTTAAAAGGCTGTTTTTAATTACACATCTTCCCTTAAATGTTTATAGCTTCAATTAAATTATTTACCCTTACTGAGCATCTGAGCTATCCCTTTTCTTATATATTATTTTCTCAGGATTCCAAGAATTGTATTGTGATTGATATAAAATTTTATGATAGGGGAATAATGGTATTCTCAAAGGATTATTTATGTTGTGTCATGTTTGATTGTGTAATGTATCGTTCATGTATGGAATCTATTTTCCATGAATGCTAAACTGATCTATCCTTTCGGACTTGATTCATTGAAATCATGCCAATATATTAAAATAATGCACTAGATTCAGGCTTCTGGGGTCAGGGAATTATTTTTTTATGTTGAACTCCCTTCATTAATCAATTCGTGTTGATTTCATGAGGTTTTCCACATGAATTTTTGACGTAAGACATCTATCTCCTCCTTCATTCCTTGATTGACTAATTCTCTAACTCTTTTCACATGATTTAAATTGACCAAACCATAGAGATAGGGTTAATATATTTTTTGGATTTCATCCATTGTTAGAGAATTTGGATTATACCCTAAGACTCCTTAAACTGTGTTTTAGTGTCAAATACCAAAGGTGAAGAAGATTGGTTAATTTTAAATTATCTTCACCAATTGAGGTGTGGTTTTAATTTTCCTTACTTTTATGGCCTAATTTTATTTCTTTATCTTTAGTGGTTTTGAGTACCCATTAATGTTTTTAGCGATTCCATGTCATCCTTGAGGCTAGTTCGGGTTTCCATTATGAAATGAGAATAACCCAAATATGAAATGGTAGGAATATATATATATATATAGGGTTCCACGTTATGTGTATATCCACCAAAAGGAAGTGACTAAATATATATGGGGATAGGTGTGCTTAAATATTATGTAAACAATGCATACATGAATGAGTGTCAATGGGTTTGTGCATATATGAGCATGTTTTTAAGGATCCTCTAGCCCATATTCATGGAAATGAAATATGTGTATAGGGGCTATGTGATCTTTTGTATGGGTGAGGTTTCATATTCTTAAAGGAATAAGGAATTAGCTACAAGTAATCACCGATTAGATAGTCATGTGACAAACTATTCTTCTTGGTTTACATTTAAGGCATGATCCCATTCCATTCCCCCTAAATTTAATAATGCATTAATTATTTTTTTCTCACCTTACATTTCATTTTAGTTTTTTCTACATGATGTTATGAATAATATATTCTTAAACACGAATTGAATATGAAGCTCAAAATAATGATTAAAATGATAGATGAATTTTTTGAATAAAAAAGGACATGATTTAGTAATAAATCCACTCTATTGTGGTGAAATATCATCGAAAAAATCAATAGGATGATTTATGATTTCTGGATTACATGGATATATTACATTGATTAGTAAATGGAATGTTTAGGACGATGGAATATTTTATAAATTGAATGAATTTATTTATTAATGTTCATCTCCCAAGTTGGTAATTTTTATTTTTAAATGACATATCTTAAGTCCTCATTGTATTAAATAGATTGATTTTCTGGTTTTCAAAAATTTAATTATATTATTTGAAATTGAATAACCCTACATGATGGTAAGAACATGAAATTTTCTATGCATTATAAAAATGATTGATAAGAATTGAAATTTTCTAAGTGAAATATGACATGGACAGATTGACACAAGAGAGGTAATGTGACATACTGTAAATTATGTTAATGATTATTATTTCTTTATATGTCATTATTATTATTCACTTGGTTAGAGTGGGATATATATAAAATGAAAAGTACGATATGTATTCACTTGTGGTGTTCATTTATGAAAAAAGTGATTATAATTATTTTCTAAAAAGGCAATACAAAGATATATAGGGGAGTATCATCACCATTCTAGTTATGAATGTACCTTTAAAATATTTTTCGATACAATAGTAAGGGTTCAGTTGAGCATGGAGTCTCAAGCTCCCTTATATTAGGTGTTGAGCATGGCAGCTCACACCAGTGCAATGATATGGACATTTGAGAACTATGTTCCGTTATATTGTGTTTCTTGGTGGCCCAATCGATATCTAAAGTGTTTTAGAATGTCTTATCTCACTCTATAGGTTTTTATGGATTGTACCCAATCCACCAATGATAAAAAATAGGAACTGGGGTTTTGAGCACAACGTCCCATATTAGTGTTTTCATGGTGTTCTCACACTTCAGTTCAAGTGGCGAGCATGATGTTCCCCACTCTATTAGGATACATGGAATGTACCCAATTGCATGGTCTTATAATCTAATAGACTCGATATGTATGACTTCAAGTTATGTCCCAGTTCAATCCAGCACTAGTATTCTAGTTATATGGCCATTATGTGTTGTAAAACACAAGGCTCATATAGGAGGATGTAATATAGTACAAAATGATCTCCCTCTCTCAATATAATTTTAGATTAGAAACTTATTTTGTCTATGAGATGATGTTGGTATGGCTTCGATGTGCCTCTTAAGAACCTATATTTATTTAATTATGCATTCATTGTTGTTAATTAATTTACATATACATACACACTACATTAATCTATAATTCATTGTCTTGTTTGGGTTAAACACCATGGGTGTTGGCCTATAGATATTTATATCTCACACCCTTCTCAGGCCGGCATTTCACTAGGGTACCTAATTATAAATTCTTGTTAATTGGACAATGGACCTTGGTTGATTTCTTATGATGTATTGCATGTACATGGTGAGATAAGAGATCATGACTGAGTTAGATCACAAAATCAATATAGAGGTCACCTTTGGTCTTTGTCGTTATTTTATTTACATGAGTCGTGTATTTTATTGAATTGTAAATCATGTTGGATGGTTACTATTTTACATTATGTACTATCACTATGACATGCATGCATTCTTTATATAAATTCATGCTATCCACCTTTATTTCAAATCGAGATTACAAATATCCTTTATCCGTGTATTTAATTTTTTCAAAGTTATATATTATTTATTCTGAGTGTACCACATTTCTACTCTGATATGAGGGTATATTCTTACCACATTCATCTATTGATACCATCACTACTATTCAACAATCTCTAACATACAAGGAGATTCACTTTATACCATGTAATCAATCGGTCTGACTATCCGGTTAGTGGAATGTCAGGCTAGGATGTTACGAAGAATATGATAAAAACCATTATAAAACCCTCAATTTACACATGTTATGATTTTTTTTAATGAACATTATAATTCATTTTTAACATCTAATTCTATTTATTTATTTATTTATTATTATTTAAATTTTTAATTTAATAGAGAAAAATAAATTAGAATTTATTTTAAAAAATAAAAAATTTACTAAATTTTATATGTGTCCTAAAAATAGTGGTACACAATAATTTTTCTAAATAATATAAAATTATGTATTTTTAAAACCATTAAAATTTAATTTTCTCCTACTTACACAAATATTACATAAAAAATGTGTATTTTTTGGTTTAGTATGTTATTATATAGTATTAAAAAAATTAATAATATAAAAAATATTACTATCAAATGTTTTTATCACATAAACCCATTAATATTTTATTATGATTCATTTCATTATAATAATAAAATATATAGGTAAGACGTTCGACTTATCTTTTAATTCAAAATATTTGGGTTATAATTTGAATAATAATCATATTATATAAATCCCATTAAGGAAATACATGTGTAATTTCGAATGTGTCTCACAGAAATAAATGTGAGATGAAAAGTATTTTACCTCATGTCTCTACATTATTAATTATTGTTTCATAATCATGAATAATAAATAATATTTTATTGTAATTCCATTATTGAACAATACATGTATAAAAAATTTAGTATATAATTTAATTATAGTATTTTACAACATATTATTTAATAATTCACTTTTAAAATCACTATTTCTTGTTTCTGGCTACATCACATTTCATTTATTTTTTTGTTGTGTAGTTTTTATCAACACGTATATATTATATTTATATTATCTCTATAATTTTAAAAAGGATATAAATATCATTTATATTAATTATATACATATTTAATTCCATTCAGAAAAATAGAAATAGATTAATGAATTACATTGTTAATGGTGATGGTAGGTCATACGAATGTAAGAAATATATTTCCATATTCATATGGATGAAATAAAATAATGTTAAATTTTAATTCACCTATATTAGATCAATTTTCAATCATAAATATAAATTATATTAATAAATTTACCGAAAATACAATTTCTTCTGGTGATTTTGTTGGGGCGTGCATCTATCAGTGGAGACATGATTATTATTTCCCCGCCTTCCCACTTTCCAAATGCGGAAGGCATCTATCACTGGTTTAGGGATGTTTACTCTTCGATTGAAATTAGATGATGGGGTTTTTGTCCCCTCTTCTATGGATTCCTCCTCAAGACTCGTCCCATAGTCAAGGTATCCCTTATAGATTTGAGTCATTATTCATGAATCTCATTCCCGGTTCCATATAATTGTGGACACTGGTTATTTAAACTAATTTTGTCTAGACATTCCAAGTTCTCTTGACATGGTATCAATCTTTAGCAAAAGTAGATGCTGACATTAGGAAAGTCAGGGGATATCTGGAAGCATTGACATTGGTAAAATGTATTCTTCCTCATAAGAGATCATGTAAATGGAATTGAACCTGAGGCATCCCATGACGATCATGGGGTATCATATTCCATAAGAATGTCATTGGGGTTTTCCTTAGCTTCCCATGTTAAGCATGGGGTATTCCATGAGTTCAGCACCTTTTAGAGACAGTTACTCCAAAGACATGTCTTCTGTGGTTTCCTCTGGTAACTCTTGTTTAACATGTGGTAGGTCGCGAGTTTAATGTCTTGCATAGATGGTTACACCAAAGGCGTGTCTCCCGAGGGTTTCCCTATTCATCTCAAATTTAACATGATGTAGGTTTCAAGAATAATGTCTTACTGAGTTGATATGAGAGTGATAAGAACATCTCACATAGACAGATCAGATTGGAACATCCCTATGAGGAATAACCTTGATGGTTTAATAGATTTATGGATCAGAATGCCTAATAAGGATGGATAAGAGGTGGTGTGACCTTTATAGGAAAGATATCACATTGTGAAGGATGATCAGGACACCATTAAACGTGGATCAGTGAATGTGCACCCTATAATGGGGGATGTCGAGGTTTACCATAGGATGGGAATGAACCTCAGGGAGGATTCATACAAACCCTCTATAGAGAAGAGGGATCAAAACACACATAGATAGAGAAAGTGGTGAATTGGGATGTACACAAAAGACAAAAAACCCATATACATGTAGGACCTTAGGCACAGATAACATCCCATCTTCAGAGGGACACTCATGGTTGGCTGGTTATTGATTCTTTAGGGATTATGCATGGTTATCTACCCAAGGGAATGGATTTATCTCAAAAGTATTTGGCAGCCCAGGTAAGAAACTGTATAGATTATGGATTGTAGAGGAAGATGATTTGAGTAATGGGAAATATCCAACATGATGATGATGATGATTTTGTGATTGAACCATATAATGGTGTCCTACGTATCCCTGGGGCAAGGAATCCAACTCCACATAGTTCGGTGGGCTGATGGGACACCTAAGGAGGCTACCTGTGAGAATGGACACTTATATGGGGCCCAAAGGACGTAGAACATCTGTGTTGGGGCATGACCACCACGAAGGAAAAGGTCTTCAGGGAGAGACCAGGATGAGACCTGAGTGATGGGCATGAACCTGAGGTAGTCTTTCTACATATCCTCGTGGTATAGAATCAATGTCTTTATAGATTCGGATGGGGCCTAGAATCGAGGTGTACACAACATAGAAAGACCTAAAAACATTTTAGGGAGTACGTGTTGTTAACAGCCCAAGAGCTACTCTGATGCGAGTATGGGAAAGAACAAGGATATGGGTTATAACAATGGGGACAAAAACGTTTAACAGTTTTTTGGGATGATCCTCAGGGAGGATTCCTATGTACGCAGTCTATGAAAAAAAGGCTCAAAACCTATGTAATTCACAGGCATATTGTTTAATGTCATATAGGATGAATGGGGAATACAGTTTAACGTCATTCGTGATGAGGGTGAGCCAATTTGAAGTGTTCAGGACTGATGGGTGATGAGCTTGAACATCAGGGAGGTGTCCTATATACCATTCCTCTATAGGGAAAAGAAAATATTTCACATAGTTCAGTTGATGGGAATGGGGATTACACAATAAGGTGGCTCATAGATGATGTTGCGGTCACTTTTTACTCTATGATCACATTAGACATTCTTGGTGCGAGAAACAAGTGGCAAAAATAGACATGACGATCATGGTGCAAAGTTACGGTCACGAATGGTGGAAAATGGGGGCTTGTGCATGGAAGAAACCCATGTGCCATTAAGGAGAGACAACAGAGTATGGGGGCTTATGCAAGGATGTTTTCTTTGTGCTGTTAAGTATATGCAATGGTGAATGGGGCTTATTCATAATATTTATTGGGTATCGTTGTGGAGAGACAATGGTGAATGGGGTGTACACATGGAAGAAACATGTGTGCCACTATGGAGCAACAATAGTTAATGGGGATTACACATTTAAGATGTCTAGGGTATCTTCCTCATGTATAGCTATGATGGTAACCCAACACAATGGTGGTTTGAGTCATATGATTAGGGTCTACACCCATGAACATGTGGACAAGAGGGATAATGCCAAGGGCATTGGAATCTGTTCGAAAAAGGGAGATGAAAACTGGTAATCATATGACAAACATTTAGAATGTTATGATTGAGGCATGATAAAGGGAGACAACTACTGAATATATTCAAAACACAACATCCATATCTTGTTAGCCTCAGATGAAAAAAATAAACTTGGCCCAAACATTGACTATATTTGATAAATATTGAAAAAATAGACTTCTTATCCAAAGTCTTCAACGGCATTGTTCCAGAATGGTAGTTGAGATGAAGAGGCATTTGAACAGGCCGTTAAGGGGTCCCTTCAGACATGAAAGAATATGTAGATCCAAATCAAGGACACATTAATCATGAGGTGGAGTGGTGGAATGCTTGAACAGAATCCAATGTTTTGGAAATTACACAAATGTAATCATGGAATGAGACATATTATTCTTTTCATATAAGGAATCCGAATATTTAATGATAGGGAATTGCACAATTTAAAGAAACGTAGTGAGGACTATTGAGATCTTATGCCTGGCGCATAAGTCCTCTCTTTTTTGGAAGAAGAGGCATCCTATTATTGTCATATAGGATCTACATAAATTTAATGTCCTATATATAGGACCATCGACATATTATTCTTAGCGCATAAGGAATATCTTGTTTAGAGAAAGAGGAATCACATGATTTTCATATAGGGTGTACTATTGTCTAAATCCATATACATAGTACTATTGGAATATTATTCTTGGCGCATGAGGAATCTCTTGTTTGGATTAAGAGGAATCCTATGACTGTAATATAGGGTGTATTATAGTTTAATGACTTATAGATAGGACTACTGACATCTTGTTCATGACGCATAAGGCATCTCTTGTTTGGATCGAGAGGTATCCTATGATTTTCATATAGGGTGTACTATAGTTTAATGTCATATATATAGAACTATTGGCATATTAATCTTGGAGCATAAGGACTATGTTGTTGGTAGCAAGAGGCATACTATGATTTTCATATATTGTGTACTATTATTTAAAATTTTATATAAAGGACTATTGACATCTTATTCTTAGCACATAAGGCATCTCTAGTTTGGAGAAAGGGGAATCCTATGATTATCATATAGGTTGTACTATTATTTAAATTCATATAGATAGAACTATTGGGCATAAGGTTACTAGAAATGGATGGTGTTGGGACTTATGCGAGATCATCCATTTCTGGTGGATCCTAACATAGGTGTCAGGAAATGGGGTTTGGATGAGTAACTTCAAGAATTGTTCGACTCTTCGTACACATGGAATTGATGATAAGAATATCAACTCATGAGATGGGAAAGGGAAAAAAATCAATATGTCGACTCATGGTACTTTATGTAATTTGGATGAGTATCTTGAATCATTGTATTCCATAGCTGTATGGTTGGTGCGCATAAGAGAACATTAAAAAATGTCGACATCCCAGACCAAAACAGTCATTGCGTAACCCTCCATTATTCATGGGGGTCAGTGATGGTAGTGAAGGGTTGTGCAACATAGGGGCACACAAGATTGGGTTGTGCATCACCAGTTCTTGCGAGATCAGACAACATGGAAATGTTGCCTGACAGATTTATGTCATGCTTGCAAGATTGGATGTTTTAAGGACATGAATTGAATCTTGCGTGAAAGAGGAAATATTTCAAAAACAATAATTAGGTAGAAAAGGTGTCGGGAAAGGATCAAACCACGCTAGGCCTACATGAAAGAACTCTCATATGGGACCTACTGTGTAAGATCACACAAGGAAGGATTCATACATCTGTGCCAGCACAAAAGAGGCAGTCATACGTGCAACAGAGCAGTAACCGGACTTCAGAGACATTTTTTCGATGAAAGGGGGTGATCTCATATTTATAGGTGAAACCATGAGTGGTTTCACACAGGATTCTGGGTGCGGAATTGATCTCCCACACACTCTATGGATAGTGCGCATACAATGGTGAATTTTACTATGCATTGGGTGCGTAAAATTATTCCATTTGCATGTAAATATTTAGTGCACATATGGAATCCTACATGCACCTTACCTAGATGTTATTTGAGTGTTCGGGGTGGAAGATGACATCACATGGGGAATAGAAATGATTTTCAGGATATTTTTCACACATGATTTTTTTTTGTAGCAAGCAAGATTCCATTATTGCACGCAAAACATCCGTTATAGCACGCAAAACAAAACTTTTCCCCAAAATCATCTAGAATTTCCATTTTACGAAATCTGACATCAAGCAGCCATAAAATCTAAATACTGACTCCCTTCGGGCTCTATAACCAGTCAAATTCAATCCTATAATACAATATATACTCTGGGATCATGTCTATTAGCATTCAGTGAAATACATGGAAACATTTTCAAGTTATGACAACTATCCTTGTTAGAATAAAAGAAAAAATGTTTTGTATAATATTATGGATGTGGTAGTCCACATATATGCATGACCGAAATTATCATTATTAAATTAATTGAATGGAAATAAGGTAGGTTTTATATTATAGCATCAGAAGAATTTTTTTCTTAGTTATTATAGATATATTGATATATATATATATATAATATAAATATGTCATTGTGTATATCCATGATAGGTGGTCATGGATTGAAAATTGCATCAGTTCACGTGGTTGTAATCCACCGTAAATAATATCGATTGTTTTATTTCCCATTTTCTGGAAGAGTAAATCGATATTGGTTATTCCATTAATATAATAACATCCTAGTATAAGATAGGTACAAATGTTTTTATATTATATTGGTGGATTAATATTTGATGGAGGGTTTCATAATCAGATGATGGCCTCAAGGATATGGGAAGGTATGTAAGAAAGTGGTTTGGGTAGGGACTCCCAGAGCTAAAAGGATCTAGAATTGTGAAGTGGTGTTGATATTTGATTAAATTTTAAATGACTCATATGGATCCCACATTATAATTTCCTAAATTAATTAAAATGGTAAAATATATGCAAATCCATAAGATTCCAAATGCCCATATATGAAACAACAGGATATGATAAGGTCAAAATATGAACATAGAATATAGTTTATTAATTTTTAATTGGAAAACATACCATTTTCTTTTGTTAACCCCTAGTAATACATTATTTACATTAAGCAGGAAAATTATTATGTTATCATTTCTTTTGTTATTAATTATGAAAAAAATTATTTATAACCTATTATATTATGTTAATTATTCATATAAATGATCTATAATCCATTATAAAAATTGAATTCATTGATGTGGAAGAATTTAATTTATAATTAAACTCAAATATGTGATGAAAAACAATATTTGACTAAAAATGTTTCCAAATTATAAAATGTTTTTTATATTAAAATTGATTATAAAAATGATACAAATTACTTAAATTGGATTGATCATAATATAATTAAATAAATTATACTTTTAAAATATTTCTCTAAAAACGATATTTTTGAATTCTTTAAATTAATTTTTTTAATAAAAATTAGTACGTTTCAATATTCTACAAAAAATAATATGTTCATAAAACACCAAAAAAAATTCTATAAGATAAATTATCTATATTTAATTCATAAAATAATTTCCTTATTTTCATATAATTTAAAAACATGAAAAAATATTTTTAAAAATATTTTTGGAATACACAATGTTACCACTTTTAAAAAAATGTTGTTTTAAAAAATAATCACAGATTTTTTCTTGACAGATGCGTAGATTAAATATTACATGACTAATAAAATTTACAATAATATATATATATATATATATTTAAAATCATTCACATGGAGTGAATATTTTAATTTATTTAGGTAAAAACACATTTCATGTACAAAATCGGTTTTCCTAAAAACATATATTTTACTTTAAAATGGTTATTATTTTCATATATAATTAAATAATAACCAATGAATTTATTTTATACATGTATAAAAAATATATTTTTCATAATTATTTTTACCTTTTCATACCCTCCAATATAACGACTCAGTTATAAATGTCACATTAAAATATAGAATTCTAATAGTGTAAGACATTTTTTATAGACATGTTGTTATGTTTAAGACAATGTATTGGTGATATTAAATTAATTTAAAAAAAATCATATTATTTTAAGGTGAAAAGTTTCTTTTTATGTTTATTTATTTAATATTTTTATTTAATTTTGGTTTCCAGATAAAAGATAATTATAGTTAAATTGAAATATTTTATTTCGCTTCAATGTAAATTAAAAATACATAGGTCTGTGAGTTTTTCTTCTAGAAAAATCGGTATGTTATCCTCCAAGGTATTATTTTAATTTATTATAAATTATACGATGGCTTCATAAAAATCATTTAATTGATAAAAATATTAATGCTGCAAAAAGTAAGAAAAATGGGGATGATGACTAAAAATTTCCAAAATAATTCCATAGTCATGTCTTCTATATTTATTCTCAGTATCCTAATCTATAAAATAATAATGTAATATTATTTATACTTGATTGATTCATTAAATATCAATATTTTTACACATAATTATTGAATTTAAAATATGAAAATTTAACAAATCTATTAACATTGAAACCAATAAGAGAGGAACACCTATTAAAGGGTAAAATTTTCATCCTAATAAATACTAATAATTTTCCCCACTTAATGATTATTATAATTTTTGAGAAAAAATGATTTAATAATTTCAAGGTGATTAACCAATGATTGGGTGGTAGTGGGATTGATATTTATGGACGTGATTCTTTAATAATATTATAATTTATTATATTTTTGTTATTAGTCATATTTTAAATTGACCAATTGAGAACTAATTATTATATTTATTCAATTTTAGAAATTTCATGTAAAGCATTTACTAAGAAGTCGTCAGGAAATTAATTACCAATTACTTCGATATTACATATCCAATGATCATTATATAAGAAACACTAGATAACGTTGATGTAATCCTATACTATAAATTATTATTTTTATACCACACACTTATCTTTTAAACAAGTTGGAAATATAACTCCAATATTATGTAGTTAAAATTTGATAATCTATGGCTTTATATGTTGAATTTATTTTCTGATATCCCTCTACATAGCTAACCAGAAACATCAATTAGTAGAATAATGTACATGTCTATATTATTAATTCCAACACCGTAATTGATAATCATATATAATTATTTATGGACCTACCATGGAAATATAAAACATATAATATTATTTATTTTGAATATAACATTATTTTATGTTAATAAATATATTTTCATTTGGATTTAATTTTGAATAATTTTTTATAAATGGATTGAATTTTTTTAATTATTTTTAGGATTTAATTGTGTTTTGAATTATAAATAGAAATTAAATAAACCAGATATTCAATGTAATATTGTAGAAAAATTAATTTAATGAAAAATATAATTTGATATAATTAAATTAACACTATAATAAAAAATGATGTTAGTAATATATTAGTCATTTAAATTATATTTTCATAGAACAAAATTCATTAAAACATGAAATTGATGTAGGATTAATTATGATTCAAAAAATTTTAAATTTTTAATATATTAGTTGAAGCTAAAATGACATTTAATTCAATAATGAATGTAATAAATTCACATAAACTGTTAAATGGTTATTGGAATTATATTTAATTAAATTACCGTGAAATATTATATGGACAAATTGAAATTCATATAAACATGAAATGGGTTTTAGATTCATTCTATTGAATGAATCATTTAAAATGTTTGTAGATTAATTAAAAATTATAAATACTAATTTTTTATAGGATTCGTTATATTTATAAAAAATAACTAATATTTTTTAAATGAATTTAAATTCAAAAAATATTTAAATGATTTATAAATACTTTAAAATTTGACAATACGGAATTTTTTGAAGAAAAATTTCTATTAAAAATAGTTTTTTATGTTTTTTTGGAAGAATAAAATATTTGAATATATATCCTTCAAATCAGATCTAATGTTGAGAATATATCCATTTCTTTGATTGTGTTTCTATCTATCAACATTTTCAATATTCTAAATTGGCTGGGGGTTATTTATTGAACATAGATGAAACTAAAATAATTAAAAACATATATAAATGGAAAATTCTAATAAAAATTATATATTTATGATTATTTAACAATTTAAAATATCCATTTAACTTTTATGTTAAAAACTAATTTGGGATGGCCGAACACGTCCCTTGAAAAATCTCTTCACTAGGACCAAAGTGCATTCCCATTCCCAATAGTCTATAAACTAGTTATTATTCGTCAAATAAGAACCTTAGGTATTGTCTCACTCTCAAATTAGTGTTAAGACATTCAATATTTATTACATGTAAGGTGAAATGAATCATCCACATTAATTATGTTTGTGATAATATTTAATAATCATTAATTATTAAATAAAAAAACAAATTATTTATATTTAATAGAAATTAATCAAATAATTATTATAATTGAGATGGCTTATACATAAATTAATACATAACTTCGAAAAATAATAAATAATATAATAAAATAAGAGATCAGTAATATTCTTAATTAAATAACATCACAAATAAAACATTCCCTAATAAGACTACCCACAATCCTCAAAGAAACCAATGGTTTCTATCCAAATCCCAACACTCCCATCATTAGTAAATATGTGTAATATAAAATTTATGAATGAAACAATGAAACATATTTACAATATATGGAATGTATTAATACCCCTAAAATTTTCATCATGGTGTGAAAAAATATTCTTTGTAGGATCTCAACAAGTAGTCTATGAAATTACTTTATAAAAAATATTCATTCATGGTAGTTTTAAATAAAATATAAAAAAATTAATTTATTCCATATGATGCATTATTAAATGATGTACATAATTTTATCCATGATGAAAAATATTAAATTTTCATCTAACCTAATAAAAAACATCATTTTTTACTAATATTATTAGACAAAAAAATATGGATAATTAATTTTTTGAAAAAAACCATAATTCCCCGTCTCAAAAAATTATATAAATAACAGAAAAATAAACCATATTCAAAATAATCATTGAATAATTATCCAATATTATTTATGAAAACATTTATTAAATGAAGACAAGAAATTTATGTAATAAAAAAAACTTGTTGGAACCATATGTCAATAGAAAATCATAAAAATATGTAAGATAATAGTTCTATATAAAAACAAGTTGGGGGTGTGAGGATCTGACTTTAATCATTTCATACTCTAGTGATTTAAAACTATATATCACAATATTTCAATACCATGTATCATTTAGGTGTATATTTTAGAGAATTTAAACTAACTCATAAATGGTAAACCAATACATTACAAGAGATCATTTATATATATAATACATTTTTTCAATAAAAATAGTCATTAAAATAAAACATGTTTTCTCATTATGAAAAATCATTGAAATTTTCCTCTTGATACAATCTATGTCTATATTCCCCCTTAAATCGAATGAAAAACATTTTAAAAAATTTTATGATCATAAATTACTTATAAGAGATGTAAAAGAATGCAATCCCTTAGTCTGGTGAAAAACCATAAAAGCATTTTGAAAAAAAAAACATTCCATTTTCACTAGAAAAGGAATATTATTATAAAGAGATCACTATCATATCTTTTTAAAATCAATATATATTCATAAATTCTCTGATTAAATAATATAATATATAATTTTGTATCTTGTCAAATAATTTCCAATATCTCTCTTACAAATAAAGTAACAAATAGGGTCAACCTCCCTCTCTATAGTCTGAAATGTATTGGATGTTATAACGTAACAATCCATTCTTGGTTTATTATAGAACCACCCATAATTGTTCAATAATATAACCACCCATCCTTGGTTTATCATGGATTCACCAGTAATTAAATTATTAAGTAACCTAACCCCATCATAAATAATGAAAATGAATTAAGAAATCAATATAAATCATGAAATATATCATCTCTAATTCACTTTAATGAAAATAAATATTAAATTCCAAAATCAATTATTCTGAAAAAACAACTCATGTACAATAAAAAACGTTTTACAAATAAAGTAACCATATAAAAATTTCATGTATGATTCAAAATATTATGGATACATAAAATAAGTAAATTACATTGCCAAAATATATATCAACAAACATTCTTTTTGAATTTATTAAAAAAATAATATTTAAAAGAATTTGATAGAGGAAAGCCCATTAGAGATATCATATCGTAGAAGTAAGCATTAAAAAATTGATTGGTTATATATATCCACTATAAATAAAAATATATAAATTAGAAATGAAAAAAATTAAATCAAAATTCAACTCACACATAATCTAAGATAGACATTATCAATGTAGTGGATGATTAACCAAATGAATGAAAATTGGGTTATGAATTCCCATACATAAAATCATTAAAGTAACCCTTTGGAATAATTTTGAGAGAAATTTGAAAATTACCTTTTCAATACATCCATTTACATATAAATAAACACATAAAAATAATTTTAAAAATATTTACATGAATGAGAATGGTATAGAAAATCAATCATTAAATCTTTTAAAACTAGGTTTCTAGTTAAAGAGTCCTTAAAAATATCACATCATCAATGTGAGCATTATTTAAAAAAAATTAATATGAATATATTTTTTAAATAAAAAATGACATATAACATAATGTATTCAAAATTTATTTCACTGTTAATCATAACTCAAAATAATAAAATAAGTTTACGTTTAACCTGATGAATTGAAATCAAGTTAATAATTTCATTACCCCTTTGTAATCAGCTAAATTGTTTATCCTATTAATGTTCTACTTTAATATGAAACAAGTAATAAAATTTTTACAAATATATTCATCATATTATATATAATAGATAAATATATACATCACACAAATAAAATAAGTGGTTAATAAGGGATATAACTTAAATAAGTAAAAGAGAAATGAAAAAACCATACAATGATTAAATACTTGAAGTGATGGTCAATAAAATGAATCAAATATTCATATAATATATAAATAAAAATTAATCATGGTTAAATAAAATATAATATAATAATTATTCATTTCACACGTAGTCATATAATGAAATAATCAAGGAAGAAGAAGTTTAACCTAATTAACAGAAATTGGGATAAGAAATCCCTTAAAATAGTAAAAGGACCACTTTTTGAAAACATTTTAGAAAAATTTCAAAAATTTTGTTTTAAAATATACATTACCATATAAATAAATTAATAAGTTTCATATTAAAACCAATGATATTAAATAAAAATATATAGAAAATAAATCATTAAAATATTTAAAATAATTTTTTAGAAAAGAGGAACATACTTGGTTTTTTAATGTTCTTCACATTATATTAATTTCCTAGCTATTCAAATTATATTCCTTAATTAAATAGTCCAAAAATATATCCACATATAATTGATTTATTATAAATTGATTTTATTAATTTATAGACATTTTGATGAGAAGTTAAGTTCAATTTCGTTGTTCCAGGAGCGTTCATGTAATGGTTTCATGGTTAGCTCTCAATATTATAATAATGGTAGTTCATTATATATAGGGATAATGCTCAATAGGGTAAAATCAGTGGTATTAATGAACTTTTATAAGTATTAATTTTCCCATATATTATTTTTTATAGTATGAAGATGATTCATTTAATAAAATGTTAATAATTAATCTTTATTTTATTTTTGTGTTTTTCTTGACCATCAGAAGCTAGTATCATTTTATTTATTATATGATAACATAATATATATAGAATAATAATTATGCTATAATATACTTATCAAACTACAATTTAACCATACCAGTATTTTTTTACCAAGGATTTTTGCTGTAATTAAATAAAATAATCATTATTTATAGAGATGGTTAACTTGCATATTATGGACAGTGGTTTCATATACATAAAATAGTGGATATGGGGAAAGGTGTGGATAAATGTTATTACATCAAACATATTATATTAAACCATATAACTAATACTGGAGTTATTATTACTTGACGAATGATGTAACACCCAAATAATTTACTATATATTATTTTTTGAATAAATTTAAATCTTAAACCAATATTTATTTATTTGAAACACAAAGAGAAGATTGTGTTATACACAAGATAATTCTTTTATTTCATTATAAGAAAAATTGAGTTTATCATTCATTGCATGCGTGAATGACTTTCTTATATGGAATGCATGACATCAAATATACTATTTGAATGAAAAATTATTTATTATTAAAAAAATTATTATATAATTTAATAATATATAACCTAGATGTTAAATTAATTGTAATTTATTTTATAAAATAAATTATAAAAATATTTTTTTACAGAAATAAACGATGAATTATTTTTTTCCAATTTATTGCAAATGAAAATAAAATTAAAATTGAATATAAAGGAAATATTTCTATCACTGTGATCTGAAAGGTGTTTTATGAAAAAAAATTAAATTAAATACAAATAGTTAATGATATTAATGAATTTTTTTTATTATATTTCGAGTCAAATATTTTTAATAAAAATATAAGTTATTATTTATGAATAAAATAAGATCATACCCAATATTATACATAAACCCCTACTTTTTTATAAATGTAGTTTTACCACCTTGTAATGTATGACCTATTCTAAATCAAATTTATTTTTATATTTATGGAATTAATTTGTAAAAATAAACATTATTTTTTAAATTGTAATTTATTTTTTAGGTGATGATGATTTTTTTTATTTTCCTGTAATGTTTCATTTTTTGATGAATAATGAATATAATACTAAATTTTAACTCAAAAGATATATTTTTTCCAATTTTTTATAATGTTAAATTATATTATAAATTTATTTAATGTTTAAAAAGATATTTTTCTTAAATTAATCCAATTTATTTGATTGGACTAATTTTCAATCAAAAATTTTATATAAAAACAAAGATTTTTTTAATGTTTTTACTTACAAACCTCGCATTTTCATCCCGTATACGGATAAAATTTAAATTCATTTCTATTAATTATATGATGTCAATTTGTAAAAATTGGATAGCATATTTCAAATCAACATAATATACAATTTCAAATATGTTGAAATTATTTTTTTCCCAAAACTTTTAGGGATAATAATTAAATTTATTTATAAATATTAAGAGGTATATTATCTTACAAAGGGACTGAAATGTAATCTTACAGGACAAAATGACTTACAAAAATGTATAAAAATCCATTTTTTTAATATTTATGCCATATACTGTCTTGTATTGTATTTTTACCATTAATGGACTTAATTATCATAGCAAAAATTCAAGTGTATTTCCATTTTAGAAAATTCATAGGAATTCTACTCCTTCCCCACAATTGAGATTCACTACCCCTCCCCCATATTCACACCTCTCAAAAGCACAATCATTAAAAAAATATACTTCAATAATCTCCAAATATAACTCTATTAATCATATAATCCATTGTCTTGTTATCAGTCTATCTATGTAATCCCTTTGGTGAAAACCGAATGAAGTACCCAAATAAAAGGTAAAATCCTTCCTCAACTTCCATTCTGTTATTTTGATTCTCCACAACATCAACTATTATGATTAAAAAAAATTTAATAATATCATCATCAATAATTTGATTATAAGTTTTTACTATAAGGTTTTTTCTTACAATTACATACTCTTTTATCTCTATGGTGATGAACTTATTAGTCTTCCATACGGCGTGATGCCACCTAACAAAAGGTTGTTGTTTCTTTTTCCTTTACCAACTCCCATGGTTTGAAATTATGGTGTAAAATGTTTTTTTTAAATGATATATATGAAATTTAAATTTTAATATTTTTAAGATTTTTATATAACACATACCATATTTGTATCAATGTTTAGTAAATATGATAAAATAGTTTTTGGATGTATGTATTATTGCCTCATCTAGGCGATGTGATTAATTTACGCGATACATGAAATATATAAAATTTGGTTTTAATTTAAAATATTTGTCAATAAATTTAATATATATGATATTAATAACATAATTATATCTATGGAAATATTATATATCATTGTATTTATTACCCTTTTTAGACACTAAAAAAGATAAATGGTCAGTCGTGGATGTGTGGAGTGCCACCTTTTAGACATAGTGTGATTCCTTACACATCATATATATATATATAAGTATATATGGTTATATAACAATGTATTTAAGATATAAATATCATTTTACAAATATATAATTTTAATTACATTATTTCTATAACAATCATTAATAAATGGGATTTCTACTCATGCATGTGTACGACCAACTATCCCTATGATTATAACATTGGTTCATTTTTTATAAACATGTTTCTTGATTTGTTTTAAAAGTATAAATTATGTTTATATATTTTAATTATTTCATGATTAATTTTGTATAAATTTTATATATTTACTACTTTTACCACATTTAACCTACTAAATTCATTTGGGGGAACATAAAATAAATATTATCTAAAATCCTCATATAAACAAAATTGTTTAATTAGTTTTTTTTACAATATTTTATTATGTGAAATAAAATTAATGATTAAAATGATAAAGTTTCTAAAATACATAAATAATTAAAATAAGTTTATTAGTCATGAATATAATGAAAAACAAGACAAGATGGACTAATGTTAATGGATTCTTGTATTACTTATCTTTAAAAGATGAATAATCAATTTACACAACTTATATCTTTTATATAATTTATATACTATCCTTTTACATGTTATTTCATGAATCCGATTATTCACATGATTTATTATATTTAATTTATTTTCATTCATTTTTTTGGATTATAATTCAAATGTTTCAGAGTGGAATTTGACACATTGTAACTTGTTATAAATTTTTTCCTCAAGAGTGTTATTAATGGTTATCATTAAAATCACACATTCTATTGTGTCTGTTAACATTCTCTTAAAAAATTCACATTATTATAATGAATTTTTTATTTTAAATTTCTCAGAATATCTATATTAACATTCAATCGATATTATTTTTTCTTAAACAACGTATAATTTTTAAATATTGTGTCAACATCAAGAGTTATTTTTTTAACTGTTGAATTATTAATAAAATTGTATTATTTATTCGATACTGATATTAGATAAGGCATATTGTTTATTTATATATAACTCAATGTGGGTATTGAATTTGACTTTCTATTATTGGTTGGGCATTGATATTATATGGAACCACTATGCTTCAACATATTTTCATAAAAACAATAATTTGGCCAAATTAAACAAGATTCCACCAGTAGTCTGAAACCATCTTTTGAATGTTCATAATGTTATATGTATACATTTTCCTCCAAAATGATGTTGAATAATTAATTATTTCCTTTATATATATTTTAGTAATCATTGATACTATCAATAATTTTTTTATATGATAATATATATGGATTAATTTGATTACCAATTTATTTATTAAATGACTTGAGTTTTCAGTTTTTTACTTTTCCATATTGATTATGCCTTATATAGTAATTTGAATATAATTAATTATCAATTATTTTCCATTCCATGTTTTTTTATTAACATCAATTCTTTATTTATTACACTTTACTTACACTTAATGGGCATTTGAGATCACCAATATTTTGTTTCCCATTACTGAGTTATGAAGAAGAAATAATTGAATTAACATTCAAGGATGAAATTAAATTTATAATTATTATCTACCAAATTTTATTTTATATTTCTAGATGTAATAAAAGTATCATGCATGTAGCCTAGTTTTCCAAAACTAATAAACTCATCAGTCCATCTGTATTTGATTCTTTATAATCATGCCAATGTAATAATGTAATGCATCGACTATGGGCTTCTATGGTCAGGGTGTTACAGTTGGTATTAAAGAATGTATTCCAGCAATCCTAGAAACTATATTTAGATAACATATATTAAGAAACATAAAAATATGATAAACATTGATGATGTGTATCTGAGAACATAATATAATTTTGTTTATGAATAGTTTATGTAATAATTCCAAGAAACAAATAAATGTATAGATAATATAATGGAATGTGGATTCAGAATAGATATACCAAAGGGTAACAATTCCAAAAAGGTGTGTCAGGCCTAACTCACCATCCCCTAGTACATGAAAATGGGCCTTATAATGCCCCTGACCTAAGAATCCCATGGGATAGTTTATGATAATTGACATTTTCATTATAAACCATTTTGAAGGATTTGAATGTAAAGATATCCCAAAATAAAATTTCTTTATTTTTATGAGATTAATTATAAAAAAAACGTTTCAATTAAGGATTAGTGATTAACTTTTTTCGGGATTATACATTATATTATATGACTAAATTATATAATAAGTTGTGTAGAGATATTTGGAAATGGAACCTAGAAGGCATAATAGTTTCAATACTCATGGAAAATGTGGATATTTCTATGTTTAGGAATCCAAAATAGCTTGTATAGGAACTGATAATGTTATTGAAACATCAGATATTATTAATTAGGTTACGAAACATAACCATTATCAAATACAACAATATAATAAATAGAAATATTTTTCATTTTTTAAATCCTTTATACGATCAAGTCCCCCATAATTTAGTAGGACTACTGACCCCATTGTGGGTAGTAAATAGATTAAATCCTTTTATCATATATCCATTGAATTAGAATTTGGGGAATTGGATAAGGATACACTTGTGGTGTATTGTCTTAGTGGCAGTGCTGAATAATGATGGTTGATGATCCAGAATAATAGGTAGGAAGAAGAAATAGAATATAAGGAATGGAATAATTTTAATGATATATTCTTTGAAAAATATTTCTCTCACGAGAAACAAACAGATATAAAGTTAATGTTTAATAGTTGAAATAAAAACATGGAAGAATATTTTTTGGAGTAAAAAAACACCTTTACTGAATTATATAGGTATTATATGGATTTCATATGATATATGAAAAGAAACATTGAACGATTTTTTTAAGGAAATAATGTAGTTCTCTGAAGTACTACAGTGTCATAAACATTTTCTTCATACAAGGAAATACTTTTAATTGCTGTAAAGATAGAGAAATAATTCCACCAGACATATGGTTTCAAAGGGAAATAATAGAAGAGGAAGATATAAGAGGAAACAATGGATAATGCAATAATGGGAATGAATAATTTTCTCACATATGATAATGCTGGAACAAATCACCTAGGGAAATGCTTGAAATGATTAGGAGAATGATATAATAGTGGATAGAAAGCTCTACATTAAAAATAATGTAAAGGGGAGAAGAAAAATAGAGAAATATAGTGTTACAATTAATAGGATAAGGGTCACCATGAAAATCGATGGCAAATGTTTCAAGAGAATATACCTATAATAGAAATAAGGAATTCAGGTCAAGATTATATTCTTGACACAACCAAAGTGGAATGATTAATACACATTAATATTTGGATTAAATACATATGCTATAAAAATATATATTTTATGATGTTCTCATAATATAAATTAAGAAGTATATAAGTATTTTATTAAAATACTTATTCATTAAAAAATTTAGATCATATGTTGAATTGTATTATGAAAAGATAATCAAAAAAAAGTACATTTTTTTTAAATACATGGTTGTGAGAAATATAACCCAAAATATGTTCTTTATATTGATATAATGATCCATGAAAAAATAGATGAGTGATATGGATATTTAAATTAGATAAGTGTTTATTAACTAGAAATTGATTCCTGATTTATTGGACCAATAACTTATTTTATCACGTATGGAGTTTTCATAGCATATATATTTAAGGAACAAATCCTATAAATGGTGTCTTAAATAAGGTATATAAAATAATGAATGTTTCTAATAAGGTTTTATATTAATTCAAGATATTAGAACATTTCATTATAATACATGATGATGGTATTTACATGTTTTGAAGGTAACAAAAAGGCGCTACATCATGTTATTTGAAGGATCAATTTTTTTAAATTAAGTGATCTTCCATTTAAAGAGTCATATCATGGTCCTTTATAAATTTTATCTTGTTATTCAATGGTTTATATTGATATATGGATGTGGATTTAGAGGTTAATGTGTTACATACCCCTATGATGCAGAATATTCTCTTAATAATTTATAAATTGTTTGTGGAATGACTAATGGATATGATTGTATTTATGTAATAGAATCATATATTAACTTATATTATTATAGATTGAAAAACATCCTCAATTATAGGAAAAATTTTTATTAAAAAATTGCGTCCAATTATCATTTTTTATGATATAATTAATGATTTCTACAACACCCAGACCCTGATTTACAAATTACTTAATTATATCTAATTTTCTTTTGTGTTTTTGGGTTGAAATGGTTTTATATTTTAAATTTATGGGGTCTCTAGTAGAGGTTCACAGTTGGAACACTGTTTGACCAACTGTGCATCCAAATCGTGCGCAGTTTTCTGGCATTTCAAAATTAAAATAAAATGAAAAAAATGAAATAAACTAAAAAAGTGTTTTAATGGTAAGAATAAAAATAATGTAAGTATTATTATTTTTATTATTTTTATCATTATTTTTAATATTTCTCTGAGTTTTTTAATTAAGTTTTTATTATAAATATAATAATAATATTTAAATAAGAATATTATTATTATAATTATCCTAGTTAATGTTTTAATAAAGAATTATTGTGGTTATTATTATAATCATTATTATATCATTCAACTAATACTTATTGTTTTCATTAATTATGAATTATTATGATTGTATTTATTTATTCATTTACCTTTCTGGGTCTTTATCCCTAGTTTTTATTTTTCATTCTTAATTCTTCTTTTCATTATTCCTTATATATTTTCCCTATTTAATTTTTCCCTCTATTCCTCTCTTCCTCTACCCTCTTGTCACGTCCTACTAATTCTTCCCCTCTATGCCGTCAAACCCTACCCCACCTCTTTTACTTTCTTCTTTTACCTCATTCTCTTTCCTCCAAACATCTTCTTGCATCCCCTCTTGGGTTTCCCAGCCACTCGCGTTCCAATAATTCTTCCCATGCATAGCCCTGCACCACCCCTCTTCCTCGGCCACACTCTCTGACGACCACTCATCGGGGCACCACATCTCTACCAGTGACCTCCCTTCAGCACCCAAATCTTTTCTGGTGGCCTCCCCTTTGAAATATTTTCTCTATTAACCTTTTTTCAACTTTGAATAGGGTTTTAAGTTAGGGTTTTTTTGTAGAAAGGTTTTAATTGTTGGATATTTATGATTAGGGTATTTTGGATTCATATAGGTGAGGTCTATCCTATGTTGTGAAGTGTAGTGGGATATCCATGATTTGAGGGTCAAGATTAATCAATTTCTGTATTGTAGTTTAATTTTATCTAATTTTTTTATGACCTATGATTTTTTAGAAATTTATTTTTGGGTGTGAATAGGGTTTTAGTAGTGTTGGGATGTAAAATTGATTTTGAAAGGGCCTTTTTAAGTGACGTTTGTGTGTTTTGATTTGAGGACTTGTGGTATGCATGTGAGATATTTTATAAATTTGGAAAATCATTATTTAAGTTTTCTTTGGAGTGTTAAACATGTTTGTATATTTTTTTGGTGTGTGTATGTTTTCAAAAAGTGGGTTTGAGTATGCAAATGGGTGTATTTGTGTGTGTGTTCCCTATTGTGAAAATCATTGGAAGTGTTCAATCAATTTTTTGCATAGTGAGAAATTTGTTTTTACGGGAACTTGAGGTTTGTGTTTGGTGAAAAGGGACTTTTTATGGGAAATGTGCCACTTTGATAATGTTATCCTTGTTGTAAATTTATCAATACGTTTTGTAAATTCTCTTTAAAGATTGAAATAGGTTTTAATGATTTTTTTGTATTTATGGTTTTAATGGGCATTTTCCAACTTAATGTTTATTGTGTTATTGGTGAAAACCCTTGATTTTTTATTTTGAAATGTTTTATTTATTTTTTAGTGTCCAATTTTTCATATTAAGTTATGTGTGTAGTGCATAGAACTGTACTTTTCTATTTTAATTCTCCAGGTCTATGTTGACTCGCCTGCATGTGCACAGGTAAGTATATATGTATATGTGGGTTTCCCATTACATGTATAATCATCCATGTCACTTAATGTACACGTATGGGGATAGGTGTTCCCATATATATATATATATGTGAAAAATGCATACGTAGTTGAGTGAATACTAGTATATACATATAATTATACCTATAAGGACCCCATTTCACATTTTCATGGGCTAGGAAAATGTATACAAATGGGATATGTGTCCTTGAATCTATGTGAAGGTACGTATGCTTAGTGTAGAGCATAATCGATTTGTTACAATAAACCAAGAGTCGAAGGGTTTGACTTGGTTCCACTATCAGGTAGGTTCTCTATGCCTTGATCATAATTAGAATTTCTATTATCGCTCTATGTTCTATTAAAATTATTTACTTGTTTTTCTATATCAAATTCATAAGCACTATATATATATATTTATTTAAGTAGTAGGTTTTTCCATGCCCTAGTCTAACTAGATGAATATATTTATTCATATTTGAATTTATAAATATATTCTTTGAATTTATTTTTAGGTTCAAAAGGTATTTTGGAATGTTTGGAGTGTTGACAAGTTAGCAAATTATTTTTAATAAAGGAAATGTAAATATTTTTTGGGTGATTTAATGTAAAGATTTTAAGATGGGTTTTAGGGTTTGTTCAGATAGTAAAAAATGTGTTTTCATTGTCTTTGAGTTTTTTTTATTTTAATTTAAATTTTCAATGATAAATGAATCACATTAGGCATGTTTTCTGATATTTAATCTCTCTTATAATTTTTGAATCATTTGAAAATATGAAATGTTTATTTAATAAAAATTTAATGTATCAATGGTTTATTGAGGGGTCTTGGACTGTTGTTTTGGTTAGTCTTAATTGGGTGTTTTCTTGTATTATAAAAAGAGGAATTTGGGCAATTTTTATTTGATGGAAATGAAATTTGAAAATTTTGTGTGAATGTAGATGTGTGGTGTGTTTGCATGTGAACTTTAATTTGAGCACAAGGGATACCCCAAGTACCATGGTGGGTGGACTATGACTAGTATGATAGATGATACGTAAGTTTTTTTCCCTAGTTTTATCTAGTAGGGTTGATATAGACCATTTTGGATACTATACAACGTTTTCAACGAGGTAAGAGTTCCCCAGTTTCCCACATGTTGTAGTTACCTATAGGTATTGTCCATGACTCTCGTTTGTGGAATAATTATTTTGATGTGATTTTTTTTCTTGTTGCTTATTTTTGATGCCCAATTGTGAAAGCAGTTATTTTAATCTTATTTTCTTCACATTAATTTTGAAATATTTTACACGTTCTTGTATTATATTTTTTTAATTTAGTGGAAGAGAAAATCATTCCTTTAAAAAATTAAATTTGTTATTTAGTTTTGAAAATACTTGAGAACCTTATTTCATTATGTATTATTTTCAAACAAGTATTATTATGATACTTTTAAAAGAAATTTCATAGGGCCCTGTTAGTCCTTAGCTTCTCTACTGAGCATCTCAGTGCTGACATGTAATTTATTTTCAGGTCTATATTCTAATCTTGGATTTATCTTGGATAAAGTGTGGTTCTATGTTTGTTTGTGACCCATGGGGTCGCATAGAGGTATGTCTAGTTGGTTATCATTATTTATATTTTTTATCTCTACAGTTTTCTTGGTTTTGTTATGTTTATATTCTTTTATTTGTCTTTTTCACTATGGTCCAATCCATTCCAAACTATTTCATGTTGAATCCCAACACTATTATCTAGCTTGTGGGGATTGGGAATGCCCTTCGGGCAATGTCACAGGTTGACTCGGGAGACCGTTTTATAGTCAAATCAGGTTAGGTCATGAAAAAATTGTATTAGTGTGACACTTTCTATTTGGGATCTCATGTACCATGGTGATTTGGCCTATCAGGACATGAGATTTAGGTGCAAGAAAGGCGTCATGAACCATTTCCCGTCCCAAGCCTCGAGTTTCTAGGGGTGGTCTGAGGTTTGATTTTTTTCTTTTCATTGTCTCTATGGTTAAAGGATGCCCAAAGAAGTGATTTGGTATTACATGAGGAGCCAACATAGAGTAGAAATAAATGAATAAATCAAGTTCATGGTTCATGATACTTTTTATGTTGGATTCTCCCACAGATCATGGTTTACTAAGCCATGTTACTGGAATGGAAAAACCACTAGTCCCTTGTTTTTCGATGTTTTGATGGGATTTATGTCTGTGATTTGTTATTATTCACTTGAATGGATTTCAAAAATAAAATTTGTTCATATAAAGAGGTTTATCGAAAGGGATTGTGGTTTTTGGAGTCACAAAATTATTTTAGAGATAGAAATTGTATTCTTTTAATGGAATGTGTCATTTCAAAGAAAAAATAGGTGGTGTTTTGGATGTTGTTTTGGGATCCTAGTAACAGTTTCTGGAATGTTAATTGGAAAAAGTTTGGCATTTTCAAATGTGTTTCTTTAATGATATGTGAAACTTTCAAATAGGATGAGAATTTATGATTTATGTTAGATAGTATGTTTTGAAAATGGAAAGTATTTTGAATTAACCCTTGGTATTTTTATGAGGGATCATATAAATGGCAGTACACATTTGGAAAGTGGAAAATTAGTGGTGTGTTTGGATTTGTGCTTGATCTAGAACATATATATATATATATATATATATGAGACTTCATGGAATATAAATGGTGGGTATTTAAGTTGTTTTGTTTACTGAAAAATCATTTTGAAAAAGGGTAATTAAAATGTTTTGAAAAGTGAGTGAGAAATTTCTTTGTGTTCTATTTTCATGATTGATATCCTTTTCAAGTGAATTAGGTTTTGACATATTGAATATTTGTAACGCCCCGACCCTAGTTACCCAGAGTTGGTGCATTATTGTGTAACATTGGCATGATCACAAAATATCACGTCTCGAAAGACCGATTAGTTTAGTAGCCTTGGAAATACTATATATATTCATAAATGTTACATTACATCACAAAGTGAAAAACTACAATAACATAGTCTCCATAGTCCACACTCATATCCTCTTCCGACTTCCCTGCAGGTCATTCATAAAATACTTCTTCACATCCTGGAAAATATTAAAACATTGAGAGGGTGAGCTCAGATGCTCAGTAAGGATAAGAATATATCGGAATCTTTCATAAAAAAAATTAACATTTAAGGCAATTTATAACTAAAACAAAAGCCTTTTAAACTTGAACTTTAGCATAACATAGAAAAATTAAAATGAAATAATGCCATTTACTTACTCACAAGGATATTCTACTAGTCGAACGATCACATGAAATATCAATAACCACTTTCATAAAGATGGAATTCATAATGCCAGAGTATCATAACCATGTAGGCAAGGCCTCGTGCCAAGACTACAAATAAGATTTTGTCAAGGCCTCATGCCAAGACACTAGTTTGTCTCATGAGACCTGCTGATGCATCGAGGAGCTATAGCGGGATCCACCCGTCACTTATTAAGTCCAATTCATTCCTCATATGAACAGGTTTAAACATATCATAAACCATAACATAATCATATCACGTAAACATGGATAAAGGAACATAACATTTCCACATTTCAATCACAAGATATCAATACAACACATTGATATAATAAAAACATTATCAAAAGAATTTTCAATACCAAAATAAAATAAAAGTAAAACATGGTATTTATTTTTCATTTAAAAAAAGTTATGGCTTATAGAGGAAGCCGAAACTCAAATAATAGTCTCGGCGGTAAAGAAGTCATTGTCTCCACATACATAAGAAAAAACATTCCTTTTGTCGTTTAGAAAAAACTCTTTGTATAAAAATATTCCTTTTGAATAAAAGTAAATGTCAATGGGGTTTATACATCGTATAAAGGAAAGTTGTGTATAAAACCAAATATGCCTCAATGAAAGGAGATTGAGACGAAGTCCCTTAAAAAGATCTGTTTTTTAAATAAAATAAATCTATTATGTGTATTCACTATAAGTACACATAAAGAATGTACAAATACAAGATATGACATAATAATATCATGACATAATTTTAAAGTATGAGATTAACCCAAAGAACGTAAATTGGGTTAAGAAGTTCCCTTACCTCATGTGCGACTTCACTCGGCCGTTATTTAATCTCCTGAATAATAAACTAGAGTTAATCTCTACTTGCTTAAGAACCTTTTTCAATTTCATTATCCCTTTTATATCACTTATTACAATGTTATGAAAATTATGTAGTCATTTAAGTTAATAACAGTCGTTTTGTCGATCTTTGGTACTTGAGTCAACAATAAACTTCTTATAGTTACAAGTTGTTTATGTGGTAGAATATCCATTGTCTCTAGAATTATATTCATTATGTAGATATAATATATATCATATATATCCAGTATATACATTCGTTCATAATATTACGTAACATTTAGAGGTAAGAAATGAAATGCACCGTTCATGGAGACGGTAAGTCGTACGTACGCATGAACGCTACTTTCATTTATATTTTGTATTCAATGGAATGAAATAATAATGATATAAAGTTATATTATAATTCTAGTATAATATCATATATAATATCATTTACTCCATCCTTTGTACATCCAACATATGACATTAACGATTCAAATCACTTTGAGGGGGCGGTAGTCTGCACTTCCTAAAATGAGGATATCGCATTTACCCATAATGGAAACCATAAAGGTATGCCATAAATGAAAAATACAGAAGCTTAAGTAAAACATAAACATATTATATATAATATATAAATATATTGACAACTTAATGGCCGCCTTTGAATGTGTTATATGAGTGTTGAACAATCATCGTTTCGTGAGTCAGAAATTCACCATCCACAGAAACAATATGTTCTTTAACCATTAGATGTAGGTGTGTGTAATTGTAGCTCAAATACTTCTTATAAAAACATCCTAGTATATTTAGGATACTGTTGTTGTTAGAAAATAAATGAATAAAATGATTTTAGGGGGCTGGAGAAGCAAAATAAAATATAAGAACACAAGAGAAACCACTACCTTTAAAACGGGTAACTCTTTTTGATTTGAGCTCAAAGAATTCCTTGGGAAGAATTCTTCCCAAAGTGAGGCTTCTAGGAGTAAGAGAGGGAAGTTGAGAGAGTATTTGGGAAGAGGTTGGCCGAGAAAAAAGGCTTTGAAGGTGTGAGTAAGGTGGTAGTGGTGGTGTCCTTTTATAAGAGGAGAGGAGGGGCACTCTTGGAAAGTAATGAAATTTTACTTTATTAAATAATGAGTTTCGGATTTTAAAGGTCCCACACTTATATATTTCGAGGATAAGGTGATAAGGGTTATAAATATACTCATCCAATAGGTTTTTGACAAGTGTAAGTCTTAGATTTTACATTATCTTTTCATTTTATTTAAATTGTTAATTAATGAGGTAATCGCTGCATCATCATGGTGTCATAAATAATTAAATTTATTTAATGTCTAAAAAATATAAAAAAATATATCATGATGTAGGAAATCTTTTTATATTCCTAATTAATATTTATAGTCAAAAATATGACTTGTATAACCCCACTTAAAAATTGTTTTAGTAAAACAACTCATGTTTGTGACATTTTTATTTTAACATTAAATAAAAAGTTTTTAATGTCATTTTCCTACAAAAGTGGATCCATGAGGTCCCCAAGTTGACCCATGGATTGTCTTGGTCGGCCATGAATCATCCAATAGGGGTAGGAAAAGTTTCAAGATATTTTCATATTTTTATAATATCATTTTTACCTTAAATTTTACTAATTACCTTTAATCGCGATTAATTAAACATAAAAGTTACTATTCACAAAAAATTGATTTAATCCCATTGAACCACATTTTACTTCCTAATGACAACCATGTATGTCTGATTTTTGAAAATATAATCACAGAAGTGGTAATGATTCATTTAAATGAAAAATTAGTTTTTTAACTACCACTTAGTGGTTTCACTATTCATCAAAAATTGATGTTTTTCAGAACAATGCCAAAATTTCACCCTAATCTATAATTGATATTCCTAATTCAATAATGATGTCTATTTTATAAAATTCCAAACAAATAAGTTTCATTAATTAATTTTATAATTAATTCCCGTTGTCACAACAAATATCGTGTTTTTAGGAAACAATATATATCAAAAGATTGACAATTGTTTATGTCCAATTTCAAAGTGAAATTAATTATAATGACCAACATTGGATAAAATGGTAAAAATATATTCTAATTAAACATTAAAACCACTCAATAGTATAATTTATCACTATAAATTATTTTGATTAAAAAAGTTGTTTTTAAGTATTTTTTACTATTCATTAAAAATTGGATGTTCTCAGAAAAATACCAAAAATTCAACATAGGCTAATTTTGATATTCCAAATCTGAAAATTAAGTCCATTTTGTAATATAAAATATATATAATTTCAAAAAGTGGTTATTACTATTCATAATGGCTATTTTGATTGGTCGTAGTGTGTGCTAGAACTCGAAGTTGCGTACAATGCAAGCTATTGCATTATTGAAAGAGAAGTGTATCGTGGAATCTTGGGCTGTTACATTCTCCCCTCCTTCAATAAATTGCGTCCTTGCAATTTAAAATTTTTCTTTGAAAATAAATGGTTTAAGATAGAAAATACCTTTGTGGAAAACCCACATCAGAAATAGGGTTAATAAAAATATAACTTTAAAAGAAATAAAGAGAAGTGCAAAGGTCACTCAAGATAGCCCATACTAGGATTCTATGAAAATATGGATATGGAGGAAAAAAACCATCAATGTCTGATAGAGAGTTGTATAAAATAGTATTATAAGGAAGTTAACCATAAGAAAATCACAAACTTGTGATTGGTTAAACGGTTATTGAATCCCCAGTTGGAAAAGTTAACCGACAATGTTTTTGTTTTAAGTTAACTTTCATAAAGTTGAGGAATTTATTTAAGAGATATACTAAGAACATACAGAAATATACTTACTTGTCATGTAGACTTTCATTCTTTAATAAATTTTTACCAGAAACCCATGTTTCACTCCAAATGGTAACAGAACTCAAAAATATTCTATTTATCATAATTGTATAAGGTTCAAAATATTGACACATACCATTTAGATTAAGAAAACTCTTTTGTAAGAACGAGGGAATTCCTGTAGGCTAGTGGTAGGTAATAAAGGCCTGTCGCACTATGGTTGTGGGTTTGATTCCTACAGCTTTGTCCGACACGACGGGTTATCCCCCGACCTACAGGTTGTCCTTTTTTTAAAAATATAGTATTATAATATTTTATATTTAATCTTCAGAAATGTTTTAACCTTAAACAATACTATCCAAAGTTCAACATAATCCATTCCAACCTTTATAGTTATCCAAAATACCTCTACCCAGACTTTCTCTAAACGGTCTCTAAATTCCAAAATCAATTGTAACATCAGATTCCCCAAAAAAAGTAATGTTTCTCTTATTGTCACATACTAAAAATATGATTACCTTAATCATATTAAACCCTTAATTAAATCAAAAAGTGCAGAAGTACAATCCTTATATATATCACATTATTCTTATAACCAGAATATAATCCTTGAGTCCAAAAGCACCAATACATTAATTATTCCACTTCAACTATAGTAACAGCATAAGATTGTCCTTGATCCCTTGGCCTTTTCTGAGGTAAGTTTCCCTGATGCTTAGGAAATTCATTTGCATAATGCCCCATTTCCCTACAATTGTAGCATTCAACATTTATAGCCTCTTTCTTTCCCTTGCAATCACGTGCCTGGTGACCTTTTTCTCCACATTTATAACAAACTCACATTCCTTTTAGGCAAGTACCAGGGTGATTCTTCCCACAATTATCACATAATGGAAAATCCTTCTTCCCCCTTTTCCCTTTATCAGTATCTTGTTCCACCATTCTTTTCTTCTCTTTCTTTACTTTGTTATCATAAGATTTAGAGAATTCCTTTTCTGTCTTTATAGCACATGAGACAATGTCTTCGTACGATGAGAAGGTTTGTGAGACTAATGATCGATGAAGAAATGGTTTTAACCCATCAAATAAACGATCAATCATACTTCTTAGGATACATATATAATCTGCATCATGCCTCGCTAACCCTGTAATGTTGGCCTCATACTTTGCGACATTCTCACCCTCCTTTTGTCTCAGACTCAGAAATTGTCTTTCCATATCTTCTCGATGCTCATGAGGATAGTATTTTTCTAGGAAAAGCTCTTTTAACTCCATCTATTCCATATTTGATACTTCACCATCTTTCGTTGTGTTTTGAATCAATGACCACCATTGATCATAATCTCTAGTGAGGCTGTAAACTGCCATGACAACCTTCTCCATTTCACTACTCCCCAAGGCATGGAATATTTTCTCTAAGGATTTTATCCATTGCTCAGATACTAATGGATTTGTACCCCCATTAAATGTTGGTGGTTGTTGCCTCATGAAGCGGTCTAACATTGATCCTCCACGTTGCGCATCAGGGTGCTCTATATGAGTAAGTTTATTATTCATAACCTGAGTGAGTTGTCCCAGTATGGTAATAAGTTGATCAGCACCAATTGTATCTCATGATCCACAATAATTATCCTGAGCAGGAGGGAAATCCCTACATGGAGTGCATGTATTTATACGGTTTCCATTCCTCCCACTATGCGCCATTTCTAAATAATTTCATAAACTAGATTATTTTATGAATCAAAATACATAATTCCATACTTGTAAAACACTTAACATAAATTGAACTATAATCATAAAATTGTTTTCTTTGAGAAAGTATATACTCATAAAACCTTAATAATGGTTTCTATGGAAAATGAGAATTATCCTAAGCATATCCCCCGGGAGTGTCGTAACCAAGAGTGCAGCAAGGCTCGTTGTCGTGCACTAGTTCCCATTTGAGTCTAGCTCAAAGCAGTGTTTTCGGGTTTTACAATTAGGTACATCTGTGCCAGAGCCGCCTCTACCTGCTCGTATCTAGACAGAGATTTATTGCTCGGAGAACTCACAAAATCTCTATAATACCAAAATTCTATGATGTTATTCTATACTAATCCTCAAATTTTATCATAGAACTATATGCTCTAATCAGAGTTTATCTAAATCTAGCTTCCAAGGTTAGTACTAAACTGCCTCTGATACCCACTGTAATGCCCCGACCCCAGTTACCCAGAGTCGGTGCATTATTGCGTAACATTGGAATGATCACAAAATATCAAGTCTCGAAAGACCGATTAGTTTAGTAGCATTGGAAACACTAGATACATTCATAAATGTTACATTACATCACAAAGTGAAAAAACTACAATAACATAGTCTCCATAGTCCACACTCATATCCTCTTCTGACTATCCCTACAGGTAATTCATAAAATACTTCTACACATCCTGGAAAATAATAAAACACTGAAAGGGGTGAGCTCAGATGCTCAGTAAGGATAAAAATATAGTGGAAGCTTTCATAAATAAACATTAACATTTAAGGCAATGTATAACTAAAACAAAAGCCTTTTAACCTTCAACATTAGCATAATATGGAAAAAGTAAAATGAAATAATTCCATTTACTTACTCACATGGATATTCTACTAGTAGAATAATCACATGAAATATCAATAACCACTTTCATAATGATGGAATGCATAATGCCAGACTATCATAACCACGTAGCCAAGGCCTCATGCCAAGACTATAAATAATATTTTGTCAAGGCCTCGTGCCAAGACACTAGTTTGTCTCATGAGACCTGCCGATGCATCGAGGAGCTATAGCGGGTTCCACCCATCACTTATTATGTCCAATGCATTCCTCATATGAACAGGTTTAAACATATCATAAACCATAACATAATCGTATCACATAAAACATGCATAAAGGAAACATAACATTTCCACATTTCAATCACAAGATATAAATACAACACATTGATATAATAAAAACATTATCAAAAGCATTTTCAATACCAAAATAAAAGAAA
This sequence comes from Viscum album, assembly GCA_963277665.1. Classification (NCBI taxonomy): domain Eukaryota; kingdom Viridiplantae; phylum Streptophyta; class Magnoliopsida; order Santalales; family Viscaceae; genus Viscum; species Viscum album. The sequence goes on along the minus strand of OY728137.1, from coordinate 1,874,201,807 downwards.
AGTAAAATATGGTATTTATTTTTCATTTTAAAAAAAGTTATGGCTTATTGAGGAAGCCAAAACTCAAATAATAGTCGCTGCAGCGGAGAAGTCATTTTTTCCGCATACATAAGAAAAAATATTCCTTTTTTCGTTTAGTAAAAACTCTTTGTATAAAAAGATTCCTTTTGAATAAAAGAAAAAGTCAATGGGGTTTATACATCGTATAAAGGAAAGGTGTGTATAAAACCAAATATGCATCAATGAAAGGAGATTGAAAGGAAGTCCCTTACAAAGATCATTTTTTTAAATAAAATAATTCTATTATGTGTATTTACTATAAGTACAAATAAAGAAAGTACAAATACAATATAGTACATAATAATATCATGACATAATTTGAAAGTAGGAGATTAACCCAAAGAACGTAAATTGGGTTAAGAAGTTCCCTTACCTCGTGTGCGACTTCACTCGACCATTCTTTAATCTCCTGAATAATAAAGTAGAGTTAATCTATACATGCTTAAGAACCATTTTCAAGTTCATTATCCCTTTTATATCACTTATTACAATGTTACGAAAATTATGTAGTCATTTATGTTAATAACGGTCGTTTTGTCGATCTTTGGTACTTGAGTCAACAATAAACTTCTTATAGTTACAAGTTGTTTATGTGGTAGAATATCCATTATCTCCAGAATTATAATCATGATGTAGATATCATATATATCATATATATCCAGTATATACATTCATTCATAATATTACATAACATTTAGAGGTAAGAAATGAAATTCACCATTCATGGAGATAGAAAGTCGTACGTACACATGAACGCTACTTTCATTTATATTTCATATTTAATGGAATAAAATAATAATGATAAAAAGATATATTATAATTCCAGTTTAATATCATATATAATATCATTTACTCCATCCTTTATACATCCCATGTATGGCATTAATGATTCAAATCACTTTGAGGGGGCGGTAGTCCGCACATCCTAAAATGAAGAAATCGCATTTACCCATAATGGAAATGATAAAGGTATGCCATAAATGAAAAATAAATAAGCATAAGTAAAACATAAACATATTATATATCATATATAAATATAGTAACATCTTAATGGACACCTTTTAAGGTGTTATATTAGTGTTGAAAAATCATCGTTTCGTGAGGCAGAAATTCACCATCCACAGAAAAAGTATGTTATTTAACCATTATATGTAGGTGTGTGTAACTGTAGCTCTAATACTTCTTATAAAAACATCCTAGTATAATTAGGATACAGTTTTTGTTACAAAAGAAATGAATAAAAAGATTTTATGGGGTTGGAGAAGCAAAATAAAACATAAGAACACAAGAGAAAACACTACCTTTAAAACGGGTAACTCTTTTTGATTTGAGCTCAAAGGATTTCTTGGAAATAATTCTGCCCAAAGTGAACCTTCTAGGAGTAAGAGTGGGAAGTTTAGAGAGTATTTGGGCAGAGGTTGGCAGAGCCAAAAGGCTTTCAAGGTGTCAGTAAGGTGGTAGTGGTGGGGGCCTTTTATAAGAGGAGAGGAGGGGCACTCTTGGAAAGTAATGAAATTCTACTTTATTATATAATGAGTTTCAGACTTTAAAGGTCCCACACTTAAATATTTCTAGGCTCAAGAGATAAGGGTTCTAAATCTACTCATCCAATAGGTTTTTTACATGTGTAAGTCTTAGATTTTACATTATATTTTCACTTTATTTAAATCGTTAATTAATGAGGTAATCGCTGCATCATCATGGTGTCCTAAATAATTTAATTTATTTAATATCTAAAAATTATATAAAAAATATCATGATGTAGGAAATCTTATGTTATTTCTAATGAATATTTATAGTAAAAAAGATGACTTGTATAACCCCTTTTAAAAATTGATTTAGTAAAATAACTCATGTTTTTGACATTTTTATTTTAACATTAAATAAAAAGTTTTTAATGTCATTTTCCAACCAAAGTGGCTCCATGGGGTCCCCAAGTTGACCCATGGATTTTCATGGTCGTCCATGACTCATCCAATAGGTGTAGGATAAGTTTCAAGATATTATCATATTTTTATAATATCATTTTTGCCTTAAATTTCACTAATTACCTTTAATCGCGATTAATTAAACTTAAAAAATACTATTCACCAAAAATTATTTTAATCCCATTGAACCACATTTTATTTCCTAATGAAAACCATGTATGTATGATTTTTTTAAATCTAATCACAGAAGTAGTAAGTTTTCATTTAAATGAAAAATCATTTTTTTAACTATCGCTTAGTGGTTTCACTATTTATCAAAAATTGAAGTTTTTCAGAACAATGAAAAAATTTCACCCTAAGCTATAATTGATATTCCGAATTCAAAAATGATTTCTATTTTAAAAAATTCCAAACATATAAGTTGCATTAATTAATTTTATAATTAATTCTCGCTGTCACAACAAATAGCGTGTTTTTAAGAAACAATATATATCAAAAGATTGACAATTGTTTATGATCAATTTTAAAGTGAAATTAATTATAATGACCACCATTGGATAAAATGGTAAAAATATATTATAATTACACTTTAAAACCACTCAATAGTATAATTTATCACTATAAATTATTTTGATTAAAAAAGTTGTTTTTAAGTATTTTTCACTATTCATAAAAAATTGGAAGTACTTAGAAAAATACCAAAACTTCAACATTGGCTTATTTTGATATTCGGAATCCAAAAATTAAGTCCATTTTGAAATATAAAATATATATAATTTCAAAAAGTGGGTATTACTATTCATAATGGCTATTTTTATTGGTCATGGTGTGTGTTAGAACTCGAAGTTGCGTACAATGCATGATATTGCATTATTGAAAGAGAAGTGTATCGTGGAATCTTGGGGGGCTACAATAGTGGATAGATTATTGAGTTGTGTTTGAGTTTTAGTTTATTATTGAAGTGTGGGATTTTGATTTATGATGAGTTTTGATTCATCTTAGTGCCTCTTTTTTGAGTGTGCCACCCAAAAATGTTCGAGAGGTTTCTATTGAGTCTATTCATGTTTTCATCTCTACCCAAACTCTTAACAGAGTGATGGAATTGAGTTCTTTTCAGTTGTGGTATGACTTCCATTGTGATCATGGTCAATAGAATGAACCATATTGGCATGATGAATTTTCTTGTATTTTCAGGTTATTAGAAAATCCCAAAGTTATGATAGTCTGTGCTAGTTCGGGTTCATTTGAATGTTCAACTTTTGATTTGAAATGTAGATAATATCACCTTTGTTTCATGGTGGGATTTCCTGTAATGTGTTTAATCCCACATTTACCTGATGATTTGTACCTAAAGAGTAGAAGGGGAGGAAAGTCGTAGACCACGAGAGTTTCCAGCAAGACAAACTCTAGAGGCCTATGTTTGAAATCCTAGGGAGTTTGTTCCATTTTCAAAGAAGATAACATCATGGAATAAGATAAATTTTCTCTTATGTGGGGTATCCATCCTTAGTTCAAGGACTAATCCATGTATTGAATTTAGAAAGGTTCCCCATCCCGTGGTGAGTTTGAACTGAATGAACGTATTTCAGACAAGTCCTATTATCAATTACATATTATATTAGTTAGGCCACTCTCTTGATTTTTGTTGGTGTGGCCTGTTTGGGTTCATTAAGTTATCTTTTCATCATCCTCTGAAGGCTTTCCATTGGAGTGGCTCTTTGGGACACATGGATAGGTTTCACTACCATCATCGTCAAAAGGAGTCTCAATCGGAGGATATCATCTCCTAACTGTAAAGAATAATGGGCATCAAGACATCAGATCTCCAGCCACAATTCTTGGATTGAATCTTTTCACCCAGTCAAGAATCATTGGTTGTGGGGACCTTACTCTTACTTTTGTCTCCAAGGGTAAAATAGTTATGGTTTAAATTCTTCTATTATACCTCCCTCATCATCAAAGGTTCAACTTTTTTGTAATGGGCATAAGAGTATCATATTATTTTTATGTACTTTGTTCATTAAATACCCCAATTTAGTTTTAATAAGTTAGAGAGATCTCGTTTTCTTGTATTCCATTATTTTTCTCTCCATAAATGTGAGGTTTGAAGGTTGTCTATTTGTGGTTGTGTGACTTAGAATGATTTTATCTCTTGTGTTTTTAGATGCTTTTAGGAACCATTCTTGTTTTAGGATGTAACTATTTTAGAGACGCACATTGTCATGGGATATAATGAATATGGGTTTGGTTTACTGTTCAGTTTAGGGTATTTCTTCAGGGACCCCATTTGTTGGGGGTTTGGGTTATGTATAGTGTTATTGGGTCAGTTTTTGTTGGTAATCCTATATAAGTCTATGATAATTGGCCGAATATGGACAATTCATAAATACATGGGAGACCCACAATATATCTTTTGTGTTTTATTCTCGATTTAGTCTCTATGGGAGTTTTATTATATTTTGGTGGTTTCAGCATTCACTCAAGTTAAATGTTATAGAGTTAGCCTGTGGTGAGATTCTAAATGTTGGTTGTGCTAGTAGAGTTCTTGTGGGGGGGACCCTCTTCATTTCTGGATAGAAATTCTCATTGTAGTTTCCATTAGATCTGGTTGGGTGTGACTGGTGGTGTGAAAATTCACATCGAGTTTGAGATATTTTTGGGATCATTCAGTTCGAACTCAAGTTTGATTTTTCATTTGGCTTATTGACATTCTAGGGGCAGAAAATATTTTTGGTGGAGAGAATTATCACATATTGAATAAGATTTAAAATTTATTTAATTATATTTAGTGTCCATATTTAGTGTTGTGTTAAAATAGTTTAAAATTATAAATTTTTGGGGTCTTTAGTAGTGGTACATGCCTGGCGCACAGTTGAACTAACCATGCGGCCAAATTCTGCACAGTTTCCATGTTTTTTTAAAAACAAATTATATGAAAAAATGAAATAATATAAAATGATTGTTTTAATAATTATAATAATGAAAATACTATTATTTTGATTATTATTTTTATTATTATTATTTGTATTTTAATTATTTTATTATTATAAATATAACAATAATATTTAATTATGATTATTATTATAACTATCTTAGTAAATGTTTTATTAAGTAATTATTGGTGTTATTAATATTATCATTGTAAAATAATTAACCTCATTCTCATTATTTTAATTATTTATTAATTATTATGATTGTATTTACTTATTCATTTATTTATTAGCCTTTTTTGGGTCTCTATACCTAGTATTTTTCTTATTTTTTTCTTTACCTTTTTTCCTTTTTTTCTCTTTTCTCTCTTTTATTTTTTTACGTCCCTCTCTTCATCCCCCTCTTTCTATGTCACACTGCTTCTCCCCTCTTAAGCCATTGAACCCTATAATGCATCCTTCCCTTACAATCATTTCCCCCTTCCCTTTCTGGCGAGCAGATTTAGTGACCTTGCTTGGGGACCCCGACCACCCATGCGAAACACCAACTAAAATCTTACAACAGTGTGCCACCCCTCTTTCTTGAACGGACACTTTAGAGACTTCTCATTGGTGCTCCACATCCCCTCTGGCAACCTCCCTTTGGTGCACATATATTTTTTGGCAGCCTCCCCTTTGTGTGATTTGTTCTGGTATGCTGCATTTCTTTTTTTGTATGGTTTTCTCTTTGGGTATCTTATTTGGGGGGTTTTAATTGTTTAATATTTATGGTTATGGTTCTTTTGTTCCATCGAGGCCAATTTTAGACATTTACATCAAGGGAATTTAGGTCTATATGGTTTTCATGTAAGGATTATTCACTTCATAATTTTGGTTTAATTTTATCTTAGGGGGTTTACTATAATTGAGTTGCTGGTAATTTATTTTGGGTGACAATGGGGTTTTAAAAGGTTTATGAGATGAAATTGATATTAAAAGGTTTTTTCCTGTGAATTTTGTGTGTTTCGAAATATGGCCTTGTGATATGCATTTTATAGGCTTTATAAATTGAGAAATCGTTTTTAGGTGGTTTTTGGAATATAAAACAAATTTGGATATTGTTTGGGTGTCTATATGATTTTAAATGTGCGGTTGAGTATGAAAATCAGGGTATTTGTGTTAGTGTTCTTTATTGTGAAAATTACTGGAAGTGTTCTATAAATTGTTAGAGTAATGAAAAATGTGTCTTTCTTTGTACTTGAGGTACATGTGTGTTGAAAAAGAATTTTTTATTGGAAATGTACCACTATAAGCATGTTAGCTTTGTTTTGATTTACCAATAAGTATTTTAAATTCTTTTAAAAGATGTAAATTATGTTTTAAAGTCACTTTGTTGTAAGATTGGTTTTAAAGTGGCTTTTTCTAATTGAAATTGAGTTTGTTATTGGTGTAAAACCTTAATGTGTTATTTGAAAAGTTTTTATAGATTTTTCAAGAGTGAAATTGTTTCATTAAATTATATGTGTAGTGCATTGAACTTGGATTTGTGGTTTCGAGTTTTCATGACAATGGTGACTCGTCTTCACATGCATAGGTAATTATATATGTATATGTGGGTTCTCCTGTTACATGTATAATCATCCATGTAGTGAATCTACATGTATAGTCCTAGGTGTCCCATATATATATATATATGAAAAATGCATATACAGTTGTGTGAAGACTAGTATAAGATTATAAGAAAACCTGTAAAGGCCCCATTGAACAGGTCCATGGGCCATGAAAATGTATGCATAGGGGCTAGGTGTCCTTGCATGTATGAAAACCAATATATGATTAGTGGGGGAGAAACAACTATTAATTTGAATGTTTGAAGATCCCAAGTGGATGGCTTGGTTCCACCTTGAGGTAGGTTCCATATTCCTTGATTGTTGATTATAATCTCAATTATTAAACATGGATGGTGATTATAGGATTATTATATTTCTGAATCTGATTATAAAAATGCTATTTAAATTATGTCCCATGTTACATAAATGTTTTCTCTATAATTTTAGCATATTTTGAATTTTTTTATAAATTTAACCCCACATATTTTTTATTAGAAATTTTTTCTCTATACAACTTCTCACTAAAAATATATGGGTATTTAATAATTCCCATGATTAAGATTGATGTCACATGGAATGAGATTATTTATTCCAATTAATTATTGTGATACCCAACAATTTTGAAAGAGTAACCACATATTCGATATATAATATGAAAAAAACAATCTTATAAGAGAATATAACACCCCTAGAATATAGTATAAGATTATATTTAAAATGAAATCAATCTCTTTGGTAGATTTTAATGGAAGAAAAACCAAATACGAATTAAACATGATAATATATAAAAAATTTATTATTTTAACATGACCGTTATATACATGACTTTAAGTTGTCTATTATGAATAATAATAAAATTATGATTATTATATGGTTTAAAATGAATAAAATAAAATAAATTATTACCGATTTATTAAAAGAGATATATTGACCATTTTATAAATAACTAATTTCATTCCGATCAAAAATATTTATTAAAAGGTAGTTTATTCATGATTTAAAAATTAATTTAATCTTAAATTTTACCACATTTACTGAATTTCTAGAGGGGCCTCAGATCATTAGAGGCATGATCAGTTTATTTAGTACCACTTTGTGTGCTTTATAAGACTACAGAGATTCAAACGCTTTAGTTTTACCTGATATTTCTAATGCTCTAGGACTAGACTTAGAGAGGCTTCACATGATCCTATAGTTGAGTACACTTTTTAGAGACCAAACCCTATTATTTGATACGTTCTGGGTGTGTTCATTAAGGACTGGACCACAATATTCCCATCTAGATATTTTATTTCAAATAATGAATCCATATGATGTTATCCACAACATCAAATTTTTTCATCCCATACGTTATGTTATTGACATCTTCTGTAGCAGATTCTTGTTCTTTGATGTTGATGGTCAATATGTGGTTTTCCTTGGTTAGAAGTGTTTTCTAGTGGGTAGACTTCAAGTGGATCCCCTTCATTCATTATTTGATGTGATATTACTGGAATCCATGAATTCTGAAATGGTAGATGCGCCCAAGGTCATTGGGGATTTCCAGGATGATTTCCCTATATGTAGTTGTGACATTACCTCCTCAATGTAATGTTGTGTTCTGGATAGACTTTCATCCTGATGATTATTTGATTTTGATGATTCCTTATAAGATGACACTTATTGAGTGATGGGAATTTATGATTTAGATAGATTATCTAAGGATTTAGGGTTTTATCTTTCCCAATGTTTCATTATGGGGTACACTAGAGTTGTTCATAATGAAGGTTTCCAGTGGTATGAGGATGTGCATAGGCTATCAGAGGTTGAATTAGTTTATGTTCTGGAAATATTACCCTCTTTAGAGTATAGAAGATCTTTTAAACCAATTGAGTGGAGAAATTTGGGTTTCCATGATCAATCTATGGTATGGATATCAACAATTGAGGGTGGAGGAGGGTGATATCTCAAAGACTGCCTTCAGATGTGATTTTGGGAACATCAATTATGTTGTTAGGACATTTAGGGTAATGAATGAACCGATTGTGTTTATATGAGTTATGAAATCCTTGTTTTTTGAGTTTTTATATTGGTTCATCATTGTATTCATTGATGATATCATGATCTACATTAAGTTAGAGGAGGATCAAACCTAGCATCTCAAAACATTATTACATACTCTTAGATGCCACAAACTCTATGGTAGTTTTCCCAAGTGTATGTTTTGTATGTAGAAGATATATTTCCTTGGCCAGGTGTTATATATTTAGGGTGTATTAGTATACCTTTTGAAGGATGAAGCAGTTATATCATGTGAATCACTGAAGAACATGGTAGAGGTTCCTAGCTTCCTTGTCCACACATTCAATTAATAGATATGGATACCTGATTTCTATCAAGTTTCATACCATTTTACATCATTCTCAAGAAAAGACTAAGCTTTTGGGTGGAGTGATCAGGGCTAGGATGTGTTTTCTTATCTTAAGGGGAAGTTAGTTAATGCTCTATTTCTTCAGTTTCATGGGTAAGGGGTGATGTTTTAAGTGTTCTATATTTCTTATCGTCTGAGACTAGGATTCATATTGATGAATCAAAAGGAAATGATCTCTTATAGGTATATATTGATACATACCAATAAGTAAAACTATTCCACCCATGATCTATATATAGTAGCGGTTGAGATTGCAATGTAGCTATGGTTTCCTTACCTTGTTATGGAGGGTTTTGTAGTATTCATAAATCAAAATATATTGACCTATATCTTTTCCCAATGAGATATGAACTTGATAAATTGGATGTGGATTTAGTGTATTCAGGAATATGATGTTGAGATATCCTACACATCAATAAACCGGAATTTCATGGTTGATTATTTGAGAAGGAAGTCTCATTAGGAGGTATTTCAGCAGTTTTTTGATAACTAGAGAGAGATGGAAGCCTTGCACAAGGAAATATGAGTGGTTGTTGTTAAATGATATTTTTCTAGATGATTTGATTATATTCTATGATGAAGTAGTACTAATAGTAAAATGGTTTTTAATGTCGTCAATTTTATTTTGGTTTCATATAAAAGGATGTAGAATATATTATCAGTGACTTTTTGGCATCATTTGTTTTTAAACAGATGCCTAAAATTTTAAAAAAACCTATTTTTTGGATCGGTTTTGAAAAACAAACACAAATAAGTAGATTTTTTTTCTATGTATAATATTATTTCCAAAGAATCAATTTTATTGGTCATCAAGAAAAAACCAAGTTACTGATATAATGTTATGGATTTAAGAAGTTGGTATTTTTTAAACTAAGTCTTAAAGAGGTCCCAATTTCAAAGGCCATAACATTTAATCTAAAACACTATTTTATCTCCATGACCAGTCAAATCAAAGCAGAAAATTTTATCTAAACCATTGTAAATGTTTTTTAAAATTTTTAGTGTTGGTTTTCAAAAAAAACAATTCCAATATATATATATATATTTATATTCACATCGGTTTTTAAAAAAAAGACACCAAAACCATTTATCTATAGTTTTAGCATTGGATTAAAAAAACCTCTTGAAAAGTTTTTTTAATTAGTAGTGTCGGTTTATTTAAAAAAATACTCAAAAATAAAGTTTTTTTAACTGTTTAGCTTTGGTTTATCTAAAATATGATGCCAAAATTGATATCTATTGGAATTCATTGCATTTTGTTTCTACAAAACTGACCCAAAAAGACCATCATAAATCATTATGCATGTCGGATTCAAACAAAACAGATTCCATAGAGTATTCACCAGTACACGAGGTTAGAATTTTAATTTTATTCACAATGTGCCTTTCAAAATTTTAAATACCGACTAAATTTTGATTCAAAATAATTTAAAATGTTTTCTTTTTCAATATATAAATCTATTTCTATTTAATTCATCTTTTTCAACCTCTACGATTCCATCATGTTTTCAACACAGCTTCATTCGTTAATTTGTGCATGGAACTTATTATCTTCAATTATTTTTCAGTATTATTTTGCCTAATTTATAAAAAATGTATTATCTTTATTATAAAGATGATTTATTCTTATTATAGAGTTAAAAATATAAAAAATTTGGATGACATTTACCAATTGGGGTTTAAATTTAATTATAGATCACCATTTTCATTATCAGATGAGTTCTACCATAACTATAAGAGATATGATGATAAAAAAATTATAATTTAAATGGAAGCTCCTAAAATCATTAAAATATGTTTGAAATATTATGTTTATTATATTTCATTTGGCGTATCTGATTTTAATTCATGTTAGTCATATTTTCTTTGAAACAAGTTGTATCAATCGATCCATTGACATGTCCATCTTTTGACAGCCATAAATTTTGATCCGTAACTCCATTTTAGCTCTATGACCAGACAAATCTAAGCATAGAAAATGATCTATAACATAGAAGAAAAAAAGTTACATTTTGGAATTTGTTTTTGTAAATAAAGAAACCAAGAATATGTTTTCAAATTAATGTCGTAATGTTTTTAATAAACTGACACTAAAAATACTTTTGTAAACCTTTTGGCGTTAGTTTATAAGAAAATCGATGCCAAAATTAATATGAATGAGGTTTTATGGTATCTTCTTTAAAAAACAAATGCTTAAAATCATATATAAATCATTTTTTCATTGTTTTACAAAATCCAACGTAAAAAGAAATATTTTTTAAGTCTATGGCATCAAGATCAATTAAAAATTGATGTTAAAATTAACAAAAAACCGACGTTAAAGACCATTTTTTTACTCATGTATGTGGAGGTGTCTCAATTGGGAGACTTAGGTGAAGAGTTGTTGTGTGATCATGTTGGCCATGGTTATGCACTAGAGGGTTGGTTAGAGGATGGAAATAATTGGATGTTGTTCTGTGGGAGGTTGTTCTTTCAAGTAGCATTGAAAGAGGGAGTCCTTAATGAGTTTCATAACTAACCGTTAGCAGTATACCCATAAATTTATTAGATGTACCGTGGCTAGAGAAAATAGTTTTGGTGGCTTGGGATGGATCTAGATGTAGCGAAGTTTTTGGAAGGATTCTTATTCATCCCATAGGTAAGGGTTGAGCACCTTTTTCACGATGGTTTGTTACAACACTTGGATGTTCTCGAATAAATGCGGGATGACATATCAATAAATATCATCATAGGGTTGTTTAGTGCTTATAGAGGCTATGATGATATCTAGGTAATAGTTGATCAACTAGAAAAACTAGATCAATTCATAGTGATAAAGGTTCCTGGTGTAGTGGATTCTTTGGAAAAGAGTTATGTGGATGAGATGGTGCGAGTACATGGAGTTTTGAGGTCCACTATCTTAGATAGAGATTCTTGTTTTACCACACAATTTTGGAGGGGGTTTCAACATGTTGTTGAAAATATGTTATGCATTTCACTCCCTTCCACCCTTAGAATGATAGGGAGATGGAACAGACTAATTAGATGATAGAGGACTTGCTGTGAGCATGAGTCTTGGACTTGGGTAGATATTCTGTTCAATAACTACCCATGGTTGTATTTTCAAATAATAATATATAAAAAATCCATTGTAATGGCTCAGTTTGAATATTTCTATCGACGATCATGTCATTCATCATTGGTCTAGAATGATGTTGGGGAGAAATTTTTTCTCGGTCCCATGGTAGTGTTGATCATGATAGAGAAGGTTTAACATGTTCATGAGAAGATGAAAGAATCACAGGACTAACAGAATCATTTTGATGATCGTAGGAGGAGGCCCTTGGAGTTCATGGTTAAGGAACATGAATTTATAATGGATTCTCCTCTATGTAGGAATTGGTGGTTTGGAAATGTGAATAAGATTCCTTTGAAGTTTTTTTGTCCCTTTGATGGTTTTGGGAGAGTTAAAAATGTGGAATACTATTTGGTCATACCACCATGGTTTGATAGAATCCATGATGTCTTCCATGTCTCTTCAATCTGTTGGTATATTCATGATGAATCTCATGTCCGAGATAGAGGATAGTTGGATATAGACTTTGACATAATCTTTATGGAGCGGCCAGTAGAGATTCAGGATCATCAAGATAATGTGTTTCAGGGATGGAACATTTCATTGTTTAGCATGTTTTGGAGTCAAGGTGGTAAAGTAGAGAGTACTAGGGACTGATGAATTCAGATGTGTTTCTAGTACATTATGTTTTTTTGTATTTTTCCATGTAATTAATTGAAATTTGATATTTAACCTTGTTTTTTTAATGACATTATTATTTTTCATTCATTATTATTATGTTTGGTGTGTTTTGTGATAAGGTCATGACATTTGGAAAGGGGAGGACCACATTCCAAATCTATATGAATTAATTGTGATGTGATTAAACAGATGAAAGAGATTATGTTCCACCCAAATAATATAGTATATTGACATATAAGATGGAATTCCTTTATTTGTGTGTTTGGGTATGCAATGTTATTTGGTCATTGTGGTTGTTGGGCTCAGTTGTGCAGAGGTTTAGAAAGTATTGTGGTGTTTGTGTGGCAGTGTGGTTATGAGAGAGGAAAAAGTTTTTGGTTATGGTGGTGTGGTTGTGTAGTATGTTTATGGTCTTTTGGGTTGGCATCTATGGTTGATGGTAGTTCTTTATAAGTGGAATGACTCTAGAGAGTTATGTCACATGATAGTTTTTTTGGGACCTTTTTTTCTTATGGGCTTGGTTTTCAATTCTCGGGGATGAGAATTATTTAAGATAAATATTATGTAATTGTGTGTGTCATATTGATCAATTAATTTTATAGTATTTGGTTTTTTGAGATATTTGAAGGTGGTTTATGGATTTTTTATAGGATTTGGGTCTGGGTGAAAAAAAGCTACTTTGGGGGTGACACAAAATATAAGTTGATTACATGTCATGAATCTTGTTTTCATAGATTGTTATAGGTAGTCCATATAATGTACGGTTTAAGTTTATGATTAGGAACCTAATATAATGTAGATGTATTTTTTGAAAGTAACTGGCTTCGAGGAATTACACAATGTGAAAGGGGATTACATGTCATGTAATACCACACTGCTATAATTTGTTATGCATTTTCCAGCTGCTCTGGTAGTAAAACCCAATGGATATGAAGACTCTCCCTTGAAAAAAGGTGACTCGGTGACCCCAATTTAGTGTTTTGTGGAATCCTTAATCAATAATTGATTCCTAGATTTTCTCCATCGATATATAGTGATCTGTCTTGGATCTAAGGTCGGTTCTTCCACCATCATTGCAGTTTCATCCGGATTAATTTCTAGTTTCTTCTTGTTCTCCTTACCATGTGATGGGGGATTATCTCCCTTGTTTATAATGGGTTTTTCATCCATTATTGATTATGTAGAGGTGCTATGGAATGGCTACATGGGTGATGATCTTGAGTGAGAGGTGATTATATATTAGTTACGTAAACCATATCATGCAAAGTATGTTGAAACAATTTTTGGGTAAGAGTTTTTATATTTTTCTTCAAATAGGAATCATGTGAGATGAGTATCTTTTTTATACCTATAGATTTTGGTTGCATAAAATTTAAAAAAGATAAGAATTGACTATATTATATAGATAAGGGTATTGGGTTTTATTTTTATTCCTTTAGATCCCTATTGTTACATGTGTTATTACGATTCGTATGGGCTAACAACCTATTGAATTTCATGGTCATTGGAGACCCTATATAAATACTAAATAAATTATAGAGTAAATGTTATTCTTTTGTTGGAAACTTATATATTAAATTTTGTTAATCACATTATTGGTAGTGAATAGATTCCCCTAGATCATATAGTTTCTATGATAACCTATAAATTAACAAGTGGAATTACTTAAGGGATGCCTTAATAAATTTAGAATTATTTTTTCCCATGATATGTGGGGTGATTTGATGAGTGTGGGATATCTCTAGGTTGTGTTGTAGTATATCTGTGAGCACGGCTGTGTACTGTGGGTTGGATTGGGTGTGTTATGGAATATCAGGTTGAGAGTTTGGATGATTGAGGGGTGGATGAGATGTTTTGGGTAGTAGAGAAATAAACTGGTTGTGTAGTATTATGTTAATGGATTGGGTTGTGAGGTGGTGTTTAGTTCTGTGGGTACATTACATGAGAGGGATAAATTTGAAGAATGATGGCAGTGATTGGTTGGGGTTCTTCGCCATCATATGTTTTAACCCCGTATCAGGAGATCGATATATGATATATCATAAATATGTGTTAAATGGTGGTAATTTGAATTCTCTTTAATCTAATATGGTTGTATGCCTTTTAAAAACAATGTTTCATATTCTGTGTTGGGCTTGGTATTTTCATAGGGAGTGATGGAATGGATAAATTAATTGTTTAATAAACAATAAATTTGGTAATATAAATTGGTTAGGAATCTGACTCAGGTTATGTGGCTTGTTGTGTGGTGTTGTTCATTAAGAGGTAGTATCAGAGGTGTATGTTTTGGTTTTTGGTGGATTTTTTTGAGAAACCATAGGTTGGGCATGAGATTTTGTTGTCATATATGTATTTACTTTTATTTTTCCATATTATCTGTATATGGACCCCATCCTAGTTGAGCACTATGTTCCAAACACCCCTATCGTCATGGGGAATAGTGTTATTTACAACCTTAGATGAGGGGTACATATGGATAGGTTCCCACCCATTTCAACACTCTATTCTAGCCGAGGAAGGTATGGAATAGCATTTGATGGATGGAAGAATGTTTGTGCTTTAGAAGGTGGTTTTTATGGACCCGATGTCTAGAGGTTGGATGTTATGGCCTAGGTGTTTTCTAGTAAGATGTTTGGTTATTTCATAGGAGTCTTCAGAATGAGAGATGAATTGATTTACCATTTGTGTTCGAGATGAAATTGGATGTTGTATATGAACAAGGTTTGTGTTGGAGAGATGTTTTGTGAGGCCTGAGTGTGGGCATGTGTTTTTTGATGTGATTTGTGGCCTACGTGTGTGTGGACATGATGTGTAGTAAGCCACATGTTTTTGTGGGAAGTTTATGATGTTGAAAACGTATGGGATGGGACATCTAAGATGTACAATGCTTGGAATGATCATTATACCAATGGGAATGTGGTGAAAAGTACCCTATCATATATGTGCATTATATTAAATTTCATGAATTGAGTAAAGTAGTGAGTGTGCTTTGGTGATATTAAGATTGATAGTATAAGTGTTAGGTGTTGTTTGGTTCAACTATCTTCTCACTGCAACATTGGTATGCCCCTTTCATTTTTCCATGAGATAATTTTGTTTTTCATATTATTTAATACCACTAAAATCACACTACATATATAAAACTATATTCAGGTTTTTATGAGGATTTCGTAGACTATTCTAGACCCTATTAGCTCGGATCTTGACATTTGATGTATCACTGCTTAACATTACTTTTGGGTAACTTTTTTTACTATATAGTTTTTATTTTATTTGTGTAAGTTTTACATTATGATTTCTCATGGTTTCTTTTTTGTGATTCTTGTATATATATATATATTGATGATTTAATTTGGGGATGAAACTTCTTATCATCTGATCTGGTTTCCAATAAAACAAAATGCCTCGAATTTTTTGAGATTTGTATACCATTGGTGATAGTCGCCAATCTGAGGCCTAATAGAGGTGGGTATTAGGGTTTATTATCTCAATTAATTTTGTTCCAACCCAAGAGGGGAATCTTTAGGGGGATGTGGTTGCGAAAAATAATATGTGAATAATATTGAGGGATGTATTGAAGAATTAATATGCAATATGAAAACTAAGGTGTTTTAGGAGATGATGTAGATTGTGAAAAAGATAATTTTGAATCCAAGTTGTTATGAGTTTATCCTAATTATATAAAATTTAATCCTAAAGTATCATTGGGTATATAAGTGATCAAATATTTATATTTTATTATTTATGTTTCTTAATGAATAAAAAATGAGTTGCACTTATCATTTTTAAAACTTGAAATGTAATGTGTATGTATTTAGCACGAGATCTGAGACTGATAGATAGTTTCAATTAAAGTTAGCATTATTGTAGGGTTTAGAAACATATTTGGATAAGTATGTTTTTATATGAGGTTATCATAGAAGTTATGGGTAACACCATGGTTTTTTATTTTTAGGTTTATCATATGTGGAAATTCGTAAACAACACTTTAGAGGATTTATGTGATGTGATTTTAAGGCAGTTAATGATAGATTGGGAGATGTTTTATTTGTTTGATGTATATGTAAACCTAATTATTATCATGATGTATTATATTAAAAGTAAATTTTTAATTATATTTTTGAGTATCATTTGGTCTTAACGTGCGTCTATAGTAATTTGTGTTATTTATTAAAAATGATTATCATATTTTAGAGAATATATTAGTAAATAATAAATCATTACATATACATAACTATACGAGTAAATTCACCCAAAATACAATATAATCTATTATTTTTTATTTATTCTTAATCAATAAAATGATAAAAAAATTTAAGGATACTTATTTCTATAATTACATATATTAAAAATTGGGTATTATAGTTAAATTTTTAATAATTAATTAATTATTATTCTTTTGATGAATTGTTAATTTAAGAAAATATATTAACTATTTAAAATGATTTTTTTATTAATGTTTAAATATATGGAAATTATTTTTTATTCCTTTTATGGATTATTTTTTCCATTATATGTTGATTTTAGTGCTTATACTATTAAGAATTCATCTTCAACAATACATGTTTACTGAAAAAGATATGTTTATGGTGGAATTTGATTAAAAGTTAAAATTATAATTTTCATGAAATTATATTCCATTACATTATTCTATAAAATTAATGAAAACAATATTGATATAAAAATATTATCATATTATCTTCATTTCAAATGTGTCGATATTATTTTTTAGACCTCATTGGATAATTTTTTTGGGGTTATTTACATTCTCATGATAATTTAAATTATATCGATTGATGATATATATCAGTCACCATAATTAGATGAAAATTATATTTTTATTCCATGTAAATATCATCAAATCCCACTAATTTTCTCCTATTTTGATACTTAAATTGTGCTATTTTATTCTACAATTATGTCTCCCTTTCCATTATTTTAAGAGGATTTTTTTTATCTTTTTTAGGATAGAGGTTTAAACAATAGAGTTTTGAAAAGTCTTTACCCTATTTACCGAGCCCAAGAGATTATTGAAAGGATTAAATTTATTAAATGGGGGTGAGAATATAATATCTTATTATTTTAAAATATGGGATATGTTTGATAGCATATGAAATATCCAATATTGGGATTAGACGAACCATGGAATATTATTATATAAGTGTTACAACTGAGTAGCTAAATTAAAAGTTAAGTATAGTATTAACTACTTTATATAAAAAATAATAAGGTCCTAATACAATTTTATTTATTGATTAGTTATTTGGAAATAAAAACTCAATTTATTTATTGAAGACATTTTATTCTCCAAAAACATGTTTTCATCTAGAAAAACTTTTACAATTTTTTTAAAATTATAAGAATATTTTTTGGATTTTTTGAATTTTAATTCTAAATGGATAAAATTTTTTAAATAATAATATATAAAATATCTTATGATCAAAATTTTATATTATTTAGAAATTTTTTAAATTGAATTGTAAAAAAGATTGATTTTGTTAAAAATTATAACTTTATTTTGATCTAGAAATATCATTATGTAAGTAAATTTTTATCTATTAAAATCAAATATTATTTAATTATATATTATATAATTATATTCCTTTAAATAATGATAATTCATGAATTTTTTATTTACACATATTTGGGATAAAAAATGAATTCTTTAACAAACTGTTTTCTGCGGTGTTTTACTGTTTTAATTTAAAACAAATACTTCTCAATATTGTGTATTTAATTCTAAATATATTACATGTATTTAATCAATGGTTATAAATTTGGTAAAATGTTTACTTTAATTATGGAACATTTTAAATATAATCTTTAGGAAAATTATTCCCATTATAAAGGCCATATCATATAATTAATGTCAAAAATAACATTATACAAACTATTAAATGACTCTAAAACATGGCTCGTTATTATTGGATGATTAGATTTAATACATAATCATACAAAATAATTTTATATGAAAATTTCATAAAATTTTTATTTAATTATAATATTTATAATATTTTATGTAATGAAAACACAAAAAAGACACACTCTTATTTTTAGTAACATTGATATTTTGAAAATTGGTAAAACAAAGACGTGTTTGGTGATAAATGTTTATAGAAATATAACTTATTCATTTATATTATTTTATTTTAGTTTTTAGTATTATTAAATAAATAATTTTATAAATTTTTACACAACGTTGACACATTAATCAATCAATTAATTGAAAAATATTATAAATTACATTAACAATAGAAAAAGTAATATAATTTTAAATAATTAAATTGATTCAATAATTTTGAATAATAAAATAAAATTTAATGGATATATAAAAACATTTGATTATAAATTTTTTATGATGTTATAGAATTGAAAGTAAATATATATTTCAAAATTGAAGTTATTAATATATATATAATTTTTTTTAATAAATTATTTAAAAGTCAAAAAAATCATTTTATATAAAATTTTATTTAGAAATGGTGTAAAAAATAGTACATGGTACAATTGTATTAATTTTACAATTAATAGTCTCTATTATTGAACTAAAATTATACGAAACCATGTTGTCAGTATAATTGGTAATAGTCTTAACTATGTGTTAAAACAAAATTAAAGTATATTTACATAGTAAGAACATGATAAAATTTATTTGTATGAGATTATTTTGAATCATATAAATATTATATTCCAATATAATCAATTTTGATCCATTTTTAATTGAAATATAATTTATATGAATTTATTATTTCTAGAATACTCTAAGTGGGATCCTCCCATATCTTAAAAAAGGTTAAAATTTTATATTTTCATTACATGTAAGGGGCCACATAGATGGAAAATACAAAGAGAAATACAATTCTAATATCCTTACAAACTTTATTTATTTCTTATTTTGTAAATAATACATATCTTATAGGTCATAAGCTATTATGAAAGGATATTTTCAATAGAATATGTATAGTTTTTAACCACATATTTTAAATTTATTTCATCATATACCCTATTAAAATATGATTAAACTATTATGAAATAATAACACGGGTTTATTTCATATAATATGATTTTATTATGTAAATTTTATAACCAATATTAATCTCCAACAACCATCAAATAAGAAACAAATTCATCATTCTAGTGTACAGCGGACTACCGTATCATGGACTAATGAAATACATTTACCATGAACACATATCAGATATAGTTATAGTAATGTATTTAATTTACGTGTATATTATTCAATAGATATTTATCATTATTGATTTATTATATACCATTAATTTTAATAACCTACTATTGAAAAAAATATAATATCATTTTTGCATATTTTTGGACTATATTCTCTATAAAGCTATGTAAATCATTTTTCATTACCACATCACTTGGAAAATATATATGAATTTATTTAGTAAAATAATATTTTATTTATGATATTATGATCATTATTAAAACCTAAAATAACATTTATCTTATACCCATAATTACTGATTAATAATGTAAATATTACTCATGTGTACATATGAGAATGATTCGATATGATTTTATTGTATTACATTTTTCATAATCATCATTCATGATTACATTAAAAAGATTAATTAATTTACATAAAGTTTAATTTTTTCATCATTAATAATCTAGGGATTATGAAACTATGGACCTTTTTTATTATGATCAACACAATAAAGATGTTATAAAATTATAGACCAAATGTTCTCAAAGTAACTTATGTGGAAATTAGTGAATATTTAATTAAAAATTAAAAATATATATATTAAATTAATTTTTTTATGAAATGGGATAAATAATATAATTTTTTTAATGATATCCAATAATTTTCATCAGTTTATTATGTTGTAGTTGAAGGATGGATATAGAATGTCTAGACTTCGGTAACAGAATCTATCTCAATTCTCTTTTTTCGAGGAATATTCTAATGTGATTCACCTAATAAATTTTATATACTGTATATAAAATAAATCTTATATATTATATCATGAATCAATCAAACATCATTATTTTATATGTTTCTATTTTAATTATTTTATATTATGGCATTTGACTTAAATTTCCCCAATTTGGAAATGGGTTTTTTAACTATCTTTCCACTAGTTGGAATATTAATTTAATTTATGGATATTGATATGTCGTGAATTTGTATGAATTTATCTATAAATTATTTCATTCTATATTTAGTATTCTATTTTTTTATTAATGTTTTTTTCACATATTCACCGCATTTATCATTTCTCATGTCAATGAAATGATATTTGTATAGGTAATACATCTCAAATTATCTATTGTTGGAAAATATTTTTGATATCGACCAATAATCATTTATAATGTTTGTATACAGACCAATTGAACTATTATATCATTAAAACACATATTATATTGATATTTATTTATTCATTTGATGTTATTCTTTCATTGGAGTTTTGACTAAAAGGTTTCCATATTAGTTAATGTGTTTATGTTAAAATGTCCTTTTTCATCAAGATTTTATATGTTCAATGTTCATTTTATAGAAAATAATACAATGTTATTTAAATAAAAAAATCAATTTTCTAAAATGGGTTTAATGTGGTTTAAAAGATTAATTGGAATCTCCTCCAAAAATAATTATAGAAATATTTATAATGTAATTTTGAAGTGACACTCACCATTTATCATCATTTGGACCGATGTTCATTATAATCCATAACTAGATTTTCAATTTTGTTTTAGTAGTTGTTTTTTATTTTATAAATGATTTATTAAATGAATTTTACATTATCTTTTACTTCAATGATAATTTTGTACAAGTGAAATTTTTTAACATTTTTCCAATTTATCAATTTATACTCTCATTAAAAAATTATTGAAATGAATGTTTATTTGAACCATTTATAACATGAACATGTTTTCCCACAGTCATGAAATTATCATTTTGATTATTCTTTTATTATCTAACAAAGTTGTTTTCAATGTAATTTATTTTAAAAAAAATATTATAACCATTTAGCTCTTAATGGAGATTTATAATATATAAAGGTTATTTTTTCATGAATTTTTTAATGACATTTTAATTTTTTTTTCTATTAATAAAAATAAAAAACCCTTATTTTTAATTAGGTAGCACTGTGAATATTTTTCAATAATACCATACTTATTTATTACCAATATGGATTATTATTTTTTAAAGATATTTCCAACAAACCTCTCTCATTTCCATTGGTAAGTCTTGTTATGAAATTATTAATGGACGTTTCTATGAGTATTAGGATGATATGCTAGATATATATATATATATACACTTTATTGATGTTATGGTTCATGTATATAATTTATGATGATCGGTGGTTCTATTATAGACGATGTATGGTATGTTATGATATTAATCAAGGTCGGGTTGTACGTTGATAAACCAATGATGGGTTGGTCCAAGATAATCCTATAATACATTGTCTATGGAAGTAGTTTGTTTGGTAATTAGACATATAATATTGATTTAAAGTTTGGAATGGAAATTATTTACCAGTTTACCAAAATATTTTATCATTATTTCTATTGGTCTTTATAAAAATTATATTAATTATCATATTAAAATAATGTGTTTTTTAAATAAATTTATTTGATACTTTATTTGGGTGAACTAATATGGGTTTTTTTGGATTTTATTATCATGATTTACCTCTCAAAGATAATGATAATTGATTAAAATAATTATTTTTTTGTAATATATATATCATGATTCATGATTTATGGTGTTTTCATTGATGGATTTGAATTCAATTCTGTTATTCTCAGGCACTATGATTATGTATTCATAAACTTATAATCATTTTACACTCACAGATGACATTAAATTAGTAAATATTTTATTTACCATTAATAACAATTTCATCTCACCCATTCAAGAGATTCTAATTCGATATGTTATAAAGAATGATGATAAATTATTTGAGTCTATATAGGTGTAATAAGTGAGGAAATTTTTGGGATATTTTGATGACTTAATATGGGATATAGAACTCTAGGTATAATTATCTTTAAGAACTCGTTTTTTTATGAAACCATATTTTTAATTTTTTTCATAATTCTAAAAAACTATAAATTAAAAGGTCCTTGGGAATGTCTTATCTAATATTTAGGTTTTATGTCATATTTTTTTTATGGAAGTAATAGTTTTAAATTTTAAGTAAAAAACCCTATAATGAAATGATTATGTATTTAGCATCAGATCTAGGTGTCTGGGTTTATGGTGGTCAGAAAAAGCATTTTTCATTGAGAAATTACATAAAATATAATGTAAAAATATCATAAAATCCACTATTTTCTCCCAAATATAAAACATTAAAGAACTATTAATCAATTAGTATTATTATCTCACATTAGACACAAGAATAATATAAAGACAGTAAGATATCATTTAACCCATCTTAAATTAAATTACAATAGTAGACACCACAATTCAACCAATATGAAACATATTGGGGATAAGAAAACAACTAGTATTTTTGATTTGGTATTCATGGGATGGATTCCAGGTTTTTAAAACTATACAACCATCACGTGAGAATATTTTTGAACATTATATAACAGTCTATCCCGTCTCAAAATAGTTTTATAAATAATGAGGGATTAATTTTTAACCCTAGATCTACTATTTATTTTCATTTGTATTCCTTTAAAAACCCCCAAAATAACATTCATAACTCATAGGAATGTAAAATATTGATTAAACCCTAAATTTATATCAATATCCCAAATCAACCATTGAATGATAAATTGAGTGTTAATGAAACCTATAATGAAACATGGAAACCCAAAAACAATATATGGTCGACACACACATACTCATGAATGTGTATACATGATGTTAGACAAAAAACCCAATGCTATATCACCATGTTGTCTATGCTATTACTTTTATAAAATAATTCATTCATTCTATTTTTATGTACGATATAAAGTAAGGATGTTATTTTATAAATTTCTTTACAATCTATATCCAATGATAAAAACAATGGATATAAATAATATATTTCTTCTAATACAATGGAAAATTTCTACTCGTTGAAAAAATAAAACCAAATAAATGATGTCCTTTGCTGATAGGAAAAAAAACCATAATGTCTTTTATCAACCATTTCTAAAATTATAAAAACAAAATAACCCATTTTTTCTAACATTTTATTATAAATAGCTAAAAACGCATTTCAGAATCTTTTTTTATATTTAAACAAAAATGACTTAATAAAATAAATCCACAAGATGGTTCCACTGTGTCACGGGAAAAATAACAATTTTGAAAAAATCCAATTGCTCTATAAGAGAAAAATTTAGGAGGGATATGTTTCAATTGAAAGAATAGGAAAATTAAAAAATAAAATAACTAATTTAGGGATATAAAAGTTGGGATATGCGGTAGCTAAAATTTGAAACAATCAAATGCATTAACATAAATTACAATAATAAATGTTTATATATATTTAACCCATAAATAACATATATTTGACTAGCCTACATTAATCCTCACCGGGTGAACTCCTCATCAACTATTCCATACATCAAATTGAGGGGGATATTCATATATGTAACCTAACAAATTTATGAAAAATATTTACCTCCTGTACAAAAACCATGATTATTATTAATTAAAAATGTGGTGGTGATAAAATATTTAGTTGTGTTCAATAGAGTCGTCTCTAATAATGATTTATAACTCACCCAATCCCCCAGAACCCACATAAGATACACAATATCTTCATCGATCACTTAATCACTACATGAGTTAATTGAAATATATACAATAATAAGTAAGCACGAGGGGCACATGGGGGTTCTCATAATTTTTATAAAAGTATTTTACACAAAGTAACAAAAAGTCCTTTTAAAAATATACCACCTAACATGTTATGTGACATTAGATTTATTAAAATAACAACTTTTATATCATCTAATGATAAAAACCATATTATAATAAAATCTATTTATTTTCAATTTCAATAAATTAAAATAAGGTTTCCTTCTAATAAAAAACTAAAAATTCGAAAAAACCCTTTAAATTACACCAAGAATTCAAGTAATCTGAAAAAAATTAAAATAATGGATCTTAATATGAATACTCATTTATTCCAAAGGACCCAAAAATCCATGAGAAAATACATTAATATAGGAAATAAATTACAAGGAAAAATTTTTCTAGGTAACCTATTTTATTGATACTAAAATATTATTATATTTTGAATGAATTTTAAAAAACCAAGAACTTCATTAATTTCCATATAAAGGAGTTACATGTCAAAAACTCTATAAAAATGGATATAAAATAGTTGTGGTGCGTTTCCTTCCATATGAAACACATAAATTAAAATGTTAACACCCTATATTTATCCATAGAATTCAAATCCATATATTAGATAAATATTTAAGTAATCCAAATATTAGAAGACGATTTGGGGTTATAGTAGAAGGATAAATCCTAGGTAAATAAAGGTAAAACCGATAAAGATGAGAGAATAAGTGAAATCTGATATATTTCCATGATAAATCCTTCATATTTGTTGGAAAAAGTGTTGATATTTAATTATGGAAGAGGGATATACTTATAATGATTCCTATAGGTTTAACAAAATTAGTCGTAAAGTAAGTGGGTTTGAAAAAAAATATTATTAAAAGGGTAATTTAGGTATTTTATATTATTATTTAAATCTTTTTCACCATTCTATTTTTTCAAAACATTGTTTATTATACCAAGATCCATCTGTGTGGCTCCAAATGGACATGACCTAACACCAATTTTTTCATGCAGTTCTTATAAAACAATACACCAAATTTATAAAATTATTATATATCGTATAAAATACTTTTGTAATGGTTATAGAATGGTATCTTTTAACCATTCTTATAAAATGGGACATCATAGAATGTGCCAAATTCTAAAATCCAAAAATAAATAACCTAATATATCAATATATTCTAATATAATAAATTAATAATATAAATAATAATATATCAATTACATGCGATGTTATAATTTATCTTGAAATGAATCAAACGTTTATAATTGGAAAATTATACTCGATATGTTATTAATATATATTAAAAAATCATAAATGAATTACCTAAAAAATTAACAAAGATACCAACATAAAAAATACATGAATAATTTTTTTAATTTATTAATGTCTATCCAATATTACCATAATGTGTCCGAAAATTGGTTTTAATATATTATCCATTTTTTTCCTTTCATGGTTTTCTTTTTAAACAATGCCAAAGTATCATTACCAATGAATCTATTACCTTAATTATTTTCAATATTTATCAAATTTTGTAAAAAAGATTAAACTAGAATAGTAGATAAAATATCAATAATATGTCTCCTAAGAAGTAATTATCAACATCATTTCTAGTCATGCTAATTCTCTGTAACATTTTACTATAACTATTTCCTTCACAGTCTATACGACCTCAAACTCATTTAAATAGAATTATTTTTTTATCACTCATGTATACCTCATAAATATATATTTTCAATGGAATGTTATCATTGTATGTGTGAAAATAAATTTTAGATGACATAAAAGATAACCAATCAAGAAATATTTTCAATTTATTATTAAAAAATTTACATTATTAATATTATAAAAAACATATAAATGATCCTAATATATATAATTTGATATTTTTATTGAAATTTAAAAATAACATCTTTCAAGAACAAGATACTATATGACACATCAATAAGTACTAAGTAAATATTATGCTTAAAAAAACTCCCTCATAAGAAAGTTATCATTCTTTTAATGAAATTAATCTTTTTCCAATAATCACATAAAATATATTAATTAATCTATGATAAATAACATTTTATTAATGAAATATTTTAGAATTTAATTACATGAACCACTTAAATGATTGTTATGAATAAATGACGATATAATAACTTTTAATTCAAATATACCATGTTATCTCTAAAATAATATACAAAACATTACCATCCCGATTTACCATCCTTAAATTTCACTATTAATATAGTTCAATAATTATTGAAATATTCTTAATCATGTATTGGGAAATAATGTTCTTTAATATACTAAAAACATGATACATATTTTATCATATTACCTAGAATGTTTTTTCATTTTACAAAAAAATTTATGTACACTCGTATCATCGAATCATTGGAAATTTTAAGATATTTTTTTTTTGATTTCTTTAACTTGATGAATAAATAATATTTGTGTACCTTCATGTGAAGAATTTTTTTTTAAAAAACCAAAATAATTGAATCACAGTTTCATTATATGACAATGTATCCAAAAAACATATATTCCATCAATAATAATTGATTCCCATAAGAACACATAGGAAGATTGTGTTCATTTTTTATACACAAAAATTAGTAATATAAAAAAAATCTAAAATCATTGAATATATGTTCATCTATATACCAATAAATTTCATTAATATTTCAATTTATATCAAATTGAATTATGTAGCTAAATGATAGATTACCATAAAAATATGGTTTTAAGTTACATTGAACGATACTTATTTCCCTATGTAATATTATTCTTTAATGACATTGAGAACACACTTTTACCTGATTTACTATCCAACACAAAGATAAAAATATAACTATTTTAACAATTATAAATAACTAAATTAAGAATCTATTTTATCAACATCTGAATGTTTCGCATCCTACTATAACACATGTTCTTTTTATTACCAATATTTATGAGTTAAATATAAAATTCGATTTGGGATTATGAAATGGATGATTATTCACTTTTTAATGTAAATTATAGTTAAATTTTAAATAATAAAAAATAACCACAATTTTGGAAAGAAAAATCATGTGTCTGTCAACATAGTGAAATTTTTACCATGTTGAAATATTTTTCATCCTTCTAATGAACCTATATTTTTCTTTAATATGTTCATAATGTAAAAATATATTAAACTATAAATAATTTATTTGATTGCATTAGTTTTATACTAAACTCATTAATTACCCAAATGTAATATTAAATAATTTAACACATATATTTTATTTAAAATTCATCATTATAATTGTTTAAAATTAAAGGTTATAAAAAAAATTATATTTTCTGTAAAAACATTTGGGTAAAAAATAGAAAGATTAAAATATATTATAAGAAATATTGAATCAATATAAATTTCCAATACAATATATAGATGAAATCTATATTAGAATTTCAGAAAATTTCAATCCATTATATTTTTGAATTAAGTATTTTTTGAGAAATGTGTACTAAATAATCCCACCAAAAGTTGTGGAACACATGGGTGATATGATATATACATATATATATATATATATATATTAATAATTAATAATTTCAATAATGGTTTATAAGATGTAATTAAAAGAATATTAAATCAATATATGTTTTGAGTACATGTTGTGTATTTTATAGAATCATTTATAATATTTATACCCTTAGGGTGTGCTTAACTTGATAAAAAAAATAATACACAACAAAAGGTTATGAAGATTTCTTGAAAAGTATATTTGGAAAAGGAAATATATTTATGGATGTTACCAATGGATATGTTGATCAATTATTATGAATAAAAGTAAAGATGGGTTTTTTAAGTTCCGATATTCAATGATCATTCATATATAATTTCTATTTGAAGAAGAAAGAGGGTAATGGAGAAATTGATTATTGAAACTGTAGAATAATAGTTGGAATACTCTAGAAAGTATTTATATGATCTATTATTTGTGGATTTATTCATTCCACTATTTGTATTTATTTTAATTCTTACTCTAGTAATTTTATGTCATTATGATTTTAAGAATGATGTTCAAAAGCCGTGAGACACGGTATAGATTATTTAAAGATCCAAAATATAATAAATTTGTAACAACACACTTTAAGTAATATTCATCAAAATTTTACTAGGGAAATATATGATTCATTAAAATATTATTCATGATATGTAATAGGTGGTATCATTTATCAATGAAAACATAAGTGAAAATATGTTTATCTTCTTGATTAGTCTCATTATTTTAGTAGTAGTTGGCCTATGGATGATTAATTATAACTACATAGAATTAAAACTATAAAAACAACATTTCATAACAATTATTAATTATTTATAGTATATTTAAATTTAAAAAAAATTACAAATGATTAAAATAGTTTCATTGTATCTTTCATTATATTCAATCAGAATGAATTTAAACTATATAAAATTTACATATTGATATGAAATATTAAAAATGGGTATTGACAGTTATGATAGGATGAGTTTGAGAACCCTTCATATTATAATGGTAATATATGAGGCTATATAACATTAACATTATTTATTATTGAATAATTTCAATTGAATATTAAGATATTACTAAATATTTTAGGTACTAATATTTGAATAAGAAATAACAATGAATATTTTTTGAAAAAAAACAATGTATTATTTTTAGAAAATATAAATAAGTTATTAAATAATAAATATATGTATTATAAATCAGACAATGAATTATTTGAATCACTATGAATGTCACAATGATTTTAATTTTGAGATTCAATCAAATCAATGATGAAAATGGAAAAATATTATTGAGTTTTGTTGTAATGAAGAGAACTATGATAAATATAATTATTAAAGAGGAACCACATACTATAATTAAGGAATAAATTTTATCATAAAGGATACTGTTATGATATGAATGTTTTACGTTTAAATTTTGGAGATGATTTTGTAATTGTTTTCACATAAAATGTTTGGGAAAAAGTTGGGAGAATTGAAAATATATTAAGGAATCTATTATTTCTAAAATAGGAGAATCCACTACACAGTTCCTTGTTATATTTCAATGAAGGAATTAGTTTTCAATTTATTAGATACTACTATATGTTCTCAAATAATATATTATTGATTTCTAATTATAGAAGAGAAGGGAAAGAATATATTATGAAAAAAATACCAACCCATTTTTATCGAATATCCTATGCACCAAAGAGAAGGAATAAGAGATTGGGAGAATGAATCCAACACTAATACAACTACTTTGTATTTTATTTTATGATGAGAAAATACATCCAATATGTTTTTTAATGAAATAAAACCATCATCATTGAAATTTCAGTGAGTTTTGAGAGGCTATTAATTCTAATACACATGTCTATAAAGGAATAAATTGAAAATATTAATCAATAAAATATTAATAATGAAAGAAAAAAATAATATCATTGTTGTTATCATCGAATTTCATGCAGTGTGAGAATGATTTTATGATTTATGTAACATTGAGATTAAATATATTATTCAAACAATCAAATAGAAGAATAAGATGACACTTTTGTTCACACCATAAGAAGGTGGTAAATGATTTATGGATTTAGAATAGGAATATATATTTGATTTCATATAATAGAAGAAATTTAGTTCCTACCTGTAATCTAGATGGTTTATTCTAGAAAAGGGTAGAATGTCATCCCCTTTCCCTTTTATAATTTTTGAATATAAAAAATATGAAATGTGTGTGAGGGATATGAATCGATAACCCCCATATATTAGTTCAATCATTTTGATAGAACATCATATATACATTTATTAATTTTTTTATATACAATTAATTTAATGAATAATGAATTATTCTTATTATATAAATAGAAATTGATGCACTCATATTAACTTTCAAAAAAGAAAATGTTTAAATTTTGGAAAATTGATCAGGTTTTTCACCCTCGTCAATTGTTGTTTCACCTAGCCTCAAAGATGTCTTGTGGGTATAAGTTATTTGGTTCAACAATAGTTAGTTTTTCTAATAATTAATTAGCATATGTTTTAAATCCTAATCCAAATCTGTCAAAATGTTAATAATTTTACAATATATAGTAACTGGGGATCTATATTTTATTCTTTCTAATTATCCGAAAAAAATAAGAAACTTTTATATAATACGATTTAATAAAAGACACATTTTACAAAAAGGGTGATAAAATTAAACATCTGCATTCTCTAATATTAATGATACTAGACCTCGTATTGATATTAATTATATCATCATTTAATCAACAATCAATATATATTACTAAATCTACCTCTGGTACTTAATAAACCTATTATAAAGAACATGTCATTGATATTTCATTTGAAGATTATCAATTTAATAAAAATAGTACATGTTGGGATGATAACATATCAGAAGAATTAATTTTTAATTCATATAATTATTCATGTTATTGTTTTGAAAATATTATAGATATATTTGAAATAATTGTAGAAAATTTTATTTTATTAACATTATTATAATTATATGAAAACATCACATACATTAACATTAAATAAAAAATAGGGATAATTACCTAGTACAAAAGTACATTGTTTGTAAAAATAACAGAAAACTGATTCTCATCTAAAAATATAAAAATATGCATATAGAATAATGCTATTATAGAATTTGAATTAATTTTCTATATTTGATATTATTAATAATTAATCCCCAAAAATTTCACCAAGTTAATTTTTATTCATTAGTGGGATAATTGATTTCATTGATGTCAAAAATCCAAAAAAATAGAGTAAAAGATCGTTAAAATTTATTATAATAGAAGTGATTAATACCCAACGAAAGTGAGAATCATGTTGACATATAATATAATAACGCGAAGATAGAATAAATCCAGTAGATGATGAGAAAAACATAATAAATATAATGTTTCCTGGGCATGAAGATAAATAGAAATATATATAGGTTTTTTAATAAGATAATTGAAAATAATTTGAATGAATAGTTATTTCTATACATACATCAAATAAAAATATATTTAATAAAATATTTATTTATTATGAGAAGAAAGACGTGAAATTATGTGTTCTTAACGTAATTTAATTCTTAACTAGTAATGAATCATTTTTCCAATGATTTTTATTTCAAACACAATTTTTATACATGGTGCGTTTCATAATAGAAAATATGGTTAGATAGGGGTTGATAAGAGTCAAAATAATGGGTTGGAATTTTTTCCCTTTAATATAATCCTATTTGAAATAAAAATTCAAATTAAATTATATAGAAATAAAATTTGTTATGAAATTATTTCCAAATGAGAAAGATAGGGACAAAATATTCATGATTAGTGTTTCAAATGGTTCATGAACATGACTTTAGATTTTTGGAAAAATATATCCAATAATGGAAGAAAAATAAAGCTCACTTTAAGGGGAATAAAGGGTGAGGTGGTGTAATTTAGTAATGATAAATTGATGAAACATTATATCTCAATCTTGTTTAGTTTTTTTAAAATAAATATTTTATTTAAAATCAATATGCCTATTATGAATATACATGCCAGTCAAAATAATCCAAAAGTTTTCCAAAAGTTTTTTAATAAATAGTAAAAAAATATTTGGAAAAATTAATGTAAAAAAAGAATGTAACATTTTCATAGAATACAAATAAAGAAAATTGGTTCAAAATTATCCAAGGAATCATATAAAGGAAGCCTCCCAAAAACCATTAAGAACATAATTTTATATTGAATTCAATAGAGAAGACATGAAAAGTGTTATGAAATCGATATATCATAGTTTAAATGTATGTATGATGAATAAAACATGAAATAATATCCAAAGTGAAAAAAGTGGTTGTTATAAAAACTAAAATTTAAGAGAAAATAAGTGGATGATATTATAAAGTAAGGAATGTATGTAATGTACTAATATTTAATTTAATTTTTTAAATTATATATGATTATTTTGTGTCCGGGTGCTGAAATAGAAAGCAATTCTGAAGTTTTGTGTGCTAAGAATGGCCCATCAAAAAATTTTAAGATTTAAATATACCATTTGTGGGCGGTTTTCATGAAAAAGTGGAATAAATATTAAATGGGTAAACGAATCTGAAATTTAATGAACACTGTTTCATTCAAGATGGTGATTTTACCCTAGGTGTTACTATTGTTTAGTCGACATGGGCCTCCGGTGAGAAAACCTAAAAATGTAATAACTGTAATAAAATAATTAAATATATAATTTTATTTTTCAAATGCTAATAAATCATGAATAGTGACTTAGATTGAATATATGAAACCATCATTGAGCTCATGTGGTTGTTCTTTCCTATGGAATTTTCTGACATTGGCCTATACAAGCCAATAGTAGAATGTCGTTTTTGGCCGTAACTTAAATTATTGAATAAAGATTATTTTATTTTAAAACCTTTATACCTCATAAATGGTAACCCTAAATGGATATTTGATAGTATGATTGAGTTCATAAAGATATATTTTCTTTAAGTGAGGACTATCCTTGACTAGAATAGGTTATGGGTGAATATTAAATTTTGTATTTTTTAATGGAATATATAAAAAACATATAAAAGGATTATTTTAAATCTTTTAACTTTTTTGTGAAATATCATCCATGAAATGTGGTGATGTGACCACATTAAAACTCATTAATGAAACACATTAATGAATCTGTGTGGCAGTGATACAAAGTACAACATATATTCATTCATTTATTAGAAATGGATTCATAGTTGACATACATCCCTAGAATTCCACTCGATAACAATGAAGGAAACCTCTCCAATGACCAATGATAGAAACAAGAAACATGGAGAGAGAATCAGAACTGTATGTTGACAGATGATGATTGGAGATCTTCTTCGACTGGTAACTTTTTCCCGGATAGATGCTTAAATCATAGTGATTTCTTTTCCCTTTTTCATCCCTCTAAATGAAGAACACAGATCAATTCTCTTAATCGTTGATCGACGATTGATTATCCTTGAGGGATTGGGAAATATTTACCACAGGATTAGATATGTTGATTAAATATTAGGGATTTATATTTATGATTCATGATACCACTGACAAGAAAAATTCTTGGCTGAAAAGAAAAAAGAATGATCTTTTCATTTTATGTTCTCTTTGATCCCCGCTCTCTCTATCTCCTTGTTCTTAACTAACGGGCGTACAAGGTCAAGTCAGATCTTTACCAGGGGGAATTCCAAATGAGGAAGAACCAACAGATCAATGGAAAATGGCGAGGAGCACGCGATAGTGATGGTGATTCCCCATGATGCCTGTAAGCATATGTGGACTAGGAAACAGACCATTGTAGCTTGTATGGTGTACCGCATAGGAAACTAATGGTCCAACGTGGTGGAATAGGCTTTGACAAGTTGGGGTCATGACAATGTATGGTGGAGGAACCAGTTGGGTACCACGTCAGGTAGAACGGCCCAAAAGGTGGGCCGCAGCGTGTGATGGCACACTGTCCTGTGTGAAACGTGTGTAGAGGGGAGGCGGATGGCTTCAGCCGGCCACATGGCGAAGTGAACCGAGTTCCATCATGACATAAGGGCTGGACCCAAGCAGACCCATTAATGAGGGGATAGCTGAAGAAGAAAATAGATACACTAGGCGGCCCTAGATGGAGGGGAATAAACCCACCGAAGCGTGTCAGAACCAGCCCGACTAAGTCAGACTAGACTAGATGAGAACTGAGTCTCTGGACAACTCTGCAGGCTAGACCCACTATCGAACCAGGCCTCGTCTAGCTTGGCCCAGTGGGCCTACAAACTGGTACATGCAAGACCAGTTCATCCCAGATCTAATAGAGATAGATCGGGCTAGCTAAATAGATTAGGGCAATGCAGGACCCCCTGTACGAGTTGTTCGGGTTGGTCTGACCAAGTTAGACCATGCACAAATGTAACCAGTCCCTGTTTACTAAAACACAAATATCATTCAATCAAGGTGTCTGATCGACATTCTGTTTGTGGATTTGGGAACTTTGTGACAAGATAGCCCTTTGGGTGTACTCTATGTGAATTTTTGTAGTAGTTGAGATATGACTGATCTCTTGATGAGTAGATTCTTTTGGAATCAAGAATACCAGATAGTGGGAATCCTATGGCAATCTATGACCCTAATGATATGGCGAGTGACAAATAGGTGGACTATCAGTAGAGTTTAACTCAGTGGTTCAGTATTTAAGTAGACCTCAGTGATCCAGTAGTTAGGCAAGACCTCATTAGTTCGATAGTTGAGAAGATATTAGTGGTCCAGCAGCCGAGCAGACCTCATTGGTACAATAGGTGAGTAGACCTCTGTGGTTTAGTATCCAAACTGACCTCAGTGTCTAGTATCTGAGTGGACCTTAGCAGACCCAAATCCAAGCAGACCTAAGTGGTCCAACAGCATAACAGACCTCAGTGGTCCAGTAGATGAGTGAACATCAGTCACAAATCAGGTATTAGTTCATCAACAAAACAATATGATTCATGTTTATGGCTAATAATCATTTTTTCTATACTTTGAGTATTACCTGGTGTGAGTTGTCTTTTTTTGTGGTCTTTCTTTGTCTTCATCCTTTGTGGTCTTTATTTTTTGTCTTTCCTCTCTGGTTTAGGGTCCCTACTGAGTATTGTGTTACTCACCCCTGCATGGGATTATCTCGTACATTTCATGCCTCATTCAAGTGATTGACACTTCGATGGAGTCCTTTGTGGTCTGGAACCATTGGGTTCTCTGTGATATTGGACAAATGGTTGTAATTCAACAGCTATAAGAAGCTACCCTTAACCTACCCTCTAGGTAGGGTCTCGAGCAGATGCATTGTGGCAATTTTACATTCCATTTTTGTTTTGGTCTTGTATTCTTACCCCTTTTTACTTTCATTTTTTATTGTAGTCTCATTGGTTGTCTTAGTGTGAGTTGTGGTTTACTTTGTGTTTAATCTCCATAGTTTGATCTTAGTGTGTGTATATAGGTATAAGGACCCAACCATAAAACATTACATAAGCTTGAATTTTAGTCAAAAACATACATTAATACA
This sequence comes from Viscum album, assembly GCA_963277665.1. NCBI lineage: Eukaryota > Viridiplantae > Streptophyta > Magnoliopsida > Santalales > Viscaceae > Viscum > Viscum album. Next base: position 1,874,166,333 of record OY728137.1, on the reverse strand, counting down.
CATTTAAGATCTTTTTGGGTTTATAGATTTATAGAATTAGGATATATTACAAACATAACATACCACATTCAAACCAAGAGGATACTACTAAAACAGTATCCATTTTTTCAAAATATAAAACATTAAAACATTAAACATGATTTATTTGAAAAGAATATTTATCATTCATCACATTTTCCTGAATTATCTTTTCCATAATTATATCCTATGAAAAACATTTTGAAATATTGTGATGAGTGTAAAATACAAAAATGTATATACATAACAAAATCGTTAGTCAAGTGATAACAAAAAATGAATAAAACACATAATCATAAAAACTCATATGAATAGAAACATCTTGTATTTTCCTTGGCCATTTTTACCATATCACTCATAAATTCACCCTTACACATGGAATAAACATTTGGTCAAATTCAATCTCTAGAGTACCCGATGCATGGGAGAGCTATAATGGGGCTCACTCATCATATCTTCAGTGATAATGGGATAAAATAAACATATCATGAGGTATAATGTGGCTAAACCATCATATATAGATCTATAATGGGCACAAAAATCAAAAATATTTTCCAAAGAACATATCATGAATAAAACACTTCATAACTCATTTCCACCCTTGACCAAAACAGATTCACATTTCAAAATACCCTTTTCATAAAAATCACAATTTGAACATAAAAATTGCACACACCAAAAATGAAACCTTATTATAGAAAAACAAAAATAAAAAACATAATGGAGACATTGTAGTATTAAAATATCTTGAAATCTAAAGAGAACACTAATGACCTAAAAAATGAACAATCTCTTTGGATTTCATAAGGGAGACATCAATAAATATTTTAAGAGGAAAGTCCTTTTCAAATTCCATAACATTTAATATAGAATTGATTAAATGATGGTAATATATATATATATATAATATAAATACACATATTAAAACATAATATAACCAAATAACATTACACAAATCCTCTTATAATGATAAACCATTAATGTTGATGTTTAACCAAAATATTGGAAATTGGGTTTAGAAGTCACTTTTGAAATTTCGGCATAGTATTGGATGTACATGGGTGGGATTAATGAGAGAGAAAGGGGTCTCCCATCATTAATACTTCACTAGAGATATTTGAGCGAGGTTAGAAAATATACCCCATCCTTAAGAATTAAAAACAATAGAGCATAACGTAGAGGAGATTCTTGAATAAAAATGTGAAAGAGAGGATTCCTTACCTCATGTTTGACTTCCCTCAAAATTTTTTAAACTTCCACTTGATCTCTATACCTTGAGATCCTTATTATGGCCCTTGGTGGCTATCTTATGGTGAGACCAGCATGTCCTGGATGTAGGGGAGGTTCTTAGGAGGAATATTTGGAGGAAAATATTCCATGATCATTACCTGATTTATAATACTAAAAATAGTAATATATTCATGTGAGTTCAAACTAAGTGGACTTGCATTAGCATTTCATCACCTATGATGTGGTAAAACAAGAATTTAGAATTTATTGTATTTTATCTTATTTTACTATTCATAACAATTCTCATATTTCATAAAATTAACAAAAATTCATCCCAACAATTTTTTGATGTGTAGAATCCAAAAATAAACTTCATTTTATCAAAATAATTTCATAAATGTAATAAATTTAGTTTTTCTAAAAAATAATATTTTATTCAAAAAATAAATATTTTGAAACATTTATATACTTATTCCATGATATGTTTATATCATACATTTAATCAAATTTAATATATACTATCATTGGTAAGGTTACTATTCATATGGGTATGTTACTATTCAGAAGGGTAACATTACTATTCATAAGGGTATATTACTATTCACCAAAAATTAAGTTGGTCTTGTCATACTCTAAATAACATACTTGATCGAACCATGTAAATCCATTTTTCAAAAGTCAAAACAAAGTACTGGGAAAAGTAATTTTAGTAATAATTAAAACTATTTACATAAAAAAAATGTTTCATGCATTTTAATTTAATTTTAAAACCTTGAGGTGTTACATAATCCCTACCTTCTAGAAACTATGTCTTCACAGTTTTATTCACTATTAAACAATTGAGGGTACCTTTCCTGTATAGCATTTTAAGATTCTAATGTTTCCTATTCAACCATATAGTTTATCCAAAAAAAAGTTTTCCTGGTGGATTAACTTATTGTACAACACATTCCCTCTCAGATCAAGAATTAGAACATGTTTCTATTCATAAGAACGGTTATCTTCCATCTAAACTGTCTCTGGGCTCAAAACATGAGATGAATATGGAAAACACTTTATCAACATCAAAACATGAAAAAATTGTTTAACAGAGACAAACTCGGATGCAATTTTACTCGGAATGAAACTAGTCCATCATTCTCTAAGATTTTAAAAGGGTCGATGGACTACAAACTTAGCTTTCCATTTTACCAAAACACATCACACTTTTTTTGGAAATATATTTTAAGAAAAACATGGTCACCTACCTGTAAAGAGATGTCTTTCCTTTTGTTATCTATGTATATTTTTTCCCGGATTTGAACTGTCCTCATGTGCTGCTGGAACATCATCACATTATAAGTAAAATCATCTACTAATTATGGCCCCATCAACTTTCTTTCAAAGAATTCATCACAAAACACTAGAGTCTCATATAGTTTCTGAAAAATTTCCATCTATATACTAGAATGAAATCCTCTATTATAAGAAAACTAAATTTAAAAAGATGTTGTTCCAAACTTCCCTAGTAGTCCATTGATCAATATCGAAGCATATCCTCAAAAGTCTAAATTATTCATTCTGACTAACCATTTAATTGAGGATGAAAATCTATACTGAAATTTAATTCTATGCCCAACGTCTTCTAGATACCCTTCTAAATGTTAGAAGTGACCCTGGGAAACTAGTCAAATACAATGGAAAGTAGCAATCCATGTGACCTAGTAATATCCTTGTGGTACAGTTGATAAAGCTGATTCAAAGTCATTGTATGTGGAATAGAAAAAAATGTGATAGTTTATTAAGTCGATCAATAGTAACCCATATGATATTTTAATCTCGAGATGTCTTTGGTAGACCAACAACGAATTCCATGGATATATTTTACCATTTACACTCTGGTGCAAAGAAAAGGCTGAAACATCCCATTTGGTAACCGCCTGTCTGCTTCCACCTGTTGACAAGTCAAATATTTCATAATAAAATCATCAATATACCTTTTCATTCCATCCCACCAGTAATACACCTAAAGGTCTCCGTACATCTTTTTAATTATAGGATGAACAAAAAATGGATGACTATAAGCTTCAAAAAACAATTATTTCTTCAACACAGAATCATAAGGAACACACAAACTTATTCCATATCTTAAAACTGAATCTTTATAAATGTTATTTTCTAGAAACTTATCTTTTTTAAGAAATTTTATCTTTCTCGGTAGCTCACAGTATTTCTTTTTCATATGCTTATTTATGTCTGACAAAGATGACTACACTAAATCCAAAAAAATTTGTATTTCCACCACCACCAACTTCTAAGCCAATGTTTATCGATATATTTATCAATGGATCATGTTCTTAACATAACATTGTTAATGTGGCAATACTTTTCCGACTCAATTTATCAACAACTCTTTTTGATTTCCATGGATAGTAATGAATCATGAAAACCAAATCCTTAATTAGGTCTATCAATTTTATCAGTGTCATTTTTAATTTCTTCTGAGTAAATATATACTTCATGTCTTTTTTGTTTGGTATATATTTCACATTTTACTCCATAAAGATGATGTCTCCAAATTTTCAAATAAAAAACCTCAACAGCCAAGTCCAAAACATGTGTAGGGTAATTTAACACATAGGGTTTCAATTGATGTAAAGAATAAGAAATTACATGATCATTCTGCATCAGAATTATTGCAAGTCCCATCAAAGAAGCTTCACTATAGATAAAAAAGTATCCATTTCAGGAAGGTAGAGTCATAAATATAGAATTCACTAATTTCATTTCAATTCTTTAAAATAGACATCATATTCTTCTTTCCAATCAAATTTTACCCCTTTTCATACTATGTTATTTAGCGGGATAGATACCAATGATTTTTTTAACAATCGGTCAGTAATGACCTTATTATATATGAAAAATAATAATCTACATACCATTTTTAGGTCTTTCCCATTCATGAACCATGATTGTTTTGGCATCATCATTTATTATTCCAACCTTATTTAAAATGATCCCAAGAAAAGAAATTTGTTGCAAAAAAATTAACACTTACTAAATTTTCAATACCTTATATATTCTTTTATGGTTTTCAAAAAAACCGTTAGATGTTTTTCATGCTCATTTTTAAATAAAAAATATACCCAAATTTCATCAATAAACACAACCACAAAATTATCCATAAACTCATGAAATATTTTATTCATAATATCCATGAGTACTACATGATCATTAGGAAACCCAAATGTCATAAATATAAATTCATAATGACATTATCTAATACGGAACATTGTATTTGGGATGTATTCATTCATTAATTTCAATTGATGATACAATGAAATCAGGTCAACCTTCAAAAAATACTATTCTCACTAGATCCGGTCAAACAAATCATTGATATGAGGAAAATGATACTATTTTTTAGCATTAATTTTATTCAAGTCTCTGTAATTAATTAAAAGTCTCAATGAATCATATTTCTTTTTAACAAACAAGATAGGATCACCCCATAGTGAAGTGTTAGGTCTGATGATGCTTTTCTCTAATAATTCTTGAAACTGGTTTTTTAATTATAGATGTTCCATTTGAGCTATTTGATTAGGGGTTTACAAATTGGATTAGCATAAAGAACTAATTAAATAGTAAAATCAGCCTATTGGTTATGAATAACACATAGAAAATCATTATGAAAAACATCTAGGTATCTGTTTACCACTGATATATCATCAATCAAGATAGTTCCTTTATCATCAAAATTAGAAGCAAGAAATCATTCATTTAAATCATTATTCAATTTCCTTGCTTCATGATATTCCTTCAATGGAATGGGATTATTCTTATACCCAAACTGAAACAATTTCTGAAAAAAATAATTTTTCCTTATGATCTATCTTAACATTTAAAAAAAATCAAGTCCATTCCTAGAATAATATCAAACTCCACTAAGGAAAAACAACATAGTTTGAAGGTAAACACTTTACACAGAAAAAGAAATGTATATTCTTAAAATAACTTTTTCCCACGATATTTCCTTGACAAATTTTTACCATGTGGTCTACTTCCATTTCATGAGGTGGAATTCCCAGTTTTTGTGAACATTTCTTCGAAATGAAAAAATGTGTAGACCTGGAATCAAATAACACATTTGAAAATTAATAAAAACAAGTAATGTACTTGATACCACCTCATTTGAAAACTCAACATCTGCTAAAGTGGTTGTAATTGTTTTTTCCACACACTTATTTATCCAATCTTGCTGATTTCTTGCCTGAGTGACTTGCTTCAGAATGAAATTAGTAAAATGTCAAATTCCTTACATTTAAAGAATCTCACCATCACCTTGTTAGTAGTTTTCAGATCATTTTCCAAGAACTAATGATACATGTGTATAATATCTCTACATCAGTTCCATTTTTTACAATTTATAAGGCATTCACTAGGATGACATTTATGACACCTTTCACAAGAAAAGAAATTGATTTTCTTACCTCCAAATTTCTTTGAAGAATTCTTCCCCAAATCCTTCCAACTTGACAGCTTCTTATTCATTTCATCACGTGGAAGTTACAAGTCAGAAAACTCCATGTCTACTTTTTTAGAATAATGAAAAATCTTCTCATATATTTTAAATGATCATGAATCAAAAGGTCTTAGCAAAAATGGTTTCAAAACATAGTAAAATATATTAATTTTATTATCAAAATCCTGAGTAAAATATGCTATGTACCTTTCTAACCTTGTAAATTTGGATTCATTTGCAGCTAGAGAATCATCATCTTTCTACTTCAGTTCCATGAATTTTTTTCCATTTGCAGTCTAATAGTTCTAGGAAAATATTTTTCTAGAAAAATGATATTAAAATCATCCCATTTCTAACTGTCATGATCATCTATTTCTCTCATATTATTAACCAGATTCCATTGTTTATTGGCTTCAACATAAAAATTATAAATTAATAGTATTAATATTTAATGTTTTAAACATCCCATGATTTCAAATCTCTTTTCTTTATTGTTGACCTATACCTCAGCTATCACTATATATTTGGTTCCACTGAATGCTGGGGGATGATGCCTCATAAAATGTGCCACAAAGGACATGTTTTTTTGTGGTAGATCATGTTTCTCTCTAGAATGTATACCACCACAATTTAAGGCATGTGTCAACTAAGACATTGTGGTCAAAAACTACTCGGTTATGATTCCCACCATTCTAGGTTGCATATTCGGACAAACATCATCCTCTTAGTGCCTTCCAACATCAACATCCTTGTTTCATATGCAGAAACCATTGTAAATAGACATACCATAGATGAAAATACATATTAAAATTTAAATTCTAAATCATTTTAAATTGAACATAGATTAAAATTCATTTACAGTATTCTCTTATCATTTTCATATCCCTAAATGTTATGTAAATTATCCTCTGATACCAACTATAAGGACCCAACCTTAAAATGTTACTAAATTTTGAATTTCAGTCAAGAACATACATTATTAAACATTGAGGATCCTTTTGGGTTTTGTGTTTTAGATAATTAAGATATCATAGAAACATAACATACCATATTCATTCAACGAAGATACCATGAAAACAATATTAATTTTTTTAAAATATAAAATATTAAAATGTAAAACGTGATTTCATTAAAAACACACCATATGAATAATTATAATTATAATAATTTTCTTACAAATCCTTAGTTTCTTTGTTTTTCTAAAATATTGGGATGAGAATAAAACATAATAAAGGATATAAAGAAAAATTCACTAGTCATTTGATAACATAAAAACCAATAAAACCCATAATCATAAAAACTCATATGAATTGAGACATCATGTTGTTTCCTTGGGAAATATTTACCATATCACACATACATTCACCCATACACATGGAATAAACTTTTGGTAAAATTAAATCTCTAGAGTACCCAGTGCATTGGAGAGCTATAATGGGTCTGACCCATCATATCATAAGCTATAAATGGATCAACCAAACATATCTTGAGCTATAATTGCGCTCACCCATCATATTTGGAACAATAATGGGATAAAGCCAACATAAATATTCTTAATGGAACATATCATTAATAAAACACTTCATAACTCATTTTCACCCTTGATAAAGAAATATTCTAATTTCAAAATAACATTTTTTGTAAAAAAAAAATTATTAGAACATAAACATTACACACACAGAATAATGAAACATGGTATAAAAAAATAATTATAAAAAATTTAATAAAGACATTATAGTACTAAAACGTCATGAAATCATAAGGTAACACTCATGAAATAAAAAATGAACAATCTATTTAGATTTTGTAAAGGATATATCTAAAAGTATTTTAAGAGGAAAGAACTTTACAAATACCATAACATTTATCAGATAATTGACTTAATGAAGAGAATATGTATATATACTATAAATAAACATAATATGACATAATATATCAAAATTATATTTGTCAAATCATTTTATCATGATAAATGCCATTGATGTTGAAGGTTAACACAAAGAATGGAATTTGGGTTTAGAATTTACTTACAAAATTTTGGTATATAGCATAGGGTGTACATGGGAAGGATTAAGGAGTGAGAAAGGGGTCTATCATCATTAATACAACATAAGGTATGTATAGGGGAAGTGAGAAAATATACCTCATCCTTAGGAATTAAAAATAAAGAGCACAACATGTAGGTGATTCCTATTTTTTTAAAAAAAAGATTATAACATACCACATGTTTGATTTCACTAAAACATGTTTAAACTGCCTCTTGATCACTTCCCCTTTAGATCCTACTTAAGGACCTTGGTTTTGGCCTCCTAGTGAGGAAAACATGTCTTGGACGTGGGGAAGGGTCTTGGGAGGAGTATTATGCTGAACTTAGGCAAGGATCGTGGATTGAGAGGTGTGATAGGAAAAGGGAAATGAGGGTGGTATTTATAGTGGAGGAGAGGAGAGGTTTTATATTATTTAAATCATTAGTTTAATATTTTTCTCAACACTATGAATATTACTGATTCATGTGACAAAAAATAGTAATAAGTGCCTGTGAGTTCAAACAAAGCGGGCTTATGTCAGCCATGCATCACCAATAATGTAGTAAATCATGTATTTATCATTTACTGTAATTTATCATATTTTACTATTGATAATAAAATAATTTATTTCATAAAATTAGAAAAAATTTAACCCAACAATTTTTTGATTTGTAGAATCCAAAATTAAACTCTATTGTATGAAAAATAATTTTCTAAATATAAAAAATTTAATTTTTAAATAAAATATTATTTTATTCTGAAAGTAAAAAATTTAAAATAATTTTTTACTTAATCTAGGATATGGTTATATCATAATTTTAATCAAATATTATATGTAAGCAGTCACTGGTGAGGTTACTATTTATAAAGGTACGTTATTATTCATAATGGTAACATTACTATTCATAAGGGTACAATAGTATTCACCAAAAATTAAGACTGTCTTATAAGAATTTAAGTAACAAACTTATTGTAACACTGTAAGTCTATTTTTCAAAATTCAAAAAAAAAGATGTGGTAAAATTAAGTTTAATGTTAATTATAACTATCCACACAATACAATATTTCATGAATTTCATTTTTCTTTTGAAACCATGGTGTGTTACAATAATTTTATAAGTAGTTCTTTCCCATTTTGGTATATGCGAACTCGGTGCAAGTTGCGAGTCCCTAGCCATTGGTAGGCAGGATTTGGGTAGTCACAACATGGGCCCTGGTGGATAGGTCTTGACAGAGTTGTATGAGAGGGAGGTTGGTTGAACCATAATAATCGAGAGTCTATGAGTTTGGATTATTGAAGACATTGAAAAGGAGTTGGGGTATCATTAGTAGGTGGTGTACATTTTGACCCATTAAAACCACCTTCCCATTATGGTTTACACCATCCCCAAGGAGTTGGAAGATATGGGAAGGATACTCAATAATAACACATCTTTTGAAGGTGTGGAATAATCCTTGAGGATATAATCTACCTTTGAAACACTTACTGGAAGTTTTGAGGCCTTATGGTGTTAGTTTGGGTTTGGTATGATCATCCATAGTTCATGCTTAGATTAAGTATTTTAGGAAAGAGGATTCAGAATATACATGATGTTGGAATGGGGATTTCCTTTTTTGGTGAAAAAGGAAACCCAAGAAGTATGGGATAGAACTCCTGAAAAAAAGGGATCAGTCGATCACACATGATTCAGCCATCCTTACCCACGTTGTAGTGTCTATTTAAATTTTTCAGTTCCCAATAGTCATCGTAGAATACAAGGACATCTTTCCAGAGGATGATCCAGGACTACCTCCTCATAGATAAGTAGACTTCTACATTGATCTGAACCCTGAAATGGAACCGATATCTAAAATTTCATATCAAAAGGCTCTCATAGATCCCTGAGAGTTGAGGGAACAGTTGGAGGACCTATAGAGTAAGTTGTTCATAAGTCCTTATGTTTCACCATGGGCATCCACAATTCTTTATTCCAAGAGGGTAGACAGAAACTTGGGGTAATGTGTGGTCTTCTGGTGCTTGAACTAAGTTACTATTAATAACTTGAATCCTCTACCAAGGATTGATGACCTCTTCAATCAGTTGAATGGAGAGAGATAGCTCTCGAAGATAGACCTTATATCAGGCTATAATCATCTTCAAATATGAGATGACAAATCTCAAAGATGGAATCCAGATTCCTCTATGGACTCTATGAATATTTACTGATTTCTTTTATCATGAAAAACCCCCCATCGGTGTTCATGGGAATCATTAATAGAATATTAGAGTTGTAATTATACTGATTTGTAGTGGTCTTTATTTATGACATATTAGTGTATTCATCGTATAAGGAGAAGAATGTGACAAACCTAAGGATGGATCTGGACACACTTCAAGAGAAACAAATTTATAGAAATATCTTAAATTACGAGTTCAAGATAAAAACAGTCCACATCCTTTGACATATCCACATAGTGGGGGGAGTTGCAGTGGATCCATTAAAGAACGAGGCAGTACATGCTTGGGATCACCCAAAGCTTGTTACAAAAGATCTGTGTTTCCTTTGGTTGGTTGGGTACTATTGAAGGTTTGCACCTTACTTTTCCAAAGTGGAGGCACCCATGATGACATTGACGAAGAAAGGTAAACCCATCATTTTCACATAAATATTCTAGAATATCTTTTGACAGCTAAGGCGGATCAGGATGACTACTCATATATTGAGATGGAAGAACTGACAAAGTTGTGTTCTAAGATACATTATGAATATGTCTTGGATGTGTCCTAATTTTGGGGAATAAAGTTATTTCTTATAGATCGTGATAATGGAGTCCACATGAGAATAATTATGTAACTCGTGACCTTGATTTATTAGTGGTGGTCTTCACACTAAATATGTGGAGACACTACTTTATGGGTGAACGATTCATCATCTACTCTTTCCATAAGATTCTCAAGTATATCTTTTTATTGAAGGATCTTAATCTGAGATAGTGACATTGGATAGAGTTCCTCTAGGACTATGACTATGAGATAATGTATACTCTAAGGAAGGGTAATGTGGTGGTAGAAGCTCTCAGTAAGAGATCGAGTTCACTGCTACATATTAAGGCCATAGAGTAGTTGGCCTCACATTATATATAATTCATAGATATGAAGGAGACGTATTTTCTTTAGCCTATAGTAGATTCACCCCAATTCATCTTGAAATTTAGGGATGTGAAACATGGAAATGGAAGCTACGAGACTACATATACCTAGATGTTCACACGGCATTCCCCTGATTGATATTCAAAAATTAGGGGCCTCGTTATCTTTTTCAAAGGATACATCATTGTACCAGTGGAGTTGTGGGAGGAGGTTTTGAGGGAGTTCTATATATATCATTTGGTGGTACATCCATGTGCGGTGAAGAGTACAAGGACTTTTGAAGTTAGTACTAGTAGTCAAGGATGAAGAAGGCAATGTCATAGTTTGTCTCGATATGTCTAACTTTTTAGCTAGTGAAGGTTGAGCACCAGTTCCTAGTAGGTTTGAGGCAACCAATTGAGGTACCAGAGTGGATGTGGTATAGGATATTGATGGAATTCATGACGGGCATACCACATATATTCAGGGAGAATGATACCATCTGGGTGATCTTAGACTGACTCACCAAGTCAACCCACTTCTTACCCATCAGAAGAGATCTTGAAATTTCTCCATGTATATGAAATTGATAGACTCCATGGAGTCTTATCTACGATAGTCTATGATCATCATGAATGCTTTATATCCCAATTGTGGAAGGGATTGTATAAGGCTTTTGGGACTTAGTTTCACTTGAGCACAACCTTTCACCCATAGATGTATAGTCAGTCAGAGTGGACCATTCAAACCTTAGAGGAAATGTTTCGTGCTTATGTTATGGATTTCTTTAATAGTTGGGAGGACCAGCTAACACATTATGAGTTTGTATAAAATAACAAATATAACTCCAAAATCATTATGGAACCATTCAAGGAATTATACCAATGACCATGCAGGTAACTGTTATGTTGGATAGACCCAGGGGAGTCAACACTCAAGGGTCTAGAGAGGGTATAAGCTACCACTAATATGGTGTAGGTAATCCTAAAGTGGATAAAGACTACACATAGTAGACATAAGATTTATTCTGATGGGGGTAAGGACCCATGGTGTTTGAAGAGGGGGATCTTGAATTCCTACTGGTCTCTACTTGGTGAGGGATATAGAGATTTGGCCGTGGTTGAAAGTTATCACTAAGGCTTATCGAACCATTATTGATAATACATAGTGTCTGATAGGTGGAAGAACACTTGGCTATACCACCGTAATTAGAGAGGGTGAATGATGTATTCCACAAATCCTAGATGAAGAGATATGTGCATGACCCATCTCACATCATCGACGACAACGAGTTGGAGATTGACAACGGGAGGACATTTTCAATGTACCTAGTGGAGATAGAGGATCAACAAGAGAGAATCCTTCATAAATGGTCGATTAACCGGGTATGCATTATTTGGTGTCATAGGAATATCCAGGAGATCATGTGGTTGTGGGAGACATAGATCCATGCACAATAACCCCATTAGATTGATTATACCATGTTTTTTTACTAGGATGTAATTCTAAAACAGTGGGGGTAATATAATGTCCCAATATTCCATGTAAATATTTTAAATTATATGGGATTATTTCGAGACTAGATGTTGAGACAGTGTTCGATTCTGAGGCCCGGAGTTCCGGAAATGGTCTGTCGAAAATGACATGTTTTAAATATAGCACGCATGTGCGGTTTTACTAAAAATTTGGAAGAACTCTTAAAAGGATGACTAGATTAGAAATCTGAGGGCACTGTTGAGTTTAGGATGGGTGTTTTACCCTAGTTGAAACTTATATTTAGTTGAAACATTCCTCTAATGAGACACCCTAAAAATGGAATCACCATAAATAAAATTATTAAATAAAATTATTTTATTTTCTAAATACTTATGACTCATGAACGATGACTCATATTAAAAATATAATACCACCATTGAAGTCGTATGTTAGTCCTTCCTTTGGTAGAGCCGAACATTGGCTGGCATGGGCCAACGGTTGAAAATAGTTTTTCACCGTAAAAACATTAATTGGATAAAGATTATTTTATTATACAATCCTTATAACTCTTAAACAATATCACATATATGAAATACGTGTGTACATTATAGTTTATAATGATATTTTATTGGTAATAGGGTCCTAACCACGGCCAGACCAGGTCGAGGTGAAAGTTAATTTTTGAATGATTTAAAGGAAAATTAAATAAGCATAGAAAAGTTTTATTTTATTTCTTATAACTTTTGGTAGTGACACGTCATCACTGCAATGTGGTGACACGATGACTCTGAAAATCATTACTGCAAAACAATAATGAATCATCATGGTGATTCTGTAATGAAAAATTATTCTTAGTTCATTAATTAAATAAGGATTTAGGGTTTATGAACAAACCCATTATTCTTATGATGAACATGGAAGGAAAAATTGTCTAAGATGAATGCCGGTGAATCCCAATGTGAAGATGATACCCTTAGAGAGAGAATCAGAACTAGATATTGACAGACATTGATGGGTGACCTTCCATGATTGATCTATTTTTCCAGGGCAGGGGTTTAAATCTTAGTAATTTCTTCTCCACTGTTCTACCCACTATTTGATGAATGTTGATCGGCTCTCTATCAAGTTGAGCTACGAATGGATTCTCCATGTAGGTTTGGGAAATATTTATTGTGGTATTGGTTATAGGGATTAGATGTTAGTAATTTATATTTATGGTTTGTGATACCACTAACAAGAAAAATTCTAGGCACACACGAATAGAGGCTGAAATTTAAAATTTATGTTCTATGTGATCCCCTCTCTCACTCTCCTTGATTTTCACTGACGAATGTATGAGGTCAAATCAGTTGTGTTTTTGGTGATTTCCAAATGAGTTCAGACCTGTAGAGTGATATAAAAATGATGAAGAGTATGTTGTAGTGATGGTAATGCCTTAAAAATCTTGGAAGCATAGACTAATCGGGAAATGAAAAAATAGAGCATGTTCGGAAACCTACGATGGTGGAAATGGGTGGGAGGCAGCATGCCCAAGTGTTGCACCCTGGTGGTAGAGGCCCCATCTATCATTGGTGATGGTGGTGGTGGGTGGTGTCACTAGCTGGGTGCCACGTCAGGTTGAGTATCCCGTGGGGAGTGTCGTGGCATGCAGTGGAATGTAGTCCAGCATGGACTCCATGTGGAGTTGTCGCGGTCAGCTACATAGAATTACCAACTAGATGCATGCATGGTGTCTGGACTGGACCCAAGCAATATGTCCAATGCGGTCTAGGCCGACATAAAAAACCAGAGGGAAGGGCAGCCTGAGATGGTGTTGAATGTGGCCACCTATGCAGACCGGATTGAAAAATAGGCCGACGTGAAGCCCAGCTAGTAAGAACTATTCCGAGTAAGAAGAACTGCACCAGATGAGAACTGGGTAGCTTGGTGACCTGGGAGGATGGACCCACTGTTGAATCCAGCCAGGTACCGCAAGGCCTAATGGACCTATCCACTAAGACATGTCGAACCAGGATGGCCCCAACCTAAGCATGTTTTGTCGAGGTGGCTGAACACTATTGGGTCATGCGGGACCTCTGAGTTTTGTTGTCCAGGTTGGTCCAACCATGTTGGACAAGGCCTGGATGCTACCAACCCCTATTTACTAAAATGAAAATATCTTTCATAATTGAAATATGATCGATGCACCATCTGCGCCATTTGGACCCTCACGATGAGACGATCCTTTGGGTATAATCTATTAGTATTTTCAGACCAGTCAAGATCTGAATGATGGATTGATAGATAGACTCACCCCGAATCAAGCACACTTGAGAATAGGAATACATCGGCATGTTGTAACACAAAGGATATGAAGAGCGGGACCTCGGTGTCCTAGTATCATAGCAGACCTCGGTGGCCCTGTAGGTGAGCAGGACCTCTTTGGTCTAATTTCCATGTGACCCTTTGTGGTCCAATTTCTGATCAGACCTCAGTGTTCCAGTAGCGTATCATACCTCATTGGTCGAGTAGCTATGTGGACCTTAGTGGTATAGTATCCTAGCAGACCTCGGTGGTCCAGTAGCCAAGCAGAGCTCAGTGGTCTAGTAGCCAAGCAGACCATGTGGTGCTCAGTGGTACGAGATAGATGTGCGTAGTTCTACAGCTACAAGAATATACCCTTCACATACCCTTCAGTTAGGGTCTTGAGTGGACGACTCTCGGCATTTGTACTTTGCTTTGTGGTTTTGGGACTGTATTCTGGCGCCTTATTTCTTTTAGTTTGTACAATACTATTTGTAGTTTTCTTAGTGATAGTTTTGGTTTACTTAGTGTTTACATTCCACAACTTTAGTTTTGTGCATTTGTATAGGTTTAAAGGCAATGCTTGTCCTTTTTGGATATTTCAACTCAGTGCTAGTCACCTTCTCATATCCTATAAAAGGAGGGCTTGGGGTAGTCATGACAAGTACCCTAGAAGAGGGGTCGTGAAAATGTCCATATAGAATGATTTTTTAATTGGATTTCCTAATTGGAAATATAATTAAAAATAAATGATTGATAAAAAAATTCATTTTCCAAATGGTATTAATAAATGTGAAAGGAAATGGAATAATTTCATGATGGGTTATAAATGAAAATATGACCCTAAACTCATATAGGATTTACACGAAATATGATTTAATTCTAAACAAAATTAATATATTATTTAACAATATAACTATCCCATGTGAAGTGGATAAACATGATGAATCAAGAAACATGATATGAATTGTAATTTTTATCATATCTTATGACAAGTCCCCACGTAACTATAATAAGTTTGGAAGTATAAGAAAACCTTTATTCCTTGTTAGAACATTTCCTTGAAAAATTATAAAAACTTTTGAGGGATCCCTCATTGATGTAGCTAAAAGATAACCATTATCTTGGTTGGGAGGATTCTATAATCAATGTTTCTCCAACTAAATATTTTATTATATCCCACATTATCCTCATATATATTGTTTATTGTTACGATATAATTATTTGAAGGTGATATATGTTTTTAAAAAATAACCAATTGAGAGAGGTTTCTTTTTTAATATGAAAAATTGATTATGAGTTTAGGTTTTAGAGTTATCAAATTATTTGTAAATTAAATGTATATCTAATAAGTAATTTTACCATCATTAAGTGTAGTTTAAGTGTATCACATAATGGGATTAAGATTTGAAAAAACCACACGAAGTAATTTTTTTTTTGTAAATATGAAATTATATATTAATATTATAAAAATATTATCAATATTGTATGTATTCATATATGGTTATAATTGTTTTTAGAAAACATGTTTTAATTTCTCAGGTGAATATGGATTTTTAATGGCTTGAAAAATAAGAAAATTTTGAACAATACAAGATTGGGATTTTTAATTTTGGGGAAGTTAAGTAGTTTTTTTGTATACACCAATATTTAATAATACAGAAATAGAGTATACCAGTTGATAACTTAACCTTATAGTGTAATTTTTTAATATATTTCTGTTAAGGTAGAGAGAATAAAATGGATGAAAAAAATATTTATGGGCATTTTTTATATGGTTATTTCCAAATAATTTAATAGAATAGATTGTTGAATACATTGGAGATAATTGGTATATGATTTCAATATGTAATAATACAAACATATATTTAGATGAGATACTTGGATGGACAATGGGTTATCCATGAATAGTGTTAATACTAGAATAATCTTTCAATATTGATTAGCATATTGAAGTACCCTCAATTTATTCTAATAGTGCCTAAGTTAATTACTAAAAATATGGATACAAATTAGTTATTTTGACAATTCATATGAAAAATTAATAAAAAGTTGCAATCATCCAATAGATCTAGATATGTATAAAAATTCAAAATTGTGAATAAGTGGGTTTTCAGTTCAATAGATTATAAATCATATAGAATGTCATGTACCTTTGAAGAAGAATGAGCTACATGATAACGGGATCATTAAGAAAGTTGAGGAATAACTGTAACACCTGAAGAAATTAAAATATATTAATTTTTGAATAAATATTTTTTTAAGATTTATTTATACGAAACACCATGTTATGATTATCATACACACAACACTAAGTTATAATGCATTACACAAAAGACAATGTTTTTATAATTTTTATAATTAATTTAATATTTATATAATAACCATTAAATTAGAAGTTATGAATAAGATTTACTTCTGAATATATATATATATATATGTGTGTGTGTGTGTGTGTGTGTGTGTGTGTGTGCGCGTTATAAAATCTAGTGCTTATAGATTCATCCAATATGTTTTAATGACATATGGTAAGTGAAAATCCAGCATCTATATAAAAATCAGCATCTTTCTAAAGATAATTTTACTACTTTTTAATGGTGAATATATTTTAAAAAAACATTGAAACAATTATAAATTTTATATTTCAAAATAAAATAAAATTATTAATCCATAATTTTCAAATTATCTTAAGGATATTTTTTTGGTATTTTTACTAGAAGATCCATTTTTACTGAATTGAGAAAACTATTATATTTTAGTTTTGAACTTTTTTTTTCAAATATATATTAATGTTATTTTTTTATATTAAATTAGTTTCTGAGTAAAAATAGATCAATTATACATATAATAATTTATTTTTTGTAATTTTATTAATTTTCATATTTAATGTAGATATAAAAACTTAATGAAATTTTGGTCATTTTTACATAATACCCCACTTTATCGCCAAGTCTATGAGGTCAGATTTAAATTTAATTATAAACATTCTATGAATTAAATTTAGAAAAATTGATATACCTGATTTTAACAAGTATAATATTTATATTGTCTAAATATAAATATATTTTTGACCAAAATTATTAGTGATGGTATTAAAATTAATTACAGTGAATAAGGGAAAAATACTTTATTTAGTCATTAAACAATAATTTGAAGGATAAAAGGCATAAAAACAAGTTCAAATGAATTTTTATGACCATATTTTGACCATATCACCCATTTTATTTTAATTGCATGAGTTAATGTGAAACATGTTCACTAAAGTGTATTGTATAATATGTTTTGTGAAGAAAAAATACCAAAAGATAAACTTTTTTTCATTTAATTCCTATAAAGAATTGGAGTTTGTAAGAGGCCACCTATTTTTGGATATAATAATTATTTTCAATGGTTATAGATTCTTTTCCATTATTATTTGGAATTATGTTATAGATATGAAATAAATAATTATATATTATAAGAAACTCCATTAGAGTGATTATTTATTTAATAAGTAAATAATATAAATAATACAAAACAATTTAAAACTAAAAACTTTGAATGGAATAACATGTTCCATTATATTTTTATATTAATAGGCCATTTTAAATATCATTTAACATATTATATTTGATTTAAATCCATTTATTGATATTCTTATACTTAAATTTATCAAATAATGTTAAAATTCACATAAATGATATTTTATAATAAATTATATATTATTAAATATTTTTAAATATAATAAATACAATATATACCAAAATTTTAATTATAAATGATAATAAATATCATCTCTGGTCTATTAATGGCTTAATATATCTTTTATATTGATCAATTTGTTCCCTAAATTGTAGAAAACATTTCTAGCGTGATTCAAGTTAAAGAAGAGTTTTACGCATTACATTTGTTTCTATTAAAAATTATTTCACTTGCACTTGGGTTTTTTTAATTAGAAATAATATTAATAATTGGAAGGTTATAAATTTTCTATAAAATATAACATTAATTTATTCTTAATAGTTGAATTAATTATGATGGAAAAACTAGTCATGATAATAAAAATCATAATGGAAAAAGTGGGGAAATATAGATTTGAAGGAAAAAATTTATAAACATGAACATATTTTTTTGTGGTTGAATTTTGGATTAAGCATATGTTTAAATTAATCCAGTATTAATTGTTTTTTAGAAAATTAGTTTATAGAGTTTTCCCAATAGTGTCTACCATTTTATATTTTTAGAAATGCCACTCCCCCCCCCCCCACATACACACACTCACATTAAAAAAGAATTTAATCTTCCCCTTACTCAGACCGCTCAAGAAACATTGAATCATCAAAAATCATAAAAAAATACCCAAATATACCACCCCTAATAATAGAAGTATCATTATAGGAATAATGAAATCTAAGGATGTTATCTCGTGAAAACCAAATAGAATTACCTGGGAAAGAGGTAACATTCTTCAATGAACAGTAATGATTTTCTTTTTTATAAAAACATTATATTATTATTATTATAAGATTATATAAATACATATGTATCCTAAACATTCATATTTTTTTAGGTTTCTACCTACAAATACATACACTTCCATCATATGGGAAAATAATTTACCTTTCATGTGTTTAGAGGACTCCCGCCTTATGAAATGATATTGTTCATTATTACATTACCTCCCATCATGGATGAGAAAAATGATGAACATTAAATTTTATTTTTTATGTGTGATATTTATGTTTTAATCATATGTAAGTAATTTTTATATTACACATACATTCATGATTTATATTTTGTAAAAATATTATAACATTGTTTGTGGACGTGTGAACTACTGCCTCCTCAAAGTGATGTTATATGTTCTCACATTACATGAAGTGAATTAGTTTTGGATTAATTAAATAAATTTTCTATAAATAAAAAATAAATTATGCTCATGACATAATTACCTTTTTATTAATATATTACATTTTTTATTAATCTTTCTACACACTAAAAAAATTTATAACGTCATTTGTGTATGTGTGGACTACCACGTCCATAATGTTATTTTATTCCTTTTTTAAAGAAATCTATATATAAGTATAAATAAATAAATAAAATTTTATTTATGATATAATTATATTTTTGAATGATAAAATGTTACTTACATTTTTCATAAATGATCATTGAAAAATGGGAATGTTACTCATGTTTATGTACGACATACCATCTCTCTGATTGTAATGTTCATTAATTTATCATAACCATATTTAAATATTGGATTTAAAACTAAAATTTATGTTTAAATATGAATTAAGGATATGTTTTTATTTTTTACATGATTATATAATGGCCCCTTTGTCTATAGTCGACCAACCAATGTTGTTTTTTACACACTAACCAAATTTATTCAAAACACCCAACATAAACATAATTGTTTATGTTTTAGTATACATCATTGTAATATGTGAAGTAAAATTGATAAAAATTTGAAAAAGGTTTTCCAGAATGTAAATTATTACATAATATTGTTATTCATGAAGATAAATACACACGTGAATAGTCAAACACAAGGTATAAGATTCTTGTCTCATTTTTCAACTGTGAGGCATTCAATATTTTCACAACTGATTTACTTTGTGTGGTGTATATTCTAACACATTATCAATTAGTATCATTTTTAAAAAACATTATGTAATTATAAGTTTCAATTTGAATAATCTCATCCAAGGAGATTGATTTGAAAATTTATATATGGAAAATTTAATCTTAGAAATATATGTTTCTTTTGTGATTGATATCTTTCTCTTGAAAAAAATGTTCTAGTATTCATTTTTTATTGTAAATTATAATTAATTTAATCTACATATTATTTTATGATTTTTTTTTTATTTTCTAAACAATATAATTTTGTTTTCAAATATTTTTACAATTGAATGTAATATTATTTATTGCAGAAATGATAATAAATACATATCCACAACTCAATATAGATATTTAAAAATGAACATTGTATATAAGATAAGTTTATTATTCAATATATGAGGAATGTTGTGTATATATATTGCATTTTGTGGGACCAGTTACTAAAAGCTTCTCGATGCATCAACTGTCTCATGGGACAAAATCATTTAGCAAAAAAAACCATGGAGTTTTTTCCAAGATGTTTTAAATTGTTAGGATGATATACATTGAAAAAAATCAGATGGATTTCTAACAATATACATAAAAAATCATGACAATATATATTGATAGTTATTATCTTGAAGAAATGCATCAATAGTGTAGATGTGAAACATTATACATTTTATTATTATTATTATTCCATGTGATTATTTGAATAGATAGAAAATCCATAATCAAGTTATAAGTAAATGTAATTATTAATATATATTTATTAATTCATGATTTATTAATTCAGTATTTAGTATTCATTATTAGTTCATTATATATAGTATTATACATTAAATTTACTAATCATTTGA
This sequence comes from Viscum album, assembly GCA_963277665.1. Taxonomy (NCBI): domain Eukaryota; kingdom Viridiplantae; phylum Streptophyta; class Magnoliopsida; order Santalales; family Viscaceae; genus Viscum; species Viscum album. The sequence continues at coordinate 1,874,145,240 of OY728137.1, read as the reverse complement.
GTTATCCCATATTTTTTTCTTTCCCTATGGTATGAAGTTGATTTTTTGGAATGGTTTTCATTAATGGGGGTCATTTTATTTTGTTTTGTATTATGTTTTCTTAACAATGTCAAATTGGTTTCATATATTTAATCATGTTTTCCAAAACATCTAAACTAATCAGTCCTTTTTTGTTTAATTCCTTGATATCATTATAATATAATAATGTAAAGGTCCAACTAATGATTTTAAGGCCATAGTGTTACTATAAGGCCTCATCCATAAACATTAAATAATCATGAAGTAAGTTAGTAATTCACATTGATGATATTTTCAGGTTTTTAGTTTTATAGGATTTAGTCACAGCTATTACATTACATATCAAATATTACATAGTAGACACATTTACTCAGTATCCATTTTTACAAAATAATAAAACTCCTGAAATAGAAAACAAGAATTATTTTCTTGATATAAATCTTCTAGAAATATTCCATTCTCTTACCATTCCTTATACCTAGTGAAAAACATTTCAAAAATATAAATGGGAATAAAAATCTCAGTAAGGGTTATAAAATAAGGAAATATAACATTATTCCATCAATAAATACAAAACATAATGTCTTTAACAGAATTCATGAAATAATATTATTTATGTATAACACCTAAAAATAATAAAACATAAAGGTAACTAGTGGTATATATAACATACTTACTTTTTACTTCCACAGCTACATAGTGAGATATGTTTAGAATACACATCACAGAATATTCCCTAAATATCATAAGCGAAACATTAACGTTTACCTCTGTCATTTTACCCAATGCATTAGAGATCTATCTCGTGCTCACATGCCCTATGTTTTTCACCGAACCACTTTTATACATAAACAATTCCCATGAACCATAACATAATCATAACACTTGAACAAGCATAAAAGAATGATAAAATCTCCACATTGAAATCAAAATTCAATATTTTAATATATTGATATAATAAAATAATTTTCAATAGAATTTCCAAAACCAAAATATTTAAAAATACTATATGGTATTTAAATTCCTTTTAAAAACATTACATCTTATTTAGGAAGCCAAATATCAAATAATTTATGTGGCGGTGGAAAGGTCATTGTCATCACGTACGTTTAAAAGAAATATTCTTTTTATTTTTTAGTAAACAAAATCATTAAAAATATTCCTTTTGAGTAAAATTAAAAGTCAAAGTGTTTTATTACACAAAGTATAAAATAATGTGAGGTATAAATCGAAGTATTCCTAAATGAAATGAGATTGGGAAAAATTCCATTACAGTGATCATTTTGTAAATAAAATAGATCGATTATGTGTATTTACAACATATACACACAAACAAAGTATAAATACAAGACATGAAATCAAAATTTATTTCTCAAATAATCATAGCATGATATAATTAATAAGTATAAGATTGACCCAAAGAATGAAAATTGGGTTAAGAAGTTCCCTCACCTCATGTCTAACATGACTCGTTTGTTCTTTGATTTATTGAATAATGAAAAATTTAATATATAATTTCTTTAGAACCATTTTCATGATTATTTTGACTTTTATATCCCTTATTACCACTTTATAAACATTACATAATCATTTATGTTAATAAGAGTCAATTAGTCGATATTTCGTACTCAAGCCTAATATGAACTTCTTATAATTACCAGTTGTCCGTGTTGTCAAAATTCCATTATATCAATAATGATATTAATTATTTAGATATCATATATATCATATATATCAATTATATATATATATATATATTTATTTAAAACATTACATAACATTTGGAGATAAGAAATGAAATGCACCGTTCATGGTGACGGTATGCTCTACGTACACATTATCAGTACTTTCATTCATATTTCATATTTAATGTAATAATAATATAATAATACGTGGGTATATTATAATTCCATTATAATATCATATATAATTTCATTAACTTCATCCTATATATGTTCCACGTATGGCATGAACTGGTCATATCACTTTGAGGGCGGTAGTCTACACTTCCTCAAATGAAATTATTGTTTTTAAACATTATGGAAACCATAAATTATTGATATAAATGAAAATTAAAGAAGCATAGAGACAATATTTATATAATAAATATCACATATAAATATAGATCCGTCATAATGGCCACCATGAGAGGTGGTTCGATATATTTGAGCAATAATCATTTTGTGAGGTAGTAGTTCATTGTCCACAAAAATAGTATGTTTATTTGAATTAGATGGAGGTGTGTGTATCTGTAGTTATAATCATTATCATAAAAACATCCAATTTTGTTTAATATTCTTGTTTTGTTATAAATTAATGGAAAATATATAGTTTAGGTTGTTTTAGAAGGAAAATAAAACAAATGAACTTGAGATAAGACGTTACCATTAAATCTGGTAACTCCCATTGGTTTGGACCAAAATAATTTATTAAATTGCCTTATTCTTTAGCGAAGGATTATAGGAAGAATTTCGGGGTTTTGGAAGCATTTTAGAGATGATTATGGATGAGACAAGGATATTGAGATGTGTGAATAATGAGTTAAAGGTTGTGGCCTTTTATAAGAGTGTGGAGGAGATCTTTAGAAATGTTTGAAAGTATTAATTTATTCTAAAATTATTTACAAATTTGAAAGGACAAAAACATATTTAATACAAATCTATGGTATACATATGTCTAAAAAAATCATCCAATAATAATTATATAGGTTTTGGATATATGTTTAGTCATTATATTTTAGCTTTAACCGTTAGTTAACTAATTTAACTATTACAATGTCCTCTTGTACATTCATACTATATGGTTAATATATTTACTATAAAATAACAACAGTCCCAAAATGGATCATTAATGAAATTTTTAACATCATATATGTTAGTTCCCTGAATCATAGATATTAGGATTATTTAACATTTAATAAAATATTTATTATTTTAAAAACTCATCTATGTCAATTTATAAACAATTCATATCAATGCATATAAAAAATTAATAATAAATTGATTATTTAGAAATGACTTAATTAATTAAAATATAAAAAGTCATTATTATCCCTAAATTAGTGGATGGCATAAAAAGTTTCAAAATAAATATATTTAAATATTTATAATCTCATTTATTTAAGGATTCATTAAAAAGGTAATCACTACACTATCATTTTTCATAAATAAATTTATTTATTCAACGTCTAAAAATCATAAAAAAAAATACCATGATGTATTAAATATATTTATATTTTGAATTACTATTTATAGTCAAAGATATCTCTTATATAACACCATATTAAAATTGTTTTACTAAAAGATATTTGATTATGTCACATTTTTTATAACATTAAATTAATTTTTATAAAGTGTTATTTTGACTTATAAGTGACTCCATGGGGTCCCAATATCGATCGAAGGATCCCCATGGTCGGATAAGTATCATCCAATAGGGTTAGGATACATTTTATGAAAATTTAATATTATTATAATATAATTTGTTACTCTTAATTACCATATTAACCATTTAACCAAGGTAAATAAAATATTTCTTAAGTTACTATTCATATTGACTAACAATAAAAGCTACATTTTTACATAATTTGGGCCTCCTAATTAAAAATTTGGAATAATTTTTTCCAAATTCAAAAAACAAAAATTTTAGAAATTAATTTAAAATTATTTTCGGTTGTGAAAACCAAAAAGCTTGTTTTTTAGAAATAATATCTATCAAAGTATTGAAATGTTTTTAATTCTAATTAAAAAGTGAAATTACAGCCTATGTCCAAGATTAGATTAAATGGAAAAAAAATAATATAATTACAATTTAAAATAAGTTAAATAGATAATATAACCATAAAAATAAATTAGATTAAAAGGTAGTTTTGAATTAAAATGCAAAATTTGTGAATATTCATCAAATAAATCTTTATCCGAAAACTACCGAAATTTTAAAAAAAGATAATATTTATGTCCCAATTCTAAATAAGAATTTTAATTTGTCAAATGGAATATATAAAAGTGACAAAAATTAGATTTAAAAGGTTTCACCATCAAAATGTGGTAAATCAACCACATAAAGAATATTTGAGTATTTCATGCTTAAAATCAGATTCTTTCTTATATTAATCCTCTATAATTTATTGGATAAATGTAAAATCATTTAAAAAACATGTGTAATCATATTTCAGTTTGTTATTTTCATTCCTAGTAATATAATGGCTAGTCTTTAACTACCATTTAAATAATAAAATTATTATATTATTTTTTCCATATAACTCATTGTTGTGTGAAACGAAATATTTCAAAGAAACCCCTAATTGGGTGTTGATTATGCTATCAAACATAGAATCTATGGAAATTAAAATTAATATTTAATTCGAAAATGTTATTAAATATGAAAATTTAATATTATTTTTTTACTTGGGATGTTACAACCTTCCCCCCTTTTAGGAATTCCATCCTCAAAATTTTAATATTGGGCTCAGAATCTTCATTAAATGTCCCACATCAAAAAAAGATTCAACACCACTATCACTTTATAAGAATGAGAGAGAAATAAAAGTGTCACATGAGATAACCCATACAAGGAATCCTTGAAAACATGATTATGGAGGACAACCTAAGTGTCATGTTTTGACAGAATGTGATAGAAATCATGATTAGGATAAATTTATCTAAATAAATCCCCAAACAAGTTATAGGTTAAATGGTCTTTCATTTCCCAGTAGAACTAGAAAATAAACAAAAGTTTAATTTTATGATTCATTTAATTAAATATGAGAAATTATATATGATATTGATTGAAAAAATAAGGTAAAATAATTACTTTTAAAGTAAAGATTCATCCTTTAATATGTTTATACCAAAAACATATCCTTTCATCAAATGATGAGTAATTAAAATGAATTGGTCACACCTGAAATTTGAGAATCAAATTCTAGAGAACCAGATAATCCAAACAACTTAGAACCATATATTTCTCCTATCTTTGGACAATATATGAAACAAAAATGGTTAGTACAAGATCGGATAATATCCAAAAAGATAATCTTTTCTTAAAGCATTCTACTCTTAATCTTAAAAATTGAAAAAACAATACCAAAAGCTACAAAAGACCATTCAATAAACAATTGTTATTAATGTTCTCCAAAATAATCCATACTACATTTGAAACAAATAATTTAAAAGGATTTAACCACATAGTCTTCCACAAAAATCATATCATTAATCTCCAAATAACATTGGATACACGTAATGTCTCACGCTGAAATTTAATTAACCTAATCACATATTTTCTATGATAGGATAATAATTTTGATAAATAACCCAAATCTCTATATGTCTTTAATAAAACATAGATTGTTCCAAAATATAATTCCAACCATTACTCCACAAATAAAATAACAAAGTATTCTAATTTCCTTATGCATATACTATTCCCAATTGAAAGAACATCTTCCAATATAACCATTGTCACTTAATCACAAAATCGTTTTCCAATACTAAGGATATCTATTTGATAAAAAATATTTTCCTAAAATTAACTTATTCTTGATTTATATCATCATTTGACTACAAAGAATAAGTGATACTAAGCATTAGCTTCGCATAGGCCAGTGGCATGTGATTCACCCTTGTCGCCCTTCGGTTGTGTGTTTGATTATTGTGGAATTGCTGAACATGACAGGTTGTCTACCATATTATGTGTTGTTCACTTTTATAAAACTCAAATATAACCCTAAGATGATTTAACCTCAATGGTTTTCTTATACATATCATTTTCTTCCAAACTCATAATGACCTCAATATCATAAATCAATGGAGTCTTATATATATTGACAATTTTTTTACCTCCATAAAATAACACTATTATCAGATAAATAATATCGTACCATGATCATGTTGTCCAACCCATTTCATCTTTATCATGTTCACATAGATAGATGGTCTATGCATTGAAAAAATGATTTAGAGATCCTTCAAAATCATCTTCTTCATTTATCCAAATACACCTCATACAACATGGGTCATATATGTGCTCACATAATAATAGTTTCAGAAAATAATCATGTATGAAATATTATTTCAAAATATCTGATTCAAATTTCTTTATATAAAAGGGTTATACCATGTTTGAGTTAAAAAATTCAATCAATGGTTCTTTTAAAATACCATATGTATGTAATGAAAGACTATAATTTAAAAGTAAATATTAATAGGTAGTGCAATGGTGTCCGTCTTCATCACCTTTTTGAAAATCATAATATGTTTCAAAATATTGTGATATGGTAAAATATATGAAAATAATTTGATTATATTTACCTTTCTTTAAAATATAAGAATATTATAAAATAGTATTTGGTTAAATACAAACTATGAACACCCTGATTTTTATTACAAAATTAAACATAATTTATTACATAAACATCACTTGATACAACATAGAAGATCGAGAGGAATTGTGTCTTTAGGGATTAGGATAATTAAATAACAACTTAAAACATGAAATACAATATCTTTATTGAAAACTTCCTTTACAGGACCACTACATTCCCTCATACTTAGGGTTTCATGGGATAACCTGAAGACATGCATAAGAAAAGGGTGAGCTATAAAGACCAATAAGGGAATAATCATAGAATTACATGAGTAATAAAATACATGTTAGAAAATAGGCATATCAACATAGCACAAGAGAATCATAAACATAAAGGCATGATAAAGCATGATAATCATAACATGGAAATGTAGCAACAACACTTAACATGGAATTAGCATGAGCCAAGGCTCATTGCACATGGAGCATAAGTAAACCCTCATTACATATGAAGAACGAGTAAACCCTCATTGAATTGGAATTATCATGAGTAAACACCCATTTTACATGACATATCATGATAATATACATTACCCATTTCATTGGAGCGCTATCAGGGCACAACCTTATTAAACAATTCATTTCATGCTTAAGTGTGCGACACAGATATTAATACATTGAATCATTCAACATAATCTTTTATTCCATAGTAAACTAATGTGGAATAAATACATGAAACTATTTAAACAATATGTTGATGTGCATAAAATTGAATACCCTCGATAGAGAAATGGTCATGGTATTCACTGCAAAATGAATTTGGCTTGGAAAAGCGCGGTGCAATTTCTGCAGTATAACGGCGTGACATTAGAAATCGTATTAAATTAGTTAATGATAGAGAAAGGGGTGTATCATCATATTTACATGACATGGACAGTAAGGGGGTCATATAGATACATGTCCCAATAAATTTAATGGAATTTAGATTCATGATACAAAAGAATTTCTTGAATGTAAATGAGGGGAGAGAATTTCTTTCAAAATTTCGGCATAGTAACGAGTGTACATTAGAGGCATTTAATGAGAGATAAAGGGGTGTCACATCATTCAAACATAAATAGGTTAGTATGGGGGCGTTGAGAAACCATACCCCAACATTTATTATTGCAATTAAAAGGGAATAACAAATTAAAGAATATTGGACAAAAATGAGAAAGGAAAAAAAACCCTTACTTGGAAGTGTGCTTCTAAAGGCTTGATAGAGGCTTGAGAGGGGATTCTTGGGAGATGGTGGAACCTTGAGAGGATTATAGAGAGAGGAGGTCAGAGGTTGGACAAAATCCAAAGGCTTTGAGTGAGGAGGAAGTGGGATATTGGGTGGGTTTATATAGGAAAGGTGAGGCAATTCTTTATTATTTAGGTTTGGGACACCTCACATTAAACTAATCCAGACCAAAAACCACCCCATGGTTTCTGGAAAAGGGAAGTGGAAAACAATATTTTATAAGGGGAAAGTTCTAAATTCTTTAAATAAATGGTATTTATTATGTGGATATGAGTCACACTCCCAAGGAAAACAATTTAGAAAGACAAAATGTTTAATAAGTCTTGAAGGGTCCACTAAAGCTTTGTAACATTAATAAAAAAACCCAAAATCACATTATTTTAAGGGTAAAAAATATATTTGAAGATCAAAAATATTATATTATTCTATTACATCACTGTTGGGAAATTATTATATCATAAAACACATTATATATTTAAACGGTATTTAATTTTTACCCAAAAATTTGATTTTCTCAGAAAATTATGAAAAATTTCCCATTGGATAATTTTGATATCCTAATTCAAGAAATAATATTCATTTTATATAAATAATTTTCTAAATATGCTAATTTTATCTTTTAGAATAAAAACCAACATTTATCGAAAATTCATGGGTTTTGACAAAAATGGCTTTCAAACCTTAATAAAAATTACAATTGCATTCATAAAATTATACAATCATTTATATTTAATAAAAATTAATTAAATAATAATAATAATATTTTATTAAAATTTTATTTAATTCAAAAATTCATTAATTCATCAAATATATTTCTTAGTTGAACATTAACTAAAAATACTATTTGTGCTTTAAAAACTATATACAAGGTAACAATAATAAAATGAAGGTATATTCATTATTATATACAAAAATATTGTACATAACCATAATACTATGGTCTTGTTGCATAAGACCTTATAAAACTCGCATAAGACCAAAGAGTAAGTTGTGCAATGGTGACAGACTCTTGGTGTGGCTCGGATAACATTTCCTGGGTGGTAATCTCTATCAACATACACTTCTCTCATAGGCAGTCACGCTTGAGCTTCAAATATTAGAGCTTGGCTTGGGCTTGGTCAAGCGCGAAGCCCAAAGAAGCAAACTCCTTTCCAAGCTCTGACAAATGGGCTTCGTATGGGGAACGTTTACTGGATGAGGTCATCACTTCCTTTGTCTGAGTAAATTAGATTTATTATAGCCCTATTTTTATACTAAACATCTGATCACTATTTAACAGCTATATTAGAAATAGTCACAATTATTAACAGTATTTTAAAGGCCATAAACATAAAACCATAGATTTTGACATTTTATATAAACATTTTACATAAACAGACATTTAATTAGTTCAAGAGGGATTTACATTAATGAATGTTTGGGTTGTTACAATCTTCCCCCTTAAGAAATTTCATCCTCAAAATTTTTTTTATCTCATAAAAACAGATGTAGCTAAATTTGCTTCATCATTTCCTCAGATTCCCATGTTGCCTCTTCAAAATTTTGGTTCTCTTCAACACCTTGATGAGGGGCATTATCTTATTTCTTAGAACATTTTCTCTACGATCTAAGATCTCCATTGGTTGCTCCTCATAAGAAAGATCATCCTCTAACTGTGCCACCTTTGAAGAGATTACATGTGAAGGGTCTGGTATGTATGTCCTCAACAGGGATACATGAAAGACATCATGTACATTGTCCATTATAGGTGGATGTGTTAGTTGATAGGCCACAATCCTGACATGATCCATAATCTCGATGTGGCTGATGTACCTTGGACTTAACTTCCCTTTCTTTCTAAACCTCATGACCTTGTACCACGGAGATATGCGTAGAAATACCATGTCTCCAACTTTAAACTCAAGGTCTCATCGATGGTTATTTTCATAACTATTTTGTCAACTCTAGGTTGTCTTGATATGTTGCTAAATGGTTTTAACCTTCTCTACCATTTCTTCGACCATTTCTGGTCCACGTAGCTTACGCTCACTAACCACATCCCAACACACCAGTGTTATGAACCTTTTTTCATAAAGGGATTCATATAGTGCCATTTGGATTCTCTAGTGGAAACTGTTATTATAAGAGAACTCAACCAGAGGAAGATGTTGGTCCCATCCTCCTTTACAGTCTATTGATCATGCTCTCAACATGTCCCCATGTGTTTGGATAGTCCGCTTAGATTGGCCATTAGATTGAGGATGATAGGTGGTACTGAAGTTCAATTAAGTATTCAGAACATGTTGAAGAATCATCGAAAACATAGAGGTGAATCGTGGATCTATATTAGACACAATAGATATTGGTACTCCATGAAACCTTACCACTTCACAGATATATATCTGTTCTTGTTGATCTAATGAGAAATCCTCTTGAATAACAATGAAGTGTACGACCTTTATAAGATGATCCACAACAACCCAGATTGTATTGTTGCCTTTGGATGCCTTTGGAAGTCTTGCGACAAATTCCATGGTGATATTATCCCATTTACATTCTGGTATGGGAAATGGTTGCATCATCCCCTTAGACTTCTGCCTCTCTCCCTTCACTTACTGACACACCAGGCACTTTGATATATATTCAACGATCTCTTTATTCGTATTATCCCACTAATAATGCTCTCGATGTTCTTGATACATCTTTGTGTTTCCTAGGTGAATAGAGAAATTTTAACTCTGTGCGTCATCCAAAAGTTCCTTCTTCAGCTCTGAACATGAAGGAACACATAGTCCTTTCCCAAATCTCACAATTCCTTCTTCATTAACATTAATCTTCGAGGATTTCCCTTTCCCAATTGCTTCCAATTTTTCCAAAATTCCCACATCATCATTTTGAGCATCCTTTATCCATTCCAAAAGTGACAGTTGAGCAATCATTTGTGAATGGATTCATGATGTTCCCTTTTTTATGATTCCCATGTCCATCTTCATCAAATCTAAGAATTTTGGATCCTTTTTAGTTCTCATCAATGATAGAATTACTATGTACTTTCTACTTAGGTCATCCTCCACCTTGTGCACTTTCCCAGGGTGGTAATGGATTGAGTAGTCATAGTCTTTGATCAGTTCTAACCATCTTCATTGGCGCGTGTTCAACTCTTTCTATGTGAATATATACTTGAGGATTTTGTGGGCCGTATATATTTCAAACATCTCCCCAAAGAGATAATGCTGCAAAATTTTCAAAGATAAGATCATTGCAGCCAACCTGAGGTAATGTGTTGGATATTTATGTTCATGAACATTCAATTTCCTCGAAGCATAGGCAATGACTTTGTCATTTTTCATTAAAACACATCCAATGCCCTTCTTCAAAGCATCCCTAAAAACCACAAAAAGTTCACTACTTCTAGGTAAAGTGAGCATGGGCACAGTGATAAGCCTCCTTTTCAACTCCTTGAAGATTTCATCACATTCATCAATCCAAGAAAAATTTACTCCCTTCTAAGTTAGCTTTGTAATAGGGTTGCACAATCGTGAAAAATTTCTCAAAAATCATCGATAAAATCCAGCTAACCCCAGGAATCTACGGATATCCTTTATCGATGTTGGCCTCAGCTATCCCTCGATTTCATATTTTTAGGAGGGATCCACAAATATCTAATTTTTGGTGATGATATGGCCCATGAATGAGACCTCCTTCAATAAGAACTCACACATGTTGTAAATTTTATAGATCTTATCCTTCCGCAAGGTCTCTAGTATAGTTCTTAGATAATCTTCATGATCCTCCTTGGTTTTGGAGTATATCAGAATATCATCTATAAATGCTACCACCAATTTGTCAAGGTAACTATAAATAATCGATTCATCAAGTCCATAAATATTGGTAGAGAATTTGTTTGTCTGAAAGGCATTACTATGAATTCATAGTGCCTGTATCTTTTATAAAAAGAGTTCTTGGGGATATCTTCCTTCGTCACCCTTACTTGATAATATCCTGACCGCAAATCCACCTTGGAGAAGTATTGTTCTCCACACAGCTGATCGAAAAAATTCATTAATTCGTGGGAGAGGATACATGTTCATTATCACGATTTTTTTAAGCTCACAATAATTGGTGCAAAGGCGCATTAACCCATCCTTCTTCTTGACGAAGAGGACTGGTGTACCCCATGGTGAAGCACTTCGGCATATAAAACCTTTATCCAGAATCTCCTACAGTTGTTTCTTTAGCTCTTCAAGCTCCAAATCATCCATTCTATATAGATTCTTTTATATTGGCAGTGCCCCAGGTGTAAGATCAATTAAGAATTCAACATCTATTCTAGGTGGAAGACCATTAAATTCATTAGGAAACACATTAGAGAATTCCATCATAATATGCATGTCTTCTAGGATGGTTTCCTCCTTAGAATAAATCATCTGAGACAGATACACATGCTCATAGAATAAAAATATCCACGCTTGAGATGATAGAGCTAAATAAGGGTCATCATCCTCCTTGCACTTGTAAAGAATCCGGGGTTGATTCACCCCATATAGAGTTATTTTTCTCTCATAGAAACTTATATTGTCTATATATAAGGAAACCCAATCCATGCCAAGAAATGAATCAAATTCTACCAGAGGTAGTATGAAGAGGTTCACTAAGACGTTTAATCCATAGATTATGATAGGGGAGGAGTCATATTCATGGGATACATTGATTTCCCCATTTCCATACTCACCAACATCTTCACTTCCATGATTTGTGGTGGTGCTGGGATTGTTCTACTAATCTTTCGAGATATAAAAGAATGCATAGAACTCGAATCAAAAAGTACATTCGATATTCTTGAATGAATAAAAATTTTACCTTTCACCACATCATTGTTAGTGTTCACTTCAGCAGTAGTGATGGAAAAATCTCGCCCTTTCTACCTTGGAGGTTGTTGGTTGCTTCCGAAAACATTTCTTTCCTAGGACAGTGATGTAAAATATTCCTCGGTTCATTGTAGTTGTATAAATGAACCACGTTTTGAGGTTCGAATGGGGCATTCCTACAGTTTTTCACAGTGGCGGGTCTTTCTTGCCAATAGTTAATGGTCTGGTGCCCATTTCTTCAACACCTAAAGCATTTCCTTGTCCTATTCCGAAAATTTTTTGGGTGCTTCTTTAGGCACCTTTGACAAGTGGGGTGATGGATCCTCTAACCACCATTGGATTTATCTATCGGACTGCCAGCATTGAGCTCAATCATACTTTTCTTATCCCCATGATACCCCTAATATTCTCCGATCACCATTTCGACCTTGAGGGAACATCATACAATTTTCCCATAGCTATCAAAGTCACGGATCTCCAGTGCTTTCCACAGGCTAGGTTTCAGACCACCAAATAAGCGATCAACCTTGTATTTAGGGGTAATAACAAAGTTGAAGGCATATCGTGAAATCCTTGTGATGTTTTCCTCGTACGGTCTGACAGATTCGTCTTTTTTTCCTTATGGTCAAGGAAGTCCCATTCCAACTTATGCAGGAGGGTGTGTGGAAAAAATTTATCAAAAAACATCTCCGTAAATCCTTCCATTCCAATGCCTCGATCTCATCCTTAGGCTTCCTATTTTTTATCAACATCCACCATTGATCAGCTTCACCCTCAATACGATAAGTAGCTAGGAGAACCTTCTCTTGTTCAGAACATTGAAGGATGGAGGATATTTTTTAATGGATTTGATTTATTGTTCAGTGATTGAGGGATTATATGATTCATTAAAAGTAGGAGGCTTTTTTCTCATGATGCTCTCGATAGTGACTTTTTCTTTATTGGGGGTGGGGGGGGGGGGTTGAACATTCCTCTTGACCCATGTTTCTATTCAATGATTGAATTAGCTGAAAGGGAATCATGACAAAGTTCACGATTCCCTCTCCCATTTGATTGGGCATCTCGTTAGTACAGTCATCACATTGATCTTCACATCGGTTGTTAGCCCGAGTCCCCCTATTACCGGCCATTGGCTGGAATAAAAAGAGTGTTAGGGGAAACACATAAAGGGTAATCCAAGGAAAAAAATTTACTTATAAATAACTTTTATTTCCTTAACATATTAATATATTGGAATCAGTATATGTTATCCATGATCTACATTCTAACATATATTCTTAGGGAATTTTTTTCTATTATTAATGGTTCATACTATGATTATGAATTTACAAAAGCATATCCCCTGGGAGTGTCGTAACCAATAGTGCCGCAAGGCCTGTTGTCATGCTCCAGTTCTTGTTCGAGTCCAGCTCAATGCAGTGTTTTTGGGTTTTACCACTAGGATACATCTGTGACAGAGCTTCCTCTACCTGCTCATATCCAGACATGGATATATTTTCTTGATAAACAACTTACTCAATACTCACCAAAACATAGGGATGTTTTAATTATACATAGTCTTGTCTCGAAGGCATTAATAGGGTTTTTTAATCATAATTCCAAAATTAACTAAACCTACCCTCTGATATCAACTATGAAAACCCTTCTTTTTATTACACAATTAAACATAATTTATTACATAAAACTCACTTTATACAACATAGAAGATTGAGATTTCTAGTGTCTTTGGGGCTTAGGATCATTAAATAACAACTTAAAACAAGAAATACAACATCTTTATTGAAAATATCATTTACATGATCACTACATTCCCTTGTACTTATCATTGCATGGGATAACCTGAGTACATGAATAAGAAAAGGTTGAGCTATAAAGCCCAGTAAGGGAATAATCATAGAATAACAAGAGGAATAAAATAAATGTTAGATAATAGGAATATAAATAGAGCACAAGAGAAGAATAAACATAAAGGCATGATAAATAATGACAATCATAACATGGAAATGTGGAAACAACACTTAACATGGAATTAACATGAGCCCAGGCTCATTGCACAAGGAGCTATAGTAAAACCTCATTGCACATGAAGCACGAGTAAACACTCGTTGCACTTTAATTAGCATGAATAAACACCCATTTCACATGAAATATCATGATACTATATTTTACCCAATTCATTAGAGCGCTATAAGGGCGCATCGTTCTTAAACATTTCATTTCATGCATAAGTGTGCCACATGGATAAAAAAATTAATCATTCAACAGAATATTTTATTCCACGATGAAAAAATGTTTAATACGTACATGAATCTCTTTAAAAAATATGTAAAAGTTCATAACGGTTAATACCCTTGATAGAGAAATGGCCATGGTATTCACTACACAATTACTTTGTCTTGGAAAACTGCCGTGAAATTTCGGCAGAATAACAGCGTGACATAAGAACTCAAAAAATTGGTTGATGAGAGAGAAAGGGGTGTCTCATCATATTTTCATGAAATGGACAGTAAGGGGGTCATATAGATACATGTACCAACAAATGTAATGGAATTTATATTCATGATACAAAATAATGGATTGAATGTAAATGAGGGGAGAGAAATACCTTTCCGAATTTCGGAATAGTAACATGTGTACATTGGAGGCATTTAATGGGAGATAAAGGGGTTTCCCATCATTCAAACATAAAGAGGGAAGTATGGGGGAGGTGCCAAACCATACCCAAACATTTATAATTTAAATTAAAAGGGAATTAACAATTTATATAATATTGGAAAAAAATGAGAAAGGAAGAAAACCCCTTACTTGGAAGTATACTTCTAAAGGCTTGAGAGAGGCTTCAGAGAGGATTCTGGGGAGGTAGGAACACATTGGGAGGATTCTAGAGAGGGGGGGAGAGGTTGGACTAACTCCAAAGGCTTTGATTGAGGAGTAAGTGGGATCTTGGGTGGGATTATATAGGATATGTGAAGGAATTATTTATTATTTACGTTTGTGACACCTCACATTATATTAATCCAAACCACAAACCAGGCTATGGTTTTTGCCCATGGTTTTTGGAGAATAGAAGTGGAGAAAAATATTTTATAAGTCCAATTTCCTAACTTCATAAAATATTGTGGTTGCTTATGTGGAGATGAGTCACACTCCCAAGGAAAACAATCTAAAAAGACAAAATGTTTAATAATTCTTGAAGGGTCCACTAATACTTTGTAAAATAAATAAATAAATACCAAAATAAAGTTATTTTAATGGTAAAACATATATTGGCCGAAATTAATGTTTATAGTATTTTATTAAATTACTATTGGTTCATTATGATGTCATAAAACACATTATATATTTAAATGGTATTTAATTTTTACCCAAAAATTGGATTGTCTCATAAAATTATGAAAAATTAACCATATTTATAATTTTGACATCTTGATTCCAAAAATAATATTCATTTTATCTAATTTTTTTTTAAATATATGTTAAATTTTATTTTTAAAATAAAAACCAACATTTCTAATAAATTCTTGGGTTTTGAAAAAAATGGATTTTAATCCTTAATAAAAATTATAATTGCATTCATAAAAGTATATGATTATTTATATTTTAATAAAATAATTTAATTGTAATAATAATATTTTATTAAAATTTTATTTAATTCAAAAATAAATTAATTTATCAAAATAGATTTCTTAGTTGAACATTAACTAAAAATACAGTTTGTGATTTAATAACTATTTACAAGGTAACAATAATAAATTGAAAGTATATTCATTATTATGTACAAAAATAATATACATAACCATAAAACTATTTTCATTTTACATAACCCCTTATATCACCCACATAAAACTGAAGAGTATGGTGTGCGATGGTGACAGACTCTTGGGGTGGCTCGGATAACATTGCCCGGGCGGTAATCTCTATCAACTTCCACTTCTCTCGTAGGTAGTCTCGCGCGAGCATAACATATTTAAGATCAGCTTGGGATTGGTCAAGAGAGAAGCACAAATACACAACCACCTTTCCGAGCACTGACAAATGGGCTTTGTATGGGGCACATCTATAAGATGAGGCCATCGTTTCCTTTATCTGAGTAAATTGGATTTATTAAAGCCCTATATTTATACTACTTATGTGATCATTGTTTAACGACTATATTAGCAACGGTCACAATTCTTAACAGTATTTTAAAAACCAAAAAAATAAAACCATTGATGTTGAAATTTTATATAATCATTTTACATAAATAGATATTTAATTAGATTAAGAGGGATTTCCATTAATGAACATTAGGGTCATTACAAAAACAATGATCCATGGTGGTATCGATGTATAGAGGAGGTGTTTTATATTTCAAACCATTTCTTTTAAGTGATGTGTATGTTGGAAAATGTTTCGTAATCTTCTGGACATGACTTTTCAATAATTATTGCAAGAAAGTCATCTAGAAGGGATATTAATGTCATTTGAGATCCTCCTCATTCCATTTGTAACAGACTTCCATTATTTGAAAATGTTACATAATAAGGTTTTAACATAAGGAGTAGACCTGGATACTAACCATGGGTCTAACAAAAACTCTTAATCCCAAATGTTGTCTAAACCGTCCTATGATAACATATATAAGGCATAACTTTAAACATTAAATAATCATGAATTATGATAATAATTCACATTGATGATCTTTTCAGGTTTAGAGTTTTATAGAATTAAGCCATAGCTATTATATTACATCTCAAATATTATAAATTATACACTTCTACTGAGTATATATTTTTTCACAATATTAAAACTTATTAAATAGAAAAAAACAATTCTTTTCTTGATATCAATCTTCTTTAAATATTCCTTTCTATTACCCTTCATTATACCCTATGGGAAATGTTTAAAAACATGGGATGAGAATAAAAAGATCAGTAAGGGTTATAAATAAAGAAATTAAACATTAATCCATCAATATATACAAAACATTGTTGTACCTCTCGTTCCCCTCGTTGTTTGATTTTCATGATCACAATCACCTTTTTGTTTATCTAACATTGTTTTTAAGTGTTGTGGATGATTGGCACAAGATTGCCAAAGGATTGGCCCAAGAAAGCTGGCAAAGTGGACTGAAATTCAGTCCACCGGCCAACCGGTGTGATAGCACCGGCCAGCCGGTGGACCTGGCAGAGGCATTGCCCACTGCCAGGTTCCACCGGTCAGCCGGTGGCTTGACCACCGGCCAGCCGGTGGCATCCAGTCAATAGTGGTTGCTACTGTCTCACCACCGGCCAGCCGGTGGCTCCTCCACCGGTCAGCCGGTAGAGCCTGGACCAAATCTCCTTCTCAACATCCAAGGCACCGGCCAGCCGGTGGCCCTGCACCGGCCGGCCGGTAGCCCAGTCAAACTAGTCGTTGGCTTTGACCAGTCAACTCTCTTTTGGCCTCCAACGGCTCCGAGGACTTCTCCAACGGCTCTGAAGGCTCCCCAAGGGTTCCATGCCTATAAATAAAGGCCAAGAAAGCCCCGGACACCTACCGGATCATATACAAAGCCCACGGACACGTTGTTCATCATTTGGCGTACCTCCGGCGGACTTCCTTCAAGGAACCCACCTTGCTCCAACAACTTCCACATCCAAGGAGCTCCTTCAAAGAAGCTTGGAAGCGGCCTTCAACATCTCCAATCAATCAAAGGCACCCAAGACTTCCTCCATTATGGTTTTTCATTCTTTATTTATTTTGAGCTTAATTTGGGTTTGTGTCTACAAACCACTCTATTTCTCATCCCCCCTTTCTTTTGTGTTTCACATCACCATTAAGGTGTGAAGAGGTTTCTTCAAGCCTTTCCTTTTAAAAGGCTTGTGTCACCGGTGAGCTAGCCTTCACCCATTAAAAAGGCTAGTGGGTTCTTGCTAAACCATTAAAAGCAAGTGGGTTCTTGCTCAACCACAAAAATCAAGCTGTAATAGGTCCTAGTGCTACCTCAAAGCCTAGTGGGTTTCTTGCTAAAACCATTGAAAAGCAAGCGGTAGGAATCTCTCAACGGTTGAGTTGGGAGCGGAGACGTAGGCCGGGTTTTGGCCGAACTCCGTTATCAATTTTGTGTGTCTTGCCTCTTTATTTCCGCTGCACTTCAACTTTGATTTTTAATTTGTCAATATTTTTTAAAAGGCAATTCACCCCCCGTCTTGCCATCACTTCGCTTTTGTTCCGACTCAACAATTGGTATCAAAGGGACGTATTTGAATAATTCCCTAACCGGTTTCCAATTTAAGATCCTTTTTTTATGGCTTCTACCGCTTCTTCCTCTCAATCCCCCGAAGGACATTCATTGGGTCGTGCTCCATTGTTTGATGGAACCGACTATACTTTTTGGAAAACCCGCATGTCAACTTTTCTTAAAAGCATTGGTTATCCAATTTTTAAAATTGTTATGCAAGGATTTTCCCTCTCCTCTCCCGATGAGTCTAAATGGACCCCCAATGACATTGCTTATTTTGAGCTTGATGGAAAAGCCATGAACGCTCTTCATTGTGGTCTTGACCGTAATGTTTTAAATTGCATTTCTACTTGCACTACTTCTTACGATCTTTGGAAATTTTTAGAACTAACCTATGAAGGTACTAGCGAGGCTCCAAAGCAAGAATCCGATCAAAAGCAAGAACCCGATGAAAAATCCGTGCCCAATTGCCCACTCCACAAGAAAAGGGCCAAGAAAAAGAAAAAGAAGAAGGCTTCAAAGGCATCTTGGAGTGATAGCTCCACCTCTTCATTCTCCTCCTTCTCCTCGAGCGACCAAGGTAAAAAATTCCTAATGGCAAATCATGAGGTATCATCTTCCGACTCTTCTTCCTCGTCTTCTAGTTCTTCTAATTCTTCCAATCATCTTTCTTATGAAGAACTCTCACACACTAGAGACCAACTAGAAAAAGGTTTTCATGAACTCTCTTCAAAATTTGTTGCTTTGAAAAAGAATTTCAAAAAACTCTCTTCCGAAAAAGAACAACTTCTCAAAGAGAAGGAAGAGATGTCCCTCAAAATCCAAAATTTCCCAAATGTTGATTCCATGGAATCAACCATCAAAGACCTAAGGGAATCCCTAGCCAAGTTCACCCAAGGTGAACAAAATTTGTCCAAACTCTTAGGTTCTCAACGAGTATCTAGAACCACCAATGGACTTGGCTACACCAATATAGCTTCCTCCTCCCATGCACCCACCGTTTTTGTAAGGGGGAGCTCTAGTTATAAATTTTGCAATTATTGCAAAAAACACGGGCACATGATATATGAATGTAATTGCAAAAACGCCCGGTATGGTAGGCCCAAATCGATTTTTTATTCGGATGAATTCTATAGGAGAAGACCCGCTACAAGGCAAGTGTGGATTGAAAAATCCCTCTTAGCGAGTCTCTCTGGGCCTAAAATTGTCTCTTTTCAAAATCCCTCTCCCCAGTGACTTTTTGTTTTTATTTAGGGGGAGTTAGGATCTTTTAAGCTTTTTTGTGTATTCAAAATTTTTCCTTTCAATTTCAACACTTGGTTTTAAATTTTCAATTCTTTTTTGATTCAAAACTCTCAATTTCAAAAATTTCATTTGGTTTCAAATTTCAAAATTCAATTGGTTTTTGATTCAAAACATTCAATTCAAACTGTTATTCAAATTTTTCAATTTAATTTTCAAAAATTCCAATTGATTTAAAAAAATCTAGTTTTTCAAACATTTCCCTCAATCAAATTTTTATGCCCCACGCTATTTTGATAATCACAAAGGGGGAGAAATTTCTTGATTGATTGGGGGAGAATCCTTTTCATCATGCTTTGCATTTCCATTCAATTTCAGTATTTTACATTAATTGTTTTGGTGATTGTGATCATCAAAATAGGGGGAGATTGTTGTACCTCTCGTTCCCCTCGTTGTTTGATTTTCATGATCACAATCACCTTTTTGTTTATCTAACATTGTTTTTAAGTGTTGTGGATGATAGGCACAAGATTGAAAAAGGATTGGCCCAAGAAAGCTGGCAAAGTGGACTGAAATTCAGTCCACCGGCCAACCGGTGTGATAGCACCGGCCAGCCGGTGGACCTGGCAGAGGCATTGCCCACTGCCAGGTTCCACCGGTCAGCCGGTGGCTTGACCACCGGCCAGCCGGTGGCATCCAGTCAATAGTGGTTGCTACTGTCTCACCACCGGCCAGCCGGTGGCTCCTCCACCGGTCAGCCGGTAGAGCCTGGACCAAATCTCCTTCTCAACATCCAAGGCACCGGCCAGCCGGTGGCCCTGCACCGGCCGGCCGGTAGCCCAGTCAAACTAGCCGTTGGCTTTGACCAGTCAACTCTCTTTTGGCCTCCAACGGCTCCGAGGACTTCTCCAACGGCTCCGAAGCCTCCCCAAGGGTTCCATGCCTATAAATAAAGGCCAAGGAAGCCCCGGACACCTACCAAATCATATACAAAGCCCACGGACACGTTGTTCATCATTTGGCGTACCTCCGGCGAACTTCCTTCAAGGAACCCACCTTGCTCCAACAACTTCCACATCCAAGGAGCTCCTTCAAAGAAGCTTGGAAGCGGCCTTCAACATCTCCAATCAATCAAAGGCGCCCAAGACTTCCTCCATTACGGTTTTTCATTCTTTATTTATTTTGAGCTTAATTTGGGTTTGTGTCTACAAACCACTCTATTTCTCATCCCCCCTTTCTTTTGGGTTTCACATCACCATTAAGGTGTGAAGAGGTTTCTTCAAGCCTTTCCTTTTAAAAGGCTTGTGTCACCGGTGAGCTAGCCTTCACCCGTTAAAAAGGCTAGTGGGTTCTTGCTAAACCATTAAAAGCAAGTGGGTTCTTGCTCAACCACAAAAAGCAAGCTGTAATAGGTCCTAGTGCTACCTCAAAGCCTAGTGGGTTTCTTGCTAAAACCATTGAAAAGAAAGAGGTGGGAATCTCTCAAAGGTTGAGTTGGGAGCGGAGACGTAGGCCGGGTTTTGGCCGAACTCCGTTATCAATTTTGTGTGTCTTGCCTCTTTATTTCCGCTGCACTTCAACTTTGATTTTTAATTTGTCAATATTTTTTAAAAGGCAATTCACCCCCCGTCTTGCCATCACTTCGCTTTTGTTCCGACTCAACAAACATAAGTTCATTAACATACCTCGTGAAATCATAAGATTTATGAATAACATAATGAAATCATAAATCATAAAGGTATCTATTGGAATCCATAGCATACTTATGTTGAATCTTTCATAGCTACGTAGAGAGTTGCATTTAGAATACCCATTATAGAATATTCTATAAATCTCTTTGGGGAAAAATTAACATTTACCTCCATCATGTTACCCAATGCATTGGAGAGAAATATTGGGATCATCTACCTATGTTTTATCACAGAACCACTTGTATTTGTAAAAAATGAACAAGAACCATAACATAATCCTAACACATAAATTGTCATAAAAGAAAGATAATATTTCCAAATTTCAATGACAATAGAACATTTAAATATATTGACATAATGAATCCATTTTCAAAACCATTTTCAATATGAAAATATGTAAAATTATTATATGGTATTCATTTTCCTTCTAAAAAAATTAGGGCTTGTTAAAGAAGCGAAATATCAAATAATGCTCATGACAGAAGAAAGTTCATTGTTGTCTTATATTATTAAAAGAAAAATCCTTTTTGTAATTTAGTAAAAGGCTTTATAAAAAAATATTCCTTTTGAATAAAATTAATTATAAAAGGGTTTTATTATACATCATATAAAATAAAGTCGTGTATAAATTGAAATATGCCTTAATGAAAAGAGATTGAGACGAAGGTCCTCAAAAAGATAATTGTGTAAATAAAGTAGATGTATTATGTGTATTTACAATAAATATAGATAAATCAAACATAAATACATGATAAGAAATAAAATTTTATTTCCCACATAATTATATTATGAAATAATAAAGAAGTAGAAGATCAACCCAAAGAAATGAAATTCGGTTAAGATGTTCACTTACCTCATGTCCCACATGACTCGTTCATTCATTAATAAATTGAATAAT
This sequence comes from Viscum album, assembly GCA_963277665.1. NCBI lineage: Eukaryota > Viridiplantae > Streptophyta > Magnoliopsida > Santalales > Viscaceae > Viscum > Viscum album. Next base: position 1,874,122,754 of record OY728137.1, on the reverse strand, counting down.
ACGCTAATGTTAATTTATAATTTCTTCAAATCATTTTTCATAATTATTATTCCTTTTATATAACTTATTACTACTTTATAAACATTACTTAATCATTTAAGTTAACAAAGTTTAATTTTCAATATTTGGTACTCGAGTCAAAACTGATCTTCTTATAATTACATGTTATCCATGTGTTCAAAAGAAAATTATCTCTAGAGTGATATTGATTATTTATATATCATATATATTCGGTATATATATGTATTTATAGTAGTGCATAACAATTGGAGGTATGAAATGAAATTCACCCTTCATGGAGATGGTATGTCGTACGTATGCTTGAACGCTACTTTCATTTCTATTTGGTATTTAATTGAATGTAAACATAATGATATATTGGTATATTATAATTCCATTATAATATAATATATAACTTCATTAACTCCATCCTTTATACGATCCACATATTGAATGAATGAGTCATACCACTTTGAGGGGGTGGTAGTCTGCACTTCGTCAAATGAAATTATCGTATTTACCCATTATGGAAGCCACAATGGTATTCTATAAATTAAAAATAAATAATCATAGGGATTGGATAAATATAATAGATATAACATATAAATGAAGTTCCATGATAATGGCCACCATGTGATGCGGTAGAGGATATTGGAACAATCATCGTTTCGTGGGGCAGCAGTTCACCATCCACGGAAACAGTATGTTCGTATCCATTAAATGGAGATGTGTGGATGTGTAGTTATAATTCCTCTCATAACAACATCCTAGTATATTTTTGATACTATTTTGTTATAAAATAATGGAATAAAGAGTTTTTATGGGTTGAAATGGAAAATAAAATAAAATAACTTGAGAGAAGATGATACCTTTAAATCAGGTAACTTCCTTTGGATTAAACCAAAAGGATTTCATGAATTTCATTTTTAGTTATGAAAGGCATCTAGAAGGAAGAGATAAATGTTGGGATATTCTTGGAGTAGTGTTTGAATGACCCAAGGTGATTGAGAGGTGTGTGTAATGTGTTATAGGTGGGGGCCTTTTATAATAGGGAGGATAGGCTCTTTAAGAAAAATTGAAAGTATCATTTTATTATAAAATTATTTTTAGTTTAAAAAGGTCCAAAACATATTTAATATGAATATTAGGTGAATATATGTCTAAATAAAATCATTCAATTATAATTATATAGATTTTGGTTATTTTTATAGTCCTTATCTTTTAGCTTTATCCCTTAGTTAACTATTTTTTTCTTTTACCGTGTCTTCTTGTATATTCATACTATATGGTTAATATATTTACAATAAAATCCCAAGAGACCAAAAATGGATCATTAATGAAATTTGAAAAATCATATATTTTATTTGGATGAATATTATATTTTTTGGATTATTTTATAATTTAATAAAATATTAATTGATTTAAAAACTCATTTATGTCACTTTATAATGTATTCATATCAATACGATTAAAAAATATATAAGAATTTGATTCATGAAATAAACCTTTATTAATTAAAATTAACAAGTCATTTTAATTAATAACATTCTTATATGGAATAAAAAGTTTCCAAATAAATTTATTTTGATATTATTAATCTCATTTATTTAAAATATCCATTAAAAAGTTAATCACTACATCCTCATGTGTCATAAATAAATTTATTTATTTTATGTCAAGAAATTATAAATAAAAAAACATGATGTAATAAATATTTTTTTGATTTAAAAAAAATATTTATAGTCAAAAATATCACTTATATAACATCATAAAAGAATTATTTTACTCAAAGCAATTTTATTATGTTACATTTTCCATAACATTAAATTAATTTTCATATAGTGTCATTTTCACTCACAAGTTTCTCCATGGGGTCCCAAAATTGACCCAAGGATTCCCATGGTTGGAGATGTATTATCCAATAGGGTTAGGACATGTGTTATAGTAATTTAATAATATTATGATATTATTTTTTACTATTATTTACAAAATTTTTCTTTTAACCATGATAAATAAAATATTTACTGATGTTACTATTCGTATTGTCTAAAAATAAAAGATACCTGGTAACATAATTTAAACCTCCTGATTCCAAATATGGAATCCATTTTTTCAAATTAAAAACATATAATTTTCATAAATTAATTTAAAAATAATTCCATTTGTCGAAACCAAAAGAAGTGTTTTTATGAAATAATAACTATCAGAAGATTGACATGTGTTTTTGTCAAATTAAAAACTGAAATTACAACCAAGGACCAAAATTGGATTAAAGTATAAAATCATAATCTAATTAAAAATTAAAACCTATTAAAAATATAATCAATCCATATAAGTAAATTATATTAAAAGACAATTTTGAATTAAAATGCAATATTTTTCATTATTCATCAAAAAATGAACATTATCAGAAAAATACCAAAATTTTACCCAATGAAAATTTTTATGTCCTAATTATAAAAACTTTTATTTTTTTATATAAAATAAATACAAGTTACAAGAACTAGATTTAAAATGTTTCAAAAAAAAGTTGTAAATCAGACTTTTAAAGAATATTTGAGTATTTCATGCTTAAAATCAGATTTATTCTTATTTTAATCTTCTAAAATTTATTAGAAAAATGTTAAAAAATTTAAAAAACATGGGTAATAATATTGTAGTTTGTTCTTTTAATTCATTCCAATACAATGGCTAGGCATTAACTACCAATAAAATAATAATAATAATATATTATTTTTCGGTATAACTCAAAGGTGTATGCATCATAGGATTTCAATGAAACACTTTGTTGCGTGTTGAGTATGCTATCAGACAAAGTATCCCCTCGAAATTAAAATTAATTTTTAATTCAAAAATATTATTAAAAATGAAAATGTAATATTATTTATTTACATAGGATTTTATAATTAAAATTTTTATAAAAATAATATTATTATAATATTTGAAAACACAATTTTGGAAATCATTAATTAGAGCACCTAATACTATGATAGACTTTTAGGATAAGTGTAGAAGAATGTCCAAAATAAACCATGTTTATTATTATTAGATTATCTATGCATAAAATATTTATGTTATTTCATGTAATTAACGATTTCTTGGATTATACATGATATTATATAATCCATTCTTGGAATCATTTAAAAATGGAACCCAACTGATTGAAATTTGAACCTACCAATTCACATGATCTAAAGAGTAAAAATGGTCATTAATTTTATGGAATTATCACAATTTTCTGATGGTAACAAGTCACCCAATCATTCTTTTCATATTTGGACATAATATCATGTTCTAACAAGGGATATAAATAATTATCTAAATATTATGGATTTTGAGGGAATCACAAGAATAAGTGGGAATCTGGGAATAATGGGGATAAATAGGACCATAGAATTAAGTATTTTAACACAAGTAATAAATGTAAAAATAACACTAATTTTACAAGATTTAAAAAAATGACATTTTTCTAAAAGTGTGGAGAGATAGACCATTATTCTTATGATTGAATGCATAAGAAAACTAATTCAAATATACAATGCATGAATTGTAATTATATAGGATAATATACAAATCAATTTATCATGTGTAAAAGAAAAATATCTAAAATGAGGCTAATGGAGCATGGTCAATCTATTTATAATTACATAGATGAAGATGAATGATTAATATTCCAGTTTGTGGAATAATGAAATATGTCATTTAAGTATTTTATTAGTAAGATTATGGTAATGAGAAATATAACAATACAAAAGGATTTTACTACAATACTATCTAATTAATTATTTGTGATAATATATTGAATGATACGGGGAAAATTAATTTATTAGTAAGTTGAATTTAATGGAAAAACATTGTAGAGGGAAATATATCCCTTAATATGTTTCTATTTTTGAAACAACAGATTTTGGATAAGAATATGATTAATATATATAATGTAAATTGGACCATAAAAACCACATTATGACTAATTATATTATTTTTGATAATTAAACATTAAAGGGTCATATGGCTAACCATTTTAGGAATTTCAATGTTGAACTTTGGACGAGGATATATAGATTGATGCATTACATCACCATATGATGTCACATGTGCATCGAAAATATGTATAATAAGATCATGTCATAACCAAAGTATATGATTTTATTTGTGAAATATAAACACATATGTATGTATATTCTAAAAGAGCTAAATAATTTTTAAACTCAAGTAAAATATGGGTTTTGAAACATTTTTTTCCTATTATTATTATTTTTTATGATATCAATATCATTTATCAAACCTAAAGGTTTTTACTTTGTCATAGAAAAAAATTCATTAATATGTTCTCGATCAAAATTCATAAGAATATGATAGTTTGATTTATCTTACATAGACATGTTTTCAGAAATATTATCCAACATGATAGCCTAGATTTGTGGAAACCTTCACATTTAAATTTCCATATTATTAAAAATATTTTTTATTAAAACTATTTAAAATTTGGGTTTTTCAACAGAAATATTTTAAAATATCAAACTCTTCATTACCGATATTACATTGAAATTGTGAGGAAAATATTTAATTTAGATTGGGATAATGTAACACCACAAGAAATCAAAATATTTTTATTTTAGAATTAATATAATTTTATTTATTGGTTTATTTATATACATCTCCATATATTTAATATATTACACATATCATTGAGGTAGCTTATGTTACATATAAGTCTGGGGTTTACCATTAATATTGTGATATTAAATGTTATTTCATGATTTTAAATTAAATGTTAGGAATAAGATTGACTAACTCATTTAAGTATATATATTTTATATTTGATAAAATTTCATTAACATCCATACAATATGTATGATATGAATATTATAAGAACAAATATATTTTATATATAAATTGTTGTATTTGTATATATATAGTTTTACAACCTTTTAATGACATCACCATTTTAAAGATACATTTTGACACATAAATTTTTTTGTCAAACTAATCAGAATTTTTTAATGAAAAATTTCTAATGTATATTTTGGTTAATTTTTGGTAGTTTCTATGATGATTAATTTTTAAAGAAGGTTGAAAAATAATTTAATTAATCTGAAACCACATTTTCTTTTAAATAATTTTTAAAGATTAAATTTTTTTAAAATTTTTATTTAATGTCAAAATCAATCGGTTTTAAATCTAATAATACAATTTAGGTCATTGAAATCGTTTTTATATTTAATTTATATATGTTTGTAAATTATCACTTTTAAAACCTGTTTTTTCACCATGTCTATGCGGCTAGTTATAAATTTAATTTTTCCACTTATGTAAATTGAATTTGAAAAAACAGATATAAATGGTTTTATTTTAAAAAAAATTATTGTATAATTAGATCAATATAGGATGTGAAAAAAATATATATTGTAGGTAATTAAAAATTAATTATAATGAGTTAGGTAAAAGTTAGTCTACATAGTTGTCAAACATTAATATTAAAAAGAAAAATGGGCTAACCACATGTACAAAATCTTTTGAAAAACCATATTTCATCTATTTCCCAAATTTGATTCTAATTTTATGAGTTATTTTGATGCATCTTCATTAATTTTACCTATATAATAAGTTATGTAAAAAATGGAAAAAAATGAACCATCCTTACTTTTAATTCATATAATTTTTTTGGAGTGTGGAAGATGCTGCATAGTTACTGCTATAAATATTATTTTTAAATTTAAATGTATTTTTTATCATGATAATTTATCATTAATTTTTAAATATGACATAATTACTTAAAATTATTAATAAATTCCAATGCAATGACTGTTTAGTTAATAATAAAACAAAATAAATGACACTAAAAATAATAAAATTGATGATGATTAAATTAATTATTATGTTCCATTATAAGTAAGATGTTAATTTATCATTAAATAGATTTGAACATAATATATTTTAATTCAATAATTTTACTGATATTTTTAAATTAAAATTTATTAAATAATCTGAAAAATTGAGAGTAATGTTAGTTTATAATAGATTATATTTTATTTAAAAATTAAAAAATTACTAAAAATCATATCTTCTACGAAAATATCTTTAATTACTAATAAATTTAAAATATGGCCTATTAAAGGACCAATTGGTCTTTTATACTTCACATATTGACCCGTAAATAGAAAAAACATAGATTGGATGGTTTTTGTTTAAGCCATGTTTTTGTGCATTACACGCATTTCTATTTTAATTAAATTACAAAACACAAGTAATTTTTCATTTTTATTTCTAATACCATATTTCTAATTTAGTGGGTATATATTTTCTAATAAATCGCATTTATGTTATTTCTTAATCATAAAATTACATTCATTAGAAAACTATTTTCCTAAATACAATCCAAATTTGATAAAGTGGGGAACCGACAAGTTAAGCACAAAAATTATAAAAATTAAAATAATTTCTGTTAGTGCTAGATATTATAGAAATAAATTCAATTTAATCCATTATTTTATATTATCATAGGTACATGAGGTAAGGGAAAACTCCCAATAGTGTTTAACGTTTCATATTTTTAAGAAATCCACTTCCCCTAAATTCTAAAAATTCATTCACCCTCCCCCTTCTTCACACTTAACAAGCAAAATTTTTTCATCTGAAAACATTCCAAATAAGTTCCAATTATCACTCCCATAAATAGATAATTGTTTTATTATGACAAATAAAATTTAATAAACTCCTTTTTTGAAAACCAAAATGAGTTACACGAATAATAGGTCTCATTCATCAATGAACAATTTTTTTATTTATTTCAATTTCCATTTAATTATTCATATATCATTATTATATAAAAAATATTAATCCTAAATATTTTGATAATTTATCATTTTAAATATTCAAAATACAATTTTACACAATTCAATCAAGTAGATATCAAAGTTACTGTTCATGGGTATGGTATACTAACACCTCATGAAACAAAGTCTTTATTTTTATTTATCTTCTCTCATGGTTTAGAATAATTATTGACAAACTATTTTTATATGATATTTTTTATATTATTTTTTTATTAATACTTTTTTAGTTCTTATATAATACATACCTTTATTCTATCCATTGGTTTTAAATACGATAATGTCCTTTGTAAATGTGTGGATGATCTCCCCTGTAGAGTATAATGATACATTCATAGATAACATGGAATGTATTAATGATGTGTTTAATTTAAAATATGTGAAATTCATGACATATATATATATGTGATATAAATTATGTATATAAATTTCTGTAAATATAAAATAATATCTTCATTATTAAACATTTTTTACTCTAAAAATATTGTTCATGGATAAGTTAACTACTTTCACCTCGATGTGATGTGATTCATTTTCATCATCCAAATTATATATCTAATTATATATGATTAAATAAAATGTTATATATGATATAATTATCATTATCAAAAGACTAAATTTTACTTACCTTCTTTCCATAATAATCATTAGAAATTTAGAAAGTTACTCTTGCCTATGTATGACCTACCATCTCTATTATTGTAACAGTGGTTCAGTTTTCAGAAACATATTCAATGATTTATTTTAAAAGTATAATTTATGTATAAATATTTTAATTATATAATTATAATTATTCAAGAGACATATTTACAATGACCCCATTGACCATAGTTGACCTATCCAAGTAGTTTTTAACACATAAACTATATTTGGTCAAAATCGCTGATGAAAAATTAATTGTATAAGTAGTTATAAAAAATATTTTCACAATTGAAGTAAAATTAGTAATAAACATGATAAAATATATAAAAAATAAACTAATTAACATAATTTTATTATTCAAAATTGTAACACTTAACGATTTTGTAATTTAATTTTAAATTCAATGAATGAAAAATTATGTCTCTAAAAAACATAACATTTTTATAACCTATCCAGTAATAATAATTTTCTACCTCTATGATTTGAATTACAAAAAACTAACATACACTATTGCATTCAGTAAGATATTTAGAGTCTAATAAGGAAAACATAATTTTTGCTGTTTATTAACAAATCCTTATAAATAATAATATGAAGAGTAATATGACCCTTATAAATATTAAATAATATTATCATTTTATTTTCTTGAGTTTATAATACAATTTAATCTTGATTAATTTTTCAATGTCATATAAAATGAATTATAGTTTTAAAATTGATATTTTTTGAAAAATTATTATTTTATTTATAAGGTAATTTAATAATATTATGAAAATTATTTTCAGAAATGGAGTTAGGTTTTTAATTTTACTAGTTTAAAAATGGTTAGGGTGAATTATTGGGATTTATCTGAAATGCTCAATTTTTTTATGAATAGTGAAATATGGTAATTTACCATATATTAACTTTATAAGTTAAATTCACTATTACTAGAATCATGTCTGATGTAATCACACTGAGTTCAGACTCAAATGCACATATCATTATTAATGTTCATTTGAATCAACAGTATTGGTTGTTTTGAGGGAAATAATAAAATAATGAATAAAATATTCCAAATTCACTCCTAACCTCTAATATAACCCCCCAATCCCTTTTCTCCTCACTACACTAGAGCCATGTTCCCAGTCTATGTTCTGACCAAATACCCCTCCTTATCACTCCCTAAATCTTAGAGGCCTTTTTCTATCCAAAAGTCCAAAACCCTTTACCTCAAGTATGTTCTCAAGGAGGCTATTTCAAGAGGTAAAACATCTTCCTTTTTCATTTAATTTCAATTCAAATTATCTTCTTTTCTAATTATCATAGAACCCCATCTATCCAATATATCCATATAACTCAAGAATAACCTATATACTATAATTATACCATGATAATGTAATAACCATTAACATTATTTTTTCTCTCTCTCGCAGTCTTTTATAAATTAAATCATTATCCATGAGGTTCCAATTTAAAACCTTCCATGGAAAATGAGGTTTTGTTCTTCAATTTCTCTATCATTACTATTCATGAAACCATTTTTATGGTTTAACAAGACTAAAATTTATGTATTATAACATAATTAATATTCATTAACTACCATATGTACATTATATGAAATCATATGACCAAACTAGTTCCTATTAATCAAAATACCTCTAAAATAATCTAAGTGATTATCATTAATATTTTATTTATAGATTAATTCTAATATCTTTTATCCAAATGATATAAATGACCATTAACCCCTATTTATGTTCATAAAAGATGTGTAAATTCAATTTTGGTTATTTACATCCACTCCACATGAACTCTATTAATTAAAAACAAGTGAACCGATAATAAAAAGCAAGGAAACGAACATTTCCACACGACAAAATTCAGCATTATAAAATACTAATAAGTACATAATGAAATTAATAAAATTATGATAAAATAAAAAATGTCTATTGTTTTTTTAATTATTTTACTAATAAGTCTAATTTTATATTTCAATACCATTAGTTTAAGGGTGGTACACATTCATACACAATGTAAGGGTTTCCTCATCTCACTTCCATTTTGGTGATACAATCCTTATTCAATAATATTACTTGTGTAGGGTGAATATATACTGAATATTTATTTATAATATGTTTAATATATTTATTTCTTTTTATTTTGTATATCATTTTAATATTATTAATTTTTGGGCATACGAATCGATTGATTACAAAGTGGTAATGGTTTTCTACACGATCCTCTATTTTCATTCGGGTTACTTTTATTATATACATACCTCAATAAAATTATTAATAATTAATATTTAATCCAAATATATTCTATTAAAATTTTCTATATATGTGTACCAACCATAATTCTACCTTAATTTATATGTAATTATATGTTTCAAAATAATCGTTGAAATGTTTTTCCCAAAATACAAGCCCAACTCAAGGGAATTTCTCAAATTCATACTTATTTTTAAGGGCACTATATAATATATATTTAAAGAACATTATATTTATATAACCAATATTTTTATTATGTAAGTAATAAACTACTTCATTTATGGTTTATACAAACACTTTTCCAGAGAACTCTTTGTTTCAAAGTAAAAGTGTATTTTTTCTCAAGAATTATTCGATGTTTTAAAAGTTTATTTTCATCCACATAAACACTCTTGTTTATTTTTAAGATTTATTAGAACTAATTATTTATGAGATCATATACAAAATTTTGTTTAATGTTTTATTATTAGTTTGACTATATATGCACTATCTTGAAACTATTCACCTTATTACTTCGAATGGTTAGTGTTTATGTTTAATGATTGGGGAAAGTTAGTTACATTTCATATGTTTGTTTCAATATGAATTTATATATTATTTATGTGTATCCCTATTCATATGAGGTATTCATTGGACATATTCTGTAATGGGTGGTACCTGCTATAGCCCCTCGATGAATCAGTCGGTCTCCTGAGACAAATAGATGTGGAATTACTCGAGGCCTTTCCCAATTCAAGATATGGTTTTGGATGAGGCCTTAATCATTATTAGATATATTTGATGAGGCCTTGATTGTATTTTTTAGAATGTACGACATATGAATTTCCCTCATTATGAATCTGTAAATTCATAGTTCATGTGATTATTTCACTAGTAGAATACCCATTGTTATTATTTTTAGTGGCAATGTTTACTCAGCTCATTTACTTCAATATTATGTTCAAGTTTACCTTTAAAGGCATGTGTTTTGAATTATTCACCATGCCTAATGTTTATGTTATTTCAACTATATCTCTTACTCTAATTGATCATTTGATCTCAACTATTTCTTATGTATTATTTTTTCAAGATATGAATAAGTTTATTGTGAATGACCTACATGGATAATCTTATAGTTGTGGTCGATCATTATAAAACATATATGTTATATTTCATTTTATGTTGTAATGTTAAACATAATTATGTATCTTGTTTTTTAAATCTACCAAATTATTCATTTATTTAGGATACATATTTCTTATAAACATTCCAATGTAATTTATTAAGGAACTGACACTGGGAAACTGGGTTCAGGTCGTTACAGTTGGTATCAAAGGATGTTTAGTGGAATACGTGGAATCTAGAATTAGAAAACATAGATTGGGGAACAGACACATACAATAATATTTCTGGATAAAAATGAAATAAAATCTTGGTATTTTTGTTTGGAATGGATTATGTTGATCTTTTTAAAAATATATCCATGTCTGGATACTACACATGGAAGGGGTTCTGGAACAGATGTACCTAGGAGTGAAAACTCCGAAAATGATTTTTAGGCTTGACCTGGGGTATCCTGGTATAGGGAAACAGGACTTACTGTGCACCTGGATAGACACACCATGGGGATATTCTTATAAAAATTTAAATTTTCTTTACAAGCCATTATAAAGGTTTTAAATCTAAATTTTTCCTTAATGTAACCATGTTTGTGATTATGGGATTAGCCATGGAAATAATTTTAATTTATGTTATGTATTTTTCAAAGATAAGATTATAAATTATGATTCATAACCTAATCTAGTGTTTGTAATTTTCTATAAATCGAACCTAGTGGAAGAATTGGAATCTACATGAACACATGTATCCCATGTAGGGATTTCCCTCTCATGCAAGATAATGATGATGGATTTGGTGATATGACTGGTGTTGATCAATATATAACAATACTAGGAAAAATGACTTAGTTTAAGAATAATAACCTTACCCATATAATGTATATTGATCCACAATGTCGAGGATCTATGTTGGTTTTAAATATAGGATAACAGCCTACATCATTCAATGGGACTAAAATAACATTTGTATATGAGCAGTGGATATGTTTCTTAGAAAATATATTCATCACTCTCTGATGTAACTAAATATAGAAGGTGGTCTTGTCAGTTTATTGTCTATCGGGAGATGCAGATTAGTGGTGTTCTTTAATCCAAAAAAAGGAGGTGGAAAAGATTGATGATATGGAATAGAGAGACTTTAAAGAAATATTCCTAGTGAAATACAGTCCTCATGAATAGTGAAAAGATATAGAATGATAGTTTCTATATTTTAGGAAAATGAAATATGAGCATGTTTAAAAGTATAAATCTAATTTCATAATGTATCAAGGTGTGTTGTGGATTACATAAGTAATATAGGGAGAAAATTTGATAGATTTTTTATAGACTAAATCCTTTTCTTGGACAAGAACTGGTCTCTTAATGTCTTTCATCATATGAGGATATAGTTTCATGTTCTATTAATATAGAAAAAGTAATTATCTAAATCTTATGACATTATGTGAAAGGAAGATAAGAAGTGGTTTTATGAAAAATTTGCAAAATTATATAATAAAATGGGGAATAAGTGAAGAGTTGAATTTTCACCATGTGATAATTGTGGAAGGAAATTCCCTCATGCCTATATAAAAAGAAATATATGTATGATAAAAATGTGGATAAAAAGGCCATATTGTTGATTATTGTAAGGGGATTCAGGAAGTCAGTAATATAAAATGATATAATTTTCGATAGATGGGAAACTATGCTAATTATTATCTAAAGAAACATGGAAACATGCCACAAATAAGGACAAGAGAGAAGGGGAAATCTTATGAGATCCTTGTTGTTGATATTGAAGTTCCTAATGGTGTGGTGGAAGGTACTTTAATCATTTCCTTAGACTTAACTAATAATTTATTTGATTCTAGATCATCACTTTCTTTCATATCACCATAGTTTTCCAGGAAAATTAGATTTTTACTAATTGATAAAATAATGTAGTTGTCAGTAAAAACTTTTAAGGTATGTATCATTGCAACAATGTGGAATTCGACCATCCCCATTATGGAATGTAAATGTGCTTTATCTACTGATTTTATTGTCATACCCATGATTTCCTTTGATATAATCCTTTGTATAGATTGAATTTCAAACCACGATGGGAAAATTTATTGTATGTATAAGGATGTTGAAATTTTTTTAGGATGATGTGGAATCTGTTATCTTTAGGGAAGAAACATCACCATATAATTTTCATCTAGATCCACCCCCTATAGAACTATTAAAATCCATTATTAGGGAGGAAGGGAATGAAATAACTATGGGTGAGTAATGGAATGATCATATAGATGAAGTAATTATTTTGAAAGAATATGTTGATGTTTTTCTAGAGGATTTAAGTAGACATCCTCCATAGCGGGAATTTTGGTTTTCTATAGAATTAATTATTGATTCAAGGACCATATCATAGACCCTTTATAAAATGGCCACTATGGAGTTAGTGGCACATATGAAACAACTATATGAATTTAGTGACAAAAAATTTATTCACTCATGTCTTTCCCCATGGGGATTCAATTTTCATTTCTTTAAGTAGAAATATTGATCTATGAGGTTGTGCATTGAATATAATAAGATCAATGCTATGACAATAAATAACATGTATCCCCAACCACACATTGATGATTTATTTTATTAACTTCATGGAGCCCAATATTTTTCAATGACTGATATTAGATTTGGATATCATAAATTTCTTGTGAGGAAGGAATACATTCCAAAAATAGCATTTCAAACCAGGTATGGGCATTATAAGTATACACTAATGGCTTCTGTACTAACTAATGCACCATATATTTTTATCGATCTAATGAATGTTGTATTCAAAGAATACAATGATAAATTTTTGGTGGTATTTATTAATGAGATATTGGTATACTCTAAAAACTACGAGTATCATGAAAATTATGTTACACTATTCTGAAGACTCTTAGAAGAAATGAATTATATGGGATGTTTAGTGGGAATTTTGGCATCAACCAGTTTTAATTTTTAGGTCACATTGTCTCTAAACGTGGAGTGTCTATTGATCATTTTTAGACAAAGGCTATGCAAGAATGACATACTCTAGTGAACTTAACTAAGGTATGTAGTTTTATTGGTTTAAAAGTTTATTATCGGCATTACATTCATAAGTTTTTTATTTAGCTATCCCAATAAACTAGCTTACATGTAAATAGATTTAGTTTATATAGATAAAATAATGTGAGAATTGTTTCAAATAATTGAAGATTATATTAGTAAATTATATGATCCTAACTCTACCATTATGGGATGATAGGTTTGTGATCTATTTTGATGTATCAAATAAAGGACTTGGTTGTGTCGTTATGTAAAATTACTGTGTTATTTCATATGCATCAAGGTGGTTAAAAATTAATGACCAAAATTATTATACTCATGATCTTGAGTTAGCAGTTGAAATCATTTCTTTAAAGACATGGAGACATTATTTCTATGGAGAAAAATATGAGATATATATGGATCACAAGAGTCTGAAGTGTATCTTCTCATAGAAATAACTCTAAATGAGGCAAAAAATATTCCTCAAACTACTCAAAGATTATGATTGGTTCATATACTATGACCTAGGAAAGGAAAAAAATGTAGCTGATTCATTGAGTAGGACTGATCATGGAGTTTTGAACAAAATGAGGATTGAAAAGTCAATTTTCTACATGGATCAAGTAGGGATAGACATGGTAATTATCGAAGATGTTTGAAAAAAAATTCATTTTCAATTGGTTTCCCATACATCGTTATTAGAACGGATTAAAATCCATCAATATGATGATAAGAACCTTAAAAAGAAAATTAATGATGTGAAAGATAGAAAGTTGGCTCACATTGTATGTGAATATAGAAATATGAAATTGGGTAAAGGTCTATGTGTTTCCTCTATACACGATCTAAAAAAGGTGATATGCAATGATTCACATAGCACAACTTTCACTATACACCCTATTTTCACTAAAATTTATTGTGATTTGGAAGAACATGTATGATGGGACAACTTAAATACAGAAATTGCTAATTCTGTATCAAGATGTTCAGTTTGTCAACAAGTGAAGGTCGAAAGACAATATCCTAGAGGAGGCATGAAACCTCTACCTATTCATAAAACGAAATGGGATGAAATTACCTTTGATTTTGTCACTAGATTACCCAAATATACCTAAATTAATGATGCAATATTGTTAATTGTGGGCCGACATTCAAAATCTACAAGTTTCTACACAATAAATGAGGATTTTCAACATGAGCGCCTAGAAAGGATCTATATCAATGTTGTTGCGAGACTTAATGGAGAACCTTTCTCAATTAATTCAAATCGTGGTCTATAATTTACATTAAAATTGTGGGAAAGTGTTCAGAAATGATTGGATACTAATCTTAGATTGAGTACTTTTTATCACCCACAAAATGATGGGAAATCAGAAATAACGATCCAAACCGTTGAGGACATGTTGAGATCATGTTCATTTGACATACAAGGAATGTGGGATCAATATTTTCCTTCAGTGTAGTTTTCCTATAATAATAGTTTCCAATAACTTATTCTAATGGCACCATATAAAGCATTTTATGGAAATATATGTCGTATACAAACTTGTTTGGATGAAGTTTGAGAAAGGAGTCTTGTGGGTCCAAAGCTCGTAGAGCAGTCAATAGTGAACGTAAATACTATTAATGGACATATCAAAGAAGTTAAAAGCAGACAAAAAGATATGCTGAATGTTTATGGAAATATATGAAATTTAATGTGGTAGATCATGTTTTCTTAAAAGCATCTCTATGGAAGGGTGTTATATGATTTGGGAAGAAAGGGAAACTAAGACCTAAGTACATAGGACCTTTTGAATTTCTAGATATAATTAGAGTTGTTTCATATCATTTGGTTATTCCACCAAGCATGTCTAATGTAAACAATGTCTTAAATTTCACATTTCAATGAATGTAAATGTCAAAACCAATGCATGTCCTCACTTCAGAAGGGATATATTTATAAGCGTACCTATCTTATTATGAAGAGATTATCCATATTATAGACACTAAAGAATGATTTTTGAGGAATTAGAAGACTCCACTAGTAAAGATACTTTAGAAAAATCATAAAATTGAAGATGAAACATGTGAATCTGTGGGGTTTATGATGAAGAACTACCCAAATCATGTTATGATGTAACATCTTGGTAATTTTTAGGATTAAATTTTTGTAAGTAGGAGATAATGTGAGACCCAAGTATTTTTTTAATTTAATTTAATATTGAATTCATGGAACAGAAAGTATTTAAAAAACATGACATTGTTATCACCTAGCTAGTAAACATCATTTTCCCACCTATGTGATTTTAATTTAGAAAAACTGACAAAAACGGTTGTGTTCAGTAAAATATTTAGAGTCTGATAAGACAACAATATTTTATTCTAAATAGTAACATACTTATATGAATAACAATATGACTATTATGAATATAAAATATTATTATTATTTTATTTTATTATGGATATACGATAATTGGGTCTTGATTTATTTTTCAATGTAATATAAAACGAATTATAGTTTTAAAATGGTTATTTTTCAAAAATTATATAGTTTAATTAAAAATTAAATTATTAATATTAAGAAAATTATTTTAAAAAATTGAGTTTATTTTTGAATTATACACATCCAAAAATGTTTATGGTTAATTTTTTGGATTTTCTGAAAGACTTGAGTTTTTTTATAAAATGTGAAATACATTAGCTTACCGTATATATACCTTCTTAGTTATATTCAAAATTCCAATCATCATGGATAATGTAACCATATTATTTTGAGCTCAGATGAACTTATTACTATTATGTGTCACATGAATTTACACTATTGGTTGTCTTGAGTGAAATAATAAAATAATGAATAAAATATTCAAAATTCACTCCCCTCCTCCACTATTAAATCCCCCTAACTATTTCATCTATTCACTCCTCTAAATACTTGTTCCCTAATTATGATATTCTCAAATACCCTTCATTTGTCACTCCCCAAATCCAGGAGCTCTGGGTATTTCCAAAAGTCTAATACCCCTTCCCTGAAGGAGGTTCTGAAAGAGGTTATTTTAATAGGTAAAGAATAATTCTTTTTAATTTAGTTTCATTTCAATTTATCTTATTTTTTATTATATCCTAACATACTCTGTCCAATTTATCCTTATAACTCAATTATCATATATATATAATATTTATTCCATGTTAATGTAATAGCCATTATCAATAATCTTACTTTATCTCTCTCTCTATCTCTTATAAATGAAATCATTTCCTGTGACGTTTAATATTACATCCTTCGTGGATGATAAAGTTTGATTCATAAAATTATCATAAATTACTAGTAATGAGACAATTTTGATGGTTTAACCAAAAACTAATATAGTATTATAACATACATAATATTCAAAAACTAGTATATGTACATAATATGAAATCATATGACCAATCTAGGTCGTAATAATCAAAATACTGATAAAATAAGCTTGGTGATTGCCTTTAATATTTCATCTTATGATTCGTCCTAATTTCAAGTAACAAAATAATATAAATTAATATTAACCACTTTTTATACTAAAAAATAATTTGTAAATTTAATTCTGTATATTTAAATCCAATCCACATTAACTCTATTACTTAAACGCAAGTGAACCGATTATGAAAACCAAGGAAACGAACACTCTAGAATGAAAGAATCCAATCTTATAAAATATAAATAAGGACATAATGAACTTAATAAAATTATGATAAACTATACACATGTATAATATGTTTTGAATGAAGTTTTTAATAATTCTAATTTCATATTCAAAGACGTTAATTTCAAGAGCAGAATACATTCAAACTTAAGGTAAGGGTTTCCTCATCTCGCTTACATTTTTGTGAGAAATTCTTTATTCGCTAATATTACTTGTGTAGGGTGTATGTATACTGAAAATTGATTTATCATATAGTTAACCTATTTATTTTCATGATATAAAATTTATCATTTTAAGATTATTAATTTTGGAGAATAAGGATCGATTGATTAGAAAGTGGTAAGGGTTTTCCAAAAGAACCTCTATTTTCATTTGGGTAATTTTTATTATATACTTACCTCAATTAAATTATTATTAATTAATATGTAATATTCATATAATTTAGTATAATTTTCTATATACGTGGACCATCATAAATCTAACCTTCATTTATGGGTATTTAGTTGTTGTAAAAGGATCTTTCAAATATTCTTCCCGAAATACAAGCCCGACTCAATGGAATTTCCCAAATTATTACCTATTTTCAGGGGCACTATAAAATATATTTTTTGAGACCATTATCTTTCTAAAATCACTAATTTTATTGTTATAATTAAATCCTACATAATTTATGATTTAAAATAACACTTTTCCAAAAGAACTCTTCTTTTAAATGTAAAAGAGTATTTTTTTTTCAAGAATTACTCGATGTTTTATAAGAGTATTGTTGTGTATTTCCACACTCTTGTTGATTATTATATATTATAAATACTAACAATTTATTATATTTTCTAATATTATATGTTCAATAGTTTATTAATATTTTTACTATGGATGTTATATCTTGAAACCATTCACCCTATTACTCTGAAGGGTTCATGTTTATGTTTAATGATTGGGGAAAGTTAGTTACATTTCATATGTTAGTTTCCATATCAATGTATATGTTATTTATGTGTATCCCCTTTTACATGTGGAATGAAATGGAATTATTATGTGATTTTGGGGGCCTAATATATCCCCTATATTCAAGGTTAGGTCTTATGAGACAAATAAACATGGACCTGGCAGAGGCCTTTCCCATTTTGAGATATGGTTTCGTCCCAGCACTTAATTATTTTTAGACATCTTGGATATGACCATGATGGTATGTTTTAGAATATGTGAAATATTAATTTCCCACTTTATGAAGATATAAATTAATAGTTTACATGGTTATTAGACTATTATAATACCCATGGTTATGATTTGTTATATCAATGTTTACTCAGCTCATTTTCATTCTATCTTTTGTTCATGTATATTTTTTAAGGAATGTTTTTTCAATTATTCACCATGCTGAATGATTATTTTATCATCCACTGTATTTCTTACTCTTATTGAGAATTTGAGATAACCCCTTTAATATGTTTTATTTTATCAGGATATGAATATGTTTATTATCAATGACCTGCAGTAATAATCTTATAGTTGTGGTTGATCACAATACAACTTATATGTTGTATTTCATTTCATGTCATAATGTTAAACTTATATATATATTTATTTACAAATCTACTAAAATATTCATTCATACGACATATGATATAATTTAATTTTTTCCATATATATTATAATTTTTTTATTTATTAACATAATTCACTCATATTTCCATGTATTATTAGTTATAATATGAATTATATCATATATAGGGATTGATATGAAAATTTTTATGCGGTAGATGTTATCATCGAAATTTTACTTTATTAATTCCTTATAATCATTATCTTGTACCAATCAAATTATTGTAATCCTATTTCATTTAAATTTATATTTATTTTAATATTCATGTTATTTTATGTGTATATGATTATCTACTAAACCATATAATATTTTTTATATGGTGTTCCATTTGAATATTATGTGATTTATTTGGGAAATGTTGATAAATAAGTATCCTTTACCTAATAAAGATATTTGATAAGTTTCATTTTTAGTGATTTAAGTGGATTTTTATATATATGAGAAATTTTATGGACACAATTTTTATGGTTTTTTTCTTATTTAATGTATTACCCTTGATGAATGAGTAATCTCATGATATGAACTCGTTGGAGACAAAACCTTCAGGTTTATTTTCCAAACTGTTTTAAATCGTTAGGAGAATAGATGAAGAAAAAAAGTAGATGGGTTTCTACCCACACACATAAACAATCATGATGATATATCATCAATGTAAATATCTTGAGGATATATTTAGATTTTCAAGATATCCATAATTATTCATTTTGTCATCCTAATTATTCTATATGATTATCTGATTAGTTAGAATATCCATGGTCATGTTTCAAGATGATGTGATTAATTATATGGAATTATTCAGTTATCCTTTATTCATACCATATTATTTATTAATTATTAATTCCTTATAGCTTCAACAATACTTTACCCTTACCTAGAATTTGAGCTCACCGTTATTTTTTCCTTTTACCCAATGTATGAATATGTATTCTTGGAATGATTTCTTAGGGTTATGAATATTTTATTTTGTTATGTATTATGTTTTTTTCACTACGTAAAATGTGTTCAATGTCTTCAATATAGTTTTAATTATTTTTAAAAAGGTGGGTCCTTTATGAATTTATTACTTTAGTCATGTAAATGTAATTACTTAAGGCACAAGCTCCCAGATTCATAGGGTAAGGACGTTACATAATTATTAATTTCTAAGGATTATTTATAAATAATTGAGGAATCCTAATTATTTTTGGGATGATTTAAGTATATTGGATGATATTATAATGTCATTTGAGGTCCCATAGATGTTATATGTATATATAGAAAGATAAAAGATAAGATCTATAGGTTTTGGAGTTTTAGATTTTAAATAAGATAGAAAACAAATCATTATAAAAGATTGTTATAAATTTCCTATTTGAAAAATAAGTTTCATTTTCACATTCCACATGATACATATAAGTTGATTCCTATTTCAAAGAGAAATATAATGAAAAATCTATTTTCATATATGATAAAAAAACTACTTCTAAAATAGCAAGATTATATATGAATAAATTTCTCATTTAATGGTTAAATTGTAGTTGACGAAGTTCTGTAATTGTGTATATCAAAAAATGGACTATATTATTTTCAAGAAGAAAATGAAAAAATATTAAAATATTAGTATAATATCTTATGTTAGATATAAAAAATGTAAATTTGTGCTGTATAAGAATAAAGTTTTTATATGAATGATTAACTATATATTTTGGTTAATATGTTATAATAAATCTAAACTCGTATTATATTTAATTGGTAATCTCAAAATCCATGTAGCATTAAATTTAATGTTATATAAATGTAATTTATCCAAAAAAATTAATATTTTTAATGATTATTGTGAATAAAGATTAATGATGATATATTAATTGATATTTTACAGATAATTTACTTTTTAATCCTTTAAACATTTAAATTAGGATTGAGAGAATAAATATTTGAATTATAATTAGAAAGATGTTTTATTTTCATTAATTAAATATATTTGTTTGTTTTAAATTCATGATTTATGAATTTTTTGTGATGAATAATAAAGAAGATGCATGTGTTATACTATACATAAATAAATAAAAAATAATTCAAAGATCAAGTATAAACTACATAAAATCAAAAATTATGGAGTTTTATTATATTGGATAATGTTATTCCATGATTAAGTTGATCTTATGTTTGATAATGGGATATATGATTCATTTATGCCACAATAACTTGATGTAAAAAGGATTGGATCACTTGAATGATATTGGACAAGATGTTTATGATTTTTATAATAGAACTATGTGTAAAATTTTAAATTATATTAACATGAATAAAATAGTTTTCTATGTGAGTAAAAAGTGTTTTTATATATCCAATATCGCTATATGATTTCATGTTGATTTAGTTTTGAAGAGAATTTTTTTAATAATTAATGATAAAAGGATACTGATAAAATAAATGATATCATGTGGATGTTGAATTATATTTTTATGGATGAATTTAAAATGAAAAAATACATTATGTATTATATGGGGAAATATTCATAAAATATTTTGTGGAATAATAATTTTGATTTTGGGGAGAATAAAAATGAGAAGATGTGATAATTAATGAATATCACATTGGAAAAAAATTAAGTTCTGAGAATTCAAAGATATCATATTGATTTTTGTTTGATGATATTTTTTACTACATAAAAATTAGAATTCAAATTTGATGATTTTGGAAATTTGAGAAATATTAAATCCCATAATTAAAATCCCTGAGATACCCACATTCAAATATAATAATTGAAAAATTAATATACAAGTTATTTAATGATTATATAAAAATATAGAAGGAATGTTTTTAAAACCAAATATATTATGGTATGTATCTTATTAAATCAATTTTATAACATATATTTCATTCAATACTAAGATTAAATGAACCATGATGTACTAATATATAGTATTATTTTGTTATTATCGTTTGAATGCAATTGTGAATGTTAAGAATAGTGAATTTTTCATTGGAATAATACACTCACCTATAAGTTTATAAATAAAATTTAGGTATCTAAATAATAAATTTCATATATATATATATATATCATGGAATATGAAAATAATTGATTTAAATATGATAAATTAAGAGTTATTATTTTTGTGAAATGTAAATGTTTATTTATAATTTATAATTAATATATTTATTTAGAAGAAAATTTATTTTCATAGAATAGAAACATAAATGAATATTCTATTTTATTATAATTATAATGTATTTTTATGAGGCTATAATAAATTTTTAAAACTTTCATAAAATGGTTTATAATATTAAAATTGGTATTTTTTGGATTAATGATGACTGTAACAATAAATATAAAATTTTATATATAAAAAATTATTTTTATAAAATTTATTTCTTTTTTAAAAATCTACGACGGTTTTTCTGTATTTTTTGGACTTTTATGAAATAATTGATATTTGGGTGAATAGTTAAATACCTTAATTTATAGTATCTAATATTTAAATACAAATAGATGAATTTATGAGTCATAAACGATTTCAGAACCCATTATTTTTTACTCAAATGTACTATTTACTATAATTAGTCTCAAAACTAAATAGTATTCATATAATTGAGGAAAAATAAGAACCAAATGAATAAAATAATCAAAAATTCTCTTTCCTACCACTATAAATACCACCCCTTCTCCACATACATTATAAGACAATGAGATTTCTTATATTATTCCCAATTACACTCTAATTCCTCTTACAAACATCTATGTTCTTCCATTATTTCCAAAAGTCCAAATGAATTTTTCATGAGGAGGTTCTATAGGAGACGACATTGAAGAGGTAAAATCATTCTTATTTCTCTATAAATTTATTTTTTCTTGTTCATATCTATCATAACATATAAAATGATTAAATTTAACATGATTATAAAATATATATTGTAATTTTATTATTTAGATCAAATATACATCATAAAATCTATTCCCTTGTCCTTTTAATCCAATATTTAATACACTATCAGTATTGTGTCGATTCACCACCTTCATGGGTGATTCATTTTCGTTTATTTATTACATCCTTCATGAATGGTCATAGAAACATTTTATGGGTAAAAAACAATTTTTTAATCAAAAATCATTACATGTTATAGAATAAGGATATTAACATAATATTAAATAATACTAAATTAGTCCATTATGGACTTAAAAACTACCAAGATAAACTAATCATTTTATATTAACATTTTATCTAAAGAATAATCCTCATACATTAAAAACACAAGATATATGAAGATTATTTAAAATCATAGATTTATATTAATATCATTCCATCCCACTTCTATTTCTTTTCATCCATTTGAAAAATACCCTATTAGTTATACAAAAGGGAACCGAACATAAAACTCTGAAACCAATGCTCATAAAATTAAAAAAATAATCATTATAACGCATTCGAATGGAAATAAATAAAAATATTAAAATTATAATAAATAAAATATATATTTAATTGTTTTTTATTATGTAATTATTGATTGAAATTTGGTTATTGGGAACAATATGTTCATGTGCCGAATGATTATGGACATTTGGTTAGGGGTTTCTATTCTCGCTTTTATTTATGTGAGATATGACTTATTCACAGCATATTTATCACATTTTATGTATTTATATTTTCACTATTAATTTTTTCATTATTCACATAATATTTCATTAAATATTATTATTTCTCATATCATGTATATGATTATTTTCCATTTTGTATAGATTTTTACATCTAGTGTTTACTTTTAATTTTATTTTAATTGGGAAAATATTGGTAATTATGTATTCTATATTTAATACAGATATTTTGATATTTCATATTGATATAAGAATAAAACTGATAATTTATATATTTTATATATGATATGGACTTTTAATCATGTGTGGGGCCTCATTATAGATATCTCCTTGATTCATCGATAGATCTTATGAGACAAAAAAATTGATGAATATCTCTTCATATTTGTTTCCACATAGAATCAATGAGTTTCAACCCTCAGATATAAACTGTATTATGAAATTTCTTTATAGTAGTATTTTATCTTCCATATACATCAAGTCCAATTATTTATAATTCCATTTATTATGTATTCATTTATTACTATTCATGATGGTTTTAGAATGAAAAAAAATCTGTAATTGAATTATAATTATCAACTTATTTGTTAAATGGATTGTGTGTTTCATTTTTTATAACTCCATGTTTATTTTCATTATTGATAACTCTTATCAAATTTTTTATTCTTGTTTTGGATATATGTAACCCTTACTAAGTATTCTATCTGACACTTATATTTTTTTCATCCCCCATGCAATGTAAAAGAAATACTTAAATAAGTTTTAATGAATCATTTTATATTTTTTTATAATTTACTTATAAATACCAATATAACAATGAAACCATGAATGTATATAGTTATTAGATACAAATAAACTGATCAATCCATGGTGGTGGGATCTATTGTATCATTTCCACTGTAATAAAATAACCACTATGTAACACCCCAGGTAAATAAAGAATATGACATTTTTATATTTATCCCCATTTGTGGAAAAAATGTCAATATTAATTTAAATGGAACGCTATGCTCGATGGCTTACGCAATACGCAACAACGAGTTCCTTTGAATTCTTACATTTCACTCTAATAATAAAATAATATTATTTTAAATGGTAATTAACACATAGTCGTTGTATTGGAGGGAATGAATATAAATAACTAAAATAAGATTATATTTGTTTGTTAAATTTTTTTACTTTTATCCAATAAATTTTAGAGGCTTAAAATACAAATGAATCCAATCTTAAGCATTGAATACACTAGTATTTTTAAAAGATTGTTTTACTACCTTTTGATGGAAACCCATTTTTAAATCACACTTTTTACAATTTTATAAGCTCTATTTTTCAAAATAAACATATTATTTATGATTGGTACATTGAAATTTACCTTGGGTTAATTTTTGGTATTTTTCTGACAATGTTCATTTTTCAATGAATAGTGAAAAATACTGCATTTTACATCAAAACTACTTTTTCATATAATTTAATTATATGGTTATATTATCTTTTTAATTTGCTTTAAAGTGTAATTAGAATATATTTTTACCATTTAATACAATTATGGTCACTGGGATTAATTTCACTTTGGAACTGGGCATAAACAAGTGCCAAACTTTTCATGAATATTGTTTCAAAAAACCAGCTATTTGTTTTGACAACGGGAATTATTTTTAAATTAATTATTTCAATTTATGTGTTTCTAATTTGGTAAAATTGATTACATATTTGGAATCATAAGGTCCAAATTATGTAATTAAGACTCTTTTATTTTTGAACATTATGAATAGTAATGACGGTAATTATCTTTAATTATCTTGATTAATGAGTAATCAGGTAGTTAAAGATAATAAAATAATATCATAATAATAACAAAATGACCACAACATGTGTCCTAAGGCTACTGGTTGTCTCATGGCCGACCATGGGATGCCTTTTTCCAAACTTGGGGGCCCCATGGAATCACTTTTGTGAGAAAGTGACTCTTTATCTTTTTATTTTTTAAAGAATGTTAAACATGACAAAGAATGTATCACCTGAGTAAAATATTTTTAATTTTGTCTAAATAAATGATATTTTGGACAATAAATAGTCATTGGAAATATAAAATGATTTTATACATCATATTATTTTTTTTATAATTTTTAGACATTAAATAAATTAAATTATATATGACATCGTGATGATGCAGCGATGACCTCATTATTTAACGATTTAAATAAAATGGAAAGATGATGTAAAATCTAAGACCTAGACATGTCCAAAACCTATTGTATGGGTTTATTTCGAACCCTTAGCACCTTATCCTCAAAACACATCAATGTGGGACCATTAAAATCCGAAACTCATTCTAATATAAAGTAACATTTCTTTACTTTCCAAGAGTGCCCCTCCTCTCCTCTTATAAAAGGCCCCCACCTCTACCACCTTACCCACACTTCCAAAGCCTTTGGATCGGCCAACAACTTCCCACTTTGCCTCTCCACATCCCTCTATAACTCATTGAAGCCTCACTTTGGGCATAAGTCTTCCCAATAAATCCTTTGAGCTCAAATCAAAAGGAGTTACCCAATTTAAAGGTAGTGTCTTCTCTTGTGTTCTTATGTTTTATTTTGCTTCTTCAACCCCATAAACTCTTTTTATTCATTTATTTTGTAACAAATCCAGTATCTTAAATATACTATGATGTTTTTATAAGAAGGATTCTAGCTACACTTACAGACACCTACATCTAATGGTTAAAGAACATACTGTTTCGGTGGATGGCGAATTTCTACCTCATGAAATGATGATTGTTCAACATTCTTCTAACACCTTAAAAGGTGGACATTAAGATGACACTATATTTATATATGATATATAATAGGTTTATTTTTTACTTAAGCTTCTTTATTTTTCATATATGGAATACCTTTATGGTTTCCATTATGGGTAAACGCGATATCTTCATTTAAGGAAGTGTGGACTACCGCCCCCTCAAAGTGATTTTATTCGTTAATACCATATGTGGTACGTATAAAGGATATATTTAATGATATTATATATGATACGATACTAGAATTAAAATACTATTATGTATCATTATTTTTTAACTCCATTAAATATGAAATAGAAATGGAAGTAGCGTTCATGCGTACATACGGCTTACCGTCTCCATGAACTGTACATTTCATTTCTTATCTCAAAATGTTATGTACTATTATAAGTACATATATTTAATGGATATATATGTAATATATTACATCTAAATGATGGATATAAATCTGGAATTATAACATATATATATATCTTTCATTTTGTTTTAATTCCATTAATATGACAAAAAATTAAAGTAGTGTTCATGCGTACGTACGGCCTACCGTCTCCATGAACGGTGCTTTTAATTTTTATCTAAAAATGATATGGAATAGTATAAAATGGATATATACTGGATATATATGATATTTAAAATATAAATACTATTCTAGATATGATGTACCTATAACTACATGGAAAATTATTTTCCAACAAGTTCAATTTTTGACTCAAGTACCAAACATCGACAAAAACGTCTGATATGAACTCATATTTGTAACCAGTTATTATAAAATTAAAATATGTGATATTAACTGAATAATAATATTTATATGAGGTCCTTAAGCAATTATAAATTGACCAAAGTTTATTATTCATGAATATAAAGAAACAAACAAGACAAGTTGGACTTGAGGTAAGGGATCCTACTCCTCTCTTTCTTTTTAAGTACACTCTTTTATGTCATTCCTTTTAAGCTCATCTTTCTTGTGATTGGAATGTTATTTTATATTACTCTTACTATAATTTTTATGTTCATATGATGAGATACCCTATTCTGTCTCATCAATCCATTTTGGAAGTTTTGAGTGGCGCCGTTAGGCTGCCGAATTTTCGTAAGAGATCTAACCTCTCTCTTTCTTTTTAAGTACTCTCCTTTATGTCACTTCTTTTAAGATCTTCTTTGTTATGATGGGGGATGTTCTTTTATATTAATATTTCTGTACATTTTATTTTAATATGATGAGAGACTCTATTTGATCTCATTAATCCATTTTTGGAAGTTTTAAGTGGCGCCGTTAGGCTGTCGGGTTTTCATAAGGGATTTTTCATCTCACTTTTATTCCCATGAGATTTATGCTACATTTGCCACAATTTCCTTTGACTGGTGTATGTACTGCCCATTATTTTACTCATTGTGTAATATAATTTCATTTATGATTATTTACATCAATTTTGTATTGTCCTTCTTTCATGGGGTGTATGTTTCGAAAGATACCCATGTCGGTAAGGGAACCTTTCACCCTCCTCTTTTTAAAAGACTTCTTTTGTTATGTATTTCAATTCACTTAACATTATGTTGGGATATGTTCTTATATATCCTTAGTGATTTAAATTTTATGTCCATGTGATGAGATACCCTTTTTATCTCTCATCAACTCATTTTCTAAATTTTGTAGTGATGCCGTTAGGCTGTCAAATTTTTGCAAGGGAACTTCTTAACCCAATTTTGATACTTTGGGATAAGCTTCTACTCTTTGAATATGTCGTTCTATGAATATGTGTGAATAACCTCTGATTTTTTTACACTTAATATCCACTTATATTTGTTGTATTAGTTTTTCACACATAATTATGTAACTGATTTATCCTTAATTTAAGGATACCTTCTTTATAAGGGACTTCGTCACATTTGTCACGACCCACCCTCGGGGTCTGTGTCGTGACTACCCCAAGCCCGCCTTCCATAGGCCAGGGGCTGGCGACTAGCACCAAGGCGTAAATCCCAACAAAAAGGGAAGGCATTACCTTTGAAAAGTAAACAAGCACCACAGAGTAATCAAGCGGAAAAGTAAACACTAAGTAAGAACAGAGTACAACTGAAAGTGCGGAAAAGTAAATGGGCCAGTATACAAACCCAATCTGAAAGTAATGTACAAATCGAAAGGGAAAACAGAAACTGTAAAGTAAAAGCCGCTACACCGAGCTGTCCACTGGAAATCCCACCTGAAGGGTGGGTACAGATAGCTCCACTGCTCCTCGGGTCCCGTCGTCCGCTCCGAGCACGTCCCGCCCAGTGGTCCACCTCCAGGTACCGTCCTTCTTTGCAAGCCTTAGCCAAGATCAACGCTGTCCGTCATCTGCAACCAACACAACGTAGTGCGGGCATAGCCCGTGCAGGGGTGAGTATAAGCTACTCAGTAGGGACCCTGAGACCCTTGAAGGTCTCTCGAAATCCACAAAGGATAAACCACAAAGGAAGGTACAATCACGAAGTAACAACCGACACTGCTTAGGTATATGCCCATACATATACCTAAGTCATCAATTTCAAATACGCTCCAACCTCCGAGCCCAAGTACAACTCAGTCCACACAGGAAAGTAAACGTATTCCACACAGGAAAGCAAAACGTAATCCACACAGGATAGCACAACACAATCCACAGAGGAAAGCAACAGGATTCAGCTCACACAGGTATACTTCTTCGAAAGACGATAAAGATGATCTATGATCCATCTAAGTCGTCGGACCCACGAAGGATCGATAGGTAACTAACCCCCGCAAAATACCCACATAGGATCGGGCCCACACAGGACCTGTAGGTGCTGGTTCACACAGGACCGCTGAGCGCAAAGACCCACACAGGATCGGGCCCACACAGGACCTGTAGCACTGATCCACGTAGGATCACTGAGTGTTGTAGTCGTCGTCGAATCCACACAGGATCTCTGTACTGTCGTCGTCGCAGTCACAGTAGCAGTAGTAGTAGTAGCAGCAGTCACAGTCGCAGTAGTAGTAGTAGCATTAGTCACAGTCGCAGCCAGCACTAGGGTTCCCGCACACAGCAAGCTCGTTCAGGAGGGTCCGCTCCACGAGCCGAGAGGCTGATACATCAACTGTCACAAAGACCAGAGTTGATGTATCCAAAAGTTCCGTATCGTCAACAGGAACTCAACGCAACAGACGGCGTGTCGATCGGACGCCCGGTATGAGAGTTATTGGCTTTTTCGTCCCAGGGGCCCGGTTGGTTTTTAAGGCAAAACCAACCCGACCGTACTCCTTCTGCGTCCAAACCTCGGGCGGAGTATGCCAAAAGAACCGTCTCACTAAGAGGAACACAAAAAAGCTGACGGCACGTCAATTGGACGTACGTAGCTCAAGATATGAGTGTTTCCGCTCCGAAGGCCCGGTTGGTTTCGTGTACGAACCAACCCGGCCGAACTCAAAGTGTTCCGAAACCCTGAGTGTAATATACCGAAACGACCATCTCGATCCAAGGATAGCGTTGCCACAGACGGTTCGTCAATCGGAGGTATGTAGCTCAAGTTATGAGCAATAGACCGAAGTCATCTCGAAAACGGGGGGTCCGGGTCCGACCCGGTCCGGCCGGCGACGCGGCGGCGCAACGGCGCGGCTGGTACCACGCACGGGGGGCATGGCCCCCGCTTCACAGCAGGTGGGGCGGCTTAAGCCGTGCCTTTTTGGGGAACCGGCCCCCTTCGTGGGGGCCTTCTTGAGGAAAACCGGGGGGCCGCCTGCCCCCCTCAATGAAACCACCCCCCCTCATAAATGGGGGGGCTTTTGAGTTGACCGGGGGAATTAAATTCCCCCGGTCTTTGACCTTCCGGCCGGCCACCGGGCCGGCCGGTTTTTCTCCAACGGGACTGGAAAAGCCAGTCCCCTTCTGGCTTCCGACACCGGCGGACCGGCGAGCCTCCGGTCTTCCCGTCTCGTTGTGGCCCGGAACCGGCCGCGGTGTTCGTCGTCCGGCGCGGTGCGACGGCACCGCACCCCTCCGCCGCGGCCCCGCTCTGGCCGCGGCGCCTTCGATTCCCCTCGACGCAGCGCGACGGTGTCGCGTTCATGATGATCCTTCCACGGCGCGGCGCGACGGCGTTGCGCAATTCAACCGAGCGAATTCCTGCGTGGTGCGACGGCACCACGCCATCTCGGCATCCACAAGAAAAATAATAATCATCACGAACAAAAGAGGGGGAATTCGGCCGTGTTTGTGCGGTCCGACTCCCCTCTCATTAGATGATAACTCTTAAATATTTAATCACAAGATTATCATTCTAGAACCATGAACGAGAATAAATAATAACCAAAAACAACCCCTACCTTGGGTTCAAGTTTGAAGATCGTCAACGACCCGCGGAAGACAACGTCGCGGAGGTCGGGCGTCGCGGTAATCGTTCGTCAAATCCGATGACAAAGAGGTACGTCTGAAGAGGTACGTCGTTGGCGAATCTTCGTAAGCCGACGAAGGAAGTCCGAGGAGGAGCGTCGTTGACACGGAAGGCGTCGTCGATCTTCGGATACAATCGGCTACGAAGAAGAGAGGAGCGGCGTTCTTCGTCAGAGCTCGAAGGTTCTTCGTGTTCTTCATCAAGATTGAAGAAGAAGAAGAAGAAGAAGAAGAAGGAGAAGGAGAGGGCTTCAAAACTCTCAAGAGGCTAGAGAATTCTAACCAAATAAAATAAGCTAAGAGCTTATTTTATTTACTCAACCAAACCTTTTTGAATTTCAAAGGTTTGAAAAAGTTTAAACAACTCAACCCAATTAATAAGCTAAGTTGTCAATTTCATTTAAAAGGGGAGTTAAGGGAGTTTTGAGAGGAGATGGAAAGTTGGGTTTCGTGTGGGCCCCACCACACTTAATCCTCCCAAGGGAGGTTAAGTGGATGTGGGTCCCACCTTTAACTTCCTTTGAGAGGAGTTAACCAACAAGTAAGAAAAATAAAAAGTGTTCCACATTTTTATTTAAATTTTTATAAATCTCCCAAAAACTAACTTTCGTCCCGCAAGAAACGCAACTTCAGAAAAGGTCTCCTTAAGCGAATATCGGCGCTGCGAGTTCATCGGTGTCCTCGGATATCAATTCCGAGCACCGGATCAAAAGTTATAATTTCCCGCTCGTTCGTTCACTGAACGTACCCGAGCCAAACTTTGGAAATTTATTCCGGGCACACCGGGCCTCGGAATCAGGTGCCGTCATAAACCGCGCTCTTGTAAAAATCCAAGGAAAATTAAGAAAAAATTTCCCTTGAATTTTACGGGTCTTTACAACATTTTACATTTCTATTGAGACTTCATTGTTTTTATGCACCAATTAACTCTTATATGGTGTATATACTATCCTTTGGAATATTATATCATGAATCCATTTATTCTCATGATATTATAATGTTGTGATTAAATGTTATTCCTCAATTATTGTATTCAAGTGTCTCTAATTTTGGTAAAAACCTTTTAACCAAAATATAGCTTTAAATGTTTTAATGATTTGTTCTTATTAATAACCATGTTTTCAAAATGGTTTTAAGGATTTATTTATATGGATATTAATGGTTTAAAATGTTAAAATATTCAAGGTGTTATAGGACACTTTGATTCAAAAATCTCTTTATTAAAATTTTTAAATGGTTTTGAAAATGGTTTTTTTAATGGATTTATTATTTCTATATCCTAAAATGTTATATTGTGATTAAAATGTGGAAATGTTATGTTTCCTTTATGCATGTTTTATGAGATACGTTTATGTTATGGTTCTTTGGAATTATTATGAAAATGGGTGGTTCTGTGATAAACTAAGGGCGGGTGAGCCCGATATAGCTCTCCAATGCATTGGGTAACGCGAAGGAGTGAAACGTTAAGGTTTCTCTGAAGATATTTAGGGAATATACTGTGGTGGGTATTCCAAATGTAACCAAGAGGGTTACTCCCTACGTAAGAATGTTATGAATGCCTCAAGTTACCTTTATGTCTTATGATTTCTATGATTTATTCATGATTTTATGAGGTATGTTAAAGTGCCTATGTTTTATGGGAAAAGTATGATTTCATTCTTATGTATATATGAACTCATGTTTCCTTTCCATATTTTTATAACCCTTACTGAGCTTTTTATGCTCATCCCATGTTTTTGAAATATTTTTCACAGGTCAAGGTAAAGGTACATGATGTGATGATAGTGTCAAGGATGTGTCAATAAAGAATCAATGTTTTATTTTAAATATTTTTCCGTTGATGGGAAGAATGAATACTGTCTTTTATGTAACCAATTTGTTTAAATGTGGAATGTAATGCAAGTTTCATGATCTAATTCTCTAAAACTCTAAACCTGAAAGGATCCTCAATGTGTAATCTTGTAATAACTCAAGATTAAGTAAGGTTTAAGGCTGGGG
Organism: Viscum album; assembly: GCA_963277665.1. Classification (NCBI taxonomy): domain Eukaryota; kingdom Viridiplantae; phylum Streptophyta; class Magnoliopsida; order Santalales; family Viscaceae; genus Viscum; species Viscum album. The sequence continues at coordinate 1,874,089,862 of OY728137.1, read as the reverse complement.
CCTTATACACTAACTATAGGCTATAGTATTCAGGGTTATTATAGTTGTTATCAGAGCATGTTTATTAGAAACCTAGATAAGTATAAGTTAAATAAAATTGAAAATTATAATAATAAAATATAATAAAATTTTGGTACAATAATCATGATGATAATAAGGTAACAATTTGTTTGAAATTGTTTAATCTTGGAACCTAATAGAAGCAAGGGAATCAATACCCGTGGACAATATAAGGATACCACCCTAAGCAAGTCAATACTGTTAGAATTGTCAATGAGAAGATCATAGCCATATTAAGAAAAAATTACTCAAGTTATAATTAATAACCATAATAAGCCTATGCTTGATATTTTCAAGTAGTATAATCCTCCACCTTTTAGTAGGACTACTACTCCAGTGGTAGCTGAGAAATGGATCATCCACTTGAAAATATACATATAAAATTTGTATGTGATGAATATGAAAAGAAAAATATAGCGGCACATTATTTCAAGGATGATGTTGATCAATGGTGGAAATTGATATAGAATACTATTAATGAATACTAATCAACATAATATATAGTATTAAATGAAAAATTATACAATAAATAATTCCTTTATGAGATTCAAACTGAAATAAAGGGAAAATTTATTAGCTTAACCAAAAATGAATAATATATTTCTGTAGAGTATGCATAAAAAATTATATGACTAGAAATGTATAATGAAAATTATATACATGATTAATAAAATAAGATTGATCATTAAATATTTTTCCATAATCCATGTCTATGAAGGGAATGTCATTCATAAACATTTTCATCTTATGATGAAATAGTATTATGTTCCACCAAAATAGAAAAGGAATATTCTATATCCTATTTGTTCAACGTAAAAAAATATAAGAATAGTTAATATGATAACAATAAAAATGGATGACCCTCAATAAATAAAAGGTGAATAAATAATGTCAAATTATGTAATCATTCTAGAAAATGCATGAAAGGAATGGGATTTTTTTTATATATTTAGTGAAAAGTGTCATCAATCTAAGAAATTCATGGGGAAGATATAAATGAATGGTGTTAAATGATTAAATTTCAATGAAATGTGGTATTATTAAAAAAAATATCTTATGAACCATCAGAATCTACGACAGTAGAGAATAAGGTGAGATGCATAAGCTTATATAATCACTAAAGCTAACGTATATATACCCAATGATGGGATAGCAGGTACATTAATCCTATCTTAATTTTATTCCAATGTTTTATTTAATTATAGATCATCACACGATATATATATATATATATCCAATTTCCCATGAAAATTATATATTTGATAGTTTTATTCCCCATTATGGCATATAAACATGTTTTATTTGATGACCTTATCATCATACATATTTTTTACATTGATAGAATCTATGGTATGGATGAGATTTCAAAATATGATGTGAAAATTATATGAATGAAGATGGAAATTACAATTTATGAGTAAGATATAAAATCCATTATCTTTAGATGATAATCATCATCATTTTTCTCTTATCTATATCCATACCCATAAGATATTCTAATTGAAATTATAAGAGAGAAAGATAAAATAACATGTAGGTATAGAAAAGGTAATATTCAAATTAATGATGTACATATTGTAAAAGAATACATCGATGTATTTCCTATGGAATTACCTAGACACAACCCATATATTGAAGTTCATATTTTTATTGATTTAATAATTAATATAGATTTATTATCAATGACTCTCTGTAGAATAGAAGCCTTGGAATTAGTGGAGCTAAATAATCCACGATAGGAGTGGAGTAATAAGGGATTTGTTCAATCAATCATTTCTCCATGGGGAGCCCTTATCCTATTTGTTATGAGGAAATATGGATCCATGAGCATCTGTGATGATTAAATAGAAATCAATAAAATAATGAAAGAAACAATTTATTATAAAATTTAAAATTACAATAAAGAACAAGTTTCCACTACAACTCATTGGTGATTTATTTGAACAACATCATAGATCTCAATATTTTTTTATGATTGACCAATTTTTTAGGTTTTATCAATTGTTAGTAAATTCAGATGACATTTTGAAGCTATATTTTCATATTATGTTCATTTAGTATGTGTTTATAATAATTCCATATAGATTCACTAATGCATCCTAGGTTTTTATAGATATAATTAATAGATTATTCAATCAATATCTTGATTTTTTTTGTATTTGCTGATTATATTATTGTATATTATAATACATATAGAGCCCATGAGAATGAATTTAAATCTTTATTAGGACCCTCAGATGGAATGATTTATTTTTTAAATATAAAAAGTGTGAATTTTTAATTCATGAAATTTTATTTCAGGTCTATATTGTATCTAAGGATGGAATCTCATTTTGTCTTGTAAATTAAGAAGAAATCCAAGAATGGACTCTTCCAATTAATTTAACCATGATATTTAGTTTCATTAGTTTAGATGGATATTATTAGTGTTTTGTTCTGAATTTTACCCAATTACATAAATAATTAACAAAGCTCGCACATAAAGGGTTTATGTTCATATAGATCAAATAATGTGATGAATTGTTTTTGAATAATTCAATAGAATATTATTCAAGGATCTTATTTTGACTCCACCATCATGAAATTATTTTTTTAATAAAAAATGATGAATTGATGAAAGGAAATGATTTATTCCTTATAAATAATGATAACGTTGTGGTATATGCATCAAGGTAGATGATGATTTTGGGAAAAATTGTCCAACTCCCGATCTTTAGTTAGTAGAAATAATAATTACTCTAAAGGTACGGGGACACAAAATCTATGGTGAAATATGTGAGATAAATAAGGATTAATAGAGAATAAAATACATATTTATATAGGAAGATGATGGAAAGATGATGGATCATGTTACTAAAAGTTTATAATAGAACAGTATACTACCAACTAAGATATGAAAATTACATAGAAGATACATAAAGAAGGAAATATCATGGAATTTTAACCCAATAGAGGATTTATAAATATATTATATTCACAAAATTAGTAAATATTGATATGGAAATTGAAAAATAATGGGAAACATTACACATTTGTTAAATTATTGTGAATCCACATTTGTTGGAAAATATAAAAAGTTCTCAATCTGACTATGATAATTTTAAATTGAAAATTAATTCCATTAAGTATATATGATTGTAAAACTTCATGTTTGAGGATGTAATTTTGATATTTGGAAAAAGGTTGTTTTTTCTATCAATACCTTTGTAAAAATAGAAACAATTAGATGATGATCAAAGCTCAAATTTCTATATACACCTCGATAGTTCTATGATGTATATAAATATGAAGGATCGTATTTTGTTGGATAATATGATGTTGCAAAATTGATGACTATTTTTCAAGATTCATAGTTTGTCTGCAGGTGATTGTTTAGATATAAAATCCTAGAGGATTCATGCAACTTCTAACTATAACCATGTCGATGTTGAATAAAATTATGATATAATTTTTCAAAGAACTACCAAGGACCCTAGAAAAAATGATGCGATATGGGTTTTTGTTGATCTCTGTACAAAATCATCATATTTTGTTAGTATAAGAGAATACGTAACTCTTGAGTTCTTGGAAATATTATATATAAATTTAGTTTTATGATATAATGGTTCACGTCAATTGATATGGACTGATTGATTTCAGAATTTTACATAAAATTTGGGTAGAGTCTTTTAAAGTCACCATATATCGAGTATCAATTGAGCACCACCGTCAATCCTCAAACTAAAGAATTTTTTAAAACGACTACTCAAACCTTGTAATGACACATTAAGATCATTCTCACATGACGTTTATGGTCTGTGGGATCAAAACCTTTGGTATATTTTTCTATAATAATTGTTTCTATTCTAGTATTTAAATAAATCCATATGTTGCATTATGTAGAATGAAATTTTTTAATACAACTTGTTGGGGTGATGTTGGTGAGAAGTCACATAATTTCCTGGAACATATTGAAGAAAAAAAGGAAGAGGTAAATTTTATTCACCATCTTATTAGTTCATGTCAGATTAAGAAAAATACATATATAGATAACCAGAAAAAGGATTTAAAATTTCATGTAGGATGTCATGCCATTATGAATGAATCTTCATGAAAGGGTTTCATAAGGATTGTTAACAAAGGGAAACTAATCCCTATGTACATCAGAGCATTTGAAGTTTTGGAATGAATTGGAGTTGTATTTTACAACTTAGTGATGAAACCATGTCCATTAAAAGTTATTCATGTGATCCACATAGAATTAATAAATATGTATATGTGATATCCAATGAATATAACCTTATTTGAAGAAATAGATATAGTTTTTAACCTATCATACTGTAAAGATCCTTTCAGGATTCTTGACATGAGAGATAAATTATCTAGAAATAATATGACGTGATTGGTAATAGTTATATGGAAAAGCCATAAAATTTATGAAACCACATGGGAACCTAAGGTTATTATGAAGAAAAACCACCAAACTATTTTTAAAAGATAATATTCATGAGAAATTTTTAGGATGAAATTTTGTAAGAAGGGTAGATTATAACACACTAAGAATTTATGCTATGTATATTCCAAAATGATGTCAATAACGTACATATCACTGAACATTTATCTTAAATGAATATTGATATACTATTAAATATTATAATTTTAACATTAATGATGGAATATAAATGTGTTCACTAAGAATAAGGATGTAGAAATTAAAATAATAACCTCAGTTATGAAATAATAAATTAAAATTATGTATATTATAAATAAAAATATGACACATTTATATCAATGAATAATTAAAATTTTGTTTTAAAAATGAAAAACATAGTGATGGTATTTTTGTGGAACGTAAATGTTTAATTTTAATTATATTTTTTATATAATAGTTTAAAATAAAATTTATTTTCATAAAATATATGAATTAATTAATATGTTGTTTTAGTATAATTATAATTTATTTTTATGAGGCTGTAATTAATTTTGAAAACTATCATGAAATATTTTATAATATTAAAATATTTATTTTTCGAAAAAATGATGATTTTATTTAGAAATTAATTTTATCATATTTTAAAAAATATGTTCATAAAATAGAGTCAATATTTAAAGTATACTTGTAAAAAAATGGTGTGGGTGAGTTTTTGGGTTTTTTTGAATTAGTTAGAAGTTTAGTGAACAATGAAATACACGATAATTTAAGATATTTGATAATTTAAGCCAAATACATAATTTTTTTAGTAATGGTTGATTTATAAACGCATTATTTTGAACTCATAAGAATGTTTTACTATACTTATTCACCATAATCTGCACTATTGATTTTTTTGAGAAATAATTTTAAACATAATGAATAAATCAATCAAAAATACCCCTCTTATCCCACGATAAATACCACCCATCAACACGACTTCTCCTCCATGCTTCTAATCCTTTATGATTGAAAATATTTGTTCCAATAACTCTGTCAGTCCTCTTAACCACATCAATGACTAGATATTTTTAACAAAATATCTAACCAATGTATCTTAGGAACATTCTCAAGGAGACAACATTCAAGAGGTAAAGTCCTTTTTTTCTCTTTTAATTTAATTTTTTTTCATAACCTATACTAAAATAACCAATCACAATTTGAATGGTAACTCTAATATATGATATATATATATATATATATATTAGAAAGTTATTTTTCTATAGGATTATTTATCATAAAATCTTTTCTCTTTTCCTTTTATTCTAAAAATTAGACCATCGTCCACAAGGTGTCAATTCGTTGCCTTCGTGGGTGATGACTTTTAGTTATTCATTAACAAAATTTCTTCTTGTCTAAAACCATTTTTATGTTCAAATTTTTTTTCATTATGTGTGTTAAAATTTATTTAATGTTATGTAACTAATATGTAAAAATAATATTAAATTAAACGACACTAGTTCACGGTAAATATAAAAACTGGAAGAATAAACTAACAAATTTTCATTAATGTTTTATCTAATGAATCATTATTATAATATATAACTGAATTATATATAAGTATAATTTTAAACTCTAGATGTATACTAATATCATTAATTTCATCTTCTACATTTTTCTTTAATATAATAGAAACTCCCTTAATTATACACAATATAACCGACCGTGAATGAAATTAAACATTATAACTGATCAGAATAGAAATAAATGAAATTAATAAATCTATAATAATTCAAATATATTTTTAATTTATTATTTATTATTTAATTATTTAATATTATTTTATTATCCTGTACATTGAGTACAGGTGCTTAATGATTTCAGACATAAGGTAAGGGGTTTCTCGTATCAATTTTATTTATGTGAAATACGCCTCATTCACCACTTATATCATTTATTTGATGTATGTATACTGACCATTTTATTTATTATCTTAATTTATTAAATATTTAATTAAATATCTATGTTTATTGTATCATGGATATGAATATCTTCTAATATTTATTAAATTTTTAAATAACATTTTTATTTTGAATGTGATATTAACTGAGGAAGTATTTAAAAATATTTACCCTATAATCAATATGGATATTTTTAAAGTTAATATTGAATAATGACATAAGTAGGTCATTTCTATATTTTATGAATACTATTGACCTGTTGAGTAAGGTGGGTCTTTGATATAGATAGCCCCCCAATGCATCGATAGGTCTTACAAGACAAAACAGTTTGTGAAATACCCATGGTGTATGATTCTATGATGAATTCGATGGGATTCTACACTTAGAATTATATTTTCTTGAGAAAGGTCTTTAAGAAAGTGATTAATGTTCCAAATACATTATGTACATTAATTATTAATTTACTTCAATAAATATTAGTTATTATTATCCTTTTAATTTTCACTATGAAAATGTATATGGATCCATATTAATTCTCATGTTATTTATTAAATGGAATGATTTTTTTAGTTTTTTATCATTCTATTTTGATTATTCATTATTTATAATGATTTAGTTACTATTTATTCATAGTTTTTATACGTGACCCTTAATGAGCATTCAATATCAACAGTTTATTTTTCTACTTTCCCAAGGTTATAAAGATGAAATATTTGAATACGTTTCAAAGATGTAGTTTGTTTGTTATTTTAGATTATTAATAAGAAATTCAGTTAAATAACAATGCATGTATTTTGTTCATAAATACTGATAAAATGATCATTCCTTGGGTATATGATCTCTTATATCAATTTAATTTTAATAAAATAATGTCTAACACTAGGATACTAAGTTAAGAGTTCTTACGGAAGTGTAAAAACAATTATGGAAATAAATAAATAAATTTCCATTATGCATGGTTATACTCATTATTGAATAAGAACATGATATTTAAATAAATAATCCAATAACTCTATTTATACTACATTTTTTGCGAGTTGTGAAGATGATAATACATTGATACAATTATTAAGTAAACACCATGTGAATAGATAAATACTAGACTATAGAGAGGTTGAGTCTACAATTTTACTCAAGATTCAAAGGAGAAATAAAAATACAGGTCTTAAATATTTTCTTATTCTAAGGAATAGAGAAAAGCGAGGTAGTAATTTGCAATTTCAATGTAATGATTGGAATTTTGGATAATTGTTTCCACACTGATGAAGTATATCATATTTATATTATCCAATAGATATAGTACGATACATTATTGTTGAAGGACTTATAAGTGTACAGCTGAATCTATTATTAGAAATATGAATTAATTAAATCGTGTAGATTTGAAAATGAGAAAAGTTATTTCATGAACATCATATGGTTTTGTTGATACCAAAGTTGTAAAATCTATACCCCTTACCTTGATTGATTCTTGATAATAAATTATATGACATGTCAGTGTATGGTATCATATAGCATAAACATCATAGTAGAATGAACATTTTGGGTTATTCACTTCATTTCATTCTTATTCTTTTATTATGAATTATTTTTTCATGCATAAAATATATAGGAAAAAAATGTTTTAAATTCGATTAAATTAGTTGAGAGGAAAATGATTAATTTTTTGAAAATTCCCTATAGTAATTAACCCCTCAATGAGTGTAGTTGCACTGATCATGATGAGGAACATAAGTTACCCAATAGTTTTTGTTGATAGGATTCCACAAAAACATCCATTGAAACCTATAAATAAATTTCAATTATAACGATGCACTATTAAATTATATTTTCAACATAACCTTTGAATATTAGTGGTATTATACAATAAGAACATATTGTAGCTATAAGGACAATTGGAAAAAAAATTCAATTGAAAATTTTAGTCAGAAGTTAGATTAGAAACATTAGAAGAAATATTAATTGGTAACTACTACTAAATTTAAGTATAAAATTACTATATGTTCTTATTAAATATCTAGTGAAATATGGACCATTCTTGTGAAAACAATAATTAACACATTGTACAATATTACTATAAATTTCTAGTGTATCATATGGTAAATTGATATAAAAATACCTTTAGAACCAATTGAATTATTATAAAAACATCTTTAGTACCATATCAAGAATCCTAAAATGATAATATAACCAGAATCTTCCAGTACAAAAAACAAACTTATTCTTTAAAAAAACTAAAAAATTTATATTATAAATTTTATCAATAAATTATTTTATATGAATCAATATATTTTACTTTTGTTTGAAAATACTCATAAATGATTATACATAATTTAAATAAAATGTTTAATATAAAACAAGAAAATAATTCCATAGAGTCCATTAGAATTAATGTGTTAATAAATATCTCTATAAAATCGAGAACAATGATTATTTGGATATAATTTCATTCGAATATGGTTGAAAAATTATGTTAACATACACATGATGTTCAGAACTAAGTCTAAAAACGTGATGTAAACTTAAAAATAAACCCGTAACAAATTGAATGAAAAAGGAATTTTTGGCTAATGATAATCAAAGTGTGACACCCTATGACCACTTCTAATATGACTTGTTCTAAAAAAGAACCGAGAAACAATAATGAAATGGGAGGCCATTTCATAAAGTACATATACAAACATACAGGAATATCTATATTAAATAGTATAGATATATAACGAAAGACTAAAAAATAGGATTATAAATTATATATATAAAAAAATATAGAAAATCATTAATGTATAACAATATTTTATAAATGTAAAAAATAAAAAAATGAACACCCATTAATAACTGGGGGTCCCAATCAAAAAACACCTAGAATAATTTAAATTGATGAAACCCTACTCAAATCACTATGGATGACCACTGAACATGATCTGCATTGTTTGGAAAAACTAGGCTCGCCCATAAAATGGTCCACCAAGGAAAAAAATTATTTATCTATTGTCTACATAAGAAATTTTATATATGTTAATCGATTATGGTGTAGTGATTATAAATCTACCACGTAGGATTCCTCAAATATGAAGAAGGGTGTAATAGAAATAAAAAATAGTAATCCATCACCATTATTATGAGGGACACAAAACCAATCATATTTTATCCAAAATAATTCCAAATGAGAGTGACAAAGGATCCCCATATCTAAAATAGATCTAATAATAATGAGTCATCCTATAGAACCATGGTGCATCTCTGATTCCAAACATCCCACATAACCTCATGGTATAAAAATTTGAGGGCCCACTCCTCACCACTACGTGACACATGTGGGGGTCTCTATCTTTAAATGGGGTTTATTGTGTAACCTCTAAAGATTCATTGTTGAGGTAACATTGCACACAATTTTTCTCCAAATTTTAGTTTATACTATATCTATTGGATTACAAACTCCCCACTAGATCTTAATGATAAAAGGATCCACTCAATAGATAGAGGACCCACACCATATGCATTATAGGGGGTGTTTAGTCTAATGTGTAACATGTATGGGTGATCAGTGAAGTGGTGCAATTGGGGAGGGTGGTGGGGGTTTCCACCCCAAAACGTCACTTTTATGATCCATCCTAATTACAAACATCATTGATTCTTCTTTTAATCATTTAATAGATCCAAGATATAGTGTTTACTATGATCTAACTATCAATGATGGACACATGATGGCTAAAAAACAATGTGTGATCCATTACCATCACACCGCTCCACCATTTCATCTATCATATAGAAAAAAATCCATGATCCAACCTTTTATCTGAGCTTCATGCTCATATACCCCTCCTCACACCATTACAAATCTTCTAAACAATGACATGTATAGATTTTAGGCATCACCATGAATCTAAGGGTTATATCATGCTCAAATCAATGCCAATATTGTTGAAACACAACACTATGGTCCAATAATGAAGAAGGTGATGGATGGTTTGGAAAAGCAAAAAACTAAGTGGATGAAATTTTTTTTCAATGAAATTGTATCCTACGATTCTAAAATAAATTTACCAAGGTGAAATTAGTGGTGAAATAACTAAATTATGTAACTAGGCTCAAGTAAACATCATTAGTCACCAGGAATAATGAGATAAAAAATTGATGCCTTTTCAAATAAACAAGGGTGAAAATATATTAATTTAAAGCCATACCACATGTTTTGATCAAAAGATAGTTAGGAACATTTTTGGTAGAGATGAAGAATAGTTCTATATACATTCTATATCTATCTCACGATCCCTATAAAAAAGTTCCATTTATCTATTTTTCTTATAATCCAACAGTAATGAATAATTCTTCCTCCTTCCCTCTAGTCTCCCTTGGTTATGTGGGTAACTAGAGATATTTTCTATAAAAAATATATATAGAGGATTTCATTGGATTTGGTCTCAAAATAAATAAATAAAAATAATTAATTAATTTAAATAATGCATGCTACCATAACCATCTTCATGATAAATTCGATGCAAAATAGCTTCATGTAATGCCTAGGGTAAACACTACCTAATTGAACCAACTATAGTATCGAATATCCAATATGTGGTCCCAAAATGGGAAAAAGTTTATTTGAAACATATGTGCATGTGTACTTGAATATATAATATTAATTTTAATATATTTATTTCTAGATCTCATGACACCCAAAAAGAACACTACTACTGAGGAAAAATACATACATCTCTATAGAAATGTTTGAAGGACCAAACTAACAATACTAGAGATTTTATAATCTATCATAATTCATGGATTATTAACCAATAAAGTAAAATGGACACGAATACGAGTGGGTACTGATCAATCATCTAGATATATTACATCCATGAGTTGTCCTACATGTTCCATGCTACAAAAGAACTCTAATAAAAGTACCTATCCTTCCATGAAAAACCATATCCTTCCGTCATCGATTTCCCCCAATTACTCTACAATGGTTACTCTATCCATGATGTCATGATCTCCCTCATCGAATAATGTGCATTAGGTTCAAGATTTATGTTCCCATTATCGATACAAGAATGAATTTTTGTACTCGGTATAACTATTCTGGATGGTATAAGTGGAATTAAACCTCAACAACCCTCCATATGATGACAAAAAACACAATGAACATTATGTACAGATTTAATTCCACACCATAACTCTAAAATCCATGACCTAGGAAGACTATAAGGAAAACATTTCCACCATACATGGACTATAAAATCCTATGAACTCAGTCAGTGTAATGTTTCTATCAGCTATGGGATGTCATCATATGCTCACGAAACTTTTTTTCTTTATCATTGCATACAAAATATTTGGATCAACAAGAGAGGCCTCACTATTATCCGTCCATCAAGAACAATGATTATAGGGTCTCCAATATAGTTCCTCAAAATGTGTAATTCCATTAATATAGTGATAGATATTACTATAGGAAAAGTAATCCTATGGAATGTTATCCTACATGCTCATGTTAAAGTCTATCACACATTCTATCATGATATCCTATAATACATGGATAATCTGCTCGATCATCCCATCCCCGTGGGTGTGAAAAAACATTCTAATTTGTATCTAGGACTCAAAATAATACGACAGACCCTCCAAAACAATAATTTAAACCAATAATAAGAAATTAATATGATATTAAGGGACCCCTTTATCAATGCATGATATCATAAACATAAAAATACCGCACAATCTCAACTGACCTCTGTTACCTGATAATAAAAATGTGTTACAACATGGTGATTTATTTAATAGTAAACTATGTAGAATTATGGATACATTATTCCAAATAAAACCTCAAAAAATCTATATTTATTACATCCCACTCCCATTCTCGGAACTTGATAAGTTAAGTAGTATCAACATGAGGATAATGTTTATCCCTTACCTACTGACATTTGACAAATTGAGATAGAAACTGATAAACATTTTACTTGTGACATCCCAATGAACTACCATATGATTTATATATACATATTTTCTACACCTGTATCAAAATACAAGGATGTTTTTTGAAACTCCCTCAACACCACCTCATGTATCATGGTTGGAACCACCATCTATCTTAGTGAATGTATTTTTTTCTCCCCAAAATCTAAAAATTAGTCTATCACATGTGTCGAGGATATCTGGTCTTGTAGAAACTAATAGTTAATTTCTCCTAACTATGTATATTTCATTCATTGAACATTTCCTAGAGTCAACACCATTGACTATTGAAAAATGAAACCCATATACACTATTAGAGTCATTGGAAACAGATAAAACCACTTATATACCACATCCACTAAGAGGGTATGGTACTTTCTACACAGGGAACATGCTATTATAGTATCTTTATTTGGTGTATGGACTCTATTGAATTCATATTCCTGTAATAAATCTATCAACTATTATGTATCAGGTTGAGATATGACTATATAATGATTTACCAAATACACTAGTGGTCTAGGTGAAAAATGAACCACACACCCAAAATATCATTCCTGAACATATTTATAGTAAACAATACCTCATCACGCTCTATTTCATGAGTTGAAAACTTATGTGCATGGATTATAAACCTTATCAACCCATAAGTGGTTACTGAATTTCAAATTTTCAATAGATACCTTATCCCAACACTGGAAGAAAATCAAAACACCACAAACTAAACACCCACCTTTGACAACCTCTAAACATTACCAATATTCATCCTCATCCCCATCCCAACAATGGACCCGAAACACTAATCTGCCAAATTAAACAACCACCTTTTCAAAGTCACAGTAATCATATATGCTTTTATAATGAAAAAATGTTTCAAAATGCTAATGTAGTACAATTAAAATATAATTAAAATATGCACCACTAACATGATCCTGGATGGAGAAAATAAATCACTACATCTATATTCTTCAGTTTCACAACTATACTATGTTTTTAGTTGATGTTCTCGGGTATGTAGACCTTTTTTATCAAGAATTGATACATCAAGAAATTACCATATAGATTGTACTCCATGTGTAATTATATGAACATAAAAAAATGATCAACATAATCCACCACTAACTCGTAGTATGGGAGAATGTTATTGTTAATGAAAACTATAAATTGAAACATGTAGGACTAGATGGTATAGTTCATAACATATATTAACATAGATGTTGAATTAGTCCCACCAAAAGACATCTATAGGATTTTATAGAACCTATAGCGACATTAAATTTCCATCATCACATTATCATACTCATGAACTCTAAATTTATTGTAGGGATACATGATGTTGATCATTGAGAACCAACATTCACCATTCAACCAATCAAATAGATAATAAATCCTTCATTAGTGGTACTTATTTATATAATTATTTGATTTAGGTTACGATAGTCAAAAATGCCACAAACTCTCATTCTCTATTTTTACAAAAAATAATGGTGTAGTCATTAATGAAACAGTGGATCAAATAAATTATTTCCCTCAATGGTCATCGAACTACACCTCAACACTAAAATCTCAATAGGGGCTAATGGATATGTCACTGATGATATCTATGATGTCACATGAAGAAAGTCAATATATAAATAAATCACACTTATTAGATGTAGTCAAAATACATCATCAATCGTTAAATCTATAAAATCTTCTGTTACTACCAAAATATAGATTCCTAATGAGACAACCACACTATGGTCTAATTTGATAAACTAAGAGGACATTTTTTACATCTTCCTTCCCATGTGGTCCACTTTCTCAACCAGAAGATCTTTTTTCCATGAACTAAAATCTCCATCCATTTGTACTATGGAATATAACTATCTTTTAATAACTATCTCACTAGGATAAAATAAAAAAACCATTCTATACTGATTATGATTTCAAATGGTTACAAAACATTAAATATTTTTTCCAAGGATAAACTATTCCAATTGGGAGACAATTCATATTTTTGATATATATGATATATAAAATAATTGATTCATGCATGAACATCAACCATATTGGTTGGGAAAAACACTCAACTAGAAATTATAGCACATTCAATAGGTACATGGATATAAAACAATTACATATTCATTTGTGAAAAATGATTAGATACTAAGTATAAAATAAACAATCACACCCAAAATCATCCTCTTAGTAGCCTGGTCATATCCCTTAATAGACCATAACTAATCTTTCACATGATATCCATATACTTGATCCAAAATTTGTCCACTTAGTGGTGATGGGGGGAGTATCACGTAACTTCCTCCTCTATATTTAACTCCTCCATCAACACTGCATCTGTGGTGGATTCCCTTGATACATGAGGGATTTTGGATCATTGTACTACCTAACTATGGAGGAAAATAAACTTCCATTTTTTCTTCCACAATATTATATATAAGGAAATAATGGATTTTATGGCCACTCCCGCAATAATAATAACATCTTCTCTCACTTAGATAACTTGATTCCCTATTCAAACCATACACAATAGTCTCATATAGTTGAGTTAGGGAATGGGGTGGTCTCTTATTCCAAGACATTGATGATAGATTCCTCTTTACTAGTGCAGATGATGCATCCCCATGATGAATAATACCAACTCCAACAGCCTAACATCCCTCTAATAAAATTATCTCAACAATGAGATCCCACTCCAGCACTCCAGAATATGTTCTTGTTAAAAATGTTATTTCATTGGCATGAATGTATCTTTGAATACATATTATAAATCACTATATTAGGAAGAAACCACATCACACCAAATTTTCAGACAAACATGTAATGATTGTGAACCTTGAGACATACTCAACAACAAAAATATTCCATTTCTATTGTTCTATGAGATTTTAAATAAATAAAAATTAATGTCTAATAGTAATTCTCACCAAAGTATTGTTTATTTACGTCTATCCATGAATGAGTCACTATATTAGGTGTTTAGGAAATTAGGATCCACATGTGACCTACTTCTCTAAAAGAAAGTTTGGTTAAATGATGGACCATCTAATCAACCTGTTTCTAAACAAGTCTAAATACTCGTTTCCCCAACTTGATCATTTTTTCATCATTTTGAGTTTCTAACAAGATTCACAACCATAATGTAATCAATCACTATAACTAAAGTAACATAAAATTCTTACATGCATAGTTTTCCAAGCATGATGGAGGCAACAGCTATCGAACACATTATTGATCCTCCTCATTGAATAATGGGGGAACACACCATTAGTATATCCAAGAACTAGGGAATCATTACTCAATTAATCATCATCAAAATCTAGTATTATCATATTATATAGAAATCATCATGGAGGAATCATAAATATTATCAAGAAATATGATTGTTAGATGAGAATACATGAGGATATGACTTGAGAAGGAAAATGAATTAAAATGAAACAACCTTATATAAGCCATATACATTTTCCCCTAAAAATGATTTCTCTATATTTTATGTTGACATTCATTTAGTTTGAGTCCTAGAGAATCAACATATTTTCCACCAAACCATAACAAGGTTCCCTATACTAAAATTATAACTCCATACACAATGATTCCATTTCACAAATATACACGTCAAATCCTCACAATAACGTCAATATTAAAATACAATCTTCGTGGGATATAGTACATATGATTCAACTCTATCAAAAACTGAATCACATGAGACCTTCTAAATTGTAATAAAATTAGTTGTAGATCATAATCCATCACCAAATAGTATAGGGATGGATAAAATAATAGTATATGAAATACATCAATGGGATTCCTTAAAAATAATGTTTTTATAAATATACACACATCAAGTGATATGAAATAGAGTTGAGATATAACAATATATTAAACATTAAGTGTGTAAAAATGACTATAACAACCCCTAAGAAACCATCCATGTAAAACAATTTTATATAAATGTATAAATATAAAAAATACATTCCCAAATAGAAATGATAACATAAACTAAAAAACTAGAAAAAGAGTGACTAAATAAATAATTTCCAGTAATCTCCAAGTCCAACCACTGATCAAAGTCTTCTTCATAAGGAACAATTTTTCTATAAAAACCAGGTTTACCACAGTCACCACTAATCTTTATTTCATATACATTAGACATATCATGTGACAAAAAATATCATATATGCGAAAGTATAAATATAATTAGTAGGATGACCCATGAAAAAGGAATGAATAAAAAAATGATGAATATATTATATCAAACCTTAATGAAGAGAGAAATGGTCCTAATATATATACTCAAAAATAAAGATACATATGGGAGAGAATGTCTATATCCTTCTCCACATCCTAGATAATATAGAAGAGTTAGAATGCATATCCTTGGTCTATTTTAGTTCCAAACATCATGTATAACCTCATAATAAATATATTGGAGATCCTACTCATTTACACTACATGACCTGGCCTTGTGGGTGCTATAACCTACCCCGTCATCTCACGTAACATCTCAAGAAATAGTGTGGAGGGAACTAAACACATATTTGAGATCCAAAGATGAGTACTTAATTATCTATTTGAGGATTAACTCTCTATGGGAGCTCAAATATTGGGGGTGGGGTGCACTACGTAGATATAAGAACTAAAACTGATGTGGTTTGAGTTGTGTTGACCCTACCTATGTAAGGATTATGTGGGACTCGATCCCTAGTGTGTTTGGGGGGTCTATACACAGTTTTTATATGATGAATTTACATGATCACTACAATACTCCAATCGCATATAAAGGATGACACATTCACATAACAGATAATTTAATATCTAAGATTCTCTAATAAAGGCATCCATCATGTCCAAAGTAGAAATATTGTAATGATATTCTAGAATCTATCAAAAAAACATCTCCCAAAGAATAATATATTCATGGTGGATGTTCCTAAGGATGGTATATGTTTTATACCATGGTTCACATAGTGTGTAGACTCACTATGACATTTGGGAGTGCCCTAACATTCACATGGCTTGGATGGACAGGCGGAACAGAACAACTTGTATATGGGTTACATTTCATATCTTTTCTTCATAGGGGTATACCTAAGTCTTTTGGATCATGTCCATGTACCTTGGACATCACTCATGTACAATGGCCATGTCGTGGTATCCTTACCATGTATGAGTACATGGTTATTGACATGTAATTCATTTATTCTCTTGTACATGAACATTTAAATGAATGTATAATTCATGGTTATACACCAATCCACCAATACTAGTTCATATGGAGTTTATGAGTTATACTTGGTATTAGATATTTATCTCCACCTAAAACCCTAGATACTATAGCAAGGGGACTACAAATCATGTCTTCCTTGAATAGATGTCGTGTATTTCTGGATATTCTATAATGTTATACAAATTCAACACATCTTTCCTATGAAATTGAAAACCCCAATATTGTGAATCGCATTATAGATACTAGATCATAAGCTAACCATGTCGTATCTATATCTGATGTCAACATTTTTCCACATGAACTACGCACAGATCAATCCATAATCCAGCCTATAATATAAGTCTCTAACAACAAAATACATTATTCTAAAATGTTCAACCAACTAAATTCTATCTGTTATGTTTTAAATGTATACAATTAGAATCCTGGAGTTGAATTGCACATGAATTTTTCCCAAAAATGATGAACAATGACCACGTAAAAGAATGATGAAGAACATAATGAATAGTGGGTAAAATTTGCATGAATTTTGTGAAAGATATCTTAATTTAGTTTGATCTGCTACAAAGATTCCACAATTTAGATATAAGGCTGAAATATTATATGAATCAATTGAATTAAAAATCCATTCTCATATGAATCTTTGAAATTTTAAAGATTAAAATATAGTAAAAATATATTTTTATCTAAAAACAATTGGAATAAATTATTAAATAATTACTCATCCCTCGAGTTTGGATCGATTATTGGTGATGAGAACATTTACTAATGATGAAAAAGAATATAAGTTGTGTTATGTCCTCTATATCAAAATTCTCCTTGATATATATCATTGATCCATAGTCATAATTTTCCAACACTAACAATCAATACTTCCTCCCATTCATTAATATTCAAAAGTCATATCGCTAAGAAATTAAATTTTATATAATAACACATTTACAGATGAGGTATTCAGTTTAGAAAAAAATAAATATAATTAATTAATTAATTATTTTAACTAAACACCCCCCAACGACTGTATTTGAAAGAACATATAATTCAAAACAACATGATATTTTGACTTAGTTAAAACAATATTCCCAAAACCAATCAATGTTTCTAGTTTACCATTTGATTTTATGAAACACATAAATAACCATTTATTTCAATAATATGTGAACTAATAAATTTACAGATGTTAATGTTTTAATATATTAATTCAAAGGTTCTATGATACCCAAAAAAGTAAAAACTCTATTGAAATATCGAAATATATTTATTGAAACAATCAATAGAATAAATAATACAAAATATACTAATTAAAAATCCAATACTCACTAGAACTATAGTTGGATAAATCCAAATGAGAAGAGTAAAATAATAGGAAATTGACTGAGATTATTCAATACAATGGGGTAATTGAAAAATTCTAAAATCTATTATAATATGAGGACTCTAAAATAGTTATTCCATCTTCTACAAATTGATTTACTATGTGGACTAATATTGTGAAATGTTTAATATTGAGAAAAAAACCATTCAAAGTATTTATAAAAAGGTATTACACCACGTAAAAAACATCCATTGTCTCATCATCCAATTCATCTAGTTGAATGTATAGAAAGATATTATAAATGATTGATGATTAAGATTTTAATAGATTGTGTGAAAATTTTTGAGTATCAAAACATATTTCGTTTCGACGGGCATGGTATACATATACCATATACCATATATGATAAAATTTACACGTCTAAATAATTACTTATAATCCATATTAATAATTTAAATAAATTTTCAATAAAAATCAAATCATAGTGTACCATATCAGACATCTCAATATATGTATGATTATTTTCAAATTATGGAAGCATCTTTATTTTTTTATTATTGATATATAATTCAATATACTTCATTTTTTAATTATTTTATCAATTCAATTCCAAAACAACAAACATTTGAATAATTTTTTTTATTTGATATTTATAAGTACATTTCTAAAAACATAAATTTCTATTCTAGATTCATTTTATTCTAGACATAATTATTTATCAAATTTCAAAAATAATAATTAATTGTATACTACATTTATTTTGTCTGTATATATATTTTATGGACATTAAAATCATATTTCTGTAAATTATTTTCTAAATTCATTTTCTTAAAATAATTATGAATATTGTTTATAGAAAAATTTATTTATTTATTTATCATTTTTCTCATAAACTAACATTTTTTTTTAATTTAATATATGATGTAGAAATGTTGGATGATTTGGGAGTCAATAATCTTGGAATTTGATCATATATTTCTTGATTTATTCAATCAATAAATAAATTAATAGTCCATGATAATCATTTTTTCAATATAACATGATATCACAGATACAATGTTTTCAAATTCTCTCCCCCATATAACATTAAATACAATAAGAGAAACATATTTACACAAGTTACATAAAAAAACCTCATGATAATAATACATAATCTAATTAGTTTACATAAAATGAATGGAAAGGGAAATTCTATTACCCCTGAAAACCCCCATTATATGAATATGGATGAATTATCCAATATGATATATACATATTAGTAAGAGTATATAATTATTTTTTATTGAAATTTATTATACTGAAACATGCATATCCATGTATATAATTACCAATTATTAATATTAAATGATTTAGAAATGTCTGGAAATTCAATGAAAGCATCATCCACTACCTACCATATATGGTTGTAAGAGAATAAAATTATAATGTAGTTAAAAATTATCCCATATAACCATATGTGATTATATTTTTTTTATTCCATCAATTATGATATCCCTTATTTAGAAGGGGAGAGAAGATGGTTTAAATAATGGTTTTCATATATCTATTTTAAAAATGATCAAATCATAATACATAATGAATTTCCCTTAAACTACTCAAATCACACTTAGAATCAATTTCCTAATCCCTCTAAAGAAATATTATTCATTTTATAAGGGAGGTGAATTTTATTGAAGATGTGATTGATCTAGAGAAATGTTGGGAGATCCTATAAGCATTAATGAAAATTTAACTATATCTGGAATGAATTAAAACATGTGGAGAATATAAGTTATCATTATACCAACCTACATGTGTAATTTGGTTATTATTTTTATTAGAATATCCCATGGATATATATAATGGAATGATAAATAGAAATATGATTATGAGGCTAGGATCTAGATGAGAGGTTTTTATGGAATTAAAAATCCCATGTACACCTTAATAGATTATATAAAAATCATATTTCATATGCATGTTATCCATTTAGTAATTAAGAATGTCCCTAAGGGATGATCCGTTTTATAGAAAAAAAAATTGTGATACCCAATCAATTCCCGAATAAATATATGTACATAATCAGTGAGACGAACCAAAATAAGAATTTACTAAGAGGGTGTGAGACTATGATAGTGGAGATCATCAAATGTTAATTGGATCTGGTGATAGTTCCACATTATATCAATTAGACCTACTAACATATGTTACTAATTTTTATCTGTGATTTTGATGTTGTATATAGACTCACATAATGATTTATATTTTGGAATTAAATTTATATAAATATAAATAAATTTATATAAATTTAATTTTTTGTAATAGAAATTATTTTAATATTATAATTTTATCCATTGGCCTTTTTTATTTTTCGTATGACTACCATATGGCTTTTGTGTGTGTGTGTGAGATAGAGTAAAAGTCAAAACTCACACATATAAATTGGAATATGTACTGTGTTGTTTACTAGTAATACTATGAGTAGAGAGTAATGGATTATATTAAGAAGAAAAGGAATACTACTATTTCATAGTGAGAATATTTTTGACGAGTGAAACCATATAGATTCTTTATTCAACAACATGCATTTTGATATAGGAAAACCACAAGAATGAGGAACCATTCATAAACATACAGTGAATGTACATACCTCAACAAAAATTAAAAATTAATTCCATTACCTAAGGATTGTAATTCAACCTTATTGTGTTCTGTGTATTTATTAGGGATTCCTGGGGATGAATTTATAGATAATCGCAAATAAAATAATGGATGTATTTCATTACATTAAATATTATTATAGGAAGTATAATAAAGGATAAATTTATTTAAATGACATTTGTAAGTGTATGACATCCAAATTGGATATTAGTACACTACTATTGAATTAAATAATGTGTAAATATCTATATATATTTCCCATAATATTCATGTATACAATTTATTATAATAATTTTCTATAAAAATGAAAATAATCATATTTTTTTCTAACTTCTTTTAATATGAATAGTTGAATTTTTCTCTCAACTATTATGTGCTACACTAACTCATGAAATATTTTATGGGACAATTGAGAAACTTTTAGTGAAACTTTTAAGGATTGGTTATTGATATCGTATTTTTATTATAAAAAATAAAAAAATAAATTAAAATTATAAAACAATAAAAAGTACAAATCATGAAATATCACAATAATATATAATAATATAAACTATTTTATTTTCTATTGTGAACAATTTTCTAAACCAAAAATAAATCTTATTAAATTAATGTTATATTTCATTTTAATCTTATTCAAAAAAAATTGTTTCACTTTTATATATTTTCTATATTAAAAATTTAATGAACTCAGAAATAGAGAACAATAATAGCATATGTAATGAAGTTGTGGAGACCCTGGACATGTAATATTGGATGTGATGGAACAAATATGAAGTAACTAAAACAAAAACAATAAGATCACAGGACTGATTAGTACATTTAATAGTTTATAATCATGGATAGACTAGAAGAAATATTAGATGACAATAAAAAGGGGAATCCAAACATGTAAAACTTGGACTACTTATGTAGGCACTATAAGATTTTTGTAATTCCATTTTAGAATAAATATTTATGGGTATCAATGTTTTTTATTTGAATATTTAGGGTACTTATAAAAATATATAATCTAACACATTAAATAATAGAAATTTCATAATATCTCTTACACATTTAAAAAATGTTTAATCCATAGTCTTATAGGACTATTTTATTTAGAAATGAGACAAAAAAACATCATCATAACTGTAAAATATAATCATTATTTAAAACTCCTAATCCTATTTTTAACATCCATTGAACTAATAAGGTCACACTAGATACACAGGGATAAATATATAAGTAAAAGGGTCATAGAAAATGTCTTATAAATAATAAAACATGATAATAAATAATAATATAAGACTCAAGAGGCCTAATATAAAAACATAGACATGAGGATCGCAATCAAGGAAATATGGCACCAGCAAATCACATCATAAGGTCATTGAGAAATAAGTTATTTCTTCAAATAAATATGAAAAGAAACTATACACATTACCAATGTGTCACTCCCAAGACCATTATTATGATATTGAAAAATTAATAGAGGGTTTTGGATTCACTTCCCAATCCCATACACCTAGTGGACATTGTCCCATATTAGATGGTTTCACTCCCCATTAACCTAATTATTGGGGACTATTTACTATAAATAATTATGATCACTATAAATTCACATACATTATAATTATTGATATATATATCATTACTGAATTTATTTTAAGTATATATAATTCTATTCCTACATGTCACATAACAATGTGTGGTTAGGATAACCTTAACACACAATACATACAATCTCATGAGATTGAAATATTACAAAATTAATTCTAGGTATATATAATAACAACCCCTCTTATAAACTACTAATAATCATAATATTTAAATTAATACATGTTCCATATGATGAAAATAAAATATAACTAATGTATAATCCCAACAAAACCAATGATAAATAAGTGGGTCTACATTTCATGTCTCAATATATAAAATTACGGTATTTCATATGTATTCTCAAGATATTAAGGAATAAAATATTTTTCAATTATTTTATGTTAATAAAAAAACAAAATCCATGAATATTTATTTCCAATATAGGAAATTTCACGAAAATTAAATAGGATATGATTTAATAAAAACTCATAACATAGGTGAATGGTTATAAGTATAATAATTTTCTAACAAAGGAAAGACAAAAATATTTTCCATAACATGGACCATTATCCAAGGGGAATCTATAAGAAATAATTATGTTTTTTATTGAATATTAATGATTTAAAGGAATTTTATTAATTTTATATTTTGGACGAGGTAAGAAATGGGCTTGTTCCTTTAAAAATGGTTTACATAAATGTGGGAATTTCAAACGAAATTAAAAACATGTATACCCAAATCCAAGAATGTTATATTATAATATGTATATATTTATTGAAAAAAATAAATAAGGTTTATTAAAGGATGATTTCATTTTTGTGAGATAAAAGTTTACTTCTTACCACATATGTAATGAAATGTATTGAAGATCTGAAAAAAATCAATTAAGTAAAATCATTTAATTTTATTTTGAAATTCGTCATTGTGAAAATCATTATGAATATTATTTTCAGATTTTTATGATGAGAATTATAAAATCCATATTAGAGAACCCATAATTAGGATTACAATTTAGAAGATTTTATTCATAGGAAGCAAAATTATGTTAAGGGAGGGGAAACTTTTGATTAAGTGGATTAGAATTTTTCTTAAAATGATATTATTTTATGAAAGGGGTAAATCATAAAAATTATTATTTTATTAAAAAAATTATGTCTTAATAAATAAATAGGTTAGACCATATGAAATGAAATCTGGAACCCAAATAGAAACATTATAACTTATTAAAATAAATTTCTTTATGAAAGACAATTTTATATTTGTCGAAACATCATCATAGCTCACAATAATGATGAATGTCATGACCAGTCCTAGAGGATCCCATACCAAGACTACCCCAACTCCGACCCTAACAATGAAAAGGAATGTGACTAGAATTGAGTAGGAATATCACACAAATGGGAGGAATTATCTAGAATAACATGTACACACACACACACATCCCCAATCCAAAAATGAATAACTATAAAATCACTATATATAAAAAGCATGAAAACTACTATAGTCTATAACCACATTACTAAACTGAAAGAATAAGAATGTAAAGATAGAAATTACAAGATCACCAAATGAAAAGTGTCTTCATCTACATGTCTAATATGTAATGTATTAGGTACTAGGAATATCATTGAAAAATCTGTTGGAACACACCTCATCCTATTCCATCTCACAAGGCATTTCCTTGTCCTGGTCTACCTAGAAATCCATCAAATTCTCAATAATATGTACAAGACATGACACATGTGGGCCAAGACTATTAAATGTTGATTAAAACAATACTATGTATAACATATAAAAACAATAAATTAATATAACAAAGTAAATACCAGAAAGTAAATACCATGAAGGAATACCAAAAAGAAATATCACAAAGGAAATAATAAGAATAAATACAAAAAAGGAAATATCCTGAGAGAATACCTCTATGTAATTCCACAAATGAATACCATAATGGAATGAATATTCTTATCCACACATATATATGGGTAAAAAATTATATTAATAACATCAAGTTATACTCAACCCAATAAGAAACATAGTCTCAATAACATGCAGTTTTTTAAAAGAATCACATTATCAATAAGACACATCATCCTCATAAGACACACATTATCCATAAGAAACAAATTCTCTATAAGGCACAATGTCTTAAGGTCACAGCTAATAACACAATTTTTTTATCAAACCACACTCATTTTGTGGAAACTCACTACTCAAGCTATTTGGTTGTATACACAAGAACCTCCTTAGAATATCTAAAAATTACTATCTCAACACCAGGGCTACTAAAGATTCAAAAAGATCATAAAATGAACATTTGGTTTGAAATTTAACATTATTTTTAAATTTTAGATGGGGGAAGGCCACTAGTCATGTAGACCGACCGTGCGGGTCGACTGCCGCGGCCAGTCTCCTAGTCCGTCTGCGCCAAGTATGACCCTATTCTAGCCTGACTTGGGTTCATTTCAACTGGTCCATGCCTAACTCAAAGGGACTGAACTGTTTTTCCTTGGCTCTTCCTAATCTTCATATTCATTCTACCTATTATGGCATATACCACTAGTGTGTGGGCTATATGGCCTGGTCAACGTGGTCGTAGGTTACATCCCATGTCACTGACACCACCATCGAATCACATAGCCCAACTGCATTCCATGGATGGGGTCCTTTTTTCTGCCTACATTCTCTACACAGGGCCTCCCGCTGTGTCTCAAATTTCCCATAGTCACCTTCCTCATCCACTAACAAGGCCACCACCTCTAGACTCCTCACATCCTCACACAACTACACACTGCCTCGTGTCGGCTCACCGAACCTCCACACAAGTGGTCCCTTCCAGGGACCACCGACCACCTTCGATACCCTTATCTATGAAATAAATTTATATTTGTGATGATCAGGTCCAGGTCTACATAGATCTATCCTTTTTTTAACGTTTCCTCCAATCTGGTGGACTAAATACTTCTACATACTCTTGAAAAATTGAGCTATGACCATGATGGTCTAATAAAAAATAATTCCATGAACACAAGAGATAAAATTATGAATAACACACTAAGGAATAGACTGTTTCCTTTGTTTGTGTTGGCTTCAATCCCTTCTTTTTATTGTGATGAAAAAAATAATTTAAAACAATATCATGTTAATAAAATCCCATCAATTATTAACCATCCTATAATGATCAATTTAGAAGCCAATCTGTTCATGGATTGATACACAATAGTTGGGAAAATCATGAAATAGCATGTCACAAAAAAACAACCTCCCTTCCTAGGATATTGAATGTTTGATACTGATATTTATTATCATTGGAGATTCGGGAAGAATGATTTCCAATCCCGGTGTTTTTCATCACTGCTGAGATAATCCTCTATGAATTATCTTCAGAGAATCATAAGAATAACTAGGGTTTTAAAACTAGCCCTAGGTCCCATCCTAGATCTTTATTTAAATGAAAAATTGTCACTACATCAACATAATGATAATATAAATTAATCTCATATTTTATTTTATTCATTAAATCTTCAAAAATATATTTTCACAGCCGACCTGCATCTGTTGATTTTAGTCCTCACTAGGTTATAAACCACATTACAAACTCAATTATGGTCTTATATTTCAAATATAACCCACACTTCATCTGTTATTTGAATTTTAAAATTAATTATTTTTATAAAATTATTTTTTTGTTAAGTGCGTAGTAAATTTTTCTTCAGATGACCTACATCGACCAATGTTAGGTCACACCTAGGGTAAAGCTGTAATTCCTAGGTCAACAGTGCCCCTATAGTTTCTAATCTAAAAACCCATTAAGAATATATTCCAATTTTTCAGGGAATCCATGTGTGCATGCTATTAAAAAATAACATTTTTTAATAAATAATTTTGGGTAAACTAGGCATTGGAATCCCGCTATATCTTAGGACATGGGCTTAGAATTTTCTAAAGTAATTTTTAAAAATAAAATTTGAAAATATGAGTCATTACAATCTCCCCACCGTATAGATTTACACCCCATAAAGACATAAAAAGGGCCACCAAAACAAATGAGGGAATATAGAATGAATCTAAACCTCCCTATCCCATGATCTGTTATCGATATTCAATTGTTATTACTGAATGTGCACCTGTGTAATTGACCCCAATGAAGGATCATGTCATATTGATCCACAATATATATTAGGTACTCAAAAAAATGTCTCCCAATCGTCAGTGTCTGGCTCACCACAGTCAATAATATTCAATGTGTCATGCACATATCTTCTCAGCTATGAAACATTGAATATTTTATGTACTCTCTCTATCTATGGAAGTTGAACGAAGCTGTATTCCATCAAACTGACACTACATAGAACCATTGCAGGATTAATGATCTTTGGAGGATGATTTTCGCCCGTCCGAATCTTTATAATCCGCATCAAGGTTAGTCCGAAAATAAAATGTGGTCTCCTTCCTCAAACTCTAAAGTACTCCACTGCCTATCACCATAAGGCATATATCATCTATGTGTGGTATTCATCTTCGCCTAAATGATCCATACCATCTCCATGGTAGATGAAACTTACTCCAGGCCCATGAGTTTTTACTTTTATAGGTCAGTCTATTAATGTGGTGACCTATAGTGTCTCCCATACAATACATAGAATGGTTTTATACTAATGGTGGAGTTATAGATGTTCACGTATGCACACTTTTCCAGTGGTAGGTTATCATCCCAACTCTAGAAAAATAACAACATGCACTCCTACATCAAATCCTCTAGAACCTGGATGGTCTACTTAGTCTTGTCATCTGTCTAGGGGTAAATCGCTTTTCTCAAGAATATGTGAGTCCCAAAAACCTTCTATAATCCCATCCACAACTAGGATGTAAATTTAACATCACTATATTCTACTATTATCAATGTAAATCAATAGAGTCAAACTATATCATAGACATAGAGGCATCTTATGTTCTCTATTAAACTCTGCACTCTGATATCTTTGATGTGGACCGAGATGATGAATCGTTCAATGATCACAGAGATGGTAACATGCCCCTAGATATATGCATTAAAATCATCATGAACATCGTCGATATCCCATCACACATAAATGTTTGCACTATAATGGGTTGATTTAATCCTACTGGGACTTGGTGATCCTCCTTCACTTTCAGAGAAGTAAGGCATCGAGAGACAATCCTTTCTACTCACATCTTTAATCATGGATTGAATGATAGATTTTAGAGGTCTTGAAACATATTTCAAACACATGGATGTACCTCCAAAGGGTATGTATAGAAATATAATAGAACAACCTCCTACAATGCCTATGGTACTAATATTCTCTTTTTGAAAATAAAAACTACCTCCCCAAATATTGATTATCCATCTGAGTCATTCCCTATAGACATCTGATCATGTAAAGTCTCAATCTAGGTATCCCCAATTTGTGCCACCCGGAATCGTTATAAGTGTAGAGGGGTAATAACTATCGACTAGAGGTATGTTGCTCCATCCTTATCCACATAGGATATCTGCGACATGGGAAACTGCTCGGATGTTTCATTCAACAATTACGAACTAGATATCCTAATGAAATCTTCTTCCACCACATTCCCCTTTTTAAGAATATAGAATATCTCATAGTCGTAGCCAAGGAGGAACTATATCTATCTTTTCAATCTCATGTTTAGATCCTTCTGAGAGAATATATATATATATATATGAGACTCTTATGGCCAGAGTATAAGATAAATCTCTTTTCAACTAGTTATTTTCACCACATCTTAAATGAAAATACTACTATTACTAACTCCAGATCATAGGACATGTAGTTCTGTTAGTGTGGTACCAACTAGAATGAACCATATGCAATAACATCATTACCTGATATTAGTAAAAACCCAACACCAGTTCCTAATGCATCACAAAACAATGTGTACACTGTAAACTCCTATGGAAATATGGGAGTGCTAATAAAACTCTTCCTCAACTACTAAAAACTCTCCTCAAACTTATCCATCTATGTTAATGGATGTCTATTTCGTTTCAAAACTATTAAGCATGCTACCACATGGGAAAATCATGTACAAACCTCTAATAGTACCCAGCCAATCCATGCGAACTCTTCACCTTGTTAACACTCTTGGGTGGATCCCAAGAAGGAAAAGCCTTCATCTTTTTGGGATCCACTATAACTCAAGCCTCTAAAATAACATTTCTTGGAAAATAGACCTCCTGAATCTAGAAATGACACTACAAGAGATTTATGTTATAATGTTTCTCTTTAAATGTGTCAGGAATCATCCTCTAGTGTCTCACACACTCCTCTTCAAAAACATAGTACCTTAGGATGCCATCAATGAAGACCTCCATGAACTGGTCTATGTATGGATGAATGATCTGGTTCATGAGTCCAATGAACAATACTGATGAATTATTCAAATCAAAACTAAATCACCATTTTCTCATTTTGACCTTAATGACATTAAATGTCCGCCTTTGGTATATCCTCATCATGTATTCGTTACTGGTGATATCCATATCCGAGTTAAATATTGGAGAACAACTACACCCCTTTCATCTGATTGGAGAGATCACTTATCCTCGGTAGTGGATACATATTTTTCATAGTCACTTGGATCAGGATCTTGAAGTCCACACATTACCACAAGCTTTTTTCTTCATTTTTAGACAAAAAATTGGGTCTGTCATGGGTGAATCAATGGGTCTCACGTAGCCCTTCCTCTACAAGTCATCGAAATACACCTTTAGCTCACGAAGCTCTACGATAATCATATGATATGGATGTATATATATTGACTCCATCTCAGGGTATAGATCAATGTATAAGTATACCTCCATATGAGGATGTATTCTTGGAACATTCATAGGAATTATGTCCTTATACTATGACACCATTGTAGGGAACTCTGGACTCATAACACCCACCGCACTGAGGGTGAGACTATAAAACATATGATTTATTAGATTCACCCTCATATATGTGATTCCATCCTATGGTGAATGTGTATCCCTTTAACAAATAAAAAATACATGGTTCCATCAATGTTGACACACCACACTGTACACCCAAAACAGTCGATCTTAGAATATTCTATTGATAAGTATTCCATGCCGAGATGGGCTTTGTAAGGCCATGACATCGCAACCAAGAAATACCAACCTAAAATCCAACCTATAAGATTTAGGTATCACTATCAAAACCATTTTATGATCATAGATTTTCATTCCGTGGGAGTATCTAAAATGAAGGATGAGTCAACAGTTCAACAAAAATCTCTGAGTCTCGAAAATGGATAATAAAAACAAAATAATGATCGGAACATGTGTCTATAGATAATACCAAAAATGTGGAAAAGAAACACATCATACATATAATAATCTCTAAATCCTTAGGAATATAATAATCCATCACATGTATCTATATTCATCCCTATCCTCCAACTCCCTCAGACTGCCATGGACCACATGGTGGAGGTGGTGGAGATAGCTCGATCTTCTGACAACTTCATGCATCCCTTCATGCTCCCCTATAACATCGTACACCCTATAGACCACCATAATCATGCCTTCACCTTTTACACAGTGGCCCCTTTATTGTCTCCTAATCGGATGTACTATTGGTTCGAAAAAAAAAATTTCAGATGTCCCTGAATGGTTCATGAGTTACATAGCCTACCCCCCAGCTGACTCGAGCTTCCATGGGAGTCATGCACCACTAATATCATGTCCTGGGAAAGCCCCCTGAATATCTTATTCTGATTAGGTCCCTGCGACCACCGTCACCTTCTTAATATTGAGGTATTAGCTACCTGGTGCTAGTTAGAAGCTCCAACTATTGGTTACTACTCTACCAAAAATCTCCCCACTAGTAGGGATTGATAGAGCACCCCATCATTAGTAGGAATGCTAAGTGATGTCATAAATTATCTTATCTCTTATTATAATCCCTCTTCTAAGTACTGAGCTCTAAAGTAAGATTCTCGTACAATATAAATGGAGTAGTGTGAATGATCAGTAAATCTCGTTGAAAAATTCTCTACAAGTTGATTTCCCGGCTGTAGATGTAGGAGATACTATATGAAAAATTACTACAACATAGGTGGATAGATCTCCTCTATAAATATATTATATTTGTATTCTCATGGTATAGTCATCTTATCATATTCTTAGGTCATAATTCTCCACCATCTTCCCACTAAGACTAGAAAAAGACCCGCATCATGGACTACTATCTGGTCGGAAGGCGCAATCATAAGGTAGAATACATGAGAAACATCCTCTAACCAATCATCATTTTCTTGGGGGACATGGTCACCCTAAATACTAGGATGTATCTACCTTTGAAACCCATGCCACTCACTCATTTTACGTGCATCATATACCGATAGTGCGAGAATTAGATGATTCTGGACAACTGGTTGTATGGCTAGTACACCACCCAGAGGTGCTATCTCTGGTAATGGCCCCATTACTAATGCCTCATCTCAAGACATATCATCATCATGATCATGAAATGAAATCAGGGATGTATGTCTATGTAGATACATCCTGTAATAAAACAAGATATACCATAGTCAATAGTGTATATCTGTAGAGATGACAAAAAACGGACATGGAAGACATAAATCATTCTTATTTGATGTATGAACCATTGTTTTCCCTAAAAATAGTTTTTTCATGTTTGAAGTTGAAAAGTAGGTTCCAAGAGTCCTAGTGTATGGATACATCCACAACCACACCAATATTGGAATCCATGGCCTTAGAGAAGAACTCAAAACAATTAACACTATTTCCCCAAACCAACCTCATAGGATCGTAGTCCTAATGTAGAACTAACCTTCTCGGATATTACTCTTTCATGACCCTACACATTAGGTCCCCTTCCTTAACTGCCCCATGATCTCCTAAAATAGGACAAGGGTTGCTGACTCACAATATGTAGGAATATCCCTCAAATGGGATGCCTTAGCCTAAACAACATGTATGTACACACACATCTCCAAAAAATATATCCTAAAATGTAAAAACAATCTGTAAAAAAATACATGCAAACCACTATATCCAGCAACCAAAGTATAATATTGAAATTAATAGAATGTAAACTGTTCCAAAATAATCCCACCAAAAGAATATAGTCAGTAGCCCCAAGTTGAAACTGTAAATTAAGAGGTACTAGGACACTTGTTGGAAAATCATATAGAAAACACCATGTCCTTCCTAGTCTCACAAAGCATTGTATATTAATTTTATTCCAAGAATATCATTGAAGAGTTGATAATATTCATAATACATGACATGTATGGGAAGATCCCATGAAGTAGCAAGTAAAACAATACTCTTTAGAAAAACCAAAAACCACAAAACAATATCAAAAAGGAAATACCAAAATTGAAATACTATAATGAAATACCAAAAAGTAATACTAAAAATGAAATACCCTGAAAGAATACCAAAAATGAAATACTATAAATGAATACCACCAAGGAATGCCAAAAATGTATACCCCAAAGGAACTCGTTATCATATCCACACAAATATAATCTTATAAAAAATATATCAAGAACATCTATATATAGTAAATCCAATAAAACACGCAGTATCAAAAAGACATGTAGTGTCCATAATACTTAATTTCTCTATAGGAAACACAATCTCTATATGACACACATTCTCTATAGGACACAAATTTTCAATAATACACATATTCCCTATAAGACACACAATCTCTAGGTCACATCCACCCACTTAAATATCTGTTCCAAGAAAACTCGTTCTGGGAGAAAAAAATCCTCAAGCTATTAGGTCATATGAACAATCCCCCAAATACAACATAGGATATTTGAAATGAAATTCTTATCATAAGGGTCTAAATACCATATACAAAAAATCAAACAAACAGCCAATTTGAATGTTTTGGCTGTTTGAAAATTTTAGAAGGGGGAAAGCCACTGGGCCTAAGGACCGACCGTATGGCTGGTCCACAGACCATGGTGGTCAGCCACCATGGTCAACCACTCATTGCTTCTTCCCCTATAGTTGACTGAACCATATAATCTAGAGCTACTAGGGTGTTCACCTATCTGCCAGCTGTCATGGATGCATGAGAACTCTTCCAGTTGTGGCTTAAAGTTGACCACCACGGCCGACTGTGGCCTGGTCCAGCCACCCTGGTTCTGACCCAATCTAGTGGGTCTGACCTAGTCTATCTTTTCTAGGCCCATTCGGAATCATTAAGAAATAATCCATTTTTCCTGGCCTTGGCCTGATCTACTTGGGATGGTACGCATCCTTTAGCTTGGCTCTCTCATGTGCAGACCGCCTGGCCTAGTCCACGTGGTCATCATCTACGTCCCAAGCAGTTGTTACCCCTGCTGTATCCCTCTCCTTAGCCACATTCAGTCACTTTTTCCACTACACATGGATGACTTCTACATCCAATACCATCCTTCGATGCATGTGACCTACCACCACATCCTATATGGCCTGTCATTATCTTCAGTGACCTTTCCTGAGGACTCTACCTCTGGTCGCCACACTGACTCACTCCACATCACACCGCCTCTTGTTTCCTCTCCAGACCAAAATACTAGAACCCCACCTGTGATCCCGTTTAAGTAAAACTGAACTACCTTTTTTTATGATTAATAAAATGAATGCATCTATGTGATGCTCGAGTCCCAATCTATACAAATATGGAATCTATTTCATTTTTCCTCCAATTAAGGGGTTTGATTGCATTTGATGCCACATTTAACGTCAAGCCCCAACTATGAGGGTCAAATGGTGAAATACACTAAGAATGGGGAAGCTAAAATCCTAAAGAACATCTTGAGGAATGAACCCCATCTTTTGTTCGTGTCAGTCTCAATATGTTCTAGTTAAAATAATGGATGCAGAATAATTTAAAACAATCTAATGTTAATAAATCACATAATTATTAATTTCCCACAATGATCGATATTTGTATCAATATATTCAGGAATTGACCCTCATTCATCATGAAAATAATGAATATAGATATCACAAAGAAACAACTTTCCTACCTGGGATATGAATTTTTCACTTTTAAAAATTTCTTTCCATTGCTGATCTGTCACAAATGATATCTGATCCCATTGTTTTTTGTCACTACCAATATAATTATCTATGATTTCTCTATAGTGACTATAAATAATTTCTAGGGTTATGATCTTTCCCCTAGGTCCCTTCCAAGCTATTGATTTAAAATAAAAATCATCACTTCATCAAAGTAACATTAAAATAATATAGACTCATATTTTATTCTATTCATTAAAATTTATTTAAACTGATTTTCATAGCTAAACTACGTATCCCAATATTAGGCCTCACATAAAGATAAAAAAATTACAAACTCAACGGTGGTCTATCATTTCTAATTTGATTCACTCTTCATGAGTTATTTGGATTTTAATGTAAAATAATATTATTTTATTACTTTATTTATGGTAATGTATTTATTAACTGTTCAATTATATTCCACGCACTGACTAATGTTAGGCCACACCTAGGGTTATTCTACAATTCCAAGATTAATAGTTCCCTCATATTTATGATCCCGACTTCCATTTAAAATATTTTCCTATTTTAAAAAATACCCACGCAATCTTTCTACTAAAGAGTAGTGATTTTTGAGAAAATTATTTAAATATCATCAGGCCTCTGAATCGCAAGCCATCTCAGCAGTTTGTCAAATAATTTTTCCAAATAATTCCAATAAATAAAATATGGAGAATTCCAAAAATTATAAAGAACAATAACAGATGTTTATTTTATATGTTAAAAAATAATTTATGATGTTATTGTTCATGGGGGTAGTAAATACACTATAAAAATTAACATTACTGTATTATATCAACGTATTCTTTATTGAAGGGTGATTGAGGAAAAATAAATTACCTGGATCATGATTCACTCTAAGAATTTTCCTAAAATCAGAGATAATGAATTTATGTTTACTATTTACCTTCTTAAAAAAATATTATTATAATTAAAATTTTATATAAAACACTTATTATTATATTTTATTTACTTATTATATATATTACTATTGTGCTTTTAGAAAAAATAAATCTATGTTGGCATATTTTTATAGTTTTAGAAAATGAATATTATAATTTAATAATAACATAAATATATAATATAACTATTAAATTTTGAAAAAATATTCAATTCATACTTATATTGTAAAAATTATATTATTTTAGTTCCCATAGTTATCCATGATATATTTTGGTAGAATTATTTAAGTTGGAGGTTATATTATCCCAAACATGAACACACAACATCTCGATGGGTGAGTATAGTTACATAATTGAATAATATCATCAAAACAAATGAAATTTAATTTTATTTAGCTTTTATTAATTTTTTTAATCTCATATTACATTTCATGGATAATTAATGAAATTTATGGTGAAAAATTGAAACATGCAACATTGTGGATGTGATTGTGCCCACAATATATTATTAATGTTTTCATTTATCAAAAAATAAGAGGGAAATTTGGTATATAATAACATGAAGTTTATAACTTTTTTTATATGTTACATTACATATATATTAATTATTTAAATTCCCTTTATCTTCATTTAATTATGGTGATAAAAAGTTCTAGATTTCTATTTATGGAGGCATATTTCCACACAACAATCTTAAGATCAATTTTTTTTGCTGATTGTAAATATTAGTAATTATTTTAATATAATAACATATATGTATTATAATTATATATATTTCACTATATTTTTATGGATATAAGATATATGTAATAGTAATTTTTATGAAAAATTATTTTGAATAAGTTAGTACTAATGTTGGTGCTTGAACTTCTCATAATGATATCATTGGAATTGAAGGTATTAAGCTTAACTTTTGAGACAATGGTACTAAGTAATTGAAAATAAATTTTGTAATATGTAATCATTTATAGGGTAAATTTTAAATTTGTATGGGAAGTGAAACTATTGGGGGCGTAATTGACCATGTTTTGTAAGTGAATAAATTGGAACTTTTGGGAATACACTTTATCCTTCCAAGATATCATTGCATTATTCCATGTTCAGTGAATCCATTATTTCATTAAAATAGTATGTGTTATAGTATTGTCTCAATAAATAATCATCCCATAATTTTCACACATCTCTTAATCATGTTTTATTTCCTATACCATTTTTTACTACATTTATAAGATTTTATTTTTACAATAGTTACTAGTTTCCGACTAAAAAATTAAGTATTACTTAAAAATATAGGGTATCCCATATTTTTAATTATTTTTTTATTAGAACCATAATAAATTATAAATTTATTTTTATTTTATTTCAACTTATGATAATTTCAAAAAAATTTAAAAAAATTATTATATAAAATATAAAATTTTTTTTAAAAAATAACTTTTAATTATTATGTGTTGTTAATCATAGTTGGTGTAGATTTAAAATATAATTAGTGTTTATATGATTATATATATATCATTAAAATCATATTAGGTTATTAATTCAAATTATCTTATTTTGAATGATTTTAAAAAAAATTACACGACATTAATAAGATAATATATTTTAAAACCCCATTTAAGAATTATCACTATAAAGACCTTTAATCTTAGTAATATTATATTAACACCAAAATTTTAAATTTAATTTCATAAATAGTATCTAAATAATTAACTAAATTAGTAAAAAAATATAATTAATTTTTAAAATTTATAAAGTTTATTTTTTAATATTATCATGTAAAAATTGTTTTTTATAGTGAAATATCACTAGAGATTCAATACTAATCAACATATGTATTTTAAATTAAAACGTTTATTTTTAAATGATTTATATTAATTAGTAATATTGTATATTTTATCTTAAAATTTTCTCTGAAAATATCATTTCATAATTATGTAATACATTGATATTTTTATTAAAATAATTACTTTTATTATTGACATGAAAATCGATGATTTAAGAAAAATTTCAAAAAAAATATTTATTTATAAATGATTTTAAAAATAATTAAAAAATTATTCCTTTTAAAAAAATAGTATTCTGAAATTCTTATATATATCTATTATATTAAAATATAAATTATAAATGAAACATATTATGTTGAAAAAGGTCTTATTTAACATTATTTGTTAATAATATAAATTTATATCAAATACAAATTTAAGTGATGTTAATTTACTAATTAATGTATAATAATTTATTTAAAAATTCCATCTTAATCTAGATGAGAATGATTATAAAATAGTTAATAAAATTTTCCTTGGAAAAAAAATATTACAGAAACACTAAATAAACATTAATAAGTAAAAATATTTTGTTAGATATATATTAATATTAAACATTTACTACTCCATTTACATTGAAATATTTATTTTAATTATATATATAAATCATATCGTATTTTAATGCCAACAATAATATTTATACATGGTTTGTATATATTTATATCATTTTAAATAAAATGTTAATTTTATTGTGGGTAAAATTTATTAATGATAGAAACCTTTAGTATTCTTAATTGAAGTAACTACTATTAAAATTTCTACTATGACTATATATTCAATTACAATATTTTCATTTTCCATAATTATAATTACTAAATTTCACACTTATATATTAATGTACCGAATCATTCATTCATTCTAATATTACCATGGAAGGATCATTGATACATTTATATTTTACATTTTTTATAATGTTTTCTCCTTTTATGGTGCTCTTCCTCATTATAAATCTTTTTTGGATATTGGAGAATGTCAAGATTGTAGATGATCTAGGGAATTTTCTATTTGTGAAGATTATGTTTTTTTAATAGATAATATCTTATAGATTAATGCACTTTTAATTGATGTATTAATCCATGGTGAGTATTCATTCATGGTTTGAAATTAATATTTTTATTTGATTTGTTGTAATTTTCCATTTATAAGTGACTTAATTGTTATTATATTTTTTCACATCAACTATAACACAACTTTTTGTAATGATTCACCAATTTGAAATAACAATGACACATAATTTAAAATTATAGAAATAGAATAATAATAATAATGTATTATAAAAAATTACATGTTATATTATCCCATATTATATCAATTGATTCATTACATTTCAAAAATCACTAACTAATAACAAGACATATGGTTATCTAATGATAATCACGTCTTTTGGTATATATTTTACAAGATAAACCCATTTTTATCTTATGGAAGTCTAGGTATCATATGTTTTACTTTATAATAAATGTATATTAACATTTTCAACAATTTTTTATCAAAATATACCTCTATTACTAAGTCTTTTGAGTTTCTAAGAACATAACATCTAAAACATAATTTTCAAGTACATTTCACTAGCTAAATATTAATATAAAAATGATTATGATATTCTAAAACCAAATCCAAATAAATTAACATTTTAATTTTAAATCAAATCATATAATGTATTCTCCAATGAACCCTCATTTCAACTTATAATACAATAATTTCAACGTTGTGTCATTTGATTAAAATTTTAAATCTATGGGTTCAATTGAGGTTACATTTTCTATTTTTTATGAAAATTCATATTCAATAACCTTAAAGTAATTAAGGAATATTCTCATTATAGTGGTTTTTAAGGAGAATATGATCAAGAAATATTTCTCATAGGATTGACTATCCATATGTGTAGTCATATATACACTCATCATGCATTAAGGAGATAATCAAGTCAATTTTTGATGAAACATTTTTTAGTTAATTATCACAAGGTTTATATGTTGTATTTCTACACCCACATTCAAGTGTCCAAATAGGTATGAAATTTATATGAAAACATAAAATTCAAATCATTACCAAATATTAACATATCATCATATATATAGGATTTTATCTTAGATTTTCAATATTTTTCTATCATAATAATCTCAAAAAACTACACCCTACACTTCTACCAACTATATTGATAGGGGACATTAACACTCAATATTTCATAATATATGATGTAATTTTTTAATAATACGGGACATGTATATGAATTTATATTGAATTTGGAAGATTTAAAAAATAAATATAGAAAATTAAATATGAAAAAAAAATAATTATTTACAAAAAATATAGTTATCTGAACATTCATATCTCTTCATAAAATTTAAAATACAGAAATCTATAAAAATATATGGGAAATTGTGAGCTAGAAATCATGACAAGTTAAAAAAGGATTACAATATAGAATTACATGCAATAAAAGTGGTATAACATGATATCATAAATAAAATTATAATTATAATTGATATAATATGTATTTATATGTCTTCATAAGATCATGGAAACATTTAATTTGTCACATCCTACACAAGAACACTAGTCCATATAGTCTCTTAGTAGGAATGTGGAAATACTGAATGGTGTTCTCAATACCCAAGGATTAGAGACAAGAACCCATTCATTAAACACTGAAATGAGGGAGTGAATATTGAAACCATGAAACAAGATACATAAAATATATGTAGATATATCATGAAGAAAAAACAAAAATAAATATTTTGTAATGAAGAGAATGGAAATTGTAGTGATATAACCTAGAATATTATAGACAAACACCAAGGTACGTGTCTGAAACCATAAGTACAATTTAATTTGAATAATTTTCTCTTTGTGAGATATATAAAATATCACATCATATCACATCCAATTACCTATTCCCTCAAGGGAAAAATATTACCACTTCACTATGTAACCTACAATTTTTCAATATACAAGGATAATACATGGTCTTCAAATTATTTAGGGAATTTGGTGGGTGTGATAAGAAAATCACATTAGTATCCCACCTAGGTATTCTATACCATTCAATTGTATAATTATCCCAATATTATGAATTCTAATAAATCATGAGATAATAAATGTTATGATATTTTTAATATCGAAAGAATTCTAAATAGTTTCCCATTTTTTAATTGTTCCAAAAAATTATAGAATTTTTTTATTTAATAAATCCAGAAATACATTTAAATTTATCAAAGTTTGTATACCAAATATACAATAGAATAAACTAAGGAATAGTGGTAAATCGTTCATAAGTTCATAATTTTTGGGATATATAAATCACATGTAGAATAAATAGTTTACGACAAGTTTTTCTAATCATGTAACATAGTTATCTTTTAACAAATATATTTGTTGTCATAAATTTTATTTTTTTATATCTTTCATTACTCCCTACAACGATTTTTAATGAAATGTCAAAAAATATTAATATAATCATTTAGTCATGAATGTTGTTTCTTGGAAATTATAATTTTTTCCATAATTATAAATATAAACATTTTAATATTAAATATATTGTATTTATTTAATTAAAATATATTTATAAAAAAAAATAATAAATTTTTAGTAAAGTCATTATATGCTTCGAATATACTATTTTTTGGAAAAAGATATTTTTTTCTAATTATAAAAAATAATAAAATTAACTATTGAAACAATTATAAAATGTATTTGAAAATATAAAATTCACTTATTAAATGAAATTTCAAAATTATCTTATAATGGTTTGTGGATTTTTAATAAAGGTTAGATTTTTGATGAATAGTATAAAATATTAATTTTTATTGAAAACTAAAATTTCATTTTATTAATGTATATGTTATTTCTAAATATGGGTTTTGTAATAAAATTAGTCAAATTATATATAAATTAACCCAATTTATTTCATCATAATCAATTTAATATATAATTTTTATATGAAAACATTCAGAACTTTTGAATATATCCTCTTTGAAAACATGTGTGCTCATCGTTTCTCTGAAATTAAAATTTTTAAATAATTATTTGTACTTCTATGATTGAAACAAGAAAAATGGATTCCTTATTTTGAATCCAAAAAATATATATTTTATAATAATATTATATTAATTTTATTATAAAACTAAATTGGGAAAATATTAAATATTATTCACTGTGGTTGAGGTAAAAATGTGTTAACCAGGGGTTAAACTAAAATTATAATTTTAAAAAACATCCCTAAAATTATCCAAAATTTTTATGGCTTTATTTTTAGCTTATATAATCAACGATTTATAATGATGAATTTCATATTATTTTTGAATGTGAAAAACATGGGTACACTTTTTGCATTTTTAAAACTATAAGTGTTCTATGTACCTAAATTATAAAATGCACCCATCCCATATCCACATCATAGTTAAAATGCCTATAGATTATGGAATTAAATAAAAAATAACTTCTTTAATTCAATCCTTTAGTCCTTCAATCATTGTTTTTGTTATAATCTCCACCTATGAAGTGATCATGTGTAAACCAATAGTTTTTTTCCAATGATTATATAATGACCCTAATCGACTGTTATATTTTATTTTGCATCTAAAATATTTAATATTATTAATCCATGATGAGATAATATAATTGGTATATTAAATGTGTTGATATATTATTATATTAATAGAATAAAATAAATACATATCCACTTCCATCAAATGCACTATTAAATCATTATTTTTGTGTAGCATAGACTACTGCCTCCCAAACCAATGTTATTATTTTTCCATCAACACCTTTCAAAAAATAGTGTTAATGATGGATTTATTGTCTATATATTATATTTTTTATAATATTATTATTTTATAATCATGATATATCATATAAAATCATGCATTCCATTATATGGGAATATGATAACGTCGTTTATGATTATGGAAGAATATAACATTTTGAAGTGATGTGATTAATTATTCAAAAACTATTTTCATGGAATCTAAAAAGGATTGTTTTAAATAAAAAATAATATATATAAGACATGATTATTATTTTTCAAAGGTAATATAATATTTTGAATTCTTCCAATTCAATCCACTAAGAATAAGTAAACACCTTTCATGGTTAGGTACAACCTACCATCTCTATGAATGATGTATTTCATTTTTTATCTTTATCATTAATGTATTACTATAAATATATATATAATAGTTATATAAAATATTTATATGTTTTGAAAAATCATATATATTATTTATTGATAATAAATTTAATAAAGAAAAAAATAAAGAAATAAAAAATATATAAAAATGTAGTAATTTCCAGAAACATAGTTGTAACATGGAATAGTTAATCAATAGATAAAGAAATTTAATAAAAAATCATAAATGGTAATATATATATTTGTGGTTTTCATTAAAGATATCATAATGTTATATTTATTATACATGATGTTTGATCATTTATGAAGGAATTTATAACTTATGGAAACATAATTTCATTTCACTTTTTCCTTATGTGAGATACATTCCATATTCACCACCTTTTAAATTTTTTCATTATATACTGAAAATTATTCTATTTAATGTTTCATTAAATTGAAAATATTTTTATTTACCTATTTATTTGTATATTTTTCATTTATGTGGTTTATATTTCAAATGTTACCACACCGGTAAGGTATTTTCAACTCAATTTTCATTATCTGGGTCATATGTTTTTTATGGAACTATATTCATTAATTAGTTTAATATAATACCACTTTAAAATTATATATCATTAATAAAATTTTATTCATTGCATATATTATATTTATTTTAATTTTATTCTTTCATGGGGCTTATGATTCAATGTTTTCAAAGTGGCAACTGATTTAATATAAAATCTAATATTTGGTTAGGATTATTTATTTTTATGATTCTTCTGATAATAAATTATGATCCATGCAACATGAAGGTCATTAATTTTATTATTTTATTGTAATTTTAGGATAATATATGTTTGAAATTTAGTTTTTTTCCTTATGTACTCATGTATTCAAAATAATGTTTTTGTGAAAAAATATTTTAATTTTTTCCTTTGATCAAAAACCCATTTTCCTTTAAAAACAAATTTTTTCTAAATTTTTTTTCATATTTTAGTATTACTCTAAAAATATTTAGTAATTAATCTTTTATATTTTATGAATTTTTAATTAAATTTTTTATTATACTCATTATTTTATTAAAAATATGCCTATTTGAATTATATAGAAAATTTTAATGGATTGTTTGTTTTAATATATATATCATGAACTTCTAGAATCATGAAACGTTTTATTATTCATTATTCCATTATTAATTTTCATTTATATTTTAAAATAAAAGGATTTTGATAATTTATTTTTTTTAAAATATTATTAATTGGAAATTTTATTCTTGGTATGTATCATTCAAAGTGATTATGCATTCAAAATCGTTTTCATTAAAAGATTTCAAATTTGGAAGTAAAATATGACTTTACACGGATATGATTCAAGGGTATAATTTTTTATATTTCAATAAATGGTCTACCATTTTAAGGATATGATATTTATGAAACCTTCTTCTCAACCATGGGTTATACGACTGTAAAATGATTATGAAACCCATTTATTTTTCTACAGTTTATACTTAGATTTAATGATCAATTGGTAATAAAACTCAATTATTTTCTGGGGTCCTGGTCTGATTAATGTAATATGGTCATTTTGTACACATATATATGTATTTATTCATACAATGGGTGGGGCCTATATATCTCTCCAATATATGGGGTAAAAATTAAAATACAACGAGATAAATAGAAATTGAATGTGGATTAATACTGGTTTAGTAAAGGGAATTATCCTCTATGATTTACATGGTAGT
Source organism: Viscum album (assembly GCA_963277665.1). Lineage (NCBI taxonomy): Eukaryota > Viridiplantae > Streptophyta > Magnoliopsida > Santalales > Viscaceae > Viscum > Viscum album. Next base: position 1,874,046,068 of record OY728137.1, on the reverse strand, counting down.
GAACCATGACTATTACAATGGATTTGGAAGTGGAACCAATACACTATGACATCCTTATAAATGATCCATTAATAATAATGGAATTTTTTATTCTAATGTGTGTGAAAAAAAACTATGTCTTATGCCAATGTTATGTTTTAATAGCTGATGTTCTTTAGTTACATAATTATTCAAGTCTTAAAAACTACAATTATTTCTTCCATGACTCATTTTTATGATATTTTATATGAAAGGTATTTTCTTTAATTTTTATTATCATGTTATCATGCCATTATACTCCAAATATGTTGATATCTCCATTTTTTACCCTTACTAAGCATTTGGGCTTGGCCTTTATTATATTTCCATTCCCTATGTTATAATTAAAGATTATAAAAGTAATTTTTTTGATAATATGTGCTATTATGGATAATTTTCGATGAATATATTGAATATCATTCCTAAAATAAGAATATTTTTTCTATGTTTACAATGGAAACATAACATTATGATACCTCGGTGTTTGTTAGTGTAATGTAATGAATATTCATCTAGAAATACATAATATATTTTTATACTAATATGGGGAAATTATAGTTCGTATCAAAGGATATAATTTTATCTAATCATGGGGATCTCTTGGATAATAACATTAGGTGAATCATCACTCAATTCCCATGGTCTTCATGAGGAAATTGATTTCACAAGGGATGGTGGTATGATTCCCAACCAAGAGGTGTAACAACCCATGAAGTGCACTGATAGGTATCAATTGTATCTTACTAGTTGTAGAACAAGACATTTATAGTTGGTATCTTTGGATTGTATTACATAAACATTGGAATCTACTATATAAAAATAGAATGAAACTCTAGTATTTAGATTTGTAAGAGAGGTAAACATGGGTAATAACTCTTAAAAGATCATATTATGCTACATGTGAACCTCGCTAAGTGCATGTCAATAAAACTTTATACACACCAGGTTTTACACTCCCATGGGATATGATTTTGAAATTCATAAATTAGTTATTATCCACTATGAAGGATTTAAATTTTAACAATTAATACCTATGTTATTTTTAATTTTTCATGTCTATAAAAAATAATTCATGATTTAAACATCCTATAAATATTTTTTATGATTATGTGACATTTACTATTATTATTTTTGAGGAAAATAGGTTTTTTTTTGTTCTAGTCCATGTAAAGATCATCAAGGAATGTTGTTAATGTAAAATGTAATTAGAAATATTTTGATGAGAGACCAATTGGGATGATAAATGGAGGTATGGATATTTTCATTACTCTTAATCATTAATGATGATGTATGACTAAAAGCATGCACCTAAATAGTCTCATAGACTCATAGAAGAAGATAAGGATAGAGTCCATAAGGATATTAGGTAATGGGGAATATAGTGGAATAAATACTTATATTTATATATAGAGAGACAAGGAAATAATAACTATAATGAAATTCATTAATTGAACAATAAGTTGTTTTGAGACTGGAAAATAGGGATAGAAATAGATTAATTTACTGGGAAAATGAATAGTTTGGATAATGTAGTATAAGAAAATAATTGTGTCCCTAAAAAATTATCAACGATTAAATGTTATAAATGGGGAATTTTTGGTAATATAAAAAATTATTTGCTAGGGTGAATTATTATATATAGAATCAGAAAGGTGTTATGAGTAATGGTCATACTATTGATGATGAAGAGACTGTGAATTACATATGAATGGTATGTGTATTTTCAATATTATTTCTTATATTAAATTATAAAAACAAGATTAAATTGGGTTTTATTACTGTAAATAAATGATTCATAATTCATGTTAAAGAAAAGAGTAATTATAGAATATATTGATGAAACCTTGTTGATACATTAAGATTTCTGAATAATGACAGAAGTGATTATGTATTTCAATTAATGAATTATAAAATATATAAGGTTATTTTAGAATAATTTTTTATGAAGTTTTCGTGCATAAGTTTAATGTTACAAAAAAATAGAAATTATTTTTAATGGAAAGTTGATATTTTAAAAATAAACATGATTAAGTCAATATATCCCCCAATATGTTTCCAATGTTGAAAAAATGATGTTGGGATAAAGAGATGATGGATATGAAAAAAGAAAATTTTACAGTATTAATCATCTTGGAACTTATTAATGATTTCATTAAAATATGGTTTATGTTATTATTTATGGATTTCACAAAACTATCTGATTTATGGAATATATTCAATAATGTAGTGCATTATTAAAATAATGAGTAATAATATATGTTTTCATTAATGTTATATGGTAATTTATGACCTTTCCATGATTAATTAAAATATAAGATAAATGTATTGCCATATTTTTTTTGTAAAATAATTAGATGTATAATATTTTTATGGATATTGATTATAATATTAATTATAAACTCTTTTGAGTTTTTTTTAAATTTATGTCTTTCAATTTTACTCGGAATGAGTGAAGATTTAAGGAAACTACTTAACATGGGATATTATTGGATAACCAATGCTAATATTTATGATTTATGATAATTACTAGAGAATGAATTAATGAGTTATCATTCAATATGTATCTTATTATATAATAGTTTTTTGAGAAAAAGTATTCTTCTTATCTTAATGTAATATGTGTTGTTGAAATTTATTAAATAACAACCAACGGAAGATATTGTTCTTTTTGAATGGAATGAAATAATATATGCATATCTTCCAATGAAAATTTCCGAAATTAAAAAAAACAACATTAAATAAAATACTATCATATTACAATAATTATTTAGGATATCAATGTCCTTTTTCATACATCTTCTGATTATGGTTTTTTGGTTATTGATTTGAAAATAAATAGTTTTTTTCATGTGATCAATGATACCTATCACTCTACATCATTATTTAGACATTATAGTTTTATTCATTATCAAAATAATTTATTACAACATATGTTAACTTATTGAGAAATAGTATCTTTTATTCTAAATATACATCACAGATATATTTCTCTCTTTTGAAGAATATGTTTTACAAACCATTTTCATTAAAATAGTTTCCCATAAAAAATATTCAATTATTAAAAGTTTCATTACCATGAAAAAGATATAATTGCAAGGACACAATTAAATAAATGGTTCATAATGTAACAAAATGTGATTGTATGCTTTTTTTCAAATATAGTTCATCTCATCTAAATTTTCACGACATTAGAAATTAAATTTGTCATGTGTAGCATATGGAAAAAATTCTTATATAACTCAAATAATCTATTAATATTGTTTATAAAAACTAGTCTTTTTACCTAATAATTAATCATTAAATAATAAATTGTATAAACAAAAATTTTATGATTTTTTACTATTTTTTATAAGTAAATAATATAAAAAATAATAATTTTATATTAAATCCTTTTATGTTTGGAAAATACTATTTTCTCAAAATGTTTTTTCTTTTATTTTTCTATGTAATAATAAAATTTATTATAAATAATCCTATAAAATTTAATATTATAATATAAACATAATTTTAGAAATCACAATGTCAATATTTTCATAGGGTTTAATTTTTTTACTTTTCTAAAATGATTTGTTATTCGATGAATAGTGAATAAAAGTTGTTAATATTAAAAAATAAATTTTCATTTAAAGTATTTTTATTCTTCACTTTTGTATTAAAATTGTTTTTAACATAATATTTTAACAATTATATATAAATTAATCAAATTTAGGTCATTTTAATCAATTTTATATTAAATATTTATATAAAAACTGCTTAATACATTGAACATTTTATTATTAAAACTCCACTTTGTTTCCATGCATATGAGTTTTATTAGAAATTGACAATTTTAAAATTATTGACCAGTATTATGAGAAATATATTCCATATTAAGAATTATATTAAATTATACTATAAAATATTATAATAATAATTTTTACCACCACAATTGGGAAAATAGTATAAATTATTACCACGGTTTAGATAAAAATGTGTTTATCAGGTGTAAAAAAATATAATCATAAAAAATGAACCTAAACTTACCTAATTACCATTGGATGAAAATATATTAATTTTATATCTATTTGGATTGATATTGGTCCATTTTTTTACCTTGTGGAATTAAATTAGATGGCTTCAGCCTTTTCTTTTCATAAATTACATTTTTACGTCTAACATAACATATTAAAGACCACACCCTCTCCTTTCATCTTCACACATCCATTACCCATGGGTTTTGACATGAAATGGTGAAATAACATCATTAATTCAGTTGTAATGTCTTATAATTCTTATTTCAGTTATAAATCAAACCTATGTGGTTTTTTTGGGAATAAGAATATTATTTTCAAATAAAGTACTAATGTTCGTTATTGAGTAAGTTATTTTATTTTTCCCCCAAAAATTTAATTTAATATTAACCATAATGATATGATAATATAATTAAATTCTAAAAAAATTATTTTATTATTTTAATAAAATAACAAAAATAATTTTCCTTATCCATTAAATTCATTACTATATCATAATTTGTGTTTGTGGCGCACAACCACCTCACAAACTAAGGTTATTCATTTTTCATCAACACATCTCATGATATAGTATAATGATAGATCTATTTTTTATATATGGTATTTATGACATTGTTATACATATAGAATTATGATATAATATGTTCCTTTTTTTAATTTCCCTTCCATGGTAATACGATAACCATGTTTGCATGTATGGCGAACTACTGCCTCGTGAAGCGATGTGATTTTTTTATCACATAGACATTACATGGAAAGTAATATGGACTAATATAATTCATTAATTTTACTCTTTAATGGGGGATATAATTCAGTTTTACATAATTTTTAATTGTTTTATGATACAATGTCATTATTTATTGGGATTGATTATGTTTATTCATTTAATGATAAAATAGTATACAACATCATTCAATAATCTCATGATTTTTTTAAATCTAATTATTCCATCAGGATACATGTTTTCACAAAATTTAATTAACATTATTTTCTTATGAATTCAAATAATTTTCTATATAATAATATTACTTATTTACCTCTCTTATCGAGAACTAGTTTTATACTCCAAATAATGGTTTTTGAAAAACATTTTGATAATTTTATTAACATTATACCAAAAAATATTAATTATAATTCTCAATTTTTTTTATCTTTTTTACAATATTTTTCTAATGGAATATCAATGTAATTTTTCAAACAATGAATGATTAGATATTATTGTCAATGTGAAAGGAATAATTTTTTATACATGTAGGACATGAAAAAAATATACCACCATTACGAACATTTTTTTATTTGAATATTTTCTTTTATGTTATCAGGTTTATTTTAACAGAAATGTATATTGGAAATTTTTTATGTTTAAAATTTATTTCTTATGTGGAAAGGCTATTTTAATTTGAAATATTTTTAAGTAATTTCACATCCAAAATAACTTTCCAAATAATATTTCATCGATTAACTTTACATATAATTTACTAGGGATATAATGCAATGATAATATTATTATAATTTTATTGAATGGTTTATGTTTATAATTACATGAGGTTTATGAATTTCATTTATCTTGAATGGGTAATACCATGAGAAAATGTACATGAAACTCACTATTTCCCCTAGGATATTTGTTTTGTGGAAATGATTATATGATTACAAAACTCATTTAATTTCATGGTTTATTATATAAAAAAGGATTTATGATCCTTTGGAACATGTTTGTAAAATTTATATCATTTTATAGGTGGTACCATTGTCTCCCTTTAAAAAATTTGTTAAAGCTGCGGACTACCCGACCTCGCTGGATACCCATGTCCTTGAAAGATTATTTTTTCACAACAAAGATATCTTGAAACTGGCGGGGGTCAATATAATTTGTGGGTATGACATCGTTCACCACCGTTTTAGAACCCCATAGCATATGTTCCTTGGATTTCCTCTGTGGGCCGTGTTTTCCCTTTAATTTTATGATTTGAATAAAAAATTCACGTGATGATTATAATGAATGGGGAGTGAATTCCATTAAATAAGGACTTTTTCTACTATGAATATATTTAGAGTGAACATTTCAATCTATAATTGGTTGGGTAGTATTCCAATTCCACTAATATACCCTTGGAAATGAGCCATGAATACTAAATAAATTATGTTGTTATGATTATGTTAATGCCAAATATCAATGTCTAATAAAAAATCTATCTTCTCAATGATGATTGTTTTATCCAATTATTCATATTTTCTTATGAACTATCATGATTTATATCATGAATCAATTTTATTATCAATGATACATAGGTAATTATTTTTAAATGTTATTTTCATGTTTTCCAACCCTTGTGGTCATGATATGATGATGTCTCCCTTATTTACTCGTACTGGGAATTTTAGGTACCTCTATCTAATGGTTTCAATCCCAAGGTTATGACCAAAAGTTTTAAGTATGTTTTGTCTAACAATTCTTTTATATAGAATATATTCCCAATAAATGTTGAATATCTTTATTTAAATAATATTATTATTTTACAACATTCAAAATGATTTATACTTTTGAAAATCCTCATGTGGTATTTTGGGTAATGTAAAAAATATTCATCTAAATGATGTAATATATATGCATGATATATTTTTAGCAATGCATAATCCCATATAACCCTTTTATCAAGGACTCGATAAAGAGTAACAAACCATAATGTTAACCCCCAATAATATTATTTAGGTTCTAAAGCCCATGTATCATTGATCCAGGATAATAAATCCCCTATCAATGTGAAATGACCCACGTTTTCAATGGGAATGACATAATAATAAACCCTATATGAATATTTAAAAGGATCCCATGCATTGAATTTGTAAAATCAATTTAAATGTTATTTTCTCATTTCATAAACGATTATAATAAACCCATTATCATTCCAACCCATTCATTAAAAACCAGTTTTTAATTCATGTGACAATGATTTATAAAAACAAAATTCTATTAACAAATTGTGTTGAATGAAATATATTATCAAAAATACATTTAAGAACTCAAATAAATCAAGCACATGGATATTGAAAATTCTTTTATAAAACAATTTTTCAAAAGAAGAGAAATCGTCGTTCAAATCCAAAAAGCATGACATATAACCACCCCTCACACACTTAGGTCACACTAAATGAGATAAGACTCACACATCTGGTATAATAAGCAAATACAATGTAAAAACAATTTGATCCTAACTAAAATTGCCAAATTGTTGACTCAAATTCAATAAACAAAAGTCACATCAGGGTGATTAGATAAACACATTACTATAGAATCTAACATGGCTCACCCCAAAAAACATGATATCTAGCCACTAGTAAATTATCACCTAATGGAAAATAAAAATGATTAATAGATATCACATCCTAATTATTAGAATCCAAAAACACCACTGAATTCCACAACCAATTCTATAAGAAAGGAATATATAAAGAAATGAAAAAATGATATTTTAAAAATAAGTGGAATCAACTATGACATAGATCAAAGATCCAAATAGTGGAACCTCAAGATCCAAAATCACTAAAACTATATATAGAATTTTTTTTCAGAGTGAGTATGATTCACATCGAATTATAGAAGGTTTAGGAACATTGAATGATAAAACCTGCTGCATATAAAAAAACCTCATCGTGTATCAAAGATAAATGAATTGAATAATATAGTTTATTTGAATACTAAAAATACATCAAATAGGATTCAATATCATAAGAGACCAGACATTATTTGTATATCATTTAGTACATTGAATCCTATTATGATTTGATTTGAATTATAATCCTTTTTCCAGAGTTATTTCACATCATGAATAAAAGATTTGTTGTGTGAAATTTCCCTATATACAATTATTATGAACATTTCCCCTAGGAAAATATGTAGATTTTCTATAAGACACAAAAAAAAACATTTTTTAAAATATTAAAAATTAAAAATAGAGAATACCATAATCATGATATTATAATTTTAACCACTATAAAACATTATCTAATTAAAAAATAATTTGGGAATAGTTTTCTCTAAATGTGGTGGGGTTACTGTTCCCTTATTAAAAATTTTCCCCTAATTCTCACAATAATTTGATCAATGCAACAATAAAACATTGAAAAATGGAATCGAATTCCAACAAAACAAATTCATTTGAGAATAATTATTCATAATTGTTTTATAAATAATAGAATCATCTAAATCAAACCCAATGTCCTTTAAACATACAACATGAGATAGACCAAGGTGATACTTCTTGATATATGATGCTTGGAAAGAAGAAATATACCTATAAATTAATCTATTAACATTAATTAATAGAAAATACTACTAATTATATTAATAAACTAAAACTATGTAGTTTGTTGTGAATCATACATAACCTATTTTATATGCTGATAGTAACAAAATTGAGATGATACTATCTAGATAAAAAAATTTAACAATGGATAATAGAAATAGAAAATTTTCTTGATCTATAGAAGATTTTTTGAAAATATGAGTTCTGACCAATCATAAAATCACACCCTTAATCCTCAGTGATATATCTTAAATGAGTCTTTCTACCAAAATATAGACAATTACCATATCTCACAAACAATGAGGTGATATGCATGATTGACCATGAAAATCATCTAATTAATATATTATTCTTAAAAACTAAAAACTATTTTTATAATTTAACTTTACCAGTCTCTAATTGTTGTCCAAGGAACAACCATAATCCATGATATAGTTATATAGAATATCCTTCATTAATTGAATATATCACTTCATCCAACTATAAACATATTGATGATAATCAATAATCAATCTGACTGGGGTCCCAACTGAATCTTGAAGAATCTTTCATATTCTATAAGTAGTCATTGTATCTGTATATTACACAAATATAAAGGATAATCTATGAAATCTCACAATATTCATAACTCATTTTATATTTATATCATTAACAATAGTGTTGTACCTGATTAGAATGAAATTATATTACTAAATCAATATATCAATCACCTCATATATAATATTAATTCCACATGGATTCCATGGTAATCCAACAATGATGGAATAGATTCATCACTTAATTTTCAAACATGATCCAAAATACACAAAAGTAGACCAAAATTATTGATGTGAACTACCATTATCTATAAGCTGGCGTAATAGTGAGAAAATTAACCAGTGGTGTCATTCTATATAAAAAACCATATGAAATGTTATATCATTGAATATAACATCATGGTAGTTTTATATTTAATGAAATATGGAGAACTATAGAAAAAGGTGGAATATAATTATTAACATATAATAGAATTATTTGCTAATTCATGAAGTGGATAATATGGTTAGAATGGAGAGAAATAAAAAATGTTTTATCATCAATATGTTGTTTCCCTTATTCCTTTGAACTCACCATCATGTTATTGGACCTACCAATTTGATTCTATGAGAGATGATAATAAATAAAACCTAGTAAGAACCACACATAAACTTAGCACCCATTCATCCAATTTTTTATGTTATAAAATTACAATCATGTTTCACCCATTGATTAAAATATAGTCTATGTTATAACTATCATACAAGGAGAATACATGATGAAATTCTCTTTCTCAAGGGTCTATAAGATGTCGATAATGAACTATTAATGATATAACATGCACAACCACTTCAAGAGATTCATGTACTTAGGGAAAAATATATATATCTCAAACACTTATGGTCAAAAATGATTGTGACCCCCCGCACACTCAATGAAATTATTTTTCCAACATTTTACTGTGTTTAGAATTAAGATAAGCGTTAAATTAAGAGTGGGGTATTTATTCCCAATGTGTTTAAAACAATGTGAACTGTAAACCACATTTTAAAGAAACATTATAGAAACATGTCCTAAAACAGTACAATAAGTATCACAATACACCGCATACCCCTTATTGGGCTCAAAAAAATCTAAATAGGTGATAATATCATATGTTGTTATAAAATATCATAAGAATTCCAATATTTATCATCTCATATAAAAATTTTCCCTTTCTTATTAAGTTTAGTAAAAGGTTATTTGAGTTTTGAGAAATCCATTATAAATCACAAATAATAACAAGTTAGACGAAGAAACTATGTATCACAACAGTGCTATATGGGTATTTCTAACACAAAATAACCTTCATATTCTCATTATTAACAAATATTCAATGTTTATAAATCACGATCATTAATAACATAAAATCATTGATCCATTAATTGTATTAAAAATGATCCACATAATAGTTATGAATACATTGTATTTACAAACCCAAATTAATATGGTGTTCGTGCTCATGTTTATATGATGAATAAACTAGGATATCATCAACAACACGCAAAAATGAGTTTATATAAAAATGGAATATATAATTTATGAAATCTATATAAACTATAGGTAAACTAGTTAGAAATAATATGTATATGATTTTCATAGAGTAAATAAATGCTTCAAAAAGAGGTATTATGAAAATTAGATTCTCAAACATTATATCGATGATATCCCAATATGTATTTGATATGTGAAAACCAATTCATCCCATAAAATATTCTAACTAGTCATGAACACATGGTAATGGATACATATTATTAATTTTCACAAGTTTAAACTTCTAATTTTCAAAAAAATTGAAAATTAAACCATAAACTATAATGGAAAAGAGCATAAGGGTTGGCTCTATGAAAAACATGGGGAATATAAATCCATCCTCCATCAACTTTTTCCAACCAGATATTGGGATCTTACATATACAATATTTTCCCATAATAAGAGTGTATATATGTTGGTTTCATACCCAACACAATATAAATTATAAAATATACATCCATATATAGAGGATAAATAAACATGTTATCTAGGAAGACGTGAAGAATTTTCATAACAACTTTGTGAATATCACTAATATTAGAAAATTCTTTTGGATCAAATGAAACAAAATACAAAAAACACTTGATCTCTAAGTGATAATTTAAAACATTTCACTAAATCAAATTGCACTCTCCCTAAAACATCCAAGAGATAGCACTTATATTAAAAAAATGTGTTGCACATGTGACAAAAAACAATCTCATCATAGTGTCAAATATGCCAATACATCCAAATGATTACATTAAATTGATCCATATTCACAACCCTGAAATCCCAGACTACATCATTTCAAGCTATTGATTGAGATGAATATAGTAATTGAACCCACTACTTTTTAATCCATTCATGATATATTATATATTCCTTAATTTAAGAAAGAATCACCATAGGATGTTTTATCATCTCTATAAAGCATGATGAAATAACTTTTTTTGATCCACCAATAAAAAAATTTGTTTTTTATATTAAATATTCAAAAAAGGTTCCTATTACTATAGTCATGTTTATTTCCTCATTTAACAGAAAATAATCTTCTTTGTAATGATGCTTGAGTCCTGTTACTTTTACCTGGATCACTATATTCTTTTATCCTTTTAATGTGTTAAGAATCTTGACTCAATTTTTTCCATCATGGATAAGTCAAACATGCATATATAGGTTTCATTCTTTACAATATATAACTATAATCAGATATCATTTCACAAACCCTATCTGTTTTAAATATCTTACCTAATCATTCATCACATCCTCTAAAAAATGATCCTTCTCTTAAAATAGGTTTCTATAATGTGAAATTTGAAATCTCCCCGATATTTAGGAGAGAAAATATAAATAATTTTGTATCATTAATTAACATGAATTCCATTAATTTCTAAAATTGTCTTTTGAAAATCCTCAAATCCAATTCCAGCTGCTGATTTTCCTATACTATATATTCCCAAAACCTCTTACTGGGATCTTTGAGCTTGAACATTAGGTATTTCACCATGATAGCAACCGACATTTCTATGAAGTGATTGAAATGAAAAAACATTTACATAATATTCTAGTCACCTTTATGTTAATTAATAAACATAAATGTTAATAGAATCTCATGTATTAACTCATGATATCAATACATGTCTCCGTATACTAGTAGTTATACCTTAATATATGAGTTTGGAAATCAAGGATCATTCTAGTCAATAGGATGGACATATCAAATGATAGCTTTGAGAAGAATATTCCCAAAGGTGGACTCCCTTGATGATCATATCTCACTACATCCTCCTGGGGTAGAATTAGAATATATATCAGAGGTATGTTAGTACACATAAAATAAAAAGTCAACAACCATATAATAATATGATATCATTTGAATCATAAAAATCATAAGAAAATAATTATATTAATATGATCACCCAACAAATGATACATAAAAACAAATATATATTTGTGAATTAATACTAATCATGAGAATATTGGTTTAGGAACTCACTAAATAGAACCTATAATGACTTAAAAAACCAATCTATAGAATAAAAACATCACAACAATGTGGAAAACCTCCCTCTTATACCCAATTTTCACCTCGAAGTCCAGATAACATATCTATATAGTCTTTGTGATAGAATGTGGGAAGACCCAATGGGAATTATCGATACCCATAGGCAAGTAACTAGTGCCAATGCATTGAATAATGTAATGAGGTAATGATTTATCCCAACCTGAAACATGATACACTAATATATACAGAAAAATGAAAGGAAAAAATAGAAAGAAATAATCAATAAACATGATAAATTGAGTGGTAGTTATACTTCCAAAATGAATAAATATAAACCCAAAGTTATATTTATAAAATAAACAAGAACAATAAAACTGGAATCAATTACTCCATGTGACATGAGGGAAATGTCCCGTCATCTATTTTTTAGAAACCCATACACATATATCATCTACAACACCTCATCGTTATGATTCCAATCCCTTTACTTATCCCACTTACAAAACAAGGTCAATAAGTTATTAAAGATTTTGGATAAAAATGGAAAGTTGGAACCCACCCAGGAGTGAAATATCAAGTCTGTATAAAATAATCATAATATTCTCAATTTTAAAAAAACATTGGATAATAGTTGTCAATACTGTTTTATTTCAAAATCATGTTAAACTCGTTCCCCTTTTTACAAATATCCAAAAAGGATGGGAAAATATTTTCAATGATTATATATAGCATGAAATTTACATTTATTAAAGCATGAATATTAAATACAATATAGAACAAGAAAAACAACAAAGCATAAACATTAATAGGATCAAAATGGTCAAGATAGTTTAACTATTTTTAACATAACAAAAACTGACGATTACGGTAAACTCAAATATGAACAACCCATGTTTCATGTTTAAGGGACCAAATGAAGACCCAAAAAATGAAAAACCCCAAAATTATAAATAAGGTCTAGAGAAAATTCATATATGATCTATGATAATAAATCATCTATTAGTGTGATGTTTCAAAAAAAATATGGGATAATGGTCAATACTAAACCTTCCAATTAGGTTATGATGGATCCTTGATGATTTATATATAAATTTAACTTCAAAAGTATCTTCACATTTCATAAAACAATTTCTGAGAAACCATTATCATTTAAAATAATTTTTTGGACACCCATTTCACTATTCATTTCACAATTATTTTAATACACATTTATTTTATAAAAAACAATAGGGGAACCCGTATTTTCTAATAATCCAATTATTTCAAAAAAATAAATAATTTTTAAGGATCTTTATTAATAATTTTGAATAAAATTTATCATAAAGAAGATAATATGGTTCAAATAATTTAAGCTAGAGATGAATCCACCTACATAAAAATTAGATTGAACACCTATTACAATGGGATTGACACACCATGAGTGAGATGAGAACACAATGATAGTGAATGGAGAATGTAATGATGTTTTTCACATATTAATATTTAATTTAATAAAAAATTGTATGGATGAGAGGATATATCAAGAAATACATCAAAAAATCATTCCTTTAACCCCAACCAACACAAGATCTTGCATTAGTTTTTGATTATACAATAAAAAAATAAATGATTGGGAGAGATACTATAAATAATAATAGCCTCTAGAAACATATCCAAACACCATGGTAATATACAAGGTAAATGACTTTAAAATAGAAGAAAAAAATAAATTTTGAGAAGAAAATAATCCATCCAAGCTAGAGACTAAATTTCCAAGAAGAGGAGCACTAATTATTTAAAGTCTCCCAAAATTGCATGGAACTGCCCTAAGGATTGAGAGTGAAGATTTAATGATGATTTATTGAGGGGTTATACATTTTTTCTGAAAAAAATGATGGGTATAATTTTTTTGCATACTGAAAACTTGATTCACGAAGTAAATAATTTAGATTGGAAATACACTGAAAAGGAATCATATAAAGAAAAAAAATTGTTGACACTAATTGATGACATGAAAATTATTCATGGACTATATTATTTTAGAATTTTTATAGAATTGATAACTTGTATATTGAGTTTATTATCATTTCACATATACAACCCATGTTGTAAACATGTCATATAGACATACCCAAAACCAATTTTTATTATAGAAAATCATAGCTTTCATTTAACACTTCCCAAATTCAAAGTACAATATCATAAACATTAAAAATATATTGTATAATTACAATGTCTTTATAGAATATGTGAAAAAATAATACATTTCATCACAAGTATATTTTATTGGATACTTTAAATATAACTATCATATTATTGAAAATTACAAATAGTAGATTAGGTTTACTCCATATTCCTATAAACATAGTGGAAATGTCGGATTCTGAATGTGATTTACTCCCTATTCGCATAAAAATAGTGGTCCATGTCTCATGGTGGATTATTTTTACTTCATATTCCCATACATATAATCTCATGACATATATTTCATTTCCTAATTCATAGGTGAGACATATATCTTAAATCCCACCCATTACATGACATAGTGTGCTTAGGAAAACTAATTGTGCACTATATATAATATCTCATGAGATTTAAATATTTCTCAATTCCATGGAGGAGTATATAATTATAAGAAAATTAATCACCAAATGATAATCAGAATATGAACATGTGTATTTTTTCACATGAGGAAAATAATTCATACATAATTTTGAACCCTTTGAAAAACCATGTGAAAGAATTGGGGTTAAAAATATTATTTAAAGTCGTTACTAGATGATATATAATATTAATTAACAAGAGAAAAAGAAATTAAATAATTATGGATGTTCATTTTTTAATTAATACTATAATCCTTGAAAATTATGTTCCAATCCTATAGAATATCATGTGAAGGAACATTGAGATGAATGAATAAAAATGTAGCTCAAGGATTATGCTTTAAAATCACTGGTTGCTTTTATATAGGGAATGAAATAACTATTACAAATAAAATTTAAAATGAATATAAATATTCATATAATATAATGGGTGTTTTTAAGATCTAATAATATTTAAAAATATTTTTTGTAACTTTTTGAAGACATGATACATGACATACGGTTGTTCCCTTCAATTGTGTTTATATAAAACCAGAAATTATGAAAGGAAAAAAAATTATAACCCTGAAAATGAATGGTATATATTACATTTGGAAATTTTAAAAATACATTTTAACAAATAAAATATGTACATGGAAAAAAAGTAATTGAAATGGAGAAAATGATACAAAATTCATTCCAGATAAATGATAATGGATGTACGGAAGATCAAAAAAACGATCATGAAAGGAAAACAACTTTAAATTTATTTTTTTCAACTAAAATTATAAAAAGTTATTTTCATGTTATAATATTGTTATTATGATGGTCACATAAGATAAAAATAATTATTTTTATTATTACTAAAAAAATTGTATGGATGTTAAATTATACGCAAGGAGGGGAAACATTTCTTCAAGGATATAGAAATTATTCTTTACATAGTTTAATTTCTAAAAAGGATTAATACATTAAGATAATAAATATTTGAATAAAATTTTATATTTATAATATAAAAGATGGTATATTATATTATATGATAGAATAAATTTAACAAGAAGTATTATGACTCATCAAAACAGATTCTATTATGAAATTCTCTTGTATTTTAATAACACCTCAATCATTTCCAAAACAACTAATGAATGGATCTGAAGTTTCTATTTTAAAAAAAAAAATTTATATTATTACATGAAAATTTAGAATTTTTTTCACCATAAAAATGAATATTGGTGACTAATATCAAAGAAAGGCTCAATAAATGTTGATTGATATGAAAACCCTTACCATGTGCTAGATTCATTCAGCGTTTCTCTGTAATATCCAAAATACTAAAATAATTTTAATTCGATACATTATTAGGAACCATATTATATATATTGAAATAAATTTTTAACATTTATATATTATTCTATTTTATTATTATATTGATTTTTCTTATGTTTGTGTAAATACTAAATTATTTTTGACTTATATCTAAATATTTCATGATCGAGGATGATAATATAATAATAAGATAAACATACAATATAACCATAATGGAACCAAAATCTTATTTAGTTATTATTATGATATAATATTATTAGTATTTAATATCCATATTTCACTTGGGAAATATTTTTCTAGCATTATTCACGTAGGTGGATCATTAAATTAAAAAATGAACACAATATATCTTAGTTTTTCAGTATATTTAATGAATTAGATAATATCATTATCAAAGAAAGATATAGATATTATAATTATTTCTTATATTTTTGAATCAAATTTTATTTATTTTGGATAATTAATGAAAATCAAGATGAAAAATGAAAAATGATAATTCATGGAGGCAGTAGTTTTCACAACACAATGTTAACATTTTTATTTATAAAATAATTAGATGAAATAATGTTACAGGATAGATTAAAATTTAAATTTTATATAAATATATATATTATATCATATTAATTTATATTTTATATCATAGTTAACAAATATTAATGGAGGTAACTAAAAAAATAAATATGTCACTTTATGTAGGGGTAGCCGATGCCTGAAAGTAATGCAACAATTTTTTTAATAGAGGACTGAGATGATTAAATACTAATTTTTAAATATAGTAATAATAAAATATAAAAATAATAATTTTACTAAATTATTTATTTTTTATCTATATAATTTATTTGGAAAAGGTTTATTAATAAAAAATATTATAAATATTGTAATATAAATGATGAAAACATGATCTTCTCATAGATATCTCTTTAAAAGTGAATGTATAAATATATGTCTTATGTACCATGCGATTAATGTAGATAAATTTTCATCTAAGCTTTTTATTTTTGGGAGTGGTTAAATTGGAATTAAAGTATAACGTGTAACCATGGATGTTTGTAAATGTTATCCTTATATAAGTGATGAAAATATAACTTTGGGAATATCCATTACATGTCCATTATATAAATTCACAATTCCTAGATCTATTACATCAAAATATAAAAAATAATGTATTTTTGTTTTCTCTTTGATCTATAAATATTCTGTAATGACACTATGTCCATGTTTTAATTGGGATTCATATCATTTAACATAGTTTTTAATATTGTCCCATATTTATTTTTACCTCGGTGAATAGTTTTTTACTAAGTAATTTTTATTTTATTTAAAAATTGATTTTTAAATTTAATACATTGTTTTCATGATTATTAAATATAATTAATCATAATTTATTCTATTTAATTTATAAATAAAAATAAGTATAATTTTAAATTAAAATATATAATATATTTAAAAAATTTAAATAAGTATCCATATTCATTATGTGTTCTTAATCATATTTAATATTCGAACATAATAAAATGATTATTAATAAAATTATATATTAGTTTAAAAATGATATTATATTCATTATTTAAATTAGGTCAATTTAAATGATGTGAAAATAATTAACAAAAGTTAAAAAATTTATTACAAAATTGATTTTACTATTATCACGGTAATATACCTTAATATAAATATTATTCTCATTATTAATAAGAATTAAATTTACTCCAAAAAGAAAAATGTAATCGATTAAATAAAATTAGAAATGTTATTATTTTTAAATTCTAAATGTGATAACTTATATATTTAATATAGTCGTGTAAAAATAGTTTTTCCTTTAGTTTATTTCATATCATTCAAAATTGGTAAAATTATGTTTTATAAACTGATCATAATATTTTTTGAGTGATTTTTAGTACCTATGAAATAAATAAAAAATATATTTATTTTAAAATTGTTTATTAGTCTGTTATTTCATTATTTTATTAAAAAATTGAGAGTTGATAGAAAAATTAGTACATTTACCATTCACCAACAAACTGACTATTCCAGAAAAATTTTAAAAATCAATTCTAAGAAAATTTTTATATATTGAACAAAAAGAAGAAGTATATTTTAATAAACGAACATTATTAAGGTGTGATTTTTATTTTAAATGTTATGATTTTGAGTTATAATAAAAATCTGTTGTTTTAAAATAAAATTTCTAAATGTTATTTATTCATAATATTTTTTATTATTGATTTCTAATTTATATGATCATAACAGATTTGTTCATATATAATATTATTATTAATGTATCAATTTAATATTTTATAAACAAATTCACAATACATAATAATTCATTTTATAATAGTTAAATATTACTTTTATAAATAATAATCATAAAAATTAAAATTAATTAATTAATTTTATTATTAAATTATATTTTTACCAAAACATTGATATTGAAGTATTTATATTAATTTTTTATATTCATCATGTACTAAATCAATTAAAAATTTAATAATATTTATATGTAATTTTTAAATATATATAGTTATAATTTTTTAATATCATAATTTTATTTTATTTTTCACGATACATTTTTTAACAATACTTGACTTACATATACCTATAGGATGGAAATACAAAAACTATATATGCAATTATATTATATGTAACACCCATTTTTTAAATTACCAAAGTTACAACAAAAAAATTTCACCCATAGAAAATAAAATACTAATTCAATTTTTCATTACACACTCTCCCTTAAAGGAATAATTATAATTTCAAATTATAAACTTTTTATAATGAAATTTTCATTCATGGTGACTATCCTAATTATAGGATTTTTGGCTATGGATGATATTCAAAGATGAAAATAATCTACTAGATTTTGTAGTCGCAATGTTTATAATTTTTCTACTTATTTCCTTTATTGATTTGTTCACAATTATTGTAAGTACTCATCTTGGATAATAATAATCCATGGTGTGAACTATAAGGTTATATATTTTTTTAGTAATTTACATATTTTGAATAAATATGGGTCTTTAGTTTGGTTCATATATTACATTACATATTTTGTAATATTTTTTCAACCAATTCCAATGATTTATGAATCATTTTATAATTGTGTATGCCTTCTCGTCTAGTATGTTGATATATTTTGGGTGTTGAATGTGTTTCAGAAGAGGCCTGAGGATTTTTTATAGAAGTTAGAGGATTTATGGACTGTTTGTGGAAAATTAAAATCATTAAAGCATTACATAATTTGAACTAGTGGTTAATATCTTGTGTAGGTCGGCAATTTCATGGAATTTATACAGATGTGGGGGAACTCATGAAACATGTTTCTATATTGAATGTAATTGATGATGTGTAATTAAATAAATTCCAAGGAAACATGAATTCTGGAATAATTTTAAATTCATTGCGAAATCCAATAATTTTTTTTCAATCCTTTACATGATGTGAATGTTTTGAGTTGTAGGTTTTAAATTCGTCTTTCATCCAAACCACTCCATTTTACTTAATGTATTCTCTATATAATTATGAATCAAAATTAAGAATCATGAGGGTATTTTGTAGATACATTCCTCCTCCATTTATCTATTGGTTCTTTTGGACACCCTTTGGATATTCATAGTGAGTTCTCATTTCTTAACTATAGATTTTGATCCCTCATTCATTAGAGATCCACTATGTGGGTGCAGTTTTGGGTTAGGTTGTGATTTGGGATGCTTTTTTTATAAACCTTAATGACGTCTAGGATTATCTATATGTTTTAAGTAGGATTTTTATTTGAGATTATCTATTCTTATCCCTACAATTAATAACGAGTTGGAAAAGCTAAAGTGAATTAGGGAATCACTTATTTCTCACATTTGTGTATCATGGGGTTAGGTTTTTATCTAGTTTATCTATGGGGGTGGTTTTTTTGCCTAATCATGATTAATTAATCTCTTAGTTGAAATTTAATTGGGGTGGAAAAAGATTCAAATGACTTTACATGATTGATATTATTTTGATGTCTTGTTATTACATGATGATGATCTGGATGAATATCATGGATGTTTAGAGGATTTCCTTGTGTTTTAGTTATTGTGTTATAGAAACCTTGTAGTTTAGTGTGGTGATATCACACCAAAATGGAAATTTGAATCAAATTACATTCGGAAAGGAATATTTTCCCTTGGGTTTATGGATTATGTGTAAGAACCCCTAAAATAATGTGAAATGTGTTAAAAGATCCATTGTTCAATAAGTAAAATAATATTTGATGTGTTTTGATGTCTGTTTTTCTTTTATATCAGTGATGTGTGGTTCTGATGAGGTGTGGGGTGACGTACAATATTTTTGGATGTGATTTTTGTATAATTAGGCTACAGTTTTTTTAAAAGTTGTTATAGAGTGGCAAGGTGTGGGTTTTTTCTATTTTTTTGGGAATGTGAGTCACTAGTTAGTTTTGATTTGATTTTGGGAATATGAGGTGATTTTTTGTTTGGCTCTGGTATTTATCATGGTGAGGTGATGGTTTATTTGACCATTCCTGTTGGATGGTGGGGTGATTATTCGATTGGAATGATGAGATTCTTATGAAATAATGTTACTTTATGCTTTATTCCTTCGTGGTGATATGAATATAATTTGATAATGATTGAAATTGATGGGGATTTGTTTTTTTAATCGGATGTAAATGATTAAATGAACAAATAAATTATGGATTGTGTGGCCAAATACGGTTATTACTATATAATGAAATGAATAGGATGACTAATGGAATTGTTTGGTGGAGGAATATTTCTCTCATAGTATGTGTACTAGTATGAATATTGAGGTTGTAGAAAAATTGGGGATGTTTTGAGTTGGTTATTATATTGTAGTTAACCAATAGGTTGGGATTGTGTGTGAAAATATTTATATACTCTTATATTCCATGTGATTTCAATATCCACCCTAAAAATGTTAAGAACAATGTCCTAACACCTATATTAACATATGCATGGTGTTTTTCCAATATATAAGTGATGAGAATAGATGGTAGGATACTTTATCTTACCAATTCACTCCTCTAGGATAGAAGATATGCACTAGTGTTGATGTTTGGTTGACTATTAGTGGACTAGGTGATGGCCCTAGTGACATTAAGAGGGATGTGATATAGCCACACTTTGGGGAGGATTACGGTGGGATTTGTTCATGGTAGATTGATGGAACATGGTTTATTTCCTCTTTTTTCATGATACAATATGACTATATTTGTTGTTCTTGTGTGGTGGAATTGGTTTCAGTGAGTTATAATATATGTGGACAAGATTTGGGGTGTAATCCCATGTTTCCATGGGCCTGTTGTGATGTGACCATGCTCATTGATGATGTTTTATTGTTTTTGGATGTTATGGGAGTTCCAAGACATATGATGTCTGATTATAAGAGAGAAAAATCATTGAAAATTCAATGATGTTTTACCTTTATCGATATGATTATTATTTTTCTATTATTAATGTATTTTATTATTTGGTGAGAAATCCTTGGTGTGGTTAAGTGGATAGAAAACTTGTATATGTCCTTTTGGTTGTGCTATTTTTATCATGGGCACATTAGTATGCTTCTTCACATGTGTTGGAGAGGCTTTGGTTTCCCTACTAATTTTAATTTTATTTTATCCAAATATATATATTAACATATTTATTAGTTTATTGGAGGATTACATAAAATTTTATGGTCAATACTAGCTCAAACCTATTAGATTGTTGTTGTGACACTGCTTTAGAATTTATTTTTAGTATTTGATTTTTGATACATTTATCAATAAATATTTTATTTATAAATGCATTGTGGGATGATTTTTGTTTCATTTTATATTATTTTATAGAGTTTCATATTGTTTATTCGTCTAATATCCTTATCCATTATTATTATAGAGGGTAAGACCACTTAGTTGGTGAGGTTTTTATACCATCGGTGCTTGTCTATAACATTGGGACAACTACAGGTGGGAATTGTGGGACTTCTTCTCTATCCCCTATTTGTGGTATCTTTGTTGGTAGGGGGTCATTATAAAGAGGTATCAAATATGAAAGTTGAGTGATACGATTGCATTTGGAGTTACCAAAATTGAGGATTGCATGTGTTAGTATGGAAATAGTTCTAGTTGACCATTCTATGTGACATATGTCTGGGAAACCATCTTCAAAATAGGATTATAAATCCACCAATTATCATATCCATAAACTCTAATATTATTTATTTACCATGTTATGTGGAACTACCTTTAGGGTAGACACATAAGAGTGTTATATGAATCATAATGACTTGTGTTGGTATTTGAGTTGGGTTGTTTTGGAAATGTTAAAATGAATAATGTGAATTAAAATTAATTTAAATAAAACAAAATACTATATTTAATAGTAAAATATTGTTTTTATTATTATATATTGATGTTAAATGTTTTCCTAATGTGACATTGGAATTTTATATTCTGAAGGATGATCCTATTGGTTTTTATAGTGTTGATCTGGATATGGTGGATGTGGCATGGTATAGGGTGTTTCACGCTTTTTAGATAATGAATTTGGGGATTAAGAGGAAACTATTATTGATATTGATATATATATATATATGGAGGATCTTTAGAGAACACTCAGTTTTATCTCAACCTCATTGGGATGCTGGTTCCCTTTGGTTGTATTCAAATTCATGGATCTATGCATATGTTTTAGATGTTGTATCCTAGTGAGTGGATTGAGGCTGATTTTTCATGGGAAAACATTTAGAACTCTTCCTCGGTAGAGTTTCTTTTTTAGAACATGATGAAATTAATGACTTAGTATATTCCTTCTCTTTAGTGAGGTATAAGGTCATTGTAGGTGTTTTGACTCAATTTCAAGGATCTTCTACCATTTTTCAATTATCATTTTCTATATGATTATTCTTGTTCATGACGTATTAAGGGGGGAACTCAATATATATATAGTATGTAGTTACACATTTTACAATGAAAATATCTATAGATATTTGTAAAAAGAAATAGGTGAATGAGTGTATGGACTTGTGAGTTGTTTTTTTTTTGAGAGGGTAATGGGCGGGGATCCTCAAGGAGAATGTTTTCATTGATATGTATTAGGAACCATGTCCATCTAGGTATCTAAGAATTGGGGGGAATACCTTAGCTGATTTCCTTCATTCCATCTAGGGATAGTGGTTTCAGTTCCTTTTTTGGTACTTAAGAAGAGTAACTTTTGTTTCTGGGGTTAGTGAAAATTTCCTGTATGAGTTCCCAGTTGTTTTATGATCTTAGTTTTGAAGAGGAAAAATGGTTTAGCGCCATCATCGACATCTATTTCTAGTTATACTATTTCCTCACCTGGTTTATTAAGATTATGCTTCTCTTAGATAATATGGATTGGGTAGAGGCTGACTTCAGGATGTTTCTGAAGTTTGTGTTCTTGGACCCAAATATTATCTTAGATATGGTCATTAGTAGAAGTTAGAGGATCTAGGAATTGATAGTTTCATAATGTTGATATCACTAATCTATAGTGGATATAGATCATTCAATGTATGTTTAGTTTTTATACATACTCTTTTTATCCTTTATTGATCAAAGATATCCACACCCCTGGTTTAATCAGCTATAGTATGTGATCTATGACTAGACATAGAGATTCATGTCATTTCCCATAGTATTGATTATTCCTAGTCAGATGATAGACCGGCTAGTCTTATTTTTACCAAGAATGTAGACAGTTATTATGGACCCAAAATTCATGTTGATATTTTTTATGATATATATTCATCCATATTATTTAATAATATGAATTAATTATTTGCATTCTATATATTTCATTATAGACTACTTCTGTAAGAGAGTCTTATTCACGAATGTGGATGGCAGTGTGTGGTTTATGATGTTGAACAGGGTTCTACAATGGTAGTTGGAATGTGGATATCATTTTTTTTATTATGGATGATTTTCCTAGTGAATTTGTTTATTCTAGGACTGTGGGGGACACCATGGCCCATAGAGGGGTTCTAAATGTTTTCCATGACGAGGTTGTGATGCTACCAAAAAATGATATTGATTTTGGGATAGAAATTCATTCTAGTGCATCTATGATTTCAATTGATCTATGTTAGGGAGAAACATCACGTTAATGGGAGTTTAGGTTTCAAATAGATGAACTAATATAGAAGGGTTGTATCTGACCCAAGCTCTTGTTTTGGGGTTCTTCATTGTTATTTAATAGGAAGGAGGATGATAGTTTGTGGATTTTTATAGACCACTAAAAGTTAAATTAGGATACGTTAGTGAACCATTACCATCTTTCAGGGATAAAATGTCTTTGCAACTGTATGATTGGGTTGATTTTTTTCTAAGACAGATCAGTGGTATGTATATCACTTGTTGATGTTGAAGGACAGATCTATGATGATTATTTCCATAAAAGGTATTAATGGGAACATTGAGTTAGAAGTCGTCTCATTCCATATCATAAACACACCAGCAGTGTTCATGGGAATCATGAATTCTACAACCTGTGGATTCATAGACTTGTTCATAGTAATGTTTTTCCACAATATAATGATCCACTTAGGGTCATGGGGGGATAATTCCATTCATATCATATAATTCAGGTGGGTCCTATGATGCCTCTAGATCAATGGTTTGTTATACATGTGTATTTTTTATGCATGACACGTGCATTTACTCAATAATGCGGTATCATATCTAGTATTTAAATAGACATATCATAGTTTTATGTAGGGTCCTCTTGAAAGGTACCCAAGAAAATTTTAGACATTTTCAATTTTCTTGGTGTTGTAGACTATTACAATAGTTTTGTGTCTTATTTCTCTCATGTTAATACCCTATTGATATCATTCACATGAAAAAAAAATGTTTTTGTGCTGACTAATTAGTTACATGTAGTGTTTTGGGTACATGAAGATGAAGTTGGTATGTCCTTATGTTCTTCAGTTTAATGAAGAGTTTGTGATGTTTATGGTGTTTGGAGACTTCTCACTTATAAGAATTAGATGTTTATTTATGATGTAGAGGGTAGTGATCTCTTATGGGTGTAGGAAGTTGGGCGAAAATTATTGTAACTATACCATAAATCATACAGAGCTAGTAGAGGTTGTGTTTTCACTTATTTTTTGGTCTCATTATCTAGTTATGGAACAAGTTATAGTATTCATGGATACTAAGAGTTTGAGGAACATATTCTTTCCACATGATATGAATTTTAAACAATGTTTTTGGTTGGATTTTCATGTGCATTATTATGTTGAGGCATCCTTTACCTATAGAAAATGGATATTTGTGGTCGATTCATTGAAAAGAAATACATGATAGGATTATGTTCATGAGTATAGGTATTTTTGGAAGTTACTGGAGGAGATGGAAGCCCTACACTTATATTCATGTATGGTTGATTGTATAAGATGTTTTAAATATATAAATTTGCATAATTATTTGATATAATTTGTATAGGGGTATCCATTGGGAGACAAAGAGGTAGAGGTGATGAGTGATAATATTGTTCATAGAGATACTCTCTAAGAATGTCCACATGATAGTTTGAAGTGAATAATTATTCAAGGGGGATATTTGTTCCAATATATATCTGAAATGGTTCACTTCATGACTTGTATAGTTCACCGTTTTAATTAAAACATTGACTATAAAATTTTTCTTGTTTGTTGAAGATGTATTTATGGTTTTTTGAGCACAAATGGTTGGTGTTAGAGTTCATGGAGAGGTGTTTATGATTCAATAAAGTAAATTCTTTTCATCAGGTTTATGTTTGTTTGTTGCATCATCTGGATCATCCAAAATAGAATTAGAATGAAATATGGTGGTATTTCATCATATGGATACATTCTTTTCAAGGATATTTTGATTCCCTATGTGTGATTGAGGATATATTGAAAACAATTTCCGACTTATTAGTGATTGAAAAAATCTAACCCGAATCACTCGGTCCATACTAGAAGTCAACATGACCTAATGTGCACCTCCCGATATAAATGATGCTACCGACTAGTAGTGATGGTATTATTCTGTCCATGGGGATATTATACCCTCAATATCGTGTCATAGTAATAATAATCAACAATATACTATTTAATAAATAATACAATTAAACATGATGAAAAGAAAAGTTGGAATATATGTAATTAAAATATATGATCTTTTATAATTTGAGATTATGTCCATATTAAATAATGATGATAATGTAAAAAAATAAATAGTGGATCCTACAGAGTTTGACACGGTCTGTAATTTGCTCCATGATATGTCTTTTAAATATCCACCCCATGAACCACGCCCTTCACTTCAACCATAATGAATTCTAAAATAGCATTGTAATTCCATTATATAGTGTGAGTACTAGACTCATTAGGACACCACCAATGAGTCCTTAAACTAAGGTGATCAAGTATAACAACTTATGAAACAATAATTATATATTTGTAATAATCAAAAAAATATAATCCAAAACCAACTGGTTGTGTCCTAACCAAGCTACTGAAAAACTCTAACCATTATACATTGGATATATGTAAGATTAATTATGATGTTATATGAAGAATAATGGATTTTACATGATGATAATTAATCATGATACTCATAATTGTTTGATCATACATCTTAGAATCACTACACAACAAGAAGGTTATATTCTCAACACATGAATGGGATCAATAGCTAATCAGCATCAATTAGTAATCAAGGCTTATACTAGCGATCATGAGGTAATATACATCCCTTAGTCATAAAATAATATACTAGGGATCAAGATCTAATCAGTAACCCTTAATTATATATTTCGTCACACGTAATCCCTGAGGAATCTTCGTATACCTATGTTGTTCATAAATCTATTTTTTTACATTGTTGAAAATCATATGCACTCTCCATTTAAGGGATTAATTTTCAGGAGGTTCCCCATATAATTGGTCTAAGAATAGTTACACAAAGTATACACAACATGGAGAGATACACAAAAAATAATAACATATCACCAAAAGTATTTTTTGACACATAATAAATTTGATAAACATCCAACATGATTATCATGCTACAATGTAATCATTGAATCTGGTGTAACATATGGTTTCATAGAGTACTTACTCCCCCATATGTGATCATATTCTAAATCAGTCATCAAATTATGTATACACATAATCAATTTAAAGGAAACATGTATAAATGATCTGCAAAAAATTTGAAAACTTCCTACCTCAAAATCCATCGATGTCTAAATGTGAGGAAAAACATTCCAAAAGGAACTTATTCAAAGCCTTATTATCAAAATCGATGATAGGTTGAAGTTCATCAAGGTTTCCATTAACAAAAAAAACAATTTTATTTTAATATAAAATAAAATATCACACACAATGGTACTTTCTACATACATGTCAATTTTCAAATTATTATTAAAACATTACACGCGATAATATTTTTCCTTTACTAGAATTTTTTTAATAATAAATTTAAAATATCACATATCATAATATTGCATCACACCATGATAATTTTAAATTCAGCATTTAAAATATTACATAAGATAATATTTTATATCTCTTGAATAATTTTCAAATTAACATTTTAGGCCATTACATAAATTCACAATATTTTCCATCGAATAATTATAAACAACATTTGAAATTATAATATACATAAATTAAATCTGGAACAGATGGTGTAGTCCTTAATAATTATATTTTATAAATTTAAATATTTATCCTTTGAAAAAATGAATTATTTTTCCTTTAATTATTATAATAATTTAATTTTGTTCAAATTATCATTTGATAAAGTGTAAAATTATCAATTCATAATTTCTCAATAATTTATTCGAAGATAATATTATTTGATAATTATTTATAAATTATATTTTTTTCTAATTATAATTTGATAATTTATTTTGATTATAAATTAAAAAATTGAAAAATTGTATTTGAAATTTATTTCTTCCTTAAATATTTCTTAAGGTTTTCTTTTTGTCAATACGAATCTAATAACACATACGTTGTGTCAATATGATCACTATCTAGGAGGATATTTAAGATAGAATTTTAAAAATAAAAATAAAATAAATGAAAATGTATTAAATATTATAGAGAGTGTGTAGTGTAAGAGGTCCAAAAGATTTTGTAAACAACTCATTTATGATCCCAAAAAAGCCTTCATTTATTGGGTATTATCAATTATATTTCATTCTTTATTTATTAAATTTTTTTCACAACTTAATTTATTATACTTTCACATATAAATTACTTGATGTCATAAATTAGTTATATTTAGAAATTCATTTATATATATATGAACATATAATATATATATATACATACATTCACACACATGTATACACACACACACACACACAAAGATATATATATCAATTTATATATATATATATACATTATATATACATAGAGAACAATATATATACATATACATTTAAACCTAATATATATATATATATATTTGGAAACATATTTTCATTTCTATCCATCAAAACAATTATTCTATCAATTTTATTACAATAAAAAATAACCATTTTATTTATTATTATTATATATTTTTCACTGTTAACGTTCCTCTAATAAGTCTCACTAAATGAAAATAGTTGGTAGTAGATTAACATTAACCTGACATTTCCATTTATTTAGTAATGGGTAACAATTTAAATACTATTAAATTGATCACTAATAAATATACCCACATGTAGAAACAACACAGTCCATTTAGGGGAAAATAATATTTAATAACAGATGAAATTTTCAATTCTTTTACTTCGTCAAAATAACAATAATAATAATAAATTCATTACCATTAATATTTTTTATCTTATCAAAAAACAATGAAATGATAGTTTTCTTAATTTAATAATATAATTTTAACAATAATAGTTATAATTTTTATTAAATATCAGTCATCATTATCATCAATAACATTTCAAATTAATATTCTCTTTCATCTAAATCTTAACGGTGGATTGTTTAAATTTTCCCCATTAGTAGGTTGAAACATGAAATAGATTAAGATGAGTTAAAATAGAAGTTTCATGATTAATTCATTGGATGTAATGGTCTTTAATGCATAATAGTAGGGATAATGAACATTAAATACTTTTTAATATTTAATTAAAAAAGTTAAACTATTAAATAACTTATTTTAACAAGTTTAGAGACCAAATTCATAATAGAAAAAAAACTTTATACCCAACCTAAGGGAAGCCCCCCATTTTTGACATAATGGTTGTCTTCGATTTTTCATAAGATCCATTTTTAGGGTATATTGAATAATTTAAAAAAATAAGATAATTAAAAAATAATAAATAATTTTTCCTAATGAGAGATCAATAAAAATAACTAATTCTAAAAAAATTTGGATCCCACATAATATAATCAACACACATTAGACCAAAAGCTGGTATCATATTTCTCATACAATGCACCATTTTTTTAGTTATTTAGTCATTTTTAATAAATCATGCATGCATGATATAATATATTTATTATTATAATTTCCACTGCAATGAGAATTTATAGGCCTCATGATCTTTCACTATCTAAGTATTTGAATCTAAAAATATTCAATTGAATATTTAAATGTATTTATTGGGATTTTTCCCTTACTCAAATCCATTAATAAATTTATTAAAGTATTTTCGTGGGGAATTGTTTTCTCAAAAACACGTATAATTTATCAACAGGTGGGATTTTATAATTTTTTAAAAATTTAGGATATTAAAATTCTCCCCCACTGTCAACTACTCTACCCTGTGATGTATCTATATTGGCCTTCCTTAAACAACTAAGTCCACTAATCTCATACATCAGTCTCACTTTCCCTCATCTCTTCCTAGATATATCAATGCATTAACTGAATTCGGGCTAGTTGTTCTATATTTCCATGAAACACATCCTCAATTTAAACTATAATCCCCATTTCACACTCCTCATAAGATGAATTTATGTCCAGTTTAAAATAATCTCAGTACGTAACATGCCCAATGTTGGGTACACACCTTTGAAGTTGTGACACATCGAACATGGAATGCATATATCAATAGAGAGAAGGGAGGTATAGATGATACCTCAATGCCCCTATCCACTCTAGGATCTTAAAGGTTCTAACAAAATGTGGTCAAATAATTCTTTGATTCAATAGAGGTTTATTCCCCAACCATGAATTCACCCTCAATAAAACATTGTCTTCCATTGAGAAAAAACATGTGTTTTCCTCCTAAGATTAGCATATAATATGTATCTCCTCCAAGTGGTGATAAATATTTTCTATATTAGTAGAGCTATCACAGTAACATACATATCTATAGAAATCCAATAACTACTACCTCATCTGCATCATGCCGATAAGATGGTTAGAAAAATGACCACACATAGATACCCTCATATGGTTCAATCTGAATCAAATCCTAGTTAATGTCATGGTATGGAAACTCAATCAATTTTTGGTGATCATACCATGGTCCACCAAGGCATAGCACCCAAGCTAGAAGCATATCTTCCAATATTTCTATAGACTAATTAGGTTGTTTGTTAGTTTAGGATGGTACTGTATGATCAATATTATCTATGTCATATGGAATTTCTCTTATAAAAAAAACACGGCATAAAACATTATTCTCAAACCAATTCATCTATATGAATATTATGTCCCCTTGAGTGAAGATATTTAAAAATATTTTATGGTATATATAAAAAATATATCACTAAAGAGATTATTTTACAAACAATTCATAGTTTAGAACACTTCTTCTAGACCCATGTTATGTGTAGAGATTTTATTCTCAAGGGTTATTGTGGTCAAGACACATAATATACTACATTATCTCTTTTCAACATCACATCTTTCATACCAAAGCTTGATGCATCATAGTACAATGCATAAAAAATCCAAAGAAAAATGAGTACAATTTTTAGAGTTATTTTCAACCTTATAATTAGCTCAATGAAATCCTATTCACAATGGTTTGACAAATAGAACATCACTCCCTTCCCTATTAGTTCTATCATGTGTGCTGATAATCAGATGATGTCTTGTATAATCATTCAAAATTATATTGCTAAAACAAAAAAAATTATAATCTAGAACATGTGGGGACATATCCAGGATATGACTATGTCATCATTCTACTAAAGTAATGTTGGACTCAAAAACCACATGTCCCACGAATATCACATTTCGAATCCAAAATTCATAATTTTATATCATGGTGTAATCCATGTCTAATCAAATCATTCTCATCTCTATTTCAGGGTGGTTAGCATGTTTCTTTGTTGTCACTGAGTATAAGTGGTTTTCCTTTGATGAAAACGAAAATGAATTATCCCAGTTTTGGATATAAGGGCTTTTTCATGAAAACCCCTAACATTTCCATGGCGTTATCCAAACTGAACAACATTTCCAAGTACTCCTAAAGTCCATACCTTCTTTAAAATGCTAACATCAATATTTCAACATCACTAATAGGCACCATCTAATATAACAATTGAATTTTAATATCATAGAAAATATAGGCTCCATAACCCTTATTGAAAATTCCATTGATTAGGGGAAAAAGATGTCGACCCCTAATCATCACTAGGGTCATCTTCTAGTAATCAAAGCATAGATGAAGAAAACTAATCGATTTCTAGGAAAAAACATAAGTGAACCCCTTGGTGAAGTACTTAGCTTTAGGAATCCCTTCATCTCCATGTTATCCAGTAGAACATCTGTCTCCATCATCTCGTATAGAACCATGAAATATGGGGTAACCAAATGGATGATGTTCCAATAAGAACCCAATTAACCATATCACACTTATCCTTCATAGTTTATTCTATCTCATTGATCCACAACAATCTCATCCCACTACACAACTTCCTAAGGACCTGTACATCCATAGAAGGATCAAGAATGATGTAATGTATGTATGTTCATATATAAACATATTAATAAAATCCTTTTTCTATTATATGAACTAAGAGAATTTATTCTTATTGAGGTGGCCCTACAACCTATACCAATAAAAGGTTTGGGTGAAATCTCAACAATATTCTCATATACATCATGTGGTAATGGAAAAACCTACTTCTTTATTTGTGTTTTTGGGACTTCTACCCTTCTAGTTTCATATGACAACAATGTGTATAAATCATATATAATGTGTATGGACACACTTAATAATTGAAATAAGTACTTTAGGGTAAAACCTAAAAACGTTATGGGATCTCACAATGTTTCTCTTAACCATATAATGGGAATAAAAAAAGGTTTCCTTGGAGACATCCTTTATCACAAGGTATACGCCTCCTAGAACTGACCATCGTTTGAATCCATGCATGCTAGTTATAGTCATAATATATATAATAACACAATAACACGATCATTTAAACTATTCAATGCCAATAATGATATATCTCCCCAATATACATCACAGTTAAATCACACATTGATAATTTATCCTAATCAGATAGATGCAATCAATGATTTTAAATAATAAATAATTATGTCGCACTATAAATGGTATTTATATAGCATAGGAACCGACAAGACATTCCATGATTCATGAACACATTGTAAACTAATAACTCAAATCTTTATATCATATGTATCACCCATGGTTAATTTAATCAATGGAAATAAAAAATATTTTATTCTAACTTTATAGAAACTTAGAGGCCCACTAAAATGTGATGGCCAAGAACTAACATGGTTCCCCTGCCCAATTCTTAAACATCATATACCATGTCTATCCCATTCCAACAAAAATAAAGATATGAACAAGTCTATGAGTAACCTGACCATTACAACCATTTTTAATAACACATCACGAATCATTGGGTCCGAGATGGAATTCAACATGACCTCATGCGCATCTCGCATTATACAAGAGGTATAAGACTAGAATACATGGTCTAATTTTGTTAGAAAGAATAATATAACCTCAAAATAATTTTATATGATCATTAATCGATAATAAAAAATGTATAAAATAATCATATTAAACATGATGAAATAAAAATATGACCTACATGTAATATGAATAAATTATCTATTGTATGTGGAAGGCCTATCTAGAGGAAACAAAGAAGATAAAAATATAAATAAACATTGGATCCTTAGGATTATATCTTTATATTATACTAGATCCATGCTCTAGATCATGGTTATACACCACAGGTCCCATCCCCTTCATGAGATACCTCACGTAGTCTATACGAGTATTATAATGCCCAAGTAGGGTGTGAGTAAATGATTCTTAATGAAACTGCCAATACATCCATAACCTGATGTTCTTAAGAATAATTATATATTCCCTAATAATGACAAATATACAATACACATAAACATACAATCCAAAACAGAGGGTTAGCTTACTAACCAATTCCCTAGAAACCACTATTCTTACCACCTTCAGCTCTCTGTTGGATGGATAATTAAGGTGACATAAGAATCAAGGAATAACTATGTGGAAAAAGAATCATGTTACTCGTGATTGTGTGATCATGAAACACAACATAACTTCTAATAATGGTTGTTATATTCACCAACATGTATTATAGATCGACAGCCTATCAGAATCCCTTACACATTGAGGAATATAACACAGATCTACCTCTAATCTGCATCCCATAGTCATCGGGACATATAACAGGGATCATGAGATAATCATCATACCTTAGTAATTGAAGCTTATATTAGCGATCAAGTGATAATAAATACCCATTATGAACCATGTGCATAACATGGCATCCTTGAGGCATCATCTTATCCCTATCCTATGCATAGTTCTCTAAGAACCATTACCGCAAGTCATGTACACTCCCCCTCTAAGGGATGACATGTCATAGGGTTTCATATATCGTGGGATCCAAGAAAAATATCTCAAAGCATAAATATCATGTAAGGATACACAAACAAGCCTTTTAAAACATCATAAGTAATGTAGCACACACAATGCATGTGATCAATATCAAAAATGTTGAACTAGATACAAATTACTAATGGAATAAAGTGTAACATTTTGTATTTAGGGGCACACACATACACACTTATGATTATAATATAATACAATCATCAAAATATATCTACACATAATCATATTAATGGAATTTTTTTTAAAATATCCCAATAAGGGAGTGAATATTCCAACCTCCAAAGACATCGATGTCTAAATGTGATGAAAAACAATCCAAAAACACATTTTCATGTATTTATTATCGAAAATTTTAACTCTTTGTAGTTCATCAAGGTTTCTTACAACAGAAAACCACTATTTTATTTCCAAAAGTAATAAAATATCACATCAGATGATAGTATCCCTCTCTTGGATAATTTTTTAACAATCATTCAAATATCACATGTGCTAAATTTTATCTCTCCAATATAATTTTCAAATCATAATTTAATATATTAATTGAGAATGTATTTTATTTCTCTTCAATAATTTTAAAATTATCATTTGAGGCCAACACATGAATTTTCAATATTATCCTAAGAATAATTATGGATCACATTCTATATTATAATCTATAAAAACTAGTTCAATTACATAAGTGGGAGTTCTTTATAATTTTTTTTGATAATTTAAATAACTATCATATGATAAAAAGAACTAATTATACTTTTATTATTATCTTAGGATAATTTCAAAAAATTTAACTATGATAATGCATGTTATTATCTTTAAATATTTTCACTATTATTTATCCTATTATAATTTTATTCTAATAATTTATTATAAGTTATAGTTTTTCAAATAATATTTTTATAATTTTTTTAATTACCACATAAAAAGGTGAAAATCATATTGGTAGTAACTTATTTCCTTCGAAATTAAAAGTATGACATAATTTTTTCTCATTAGTATGAATCCAATGACACTGATGACAAGTCAATCAAATTTAGATCAAGTAATAAATTGAAGATAGTTGTTTTAAAAAAATGCGGTGGACTTGAAATAGAGCATGAAACATGAGGGGTGGAAAATTACTTCCATGCAACTCCTTTAGGTTCCTCAAATATCAACCTTTTATTTCTTTCTGTCTCCAATATATATTATTCATTATTAAATTCATTCATTTTTTACAATTTTTTTATTACTCTATAGCATATTAATTAATTTTGGACATCAATTCATTGTATTTAAAAAGTAATTCATATATATATATATATGAATATAATATATATATATATATATATATATATTTGTACAAATACATATACCTTCATATATATATATACAAATTATAAATATGTATACTAAAATATATATACATAAAAAATTTAATACACATATATATATGGGTAGAGATATTTTAATTTTTATTAAAAACAAAATTATACTCTCAATTTAATAATAATAATGATCAAAATAATAAAAAATAATATTATTAGTTATTATTTACTATTAACTTGTCTCCAATAACATTCATTACATGAAAATATTAGTTAATAAATTAATATTAACCATAGATTTTTAAATAGTTAGTATTGTCTAACAATTTTACTAATATTATATCGATCAAAAATAAATATATTATCCATGGAAAAATGTCACCAATAAATTAAGTGAAAAAGAATATTTAATCATACATATAATTTTTCTATTCTTGATAAGAAATAAAAATAAATTTATTATTAATGATAAAATTTTATCTTCCCAAAAAATATTCATATACCAATATTCTTTATTTAATTATAATAACAGAAATAACAAGTATTATTATTTTTCATAAATATGTCTCAATATTTTCACCATTAACCTTTCAATTTAATCTTATAATTCATCAAAATCATAATGGAGGGATATTTATTTTTTTATTAATAAATATAAACATTAAGGTGATTAAAATGGAACAAAATTAAACTTTTTATATTCTTCCATGCGCAAAAATGTTGGTTCGATGTTAATGGTAGTGATGATGAAAATCAAATTCATTTTTAATATATATTTTTAAAAATTAAACTATTAAATAAATTATTTTAATAAATGGAAATACCAAATGTCTGAAGTTTATAAATTTTATTATCTACCTTGGGTAATCCCCACATCCCGAAACAAATGATAGTCTCAAATTTCATATATTATTTATAGTATCATAGATATTAATTGTTTATTATTTATAAAGTGGAATAAATCAATAATTAAATATTAAAATGGTATTATTGAGTGAGATGCTATCAAAAACCAAATGCACATAATATTTATACATTTCCTAGGGTAATCCTCATGTTCTACAGCTAAGAGAGGTCTCAAATTTTTCATATGATGCACTATTGGGGAGATAATAAATTATTTTAAAAATAATATAATTAAAAAATATTAAATAATTTATTCATGTGAGAGAACATTTAAAACAAATGAGGAATACAAATTTTATACCCCACATAGGTTAAACACAACATCCCAAACCTAACGGTGGCCTTATGATTATCATAAAATGAACCATTGTAATGTTAATTAATTTTTTGTATAAATCATAAATGGGTAATGTAATATATTTAATATTTTATTTTGAGGATCGGTAGGCCTCTTAATCTCATAATTACTCAACTTTAGAATCCAAAAATAATAGATATTATTTTTCAATGTGTTATTTAGACTATTACCCTTACTCAAAAACATTAGTAAATTTATTATTTCATTTTATTTCATAAATTATTTTTTCATATATAACACTACTATTTTATCAATAAGAGGATATTTTATCTATATAAAAATTCATTCTATTACATTGATGAAGGATTCAATAGTACTAAATGCATTTTATAATATAAATATAGAAAAGGTGGTTTTTTTTATGGATTTGAAAGTTTAATTATATCAGATTAGGATTTACATTTTAACTTTTGATACTGGTGGGGATTTTATTACATTTTTTGAACTCAACTACTCCTCATCACAAAATTCCAACCAAAAACATATGGTTAGAAAAAGAAGAGCCTCCAAACGTTGGAGGATATGTTACGGTAGTGAATCTTAATAAATGTCAGATCAATGTAATTAAACATTATCTTAGATTAGTTTTATTATTATAGTAGTTATCAATTATCTGTCTACATTTCCATGTTGGAAAATATACATAGATGACTATTCCATTCTATTTTATGTTGTATTGAGGTTGGGAAGGTAGAATTTTGTAGTTCCAACTTGGTAAAAATCACAAAAATGAATAATTTTTTTGTTCATGTGAGGATGAAAGAATCTAATGGCCTAAAGAATTCACATTTCGATTATAAGAGGTGGAATTTCTCTTTCACTTTGGGGACAACATGTTCTTAACTATTTCCTATCAATGTTCTTAGAAGATTTTTGGAATGTGGTATATCATTTCACCCATGTTTATTATCCCCTTTGAGGTTGTGGGGTGAGTTGGTAAGGTGGAATATCGATTGGTGTTTCCATCATGGCCAGATAGAATCTATGGAATCAATCATGTCTCTCAACTTCGTCATTGTCTTCATTATGATTCCCATTTCATTGACTGTGGAGTGTTAGATATCATGGATGAAATCTTTATCCTGGAGTTACCAATGGAGAACCATGATCATCAGGGGAACATGTTTTTAAGAAGAACCAGCCATTGGGTTTCTGTGTTTTAGAGGCATGGTGTCTGGGAAGAGGTTAAATGGGAATTCTAGGAACATATGAATTCGTAGAACATGAATCATATTTTTAAATTTTATTTACATGATTTTTCTTGTGATCTAATGATTGTATCTCTCTATCTTATGGAATTTGATATAACCTTGAAGTATGATTTGTGATAATTTTATGACATAAGGAATTTGGAGGGATTGATTCATAATTGACATGCACTATAATACATTTTTATTAATGTTATGTATGAAATTCAGTTCCACCCAATGTAGAATGTACCCTCACACCAAGGATGAAATTCCCAGTTTTAAGTTTTTAGGGTGGTGTGGTTTGTTGGTTTTAGCAGTTGTTGGTTGGGGATTTGTAGAAGTTGAGAGGTTTTTTTATTTTTGTGGTTAAGTAAAAGGAGATGGTTTGTGACTATTAAAGTCATATTTTGGGTGTTTAGTATTTTTTGTTTATTTTGTTTTTAAATTTATGATAAATTATATCCATGTAGGTTTTCTCATTAGGTGGTTGTTTCGACCATTTTTTTCTAGTATTGGTTTCAGATTCTCATGGTTGAGAATCTATTGAGATGTATTTGATGTAATGTCGTGCTCCTTCCCATACTATTACATTATTTGTTTTAGGTGTTGAAGGTGTTTTAGAGGATCAATGATATGGGTAAATGGTTCTTAGAGGTGTATCCGAGCTTCAATGTGAAATTCCTATCATGAACGGTAAAAACGACATGAATTTTTGGTTCACAACTTGTGCAGGTGGAAAGTTTTACAATTGGTGTGCAATTTTGGGGGAACCTAAGAAATGAACTAATGTTTTGAATGTAATATCATATGTGTAATTAATTAATTGCTTTGGTGATATTAATTTTTAGTGGATTTTCTAAATTTTGGGAAACCCATGAATTTCACATCATGAATGGGTTACATGAATTGAATGTGTAGCTTCTTAAGTATTAAATTAGTCACTTAGCTAACCTCACACACATTATTTAATGAATTCTCTCCATCATTATCAGTGAACCTCGGTCACCCCATGGATTTATTCTTGATGACTTGATCATCCTTTAATCAATTTTATATGATGGAATCCCATTGGTGATTTGTAGTTAGTTCTCTATTTATTTTGGGGTTCCTTCCTTTCATTTTCAAAGATCTGATATATTGGTGAAGTATTGGTATTTGTTGGGAGGTGGTATATTTTTGATAACCACATATATATGTTAGATTTTTCCTTGGTTTTTAGGTTTTAATTCATTTTTTGAATTGAAACTTTATTAGAAAACACCTTAACATAAATTTTTTTTACAAAAACCATTCATTTAATATTAAGTCATTATGAATTACATGAAAAATTATTACACAAAATTATATAATTATGTCAAATTTTATCCAATCAAAGAATATTTATATATATAATATTATAATTCAACCATTTAATCATATTTATTTAATACTTTTAACAATAAAAATAATTAAAAAACGTACTATATTAATTGAATATAACTCAAATAGGATTAATCACATCTAAAATATTTTATAATATAATTGTTTTATATTTAATATTAGATAACTCAAAAAAATGTGAAATATTATATCATATACCCAATATCACTTGTAGAAAATTAATCACACTAATTTCAATTCATTAATCCATCAACCGGAATGTGAAATTGTTAATTATTCCAAACTAGAATCATGGAATAAGATTATAAATTTATATAATGTGAATCAAATAACCTCTAAAACTTTTTTCAATCTAAATCCCTTATTATGACTATTCCAATACCCCTTATATATTATAATCCATATATGAATTGATATATAAATTAATCCAATGAGTTAGAGATTGAATTATAGAGACATATAAGAGATGATTTCTTCCAAATAACTCCAAAATTTATAATATAAAGAAATTAATGAAAATTTATTAAAATTAAAAATAAATAAATTCACATATTAACAAAATTAAAATGCGATTATTGGGTAACTTGTGACTCACCATGAGATAACTAGTGGCCATTGAACACATCCATCCAAGCTAAATGTCACTCAGTGGTTAGTCTGATGAAAAAATACTCTATACCCCTTACTAGATAAATAGCACCCTGTCATTAAGTACTGAGTAGTTCATTTAATACTAAACTCAATACATCCACTACTCAACCAATATATTCTCATTCATTTTATCCAAACTCAACATATTATACAATATATATATTGAATATAATTATAAAATATAATAATTTAAAAAAGATATTATCACATACCTAGAGTTATTAAAATTACATAAATAAAATTTTATGACTTGGGATATTTCTTGAGGTGTTATAGTCATACTACTGCTAGAAATTAATATATAAGTAATAACAATCATAAAAGATAATTAAAATAATAAAAAATTACTTCATAGTTTATAATCATTGATATCATTACATGTATTATAATATATCATTATGGTTAATAAAACATAGATATAGGTTTATCCAATGTTTTATAAAGATAAATCAATGTATAAAAGTATTTACTATATTTTTTAAAAATCCTTTAAAAAAATATTTCATTTATTTGTGATTGATCTGGAATAAAATTCAGGGAGATATTAATATTTAAAAATTATGTTTTGGTGGATAAAATTAATATCCAATCATAGTTTTCTTATATGGTAATGTTATTTGTTTTTATATTATTTTTCTAATGAAACTTATTTAGAAGATAAATATGATTTTATATTTTAGTATTGTAATGTTACATGAATGATATTTTTTTCATATAATTGATATATCAAAAAATATGAATGATTCATATTTATCAATTTTTTATAATTGTAATGTGAAGATATCTAAATAAAAAGTTATTTCACATATTAATTTTTTATATATAGAATATCAATAAAAAATTTAATGTGAATTTTAAAATGATTATGCATATGTTTATAATAATTCTCCATATGTTGTATGGTTAAAATATAAAATGTACATAGCTCACGTGTTAAATATATAAAATATTAGTAAATTTATATAATTTTATATTTCAAATATTTATATATGTGAATTGTTTATCTTAATAATATATGATTTCTTAATTTTTTTTAATGATTCATTATATGTATTATAGTAATTTCAGTAGTATTCTTCTTGGCATAAAATGAGATATTATTTAATTCTATGAAAATAAATATTTTATCTACTATAAAATCAACAGATAGGATTTTTTTGAATTATTCTTATATATTTAGATTGAAAATTATTTATGAAACATTAAATCATTAACTTTTATTGATATATATATATATATATACTTAGACCCTAGGGTGGACTTTTCATTTTCTTGGGTTTTGACACACTATAGAGAAATGTTGTAATGGGTAGAAGTGATACCATGTCTAATCTAGAGTAGTATTTTGACTTATTAATATTTTTATTAAATATAAGAAAATAAGTATGAAGTAAATTTTCATATAATTATTTATTGTATTTATTTAATAATCCAAATATTTCATTATTTAAAATAAATAACACAAGCCATTTTTATATATGATAAATAGATTAATTTCAATAAAACATGACTAATTTTTTGAAGTAATGTAATGTTTAATTTGTATTATTCATGGAATTCATAAAAGATACTGATTTCATAATTTGAAGGGTACATAACTGATGAGTTGGAAAATAATTTGAACTTAAAAAATATAAAAATATCAAATTTTTATAAATAAATATAAAAGGTGCATGTATGATCACATCCTTATGTTATTCTGAGATTAGTTTTAATATTTTCACTATCCTTGTGTATTATACCTTCAATCATTTTTAGAGTAATATGTGAGGTCTCTAGAGAATCCTAGGGGTTTTCATAATAATGTTTTCTATTTTGTAGTAGAAATGTGGGAGCCTTTGCAATTTTTTGGTAAATGTTAATCCTGACCCGCATTATGTGTCATATTACACATATGAACAAAAAAATTTAAAATATCTATAGGGCGCCATGAAGTATGAATATATATATATATAGTTGTAGAGATATTTTACATGGTTATAAAGAAGAAAGTTAAAATGTGTGTCGCAAATATAAGGAAAGGCCAGTCCTAAACTATAGATGTTATCCTTTTCAATGCAGTGTTTATCCAATAGTGCATCCAAGCCATAAATTCTGTTAAAAGGGTACTTTTTAATGATTTTTTCCATAGTAAAGTTAATGTTTTTAACTTGATTTTCCCATGATTTTTTATAGTAACTACTCAAACATTTCCCCTCTAATTGTTTTTGTATATTTTTATTCCCATTGATCCTTAACATGTTGGGGATTCATTTGATAAAACTAAAGGATTTTGTTAAGAAAAACCATAAATCTATAATCCTTTATTATTTCATCCAATGTCAATAGTTATCTCATAATTTTACTTATTAGATAGTATTTTTATGTATTTTCTTAATTGTATAATTTAACCATTTTTTTCAAGTCAATGGTTTTTTGGGTGATTTGACAACTAATAGGCCAGGGTACGTAGTCCCTTGATTTTAACCTTCTTCACAATAAATTTCCTAGTCTGCCTGTAATGTGGATAGAAAATACTATGGTGCGATTGTAACATCCCAAGTAAGTAATGAATAATATATATTTGTATCTATGTCTATTAATGATTAAGATAGTGTTTTAGAGGCTTAAAATCAAAATAAATACAATCTTATGCATGGAATACACTCATATTCTTAAAAGATTGTTTTACTGCCTTTTGATGGCTAACCTTTTTTAAATCAATCTTTTGAAAATTTTATAATCTTTATTTGTAAAAATAAACATATTCATTATGATTGGGACATTGAATTTTACATTGGATAAATTTTTGGTATTTTTCTAACAATGTTCATTTTTTAATGAATAGTGAAAAATACTGCATTTTACATCAAAACTGCTTCTTAATCTAATTTATTTATATGATTAGATTATCTATTGAATTGGTCTTAATGTGTAATATGAATATATTTTTACCATTTAATCCAATGGTGGTCATTGGAATCAATTTTAATTTGAAATTGGACTTAAACTGGTGTCAATCTTTTGATACTTATTGTTTTATAAAAACACGCTATTTGCTCTGACAGCGGGAATTAATTATTAAATTAATTAATGTGACTTATATGTTTTGAATTTTTTAAAATAGACTTCATTTTTGAATTCAGAATATCGAATATATCTTAGAGTGAATTTTTGGTAATTTTCTGAAAAACTCCAATTTTTTTATAAATAGTGAAACCACTAAGTGGTAATCAAGCAAACTGATTTTTCAGTTAAATGAAAGTTTACCACTAATGTGTATTGAATTTTGAAAATCCGACATACATGGTTGTCATTAGTATGT
Source organism: Viscum album (assembly GCA_963277665.1). Taxonomy (NCBI): domain Eukaryota; kingdom Viridiplantae; phylum Streptophyta; class Magnoliopsida; order Santalales; family Viscaceae; genus Viscum; species Viscum album. The sequence continues at coordinate 1,874,002,811 of OY728137.1, read as the reverse complement.
AAAATGTGGTTCAATGGGATGAAGATAATTTTTTTGGTGAATAGTAACTTTTTTCATTAATCGCGATTAGTGGTAATTAGTGTAGTTTAGGGTAAAAATAATGCTTTAATAATATGATATGATCTTGACACATGTACTACCCTCATTGGTTGTGTCATGGCCGACCAAGACAAGCCATGGGTAAACTTGGGGACCCCATGGAGCCACTTTGGTTGGAAATGACATAAATAACTTTTTATTTAATGTAAAAGTAAAAATGACACAAGCATAATATGTTTTACGAAAACAATTTTTACATTGGGTTATAAAGATCAGATGTATTATTATAAATAGTCATTGGAAATCTAAAAATATTTCCTACATCATAGTATTTGTTTTATTATTTTTAGACATTATATAAATTAAATTATTTATGACATCATGATGATGCAGCGATGACCTCATTATTTAACGATTTAAATAAAACGGAAAGATAATGTAATATCTAAAACCTACACATGTCCAAAACCTATTTGATGGGAATATTTCGAAGCCTTATCATTTTATCTTCTAAATATATCAATGTGGGACCTTATAAATTCGAAACACCTTTGAAAATAAAATAATAGTTTCATGATTTCCAAAAGTGCCCCTCCTCTCCTCTTATAAAAGGCCCCCACCTCTACCTCATTTCACACACTCCTCAAGCCTTTGGCTCGGCCATCCCCTGCCAATTTACTCTCTACACATCCCTCTACTAATCCTATAGGTTTCTCTTTGGGCAGAATCCTTTCAATGGAAGCCTTTGGGCTCAAATCAAAAGGAGTTACACTTTTAAAGGTAATTCATTCTCTCATGTTCATTTGTTTTATTTTGCTTCTCCAACCCCCTAAACTCTTTTTATTTACATCTTTTGTAACAACACCAGTATCTTAAATATACTAGGATGTTTTTATAAGATTTATTCGAGCTACACTCTCACACAACTACATCAAATGGTTAAAGAACATACGGTTTCCGTGGATGGCGAAATTCTGCCTCCCGAAACGATGATTGTTCAATACTCATTTAACACCTTCAAAGGTGGCCATTATGATGTCACTATTTTTATATATGATATATAATATGTTTATTCTTTCCTTAAGCTTCTGTATTTTTCATTTATGGCATACCATTATTGTTTCCATTATGGGTAAACACGATATCTTCATTTTAGGAAGTGCGGACTACCGCCCCCTGAAAGTGATTTGATTCGTTAATACCATATGTGGGATGTGTAAAGGATAAATTTAATGATATAATATATGTTATTATACTGGAATTATAATATACTCTTATATCATTATGATTCCATTCCAGAAAATACGAAATAGAAATGGAAGTAGCGTTCATGCGTACGTACGGCTTACCATCTCCATGAACGGTGCATTTCATTTCTTACCTCTAAATGTGATGTAATATTATAAATACATGTATATGCTGAATATATATGATATATATGTTATCCAAATCATTAATATCATTCTGTATATAATGAACCTTTGACCAAATTAACAACATGGAAGTGTAAGAAGTCTATTTTTGACTTAAGAACCAAATACCGACAAAATGAACATTATTAACTTAAATGATTACATGATGTTCATAACATGGTATAAAAGGAATAATGAACTTGAAAAAGGTTCTTAAGCAAGTAGAGATTAACTCAAGTTTATTATTCAGGAGATTAAAGAATGGTCGGGTCATATCGGATACGAGGTATGGGTCTTCGTCTCAACCTCCTTTCATTGAGGCATATTTTATTTTATACACAACTTTCTTTTATACGGTGTATAAACACCTTTGACTCTTATGTTTATTCAAAAGGAATATTTTTTATACGAAGCATATACTAAACAACAAAAGGGAATGTTTTTGCCGTACGTATGCGGTGACAACGACTTCTCCATCGTCGTGACCGTTATTCGAGTTTTGGCTTCCTCTACAAGCCATACCTTTTTTTAAAAGAAAAATAAATACCATGTTTTACTTTTCTTTTCTTTTGGTATTGAAAATGGTTTTCATAATGTTTTTATATCAATGTGTTGTATTGATATCTTGTGATTGAAAGGTGGTAATGTTATTTTTCCTTTATGCATGTTTTATGTGATATGATTATGTTGAGGTTCTTGGCCATTATTATGAAGACGGGTGGTTCCGTGATAGACTAAGGGCGGGTGAGCCCGATATAGCTCTCCAATGCATTGGGTAACACAAAGGAGTGAAAAGTTAGGGTTTCTCCGAAGAGATTTAGGGAATATAATGTGATGGGTATTCCAAACATAACCAAGAGGGTTACTCCCTATGTAATAATGTTATGAATGCCTCAAGTTACCTTTATGTCTTATGATTTCTATGATTTATTCATTATTTGATGAGGTATGTTAAAGTGCTTATGTTTTATGGGTAAAGTATGATCTCATCCTTATGTATATATGTACCCATGTTTCCTTTCCATATTTTTATATCCCTTACTGAGCTTTTTATGCTCATCCCAAGTTTTTTTGAAATGTTTTTCACAGGTCAAGGGAAAGATACATGATATGATGATAGTGTCAAGGAAGTGTCAAGAAAGAATCCATGTTTATTTTAAATATGTTTCCATTGACAGGAATGAAGAATACTCTCTTTATGTAACCACTTTGTTTATATGTGGAATGTAATGCAAGTTTTATGATCTAATTCTCTAAAACTCTAAACCCAAAAAGATCCTCAATGTGTAATATTGTAATAACTCAAGATTATGTAAGGTTTGAGGCTGGGGCCTTATAGTTGTTATCAGAGGTCGGTTTAGATAACTTTAGGAGTTAGAATTCTATTAAATGGTTTTCCAAAAATATTTTTTTTTTAAATGATATAGCATTTGAAGATTACCATGTTGCTTCATCTAAGACATGTTTGTTCAGAATGGTTTTCCGTAGAGGAAACAGGGAAGCAGTGCTAGGAAGGCATACAGAAGGAAATAACCTTCCAAATCAGCATCCTGAGATGGTTGGAATTGGAACTGAATAGTTTGTCGCAGTAATGGAGTAGTTGACTCAAGGCTATAAATGGTGGTGGTATCCATGCACGAGATCAGCCAGACCAACCGCAGAGGAACATGTCAGTGGTGGAACATTTCATGAGGCAACATCCCCCATCATTCAGAGGATCATCTGACCATGTGCTATCTGAAGGGTGGATTTAAGCACTGGAGAAGATTTTCGATGTCATGGGGTGTTCAGACAATCAAAAGGCTAGTCTTGCTATTTACCGTTTGGAGGGTGAGGCAGATCAGTGGTGGTCTATGGTTAAAAATATCAGGGACGCTGATGAGATTGATGCTCTCGACTGGGATGAATTCAAAGGTATGTTTCTTGAGAAGTATTTTTCTTAAGGCTGTTCGACTTAGGATGGAAAATAAATTCTTAGAATTGAGGCAAGAGGAAGACTCAGTGGCTCCCTATGAAGAAAGGTTCACTCGATTGGTAAGGTATGCTCCAAATTTTATCCAAGACCTTGATAGTAAAATCAATCATTTTTACACAGGATTAAAGCCAAAATATCGAAGGGCATTAGCTTCTCATGAGTTTAAAAGTTATGAAAAGCTTGTTCGATGTGATGAGAAGGTGGAAATGGAGTTTTCCGATGACCAAGTGTTCTATAACAACCAGCAGAAGAAGAGACCGAGGTGGCAGGAGAAAGGTAAGAATTCTTCAAAAAATTATGATGGTAAGAAAACTAAGTTTCTAGTTTGTGATAAATGTGGCAAAAGGCATGCTGGGGAATGTCTTCTGAATTCTGGAAAGTGTTACCAATGTGGTAAGATGGGACATAAGGCTCGTCATTGCACTGAAAAGGATCAAGGTGAAGGTAATACCAAATTTGATTTACAGTTAGTGAAATGTTATAAGTGCAATGAGATGGGTCACTATGAAAATGAGTGTCCGAAAAATAGCTTGGGTGATGGGAAGCAGTTAGACTACAAGTAGAAAGGGGTGGTGAAATCCTTTGCAACTACTTCAGCAGATGTCGGGCCGTCAAATGAAGTTTTATCAGGTACTTTGTTTGTTTTTTCAGATTATGCCAGTGTGTTGTTTGATTCGGGGTCTACACATTCTTTCATCTCTGAAACATTTTCTAGTAAAATGGGAATACCATCTCAAGAAATGACTCCTGAACTTTTTCTAAAAACACCTGGGGGAAATATTGATGCAAAAAGAATTTATAAGAATCTTCCTATCCTTATCTGTGGAAAGAACCTACTTGCAAACCTTATTGTTCTACCTCTAGTAGAGTTTGATGTTATCCTGGGTATGGATTGGCTCTCTATTTACCATGCTAAGATTGACTGTAGATCTAAAGAAGTTTCTTTTCAGAAAGACTTTCAGTTTGTGTACAAGAATGAACCCTTACTGTTGATAACTTATCAAGAGGCCAAGAAACTTGTAAAAGATGGAAATGAATGTTACCTTTCACACGTCGTTGAAAATAAAGGAACTGTTCAGATTAATGATGTGCCAGTGGTAAATGAGTATCCTGATGTTTTTCCTGATGAGTTGCCTGGAATAAGACCAGATCGGGAAGTTGAGTTTACGGTTGACTTAGTTCCTGATGCTAAGCCAATTTCCAAACCCCCTTATCGAATGGCACAAATTGAACTTTTAGAGTTGAAGGATCAATTGAAAGATTTATTAGAGAAAGGTTTCATTAGACCTAGCACATCACCATGGGGTTCTCCTATTTTATTTGTTAAAAATAAAGATGGTTCTATGAGACTTTTCATTGATTATAGAGCCTTGAATAACATCACTGTTAAGAACAAATATCCTTTGACTCATATCGATGATTCGTTTGATCATCTCCAGGGAGCTCAGTTTTTTTCAAAGATTGACCTGAGATCGGGGTACCATCAGTTGAAGGTATAGGAGGCAGATATTCCGAAGACTGCGTTTCGTATGAGATATGGCCATTATGAATTTGTAGTAATGCCTTTTGGGATAACCAATGCACCTGTTGTATTCATGGACTTAATGAATAGAATTTTCCATGAGTTCTTGGATAAGTTTGTGGTGGTTTTCATTGATGATATTTTGGTGTTTTCTAAAAGTAAAGAAGAACATGAAAGACATTTAGGGGTTATGTTTCAAACCTTAAAAGAAAAGAAACTGTATGGAAAATTCAGCAAGTGTGAGTTTTTGTTGCAACAAATTTCTTTCCTTGGTCATATTGTTTCTAAAGATGGGATAACTGTTGATCCTGCAAAAACAAAAGTTGTGGAAGAATGGCCAAGACCCACAAATGTAACCGAGATTCGTAGCTTCCTTGGTTTGGTGGGCTATTACTGAAGGTTTGTTAGAAATTTTTCAAGGTTATCTAGTCTAATGACTAAGATAACTCGGAATGGTGTTAAGTTTATCTGGACAAAAGAATGTGATGATTGTTTTCAGGAATTGAAAAGAAGATTGGTGAATGCTCCAGTTTTGGCACTACCTTCCAGGAATGGTGAGTTTGTTATATACAGTGATGCTTCATTGAAAGGACTTGGTTGCATCCTAATGCAGAATGATCAGGTAATTGCTTATGTTTCAAGACAGTTGAAAACTCATGAGGTAAATTACCCTACACATGATTTGGAATTAGCTGCTATTGTTTTTGCTTTAAAAATTTGGAGGCATCATTTGTATGGAGTAAAGTGTGGAATATATACCGATCACAAAAGTTTAAAGTATATATTCACTCAGAATGAATTGAACATGAGACAAAGGAGATGGCTAGAATTAATCAAGGATTATGATTGTACAATTCATTACCATCCGGGAAAAGCAAATAAAGTGGTTGATGCTTTGAGTCGAAAAAGTAATGCTTCATTAGCAATGTTGCGTTTGGAACGTGATCCTTTGGTTAAGGATTTGATGAAATTTGGCATAGAAGTTGTTGGTGCAGGATGTTCTTCTGTTTTGTTTCAAGTATCAGTGAGATCATCTCTATCAGACAGAATCAAGCAAGCACAGAAGCAAGAAAGTGAGTTGCAGAAAAAGGTAGAGCTGGTTCAGAAAGGTAAGTTGCCTGAATTCAACATTGATAATGATTGTGTTTTGAGATTTGGTAAGAGATTGTGTGTGCCTTGTGATTCACAGTTGAAGAGAGAGTTGTTATGTGAAGCTCATAGTTCTCCGTTTTCAGTTCATCCTGGCAGTACTAAGATGTACAGAGATCTGCGGGAGTATTACTGGTGGGATGGAATGAAAAGAGATATTGCTGATTTTACTGTGAAGTGTTTGACATGTCAACAGGTTAAAGCAGAGCGGCAGTTACCGAAAGGGATGCTTCAGCCTTTACCAGTGCCAGAGTGGAAATGGGATAATATATCCATGGACTTTGTTGTAGGATTACCGAAGACATCTCGAGGTAATAATGCAATCTGGGTTATTGTTGATCGCTTGACTAAATCTGCTCATTTCCTTGCTATACGAGATACTTTTTCCCTAGATCAACTTTCCCGTTTGTATCTTAAAGAGATAGTCAGGTTACATGGAGTTCCTCTCTCCATTGTCTCTAATCGTGATCACAGGTTCACTTCTAACTTTTGGAAAGGCCTTCAGAAGTCGTTGGGTACTGAATTAAATTTTAGTACAGCTTTTCGTCCTCAATCAGATGGGCAGTCAGAACGAACAATTCAGACATTGGAGGATATGCTACGTTCTTGCTCTATGGATTATCAGGGAAGTTGGGACCAACATCTTTCTTTGGTTTAATTTTCATATAATAACAGTTTTCATTCCAGTATACAGATGGCACCATTTCAGGCATTATATGGGAAGTGGTGTTGAACTCTAGCTTTCTGGGATGAAGTGGGTGAAAGGAAGTTGATGGGACCAGAATTGGTAGAAGAGATGGCAGAAAAAGTTCAGCTGATTCAGAAACACATGAGAACAGCTCAGAGCAGGCAGAAGAGTTATGCGGACAATAAGAGGAAGGATCTCTCTTTTGAGGTAGGTGATCATGTTTTTCTCAAGGATTCTCCTTGGAAAAGTGTGATGAGATTTGGTAAGAAAGGAAAGCTGAGTCCAAGGTTTATTGGACCATATGAAATTCTGGAGAGAGTTGGATCAGTTGCTTACCGGGTGGCTTTACCTCCGAGTTTATCTCAGGTACACAATGTTTTTCATGTTTCGATGTTGAGAAAGTATATGCCAGATCCATCTCATGTTTTGAGTCCAGAGGTAGTTCAGCTGGAAGAGAACCTATCTTATGAGGAACAACCAGTCCAGATTCTTGACCACAGGGAGCAAGTGTTACGGAATAAGGTGATTAAGCAGGTAAATGTTTTTTGGAAAAACCACATGATAGAAGAGGCAACATGGGAATCTGAAAATGCAATGAGGGATAAGTACCCCCATTTATTCGATAAGTAAATAAATTGTGGGGACGCAATTTTCAAAAGGGGGAAGGATGTAACTTCCCAAGTAAGTAATAAATAATAGATATTTGTATCTATGTCTATTAATGATTAATATAGTGTTTTAGAGGCTTAAAATCAAAATAAATACAATCTTATGCATGGAATACACTAATATTCTTAAAAGATTGTTTTAGTGCATTTTGATGGCAAACCTTTTTTAAATCAATATTTTGACAATTTTATAATCTATATTTGTCAAAATAAACATATTCATTATGATTGGGACATTGAATTTTACATTGGATAAATTTTTGGTATTTTTCTAACAATGTTCATTTTTTTAATGAATAGTGAAAAATTCTGCATTTTACATCAAAACTGCTTCTTAATCTAATTTGTTTATATGATTAGATTATCTTTTGAATTGGTCTTAATGTGTAATATGAATATATTTTTACCATTTAATCCAATGGTGGTCATTGGAATCAATTTCACTTTGAAATTGGACTTAAACTGGTGTCAATATTTTGATACTTATTGTTTTATAAAAACACGATATTTGCTCTGACAGCGGGAATTAATTATCAAATTAATTAATGTGATGTATATGTTTTGAATTTTGTAAAATAGACTTCATTTTTGAATTCGGAATATCGAATATATCTTAGAGTGAATTTTTGGTAATTTTCTGAAAAACTCCAATTTTTGATGAATAGTGAAACCACTAAGTGGTAATCAAGCAAACTGATTTTTCAGTTAAATGAAAGTTTACCACTAATGTGTATTCAATTTTGAAAATCTGACATACCTGGTTGTCATTAGTATGTAAAATGTGGTTCAATGGGATGAAGATAATTTTTTTTGGTGAATAGTAACTTTTTTCATTAATCGTGATTAGTGGTAATTAGTGTAGTTTAAGGTAAAAATAATGCTTTAATAATATGAGATGAGCTTGAAACATGTCCTACCCTCATGTTTTGTGTCATGGCCGACCAATACAAGCCATGGGTAAACTTGGGGACCCCATGGAGCCACTTTGGTTGGGAAATGACATAAATAACTTTTTTATTTAATGTAAAAGTAAAAATGACACAAACATAATATGTTTTACGAAAACAATTTTTACATGGGGTTATAAAGATCAGATTTTTGATTATAAATAGTCATTGTAAAGATAAAAAGATTTACTACATAATAGTATTTTTTTTATAATTTTTAGACATTATATAAATTAAATTATTTATGACATTATGATGATACAGCGATGACCTCATTATTTAACGATTTAAATAAAATGGAAAGATAATGTAATATCTAAAACCTACACATGTCCAAAACCTATTGTATGGGAATATTTCGAAGCCTTATCATCTTATCTTCTAAATATATCAATTTGGGACCTTAGAAATTCGATACACGTTTGAAAATAAAATAATAGATTCATGATTTCCAAAAGTGCCCTTCCTCTCCTCTTATAAAAGGCCCCCACCTCTACCTCATTTCACACACTCCTCAAGCCTTTGTCGGGGCCATCCCCTGCCCATTTACTCTCTCCACATCCCTCTCCTCATCCTAAAGGATTCCCTTTTGGCATAATCCTTTCAAAGGAAGCCTTTGGGCTCAAATCAAAAGGAGTTACACTTTTAAAGGTAATTCATTCTCTCATGTTCATTTGTTTTATTTTTCTTCTCCAACCCCATAAACTATTTTTATTTACTTCTTTTGTAAAAACAACAGTATCTTCAATATACTAGTATGTTTTTATAAGATTTATTCGAGCTACACTCTCACACAACTACATCAAATGGTTAAAGAACATACGGTTTCTGTGGATGGCGAAATTCTGCCTCCCGAAACGATGATTGTTCAATACTCATTTAACACCTTCAAAGGTGGCCATTATGATGTAACTATTTTTATATATGATATATAATATGTTCACTATTTCCTTAATCTTCTGTATTTTTCATTTATTGCATACCATTATTGTTTCCATTATAGGTAAACACGATATCTTCATTTTAGGAAGTGCGGACTACCGCCCCCTGAAAGTGATTTGATTCGTTAATACCATATGTGGGATGTGTAAAGGATAAAGTTAATGATATTATATATGTTATTATACTCGAATTATAATATACTCTTATATCATTATGATTACATTCTATAAAATACGAAATAGAAATGGAAGTAGCATTCATGCGTACGTACGGCTTACCGTCTCCATGAACGGTGCATTTCATTTCTTACCTCTAAATGTGATGTAATATTATAAATACATGTATATGCTGAATATATATGATATATATGTAATCCAAATCATTAATATCATTCTGGATATAACGAACCTTTGACCAAATTAACAACATGTAAGTGTAAGAAGTCTATTTTTGACTTAAGAACCAAATACCGACAAAATGAACATTATTAACTTAAATGATTACATGATGTTCATTACATGGTATAAAAGGAATAATGAACTTGAAAAAGGTTCTTAATCAAGTAGAGATGAACTCAAGTTTATTATTAAGTAGATTAAAGAATGGTCGGGTCAATTCAGATACGAGGTATGGGACTTCGTCTCAATCTCCTTTCATTGAGGCATATTTTATTTTATACACAACTTTCTTTTATACGGTGTATAAACACCTTTGACTTTTACATTTATTCAAAAGGAATCTTTTTTATACGAAGCATTTACTAAACGATCGTATGTATGCGGCGACAACGACTTCTCCGCTGTCGTGACCATTATTCGAGTTTCGGCTTCCTCTACATGCCATACCTTCTTTTTAAAAGAAAAATAAATACCATGTTTTACTTTTATTTTATTATGGTATTGAAAATGGTTTTCATAATGTTTTTATATCAGTGTGTTGTATTGATATCTTGTGATTGAAATGTGGGAATTTTATGTTTCCTTTATGCATGTTTTATGTGATATGATTATGTTGAGGTTCTTGGGCATTATTATGAAGACGGGTGGTTCCGTGATAGACTAAGGGAGGGTGAGCCCGATATAGCTCTCCAATTCATTGGGTAACACGAAGGAGTGAAACGTTAAGGTTTATCTGAAGAGATTTAGGGAATATACTGTGATGGGTATTCCAAACGTAACCAAGAGGGTTACTCCCTACGTAAGAATGTTATGAATACCTCAAGTTACCTTTATGTCTTATGATTTCTATGATTTATTCATGATTTGATGAGGTATATTAAAGTGCTTATGTTTTATGGGTAAAGTATGATCTCATCCTTATGTATATATGTACCCATGTTTCCTTTCTATATTTTTATATCCCTTACTGAGCTTTTTATGCTCATCCCAAGTTTTTTTGAAATGTTTTTCACAGGTCAAGGGAAAGGTACATGATATGATGATAGTGTCAAGGAACTGTCAAGAAAGAATCCATGTTTATTTTAAATATGTTTCCATTGATGGGAATGAAGAATACTATCTTTATGTAACCACTTTGTTTATATGTGGAATGTAATGCAAGTTTTATGATCTAATTCTCTAAAACTCTAAACCCGAAAAGATCCTCAATGTGTAATCTTGTAATAACTCAAGATTAAGTAAGGTTTAAGGCTGGGGCCTTATAGTGATGTCGTTAAATTTTATTTAATTATTAATACATGGTATCACTATGTTAATGTGTCTTTTTGTATATTTTTATTAATTGAAAAATATAATATGTGATCCCAATAGTATACCCTATCATTAAATTGGTACAAAAAATAAAAAATAAGACAGCATAAACTAAAATATATTTACTTGGGATGGACTTTTGGAACCTGATATTTTTTGGAAATGTAAAATTAGTGAACAATTATTATAGTTGGTATATAGATGTTATCATGTAAATAGAAAATGGTAATTAAAATTTACCTTGACAACTTAATTCTAAATGAAATTGTGTGTTTGTCTTGTGAAAATAATAAATGTGAGATGTTGATAATTTTGTAAACCTTGATGTTTTTATTAATATTATAGATTTAGTGCTTCATTAGAGAAAAAACCATTGAGGGGTCATAAAAATTTTCTTGGTGGTCATATTTTTTAGATGAATGTAAATTCTCAGAGGCCTTCCATGTAAATGATTCCAAATTAGTCTTGATCATATGATATTTCAAACACTATTGGAGTGTTCATGTAAACATTTTATGTGTGATTATATTAATTCTCTTAGAGAGGCCTATATATTATGAAATGGTAAAAAAATATTGATAGAAAATGTAGTCTTATTTCATAAAATTTTAGTTATCCTTTTATAATTTTAGAGTCATATGAAGCATTTCGTGGTAGGTATGACTAAACATTGGCATTAGTACATATCATGAGTATCGATGTTTCCTTGTAGTATTGAACATTCATAATTAAATAATGTAATTTTACCACATTTTGATGCATATTTATTTCAAAGTGGTTATATTTAGGGATGTTTTCTATGGTGGAATATTAATATTTACACACACAATTTTTAGGTCACCTAAGATACAATAATATGTAATTTGGATAGAGGAATGGATAAGGGAACATTATTTTTTTGATGTTTAATTTTTCTAAATAAGATGGATTTTGGATTTTGGGACATAGTCGGGCTTAGAAACAATTTGGATTTTCCTCAAATTCTTTTGGTTATTATTTTAGTTTTTTGATCATTTTTATATGATATTTCCATATGGGATTACCTCACATATATAAAATACAAAATTTTTTATAAAATAAGATGTTGTGAATATTTATTATCATATGTTATCTATTTTTTTATCTTGCTAGGAAATTTATGATTTACATTATTGAAACATATAATTTTACTGTACTGAGGGGTTATTGTCATACAATGATAATCTCATAAACCCACACTACAAGTTTAAAGCCTCATGTGTATAGTGAGGTGCACCTGAGTCCCTGAATCTCTTAGTCCAGTTACATCTTAGAGTGGTCATGGTCTATTAAATGGAAATGTACTATCATAGAAGGGGTTCATTTTTGTTTTTTCATAATTCTATGGGAATGGTAGAAAAATTATTAGATCTCATTAAGAAATGGATCAAATAGTGTGTCCAGGAGTAGATAACCCATGAATTAAAGAATACAAAGACACTACTAAGGGAACTTTGTGTGTGTGTTTGCAATAGATAGTTGATATTAATTCAAAAAGATATAATTATATGGTATTAATTATGATTGGTGTGATATTATCTCCTTGACTGTTTTTCAATAGGATGTTCTTTCAAGCGCCCGTCTAGGCATAATGGATTTATATTCATCCATATGTTTCCAATGAATAATTTGATTTAATAATTGGATAAAGTGTTTGTGGTTTAGAACACCAAACATTATAATTATGGTGTTTTAACATATATATCTATAGAGGTATCTTTGATTACCAACTATCCAATTGACATCTTGTTAATAATTTAATATAAATGATTTTTAAATGATTTTATTTAAAAAAAATTGTAGTAAATAAGTTGAAATTTGTTTTTATTTAGAACTTGTGAATGAAATTTAATTTAATAGTGAATGAAAATGTGATATTATATTGAATATTAGAATGAGTAGATTCTAAATACTTTATAAATTAATATATTTTAAATTGAGTAATGAATCCGACTTAGGATAGTTGATGGTTATGTGCTTTGGTGGGGAGTAGGGGGTGAGAATGTGAGTTAGTGGGATAATTTTATTATTTTAAATTTTAAAATTTGATGGTTAGTGTTTTATATTTTTCATAGATGTGAATTATTGGTACCATATGGGAATGGAACTATAGAGACATATGGTTCTTCAATAGGAATGATAGTGTGAGAACACCCTTGTGGGAAATTGGACAAAAATATGATTATACCATTTCCATTTATTTATTATAACCTTCTTGAAATAATTATATGATTTATATATTCATAGTAGAGGGGGTATCCTCAATTGATAATGAATATTTATTTTATTACACAATATATCTAGCTATAGTACGGAACATTGTTCCTGGGTGAGTGTGGTGTACTGGTAGTTGAGAAATGGATGAAGTCAATTATACCCATAAATGAAATCCTAGTGTCTCCTTAGGAGAGGGTGTGATTTTGGAGATTTATATTCTATTATTATTTATATAATTTTTTAGGGATGATATTGTCCTTGATCACTTTTATAACAAGTTGACCTGGAAGAATTTCTAATCATGCTACACTTTGAATTTATTTATGGAGAACAAGAGATACGATAGATCACAAGAATTTATCCGTCTCTCTTAGAGTATATTCCTTTTACTAACTATACCAATATGTTTAGAGAGTTTATTTTTTTTCTCTAATAATAATTTGGATGATAACGTATAATATAGATTTTTAGAAAGGGGATTTCATTTATAGATCTGGGTGCAGGTAAATGATTCCCACATGAAATGTTATTATATTATTATATAATAATACATTATCTCATATAGGAATAAAAGTAATGTTAGTGGGATGAGAACCCTTTTTTTTGTTTGGTTGTGGTGGAAGTTTTGTTAGTAGTGGGATACTTTCATAATATGAGATAGACGAGACACATAAGAGTAGTAGTAGTCAGTTGTGGATGATAAGGTATTCTTCTCTTCCATCTCCAAAATGATGCACCATCATATTCTATTAGTCTGGGGAATAGAAAATAATATTCAATAATTTTCATGAAATATAATTGTGTTTCATTTTTGTGGGATGGTGGATATTTTCACCTTTGTTGTGGGAGTGCTTCATAGGCTATAAGTGGAGGGTTAACTACATTAGTTTAATGTTTTGGAGATGGAACCTCTAAAAAATGACCAGATTGGAGGGGGTAATTTTTTATATTAGAATTTATTATAACCCATTCTAAACACATTAGAGGTGATTATGAGGAACCATTTCTAATGTGCATACCAACCTATGTTATTGGTGGTTTTGAAGAACCGTTGGTAAAGCGTTTCCAGATTTAGTGGTGCTTGAGTAATAGGCATTTTAAACTACCACTAATGTCATGGTAGAATTATAGTTCAGAGTGGGTTTTAACCCACTCTAATTTTTAATTCATATTATGGATGGTCTCTCACATACACTAAGTGAGTTACTTGTTCATGTATTAGAGGAAATTTTGGAACTGCTTCTATTTTAGTCTCAATTAGATGATGTTTCAACCACCTCTAATTGAGGCCTACATGTTATGTATTAGAAGAGGTTTCAATAAAACACCTCTAAATATTTGTTACATTTTTTAACTCCTATCAGTTTTTCTCCACATCTATTTATCAATGTTCCCCTCACCCCATCCATTTACCCTTGGTGCACTCTCCCCCTCATTTTCCCCACACTCGTGCCCTCTTCCCCACATGATCCCCATACCCCCACCAGGCAGTTCTCATCCTTCCCCCTACCTATACTCCCATTCATGTTCCCCTCTCACTCAAATCCCCCCTACCCCGCATGTTCCCCCTCTAGTTCCCCCTCATTTTCCTCTCTCACTTCTTTTATTCGATCTATGGAGTCCCGCCTTTTTAACAAAACATTTGATTACATTTTACAAACAGAGAACCTTTAAAGTCTAGTGTCTTGAAAATCAGGAACAAAATACATAAAAATGTAAAAAATATTTTAAATCCCCTTTAAAATACTACTGAAATTTTCATCCTATGTACATCTACTACATCTCATAAACTAGAGACATACATCAAAGTAAATGGTGACCAGAAGGCCCATTAAGGTATACAAGGGAATTCATTTACTTGTGATATCAACAATAACATTATCAAAAAGAGATATACATGAGAAATGGTAGTATATAAATATCATAATAAAAATAACATGAATCATAACGTGAAAATGTGGATATAACATTTAATTTATACATTCTTGAACATATCACCAAGATGCATCCCTAAGGTGTCCTAAAAATTACCAAGGTTATTCACCAAGGTATAGTGAAACTTGTCATCACTGGAGATTAAATTATTTACCCAATTAATTGAAGATATATCAGAAAAAACCCATAATATTTCTTTATTTTCATGTGATCTATATTTATCATAATAAAAAAATTCATAAATAACCCATAGAGAGTAAAAGTAATGGGTTTTACTTCAAAATCATGACGTTTTAAAAGTGATTAAAAACATGATCATTATGTCTTCTATAACCCTTAGAAAAGGAAATAGGTTTTATTGTATGTATATTTTATAAAAAAATAGAAAAATTTTATTTAAGGATGATTACCTCTAGAAATGAAAATATATTTGGGTATTTAGATAAACAAAACATGAGAATTTCTTGAGATAAAGGGAGAGATATTTTGAAAAAAAAAATTCTATATCATAATAGCTATATAACATGGTTTTAGAACACAATAAAATGAGAGGGGAAAAGGGTAACCCATAAATAAATGAATAAGTTACAGTATAGGTACAAAATAAAAATAAATAATATAATGGTGTGGATAATTAAATGACATTATAAATGAAAAGGAAACGTTTAAGGAATGAGAAAATTTTATTTCTTCTAGAAAAATTCGATAGCATAACAGCATCACTAAAAAATCTAAAAAACTCAGTTGATGAGAGTTGAAAGGGTATCTCATAATTTTTACATAAAACGGATAGAAATTATGTTATAGAAGAACATACCCAAATAGAATCAAATAGAAACTAGAAGACATAACATAAAATAAGTCATTACTTAAAGAGGTGGGTGAAAGGTTCCCTTACCACGAAGAGTAACTTTGAAAGCTTGAAGGTTGGGTCCTTGGGGGTAATGAGGGAACATTGGGAGGAATCCTTGGGAGGTAAAACATCTAGAACTTCATTGAGAAGGATTTTTTGATGAAATTAATGATGGAGTGGCTTTGAATTTATAGGAAAAGTGAGGGAATATTTAATTAATTTCTGAGAGACACCTCATAAGTGGTATTTGAAAAACCATGGGCTTGCACATGGTATTAGCTATTTGGAACACCTCATAGCATATCATACTATTAAAAAATTTACTAGATTGATTACATCATTATTACCTCATTATTAAATCAACCACCTCTAATTAATTCATACTTGTTAAGTATTGCAGGAGGTTTCAATGAAACGCCTCAAAATAGTTGTTTCAAAATTTTAGTAACCCCTATCAATTATTCTTGCACATCCAGTTCCCAATGTGGCCATCACCCCCCTCCAGTTCCCCTTGGTGCTCTCCTCCCCTCATTTTCCCCCACTTGTGCTCTCTCCCCATATGTTCCCCATACCCCCTCCAGCCAGTTCACATCCTTCCCCATACTTGTGCTCCCACGCATGTTCCACTCTCACTACAGTGCCCCCTGGCACCATCCCTAGTTTGTTCATCATCCATTCCTCTAGTTCTCTCTTATCCATGCGTCTGCCTACTAGTCTCGTGAAATGGGTCTCACCTATAGCCGACCACAACCCACCTTTAAGGCTCGATGAAAAATGTCTCTGGTGTGAATTAGAACCTGCACCTGCATAACAACTAACATAACCTCCTCTAATAAGTTAAATAATTATTGTTTTTAATTTATACACAATAGTTTATATTCATATATATTAGTACGAAATTTAAAATAAATATTATAGGAGTAATTATTTAAATACATATAAATAAATAACCTATATATATATTTATTTTAATTGAATCACATATATTTATATTACACGTTTCAATATAAAACTTTTTATATACTATTTGTTATATATATGTATTTTCATGCATTTGACTATATATATTTGATAATTCTATTTTTATTTTATATATTCCTCTATGTTTATATATTTATGTAAATTAATTATATTCTTCAATACATATTTATATATTATATACATGTTTATTTATATAATATATATATATAAGAATATGATTTGTATATTTATATAATGTCTTTATAAATATATTCATATAATAATTTTAATACATATATTTATAATTATGAAATATAATATATATTTATTTGTTTAAATTCTATAAAATTATATCTTTATTTTATATATATTAAATATTATATAGAAAACATATATGTGAAATGAAATTTAGAAAAATATTTATATTATATATGATTAATATTAAATAAAATACAATTTATATTAATATTATATATAGAGTAAAACATATACAAATATTTAATTAATTATATATGAAATATAATTTTTAAAAATATTTATATAATATATTTAAATACATATATTAATTATTTTTCAAATTAATATATTTGTATTTCAATAAATATAATTTTATAATATTATGTACATTAATATTTAAGAATTTAATTAAATATTTTTTTATAATATTGTATACATTAATATATTTTTATTTGTATAAATTTTATATCACATAATATAAATTATATATAATATAAAATCATAAAATTATTTCTTAAAAATATTTTTTTTATTATAATATAAATGATTAAAACTATAAGCTTGAGTTCTTATATGATATATTTTTCAAACAAATTATATGTGTATATATTTATATAATATATTTATTCTTTTATGTTATATATAAATAATATTATATGAAGTATAATTTATAATTATATATATGTACATAAAATTATAAAATTATATTTTCTATACATATAAATAAAAATAAATACAATTATATAATTAAAAATATATTACATAATTAAATGATATATATATTTATGAAATTAATTTATTATAAATATTTTATACTAACATATATAAAATAATTATATAATATGTATAAATTTATATATAATAATATATATGTAATATAATATAGGCAATATAAGTATATAATATACAGATTCATATTTATATTTATATTTATATTTATATTTATTATATCTATTTTTATACATAATATAATATAAATTTATTTATACATAAATATACAATAATAATGTATATAATATAATATATGTATAATATATATCAAATATAAATATACATTATTTATAAAACAATATTTAATTTTATATATTTATATAAAAATATTTATAATTACATTTATACTATGTATACCAATATATATATATATATATATATATATATATTTGTTTATATGTGTAAGTATTTATTTAATGTATTTATATAATGTCTTTATATATATATATATATACATGTTTTTTTATAATTCATTTAGTGTAATTTATATTATGTTTATTTAATATATATATATATATATGCACACACAGACATGCTCTCCCAAATATATATATTATAAAATTTGAATTTATATTAAAATAATTTTAATAAAAAAATTAAATTTTAGAGGTTGTTAGAAAACCCATATAATCAAAGGGATTAGCAGTGGTTCATCAACCCCCTCTAATGTCATGTATTAGATGGGGTTAAAAACCATTTCTACTTTAATAAATTTGAAGGGGTTCAAAACCCCCTCTAATCTATGTAATTAACAACAGTTGAAGAACCCCCTTTAATTTGAGAGATTATTTGGGCTTGTGAACCCCAACTATTTACTAAGAAACAATTCCCATGACACATATATAAATATATAACTTCTAATAGTGAAATGAATATAACGCCTCTAAAAACTAACTGAACATATAGGGCCACTAATTAATTAATTAACGGTGGTTTGGAGGCACCTACCTCTATTGTCCAAGCAAATATAACAATAAAAAAATGATACAAATTTTATAGGGGGTTTTGAATCCCCATTAAATTATATAATTAGAAGGGTTTGTGCAGAACCCCACTAAAAATAATTTATAGGGGTTGTACAGAACCCCTTCAAAAAATCGCAGATAGTTTACTATTTTTAAAGAGATCTATAATGAATCGGTTTGATTTTATTTGGATTTCTATCTTCATTTCTGGTCATGTTGCAGGAATTGGATGATTGGTGTAGAGATAGTACAAGAAACACTGGCATGTGACTCATGGGTGATAGGATGGGATGTTGGTCTCTAGTTTAGGTTAGTACATGATGTGAATCCAACTTCTACCGACCATGTTGTAGGTCTTCCAATATTTAAGGGTTTGATTCTTGTAGAAATGATTTGTGTGCCTTCACAATTCAAATATGGATCAACACACTATTTTATATATACCAAATTTATTGGTTGTTTGGTTTTGGTCATGTAATATCATTATTTGTTACTCTAAATTAAAATTCTCTTAGTAAGACAATCAATAAGGATTTAGAGACATACAGATTGTTCCTTTATCATTGTGAGATATCAATTCCCTTAAATTTAATCCAACATGAGATGGTTGTTTTCGAAATGATTTTTCAAATGAATAGGCTAATTTGATATCAAGAACATATTTATTGAAATATATAATGACAATTGTTTATATATTTTGTGGGAAATAGTATTGATTAATTCAGTGAATTTGAAATGAATAAACTTTTTATAGGACCAAATAAACTATAATTGGGAAAGAAAAATAGCCAAAGTTTATAATGTCATTTAATATGAGTTATATTTTATTATGATAATATTTACTAATTTTAATGAAAATTTTGGTTATATTTGTGTAAAAATATTTAGGATTACGACCTGATCATGGGATTGAGTGTATTATATGGCTTAAACTACATATGGAGACAGTTTTTATTGACCCTTACCATATGGGTAATACAAATATTCATATATTAAAGAATTAACATGAATACTTGGTCAAAATGGGTTTATCTACTCTATTATTACCCCTTATAGTGTTATAGTAATTTTTTCCAAGAACAAGGATGGTTCAATGAGGGTATACATATAATATAAAAAAATATACTTTGAGTTGATTGTTAATAAATATTTTATTCCCCATATTGATGATCTATATGACCAGAAAAAGGGAACCCAAGTTTAATCAATTGAATTTTTTTAATTTGGTAACCATCACTTCTTGGTTCAACTTTCTAGAATTTCTCATTCAACATTCATTACAAATTATAGTTTTCACAAGTACCTAATGATGACATAATGGATGAAAAATTCTCTAATGGTGTTCATATCCTGGAAGTATCTATTTTAAAAACCTTATTTAGATTAAATTATTTTAATATTCAAATAAAATATTTCAATTACCCAAAATTCAATTAATTGTAACGATCAAAATTTAGAGGAAGTTTTGATCATAAAAAAAGGTTATTCAAAATATAATAAACTCTCAAGGTGTTTTTTGGATCGATTGAGTTCTCTATTTAGGGAACATGATATCCATGGTAGGTGTCATAGTGTATTTAGAGAAGGTAAAGTTCATTAATACATGGTTAATTCTCTAGTATTTCATTGATTTTTATAGCCTTCTGGGGACTAATGGTTGTTTTTAGAGGTTTATTCAAGTGTTATTCTACATTATTATTCTCATGATGGGAAATAAAATGATGTTTATTATGTTTGAATGGTTTTATTCTTCTAAAACATATTTTTGTAGAGGTGTAAGATAGGATGAATTCAATTCAAATTTTGACTGCAGACAATATGTATAATATATATATTATATGTTGTGATGAAATTGGTGTTGTATTTGTAGTAGTGTCGATGCAGGATGGAAGAGTAGTCCCTTATGGGTCTTGACACTGATTTTACATAGTTTAACTACTTAAATTATGATTATAAATTATATTTAGTGGTGTATTCCATGAGGTTATATTAATTCTATATTTTATGGGAAAAATTTTTAATGTATATAGATCTTATGATCTTGAAATACATTTTCTTTTAGAGTTTTTTGATCATTCTTCAATGAATATTGACTGAGGGCCTATAGTGTTCTTTTATCTTGTTGGCTTAAACTCATGGAATAGTAGATATCGTTGCATATGTGTCTTTAATAAAAAAATATACACATGCTTCTTATGAATTAAATATTGAGTAAAAGATGATGGGTATTTTTAATTGATCTATATTTAGATATTTAAGAGTATCATCAATGAATATCACTTACACACTTATCGATTGAATTGTCACTTATTTTCATTTTGATGTTGAGAAATATTTTAAAATATTATTTAATTATGTTGAGATACAATATATATGGTGTGGATTCAATTCTATATTGGACTAATGACATTCATGAGATTAATTATTTTTGGGGTCATCTGCTAATTCCAATGTGGATGTGAGAGGATTGGATGAGGGATTTCCATACCTAAAAATGATTGGTATATATGTGAATAAGTAAAATGTATCATTGTGTGTTTTGATTGTAATTGTTTTCTTGGATAAATATGTACATAATGGGTTTTGTTAAAAGATACTCCACCAATCAGTAGGTGCAGGGTGTTGCTCAAAAACCCAATGGTCATCTACAACCATCACCTATTCCAAAAAAGAAGTGGTATGAGGTGGATTTAGATTTTTATAGTGTCTTTGAGGATTCACTGATTTCATTATGATTTTATAGTTATCATTGATCAGTTTATGAAAGTTTCTCATTTCTTACCAATCAAATAAGGTTTATCTATAGTTTTGTTACATGATTTTTTGTTTTCATTGTCATTTTCTTGAATGGGGTTTCGTGTAGAATTTTTATGATATGGATGGATTAATTACTTTAATATTATAGATAGGGTTACAAAATTTTCTTTGTACATTGGTAAAAATATGTATACCTTATCACCATATATATGTTCATAGTTTAACCAAATGATTCAGGTGATAGAGTACATTCTCCAAGAATTTATCTTTAAACGTTGGGGTTTTGGAATGTCATTTATTATTGGAGGAGTTTTCATATAACAATAAATAATATGAATCAATTCATAGAGATTATTGTGAGGATATTTATCGAGGTCATATAAACAAACTGTTTATTTTCTAGAATCTGTAGAGCTGGTGATGCTTGGATACATTCTCATATTTAAGACCATCAAGAATATTTAGTTGACTATGATGTAGTACAATAATTCATAGATAAAACAATTACAATATTATTAATGAATATTTCAACCCTATGAGTATGAGGTGGGTGACTGGGCCTACACACATGTGTCAAGAGGTATTCATAAATGTCATATTTCGATGATGGTGAAGATATCATTTAATATTCTAGGTCAATTTTTTTGACATGGAATATCATTATTGTGATATTGTTAATATATATTCTATATAAACATTATTATATGAATTATTTGTTTCATGTCTCTTATAATAAGTAGTACTATTTGAACATATCTCACATAGTTGATATTGAAGATGTTGAGATGGATGCTGATACATCGCTTGAAAATGACATAGTTTTTATTTTTAATCATAGTGAGAATACATATTTTGAGAATGTTGTTTCTCAATTATGGGTGTCTTTATATCAAAGAATACTTCAAGGTATGTTTTGTGAATAAGTGACTGATATCTGAACTAAATTGAAAGAGTTATTCATTAAAGAAGTTTGGGTGAGATAGAGTGCAAAAATTCTTGATTAAATCTTATATATTTTGGAGGTTGTATGATATTAGAAGTTTTGAGTTCTGTTTTGGTATAATATTTTGGGTAAGCTTTTGTATAATGCATCCATAAGTATGTTATGGGATATGGGGTGGTATCGATTGCATCATAGGGATCATGGGCTCAATGTTTTAAATTTTTGTGGTTCATCATGTGTCACACCACCAGTTCATTATAAGGCCCCAGCCGTAAACCTTACTTAATATTGAATTAAATGAATAATTCACATTGAGGATCTTTTCAGGTTTAGAGTTTTAGAGAATTAGAACATAACTATTACATCTTAAAAGATTACAAAGTAGACACTTCTACTAAGTCTCCATAAAATAAAAACTCTTAAAAAGAAAGATGTCTAGATTCCATGTTTTAGATAGCATGAAATTCCCTTGATCCCATCGTTGACCTTATTACACTTTAAGTCCTGTGAAAAACATTTCGAAAAACTTGGGGTGAGCATAAAAAGCTCAGTAAGGGATACAAAGAGAATGAAAACTGTTAGTTTTTCAAACATTCAGTAAACCATGTATACTATATCAAAGTAATACCTTCACCTTCATGAAGTAGTAAAAAAAATCTTCACTGAATAAAGTATCATTACTTACCTTTTTGTAACCAAAGGATTAACATAAAACCCATATAAAGAACACATAGAATATATAAAGGTAACTTGGGACATAAACATACTTAAGTGGAATAACCATACGGTTGACTTCCACACATATCACTTAATGGAATAGCCATACGGACAATTTCCATACATACTTAATGGAATAGCCATACGGCCGACTTCCATACCCAATGCATTGGAGGTTATAACGTAACCACCCATCCTGGTATTCACGGCACCACCCGTCATATGGTTTATAACGTAACCACCCGTTAAAATGTCCAAGTACCAATGTAAAATCATAAAACATAAAACCAATATAAAGGAAAGACAACATTTCAACATTTCAATCACACTATATCATAAATATATTGACATAATATAATCCTTTATCAAAACCATTTTCAATACCAAAATACATAAAAGAGTATATGGTATTTATTTTATTTTAAAAACATTACGGCTTGTTGAGGAAGCCAAAGACCAAATAATACTTGTTGTGGCGGAAAAGGTGATTTTCGCCGCGTACGTTAAAAGAAACATTCCTTTTTGTCGTTTTGTAAAACGCTTCGTAGAAAAAGATTCCTTTTGTATAAAAGTAAAAGTCAAAGGGGTTTATACACCGTATAAAATAAAGTTGTGTATAAAACGAAATATGCCTCAATGAAAGGAGATTGAGACGAAGTCCCCTACAAAGATAATTTTTAAAATGAAATAGATATATTATGTGTCAAGACCCGCCCTCGGGGTCCGAGCCGTGACTACCCCAAGCCCGCCTTCCATAGGCCAGGGGCTGGCGACTAGCACCAAGGCGTAAATCCCGGTAAAAAGGGAAGGCATTGCCTTTGAAAAGAAAACACACACCACAAAGTAAACAAGCGGAAGGTAATCACTGAGCAAGCAGAGAACAACTGAAAGTGCGGAAAAGTAAATGGGCCAAAATACAAACCCAAACTGAAAGTAAAGTACAACTCGAAAAGGGAAAAACAGCAACTGTAAAGTAAAGGCCGCTACTCCGAGCTGTCCACCGGAAATCCCACCTGAAGGGTGGGTACAGATAGCTCCTCTGCTCCACGGGTCCCACCGTCCGCTCCGTGCTCGTCCCGCCCAGTGGTCCACCTCCGGGTACCGTCCCGCTCCGCGAACCTCAGCTAAGGTCAACGCTGTCCGTCGTCTGCAACCAACACAACGTAGTGCGGGCGAAGCCCGTGCAGGGGTGAGTATAAGCTACTCAGTAGGGACCCCGAGACCCCTGAAGGTCTCTCAAAATCCACAAAGGATAAACCACGAAGCAAAGTACAATCACGAAGTAACAACCAACACTGCTTAGGTATATGCCCATACATATACCTAAGTCATCAATTCAAATACGCTCCAACCTCCGAGCTCAAGTATAACTCAGTCCACGCAGGAAAGTATACGTATTCCACAAAGGAAAGTAACAGGATTCAGCTCACACAGGTATACTTCTTCAAGGACGATAAAGATGATCACTGATCCATCTAAGTCGTCGGACCCACGAAGGATCGATAGGTAACTAACCCCCGCAGAAGACCCACACAGGATCGGGCTCACACAGAACCTGTAGGCGCTGGCTCACACAGAACCGCTGAGCGCAAGGACCCACACAGGATCGGGCTCACACAGAACCTGAAGCACTGATCCACGTAGGATCGCTGAGTGCTGTAGTCGTCGTCGTCGAATCCACACAGGATCTCTGTACTGTCGTCGTCGAATCCACACAGGATCTCTGTACTGTCGTCGTCGCAGTAGAACAGTCGCAACCAGCACTAGGGTTCCCGCACACAGCAAGCTCGTACGGAGGGTCCGCTCCACGAGCCGAGAGGCTGATACATCAACTGTCACGAAGACCGAAGTTGATGTATCCAAAAGTTCCGTATCGTCAACAGGAACTCAACGCAACAGACGGCGCGTCGATCGGACGCCTGGTCCGAGAGTTATTGGCATTTTTGTCTCCGGGGCCCGGTTGGTTTTTAAGGCAAAACCAACCCGACCGTACTCCACCTGCGTCCAAACCTCGGGCGGAGTATGCCAAAAGATCCGTCTCACTAAGAGGAACACTACGCGACTGACGGCGCGTCAATCAGACGTCCGTAGCTCAAGATATGAGCGTTTCCGCTCCGAAGGCCCGGTTGGTTTCGTGAACGAACCAACCCGGCCGAACTCAAAGTAAACCGAAACCTTGAGTGCGATATACCGAAACGACCGTCTCGATCCAAGGATCGCGTTGCCGCAGACGGTTCGTCATTCGGAGGTCCGAGGCTCAAGTTATGAGCCAAAAACCGAATCTGGTCCGAAACGGGGGGGTCCGGGTCCGGAACGACCCGGCCCGACCCCCCCCCCTTGGGTGGCGCGGCGGCCGGCGGCGGCGGCCGGCGGCGGCGGACGGCGGCGGCGGGCCACGTGGCGGCGGCGGGCCGCGTGGCGGCGGCGGCCGCGTGGCGCGGCGGCGGCGGGCCACGTGGCGGCGGCGGGCCGCGTGGCGGCGGCGGCGGGCCGCGCTGGCGGCGGCGGACCGCGCTGGCGGCGGTGGCCGCGACTCACGCGGGGGGCTAAGCCCCCGCCCTTCCGAAGGCGGCGCGGCTTTGCCGCGCCGTTTGAGACAAAACGGCCCCCGCAAATGGGGGCCGGTTGAGTAAAACCGGGGGGGGCTTTGCCCCCCCCTCCTTAAAAGAACCGCCCCCTCATTAAGAGGGGGGTCTTGATGGACCGGCCGGGGGTTTAAACCCCCGGTTTTTATGACATCCGGCCGGCCTGCTGGCCGGCCGGTTTTTACCAACGGGACCGGAATTTCCGGTCCCGCCCTTGACTTCCGACGCCGGCGGCCCGGCCGCCGGTCTTTCCTTCCGCCGCGGCCCGGAACCGGCCGCGGTCTCCTCGTCTCACCGCGGCCCGGAACCGGCCGCGGTGTTCGTCGTCCGGCGCGGTGCGACGGCACCGCGCCCCTTTCGCCGTGCCAAGAATCCTCCCAACGCGGCGTGTCGGCGTCGCGGTCTTGAAGTCTCTCCTCGGCGAAGCGCGACGGTATTGCGGAAATCATAAGCATGTTCATCCGCGTGGTGCGACGGCACCACGCCTCTTGCTTCCACCCGCATGAATCAACATGAACGAAGGAGGGGGTTTCGGCCGTGTTCGTGCGGTCCGACTCCCCTCGCGTTAACAAATAACATAACTAAAAAGTCTCACGTTTAGTCATGCTAAAATCCACGATTCAGGAATGGAATAAAATAATTAATAAAAACATCCCCTACCTCGGGTTTGAGATTCAAAGAAATCCTCTACGTTCCGCGGAAGACGGCGTCGCGGAATTCAGGCGTCGCGGTCGTCGTTCGTCAAATCCGTTGACGAAGATTTACGTCCGATGCGACACGTTGTTGGCGGATCTTCGTTTGCCGACGAAGAAGGTCCGAAGAGGAAGCAGAGGTCCGAAGATACTAGGTCTCTGAGTCGATGATCCTTGACGAAGTGTTGTCGTTCTTCGTCGAGGATGAAGACGTTCTTCGTTCTTCGTCAGAGCTTGAAGAAGAAGAAGATGAAGGCTCCAAATTCTCTCAAGGTGGCTAGAGAATTCTCACCCAAATAAAATAAGCTAAAGACTTATTTTATTCACACAATTATCAATTTGAATTTCAAAGGTTTGAAATTCAAACAATTCAAACAATTCAACTCCATTAATTAACAAAGTTGTCATGTTATTAAAAGAGGAGTTTAAGGGGGAAGTTGAGAGGTTATTAAAAGATTTAGGGGTTCGTGTGGGCCCCACCACACTTAATCCTCCCAAGGGAGGTTAAGTGGGTGTGGGTCCCACTTCCAACCCCCTTAGGTAGGTTCTTTTTTTTAAAGTTTAAATAAAATTTGTTTTACACAATTTTATTTAACTTAACTGAAAAACCCCAAAACGTAACTTTCAACCCGCAACAAACGCAACTCCCGAAAAGGTCTCATTAAGCGAATATCGGCGCTGCGAGTTCATCGGTGCCCTCGGATTTCAATTCCGAGCACCGGATCAAAAGTTAGGAATTCCCGCTCGTTCGTTCACTGAACGTACCCGAGCCAAACTTCGGAAATTAATTCCGGGCACTCCGGGCCTCGGAATCAGGTGCCGTCTGAAACCGCGCTCTTGTAAAAATCCAAAGAAAATTAAGAAAAAATTTCCCTTGAATTTTACGGTCTTTACATTACTCCCACCTCAGGGCTTTACGTCCCCGTAAAGATACAACAAAAACTAGGGAAACAAATGGGGGTACTGAGCACGCATCTGAGCCTCCCGCTCCCAAGTGCTCTCCTGGAGGTTCCCGTGCTGCCATCTGATGCGCACAAGAGGAATCGACCGTCCACGTAGGACCCGCTCCTGTCGATCCTCGATCTCCACTGGGACCTCCGCAAAAGTCGCCCCATCGTCAACGTCAAGCTCCCCATGGTCAATGATGTGCGTCGGGTCGTGCACGTATCTCCTCAGCTGGGATACGTGGAAGACGTCGTGCACCCGGTGCAACTGAGGTGGTAGAGCCAGGCGATAAGCCACCTCGCCAATCCTGCTGAGAATCTGAAAAGGTCCGATGAAGCGCGGAGATAACTTGCCGCCTCGGCCAAATCTCCGAATACCACGTCGAGGTGAGACCCGCAAGAAGACGTGGTCGCCATCCTCGAACTCCAGTGGTCTCCGCCTCCTGTCAGCATATGACTTCTGCCGGCTCTGAGCTGTCCTCATCCGCTCCTGGATGACCTGGACCTTCTCTGTCGTGGCCTGGACCATTTCCGGTCCCACCAGTGCTGACTCCCCAGGGTCTGTCCAGCACAAAGGAGATCTACAAGGTCGGCCGTACAACGCCTCGTACGGTGCCATCCCGATGGTGGAGTGGTAGCTGTTGTTGTATGCGAACTCCACCAAGGGGAGGTGGTCCTCCCAGCTACGACCAAAGTCGAGGACACATGCGCGGAGCATGTCCTCGAGAGTCTGAATGGTCCTCTCCGTCTGACCATCCGTCTGCGGGTGAAAGGCTGTGCTAAGACGTAGCTGCGTCCCGAACGCCTCCTGTAACCCCTTCCAAAGCCGGGAAGTAAAGCGGGCATCTCGATCGGAAACGATAGATGATGGCACGCCGTGGAGCCGCACAATCTCCTGAACGTAGAGACGTCCCAAGCTCTCCACCGAGCCCTGCTCTCTGATGGGTAAGAAGTGTGCCGACTTGGTGAGTCGGTCAACAATCACCCAGATGGAGTCGTGACCTCTGGAAGTGCGTGGAAGTCCAGTCACGAAGTCCATAGATATGCCGTCCCACTTCCACTCCGGAACCTCCAAGGGCTGTACCAAGCCTGCTGGTACCTGATGCTCTGCCTTCACCTGCTGACAGGTAAGGCATCGAGAAACGAACTCTGCTACAGCCTTCTTCATGCCCGGCCACCAATGCTGTCGTCTGAGGTCCTGGTACATCTTCGCCACTCCAGGATGTACCGCTAAAGGAGAAGTGTGAAACTCCCTCAGCACTTCCTCTCGCAAGGCGACTGGTACCATGGTACGTCCTCTGAAAAGGATGTCGTGCTCTGCTCCAAGGGAGAAACCATCAGGTGTCTGTCCCGAGGATATCTGTGCACGCCGTGTCTCACAGTCAGCGTCCCCATGCTGTGCCTCCCTGACTCGCTGCAGTAGTGGAGGAGTGACTGTGAGAGACTGTAGAAAGGCTGCTCCATCTCTATCCACGAAGGATATCTGCAAAGAGGCTAGCTGCTCTGTCGCCTCCTCAAGTAGTTGAATGCCCGTCCTCCTGCTGAGGGCATCAGCTACTACGTTCCCCTTCCCAGGAGTATAGACTATCTCAAAGTCATAGTCCTGGAGGAACTCGAGCCATCGTCGCTGTCTCAGGTTCAGGTCCTTCTGCGAGAAGATATACCTGAGGCTCTGATGATCGGAAAAGACCGTAAAGCGCTCGCCCATCAGATAGTGTCGCCATGTCTTCAGAGCGAAGACCACTGCTGCTAACTCCAGGTCATGGGTAGCGTAGTTCTGCTCATGCGGTCTCAACTGTCGTGATCCATAGGCGATCACTGCCCGCTCCTGCATCAGAACACATCCGAGTCCGGTCCCTGATGCATCGCAGTAGACCACGTACCCTACTCCCTCCTCAGGAAACCTCAAGATAGGTGCGCTAGTCAATCTCTGCCTCAGCTCCTCGAAGCTCTGCTGACAACTGTCTGACCACACGAAGGGTTTCCCCTTCTTCGTCAACGCTGTGAGTGATGCCGCAACTCTGGTGAAGTTCGGCACAAATCTCCGATAGTATCCAGCTAGTCCCAAGAAACTCCGAACCTCAGTCATGCTCCTGGGTGGCTCCCATGCTAACACAGCCTCAATCTTCGCGGGATCCACTGCAACTCCCGCCTCAGAGATTACGTGTCCCAAAAAGTGGACCTCACGTATCCAGAACTGGCACTTCGAGAGCTTACCATAAAGCTGGTGCTCTCGGAGTGTATCAAGAACAACTCGCAAGTGATAGGCGTGCTCCTCCTCTGTCGTAGAGTAAATCAGAATGTCGTCGATGAAAACCACGACAAACCGATCGAGGTATGGCTGAAAGATCCTGTTCATGAGAGCCATGAACACTGCTGGAGCATTGGTTACACCGAAAGGCATAACCAAGAACTCATAGTGGCCATACCGACATCTGAAGGCCGTCTTCTGCACATCCTCGTCTCTGACTCTGAGCTGATGATAGCCTGACCTGAGGTCTATCTTCGAGAACCACCGTGCTCCCTTGAGCTGATCAAAGAGGTCATCAATCCTCGGTAGCGGATACTTGTTCCTCACTGTCACCTGGTTCAGGCGACGAAAGTCAACACAAAGTCGCAAGCTCCCGTCCGCCTTCTTGGCGAACAATATCGGGGAAGCCCAGGGTGAAACACTGGGTCGGATGAATCCCTTGCCCTGCAAGTCCTCCAACTGTACCCGTAGCTCTCTAAGCTCGGCGGGGGCCATCCGATATGCTGGAGTGGATATCGGGGCTGTCCCGGGGTACAGGTCAATATAAAAGTCTACCTCTCTGCGAGGAGGTAGCCCTGGAACATCGTCGGGAAAAACGTCCGCATACTGATCCACCACTGCAGGAAAACCAGGACTCCGCACGTCAACTGCCCCAAGGATAAGGCTAGCCAACTGATGAGTGATGGGCTGTCCTCTCCTCCGCGGAAATCCATCCTGTGCTGCTAAGGCTCCCTTCTCGCCGGTGAAGGTGAACCTGCTCCCGTCGGTGCGTACACATCGCACCTTGCGCCTAAAACAGTCAATCTGTGCATGGACCGTAGACAGCCAATCCATGCCCAAGATGACGTCGTAAGGCCTCGACGCTGCTACAAGAAGATCCCAGCCGAAGCTCTCGCCTCCTAGAGTAAGCTCACACTGCCGGCACCAGTGCGTAATCGTCGAGTCTGCTCCCGTAGGAGTCTCTAGCCGTAAGGATCGAGCCAACGGCTCTGTCGGAATCTCCGAGCTCCGAACAAGGGCAGCGGCTATGAAAGAGTGACTCGCTCCTGTGTCTATAAGAACTGCAGCAAGGGTGGAATAGACACAGATAGTACCTCGAATCATCTCGGGTGCGCCGTGGTCGTAGGCCTCTGCTGCCTGGAGCTGTGCCTGTCGCTGCCCGCCAGCTCCCTGTGGTCGGGGTGGACCTCCTGGTGGTGGTGGTGGTAAAGCCTCAAAGCGTCGGCCACCACCAGCTGCTCGTCCAGCTCCTCTGCCTCGTCCGCCTCCTCCCTGCGGACCGCCACGGTCGACCCTCTGCCTCTGCCTCGGTGGTCCATCAACTGACTGCTGCTCCTCGGCACGGCGGGTCGGGCAGTCGCGAGCCATGTGGCCCTGCCCGCCGCACGAGTAGCACTGCCTGCCTCTCGGAAGACTGGCTCCGCGCTGTGTGCCCCGCACTGCTGAGCCAGTGCCCTGAGATCGTCGGCCTGAAGGTCTGGTCTGCCTGGACCCCTGAGTCATCCGTCGACTGCCTGCTGCAGATGACTCTGCCACGTGCCGCCCTGCGGTGGGTCGCTGTGCTGGTGTAGACTCAGCAAGGAAGCTCTCGATCAGAAGAGCCCGCTCCAGTACTTCTGTCTGAGTCGGTATGCTGAGGGAGATCAGCGATGCCCTGATCTCGTGTCTCAAACCCTGCTCGAAGGTCCGGGCCCGGAAGAATGGATCCCGTACCATGTCGGTCGAGTAGCGCGAGAGATCGGTAAACCTCGCCGAGTACTGGGCGACCGTCATGCTGCCCTGCCGCAGCTGTAGAAGCTCCTGGATGCGCACCGCTCGAAGGGTGGCCGGGACGAACTCAGAGCGGAAGAGGCTCTCGAAGTCCGTCCAGAGTAGAGATGCCTCGTCGTGCACCTGGAGCATCAAGCTCCACCATCGTCCTGCTGCTGCGTGTAGTAGGCTCGCAGCGAGGATCACCATGAGGTCTGCTGGTGTCCTCACTAGCCTAAACACTCGAACCACTGCCTCCAGCCAGTCCTCTGCTGCCTGGGGATCCGTCTCCCCGCGAAACCTGGGCGGTCGCTGTCGCTGAAACTCATGCAGTGCGCTGAGGCGACGTGCATCGTCAGCGGCTGCTGCTGGAAGCATCGGGGGCTCGGCGGGTAAAGCTACCGCCGGTGCCACTACTGGAAAAGGGCCCTGCACCGAAGCCTCGTCGCTCGGTGGGCTGTCGTCTCGCTCGACCATCGGAACCCTAGCTGGCTGCCGTCGTGGGGCCATCCTGAAAAGGAAACAGGTGCGCCACGGTTAGAACAGTATACCTGGTGAGCTGATATAAGTAATCACAAAGAAAACTTTGAAACACACACGCAATCAATGTTTTCGTGCATTAAGTCGGAAATCAGACGTCAGGGTCCTGGTGTATGGATACGTCGGCCGCCGCACCAACACTGGACTCCCTGGACTGATAACCACACTCAATACGCTAAACATTATTGCTTCACATAGAAAAGATCAGAGTTCGCGGTAGAACCGAACTCCTCTGATACCAATTTGTCAAGACCCGCCCTCGGGGTCCGAGCCGTGACTACCCCAAGCCCGCCTTCCATAGGCCAGGGGCTGGCGACTAGCACCAAGGCGTAAATCCCGGTAAAAAGGGAAGGCATTGCCTTTGAAAAGAAAACACACACCACAAAGTAAACAAGCGGAAGGTAATCACTGAGCAAGCAGAGAACAACTGAAAGTGCGGAAAAGTAAATGGGCCAAAATACAAACCCAAACTGAAAGTAAAGTACAACTCGAAAAGGGAAAAACAGCAACTGTAAAGTAAAGGCCGCTACTCCGAGCTGTCCACCGGAAATCCCACCTGAAGGGTGGGTACAGATAGCTCCTCTGCTCCACGGGTCCCACCGTCCGCTCCGTGCTCGTCCCGCCCAGTGGTCCACCTCCGGGTACCGTCCCGCTCCGCGAACCTCAGCTAAGGTCAACGCTGTCCGTCGTCTGCAACCAACACAACGTAGTGCGGGCGAAGCCCGTGCAGGGGTGAGTATAAGCTACTCAGTAGGGACCCCGAGACCCCTGAAGGTCTCTCAAAATCCACAAAGGATAAACCACGAAGCAAAGTACAATCACGAAGTAACAACCAACACTGCTTAGGTATATGCCCATACATATACCTAAGTCATCAATTCAAATACGCTCCAACCTCCGAGCTCAAGTATAACTCAGTCCACGCAGGAAAGTATACGTATTCCACAAAGGAAAGTAACAGGATTCAGCTCACACAGGTATACTTCTTCAAGGACGATAAAGATGATCACTGATCCATCTAAGTCGTCGGACCCACGAAGGATCGATAGGTAACTAACCCCCGCAGAAGACCCACACAGGATCGGGCTCACACAGAACCTGTAGGCGCTGGCTCACACAGAACCGCTGAGCGCAAGGACCCACACAGGATCGGGCTCACACAGAACCTGAAGCACTGATCCACGTAGGATCGCTGAGTGCTGTAGTCGTCGTCGTCGAATCCACACAGGATCTCTGTACTGTCGTCGTCGAATCCACACAGGATCTCTGTACTGTCGTCGTCGCAGTAGAACAGTCGCAACCAGCACTAGGGTTCCCGCACACAGCAAGCTCGTACGGAGGGTCCGCTCCACGAGCCGAGAGGCTGATACATCAACTGTCACGAAGACCGAAGTTGATGTATCCAAAAGTTCCGTATCGTCAACAGGAACTCAACGCAACAGACGGCGCGTCGATCGGACGCCTGGTCCGAGAGTTATTGGCATTTTTGTCTCCGGGGCCCGGTTGGTTTTTAAGGCAAAACCAACCCGACCGTACTCCACCTGCGTCCAAACCTCGGGCGGAGTATGCCAAAAGATCCGTCTCACTAAGAGGAACACTACGCGACTGACGGCGCGTCAATCAGACGTCCGTAGCTCAAGATATGAGCGTTTCCGCTCCGAAGGCCCGGTTGGTTTCGTGAACGAACCAACCCGGCCGAACTCAAAGTAAACCGAAACCTTGAGTGCGATATACCGAAACGACCGTCTCGATCCAAGGATCGCGTTGCCGCAGACGGTTCGTCATTCGGAGGTCCGAGGCTCAAGTTATGAGCCAAAAACCGAATCTGGTCCGAAACGGGGGGGTCCGGGTCCGGAACGACCCGGCCCGACCCCCCCCCTTGGGTGGCGCGGCGGCCGGCGGCGGCGGCCGGCGGCGGCGGACGGCGGCGGCGGGCCACGTGGCGGCGGCGGGCCGCGTGGCGGCGGCGGCCGCGTGGCGCGGCGGCGGCGGGCCACGTGGCGGCGGCGGGCCGCGTGGCGGCGGCGGCGGGCCGCGCTGGCGGCGGCGGACCGCGCTGGCGGCGGTGGCCGCGACTCACGCGGGGGGCTAAGCCCCCGCCCTTCCGAAGGCGGCGCGGCTTTGCCGCGCCGTTTGAGACAAAACGGCCCCCGCAAATGGGGGCCGGTTGAGTAAAACCGGGGGGGGCTTTGCCCCCCCCTGCTTAAAAGAACCGCCCCCTCATTAAGAGGGGGGTCTTGATGGACCGGCCGGGGGTTTAAACCCCCGGTTTTTATGACATCCGGCCGGCCTGCTGGCCGGCCGGTTTTTACCAACGGGACCGGAATTTCCGGTCCCGCCCTTGACTTCCGACGCCGGCGGCCCGGCCGCCGGTCTTTCCTTCCGCCGCGGCCCGGAACCGGCCGCGGTCTCCTCGTCTCACCGCGGCCCGGAACCGGCCGCGGTGTTCGTCGTCCGGCGCGGTGCGACGGCACCGCGCCCCTTTCGCCGTGCCAAGAATCCTCCCAACGCGGCGTGTCGGCGTCGCGGTCTTGAAGTCTCTCCTCGGCGAAGCGCGACGGTATTGCGGAAATCATAAGCATGTTCATCCGCGTGGTGCGACGGCACCACGCCTCTTGCTTCCACCCGCATGAATCAACATGAACGAAGGAGGGGGTTTCGGCCGTGTTCGTGCGGTCCGACTCCCCTCGCGTTAACAAATAACATAACTAAAAAGTCTCACGTTTAGTCATGCTAAAATCCACGATTCAGGAATGGAATAAAATAATTAATAAAAACATCCCCTACCTCGGGTTTGAGATTCAAAGAAATCCTCTACGTTCCGCGGAAGACGGCGTCGCGGAATTCAGGCGTCGCGGTCGTCGTTCGTCAAATCCGTTGACGAAGATTTACGTCCGATGCGACACGTTGTTGGCGGATCTTCGTTTGCCGACGAAGAAGGTCCGAAGAGGAAGCAGAGGTCCGAAGATACTAGGTCTCTGAGTCGATGATCCTTGACGAAGTGTTGTCGTTCTTCGTCGAGGATGAAGACGTTCTTCGTTCTTCGTCAGAGCTTGAAGAAGAAGAAGATGAAGGCTCCAAATTCTCTCAAGGTGGCTAGAGAATTCTCACCCAAATAAAATAAGCTAAAGACTTATTTTATTCACACAATTATCAATTTGAATTTCAAAGGTTTGAAATTCAAACAATTCAAACAATTCAACTCCATTAATTAACAAAGTTGTCATGTTATTAAAAGAGGAGTTTAAGGGGGAAGTTGAGAGGTTATTAAAAGATTTAGGGGTTCGTGTGGGCCCCACCACACTTAATCCTCCCAAGGGAGGTTAAGTGGGTGTGGGTCCCACTTCCAACCCCCTTAGGTAGGTTCTTTTTTTTAAAGTTTAAATAAAATTTGTTTTACACAATTTTATTTAACTTAACTGAAAAACCCCAAAACGTAACTTTCAACCCGCAACAAACGCAACTCCCGAAAAGGTCTCATTAAGCGAATATCGGCGCTGCGAGTTCATCGGTGCCCTCGGATTTCAATTCCGAGCACCGGATCAAAAGTTAGGAATTCCCGCTCGTTCGTTCACTGAACGTACCCGAGCCAAACTTCGGAAATTAATTCCGGGCACTCCGGGCCTCGGAATCAGGTGCCGTCTGAAACCGCGCTCTTGTAAAAATCCAAAGAAAATTAAGAAAAAATTTCCCTTGAATTTTACGGTCTTTACATTATGTGTATTCACTATAAGTACACATAAATAATGTACAAATAAAAGATATGACATAATAATATAAAGACATAATTTGAAAGTAGGAGATTAACCCAAAGAATGAAAATTGGGTTAAGAAGTTCCCTTACCTTGGGTCCGACTTGACTCGCTCGTTCTTTAACGTCCTGGATAATAAACTTGAGTTAATTTATACTTGATTAAGAAAATTTTTAAAGTTCATTATTCTTTTTATATCACTTATTGCCATGTTATAAACATTATGTAACCATTTAAGTTAATAATGTTTGTTTTGTCAATATTTGGTTCTTAAGTCGAAAGTTGACTTCTTACAATTAAATGTTGTTCATGTGGTCAAAAGTTATTTATATCCAGAATGAAATTCCCGATTTGGATATAATATGTATCATATATATCCAGCATATACATGTATTTATAATATTACATAATCATTTAGAGGTAAGAAATGAAA
The DNA here is from genome assembly GCA_963277665.1 of Viscum album. NCBI lineage: Eukaryota > Viridiplantae > Streptophyta > Magnoliopsida > Santalales > Viscaceae > Viscum > Viscum album. Next base: position 1,873,966,441 of record OY728137.1, on the reverse strand, counting down.
TGCACCGTTCATGGAGACGGTAAGCCGTACGTACGCATGAACGCTACTTTCATTTCTTTGTCATATTAGTGGAATTAAAACTAAATGAGAGGTATGTATATTTTAATTCCATAATTATATTCGTCATTTAGATATATCATTAATTATATATATACATTATATACTTGTAATTTTAATAGTACATTACATTTGGGGATAAGAAATGAAATGCACCGTTCATGGAGACGGTAAGCTGTACGTACGCATGAACGCTACTTTCATTTCTATCTCATACTTTAATGGAAAGAAATAATAATGATATAGAGGTATATTATAATTACAGTATAACATCATATATAATAACTTTAAATCCATCCTTTACACGTCCCACATATGGCATTAACGAATCACATCACTTTGAGGGGGCGGTAGTCCGCACTTCCTTAAATGAAGATATCGTGTTTACCCATAATGGAAACCATAAAGGTATGCCAAAAATGAAAAATACAGAAGCTTAAAGAAAACATAAACATATTATATATCATATATAAAAATAGTGACATCATAATGGCCACCCCTGAAGGTGTTAAATGAGTATTGAACAATCATCGTTTCGGGAGGCAGAATTTCGCCATCCACGGAAACCGTATGTTCTTTAACCATTTGATGTAGTTGTGTGAGAGTGTAGCTCAAATAAATATTATAACAACATCCTAGTATATTGAAGATACTGGTGTTGTTACAAAAGAAGTAAATAAAAAGAGTTTAGAGGGTTGGAGAAGAAAAATAAAACAAATGAACAAGAGAGAATGAATTACCTTTAAAAGTGTAACTCCCTTTTGATTTGATCCTAAAGGCTTCCTTTGAAAGGATTCTGCCCAAAGGGAATCCTCTAGGATGTGGAGAGGGATGTGGAGAGAGTAATTGGGCAGGGGTTGGCCGAGCCAAAGGATTGAGGAGTGTGTTAAATGAGGTAGAGGTGGGGGCCTTTTATAAGAGGAGAGGAGGGGCACTTTTGGAAAGTAAAGAAATATTACTTTATTTGAAAATGTTTTTCGGTTTTAAAAGGTACCACATTGATTTAATTCGTGGATAAGGTGATAAGGGTTCTAAATCCACTCATCCAATTGGTTTTGTCCATGTGTAGGTTTTAGATATTTCATTATCTTTCCATTTTATTTAAATCGTCAAATAATGATGTCATCGCTGCATCATTATTATGTCATATATAATTTAATTTATTTAATGTCTAAAAATTATAAAACAAATACTATGATGTAGGAAATCTTTTTATCTTTCCAATGACTATTTATAATCAAAATTGGGACTTGTATAACCCCACTCAAAAATTATTTTAGTAAAACAATTTATGTTAGTGTCATTTTCACTTTAACATTAAATAAAAATATATTAATGTCATTTTCCAACTAAAGTGGCTCCATGGGGTCCCCAAGTTGGCCCATGGATTTTCTTGGTCGGCCATGACTCACCCAATAGGTGTAGGACAAGTTTCATGGTGTTTTCACATTCTTATAATACCATTTTTACCTTAAACTACACTAATTACCTCTAATCGCGATTAATGAAAAAAAATTACTATTCACCAAAAAATTATTTTAATCTCATTGAACCACATTTTACTTCTTAATCACAAACATGTATGTTGGATTTTCAAAATTCAATACACATTAGTGGTAAACTTTCATTTAACTGAAAAATCAGTTTGCTTGATTACCACTTAGTGGTTTCACTATTCATCAAAAATTGAAGTTTTTCATAAAATTACCAAAAATTCACCCTAAGCTATATTTGATATTCCGAATTAAAAAATGAAGTCCATTTTAAAAAATTCAAAACATATAAGTCAAATTAATTAATTTAATAATTAATTCCCGCTGTCATGACAAATAGCGTGTTTTTGTGAAACAATAAGTATCAAAAGATTGACACCAGTTTAAGTCCAATTTCAAAGTGAAATTGATTCCAATGACCACCATTGGATTAACTGGTAAAAATATTTTCTAATTTCACTTTAAAAACAATTAAAATAATAATCTAATCATATAAATAATTTAGATTAAAAATAGGTTTTGAATTAAAATACAACATTTTACACTATTCATAAAAAATGAACTTTATCAGAAAGGTACCAAAAATTTACACAAAGTAAATTTTGATGTCCCGATTCTAAATAAGAGTTATATTTGGTCCAAAATAAAGTATAATAGTGATCAAAACTATATTTAATGACGGTTCACCATTAAAAGGTGATAAGTGAACCTTTAGTGAAAATTAGAGTATATATGCCCTAAAATTGAACTCTTTCTGTATTTTAAGCCTTTATCTTTTATTGGGTAAATGTATAAACATTTAAAAACATATCTAATAATATTTTAGTTATTTCTATCCATTCCCGCCAGTACAACGGCTACTTGTTAACTAACATTTAAAATAATATTATTTTATTACTAATGTGCTACGTAAGTTTCAAAGAAACTCATCGATGCGTATCGGGTACGCTATCGAACATAACAACCCCTTTAAAATAAAATTAATATTTAATTCGTAAATATTAATAAATATGAAAATTCTTTATTCTTTATTTACCTGGGATGTTACATCCTTCCCCCCTTTTGGGAATTGTGTCCTCGCAATTTTATTCACTTATCAAAATAAGTGGGGGTATTTATCCCTCATAGCATTTTCAGATTCCCATGTTGCCTCTTCAATCACATGGTTTTTCCACAAAAACTTTACCTGATGAATCACCTTATTCCGTAACACTTTATCCCTGTGGTCAAGAATCTGGACCGGTTGTTCCTCATAAGATAGGTTCTCTTCCAGCTGAACTACCTCTGGACTCAAAACATGAGATGGATCTGGCATATACTTTCTCAACATTGAAACATGAAAAACATTGTGTACCTGATAAACTCGGAGGTAAAGCCACTCGATATGCAACTGATCCAACTCTTTCCAGAATTTCGTATGGTCCAATAAACCTTGGACTCATCTTTCCTTTCTTACCAAATCTCATCACACTTTTCCAATGAGAAACCTTGAGAAAAACATGATCACCTACCTCGAAAGATAGATCCTTCCTCCGGTTATCCGCATAACTCTTCTGCCTGCTCTGAGCTGTTCTCATGTGTTTCTGAATCAGCTGAACTTTTTCTGCCATCTCTTCTACCAATTTTGGTCCCATTAACTTCCTTTCAACCACTTCATTCCAAAATGCTGGAGTTCAACACCGCTTCCCATATAATTCCTCAAATGGTGCCATTTGTATACTGGAATGAAAACTGTTATTATAAGAAAACTCAACCAAAGAAAGATGTTGGTCCCAACTTCCCTGATAATCCATAGAACAAGCTCGTAGCATATCCTCCAATGTCTGAATTGTTCGTTCTGACTGGCCATCTGATTGAGGATGAAAAGCTATACTAAAATTTAATTCAGAACCCAATGACTTCTGAAGGCCTTTACAAAAGTTAGAAGTAAACATGGGATCACGATCCGATACAATGGAGAGAGGAACTCCATGTAACCTGACTATCTCTTTAAGATACAAATGGGAAAGTTGATCTAGGGAAAAAGTATCTCGTATAGCAAGTAAATGAGCAGATTTGGTCAAGCGATCAACAATAACCCAGATTGCATTATTACCTCGAGATGTCCTCGGTAATCCCACAACAAAGTCCATGGATATGTTTTCCCATTTCCACTCTGGCACTGGTAAAGGCTGAAGCATCCCTTTCGGTAACTGCCACTCTGCTTTAACCTGTTGACATGTCAAACACTTCACAGTAAAATCAGCAATGTCTCTTTTCATTCCATCCCACCAGTAATACTCCCGCAGATCTCTATACATCTTAGTACTGCCCGGATGAACTGAAAACGGAGAACTATGAGCTTCACATAACAAATCTCTCTTCAACTGTGAATCACAAGACACACATAATCTCTTCCCAAACCTCAGAACACAAACACAAACTTATCCAAGAACTAATGGAAAATTTTATTCATAAGGTCCATGAATACAGCAGGTGCATTGGTTAACCCAAAATGCATAACTACAAATTCATAATGGCCATATCTAGTACGGAACGCAGTCTTCGGAACGTCTGCTTCTTTTACTTTCAACTGATGGTACCCTGACCTCAAGTCAATCTTTGAAAAATACTGAGCTCCCTAGAGCTGATACCACTTAATTCTATGGCCCAACATCTGCTGAAGTTGTTGCAAAGGATTTCACCACCCCTTTTTGCTTGTAGTCTGGCTGCATTCCCCCAGTTGAGTTCATCGTTGGACACTCATTTGCGTAATGACCCATTTCATTACACTTAAAACATCTTACCATTGGCTTTTCATTTCCTGCTTGATCATCTTCCTTACAGTTACGAGCAATATGACCAGACTTACCACACCGAAAGCACTTACCAGACTTGGATAAACATTCTCCAGGATGCATTTTACCACACTTCTCACAGGATGGATATTTGATTTTCTTACCTCCTTGCTTCTTTGATGAATTCTTCCCCTTTGCCTGCCAACTAGACCTCTTATTCTGTTGTTTGTCATAGAACACCTGATCATCGGCAAACTCCATTTCCACCTTCTCTGCACATCGAACAAGTTTTTCATAACTTTTGAAATCACGAGAAGCTAAAGCCCTTCGATACTTTGGCTTTAACCCTGAGTAAAAACGGTTTATTTTACTATCAAGATCTCGTATGAAGTTTGGAGCATACCTTGCCAATCGAGTGAACTTTTCTTCATAAGAAGCCACTGAATCATCCTCCTGCCTCAATTCTAGGAACTGTTTTTCCATCCTAAGACGAACCACCTTAGGAAAATATTTCTCAAGAAACATACCTTTGAATTCGTCCCAGTGAAGATCCTCAATCTCATCACTATACCTTATATTTTTCACCATCGACCACCACTGATCAGCTTCACCTTCAAAACGGTAAACAGCAAGACTAACCTTTTGATGTTCTGAACACCCCATGACATCAAAAATCTTCTCCAGTGCTTTAATCCACCCTTCAGCTTGCACAGGGTCAGATGATCCTCTGAATGATGGGGGATGTTGCCTCATGAAATGTTCCACCACTGACATGTTCCTCTGCGGTTGATCTGGCTGATCTCGTGCATGGATACCACCACCATTTATAGCCTGATTCAACTGTGCCATCACTGCAACAAACTGTTCAGTTCCGATTCCGACCATCTCAGGTTGCTGATTTGGAAGGTTATCTTCCTCCTGATGTCGTCCCAACATAGCTTCTTTGTTTCCTCTGCGGAAAACCATTCTGAACACAGAAATATCTTAGGCGAAGCAACATGGTAATCCGTAAATGCTATATCATTTCAATCATATTATAATTTAACACTTTTCTAACTCCTAAAGTTGTCTAAACCGACCTTTGATACCAACTATAAGACCCCAGCCTTAAACCTTACTTAATATTGAATTAAATGAATAATTCACATTGAGGATCTTTTCAGATTTAGAGTTTTAGAAAATTAGAACATAACTATTACATCTTAAAAGATTACAAAGTAGACACTTCTACTAAGTCTCCATAAAATAAAAACTCTTAAAAAGAAAGATGTCTAGATTCCATGTTTTAGATAGCATGAAATTCCCTTGATCCCATCGTTGACCTTATTCCACTTTAAGTCCTGTGAAAAACATTTCGAAAAACTTGGGGTGACCATAAAAAGCTCAGTAAGGGATACAAAGAGAATGAAAACTGTTAGTTTTTCAAACATTCAGTAAACCATGTATACTATATCAAAGTAATACCTTCACCTTCATGAAGTAGTAAAAAAATCTTCACTGAATAAAGTATCATTACTTACCTTTTTGTAACCAAAGGATTAACATAAAACCCATATAAATAACACATAGAATATATAAAGGTAACTTGGGACATAAACATACTTAAGTGGAATAACCATACGGTTGACTTCCACACATATCACTTAATGGAATAGCCATACGGCCAATTTCCATACATACTTAATGGAATAGCCATACGGCCGACTTCCATACCCAATGCATTAGAGGTTATAACATAACCACCCGTCCTGGTATTCACGGCACCACCCGTCATATGGTTTATAACGTAACCACCCGTTAAAATGTCCAAGTACCAATGTAAAATCATAAAACATAAAACCAATATAAAGGAAAGATAACATTTCCACATTTCAATCACACTATATCATAAATATATTGACATAATAGAATCCTTTATCAAAACCATTTTCAATACCAAAATACATAAAAGAGTATATGGTATTTATTTTATTTTAAAAACAATACGGCTTGTTGAGGAAGCCAAAGACCAAATAATACTTGTGGTGGTGGAAAAGGTCGTTTTCACCGCGTACATTAAAAGAAACATTCCTTTTTGTCGTTTTGTAAAACGCTTCGTAGAAAAAGATTCCTTTTGTATAAAAGTAAAAGTCAAAGGGGTTTATACACCGTATAAAAGAAAGCTGTGTATAAAACGAAATATGCCTCAATGAAAGGATATTGAGACGAAGTCCCTTACAAAGATAATTTTTAAAATGAGATAGATATATTATGTGTATTCACTATAAGTACACATAAATAATTTACAAATAAAAGATATGAAATAATAATATAAATACATAATTTGAAAGTAGGAGATTAACCCAAAGAATGAAAATTGGGTTAAGAAGTTCCCTTACCTTGGGTCCGACTTGACTCGCTCGTTCTTTAACGTCCTGGATAATAAACTTGAGTTAATTTATACTTTATTAAGAAACTTTTTAAAGTTCATTATTCTTTTTATATCACTTATTGCCATGTTATAAACATTATGTAACCATTTAAGTTAATAATGTTTGTTTTGTCAATATTTGGTTTTTAAGTCGAAAGTTGACTTCTTACAATTACATGTTGTTCATGTGGTCAAAAGTTCTTTATATCCAGAATGAAATTCCCGATTTGGATATAATATGTATCATATATATCCAGCATATACATATATTTATAATATTACATAATCATTTAGAGGTAAGAAATGAAATGCACCGTTCATGGAGACGGTAAGCCGTACGTACGCATGAACGCTACTTTCATTTCTTTGTCATATTAGTGGAATTAAAACTAAATGAGAGGTATGTATATTTTAATTCCAGAATTATATTCATCATTTAGATATATCATTAATTATATATATACATTATATACATGTAATTTTAATAGTACATTACATTTGGGGATAAGAAATGAAATGCACCGTTCATGGAGACGGTAAGCCGTACGTACGCATGAACGCCACTTTCATTTCTATCTCATACTTTAATGGAAATAAATAATAATGATATAGAGGTATATTATAATTATAGTATAACATCATATATAATAACTTTAAATTCATCCTTTACACGTCCCACATATGGCATTAACGAATCACATCACTTTGAGGGGGCGGTAGTCCGCACTTCCTTAAATGAAGATATCGTGTTTACCCACAATGGAAACCAAAAAGGTATGCCAAAAATGAAAAATACATAAGCTTAAAGAAAACATAAACATATTATATATCATATATAAAAATAGTGACATCATAATGGCCACCCTTGAAGGTGTTAAATGAGTATTGAACAATCATCGTTTCGGGAGGCAGAATTTCGCCATCCACGGAAACCGTATGTTCTTTAACCATTTGATGTAGTTGTGTGAGAGTGTAGCTCAAATAAATATAATAACAACATCCTAGTATATTGAAGATACTGGTGTTGATACAAAATAAGTAAATAAAAAGAGTTTAGAGGGTTCGAGAAGCAAAATAAAACAAATGAACAAGAGAGAATGAATTACCTTTAAAAGTGTAACTCCCTTTTGATTTGAGCCTAAAGGCTTCCTTTGAAAGGATTCTGCCCAAATGGAATCCTCTAGGATGTGGAGAGGGATGTGGAGAGAGTAATTGAGCAGGGGTTGGCCGAGCCAAAGGCTTGAGGAGTGTGTTAAATGAGGTAGAGGTGGGGGCCTTTTATAAGAGGAGAGGAGGGGCACTTTTGGAAAGTAAAGAAATATTACTTTATTTGAAAATGTTTTTCGGTTTTAAAAGGTCCCACATTGATATAATTCGTGGATAAGGTGATAAGGGTTCTAAATCCACTCATCCAATTGGTTTTGTCCATGTGTAGGGTTTAGATATTTCATTATCTTTCCATTTTATTTAAATCGTCAAATAATGATGTCATCGCTTCATCATTATTATGTCATATATAATTTAATTTATTTAGTGTCTAAAAATTATAAAAAAAATACTATGATGTAGGAAATCTTTTTTCTTTCCAATGACTATTTATAATCAAAATTTGGACTTGTATAACCCCACTCAAAAATTATTTTAGTAAAACAATTTATGTTAGTGTCATTTTCACTTTAACATTAAATAAAAATATATTAATGTCATTTTCCAACTAAAGTGGCTCCATGGGGTCCCCAAGTTGGACCATGGCTTGTCTTGGTCGGACATGACTCACCCAATAGGTTTAGGACAAGTGTCATGGTGTTTTCACATTCTTATAATACCATTTTTACCTTAAACTACACTAATTACCTCTAATCGCGATTAATGAAAAAAAATTAATATTCACCAAAAAATTATTTTAATCTCATTGAACCACATTTTACTTCTTAATCACAACCATGTATGTAGGATTTTCAAAATTCAATACACATTAGTGGTAAACTTTCATTTAACTGAAAAATCAGTTTGCTTGATTACCACTTAGTGGTTTCACTATTCATCAAAAATTGAAGTTTTTCAGAAAATTACCAAAAATTCACCCTAAGATATATTTGATATTCCGAATTAAAAAATGAAGTCCATTTTACAAAATTCAAAACATATAAGTAAAATTAATTAATTTAATAATTAATTCCCGCTGTCATGACAAATAGCGTGTTTTTGTGAAACAATAAGTATCAAAAGATTGACACCAGTTTAAGTCCAATTTCAAAGTGAAATTGATTCCAATGACCACCATTGGATTAAATGGTAAAAATATTTTCTAATTTCACTTTAAAACCAATTAAAATAATAATCTAATCATATAAATAATTTATATTAAAAAGAGGTTTTGAATTAAAATACAACATTTTACACTATTCATAAAAAAATGAACTTTATCAGAAAGGTACCAAAAATTTACACAAAGTAAATTTTGATGTCCCGATTCTAAAGAAGAGTTATATTTGGTCCAAAATAAAGTATAATAGTGATCAAAACTATATTTAATGACGGTTCACCATTAAAAGGTGATAAGTGAACCTTTAGTGAAAATTAGAGTATATATGCCCTAAAATTGAACTCTTTCCGTATTTTAAGCCTTTATCTTTTATTGGGTAAATGTATAAACATTTAAAAACATATATAATAATATTTTAGTTATTTCTATCCATTCTCGCCAGTACAACGGCTACTTGTTAACTAACATTTAAAATAATATTATTTTATTACTAGTGTGCTACGTAAGTTTCAAAGAAACTCATCGTTGCGTATCGGGTACGCTATCGAACATAGCAACCCCTTTAAAATAAAATTAATATTTAATTCGTAAATATTAATAAATATGAAAATTCTTTATTCTTTATTTACCTGGGATGTTACATTCATAGTCATTTATATCCATATAACATAGTTTTACAACATATTATACAAATCCACATGGGTTTTAAACATTATTCATTATCCTGGAAGGAATGAAAATATCTAGAGGAAACAAGAGAGAAATTTAACATGTCTGGTACATTCTTTGCTAATTTTTTTTGGTTTCCAAGAAAAATAGTGTCTTAAAGAGTGGATATTATCATGGTTTTTCCTTAGATAATCTAATCATACATATAAACCATGTTCCGTTTCAAATATATATATATATATGTGTGTGTGTGTGTGTGTGTGTGTGTGTGTGTTTCCTATATGATGCTTAATCCATTTGACCAATGCTTCCTTTTTTTTATCAGATACTCCTCCAATACACTCACATCTCATATCAAAATAACTATAGTGATTATACATTGAAATTTAATCTTATAAAGTATTGTTTGATGAGATATAATTCTAAAAGTATGTGTAAACATCCAAATCCTCTATTTCATTGTTTATTCTTCTAGTTGTGGTCTCAACTTAACTTACCTATTTTTACATATTTTGATGTATTTTGATTGTTTCTTCGATTTTATTGATTATTGATCAAATAAAAGGATGGTTTTGTGTGGAAACCATTTTATAAAAAAACATTAGAGGTACCTATATTTTTTCATTAGTAACACTTCAATTTATTTTATATGTGTGTTTTGGCCATTACATCTTTCAATGAATTGGAATTTAATTTAATTTAATGCATCAATATTGATATTACTATTACCAAAACACATTTTACCATTATTAATTAAGAACCCACAATATGGGTGACCCACCAGAGATAACACAGTTTGAAATTAGAATATGGAATTGTCAATTTAGTATATTGAACTCCTATGAAATTTATTAACACTGAAAGCGGTACCTTGTAATATTTTTGATATGTTATATGGGAGGAAAATTATTAAATTTACTATTTGGAATCCAAGACATTATATGAAAATTTTTAACTAATGTCTCCCTTATAGAATGAATTATAAATAAAAATATGTTCTTACCTAGGTAAATTGATAAAGGGTAAATAATGTTAATTTAGTAAAAACATGCATTGTTGTTAACATTCGGGTCATAAAATTTCAATATAGAAAACACCGATGGATATATTTTATAATCCCTCTTAGATTATTAATTATCTGGTGAAATGTAAACAAACTTAGGTAAATCATATAAATTATCTATAATATTTATTATTATAAACAAATTTTAAATGTTATTGGGGGATTCATGTATAAATTTATTTGTAATCTTCTACATTCATTTGATATCTTCAAAATATGTTTAGAATATATGATCTCTTGCTACACTCTAGAGTGAGATTATTTATTGTGTACAATGATCCTGATACATACTCAGAGATGACTGATACATACTAAAAGATGTATGACTGTAAGCATGTGTTATTGTCGAATATATTAATCAATGTGGTATTTGTCTATATTCATTATGTAATTAAAGTGAAGAATATAAAAAACTTTGTATAAACTTTAATTGTATACCATCCATATTTAGGGATTTCATTTCTGGTGGCCTGCAGATCTATAATCACTACCTTCTCAAGATTCTATTAGGATACATAGTAAACTATTTTTTGTTTGATATAATTTTGTTACGAAAGAAATGATTTATGGTCAATTGTTCTTTCTATTATCAATTATAAATGGATGGGGAAGGTTATAATAATGATAGGGTCAAATATTATTCTTTTTATTTGGTATTCAGTTGAATTTTTATATATTTTATAGATTATTCCTCTAGGGGATATCTTGTAACTTGTATGGAATTCTAAATATAGTTATAATATATGATGTTTTGAATATATTATGGTGGTAAAATTTTCATTTCTATGATATTTATCTATGTTTCATATATGTGATTGGATTAATTTATTATGTTATTGTTATGGTGGTGAGAGTGTATTGTCTTCCTATTGAATCCATAGAGACCCTCAATGCATGTATGTTTCTTCTTGAAATTGGGGAGTTGTTCTTGAGGACATGTCTTCCTATTAACAACAAAAAATGAATTTAATATATATTAAGAAATGACTATTGTACGCAAAAATAAAGAAATTATTCTTTATGAATTATTTTGACTAACTATTATTTAATAATAAAGATACATATATTTAAGTATTTAACAAAATGTGTAATCAAAAAATGATTTGTAAAGTATAATAAATTCTTGAGAGATACATTGTTTCAAAAACAAGTTTTTTGTGATTGTTTATTATTGAATTCTAATTTATCTCTTTTTCTTAGTATTATTTTTTTTTAAATGAGTTTTAGAAAAGTAGGTTAACCTCTCATGGTATATCAATTGAAATAATAATATAATTTTTGTGGGGATTATTTCAATTTATTATTATTTATAACATGAATTTATTTTAAAGTTATTAACCTGATATTCTAAACATGTTTAGTGTCATATAGGTTTACATGGGAGGCACTATATCTAGTACCTTAATAATGGTAGTAAGGGATTTTGATAGAAAAATGGGTTAAAATAAATTAATGAAATCCTGTGGAGAGACTAATATCATGCATGATTATTTTGAATTGAAATATTATTTAATCAAGGAGGGTAAATTTTTTCCTTATAGAACATAGGGACATTAAAAATGGAAATTCCCAAAATACATAGTATAAATGAAAAAAAAATTGTAATTTTTTTAATCAAAATCAGTTTTACATATTCCCAATTTTTGAGTATATGATTCATTTTATTGATTACAAAATTATGTATATGTGTAGGGATTTAGAAATATTTTAAAATAGTAAATGGGGGTAATGGTTTAAATTTTGAAAGGGTATCATGATTTCAGAAATTGATTATTGATAAAAAAATATTTTAGATTTATATATTTTATTAAATGAGATTAAACAATTTTATTATTAAAAAAAATATTTATATCATTGTATATCACTCTAAAAAAATAATAAATATGATTTTACCACAAATACCAATGATGTATCTTCTAATTCATAAGAATATTCTAGAATAATTTAGAAGGAATTTAATCTTTTTCTGATCTAGTCTGTAGAATAAAATGTAATGTAAGGAAGGTGTAAAAATAATAATTGATTCATTAATATCATAATCAAAATATTTTTTAAAATTGTTTTCAAATATAAAATACTTTCATACCATATTTGGTAATTTATTCTTTTATTATATTTATTTTTATATATATATAATTTACATCCAATATATATACATCATATATAAATTGATATTGTGTAATTCACTTGATCCCCATAGGAAAAGAAATCAGTTTCATTTTTTATAGAAATATTCTTTGCCTTTGAATAATATTTTATAAGAAACTATTTAGAGGCAAATCAAACATAGTTAAATCCAGGTACAAATTAATAAAAAAACTTACATTAACCAAATTAATATATCTAATATACCAGTTAAAACAAATTGAATGTCAGAATATTCCTATAAAATATATAATTAATAAAAGATAATAATTTATAATATATTCTTAAATAAATTTTGTTTTATAAAATACGTTGATCTCTATTAATAACATGATTAATCTAATGTGAGGTCTATATTTTGAATAAAAATATATTGAGTATACATGATGCTATGTAGAAGGAATGATTCTTATAAATTATAAATTTAATAAATATTTTATACAATAGAAACTAGGAAAATCATATTATTATATATTAAGATTAACATTTTATATGTAAAAATGTAAATAGTTAACAAAATTAATTAAAATATATTTATATTAAAAAAATTCCATTATATTATCTGAATACATGATTTATTGATAAGTTTGATATAATAATTTTTAATGGATTTGATGTCCCCATAGAAATTATTTTATAAATAGTAATATTTTTACTAATAACTATTTCATAGTTTTAGAAATTTCACAAAATATAGACCATTTTAATTACTAGAGTGAATGGATAATCTTCATCCGTCCCTAGAAACACACACAACATTTAGTAATAAATGAAATTGTAATAAGAACTTGAATTTTTCCAACAAATGTCATATCTTAGTCTAGATAAATACATCCCTAAAACAATTTTTAAATACCATGAAACAATTTTCTATATGTTTTATAAATAATATAATCTCATTTAAAAAATATATTCCATAAACTATTAAAATGATTTTAGTATTCTAGGAACTTATCTTAAATTAATATTAATTAAAGGTGTTTTATATTTAAAAGGATTTATTCAATTTTTTTCTTCTATAAATAATAATAAACATCTCATCTTCAAAAATTTATAAAATAACATGAAAATAAATAATATAATGTTGAACTATACCACTTCAACCTTATTTTAATTCTATAACATGGAAGGTTATACTTATTCTTCATTATGTTCATTGATCAATTATAACTCATAAAATATCTATTATAAATACTGTATTAATTCGGTCTTAAAAAAGTCTCATACCCACTAATTAGTTTCTCACCCTATTGTAACATTTTACAATATCATTTATTCTTTATTCTTATTAACTAAATTTCAAATAATATATTAGAATATGAAATTTATATTCAGTAAATAATAGGGTATTATTTAACAAAAAATGTGAAAATTTTATTGCCTTAAATTTATTTCTAATAACTATAATGTATTAATTGAATAGATCCTATGAAACTCTTAGCCAATAAATCATCCAATATTTACAATATTTTTTATCCAATTTATTGATAGTTTATTTCAAATAATTGTATTATAAACAGCCAATAAAATATTTTGGATCCAAGGAATATGTTTTGAAGTTATTAAAATTGAAATTTATGGAAACTATATTTAAATATTTATTAATTCAAATATAGTAATGAAAATATTTGCTTAACTAATATGAATTCACATATAAACCCAATCATAAATGGTAAAAACGTTGTCTCTAACTTATGATTCATCAATTATTACCATCTTAATGTCACTTAAAATTTTGGATTCCTATTATATACGATTAAATTTTTTATTAAACTCTTAGGTATGAACATTTAGTCAATACTTGAAAAATGTAAAATTTAATTCAATATTATGTTGTGAATCAAAATTCGGTATATAGTGTTAACCAACTATTATATATTCAATTTATTCCGCACATTGTAATTATTTAAGAACTAGGTAACTCTTAGATAATGTTAAATTCATTAGTTTACTCTTATTTCATTATTCTGAACTGAACACCAATAAAATATTTCTCATTTCAAAACATATTCAATATTATACATTACTATACAACCATGAATATCAATTTATAACATATATCCTAGTTTTACCCTAGAGTGGCACTTTTGGTCCCCGATGACTTGGATCCCCTCCACAGTGGCACCCTATTACATTATTTCCTGGGGCTTCCAGAACAACATGGAACTATTCAGGTATGTCACATCTTAGAGTGCTTTACATG
Organism: Viscum album; assembly: GCA_963277665.1. Classification (NCBI taxonomy): domain Eukaryota; kingdom Viridiplantae; phylum Streptophyta; class Magnoliopsida; order Santalales; family Viscaceae; genus Viscum; species Viscum album. The sequence goes on along the minus strand of OY728137.1, from coordinate 1,873,951,358 downwards.
TTGGGATTTTTGCTGCTGTGGAGTCAAATGGTGGCTCCTGGGATCATTGAAGTTAGGAAATTTCTAACATTTTTCGGCATCGATGATTCCATCATTAGTTATGATGCTTTCATTATGGTGATCATACGACAGTGGTGAATTGTTTTATGATGATTCCGCTTGTTTTTTATGAATTTTATTGTACATTGATTCTTGTTTTGGTCACTGTGGTCTTCAGTTCATGGAATCCTTCAACAATATCTTTAAGGGAATTCTCGAAATAAGGTTTAGGGTAATGGTCTTTCACTATTCCAATCCTTCCAAAAATTGGATTTTTGAGAGGGTATGACTTTTTCATCAGTACCAGGCCCGTGCAATTCTTCACGGGACATCTTATCATGTAGCAATGAGATGGTGTAATGTAGTTTTAAGGATTTAAATGTTGTTAGGGGATTTTTCCTCGAAGTGGTTATTTTTTATCATGATATTTTTTACCATTAGGGCCCGGTATATGGTTTTATGTCTTCATTTCATGATGGGTTACCACAGTATCAATTAAAATTTGTTCATTATTTTAATAAAATTATTTGTTTTTTGTAAAATTTAAAATTTATTGATCAACAAAAATATAAAATTAAAAACTTATTACTGTTATCTTTTTATTTAAATGATCCATTATGATCCTTCTAGATCCACAAATAATAATTTTCATTTAATAATCAATATAATGGTATCATATGGTAAAATTATCCTTTAAGTGTCAAAATTTTTATTTTTTACTGATAATAATCTTATATATGATTTACCATATAAATATTTACTTATATCATCCTGGATCCTCATATTTTTCATACATCATAGACATTAGATTAATAAATATTCCTGTTTTAGATCACATGAAAATGATTCATTACATAGTAACTAATTAACATTATAATTAATATTGATTGTAATGGAAACAAAATGTATATTGACATAACCATGTTTTTATGTTTATTTTTTATTAAATGAATTTGACACATTTAGTCAATCAATCCATTTTATTTATAATATACCAATGTAACTTATATGACTACCTATTCTAGGGGTACATCAACATTCATGGAAATGTAGCATGTGTTACATGTTATTGTTTTATATTTCTAAAAACATAAACAACTATTTAAACCGTTAGTTAATTAATTGTACTCACGTGTATATATATATGGTAGTAATGATTATCATATAATTTATATATATAATTATCATATGGATATTTAAAATATGAATTTTAAGGATTATAATAAATCTATCATAATTTATAGTGTATAAAATCTCAATGTTATTATTATTTATTGTGTTATATATAGAACAATTTTTTAGATGATAAGTGATCCCTAAAAAATTGAGTTGTCCCTAATTTAGGATTTTCTCATTATGATACATGATATAATTATTTAATAAGAATAAAATGATCAATCTTTCTATGGATATAATTATTTCACATTTATAAATAAATGTTTAGATTGTTTTATAGATGAAATTAGTAGAATATATAACATGAAATATCAAACATTATACCATTGGTATTTTTAGGGTTGGTGTTTGATAATAATTTTATTACTTATGTTATCATGGAACTATAAATATAGAAATTTATATATTGATTAATTTTTATTCTAGAATTTATATTGAGCTAAATAGTTGATTTATATTTATAAAGTTGTTCAAAATGTGTTCATTTCCTAACAATGATTTTTCTAACAACTCATCTTATCAAGGAGGTACAGATCTTTTGTTTCTTAATTTTAATTCCTTAAATTCCCCTATTAATTATTCATAACGATGTAATTGATGTAATAGGGTCATTAAAGACACATTTAGATGTCGTAGAAATAATATGGGAATAATAGAATTAGTTTCACGGTTAGAGAACCATGTAGTGTTAACCACAATATGTGTCATAAACTGTGTGATTGTAGAATATGGGAACATATTGGTCACATAGTTTTTTTAAACTATGAGAGCCTAGGTACAATATCATGAAGTGAATCTAAGATTTCAGATTAGTACTTTTCGTATGTTTTTAACATGGCTAAAAAACCATTCACCTAACTATTCATTATCCCTCTAAGAAGTAGTGAATCAACGCATGATTAGCACACAGTTTTCCAACCGTGAAGTCAAACCATATTCCCATATCTTTTGTTGTGGAATTACACATTTTATTATAATTAAACTTAAAAACTATTTTTCATTTCTCACTTCCTTCATCTAGCCGATGGCCCCCAGTTTCTTCACTATTTAACTCAAAATCACATCTATCTGTGTTTTCAGATATCTTAAACATCTAGTGTTCGATTTACAATAAATTAAAAGCATAGGATTCATCTCAATAGCTTTCATAGTTTCTTACATACTATCATATATTATTCTTGGATCCATTACTCTATTTAGGAGCAGGATAAATTTCCCAATTTTTAGGGTATTGGACCATTTCTTTGAATTTATCCAACCTTATTTGAAATTATGGCTGATATCAGGCGAGGAGTCATATCTATCCCTAAGGTAGGTAGATATGTCGTTATCACTTTTTGTTTTAATGATTTGTATATATGTATGTATGTCACAAGATGGTTATTGATGTGTTTACCATTTTGATGAGTGAATCATATAAAATTCATCCTTGAATCTTGATACAACTTTTTTGACATGTTATAGTAAGTTAAATGATGGATAAACCATTTATGGACACCCATTGGGTGTTCTATGTTGAATTTCTATATTACAGTTAAATGTTTAAAGGCTCTGTTCAACACTTCAGAGATTGGTGTTGTTTTTAAATTGAATTTCCCTTGTCATATAAATTCATTATTAAAAGAATAGAAAATCCCATATTGTTGGTCAACCTAGACAATAAACATATCAATTGGAAAATAATTTTAATGGACATGATTCCCTTTTAAATATCAATTGATCATTAAGAATGATACATTAATGTTTGAGTAAATGTATTTATTTGTAATTATTTTGGATATCTTAAGCAGGATGTATTGACTTACCGTAAATGAAATAATTTTTTTTGAATGAAACATATTCTCTGTAATGATTTTTAATGTGTGGTGAGACCACATATTATATTAATCTTATATAACTGGTCAGTGAAAATGGTAAGGCCTTATATTAAATGGAAAATGGTAAATTAGATGCAAGTGTGGTAATTTCTCAGCATTAATTGTTATAAATTTGATTATTACTTATTATGGATATGGTACAATGATAATGGATCTATTTGAAATGATGATATAATGATCCCTTACATTGAGTGTTCATCATGAAATCTTATAGTACTATCATTATTTGGATGTTGGGCCTGAAATTCCATGTTCTTTTGATTGAGTAAAAAAAAGAAGACTCACTCACCATCACATGTGTAATGCATAGTGTCTCAATGTCTTATTAGGATGAAGGGATTTTATCCCATTACATGATCTTATATATTCATTAGAATAGTAATGGAAGTATTAGTTATGCCCCAATATAGCTAGAAACTATTATTCTAGATATATTTATACTTATTTCTGCACGTACATGGTTAATATGGTTGGATTGAATACATTATTAATCTATATATATTATTAATATATCAATATAGTAACTGATTAGGTTTTCATTCTAAACATGATCCAATGAAGGTAGATCCTCCTGATGTCCTATAAGAACATGAGTAGTCTAGTTACTTATTTTAACATTATTTTCCTACTCTGTTTATACATGATCATAGTTTACATAAAAGAACTACTTTTATTATACAATGACACCATAGGTGGTGGCCTACTGAGTTTTTATCTCACACCCTACATACACTTCATTTGCTTCTCGTGAAAATTTTCTATCTCTAGTTATTGATAATAGACTACCCCCTACTATAGGATGTCTATATGCTTACCTATAGATGGATCATTATAGAAATGGACATAACGTACACTCGAGATACTAGTGGAGAACCTTTTTGTTCTTTTCTTTACATTAATCTACCATAATTTTATGTTATCCAGTGTTCATAGTTTTGAATATCTTTATTCCATGAACCCATCTATTGAAATATCCATATATTCTATTGATATTATTATCAATTTTTCACCTCTATTTGTTCTTCAATTGGATTATTATTCATTTGTTCATATATTCTTCATCTACTATTTGACCTTTAGTATTGAAACTACTAGACCATAATGATTATTGGTTTTCTTCACCGAATCTTACAACCTTCACACCCTCGATGCTAATCAGAAACCTCTAGAATAAATGGAGGCATGATAGAGGTCTTATGAACCATTGGATAGAGGAAATAATTAAATGGAATGTGGGTTTTCTAGTTACATATTGGAATTCGGGTCTTTTTCATAGTCTTTTTGTTTGGGTATTAAACGTGAGAATAAGAATTAAAGTAATTTCGAATTAATCGTGTTCTTGGATGTAGCTAACCCATGTATAGGGGAAACCCAAATTACCTTGTATGGGTAATTTATTTTATTATTATTCCATTTATATTAGATATGGATTCAACATTGGGTGACACACATGTATATGATTTTATTTATATTTTTATTCTTAGAATGATTTTTTTACAATGGACTGATTATATGATGTTGCTTTATCAGTTCATTCATCATAATAGGCAAGACATGAAAAATTTTACATTAGATTTTCCATTACACATTTAGTTTTAGCATGCTTTTAACTGTTATATATTTTTATTGTGTTGGCGTTTATTTAATTTTTTTCACACTTCAATATGGTTCAAAAAAATAATTGATACTTAATGTGCTTACCTCAACCTAATTTTGTTTTCTTTAATAGGATAATAAATTCACCTTAAGAAGTTAATTATAGCATGTTGAGCTATGGTCCATTATTCTGAAGAGCTAGAAGATGTTATAGTGTGGGTAACATGGATTCCATATTTTGGTTTATAAAGATTATAGGACCATATAGAGAAAAAATCGTAATCCACTAAATTAAACCATCTAAAGATGTATATGAATTAAAACAATAACATTTTTAAAATGAATATAACTCGTAAAGTATTGAAAAAAATTTATTTATATTAAATATATAATGAAACTCATATTTATCTTTAGTAGTGGGTAGTGGGATATCTCATGCATTCCAATGATATGTTTTGGTTTCTTATACTTCCTAGACCATGCAATTTGAGATCTTGGAGTGTTATGATAAGTTTTATAGGAAGGTTTTATAACTTTCCTAGTTTCTTATCTACATCCTTTTCATTCTCAAAAATATTTTTTATGGAGTTCATTTGAAAATATATAATTATTCCACCTTGATGTATTCTAGTCGTGCACCTTGAATGTTGTGATGACCACATACCTGAGGTGGTGGATCATGCGCCACAAATTATTCTTACTATAGATATTCATTTGGACCCTCTACCTATTCCATAAATGGTAATTACCACCTATTCTAGGAAGGGATTCTCAATATTTTTCAATCTATGCTATGTGTTTTTCGACCATCCCCAAGCATGGAAGAGTTGACTTGTGAATTTCAGCAGCTACATCCCCCAACCTTTTTAGGGGGTGGATGAAAACACACTGCAGAGTGTTGGGTTGAAGATATTTTATCTATATATTATAATCTTGACACTCCTATAGAGAGGAAATCCAATGTGGATTCATATATTCTTCAAACTTTTTCTCTATTGTGGTGGGATGTTATCACTCAGGTGTGTTGACATCTTGATATGGTGTAGGATGTCTTCCAGACGATCTTTTATGACTACATCATTCCATAGACCTTGATGGATAAGAAGGAAAAAGAATTTATGATTCTATTGTACAATAAATTGTTAGTTATAAAATACTCCTTACATTTTATAGAGACACAATGGTTTAATTTTACTCTATATAATGATGATCTTATGACTTCTAGATGATTCCAGGATTAGATTGTATATGAATCTAATCATAGGTCAACATGTTAAAGTTGAGATATTTTTCTAAAATTTGCAATCATATCCATGTTTTGGAGTGAAACATATGAGATGATGATGATGGTAGTTGGTGTGGATTAGAAACTAGAGCTACAAATGGTTTTTATTGTATGTGAAAGAGGAATTTTTTAACAACTCAAAAAGGTACCATCAGTCATTATCCTTATACATGAAACATTCTTATTTTAACCAGTGCTAGATGAAGGGACACATGAATCCTCTATGCTTGCCCGATATAGTGGAGTGTTGATGTAATGGTTGAATGAGATATATCCAGCACATCTAAAGAAGGGAGAATGAGATTTATGTCTGAATAGAGCGGGTCTTGAGTAGCAAAGGATGGGTAGTTTTACATGTTAAATTGAAATAATTTTCTTGTATGATCAATGGTTACAAAATATTGTTTTCCCGTCTATAGTAGAGCACATATGGGAAATTTTTTTAGAAGACTTATTTAGTTTATCTACTGTTATATAGGTTGAATACACTATTTATCTTGTGTGAGGAGCAGAACCAGTGTCTATTCCCCCCTTAATGGATTACACCTAAGGAGATTTTGGGACAATATATGAAATTTGAAGGTCTAGAGGATAAGTGATTTTTATTCAAAACACTTCTCTTTGTGGTTCACTAGTAATTTTTTTGAAGATAATATATGTTACCCTTATTCTATATGTATATTACCATCAATTGAACCATCTAACTATATTGAATCTTTATCCACTAAAAAGAATAGATGAACTCCCTTATCATCTCTCAGGAGTGAGAGTGTTTTCAAATATAGACCTGAGTTTAGGCTACCATCAGGTGTGTGTTGGGTCATCATACATACCTTGAATTCCTTTTAGAAGTCAGTATTGTCTATATGAGTACATTTTCCTTCCTTCTATACTCACGAACTCACCTACAATTTTAATGTCTCTTATGAATCAGGTATTCCACAAAAATTTAGAATTATTAATGTTAATTTCTATTAATGATATCTTTCTTTATTAATTATCTATACATGGACATGATAATGAACTTTATATTATTTTTAATACACCAAGTGACCATTAGATATTTTGTATTCTCATTAAATGTCTCTTTTGGATTGAAAAATTCCAGTTCATGGGTTTATTTATCTTGGTGATAAGAGTTTTAGTATACCCAATGAATGTGAGAGATCTTGTTTCATGAGATAAAGTGAATAATGTATTTAAAATATATAGTTTCTTGGGGTTAGTTTTATGTTATAGAATCATCATTGTGTATTTATAATTCCATTAATAACTTCTTAGTGGTAATACATTGAAGGGTCTAAAAAACTATTGTTAGAAAATTATGAAGGATCATTTTAATATTTGAAGTGTCCTATGACTTCAGCACCAAAATGATTTCTGCCAAAGTCTAGAAGGAGAATTGTAGTTTATTGTGACACATTAGTTATCAACCTTGGAGATATTATTCTTTAGGGAGATTTATTATTTAAATTCAGGTCTCATTAATTGATTCCTCACAAGCATAATTTTTCGAATCACTCCCTCGAGATAAATGGGGTTGTGCAAGACCTATGAGGTTTGAGACAATATCTACACGAATATCCTTTCCTAGTATACATTGATCAAAAAATACTCACATATATATATATATATATATATATTTACATAATGATTTTTGAATCTTATAAAACCTGGTTGGGAGGATTACCTTCAGTTGTTTGATTTATATCTTGTTTACCTGCCTAGAATGTGAAATTCAATGGTCTATGCTTTGAGCCTGAAGACTTAAACACATGTGGTAATTCAATCTAGTTGATAATGGTAGAATATACCTTTATTCTCTAATATGAATTTTGAGGGTAAGGATGACCTTTTTTGTGTTTTTATCTATTATCTCATCCATAGAATTGAATTCTACTATTCTAAAATGGGTATGATTGATAATGAAATCTGATCACAATGGCCTTATCCTAAGGGTGTGTGTTTTAAATGATGGTAAATCTTTATTTTGGACCATGGATGGGGATGATACCTTACTATTCCATGGGAATGTATAGGTTATATAAGACATCATAAGGGAGATAATGCAAGATTTTCAAATCTTACCATGCAAAACTAACCTCATTGTCCCTAAATTGTGTCGAGATCTATGATAGAAAGTATTGATGCCTTTTTTTGAAATGAGAGATTTCTTATTCTAGACATTGGGATCCACCTGTCATCAGGTGAATGTGTAACATCAATAACTAGACAAGGTTTTGCATCTATTGTCCATTCATGAGTAGATATGGGATGATGTGTCAATGGATTTCTTGATTTTTCTACCCAGATCACCTCATCGAAATGATGTATTGTGGGTTTTCATTGATCATTAAAAAAAGGTAAAACACTTTTTACCCATGTGATATAACATCTTTGTTGATGATATGGAGAGTTTATACCTCTGGGAGGTTATACATATTCCTGGATCTACTTGTTCTATTACTTTGTATAGAAATTCTTATTTTACATCATGGTTATGGAAGGTGTTGTATAATTACTTTGGTACATAGGTGCTTCTGAGCACAACCTATCACCAACATATAGATGGAAGGATGGAGAATACTATTCATGTTCTAGAGGACATTCTCCATAGATGTGTTCTTTACATTGGTGGTTTCTTGGGGGAAACATATTACTCTAACAGAGTTCAAATATAATAATATCTTTAAAGATACCATTGATATGAGTACTTATGAAACTTTATAATGGAGTCTTTTCTACTCACATCTATGCTATATAGAGGATGTATAGGTATGTATTCTAGTACCATGTATCATCAAGAGACTATAGAGTATGTCTAATTGATTTGAAAATAGATGATGATAGCTTAGTCGTGATAGTAGTCATATTCCAAAAGACGATAGAAATCTTTTCATTCTAAGGTTAGGAACCAGGTTTTATTATGATTGTCTTCTAGGATGGGGAATAGACGTATTGAAAAGTAGTTTTTTCTCTCAAGAAGTCTCATTGGAACCTTTAATGTTTTGTAACGGGAATGACAATTGGCTTACCAATTGAATCTTGCTCAAATATACCATTTTATGCATGATGTCTTTCATGTCGCTTAGATTAGATGATACAATCTAAACCCATCACATGTATTTAAACGTGATGATGTTGAGATAGATGTAGATACTTATTTTATAGAATATCTATTGTGTATAATTGATTGGTGTGTGAAGACACTATGAGAGAATTTAGTTATCTAAGAATGTGTTATACAGATGTGTGATCATGTATAGGATGAGACCTGAGAACATGAAGTTGATATAGGACATTAGTGGATAAAACTCTCTTCCTATGATACCTCTTAATCCTCATATGGTCAGGTGAGGGATGAGTTTCTTTAAGGAAGGGAGGTTATAATGACCTATATTTTTGTGAAGGTACATTTCATTTTATTCTATTAAAATTCGTTAGAAACATTATTAATGACGCTGAATCAGGAAATGGATGTCACGGGAGCATCTGGGTTCATTCAGAGCCCGAGTACCCCATATTTGTATAAAAGACTTGGTACCCCGGTTAGAAAAAACGTGCAACACTGCCTACGTAGTTTTTTGAAAACACCACCATTGTAGATAGTGGGAACCAATAGCTACATGGTTTTTATAAAATCATATGAGCCCAAGAACACATCTGTGTTGTTTTGATGAGTGTTGGGAATGATTATTTTTCATGGTTTACACAATGTTAGATAAATTGTGCATCTAACCAAGGGGTGTTCCACAATGTAGAGGTGAGCTGGCACATTGTTGGTGCATGGTTTTCCCACCATTTCGTCAAACTATCATCCCCTATATTTTGAGGTGAAATTGAACTTTTTTCATTCATTTAACATATAAATTTTTTCATTTATTCAATTCCTCTTGCAGATGGACTCATGTTTCTTCAAAATGTAGTTCCAAATATCCCCAATGTTGTCTCTGAGATATCTTCCACATCTATTATCTTATTTACAATCGATGGGAAGCATTAAAAACATCTAGGTAATATCTTTTTTTCTCTTTCTTCTTATCTATATTTATTTTTGGATCCATCACACTATTTATATTCAGGATACTTTTTCTTATTTTCTTATAATTGAAATTTTTTTAGATATCATCTAAGCTGATTTAAATTTGAGGCTAAAATCAAGTGATAATTCATACATTCATTTTAGGTAGGCGGTCAGATTATTTTCACATAGAGTTTCGATAATCTATCTCTACACTATTGTGAAACTCACTTACATGTCTTGACATACCATTTTTATTGATTGATTCATATCATATTTATTATTGTTTCATGATACACTTCCTTTGAACTTTGTTTAGTAATAATGATGATGTTTGCACCCTTTAAGGACACACTATGGTCGTTTCAAGTTCAATTTCTCTATTACATTAAAATGTGCATAGGCTAACATCATCTCTTAAGAATTAAACATAACTTTTAAATTGAATTTAACTTTTCATATGAATTATTGATTGAACCAGGGACAACTTTCAGGTTTTTGGTCACCCTAGATTTGGAATTTCCTAGGTAAGAAATTCCCTTTGATGGCCTTGACACCTTTTTAATAACCCATTGTGCAATACACCCAGTTTTTAGTTTGTAAACATTTTTATTATTTTATGTATATAATTTATATAGTTGAAGGTCAAGAGGGTATTTGGAACATCCAAGGATTCTATAGGGATAATGGGGAAGAACACGTGATACACATGGTTTATCTAAACCGTGTAGAAATCCTATGAGAAACCAAACATTTTTTGTGATTTTAGACAATAGCATAAACACATTGTGTATATGGTTAGGGAGACAATGTGAGGAGGTCGTATATGGGTTTTCATAAATAGTAGCTAAAAAACTATTAGCATAGGGTTTTCTTAACCTTGTGAGCTAACCATGTGTAAGGTCAATGTGAGATAAAAAAAGTGGTTCCACACATTTTTGACACTAACTAACTTATTTTCCACCTAGGTAGCCCTTACTCTAAAATATTCTCCATTTATGGTTGGATAACCTCTCTTATGTGAATTGGAAATGATCGGAATCCGTACATTGGAATTTAGAATATATATTCTTGTGGTATGTCATCATTTCGAATCTTTCTTATCATGTTTCATTAGATCTAATTCTCCCCCATTATTGGATTCTTGGATTTAAAACTTATGTGGTTAGATCTAATATATTGGATTCCAAATATTATAAATTGAATCTTGATCATGTTAATGGAAGATATATGAGGTGGTTTCATAGAGAATCGACCTGGTTTCTTGAGTGTTCATCAAAAGTTCCCTTTTTCTGCCAAAACGATCATACTATGTGGCTTCACTATTAACTCCTCTTATTAAAAATGACAAAAAATATTTCAAATTGAATATTTTGTGTTTAGTTGAAGTTGAATTAGATGTTTAACAATGATCAGAAACCCTCTTTTGTGACAGTTAGATGAATTACGGAAATCATGCAACTTTGTGTTCTTGAAAATGTTATTTTGATCTCGATTTCAAAATATGAATTCTAAAATGTGGATTTTCTTGATTTTCAGAACATGGATTTGATTATTTTTATTTAAATAAAAGGAATCTTTTAGGGAAATGAAATGGTTGATTAGAATTTTGAGGTTAAATGGTTTTCAATAAAAGAAGGATTTTATTAAAATTGATAGTATTGGTTATTTGAAATGGATTGGGGATACATTGGGTACTGTGTGAGGTCATGTTCATGGGACCTAAATATTGGATGTGTAATAGTGGGGTACAAGGTACTTGACCCAAAATATATGGTGTGTGTATGTGGGAAACAAGGTGATTTGGATGAGAGACTGCTCATGGGTATGGAACTATCAAACAAGAATGCATGTGTGGGTTGGTGGTGAACAATGTAATGGATATGACAGAAATAATATTGGGAAATGGTTTTAAGTTTTTGTTTTGTTTCATTAATAAAATTTTAAATTACTATAAAATTGGTAAAAATTTCACTTATGTAATTTTGGTTATAAAGGGTTTTGGAATAGGTTTATATTTACATGTAAACTATTTTGGGAAATTGTTTTATATAAACCATTTTATACAAATATTTATAACCATTATATAAAAGTGGTGTGATTAGGATTTTATTGTGGAAACCCTGTGGAGTTTTATATGCCCCCATCTTGGGAACTTTGGTGCTTCGGTATATTTTAACTTCTGAGTCATGGGAAAAGGTATTGTACCACACGTTTTAATCCCCACTTCATTATACATGGGATGTTTGGGTGTGTTGAAGTTTAGAGCTTGTGGATCATGGATCCGTGGTCATCATGGAGTCTTTAGTTGTTTTCAACATTTTTACTTTGATAGATACTTTTTATTCTTCTAATGTTATCATTGGTGTGGTTTTAATATGAATGGTGTGGTTTAGTTGTATGTCATATATTCATGCATCGTACAATGAGTTATTATGTAATGTGTTTCCAGTTTAATGGTTTAATTTCATAAAGGGTAAATCATATCCCAAATTTATTTGAAACCCTTGGCATTTATTGCCAGCCATTGGCATCTTGGGGATGTTTCTTAAGGACAATTAGTATCCTCCCACCTTATTAGTCAAATGTGAAGAATGAGGGATGTTACACATTAATACTTATGAATGAAACTCCAATGATTTCATAAAATAAATTGGTTGGAATTATATGGTACAGAATATTCTTAATGGTTTCTTATACATTAAAATAACTAGAATAGATTAAATAAAATGGTTTCATTGTATTGATTTGTTAAGGGTTGTAAGACAACATGTTCTATTATGATTATATAAATTTTCATTGAATATCGTAAGGCATTGTATATAATAGAACATGGGAAATGTGATGTATAGGAGGTAATTCCTTAGGACATATATTTATAAATGTGATTATTCCTTGTTATTGTTGGGTTATATCTATAAGGGCGGCTTTGAGGATTAATGTAACACACACCCTTATATTTGGTGTTGAGAATGACATATCACACCACTGACACTATTAGGACATTGTTCTTGATGTTCCATGTTCCTTTTTCAACTTATAACAAGATGAATCACTTGCTATATTGAGTGTCATGCATTATATATCACACAATAATTTGGATGTAGGTCATATACCCTATCTCTTGAGATTATAGGCTCATTAGACTAGTCATGGATTACTGCGTAATTCCAATGTTCATCCAAAAACATGTATTTCTAGTATATGGCCACATATATCCCCACACACATGATTCATATAGGTTGATTCAATATATATGTAAACTATATATATTATTACTATATATATAGTTTCTAATCAGACCTCCATTCTATCCATTAGCCGAAGAAGGTATTCATACAATAGGTCATATAGGTACCCAACCAATATGTTAATTTATATCATCATTTTTTCATATTTGTATACATGTGCATAGTTTAGTTACCAAAACCATTTGAATTATAGGTAGACACCATTGGTGGTGTCCTAAAAATAGTTTATTCCTAGACCCCACTCGGTCTACCTTTGGTAACCAAGATGATTATCTATCTACATGTATTGATTAGGGAAATATCCCTACTTCATGTTCTTCACATGATTACCTATATATGGGTAATAGGAGAAGTAGATCAAGAATATGCTTGAGATTCTATTAGATTACCTATTTATTTTTTTATACTTTTTTATAGAACTATTGTATTTATATTACCTTGTTACCCTTTTTGTATATCAGCATGTCATGCATCAATGTATAGACACAACCATTGTAGATTTTGATATAATTATATGTTATTAAATTCTATTTATTCCGCCACTTCATTTTCATTCAGTTGTTAATATATTCTTATTCTAGAATTTTATGGTTAGACTTTCAACCACAGTTCCTCTATGATAAGAGGGTATAGTCTCCCTATCATACCTCCTTCAGACCATCACTGATATTCAATAGTCTCTATCATATAAGGACATGCACATGAGGTCAGGTGACCCACTCACTCAAGGAATAGATTATGTTGAAAATGGTTCTGGACATTAATATATTCATTACCCAACCCTACTGGGACATTTATTTGGGAATGTAGAGATGGAAAGAGTTCCCCCAGAGGTTTACCTACAATTGGACCTTTGTTGTTGAATGAAACCATGTGTATAAAATATTAAATTTGGTTGTATTATACCCATTAATCTAGATTAAATTTTATTAAATCAAATAATCATATATATAATATAAGAAAACAATGATCTGATAATGAAAATAAATCCATCAAATGTCATAAAATGAAGGTATATATATATAAAATAAATAAAAATATCAATAAAAAAGCACCAACAAGGGATCAAAGTTCCCAACCAATTATATATATATTGATCTACAAAATATACTAGTAACATAATAATAATATATATAGTTAAAAATAGATTTATATATAGAAGAATCATCTTCACAAAAATTGTAGTAAATTTGGTGCAAGCATAATAATGACTAATTGAATAGAAATTTGGAAAAATAATAAGCTACTATGTAAACTATTACCAAACATCACCAAGTCTCTCTTACTCAATATCACATCCATGTATATAATATATGATGAATCTATCCAAAAAACATGATATCCACTTCCTCGTCTATTTTTCAATATGAAAAAATAATAATATATACTAGAACACTCATACATTCTCTATCCATACATTTATACCAATCGGTCAACCTTGTATATGAGGCATACCACAAATCTACCATACCCAACCCATACAGGGCCCACCATTCTCATTGGAATAGGTAAAAACTTACCATATCATTGGCATTACTAATATCATATTTCCATCAATGTAATGTATGATTACCATTATGGACATCATCCTCATTCTCCATTCTTAAATTTCATGGCCCCCGATATACAACATACCATCATACAACTATTGTCATATCAATCATCTATTAAACCACTATTCATACTACAAATAAAAAATTTATTTTTATTTGGATGTATTATTTAAAAATCGGTTATATTACAAACATTGATTTTTGGTGTGGATACCATGAACATTAAACATCTAGGTGTTAGTATATTTATATGGCACAGGTGGGAGCCTATAGATATCATAAGGAAAATCAATATATATATAACCATTCATTTCCAAACTATTTTTTAGAACAAACCTAATTTAATATTGAATAACAATAACTACACAATACACACTACAAAAAATTATCACTATAATTTTTTATATAATAAGCCAACCCCACTTTCCTACACAAACAAACCACAATAATTCATTTTCATTAAACATTAATCACTGAATTTAACCATTTTAGATTTAGAATTTACCCTCCATAATAAATTTTTATTCTAGTAAATTACATTTTTAATTAAAAACCATCAATACTTACTATCAATATTTTATTATCTTCCTTACCCATTCATTTAAATCATTCCAAAATATCATTTATAGTTCATCATTCGTTAACATTTTAATCACCTAAAACTACTTTTTTCATCATTAACATTCATATTACACTGCTTATATACATGTATGGAAACAAACAGACCAAAAACCTAATCTCCAATTAAATACCCAAAAATTACATGCTAATAGTAACTACAATATCCACACAACACTATTTCACATTCAACCATAACATCACAACCACCACTTATTATCATCCTCATCCTATTTTTTCTATCTATGTAAGGATAGCCACAAAAACCACTACACAACCTATGTTATCCCTAAAAATCTATAAAATTCCACCGTAATAACTATAATATCTAAAAACTATAAAAAAATAATATAGTATCCAATAATTCCCAATTAATTAGTTCACATATTTACATAGTTCTGTTAATAATAAAATATATGATTATACAAAAAACTAATTGTTACCTAAATTTATATTCTCTAAAAAATATTTTCTTTCCATATTAATGTGAAAAAACATTAATATATCATTTTCATCAAAAAATAAATGATATAAATATCTACAAATGTAAAATTATATAGTATATTTCTTAATGAATAGAAAAATTCAATCCATTAATCATTCAAAATTCTAGGAAACGTGTAATATCCTTTAAAAGACCCCATCACAATGTATTTGATTTAGTCTAATTACATATATGGTTATTCCAATTAATACATCCCAACTAATTAATGTAGGACAAATAACAATTATATATTATAATCTATGAAAATAGAATTATTAAATATCATAAATTTATCTATTTTTCCACAAATCTTGTGCAAGAAACGTGTTGGTAAAAGATTATTATTGTGTTTAAATACCCAGTATTTGCACTAAAAAATAAATTTAAATGATTTTAATAACTCTACATGACATTATAACCTGAACAAAATATCCACCACTAGCACGAATTTCAAAAAAATAAAATACCCTTATTGAAAAGTGGAAGAACATGAAAACATATCTGCTCAGAACAATAAAAATGTTCTCTTAAAATCAAGGGAAATCACCAATTCATGCGACTTAAAAGGATTCTAAAGGAGAAAATATGATTTATCACAGTTTTTGTAAGAAAAGGTAAATATAATTAATTTATATTTTTATTTTATTTTATATGGTCATGGAAATTCTAGAATCCATGGGAAAACTATAATAGCTACACTATAATGGTTTTATCACGATTTGAGGTCAAAAAATTACTTATTGAATCCCCTTATCTTTTTCATCCTCAATTCTTTCAACCATATTAATTTTATATATTTGGAAATGGGTTGTGGAGTAACTATTGAACAATGATGCAACCACATTAAAAATGTTATTGAAAAAAATAGAACTATGAAACCCCAAGTTACAGTAGAAGGACCATACTGGAATGACTCCTATGATATCAAAATAAGGTATCTGAACCATAAATACTCCATGAAACAACAATCGTATCATCACTTAGTAAAACAAAATTAATGAATATCAATAATAGAACCTCAACGATCTGTGTAAGGGTAAATTTTACCATACTATTATAACCCCATATATATGTTAAATGAATTCCAAAATATATTTCATCCTACAGCCAATAAAAACATATGAAAACTCTATATAATAGTTTGTGAAAAATAAAAGATGTAAACACTTATTTATATTTATCTTCTAGACCATTATTCTATAACACTAAAAACCATACTACAACATCACCCCTCTAGACAATATCTCAAATCAAATTGAATATATGTCTATATAATTCTATCCTAACACCATCAATACCCCGTTTTCACAATAAATAATGTAAAAAAAATTCTCCATTACATTAGAAACCATTAGAACAATTATCCACACCATTAATTGAAACCAACATAGACAAGGAAACAATAATCAAAAATACAATGCTACATAGAAGATAATTATGAAAATGAATGAACCAATATTTCAATGAACTAAAGAGTACAAAAATGATAAAGGGGAAAAAATAAAAAAATCGAAAAATATTATATAATATAGAGGTAATTAAAAAAATTCGTCAATAATGACAAATACTTATATAATTATCTTTGGATATTGAGCATGTATGTTAGAATTGTGTTCCCCAATATAGTTCTCCACCCAAAAATCATCAAAAAATCACAAACAAGTAGAAAAATAAATTATATAGAATCTTCTAATGATGATCATGAATGTTGACTGACCACTCCATGAACATAGAATCCACCTCCCAATGTAACTCACCCTAATAGATGATGTGGGAATAATCATGAGATTTTTATCAAACATTTGACATAAGAAATACATCATGAACCCATTCCATTTATTTGGTAAGAACAAACTATCATTCCATGTTGGCGTAGTATCAAAATACATTGTTATGGCTGATAATCTAAGAAAAACTATTAATCATTTTAAAAAATAGCCATTTTATATAGTGAGGGAAATGATATAGTATCACATGATCAATTACACCTAACTTTAGTGGTATCTTACTATCACTTGATTTTCAATTTTAAAGGTTGTTTCCCTCATTAATATTTTAACAATTCATCTGATCATTTTCAATCATGTGTTACATCACTTCTGGTCTAAGGACCCCCAATTTTCATCCTCAGTCTAACAGAGTGATGATCGATAGGGTCTCCCATAAAATTCCTCAAAAAAGCCATAAAAATTTACCTTTGATAATTATTATTGAGAAAACCCAAATATATATTGTGGCTTTACCTTTGATACTCCAAAATCTTAGAGATAATATTTTACCATGATTTCTAATATATGAACGGTCTACTCCATCTAAACAAAATTTTGATTAATAAATAGTTATGCAGTGTTTCTATGAGGTCATCACATACATAATACCACCCCGAGTTCATGAGATCAAAATAAAATATTTAGCACAACAAGGGATCTTTTTTACCCTCTGACAATGTACTATCCCATGTACCATCAATATATGTAAAACATTTCATAGATACAAACTCTCATATCGATAAAAAATGATACAATTTTTTCAATTGATCACTGAACAAAAGAAAAAAATCATATATAATTGGGATTTTGAAAACGAAACACTATATATAACTAAATTTACACCTAATTTCACTTGATGTAATCTTATATCTAAAACAAGTTAGGTATAATATAAAATTATTTCAAATAGATTCCTATAATGTAAGGATACATTACTACCAACATATATATTGGTAGGATCCAATTTATATTTTCAATATGATATAATATATTGTCCATTAGATAAAATTTGACACTACATCACAACAAACATTGTACAAAATTTATGTATGTCATTTATCCTTCACTCCCACCTAATTTTATAAGTAATCAACCAAACGCTAGTTTCAAACATGTTGATCACATTCGTTTAATCTGTTTAGTGAATAATATAGTGGGATTTAATGTATGGGTACCATGAGATGTAACTCAATAAATTAAATATGGATGATGTTCATTATTAAATTTATATGACAATGATTGACATATAATAGAATATAATAACTCTTACATTAATGATGATCAATTTCAAGTAAATATTTCTAATGTTATCTTTATTTTTATAAAATCATTCACCAGGGATAATGACGGTGCTAGAACCCTTATCATTACAAAAGATTCATCAAAATACGATCAACGATTAATTATCTATTGTACTAAAATAGAGATTGGAAGAATTAATTTATAAAGTTAGAGAATAGGATCAACTGTAAAAAAATGATTAATATATGGATTACTTAGTACTGATGGTATCTTTGTGTTATTTATTATTCTATACACATTGATTCATCAATGATAAATAGGTATACATGTATTATATTCCAAAAAAATGTCATATGATGAACTACTAAAACCCATTAGTGTTTTCAAATCAAACATCTTTATAAAGAAATAATTAATTCATTGTTTAATAAATAATATATTTATCAAAAGGTATATTTTAAGTCCCAAATTGATGTTGAATTATTAGAAAATATAACTTTATGTAATGTAAATAATATTAAAAAATTTATCTAACGTAAGATGAATCTGTACATGACATTGAATTATGATATTAAATAATAAATGAGTTGAAGGATTGTCATACCGTTTTAAGACCACATATAATTCACTAAATAAATTATAATGTAGAGCTATTTTTTTCCATCTACATATCATTCCATTTAGTATAAACATAACATATATAAGCATCAATATATTACATTGAGTGTCAATGTATGGTATGGGTTGAATATGCTAGAATGAAATAAATATAAATATAATTAACAGGTACTATGTTGTAATATAGTAATGGAAGTGTGATACATCATTACACCAAATTCTCTATGAATTGTCATTGAATTCCAAATTAGATTTATTGTTACATGAATTTTCACCACTGTGAAAACCTATGGGGTGGATTTATATCAACTATTGAAAAAATATTACAGTTTCTTACCATCTATAGTTCAATTATTTTATCCTCATCAATTATTCAATTTGAGTTTAATTACACCGTATTAAATATTTGGGATGTTTTCATCTTAAATGTCAAAATTTCATAGTGCTGATTTATTTTTTGTTTTCTATGTAATTTTTATTTGGAGTATAATTATTAATATATTAATCAAAATTAAGGAATTATTTTTAAGGCTTCAATATTTAGTGGTAATTACTATTTTGAACTAGAACTGATGATTATTTGGATTTCACAGGGCCCAAATTAGTCATAACATGTGGAAAATATTTTTTCACAACTAAATAGAGAAATATTCAATAAATGAGGCATATATTGAGAAACAACATGACAAAATAATGTTAATTTGGGTTGATACAACATTTAAATCATTGTAACATTGTGAAATAAATATTAATATATATATTTTCTCTTTAATACAGTATATTCATGTAACAATGCGGTGGAAAACCAATAGTCTATTTAGAAATATATATAAAGATTCTGTAAATTATGAATAAATTTATTTACATGTGCCTAAAAGATTTAAAATACTGATAGTTGACCTAATAAAAAATTTAAAACAACAATTTGGAAGGAATAATAAATTTTTTTTGTAGTCTTTTGGGATGCCACTATTAAAACTATAATGAATATTTTTTAGAGAATAAATTTTCAATAATTCAATTTTTTATTATATTAAAATTTAAATACTATATTAAATAAAATTATTTCCATATAAACTTCACATAGAGGGATAAAATTATTAGTGATATGGGTAGGTTAGTTTTTCTTTTTTGATAATCTTGAGTACTTTCAGTTCAATGAATTAAATAATTTTATTTCTTACATTATATTGATTTTAATATTATAATGAACTTTTTTATTATAAAATAAGATAATATTTTGTTTTAAATTAAATTATATTTATTCCATTGGTTGATGATAATTATATATTTTCAGTAGGATTTGAAATATATATACATTGGAAAGGACTTTGAGTAGTTCGGGAGAACATGACAATCGTTAGTAAGTGCGGGAGGGGTAGTGGGATGTCTTAATTATTTGGGATAAAGCAGACAATATCGAATATTACCTAATTAAATTAACAATATTCAATCACACACATTCAAATATATGGTGTATGGTATACTAAGCTATGATTTTGGAATGGTTTATTCTCTTTATCAACATTTGACTATGGAATTGAAGGAAGAAAATGTGGAACCTCGTGTTAGAAAACTTATAAAAAGAGGATTAATTAACAAAGAACTATTATTGTAATGTATTTTGATGATTGAAACTCACCTTATCACAAATATTTTACCAATATTTTTCATAAGTGGAATCATCAGTATGTTTTCAGTCTTTTATATCATTTCATTCAACTATTAAAAAAATAAATTCATAACACACCAAATTTTTTCATTGTGTTAAATTTAAAATCTAGATTAGTGTGTGATCCACTAGGGATACAACCTAGAATAATTAATTCACTATATTTTAACAGGAGGTTTTTTTTCACACCCAATGACCAGAATGTGTAAAAATATAGTGCAAATTATAGAGGATATTTTATTTTTATATTTTTAATTTTTTTAATGTTTTGGTATCTATCTGAAATTTATGTTTATTATTTTTAATAGTTGAGTTTTTTAGACATGTGACCTCAAATTATTATTTATGACATTTTTAATACCAATTTTTGTGAGTGAATTAATTTATCCTATAAAAAATAACATAATTGAATACTGAAAATGACATTAATATATGTTAAAATAATTATAATTTCGTAGAATGAACTATAATTTTTGAACACCAGTATATATATCAGTGTCCTTATAATTAAAATCCCCTTTTCATGAGGATTATGAATCATTTATGACATATTATTTATGTTCACCCAACTTCTTGATAAAACCAATCAATTCATTCAATAACCATAATTTCACACTTTACTATCAAAATTTGTGGGGTTGTGGTACTTTTTTCAAATGATTGATGATTTTATAGGGGTTAAAATGAAATAATTTCATCTGAATATTTTTTTTCAATTAAATTCTTCTTCATTTAATCCTATATATATTATTATACATTAATTGTTTATTATGTTCGACATAATATAGGCTAATTTTTCTATCCATCCTACTATTCAATGGAAAATATATTATCTAGTTCAACATACTTGGTAGGATATATCTTAGGGTGTAATACATCATTCGGTCTCACATGAATTGAAAAATATAATATTGAACAGATATATTCAATTTTGGAAAAAAAATTAGGCAAAAACTATTTCTTTTTAAACCATGTTGATAAGATTCCATATATTCTATGTTTAAGCTACTGAAAACATCAATGAATATTGTTTTGTTAATGATTAAAATAAATAACTTCTTTTAATAAATGTTTTGGTATTTTAAAATTTCTTTTATTAATTTCAATTTAACCTCACTTCAATTAAAAATAAAGTAGTGAGACTTTAGAAAGTATCAATCATTTATTGAATTAAATTGATGGAAGATGGGTGGATATCATTTTATCTTCTAAATGGTGAATGGTTTGAAATTTTATTATTATTTCATGATTATTTAAAATGATTTTTATGGGTAGTGATGAGTGGTTATACTATAAAGATAATTGGAATCCTAAATTGTTAAACTAATAGAGTCAATTATTCTCATTAAGTATTTGAATGACTAAAATATAACACCCACCAAAAAATGACATTAATAATCCCTAAAAAGTATTTGTGATTAACACATTCCCACGAATCACTTTATTAAGAGATATAAAATTTTAAAAATACTATAGTGACTCATTTATGTGTCTCAATTATAACATAATTGTGGAAAATTATCATTTCTATGATGAGGGAACTTTCATGTTAGGAAAGTATTTTTATGATCAAGGCATGTGAAAGGAATAGGTTGAATGAGATAAATAAATAACTTGAAAGAATTATTTTTTAGAAGGCATCATATGTATTAATTCATGGTGTTAAATTGGATCATATCAAGAGTATGTGTTTTAAAGATCTATTCATATAATTTTGATACTTACCTATTTATGTGTGCAAATGTTATTTTATAGGGAATTGAAGAAGATAATAATTTTTATATGTTTATCTAAATTATTTAATCGAAACAATAATAATATGATCTTAATACAATTTTTATTTTATACATTGTGGATATTTTAAGAATAAATGATAAAATTGATTAATTTTTTAATTTTTTGGGTTTTTGTTCTCTTTTGTATTAAGTAAATATCCATTTTAGTATTTCTATAAATAGAGGAAATATTTTTTAAATGGTATCCACTATTCATTCTCTTATAATTTTAAAATAGGATACAATGTTTACTTTATATCCATGGGTAACAATCAAAACAATTAATGTGTGGAATAAGTTTTATTTTACTCAATTCATCACTCCACCTTAATTGATGAATATATTAGATTATAGGAAACAAATTTGGTTATTCCAATTATATATTAATGATTAATAAAAGGAACACATCTATATTATATTTAATTTAAAAATTACATAAATTAGAATGCAGATGTATATATGAAACTGTAGGATAATGTAGAGTTTATTCAGATAGAAATTTTTACTAAATTTAGCATAAATTTTTATACATGTAACCAAAATAAATGTATCGATATGGGTAGAAATACAGTAAAATTATTATTAACTATTATAAAGTTTTATTTAATATATTTGTCCAATATTGTGTATAAATTTAGTAATCAAATTACAGATATAATCTTGATATGTAATTTTCAAATCTTCATTTTTATATTAGCTTTGTAACACAGTATATTCCACTATTATGAAGACCCAATGTTTTATCAATGGAATTTAGTTAATATAATATATATATTATATTGTAACCACATAATATGATATATATAACACAATTAAAACTTTATAATTAAAAAATGTGTGAAATAGAAGATTTCTCTAGAATTTAAGGAACATATACTGATGAAATTTTAACATGACGTTTGGAATATTATTATGACACTTAAAAATAGTAAACAGGAAATGTAATAGTAAATTAACAATTTATGGTGTAAATAAAATTTATTCATCTTATAAAAGAAATTATTGTATTATTATATCATAGTATAAGTAAATAAATATTTTTGAAATTATTGATTACGTGTTGGCATTTCTGTAAGTCATAAATATTTTATTAAAATATTATAATTAATTTAATAATTTATATGATAATTTATTTTCATAAAATGTATTAATAAAATAAAATTTAGATGATTTATGATTGTAACATAAATTTAATTAACCTTATGTTATTTTTTAAAGTGTTATAAAAGAAATTATTATTTTAAAATTATTATTTTTCATGTAATGTTTGATTTTAATTAAAAATAAAATTATTCATATATATATATATATAATTATTAATAAAAAATGAAGTTAATTTTTTAATTCTACATGTAGAAAAATAGTTAGGGTTAATTTATGGGATTTTTCAAAAATAATTAAATTTTTGATGAATACTAAAATATGGTAATTTACTATTATAACGACCCACACTTTACATACATTGTTAATACTTCAAAATTGAATCACACTTATTACAACATATGACAAAACCACAAAGGACCGTATAGGTATAGTGTCTTTAGAAACTGGGAAACATAAACAACTGGTTCATAAATCTTCTACAGTGTCTCCCATTTATTTCATCATATCTAGGGTCCCTTTTAGCATGTTCTACTTAATATCCATCTTCCTGGCCTGGGGAAAAGAAAACATAAAAGGGTGAGCTCAAATGCTCAGCAAGGGAAAATAAAGGAAATAAAAATCATATCATATCTTTTTGAAAATTAAAACCTGCAAAAGAGATCATAATATCTTAACATGGAATAAATCATAGAAGTGAAAATGAGATCCCCATAATCATAACATAAAACTTGAATCTTTGTGGCATGCACACATAATCATGGAAAATCATTTCTTGTTAGTCATGACTCATTGCCAAGACTATCTTAGTGGACAAAGTCCCTTTCTGAACCGAGTTCACTCCTCGTTTCAGTCCTGTATCACTGAACCGAAATAACCTTCCGTTCCAGCCATGTCTATCTCATGAGATATAAAATCATTACCCAATGCATTGGAGGGAGATATAGGTCCCACCCATCTTATAATGAATCCTTTCTTATGTGTGCCACATAATCATAAAACATACATCATCGCATAACAAAAAATGGGATTCTTGAAACATCATGACATCATAAATAAATTCATATATGATAAAGGAATTCATAAACATAATTCCATCACAACATAGTCAAACCAATGTAAAAATATGGATAGAAACAGAACCCTTTATTATCTTAGATGGAAAATAATTTTGATAAAACACTTGAATTGAATTCTTGAGGAAAATATCCTTTCTTCTTCAAAAACATTTTTCCTTTCATAACATGTCATACAACTTTAAAATAAAAGAAGTTGATTAAAAATAAACTTGAAAACTTGTAAAGTAAGCTTCTTTGAAGTAATGTTTTAAAAATCCATTCATGCCGTATAAGTTAAAAAAAACATTCTTCGTACTTTTGTCGGAAAAGTCAAAAAGTACCTCGTACGGAAAAACAACAAAATATTCCTTTCATATTCTTTACTAAAAACTCACCTAAGGGTAAAATTGGATTTAAACTATTTCAAGTGGATGGAAACAATATTACATATTGAGGGAACATGGATGTGGATGATAAAATACACCCCAGTAAATACTTACGAATAAACAATCTCGGATAAAAATGAGATTGTGATATTTCCCTTACCTTAGGTCCGATTTGCTTTGTTCGTGTCCGAAGCTCCTGTATAATGGTTTAAATAATGTTATTGACTTATTCCAGAATCATACATATTGATATGAGATCATATATGGTCATATTATTAGCTTCTTGTTAGTAATATTTCATTGTTACTTGTTACTCGGGTCTTTATAACTTTTTGTTCTTATGCGTGTTTTGTCGAATAAATTCTTATTCTTATCTTTAGGTTATAGATAATTCATTTCCAGAATGGTATTAGTGTAGTATATACCATATTCATTCATTCAATTCATTTATATAATCATTATGAAATGAAGATCATGTAGAACGAGTCGCATCACATCGTGGAGACGGTATTCCGTACGTACGCACGAGTGATGATATCGTTCCTATGATCGTGGAATTGTATTGGAGTATATATATATATTATTTCAGTATCAATATTACTTAATAATAATCATATATAGTTACTGATTACACCATTATACCCATCCTTGTAAGGGGATGGTGGGAAATAGATTACACCATGGCGTGGAGACGGTATTCCGTACGTACGCACGCGCAGTGATTTCTTTTTTCGTAGGATGGATAGATGGTGAAATAGGGTTGTTTCATACTTATAATAACATATCAGTATATGAGTGATACTGATGTTATTACTTCATAATGAAACAACCTAATAATAAGAAGTGGAAGAAGAAATAAAGATGAAAGAATCGGTAACGGTAATTACCTCTTCTTTGAAGCGCCTCTTTGAGACCTCCTCTTAGGGCACTAAAATTGGTCTTTGAGGAAGACCAGAACCTCTAGGATGTTTCTAGGGAAGTGGAGAAGAGATTTTGGCAGGGGTTGGCCGAGCTTGAGTGCTCAAATTGGTGTGGGGAGGAGGGGGAGGAGGTGCTTTTTTATAAGGGAGGAGAGGGGCACCTTAGGAATATCTCAAAATATTATTTTATATTAAAGTCAAAATCAGTTTATAATGGCTCCAAAGGGTCTTATTTCGAAGATAAGGTGGGGATGGGTCGAAATCCTATCAACCAATAAGATTTAGACAAGTTTAGGGTATTATTTTAACCTTATCAATTAGATTTAACTCTAAGTTAAATAATTTAACTTTTACCATGTCTTTTTGTTTTCTTTCACTATATGGTTAATAAACTTACTATAACATGCCAAACGAACCCCAAATTGTTTATTATTAATATATATATCCTTATCTAAGTCATTTGGACGAACCTTATATTTTTAGGAATAAAATAACAATTAATAATATAATATTTGATTTGAAAACTATTTTGTGTCAATTTTGACACTATTTGATATATAATTTTTGTGAAAGTCATAACAGAATTATATGTTCGAAGCAAGTTGATTAAATCAACATTAATATATCATAGTAACCTAGAAAATTAGTGGAATTCATAAAAAGTCTTAAATTACATTTATTTTGGTATTTATATTATCAATTATGTCAATATTTCATTAATAAGATAATTACTGCATCATCTGTGTGTCATAAATAAATTAAATTATTTGATGTCTAAAAATTACAAATAAAATACCATCATGTAGGAAATCTTTTTATCTTTCTAATGAATATTTACAATCGAATTTATCTTATGTATAACCCCATATTATAAATGATTTACTTATTAAACTTTGATTTTAACTATTTTAACCCTTCTTTAATTAAATTAATAATAAATGTCCTAATCTAATCCAAGTGGACCTAAATGGTCATATTTTATTCCTAAGTTTGTTTTTGGTCGAATTACACTTGTCCAATGGAACTAGGACATGTGTTAGGGTAATATTAATATCATATTTATCCTTAGTTACCCAATTTACTATTAACCGCGGTAAAAAAAGTAAAAAGTTACTATTCACCAAAAAATTATTTTCATCTCATTGAACCACATTTTAGTCCTTGATATTAACCGTGTCTCTCGG
The DNA here is from genome assembly GCA_963277665.1 of Viscum album. Taxonomy (NCBI): domain Eukaryota; kingdom Viridiplantae; phylum Streptophyta; class Magnoliopsida; order Santalales; family Viscaceae; genus Viscum; species Viscum album. Next base: position 1,873,923,733 of record OY728137.1, on the reverse strand, counting down.
ATTTTCGAAATTCCATTCACAGAAGCGGTAAAATTAAGTTTTATGCAAAATTCAGTTTTTAACCTACCACTTAGTGGTTTCACTATTCATCAAAAATTGAAAGTTTTCAGAAAAATACCAAAATTTCACCCTAGGCTAATTTCGATATTCTGAGTCCAAAAATGAAGTCCATTTTGAAAAATAAAATTTATAAAATTTCAAAAAGTGGTTATTACTATTCACAACGGCTAGTTTTAATAGCATATTGTTGTTTAGTGAAACTCGGTATTGCGTACGACGCAAGCTATCGAGGAAGGTCGTGATTGCGTGTAAAGCAAGTCAAGCAAGTGTTGTGTAGAAAAAGATTCCTTTGATGATTTATATAACATAAAAGTCTCGGGTGTTACATTCTACCCCCCTTAAAAAGAATTTCGCCCTCGAAATTCGTCACTTTATAACAAACAGATGAGGATAATTCTCCCTCATCATATCCTCAAGCTCCCATGTAGATTCTTCAAGTTGGTGGTTCCTCCATAAAACTTTCACCAAGCGAGTGGTCTTGTTTCGTAGGACTTTTTCGCTACGATCCAGAATCTCTATCGGCTGTTCTTCATAAGAAAGATCTTGCTCCAGCGGTACAACTTCTGAGCTGAGTACATGTGAAGGATCTGGTATGTACTTTCTCAGGAGAGATACATGGAACACATCGTGAACTTGAGAGAGATTCGGTGGAAGCGCCAATCGGTAAGCTACCTTCCCAACACGATCCAGTATTTCGAAAGGACCGATATATCTAGGGCTCAACTTCCCCTTCTTTCCAAATCTCATAACCCTCTTCCAGGGAGATATTCGTAAGAACACTTTATCACCCACTTCAAACTCTAGGTCTTTTCTTCGGTTGTCGGCATAGCTTTTCTGTCGACTCTGAGCTGCTCTTATGTGTTGTTGAATAGATCTGACCTTTTCTTCCATTTCATCAACGAGATCAGGTCCTAATAGCTTTCTTTCCCCAACTTCATCCCAACAAGTTGGAGTCCTGCATTTCTTTCCATAGAGAGCTTCATAAGGAGCCATCTGAATACTGGAGTGAAAGCTATTATTATAAGAAAATTCCACCAAAGGTAGGTGTTGATCCCAACCTCCTTTGAAATCCATAGAGCAAGCTCTCAACATATCTTCTAGGGTTTGAATTGTTCTCTCAGACTGACCGTCTGTCTGGGGATGATAAGCAGTGCTGAAACTCAACTCTGTATCTAGAGTATGCTGAAGACTTCGCCAAAACTTCGAGGTAAATCTCGGATCTCGATCAGATATAATAGAAAGTGGTACTCCATGCAATCTTACCACTTCCTTTACATATATCCTGGCAAGCTGATCTAGGGAGAAATCCTCTCTAATAGGAATGAAGTGTGCAGACTTTGTAAGACGATCAACTATGACCCAGATAGCATTATTGCCTTTGGATGTTTTAGGAAGTCCTGTGACAAAGTCCATAGTGATGTTTTCCCATTTCCATTCGGGTATGGGTAATGGTTGTAACATCCCCTTAGACTTCTGTCTCTCAGCTTTAACTTGTTGACAAACCAAGCATCGAGAGACAAATTCAGCAACATCTCTTTTCATGCCATCCCACCAGAAGTACTCTTTCAGGTCCCTATACATCTTCGTGCTTCCAGGATGAATAGAGAATGAAGAACTATGAGCCTCATCCAGTAGCTCTTTCTTTAATTCGGGGATGGGAGGAACACAAACCCGATTCCTGAACTTTATTATCCCATCACAATCAAGGTTGAATTCAGGAACATTTCTCACCTTCTTTTGTAACTCAACATCTTCTTTCTGTGCCTCTTTAATCTTCACATGTATAGATGGTTGAACATTCATTTGATAAAGATAAGATTTTTCCCCTTCCATTATAATTCCAAGATCCATCCTTTGTAAATCCATAAATATTGGATCTTTTGTGATCCTCATCATGGATAAACCAGCGTGGTCTTGTCGACTTAATGCATCTGCCACCTTGTTTGCTTTCCCAGGGTGGTAATGGATTGAGCAGTAATAATCCTTAATCAGCTCCAACCATCTTCTTTGACGCATATTCAACTCCTTTTGTGTGAAAATATACTTTAAACTTTTATGATCAGTATAAATATCACACCTTTCACCATAAAGGTAATGCCTCCAAATCTTTAATGCAAAGATTACCGCAGCCAATTCCAAATCATGTGTTGGGTAATTTTGTTCATGGATTTTCAACTGTCGTGAGGCATAAGCTATCACCATATCATTTTGCATAAGAACACACCCCAATCCCTTCTTGGATGCATCACTGTAGATCACAAACCTTTCTCCACTACAAGGCAGTGTGAGCACAGGTGCACTGGATAACCTTCTTTTCAACTCCTTGAAATTCTCTTCACATTCCTCTGTCCAGACAAACTTAACTCCTTTCCGAGTCAACTTGGTGAGTGGATTAGATAATCGTGAAAAATCTTTTACAAAACGTCGATAATATCCAGTCAAACCAAGAAAACTTCGGATCTCAGTTACTGTTGTTGGTCTTGACCATCTTTCGATAACCTCTGTTTTTGCTGGATCCACAGATATCCCCTCTTTTGAGATTATGTGACCCAAAAATGCAACTTTTTGAAGCCAAAATTCACACTTGGTAAATTTGGCATAAAGCTTCTCCTTTCTCAGGGTCTTCAATATAATTCTCAAGTGATCTTCGTGTTCTTCCTTGCTCTTTGAATAGACAAGAATATCGTCTATAAAGACTACCACAAATTGATCAAGATAGTCTCTAAAGACTCTATTCATTAGATCCATGAAGATAGCAGGGGCATTAGTAAGACCAAATGGCATCACTATAAATTCATAGTGTCCATACCTTGTACGGAAATCCGTCTTTGGTATATCCTCCCTTTTGACCCTTAATTGATGATACCCTGAACGAAGATCAATCTTGGAAAAGTATTGAGCTCCGCGTAGTTGGTCAAATAAGTCATCAATGCGTGGGAGAGGATATTTGTTCTTGATAGTGATCTTGTTAAGTTCTCGATAATCAATGCAGAGTCTCATTGATCCATATTTCTTCTTAACAAATAGAACAGGTGCTCCCCAAGGTGACGCACTAGGGCGTATGAATCCCTTATCAAGATTCTCTTGGAGTTGCTTCTTCAATTCCTGCAACTCAATTGGGGCCATTCTATAAGGTGTCTTTGAAATAGGCAAAGCACCCGGTACGAGTTCTATTGAAAACTCAACTTCACGATTTGGTGGAAGACCCGGTAATTCCTCCGGAAAGACATCATCAAACTCCTGTACAATGGGCATATTCTTAATCGTGAGTTTCTCACCAACTATTTGAGATAAATAACCTTCATTTAGTGGAATCAATACCCATAAGATGGAAGAAATTTCCACTGGAAGGTTATGTTCATCCTTGCATTGATAGACGATCGTAGGTTGATCTGGAATATGAAATGTGACTTCCCTTCTTTGGCAATTGATATGAGCTCCATGTAGAGAAAGCTAATCCATGCCAAGAATCACATCAAATTCCACTAAAGGAAGGATCACAAGATTTGCAGGAAGCACTTTCCCACAAACTTCGATCGGAGAAGAATTATAAACTTCTGATGCGATTGATGTGCCATTAGGTGTTGTCACAGCTAACTCAACATCTAATTGTTGAGGTAATACGGTGATACCCTTAGAAAATTTTTCAGAAATAAAAGAGTGGGTGGATCCAGAATCAAATAAAACATTTGCTACTTTAGAGTGGATGGTAAGTGTACCTTTCACCACATCGTTATCGTACTCCACATCGCTGATAGAAATTGAATGTGACTTTCCTTTTTCTTTAGCCTTAAGAGTTTGTTGACGTCGACCATCATCATCAACCCTTGGATTTGGGAATTGATTGGTATAATTCCCCATCTCCTTGCACTTGAAACATTGAAGTGTAGCAGGTTCATTCTGTGTATCCCTTCCTTTTTTTGCATCATTAGACATCTTCTTCCCATTATCACGGCATTCAAATGCCCGATGACCTTCCTTTCCACATTTAAAACATTTACTTGTCCCTTTAAGACAACTCCCTCCATGTTTCTTTCCACACTTTGAGCATAAGGGAAAGTTCATCTTCTTTTCCGTGTGCTCTTTAGATTTTTCTTTGAATTCCATCTTCCTCTTCTTGTCAAACCCATGTGACTGATGGGTTACTCCAATCTCCATCTCGACTTTGAGAGCACATCGAACGATTTCCTCGTAGCTATTGAAGTCCCTTATGGCTAACGCCCTTCGAAGACTTGGTTTTAAGCCACTAAAGAATCGATCGATCTTACTCTCAGGTTGGATAATAATACCAGAAGCGTACCTTGCAAGTCTGGTAAAATTTGCTTCATAGGTACCAACAGATTCATCATCCCTTTGCTTCAGTTCAAGGAACTCTTTCTCCATCTTTGTTCGGAGAATACGAGGGAAGTACTTATTGAAAAATAAGTTCTTGAACTCGTCCCATTCCATAGACTCAATTTCATCCCTTTGCCTTGTATTCTTAACAAGATTCCACCATTGATCAGCATCTCCTTCCAAACGATACACTGCTAGGATGACTTTATCATGCTCAGAACATTGAAGAACTGAAAATATCTTTTCAGTAGTACTAATCCATTGTTCAGAAACTAATGGATCAGTAGACCCGCTGAAAGATGGTGGACGCTGCCTCATGAAGGATTCAACAGAATGTTGCTCCCTCCTTTGTTCGTTTGGAAATCCTGCATGATTCATAGCTTGAGAAAGTTGTGTGAGCATGGCTACAAGATTTTGCATTCCATCTCCCATATCGTTTGGTTGCTCAGGGGGACAATCATTGCATTGCCCATCGCATTCCGCATTAACACGGTTCCTTCGGGTTCCAGCCATTGACTAAAACCAAGAAGAATAGTGTGAGCAACACTAATTATAATAGGAAACCACATAATTCAAGAATAAAATTTTCATGCTTATGGTCTTATCCTAGGTTATTCATGGCCATTTCTAAGATTGTGTTCTATGCTTAGACTTATCCTTAGGGTTCTTACTAAGGCTTTCACATCCTAGTTTCCAAAGGTTGACTATACCTTTCCTCTGATACCAACTATAACGACCCACACTTTACATACATTGTTAATACTTCAAAATTGAATCACACTTATTACAACATATGACAAAACCACAAAGGACCGTATAGGTATAGTGTCTTTAGAAACTGGGAAACATAAACAACTGGTTCATAAATCTTCTACAGTGTCTCCCATTTATTTCATCATATCTAGGGTCCCTTTTAGCATGTTCTACTTAATATCCATCTTCCTGGCCTGGGGAAAAGAAAACATAAAAGGGTGAGCTCAAATGCTCAGCAAGGGCAAATAAAGGAAATAAAAATCATATCATATCTTTTTGAAAATTAAAACCTGCAAAAGAGATCATAATATCTTAACATGGAATAAATCATAGAAGTGAAAATGAGATCCCCATAATCATAACATAAAACTTGAATCTTTGTGGCATGCACACATAATCATGGAAAATCATTTCTTGTTAGTCATGACTCATTGCCAAGACTATCTTAGTGGACAAAGTCCCTTTCTGAACCGAGTTCACTCCTCGTTTCAGTCCTGTATCACTGAACCGAAATAACCTTCCGTTCCAGCCATGTCTATCTCATGAGATATAAAATCATTACCCAATGCATTGGAGGGAGATATAGGTCCCACCCATCTTATAATGAATCCTTTCTTATGTGTGCCACATAATCATAAAACATACATCATCGCATAACAAAAAATGGGATTCTTGAAACATCATGACATCATAAATCAATTCATATATGATAAAGGAATTCATAAACATAATTCCATCACAACATAGTCAAACCAATGTAAAAATATGGATAGAAACAGAACCCTTTATTATCTTAGATGGAAAATAATTTTGATAAAACACTTGAATTGAATTCTTGAGGAAAATATCCTTTCTTCTTCAAAAACATTTTTCCTTTCATAACATGTCATACAACTTTAAAATAAAAGAAGTTGATTAAAAATAAACTTGAAAACTTGTAAAGGAAGCTTCTTTGAAGTAATGTTTTAAAAATCCATTCATGCCGTATAATTTAAAAAAAACATTCTTCGTACTTTTGTCGGAAAAGTCAAAATGTACCTCGTACGGAAAAACAAAAAAAGATTCCTTTCATATTCTTTACTAAAAACTCACCTAAGGGTAAAATTGGATTTAAACTATTTCAAGTGGATGGAAACAATATTACATATTGAGGGAACATGGATGTGGATGATAAAATACACCCCAGTAAATACTTACGGATAAACAATCTCGGATAAAAATGAGATTGTGACATTTCCCTTACCTTAGGTCCGATTTGCTTTGTTCGTGTCCGAAGCTCCTGTATAATGGTTTAAATAATGTTATTGACTTATTCCAGAATAATACATATTGATATGAGATCATATATGGTCATATTATTAGCTTCTTGTCAGTAATATTTCATTGTTACTTGTTACTCGGGTCTTTATAACTTTTTGTTCTTATGCGTGTTTTGTCGAATAAATTCTTATTCTTATCTTTAGGTTATAGATAATTCATTTCCAGAATGGTATTAGTGTAGTATATACCATATTCATTCATTCAATTCATTTATATAATCATTATGAAATGAAGATCATGTAGAACGAGTCGCATCACATCGTGGAGACGGTATTCCGTACGTACGCACGAGTGATGATATTGTTCCTATGATCGTGGAATTGTATTGGAGTATATATATATATTATTTCAGTATCAATATTACTTAATAATAATCATATATAGTTACTGATTACACCATTATACCCATCCTTGTAAGGTGATGGTGGAAAATAGATTACACCACGGCGTGGAGACGGTATTCCGTACGTACGCACGCGCAGTGATTTCTTTTTCCGTAGGATGGATAGATGGTGAAATAGGGTTGTTTCATACTTATAATAACATATAAGTATATGAGTGATACTGATTTTATTACTTAATAATGAAACAACCTAAGAAGAAGAAGTGGAAGAAGAAATAAAGATGAAAGAATTGGTAACGGTAATTACCTCTTCTTTGAAGCGCCTCTTTGAGACCTCCTCTTAGGGCACTAAAATTGGTCTTTGAGGAAGACCAGAACCTCTAGGATGTTTCTAGGGAAGTGGAGAAGAGATTTTGGCAGGGGTTGGCCGAGCTTGAGTGCTCAAATTGGTGTGGGGAGGAGGGGGAGGAGGTGCTTTTTTATAAGGGAGGAGAGGGGCACCTTAGGAATATCTCAAAATATTATTTTATATTAAAGTCAAAATCGGTTTATAATGGCTCCAAAGGGTCTTATTTCGAAGATAAGGTGGGGATGGGTCGAAATCCTATCAACCAATAAGATTTATACAAGTTTAGGGTATTATTTTAACCTTATCAATTAGATTTAACTCTAAGTTAAATAATTTAACTTTTACCATGTATTTTTGTTTTCTTTCACTATATGGTTAATAAACTTACTATAACATGCCAAACGAACCCCAAATTGTTTATTATTAATATATATATCCTTATCTAAGTCATTTGGCCGAACCTTATATTTTTAGGAATAAAATAACAATTAATAATATAATATTTGATTTGAAAACTATTTTGTGTCAATTTTGACACTATTTGATATATGATTTTTGTGAAAGTCATAACAGAATTATATGTTCGAACCAAGTTGATTAAATCAACATTAATATATCATAGTAACCTAGAAAATTAGTGGAATTCATAAAAAGTCTTAAATTACATTTATTTTGGTATTTATATTATCAATTATGTCAATATTTCATTAATAAGATAATTACTGCATCATCTGTGTGTCATAAATAAATTAAATTATTTGATGTCTAAAAAATTACAAATAAAATACCATCATGTAGGAAATCTTTTTAGCTTTCTAATGAATATTTACAATCGAATTTATCTTATGTATAACCTCATATTATAAATGATTTACTTATTAAACTTTGATTTTAACTATTTTAACCCTTCTTTAATTAAATTAATAATAAATGTCCTAATCTAATCCAAGTGGACCTAAATGGTCATATTTTATTCCTAAGTTTGTTTTTGGTCGAATTAAACTTGTCCAATGGAATTAGGACATGTGTTAGGGTAATATTAATATCATATTTACCCTTAGTTACCCAATTTACTATTAACCGCGGTAAAAAAAGTAAAAAGTTACTATTCACCAAAAAATTATTTTCATCTCATTGAACCACATTTTAGTCCTTGATATTAACCGTGTCTCTCGGATTTTCGAAATTCCATTCACAGAAGCGGTAAAATTAAGTTTTATGCAAAATTCAGTTTTTAACCTACCACTTAGTGGTTTCACTATTCATCAAAAATTGAAAGTTTTCAGAAAAATACCAAAATTTCACCCTAGGCTAATTTCGATATTCTGAGTCCAAAAATGAAGTCCATTTTGAAAAATAAAATTTATAAAATTTCAAAAAGTGGTTATTACTATTCACAACGGCTAGTTTTAATAGCATATTGTTGTTTAGTGAAACTCGGTATTGCGTACGACGCAAGCTATCGAGGAAGGTCGCGATTGCGTGTAAAGCAAGTCAAGCAAGTGTTGTGTAGAAAAAGATTCCTTTGACAATTTATATAACATAAAAGTCTCGGGTGTTACAACTATATATGTATATATTATGTTAAATAAACTATTTATTTAGTCATGGTTTATGTAAGAACCATGGGTTTGAACTCATATTCATATATTACTTTTTTTTGTCATGTTAATTATAATTATTTCTTTTCTTATAAAAAATAATAAATTAATTATTAAATTATTAAGGAAACCCTCATCCCCACCACAATAAAAACCACCCACACTAACCAATTTTTCTTCACTTTTATAAGTCCTTGTCGCTTACCTAAATTCTTTTCAAATATCTCCCTAATATCCTCCCCAACATCCATATTCCCTTGTAATCCTCAAAATTCATAGTCCACTTCCATTAAGATGCTCTCAAGGAAGAATAAATCAGGAGGTAAATTCTTCTTTTATTATCTTTCATTTTCTTTTCATTTTTTTTGTTCTCTTTTCATTCCATACATATCCTCATCCAAATGGTATGAAAACTAAATTACCATAAATTTAATATAATTTCTTTATTCTAATGGGATAATTTATTATCATATCCCTTTTCTCCTCCTTTTATATGAATGAAATGAAATCACCTTCCAAGATGTGTTAATTTATCACACTCTAGGGTGACATGTAATCATTTTTCAATTACCATCTTAATTTATTGTAATAAAAACATTTGTATGATTTAAAAAACTTATAAAATATTTATTTTATCATATGTGATGTTCTAGAATCATTTTTTCCACATGATGTAAAATAATAATAAAAAACAAGTTAATTTTGAGAAAAAAATTAAAAAAATCCATGATTTTATCATTAATGTTTTATATAACGATTAACCTTCTCCCTAGATAAAAAAATTAATTTTATGACCATTTAATCTTATAGATGTTCAATAATGTCTTATAACATCAATTATTTACAACCATTCTCATCATACATGTTTAAATTAACATGAATATAAGTGAACTGTTCATTAAAAACATGGAAGAAAATGCACCAAAAAAATGAAATTGAACTATATAACTCTTCAAAAAAGACATGAATGAATGTAATAAGGTTACAATAATTTAGTATGTTTAGTATAGGTTCTATAATTATTAATTAATTAACCAAATTTTATTATTCAGGTCGTTATGATCAAGCGAAGAACACTATCACACTTAAGGTAAGAGATCTTCTCTTTCTCACATTTATTCAAGAATCTCCTCTATGCTATTCGTTATTATGCATAATTCCTAATGATGGGGTATGATTTTTTACCTGACCCATACCTCCCTCATGATTTAAAAAATATTATAAACCCATTTCTCTCTCATTAATCCTTCCTATGTATACTTGATACCATGCTCATATTCCTTAAAGGACTCTACATAAACCTTCTATATTCCTTTAGTTTGATCTGTCTATTTTTTACCCAAATAATGTTGACATTTATTTGTATATAAAACTTATACATACAATGTATATTATCCAATATCATGGTTATGTATCTTTCACCCATTCTCTTTTGGGTATATATATATATCTGTGTGTGTTTGTGTGTGTGTTTCTTCATGATTCTCATCTTAATACTTTTCAATAAGCAAACATGTTTCAAAGGAACTTTCCGAATTCTTTCCCATCATCATGTAAACTATATAATATTTTTTAAGCCACCATTATTTTTTTGAAACCACAATTTTTTTATATTAAAAACCATACTAGTTCACTTCTGGTTATATATAAATCATCATTCCCTTTTATGTTTTAAATGACCATTGATATTTTCTTTTAACCACATGAAAATGATTAAATTCTAATGATTCCCAAAAAATATTCTTGCATGTAATTACTAGAAGTTGACATCACATATCATGATTTATTCCAACCATACTCAATGATATTCAACAGAACCTCAAATTCCTTCCCTTAAGGGACACATGAATTATATGTTCACTTGTTTTTCATTATGTCATTATTATGATACCAAATTCTTTCTCTTGGTAACCCATATATTTATGTGTTTGATTATTTATGATTTATTTTATAGAAATTATATTAATGAACAAGTTAAAATTGTTTTTCACAGATAGTGCTCCAACTAATTGGTTGATGATGAGTATCATGAGATGTTTTCTGAAATAGTCAAGGCAGTTATCCTTGGATTGTGCTACCATGTCATACATTCTTGGCGGGTATCCATGGATTGTGCTACCATGTGAAATAGTCTTCATGGTTAACATTGACTTCTCCTCCTCTATGTATAATGGTAATTAAATCACGTAACTCTCCGGATTTTTTTTCTTCCACATTTTTATGATTCAATTTTTATATGAACCCATGATTATATGTTATAAATATATATATTCTATTTTATATCATTATTTCCTGACCTCTACCCCATATGATATAGACTTATTGTTATGTTTTTTCCTTATAAGGATTTTACTCATCCCTTTATTCATGTGATCCCTAGGGTACCCTAGGCAGTTGTAAGGGATGAAAGGATGTTAATAAACTTTTATGATGATTAAATAAAGCGGTTTTTTTATTCCCCTAATTTTAGTTTTATGTACCTTGTCTTCAAAGACACTAGGATTCATGATCATGGGCATGTATTTTGATGTATAATGTTTCTTAAAATACTGTATTGTTTTGTTAAATATTCATGGGTATCTATAGTTGGAATCGGTGGATGGTTTAGATATTTATTGATATTCGGAATAGATCTCTTTAGTAAAAACCTTAGGGATAAGATTAAGTATAAGAAAACATCAATAACTTTTGGTTAGTATAGAGTAAGTGTGTCTGTACCTAGATCTTCATTTCATGTGTGGATCATTATTTCATGATGTTATTTGTGGAAAAGGTTGAATTGAAAAATTTTCATAGTTACATGTTGTGTACATGATTGTTGTATGTATCTGTGTACTGGCCCTGTAACAGCCAAGTCCAAGGCCATGTAGGTGACCTAGAAGACTTTCTAAAGTGGGGGGCACTTGACGCTAGTACACGACGTGTACATTAAATGAACACCTCATGTACATTTATTTTTAATTGATGAATTAGACTGTGGTCGTGTCTTATGTCCAGAAACAAAATCTTCTCCCCTTGTTTCATATTGGAGAGCGACGACCAGATAATGAACATCGATTTCTTCTTATTTCTTCATCTAACATAGGATTGAGATGCCACTGGTTGGATCGGATTCCCACATGTGAGTTCTATATTCTCTTATATCATCTCTTCCTAATATCTCCTCTATCATGAGTTATTGAGGGTTGATTATTTTTAACCTTTTTGTAGATCTACATCGATCTTAGACAATTTAATGGCCCATGTTCAAGAGTTTTCATCGTACAACAACATATTATAAGGTCAGTCCTTTCTTTGATTATATTTGGATTATATATTCTTAATATGATGAATACCCATGTTTGGGGTATTGCGTTTTTTAAATTTTAACCCTATTTAATTCATGTTATTTTTTAGTTGATGGAGAAAGTGTTATTTCTTATACATAATGTTTTATACCTTGATTGATGGATATTTACCATAGTTTGATTGATTATGGCCATCTGGTCTAGAATAACTATTGGTCGTTCTTTGTTTTCTAGGCATCATGTTGTTATAATGTAGTTATTGATTATATTATATGCATGTGATTCACATTGTGAAATTTTGAACAAAGTGAATTGACTGTGATAGCTTCCCGAGGTAGGTTCGTTTATGTATAATTGTTGTTATGTTGACCCAGAGGTATTAACTGTGAGATCTGTAGGGTGTTCATACACCAGAGGGGTTAGAACATGAGAGATGCCATGAGGTTCATTATTAAATGAATGATGGGATATTGGGAATTGACTGTGAGAGATGATAGGGTGTTATTATAAACTATTGTTCCTATACAGAACAATGGGTATTGATTGTGACAGATACTCAGGTGGTCATTTGTAAATTATTAGTGCTATGTGGGAACATAATGGGTTAGACTATGCGAGCTTTCCTATATGGTCATTATTTATTGAATTTATTATATGTTGAACTAGAGGGTCACTCTGTGACAATATTCCAAGAGGGTTTCGTTTAAATTATTGAATGATAGTGATCAATCTGCCAAACTAAAGCACAAACTTGGACATGGTCATAAATGATTGTTTAAATGGAATTTTTAGATGTCTGTTTGAAATATAATACATGTGAATACAAAGAATAGGATAGATCCTATGTTTTCCTTATTCGATGGTTCAAATAATAAATAAATGTAAAGGAATGTAATTGAAAACTTTTGTACTGATTACTTTTGAATACTTCCTAGCTTATTTCTTCATTGCTAAATATTTCCTTCTATATATATAATCACTAACTATTAGGAATAGATCATTTGGTGGTTTATTACTGTGATTCATCTCACACCCTATTTGGGTCATGCTTTTAGACCCAAACAGGTTATATGGTTTTAGGTATAGATAAGGAAAAGCACCCTTCTATATCAGGTACTTGATTGCTATTGGAGCTAGGGAGCAAGGTACCAATCTGAGGCTTGCGATGCTGTTGGAGTTTACTAAATTTTTGTACATAGGTTTCATTATTTTATTTCTATAATTTTTAATTGTTTGGATACTTTCCTAGACACATGTGACATGTATAATTTTAATATATTCTCCATTTCTTATATTTCTATCAAACTTCTGTTGTTTACTTTTGTTGTACATAATTACTACTTCCACTAATGTTTAATATTTTTTAATCCACTATGTATACTCTTCCAAGGAGGGAATATATTCACCACTATAAAACCTTTAAACTCGTTTATATTCTGCATCCTCTTATGTTTGGGGAAATACGATTGAGGTCATGCGACCAACCGAGTACATGGCACCCTTGAGAGGCACCCAGAACCGGGACATTACAAAGTGGTAACAAAGATGTTTTTTCTGCTTTTTCTTACAATATGGATCTTATATATAGGGATAGGAAGGAATATGTAGTCGGTAATAATCTATGCCTAGGAGTATCTTACCCATATATAGGGAAAATGTAATTTACGTCTAATATTTCAATTTTTTTGTTTTTTTAGTTGTTACAGTTGATTTGATTTCACCATTTGGTGACAAACATGTTTTGTGTTATTACTATTTATGTCATGGTGCTTCTATTTCTGTTAAAACCTGACGAGATGAGGGTATTTAATCTTATACATCATATAGGAAGTAACTATAGATCATATTTCATGCATTATTTTCATGAAATTTAGGCATTATTACAGATTACATGCTATTGTGATTGATGTTGGGATATATATTTATATTGTTGTGATAGATGTTGTGATAAAATACTTCCTATTTTGATTGTGTATTGGAGAATGTTATGATATTATTTAGATGTACTCCATAATTTGGTCCCTGAGGTGTTATGGGCCTTCTTGGATCAAAATTTCGAGGATCATGTTTGAACTCCAATTGAATTTTTCAAGTTATGATGTAAAATTGGATACCAAACATTGATTCACAGTGATTATGGGATCCCATGGTTCATAATTTTTCATGCCTTGGACAATATTCTATGTTTTCAGGGGTTATAGAGAAGTTCCAGAGGCTTACTGTCTAGAAACTAAGACAACATTCCTAGTCGTGTTATGAACACATTCCATGTGTTCTTCTATTCTATAAGAAATAACTTTTCTTATGTAAACACTGTGTATTGTATGTAAACACAATTTAGTAATTAACAATTTTATTGACTATGTGAGCAAACACAGGGATGAGAAACATTTAGTATAACATGTTTTTTGTTGACTTTACACACTGTGTTATAAGGAATAGTGTATTTAGTCTTGTGACCAATGACACAGGTGGATGAAACATAGCTTTTACACGTCGTTTCCCTTTTATGAATGTTGTGTAGAGGTGATAGTGTATCTGATTGTGTGACTAATGACACAGGTGGATGGAACATAAGTAGTACACGTCGTGTCAGGGGTGAACTCACTGTGTCATGTTACCCAGGATAAAACTTTGTGGCTCGATCCATGTAGAAGTACTTGGGTTGGGGGAAATTCATGTACACACTATGTATCGGGAGTATCACGTCAGGTGTAAGGGGTGTTACATGACTAGGATTGGAAGAGTTACACACCATGCTAAAAGATTAATAGAACACTTCATGTAGTGTTTATACACATAGTGTAACCCGGTTTTGTAAAATTTGAATGCTTTCTTCTCATGTTCCATTCCTTTACTTCTATGTTTATGTCCTTGATAATCTTGAACTGAGGTGTGGGTTTGACCTTGCAGAGTCATGCCACTGAGATGTCCTACGGTTGTACACCATGTACAGGGGGGTGATCAGAAACATGAAAAGGTAGACCAGGGACTACTAGTAGATCATCCCATCATGCCCATCTTGGCATAAGCTATTATACTTAACACAGGTGCTGATGCACAGTTTCGTAATGGATTTTTGAGGATGTTACAGACTTTTTTATAGAGCATTGTATCTTTCCCCATCTATGGAATAGCTTACACAGGTGTTCCAGTAGCATAATCCTTCAAATTTTTCTTGTTCTGGAGGACCAAAGGTTGTAGAGTCATTGTTGGATGTCATACATTCTATCATTGAGGATCTAGAGTCGCCTCCATAGAGGATAGTGATTCTTGATGCATACATACTATGTGATTCCCCCAAGAGATTGTGTGTTGTTATCTCAATGGCGGGACGTCATCGGGATATAAATTTTGAAGTATTTCATAGGACCATCAAAGATTAATTCTACCCTGAGACGTTGAGGGCCGATCGAGCCTGAGAGTTCATGAATTCAGAGCAGGGAAGTCTTTCAGCGATTAATTACACATCCTGTTTTACATAGATTTACGGCATCTCACCTATACTAAGAAGTTATGAGTTATCATTGTCCATGGAATTCGATGACGGTCTAAGTTAGGACATCTGATTTCAGGTAACTCTGTTCAGTCTGACTATAATTTTAGCTATATTTAACAATTAGTTGATTACCAAGAGAAATATGAAGGATTTGGGATCTGTGAGCTAGGGTGGTTCAGAAACCAAGTCAGGTACTCCTTCAACGGATATAAGAAAGCCCCATAGGGAGCTTTCACTCAATGTTCCTTCATGTAGAAAGGTGATATGCTACCTATGCGAGAAGAGTGGGAATAAAATACTATATTCCAAAAGGTCTCAATCGAGTGCCGATCTTCTGGGTAGATGGACCATGTTCTATGTTTTTTTCAGGTGTTCGCACCATTAGCTACTGATAGGGGTTATGTTACTCCACATTCAGAACCAAGACCAAAAGTTTCTCATCAGTTAGGGAATTAGATATCTTCAGTCCATTCAGGCCGAGAAGGTTTTCATGGCCATAATAGTCTGGCTATAGGTTCTTAGAGATGGTAGGGTGGATCATCTTAGGGTGGCCAGGTAGGGTTGTAGGGCTATAGTACATGTTAAATTTTTTTAATGGACCAAACCTAGAAATAGCAGGATCTCGGACCCACTATGGTTAGTGATACAATTCTAGTTGCCTCAGTTTTAGCTTCTACTATTTTTGATATAGGGTAATTCAATAGTTTTATACCACTTTCCATTTTGGATAAAATTGGTCTCTATATCATTACTTCATAGGATATTATGACACTAGACACTCCGTTATGGATAAGGACAGTTACTATACATTACTGCAAGGAGTTCTCTCTTGAGTTTGGTGGGTGTCCCTTCCTATGGAACATCTATTTCATATATATAATAGGATTCTATGTCATTCTCTAAAATTACTATTTAGTCTCCTTTCAGGCCTTTTTTGACTGCTATCATTGAAGGGTGTGTTTCCAATCACCATAGGGTGGGTCTTTTATACACAAGGGTGAATGGGATGTCGAGGCTAGTAGAGTGGGAACCGAGCATCATGGGTTGTGAGGAATTACAACCCAGACAACTGGTTTATATCTAGATTACTAGGAGACCTCATAGATTATTCCCACTAGTGGTGGATCGTTTTAGATATGGCATCCAAAATAACTTTTCAGTTTTACCTCTTGAGAAGAAGTATATTTCACTATTTATCTTGTGCTAAGAGCAGCCATGGTGTTTATTCCTTCGTATAGGATTGCTACACTAGAGTTAAAACTACTCCGGAAGTATTTATGGGTGTTTTAGGTGAAGGGATTCATCTAACCCAGTACTTATCCTAGGGGTAATCTAGTCCTGTTGGTGAAGAAGGCAGATGGAACACTTAGACATTGTGTGGATTATCAGATGATGAACTAGTTGATGGTCATCAACTGATATCCCTTATTGAAAATTGATGATCTCTTTGATCAGATTCAATAAGATTCGGTGTTCTCAAAGATTGACATGAGATCTGGTATCATTAGTTTCATGTAAGACTATCAGATATACTTCTTACAAATTTTGGAGCAGGAATGGTCTATATGCCTATTTGGTTATGTTGTTTGGTCTCATGAACACGCTGGATGTTTTTATGGAACTGATGAACTGAGTGTTTCATCATTACTTTGATTCTTTTTTGGTGGTCTTTGTGGGAAATATCATTGTGTAATATCACACTCAATAGGACTATAACACCCATCTTCAGACTGTATTGAGTACACTGAGAGATCATCAGTTATATGCCAAGCTCTCAAAATTCCAGTTTTGGATAGACAAGATTTACTTCATGGGTCATGTTATCTTAGAGATATGAGTATTCGTAGACCTAGATAATGTGATAGAAGTAGTTTTCTAGTAGCATCCAATGTACATCTTTTAGGTACATAGTTTTCTATGGCTATATGGTTTCTATAGATTTTTTATACATAACTTGTCATGCTTCGTAACACCACGGACAGACCTAACTATGAAGGGTGAAATGTAATTGTGGATCGATTCCTACAATTTATCCTTTCAGGAACTGAAAGGGATATTTAATTCAGCACTGATACTAAATTTTTCAATGCCGGGAAAGGGTTACACTATATTCTGTGATGCACCAGGTATCGAGTTGGGAGAAGTGACTATGCAGGGGGTTGGAGTCATTGCTTATGGGTCTCAGTAGTTGAGGCCACATTAGAGGAATTACCTGACGCATGATCTCGAGTTAGTTATAGTTATGAATGATTTATGTTGTAATTTAAACTATATTTTTGGAGACTTTGTGGTATTTAATGACAAAAAAAGTCTCAAGTATATATTTACTCAACATGATATGAATATGAGACAACAATGGTGGGTTGAGTACCTTCTGTCTTTTGAAATTGTGCTTGCCTATACACCATGGACAGGAAACCCATTGGATGATGAATTGAGCATGAGGAATTAGATACAAAAAGTTTTGGAGGTAAAATTGATTGGAAACTAATGGCTCTATTCTTTGATATGCATTTTGAAGAGCAATATAGATGGGGGCAATGATTTCATTCTTATATAGTTGTTAAATCTACTCTACTGGATTGAGTGAGATTGAGGCATCTATTAGATTCTAAAGGCCTTATTCTATGGGAGAGTGTGTCAGGAGATGACCCTACTTGTGGGTGTACCAAAGGTGAGGATGAGGTTTTTCATTTTCATGGGTGCATATGGGTATCAGGGGATATACGTGAGGAGATGTTGCGAGATTTTCATTCATCATCATGGGAAGTTCATCGTGGTGTCTCCAAGATGTATTGAGACCTACACCATTAGTATCGGTGGCCAGATATGAAGAGGGATGTAGATGGTTTTATTATGAGATTTTACACTTATCAGCAGGTGAAGGTGGATAATCGGCGACTGATATATATTTTTACAGTAGTTACCCATTCCCGAGTGAAAGTGGAATGATGTCGTGAAGGAATTTGGGATGGGTTTACCAAGGTCACCATGAGAGAATGATGTGGTTTGGGTTGTTTTTTATAGACTCATGAAGGTTAATAATTTCTTTCAGATCAAGGAAACCATCATAATTGTTGATATTGGAAGGCTGTACATCCAAAATATTGTATGCCTACATGGGGTTTTCACTCTATCATTTCATATAGGGATACATTCTTTTCTTCTCATGTCTAGAAGGGACTAGAGAGTGATTTGGGTACATAAGTACTTATGTTTACAACATACAATCCCTTGATAGATGGTGAGTCCGAGAGAACGATTTAAATTTTGGAGGACATGCTTCGAGCCTGCGTCGTAGATTTTAGGGGTTCATGGGAGATACATTTTCCCTTAGTGGTGTATGCCAACAATAACAGTATCTAGGTGATGATTCAGATGGAACCTTAGGAGTCTTTGTATGATGGACCATGTCAATCACCTCCATGTTGGATGGAGGTTGGAGAGGCCTCTTTCATGGGATTTCATCTTGTCCAAGAGTCCACAAATCTGGTGGAGTTGATTCATAAGAGGATGGATACTGCACGGTCTCACAAGAAATCATATGGTGATTGACCTAGATGAACTTCATAGTACGAGGTCAAAGATCATGTTTTCATATGTTTCACGTTGAGGTTAGGACACAGAAGGATTATGAGACTTGGGGATCTTTCACTGAGATATATTGGGAAATTCGAGGTCTGGGATAGTGTCGGGATGGTTTCATATCAGTTATATTTACCTCATAGGTATCGGCCTTTGCACGACCTATTTCATGTTTCTCAATAATGACGTTACTTTTTGGACTTGTCTTACGTTTTTCATCCTAGAGAGGTCGGGTTGGAGGTAGATGAATCCTTTAAGGACTACCTTATTCTGATTATGGATCATAGCACGAAGGTCCTCCATGGAAAATGTGTTCCTCTAGTATAGATTTTATGGTAGCATGGATGAGAACATGATGAGACTTTGGAGAGAGAGGCCGATATACTATCACAGTGGCCATAGTTGTTTAAGGTTTATTCATCTCCATTATTGGAAGGATATTTCAGTGATGAATTTCTTTTTGGTGGGTGTTTTTAAGAACCCAGATAATCATTTTAGGTATGGATCTTTATTTTTGGGTTGTTTTTTGAGGAAAATAAAGAATTGGGAATTTTTTTATGTATGGTCCATGTACTTTTCTGTACATGTCGTGTACCTGGTTGCTGCATGTAGCCATGTACTGTTCGTGTAATGTATGACTACATGGACCTATAGGTGACCAAGAAAACTGCCTAAAGAGGAGGTCAATTGAGGCTAGTACAGGATCTATACATTAAATAAACATGCCATGTATTTTCTTTTTAATTAATGAATCAGAGCACAATTGTGTCTTATATCTAGGAACCACTTCTTCTCCCCTCGACTCATACAAGAGAGTGATGAACAAATGACGAACATAGAGATTATCCTGTTTCATCATCTGACCTCTAATTGAGACACTAATAGTTGTGTTGGATTCCCACTTGTGAGTTCTCTCTTCCCCTAGAGCATCTCATCTTAATTTCTCCTCCATCGTGAATTATTATTGGATGATAGTTTTTACCTATTTCATAGATCTATATAGATCTAGTCCAATTTAAGGGATGATGTTCAAGAGTTTTTATCATACAACATAAAGGTAGGTGGTTTGTGTCATTCATTTATTGTCTTTGGATTATATTTACATAACATTATGAATATCATTGTTTTGGGTATTGTGTGTTTTATATTTTAACCATGTTTAATGCCTTACATGGTTTTTTTGTTTGAGAAAGGTTTATTGAATATACATAAGTTTTTATTCCATTATTAAGGGTGATTTCCCCTTGTTTGACTGATTATGGTTATTTGGTCCAAAACGCATGTTTGGAAAGATTTTTTTCAATTCCTCATGTCATTATGATGTAGTTACTAAAAATATATGATACTAGTGATTCACATTGTGAATGTTGGACCAAGGGGAATTTTCTATGAGATATTTCGAAGGTAGGTCCATTTATATATAATTGGTGTAAATTTTACTCATAGGTATTAACTATGAGATGTGTCGAGTGGTGATTAACTAGAGGGTTTATACCATGATAGATACCCAAATGGTCATTATTAAATGAATTTTGGACAATTGGGCATCGACTACGTAAGGCCCCAGCCTTAAACCTTACTTAAACTTGAGTTATTACAAGATTACACATTGAGGATCTTTTCAGGTTTAGAGTTTTAGAGAATTAGATCATGAAACTTGCATTACATTCCACATTTAAACAAGGTGGTTACATAAAAGACAATATTCATTCTTCCCATCAATGGAAACCTATTTAAAATAAAACACGGATTCATTCTTGACACATCCTTGACACTATCGTCACATCATGTACCTTTCCCTTGACCTGTGAAAAGCATTTCAAAAACTTGGGATGAGCATAAAAAGCTCAGTAAGGGTTATAAAAATATGGAAAGGAAACATGAGTTCATATATACATAATAATGAAATCATACTTTACCCATAAAACATAGGCATATCAAATCATGAATAAATCATAGAAAATATAAGACATAAAGGTAACTTGAGGCATTCATAACATTCTTACGTAGGGAGTAACCCTCTTGGTTACGTTTGGAATACCCATCACAGTATATTCCCTAAATCTCTTCGGAGAAACCTTAACGTTTCACTCCTTCGCGTTACCCAATGCATTGGAGATCTATATCGGGCTCACCCGCCCTTAGTTTATCACAGAACCACCCGTTCTTCATAAAAATGCCCAAGAACCATAACATAATCGTATCACATAAAACATGAATAAAGGAAAGATAACATTTCCACATTACAATCACAATATAACATTTTAGGATATTGAAATAATGAATCCATTCAAAAAGAAACCATTTCCAAAACCATTTAAAACATTTAATAAAGAGATTTTTGAATCAAAGTGTCCCATACCACCTTGAAGCTTTTAACATTTTAAACCATTAATATCCATATAAATAAATCCTTAAAACCATTTTGAAAACATGGATATTAATAAGAACAAATAATTAAAACATTTAAAACGATATTTTGGTTAAAGGGGTTTTACCAATATTAGAGACACTTGAATACAATAATCGAGGAATAACATTTAATCAGAACTTTATAATATCATGAGAATAAAAGGATTCATGATATAATACTCCAAAGGACAGTATATACACCATATAATAGTGAATTGGTGCATAACAATAATGAACCCTCAATAGAAATGTCAAATGTGATGAAATCCCTTATAAAGAAGGTATCCTTAAATTAAGGACAAATAAATCTCAAAAATATGTGTGACAAATATATATACACCCAATATAAGTGGATATTAAATGTAAAACAATAAAAGGTCATTCACACATATTCAATGGATGACATCTTCAATGACTACAAGTTGAACCCAAAGAAATCGAAATTGGGTTAAAACGTTCCCTTGACAGCCTAACGGAATCACATCAAAATGAGTTGATCAGAGATAAAAAGTGTATCTCATCACTTGGACATAAAATTTACATCAATAAGGATGTATGATAACATATCCCAACATAAAAATATGTAAATTAAAATACCCAATAAAAGAAGTCTTTTAAAAAAGAGGAGGGTGAAAGGTTCCCTTACCGACTTGGGTATCTTTCAAAACATACACCCCAAGAAAGAAAGACAATAGGTCATTGATGTAAATACTCATAAACGAAATTATATTACACAAATAGTAGAATAATGGGCAGTACATACACCACTCAATGGAATTTGTGGAAAATGTAGCATAAATCTCACGGGAATAAAAGTGAGATGAAAAATCCCTTACGAAAACTTGGCAGCCTAACGGTGCCACATAAAACTTCCGAATATGGATTGATGAGATCAAATAGAGTATCCCATCATATTACAATAGAATTTACAGCAAGTGGAATATAAAAGAAAATCCCCCAACATTGCAAGGAGGAGTTTAAAAGAAGTGACATAAAGGAGAGTACTTAAAAAGAAAGAGAGAGGTTAGATCTCTTACGAAAGTTCGGCAGCCTAACGGCGCCACTCAAAACTTCCAAAATGGATTGATGAGAGAGAATAGGGTCTCTCATCACATGAACATAAAAATTACAGTAAATGTAATATAAAAGAACATCCCAATCATAAGAAAGATGAGCTTAAAATAAATGACATAAAAGAGTGTACTTAAAAAGAAAGAGAGTTGTAGGATCCCTTACCTCGGGTCCGACTTGACTCGATCGTTCTTTAATCTCCTGAATAATAAACTTGAGTTAATTTATAATTCCTTAAGAACCCTTTTTCAAGTTCATTATTACTTTTATACCACTTATTACCATGTCATAAACATTATGTAATCATTTAAGTTAATAATATTTGTTTTGCCGATATTTGGTTCTTAAGTCGAAAGTGGTCTTCTTACAATTACATGTTGTTCGTGGGGCCAAATGTTAATTATATCCAGAATTGTATTCATTATGTAGATATCATATATGTCATATATATCCAGTACATGCATGCATTACATAATCATTTAGAGGTAGGAAATGAAATGCACCGTTCATGGAGACGGTAAGCCGTACGTACGCATGAAGGCTACTTTCATTTCTATTTCGTATTTTATAGAATGGAATAATAATGATATAAAGGTATATTATAATTCCAGTATAATATCATATATAATATCATATTTCCATCCTTTATACATCCCACATATGGTTTTTAACGAATCAAATCACTTTGAGGGGGCGGTAGTCCGCACTTCCTTAAATGAAGATATCGCGTATACCCATAATGGAAGCCATAAAAGTAAGAAAAAAAATGAAAAATACAGAAGCATAAATAAAACATAAACATATTATATATCATATATAAAAATAGTGACATCATAATGGCCACCTTTGTAGGTGTTAAATGATTATTGAACAATCATCGTTTCAGGAGGCAGAATTTCACCATCCACAGAAACCGTATGTTCTTTAACCATTTGGTGTAGTTGTGTGAGAGTGTAGCTCAAATAAATCTTAAAACAACATCCTAGTATATTTAAGATATTGGTGTTGTTACAAAAGAAGTAAATAAAAAGAGTTTAGGGGGTTGGAGAAGCAAAATAAAACAAATGAACATGAGAGAATGAATTGCCTTTAAAAGTGTAACTCCTTTTGATTTAAGCCTAAAGGCTTCCTTTGAAAGGATTCTGCCCAAAGGGAATCCTCTAGGATGAGGAGAGGGATGTGTAGAGCGTAAATGGGCAGGGGTTGGCCGAGCCAAAGGCTTGAGGAGTGTGTTAAATGAGGTAGAGGTGGGGGCCTTTTATAAGAGGAGAGGAGGGGTACTTTTGGAAAGTAAAGAAATATTACTTTATTTGAAAATGTGTTTCGGTTTTAAAAGGTCCCACATTGATATGATTCGTGGATAAGGTGATAAGGCTTCGAAATCCACTCATCCAATAAGTTTTGGACATGTGTAGTTCATAGATTTTACATTATCTTTCCATTTTATTTAAATCGTCAAATAATGATGTCATCGCTGCATCATTATTATGTCATAAATAATTTAATTTATTTAATGTCTAAAAATTATAAAAAAAATACTATGATGTAGGAAATCTTTTTATCTTTCCAATTAATATTTATAATCAAAAGGGTGACTTTTATAACCCCACTTAAAAATTGTTTTAGTAAAACATATCATGTTTGTGTCAATTTTACTTTTACATTAAATAAAATGTTATTTATGTCATTTCCCAACCAAAGTGGATCCATGGGGTCCCCAAGTTGACCCATGGATTTTATTGGTCGGCCATGATACAACCAATGAGGTTAAGATATGTGTCAAGCTCATCTCATTTTATTAAAGCATTATTTTTACCTTAAACTACACTAATTACCACTAATCGCGATTAAAAACTTAATAAGTTACTATTCACCAAAAAATTATTTTAATCTCATTGAACCACATTTTACTTCTTAATGACAACCATGTATGTCGGATTTTTGAAAATCAAAACACAATGATGGCAAAATTTCATTTAAACGGAAAATCAGTTTTTATAAGTACCACTTAGTGGTTTCACTATTCATCAAAAATTGAAGTTTTTCAGAAAAATCCCAAAAATTCACCCTAAGCTATATTTGATATTCTGAATTCAAAAATGAAGTCTATTTTACAAAATTCAAAACATATAAGTCACATTAATTAATTTAATAATTAATTCCCGCTGTCAGAGCAAATAGCGTGTTTTTATGAAACAATAAGTATCAAAAGATTGACACTGGTTTAAATCTGATTTCAAAGTGAAATTGATTCCAACGACCACTATTGGATTTAATGGTAAAAATATTTTCTAATTTCACTTTAAAACCAATTCAAAATATAATCTAATCATATAAATAAATTAGATTAAAAAGTGGTTTTGAATTAAAATACAACATTTTACACTATTCATTAAAAAAAATGAACTTTATCGGAAAGATACCAAAAATTTACACAAAGTAAATTTTCATGTCCCGATTCTTAATAAGAGTTTTATTTGGTCCAAAAGAATGTTTAAGAGTGAACAAAACTATATTTAATGACGGTTCGTCATCAAAAGGTGATAAGTGAACCTTTTAGTAAAAACTAGGGCATATACGCCTAAAATTGAATTCTTTCCGTATTTTAAGCCTTTATCTTTTATTGTATAAATGTAAAAACATTTAAAAAACATATATAATCATATTTTAGTTATTTCTATCCATTCCCTCCAATACAACGGCTACATGTTAACTATCATTTGAAATAATATTATTTTATTATTAGAGTGCAACGTAAGATTCCCAAGAAACTCGTTGTTGCGTGTTGGGTACGCCATCGAGCATAGAGTCCCCTTTAAAGTCATATTAATATTTTATTCACAAATATGGATAAATATGAAAATTTCATATTCATTATTTACCTGGGGTGTTACATCCTTCCCCCCTTTTGGGAATTGCATCCTCGCAATTTTAAAATTGCGCTTGGAAACATCCTTGAAAGTCCCACATCGGAACAAAAGTCGGTAAAACAAACACTTTAAAATAAAGAAAGATAAGTACAAAGGTCACCCGAGTTAACCCATACTAGGATTCCAAGTATGAAAATATGGACATGGAGGAAAAAAACAAAGGGTCATGTTCTGGTGGAGAGTGATAGAAAACATGTTTAGGAGAAAGTTAACCACGAGAAAATCACAAACTTGTGATGGGTTAAACGGTCTTCGATTCCCCAGTAGGAAAAGTTAATAGACAACATTTTTGTTTTAAGTTACTTTTTATTGAGGAATTTATTCATAAGGAAACATAATCACTTATCATATTGACTTTCAACCTTTATTAGATTCCTTACACAAACTCATATTTTCTCCAAAAGACGAGTATTTAGGAAGACTTGTTCACATTAAGAGTATTATAATCAACTTCTAGAGAATCACCTAATCCACAAAATAGAACTATATACTTCCCATGTCTTTAGACTTTAACCAAATCCAAAACCAAAAAGGCTAGTACAAGATCAGATAATCCAAAAAAGGATAACCCTTTATAAAAAGAAAATCTATTCTTAATCTCCAAAATTTGTCCAACAAAACCCAAAGTTCAACGAGGACCATTCTATAATCAATTTGTCCATAAAATTCTTCAATGTAAACCAATATAAGATTGAAACCCAAATATTTGAAGGATTTAGTCGCATAGTCTTCCAAGATAAATCGTAACATTTATCTCCAAACAATATCAGTTGCTCCTAAAGTCTCGTTTTGAAAAGTAATTAACCTAATCACATATCCTCCATGATAGGTTAATCATTTTCATAAATAACCCAAAATCAACTTACTCTTAATTCATAAAATCATATAACTAGAATGAATCAGTCAAACTAACCAGGGACTTCACGTAGTCCAGTGGTAAGCGATAAATACCAGTCGCACATTGGTTGTGGGTTCGATTCCCGCAGCTTTGTCCGACGCGACGGGATGTCACACGGTCTACGTGTTTTCCTTTTTCCAAAACTATATAATTATTAAAACATTCCCCAAAATGAGATAAAATCTTCAAGAATAATCATAACATATTTTAACCTCAAGTTTATCTCATTCCTTTCATTTTCCATCATATCATAGAGTAACCCATAATTACCTAAAAATTAAGTATCATATAAACCCTAATGGTTACCTTAATAATTATTACCTGAATTTCCACATCGAATTGGCTATCTCGTACCTGATGCATTAGAGAACTCACCAAGGTTGAAGTGGTTGATCATGACTCCTTGATATTTGGTTTAGAACAACCACGAGTTTCCTCATTGAATCCTCCATTTTATCTAGTATCTTAATCAGAGAACCACCACAGTTTCCTTCAAACCTGTTGTCTCTTTGGTGCCTGCTAGATCCATCCATTCACTAAAAATAGAAATGTCAGTGTGAGTATATCAACAAAAACATCATGTACTAATGAGTAAGATAGAAAATAAGATATACTTACTCATTCACTTTATCTAAAACTAATACTCTTTCTGAAATCCTAACCATTATGGTAATTGTCAATTATGCTTAAAGAATACCCTAACCTGTAAAGTTATCTAAACCGACCTTTGATACCAACTGTAAGGCCCCAGCCTTAAACCTTACTTAAACTTGAGTTATTACAAGATTAAACATTGAGGATCTTTTCAGGTTTAGAGTTTTAGAGAATTAGATCATGAAACTTGCATTACATTCCACATTTAAACAAGGTGGTTACATAAAAGACAATATTCATTCTTCCCATCAATGGAAACCTATTTAAAATAAAACACGGATTCATTCTTGACACATCCTTGACACTATCGTCACATCATGTACATTTCCCTTGACCTGTGAAAAGCATTTCAAAAACCTGGGATGAGCATAAAAAGCTCAGTAAGGGTTATAAAAATATGGAAAGGAAACATGAGTTCATATATACATAAGAATGAAATCATACTTTACCCATAAAACATAGGCATATAAAATCATGAATAAATCATAGAAAATATAATACATAAAGGTAACTTGAGGCATTCATAACATTCTTACGTAGGGAGTAACCCTCTTGGTTACGTTTGGAATACCCATCACAGTATATTCCCTAAATCTCTTCGGAGAAACCTTAACGTTTCACTCCTTCACGTTACCCAATGCATTGGAGAGCTATATCGGGCTCACCCGCCCTTAGTTTATCACGGAACCACCCGTTCTTCATAACAATGCCCAAGAACCATAACATAATCGTATCACATAAAATATGAATAAAGGAAAGATAACATTTCCACATTACAATCACAATATAACATTTTAGGATATTGAAATAATGAATCCATTCAAAAAGAAACCATTTCCAAAACCATTTAAAACATTTAATAAAGAGATTTTTGAATCAAAGTGTCCCATACCACCTTGAAGCTTTTAACATTTTAAACCATTAATATCCATATAAATAAATCCTTAAAACCATTTTGAAAACATGGATATTAATAAGAACAAATAATTAAAACATTTAAAATGATATTTTGGTTAAAGGGGTTTTACCAAAATTAGAGACACTTGAATACAATAATAGAGGAATAACATTTAGTCAGAACTTTATAATATCATGAGAATAAAAGGATTCAAGATATAATACTCCAAAGGACAGTATATACACCATATAAGAGTGAATTGGTGCATAACAATAATGAACCCTCAACAGAAATGTCAAATGTGATGAAATCCCTTATAAAGAAGGTATCCTTAAATTAAGGACAAATAAATCTCAAAAATATGTGTGACAAATATATATACACCCAATATAAGTGGATATTAAATGTAAAATAATAAAAGGTCATTCACACATATTCAATGGATGACATCTTCAATGACTACAAGTTGAACCCAAAGAAATCGAAATTGGGTTAAAACGTTCCCTTGACAGCCTAACGGCATAACATCAAAATGAGTTGATGAGAGATAAAAAGTGTATCTCATCACTTGGACATAAAATTTACATCAATAAGGATGTATGAGAACATATCCCAACATAAAAATATGTAAATTAAAATACCCAATAAAAGAAGTCTTTTAAAAAAGAGGAGGGTGAAAGGTTCCCTTACCGACTTGGGTATCTTTCAAAACATACACCCCAAGAAAGAAAGACAATAGGTCATTGATGTAAATACTCATAAACGAAATTATATTACACAAAGAGTAGAATAATGGGAATTACATACACCACTCAATGGAATTTGTGGAAAATGTAGCATAAATCTCACGGGAATAAAAGTGAGATGAAAAATCCCTTACGAAAACTCGGCAGCCTAACGGTGCCACATAAAACTTCCGAATATGGATTGATGAGATCAAATAGAGTATCCCATCATATTACAATAGAATTTACAGAAAGTGGAATATAAAAGAAAATCCCCCAACATTGCAAGGAGGAGTTTAAAAGAAGTGACATAAAGGAGAGTACTTAAAAAGAAAGAGAGAGGTTAGATCTGTTACGAAAGTTCGGCAGCCTAACGGCGCCACTCAAAACTTCCAAAATGGATTGATGAGAGAGAATAGGGTCTCTCATCACATGAACATAAAAATTACAGTAAATGTAATATAAAATAACATCCCAATCATAAGAAAGATGAGCTTAAAATAAATGACATAAAAGAGTGTACTTAAAAAGAAAGAGAGTTGTAGGATCCCTTACCTCGGGTCCGACTTGACTCGATCGTTCTTTAATCTCCTGAATAATGAACTTGAGTTAATTTATAATTCCTTAAGAACCCTTTTTCAAGTTCATTATTACTTTTATACCACTTATTACCATGTCATAAACATTATGTAATCATTTAAGTTAATAATATTTGTTTTGCCGATATTTGGTTCTTAAGTCGAAAGTGGTCTTCTTACAATTACATGTTGTTCGTGTGGAAAAATGTTTATTATATCCAGAATTGTATTCATTATGTAGATATCATATATGTAATATATATCCAGTACATGCATGCATTACATAATCATTTAGAGGTAGGAAATGAAATGCATCGTTCATGGTGACGGTAAGCCGTACGTACGCATGAACGCTACTTTCATTTCTATTTCGTATTTTATAGAATGGAATAATAATGATATAAAGGTATATTATAATTCCAGTATAATATCATATATAATATCATATTTCCATCCTTTATACATCCCACATATGGTTTTTAACGAATCAAATCACTTTGAGGGGGCGGTAGTCCGCACTTCCTTAAATAAAGATATCGCGTATACCCATAATGGAATCCATAAAGGTAAGAAAAAAAATGAAAAATACAGAAGCATAAATAAAACATAAACATATTATATATTATATATAAAAATAGTGACATCATAATGGCCACCTTTGAAGGTGTTAAATGAGTATTGAACAATCATCGTTTCGGGAGGCAGAATTTCACCATCCACAGAAACCGTATGTTCTTTAACCATTTGGTGTAGTTGTGTGAGAGTGTAGCTCTAATAAATCTTATAAAAAAATCCTAGTATATTGAAGATATTGTTTTTGTTACAAAAGAAGTAAATAAATAGAGTTTCGGGGGTTGGAGAAGCAAAATAAAACAAATGAACATGAGAGAATGAATTACCTTTAAAAGTGTAACTCCTTTTGATTTAAGCCTAAAGTCTTCCTTTGAAAGGATTCTGCCCAAAGGGAATCCTCTAGGATGAGTAGAGGGATGTGGAGAGATTAAATGGGCAGGGGTTGGCCGAGCCAAAGGCTTGAGGAGTGTGTTAAATGAGGTAGAGGTGGGGGCCTTTTATAAGAGGAGAGGAGGGGTACTTTTGGAAAGTAAAGAAATATTACTTTATTTGAAAATGTGTTTCGGTTTTAAAAGGTCTCACATTGATATGACTCGTGGATAAGGTGATAAGGCTTCAAAATCCACTCATCCAATAAGTTTTGGACATGTTTAGTTCATATATTTTACATTATCCTTCCATTTTATTTAAATCGTCAAATAATGATGTCATCGCTGCATCATTATTATATCATAAATAATTTAATTTATTTAATGTCTAAAAATTATAAAAAAAATACTATGATGTAGGAAATCTTTTTATCTTTCCAATTAATATTTATAATCAAAAGGGTGACTTTTATAACCCCACTTAAAAATTTGTTTAGTAAAACATATCATGTTTGTGTCAATTTTACTTTTACATTAAATAAAATGTTATTTATGTCATTTCTCAACCAAAGTGGATCCATGGGGTCCCCAAGTTGACCCATGGATTTTCTTGGTCGGCCATGATACAACCAATGAGGGTAAGAAATGTGTCAAGCTCATCTCATTTTATTAAAGCATTATTTTTACCTTAAACTACACTAATTACCACTAATCGCGATTAAAAACTTAATAAGTTACTATTCACCAAAAAATTATTTTAATCTCATTGAACCACATTTTACTTCTTAATGACAACCATGTATGTTGGATTTTTGAAAATCAAAACACAATGATGGCAAAATTTCATTTAAACGGAAAATCAGTTTTTATAAGTACCACTTAGTGGTTTCACTATTCATCAAAAATTGAAGTTTTTCAGAAAAATCCCAAAAATTCACCCTAAGCTATATTTGATATTCTGAATTCAAAAATGAAGTCTATTTTACAAAATTAAAAACATTTAAGTCACATTAATTAATTTAATAATTAATTCCCGTTGTCAGAGCAAATAGCGTGTTTTTATGAAACAATAAGTATCAAAAGATTGACACTGGTTTAAGTCTGATTTCAAAGTGAAATTGATTCCAACGACCACTATTGGATTTAATGGTAAAAATATTTTCTAATTTCACTTTAAAACCAATTCAAAATATAATCTAATCATATAAATAAATTAGATTAAAAAGTGGTTTTGAATTAAAATACAACATTTTACACTATTCATTAAAAAAATGAACTTTATCGGAAAGATACCAAAAATTTACACAAAGTAAATTTTGATGTCCCGATTCTTAATAAGAGTTTTATTTGGTCCAAAATAATGTTTAAGAGTGAACAAAACTATATTTAATTATGGTTCTTCATCAAAAGGTGATAAGTGAACCTTTTAGTGAAAACTAGGGCATATACGCCTAAAATTGAATTCTTTCCGTATTTTAAGCCTTTATCTTTTATTGTATAAATGTAAAAACATTTAAAAAACATATATAATCATATTTTAGTTATTTCTATCCATTCCCGCCAATACAACGGCTACATGTTAACTATCATTTGAAATAATATTATTTTATTATTAGAGTGCAACGTAAGATTCCCAAGAAACTCGTTGTTGCGTGTTGGGTACGCCATCGAGCATAGAGTCCCCTTTAAAGTCATATTAATATTTTATTCACAAATATGGATAAATATGAAAATTTCATATTCATTATTTACCTAGGGTGTTACAGACTATGAGAGATGAAAGGGGGTCATTATAATTTATTGTTATTATGCAGACCAAGGGGGTATTGATCGTGAGAGCTACCCAGTTTTTCATTTGTGAATGATTAGCGCTATGTGGGGCCAAAATGGGTTAGACAGTTGGGAATTTCTAAAAGATAATTATTTATTGAATTTATTATAAGTTGAATTAGAGGTTTCATACTGTGAGAACATTTCCATATATTTTCTTTTAAATTATTTAATAATTGTGATGAGTCTTCCAAGACAAAGAACAATCTTTGACTCGGTCTAACATGATTGCATAGATGGAATTCTGAGACGCGAATTTATTATATTATACAAGGGGATACATATCATAGGATAGATCCTAAGATATCATTATTCATAATTTTAAATAATTAATTAATGTAAATGAATGTCATTGAAAACTATAGGATTATTTTCTTTTGAGTTCTTCCAAGATTATTGCTTCATTTTTTGAATATTTCCTACTATAAATATATTCACTTCCTATTGGGAAAAGATCATTTAGTGGTTTCCAATTGGGATTCATCTCACACCCAATTTGGGTTATTATTTTATACTCAAAGAGATTATATGGTTGCAGGTATAGATAAGGGAAAGTGACCTTCTACATTAGGTACTTGATTGCTATTAGAGCTGGAGACCATGGGACCAAGATGAGTCTTGTGATGCTGTTGGAGTTTACTGTACTTCTGTACATGGGTTTCGGTGTTGTATTTACGACATTGTGACTTGTTTGGATTAATTCCTAGACACATGTGACATGAATCACTTATATATGTATTCGATAATTATTATATTTCTATCAATCATCCTATGTTTACTTTTGTTTAATTTATTAATACTTTTGCTATTGTTTAATATTTTTTATTTTGTTGTGTAAAATCTTCAAATGAAGGAATATTTTCCCTACTATCGGACTGTGGGACTCATTTCTAGTCAGGAGCCTCTGGTGTTTGGGGAAATGTGCTTAAGGTCATATGACCAATCGGGTACGGGGCACCCTTGGGAATCACCCTTAACCGGGATGCTACAAAGAAATTTATCAATAAAATACATACCTTTATGGATAAAAATATGTAGGTGTGTATCTGGAATATATGTATCAAGGGGTAAAACCTGAAAACACAACTTCAATCTAGACTAGAATAGGAACGATTTCAAGAAAATGGTCATTGCTGCACTCTTGGCTTGAAGCTCCTAGGGGATATACTTTGGTAAATTAATGATCTTAGTAAAAACCATTATTAAGGGATTAAAAATTACCATAAGAATATAAGTTAAGAAATTGATCAAGGATAACATATATTTAATCCCAGGGAATCCAAATTTAGGATATACTTATCTTTTACAATTTTATCCTTTTATTTTCAATTTATCATTTTCATGCTGAATAGATAAGTATTAAAGCCTTCTAATTGTACGTTATTTTTATTAGATAATAGATGGAAATAGAAGAACATGTTACAAAAATCATTGTGATAGGTAATGTTAATATTTTTCTAATGATATTCCAAATCTGATTGGAGTAGGCTCTCAAAACTTCATGATAGTACTTTCCCATGTGGCTCATGAAATGAATAATAACATGAATAGTGTGGAATAACCTCCACATCTAATGAAAGGGAAAGATTCTATAGAATCATTTATGTGTAAAATGACTCCCATGTTTAGTGTATATTCTAAAACCATAATTTAGAAAAATTGGATTAACTCTCTTAAAAAGATATTATCTATACACAATTACATAGAAGAAGAGATCGTATGCTGGTGGTTTTTCATTTTAATGGGGATAGTAATCATTGGTGGAAAATGTTCAAGAATAAAAATCCCTGTAAGGAAATTTATTCAATGGATTGGGAGAAATTAAAAGGAATGTTTTTCCATAAATGTTTTCCCAAAATACACCATATCAAGATGTGAAGATATTTACTTGGACTCAAGCAAATGATTATT
This sequence comes from Viscum album, assembly GCA_963277665.1. NCBI lineage: Eukaryota > Viridiplantae > Streptophyta > Magnoliopsida > Santalales > Viscaceae > Viscum > Viscum album. The sequence continues at coordinate 1,873,889,753 of OY728137.1, read as the reverse complement.
GGGCCAGTTGGTGTGTATGAAGAAAAAGTTACAGGCCTTGGAAGGTATTCCTCTTGCTTTTTCATTAACACTGAAAGAAAGTAGGATCATTTATTTAGTTGACTAAATATGAGTCTATGATGAGAATTGGATATTTGAGACATCAATAAATATAAAGAGATTGTATAATGTTCCTGTAAGGATGAAATAGATATTAGAGACTCATAGTTATATCATGGGCCTAGAGATGACAAGAGGAAAATTGAATCAAATGTCGAATATTCCACACAAAAAATTCTATGATGGAATGATTCATGACCATCCCACATGTAACAATTGTGGGATGAAGCATCCTATGAACTATCTAAAGGAAACCAGGAATATTTTCAAATGTGGAAACATGGGACATCTAGAAAATACTTTCCCAAGGGATATAAATATTCCTGCTGATTTGGAAGATAAACAGAAGATTCAGATCAAAACTCAGTGTATACTACAGTTATTAAACCACAAGGATCATGGGAAATTTCGAAAAATTACTAAAAGTAAAGGGTTGTTAGAGGAAATCATCAAAAGCATCCAAGGAAACAAGGAAGGGATTATGATATCACTACTTCTGAGGTGAATCCGAACAACAATTTGGTAAAGGGTACACTATTAATTCATTCATGAAAAGAGAATGTACTATTTTATTTTTGTTCCATGAATTCATTCATATCTTACATATTTAGTAAAACTATTCAAACACCTCATTAAAATATAGAGGATAAGTTATTTTGGAGAACAACAAATGGGGAATTTATTTCATATATGGTTTATAAATCCTCTGTGGTTAAAATTTGTGGACTAAACATCCCATAAAATCATTTCATAAATTGTTTAGTGGAGTTAGATTTTATCTTCATCACGGATTATATATCTTTATACAAATCCAAAATCAACTGTCCAGAAAGGGACATCACTCTTCACATCCCGAATCCACCTATTATTTAAAAGTGTAAGGAGGGATATGAATCTTTATTAGTATTATCATATCAAGTGTGGATATTTCTCCCTTATGAGCAAACATATCTTTCCAAAATGATGAAGACAGTAGAGACAATCTCTCTCAAATATATGCCTATCGTGAGGGATTACACTGATGTATTCCATGAAGAGTTCCCTCATCTTCCTACTGATTGGGAGGTTGAGTTATCAATTAAACTCATTCATATATCTCATCAAATATCAATACACCTTATAGAATGGCCACTTTATAATTTTAATATATTAATAAGTAGTGATAGAAGAATTTTGAAAAGGTTTTTATATGCCCAAGTGCTTCACCATGGGGTGGACCAGTCCTCTTCATCAAGAAGAAGGATGGATCAATGTGCCTCTGTATTGATGATTATGGTATCAAAAAAATTAGCATAAATATAATTATCCCCCTCCACTAATAGATAAACTATTTAATCATCTTCATGGGGCCATTTATTTTTTTTAGGTGGACCATCAGACAGGATATCACCAATTATTGGTGAGGAAGGAAGATTTTCGAAAAACACCCTTTTGAACGATGTATGGACACTATCAATTCATTGGGATGAACTTATAACTCCCTAATGATCTAGAAATTTTCATGGATTCAATGAATATAGTATTTAGAGATAACTTCAAATAATTTGTGGTAGTATTTATTGATGTTATTCACATAACTCATAGATAAAAGAGAAACATGAAAAAGAAATTAATACCGTGCGGAAGATGTTTTGAAGTAGAAGCCATATGTAATGTAAATGTGAGTTTTGGATGGAATAAGTATAATTATTGTGGCATGTTTTCACCAGTAAAGGGATATCTATAATTGTTTCCAAGAAAAATACAATTGAATAGTGGTCCATGCCATCATCTATAACGGATATCCATGGATTCCTTGGTCTAACTAGGTAGTGTCGATGATTTTTTATAAAATTTTCATGATTTTTAAAGCCAATGTCCAAGATAACATGGAAGGGAATATTTTTTATGGACACAAGAATATGAATACTGTTTTAAATAGTTGAGAAGAAACTTATTACTCTCACACTCCCAATAGGTGGAGAACACTTTGTGGTTTACAAAGATGCTTCAAAGAATGTCTTGGTCTGTGTGATGATGGGGAATGAAAAAGTTATATACTATGACTTATGGAATATTAAAATTCATGAGTAATCCTATCCCATGATTTATATAGAGTTACATGTTGTGATCATTTTGTTAAAAATCACGCCGAATTATATCTATGGGGAGATGTGTGAGATATACACAAATCACATGAGTCTTAAATATATATTCACTCAGAAGGTTCTAAATATGCGTCATCAAAGATGGTTAGAGATCATCAAGAATTATAAATTCTTAATCCAATAGTATCCCGGTAAAGAAAATAAGATTGTAGATTCTTTATGTTGAATGGATCATGCATCATTACCAATGATGAGAATTGAAAAGTATCCAATATTCCTAGATTTTCAAATAATGTGCATGGGAATAATTTTGGTATGAACATCATCAATCCTTTATCAAATGATTACTCATCCCACACTCATAGGGAAAAAAAGGGTTCTCAAAGAAATGATGTGGAAATTATAAAAAGGGTGGGAGCCATTAGAAATGGGAAATCCTCTAAGTTCATGATTGATGAGGAAGGAGTTGTAAAATTTGGGTCATGGTTATGAGTACCATCTAATCCATAGATAAAGATGGAGAATCTAAATGACACAGATAGCTAAACATTTTTTATCCACCAAAGGATCACAAATATGTATCGAGATCTCTGATAAAACAATTGGCGGGACAATATGAAGAAGGATATTTTTAAATATACATCAATGTGCCAGGTATGTCAACAAGTGAAGGATGAAAGAAAAAAGTCTAAGGGGATGGCGAAACCACTACCCATACTAACATGGATGTGTGATAAAATTTAAATATACTTTCTCGCTAGATTCCCAAGGACATAAAATTGAAACACGGCTATATGGGACATTGTGGATCATCTTACGAAGACATCACACTATAAAGAAATTCGAGAGGACATCGCATTGGATCAACTTGTAAAGAAATAAATAAAATAAGTGGAAAGGATACTTGAAGTACCACTATATATTGTATCTGATTGAGTCCCATGATTCAAATTGTTGTTCTAGAAAATCATCCAACATTCTCTTAGCACTGAACTGAAATTTAGTATCGTCTATCATCCTCTAATTGATAATTAATCTTAGTGAACTATTTAGACATTGGAAGACATGTTGGGAGAAATTTTTATGTACATCATAGGATAATGTGAACAGAATATTCCATTGGTGTTATTATACTAAAATAATAGTTTCCAATTGAGAATTTTAATGGAACCATACAAATTTATTTATAGGAAAATGTTTAGAACATCTGGATGATGGGATGAAGTCGGTGACCATATGATGAATGGCCCTGAAATGGCGGAGAAGGTCAAAACCATTTAGTAGCATGTCAATGTTTCCCAATGTTGACAAAATATTTATGAAAGAAATTTTCAATGAGACCATGAGATAAATATTGGGGACATGTAATTATTTTACATATATCCATGGAAGAAGGTGATGAGGATTGTGAAGAAAATACAACTAAGAACCAGATACATCTACTCCATAGAGATTCTTGATCATGTCAGGGTTGTGTCCTATTAACTGGAACTTCCACTTACCATTTCTAAAGAACATTATGTCTTCTATGTATCTCTCTTAATAATGTACATACTATATCCTTCACATGTTCTGTCTTCAAAGGTGGTACATTTGGAGAATGATATTTCATAAAAGGAGTGCCTAGTGAAGATCTTGAATCATAGAGATGAAGATCTACACAAGAAGACTACTCACCTGGTCATGGTATTATTATGGAACCATAAGTATGAAGATGCAACATGGTAATTATAGGGATTAATGTAGGAGAGGTACCTACATATATTAACAACGTAGAATATAAAATGAAATTTCAAGGGTGAAAATTCATAAGTGGGAATAATGTAATGACCTGATATTTTATAAATGAATTTTCCCTCTTATAATTATGTCTTATATTAAAACAACCGAATATTATATATAAAACACAATTCAAACCTTATGAATTATGAATGAGTGAAATAAAGGGTATCTCTAGAAGTTAGGGAACATATACTGATGAAATTGAAACTTGGCGTTTGAAATAGAAATGTTAATCTTATGAACAATGCACTGGCCAATGTAAAAGTAAAGTCACCAAATAAGATACAAATATAATTTATTTATCTTATAAGTGAAAATATTGTGTAACTATATAATAGTCTAAGTAAATAAATATTTTACAAATTATTGATTATGTGTTGGTATTTTTATAAATCATAAATATTTTATTAATATTTTATGATTAATTAAATAGTTTAAATTTGAATATTTTCTCATAAAATGTATTCATAAATTAATATTTTGATGTCTTATTATTACAATATTATTTTATGTGACCTTATGTAATTTTTCAATGTTTCAAAAAATCAGTTTTAATTTTAAAATTTTTATTTTTTAAGTAAATTATGATTTTAATGAAAAATTAAATTATTCTTTACTAGATATTTATTTAAAAAAAATAGATTTCATTATTTGAATACAACATGTCAAAAAAATTAGAGTGAATTTTTGGGATTTTTCTAAAATACCTGAATTATTGGTGAATATTAAAATATTGTAATTTACTATATATATAGATTATATGTTAAATAAACAATTTATTGAGTAATGGATGATATTAGCACCTTATGATATAAATCACATGAAAATATTACTGTTTTTGGTCACAAAATGCATTACTATTTCATTACATATGGAAAAAATAATCAACTAATGATAAAAATATTAAAGAACCCCCCCCCCCCCACCACTATAAAAGCCAACCATAGTCCCCTCTTCTCCTCACTCCATCAAGCATTTATCATTACATAAAATTTACTAAAATCTCTCCCCAATATCCATTCCCACATCCATCATCCCATAGCCTCCTCAAAATACCAAATTCTCTTCCCTTATAATTCTTTCAATGATGATTAAATCCATAGGTAAATTTGTCTTTTTTTTCTTTAATTTTCTTTTCATATACTTGTGTTCCCTTTTATTTTCTGACCTATCATCATCCAAATAGTATGAAAAAAATCCCATAGCAAACATCAAATGTTATTTTGTTATGATAATGTTATAATTCATTATCATCTCTCTTTTCCCCTCTTTTTTAAGATAGAAATGAAAACACTATCCGAGATGTGTTAATTTATCACATTCTAGGAGGACGGGTTATCAATTTCAATTAACATCTTCAATTATGGGCATAAAACAATTTTTTTAGTTAAACCATACTATTAAATATTTATTTTATCTTTTGTGATGTTTTGAAATCATTTTTCACACCTGATGTAAAATAATGATACTGAAAAAGTTAATTGTTGATAAAATCGCCAAATTAATCCAAGTGTTTAGCATTACAAATTTATATAAAGATTCACCTTCACCCAAGAAAAAAATGAATTTTATAATGATGTAATATATTTTTTCACTTATTTCATATAAATTTAATCATGGAAAAACATTATCATAATTTATGTTTATCCATTCATGAATATAAGTCAGTCGACCATTAAAATAAAGGAAGAAAATGCTCCCCAACAATGAAATTTAGCATCTTATCTAATAAAAATGGAAATTAATGAATTTAATAAGGTAATAATAAATAAATAATATATAGTGTAGGTTATTTATTATTAATTATTGACCCTAAAATTGATTATTCTGGTCATTAAGATCAAGCGAAGAACACCATCTACCTAATGGAAAGGGATCATCTCTTTCTCAAATTTACCCAAGAATCCCTTATATGTTATATCCTTTTATGTATAATTAATAATTTTGGGGTATGATTGATAAACTTCCCCATATTTCCATCATGATTTATTAATGATGAGATACCCATTTCTCTCCCATTAAGACTTCCTAGGCACACCCAATACCAAGAGGATATTTCGTAAGAGATTCTACCCAAACCTCCTATAGTCCTTCATATTGCTCCATCTTAAATTTTATCCAAATGAAGTTGTCATAAATTTTAATGTACAAGTTATAAATACTACTTATATTCTCAAAACTAATGTTTCAAGATCTACCCCTCATTATATTTTAGGGATATAAATGTTTTTAAATGATTCCCTCCTCAATACTTTTTGATAAGCATACCAATTTTAAGGGAATATTCTAAATTATTACCCATCAACATGTAAAATATATAATATATTTTTAAGACACCATTATTTTTATAAAACAAAAAAATTTATTATTAAAACATTCTTAGTTCACTTCTTGGTTTATATAAATGATAATTAATTTTTATGTTTTAAATGAACATTGATATTTTCCTTCAACCACACGAAGATGTTTAAATTCTAAAGATTCTCAAAAACACTTTTTGCATGTTATTAATTCAATTTTAAATCACTTATCATGATTTTTGACTATTCTAACCTATGATAGTCCTTGAATGATCTAATTTATTTAATTTTTTCATACTTATATGATTTGATCATTTTATGTGCATTATGTCATGATTATGACATATTGGTCTTTACATTAAATTAAATGTTATAAATATCCAAATGACACCCAAGTGGATTCCAAAGGCTATGATTCAGACCCAAGGGTTTTGATGGATTAAAATAACACATAAAATAATGATAATACAAGTGTTAGATTAATTTTATATTATTTTGATATTTTTAGCTTTAATTACACTATTAACCAATAAATATGGTAAATAAAATATTAATGTTACTATTCACCAAAATTTATTTTGATCCTATAAAATCAATTTTTTCATACTTATTAACCATATATATTTTAGTTTTCTAAAATTAAATTCCTAGAAGCGGAAATTTTATATTTAAAAATTAATCATATTGTCGGAATGAGAAAATTGGTTTTTAATTAAAATGTTCAAATGTTCACATCGTTTTTATATTCAATTTAAACATAAAATTTTTTAAAATTAACTAAATTGGATTAAATGATAATAACCTAATAAAATTAAACTAAAAAATTATATATATAATCTAACAAAATAAATAAAATAGAATAAAAAATCAGTTTTGAATTAAAATGTATTATTATCACTTTTCATTAAAATATGATTTCATCTAGAAAATACAAAAAACTCAACAAAATTAAATTTTGATGTCTTGATTCCCAATAAGAAGTTTATTTTTTAAATTAGAAATAGTAAAAGTGACAAAACCTATATTTAAAAAATATTCTCCATCAAAAGGCAGTAAAAATAAATTTTTAAAATATTACAGAATTTAATGCTTAAAATTAGATTTATTCTCATTTTAATTCACAATAATTTATTTTTTGAAAGTAGAAAATATTCAATAAACATTTATAAACATAATATATTTGGCTCTATTTATTCACACTAATTCAATTGTTAGTGGATAAATACCTTATAAAATAATAAAAATAATAATATATTATATTTCGGTATAACATTGTCTTGTATCCAACATAAGATTGCGGAGAAACCAATGGTTGCGTGTTGAGTACGATATAAGAAAAAAATATCCATTAAAGTTAAATTATCATATAATTTATAAATATTAATTTATTTGAAAAATTATTATTCTATAATTACCTCGGATGTTACATATTTATAACCTTTATGAAATTACGTCCTCGCAATTTTAATTTCATATAAAATAAGTAGAGGTATTTCTCCCCATATACTTTTCATATTCCAATGTTGACTCTTCAACCATGTGGATTTTTGAAAAAACATTCTCCTGATGAATCAACTTATTCTTCATTTCATGCTCTCTGTAGTTAGGAATCTAGACTGGCTATTCTTCATATGAAATATTAGCTTCCAACTAAAATACTTCTACACTCAAAACATGAGATGGATCAAACATATACCATCTTAACATTGAAAAATGAGAAAAAAATTATTTACATAGGATAGATAGGGAGGTAAATCCACTATGTATGAAACTAATCCAAAGTTCTTACAAATTATATAACGTCTAATGAACCACGGAATCGGATTTTTTTTATCAAATCACATTAATCTCTTCCATGGGGAAAATTTGAGAATGACATGATCACCTAAATCAAAAGAAAGATCCTTCCTCAGGTTATACGCATAAAATTTCTACATACTCTATATAGTCATCATGTGTTTTTGAATCCAGAAAACATTTTCAAAAAACTTTTATACCAACTATAGTCCCATTAGCTTCCTTTATCAAACATCATCTACAAAATCCGGAGTTGGACACCACCTTCCTTATAATGCCTAAAATGGTTTCTTCTATATAGGAAACAAAAACTCAAATTATACGAAAAATGAACCAAAGAAATATTTTGATTAATACTTCTAGGATAATCCATTTAACATGAACATAGAATATCATCCAATGTATGAATTGTTTATTCTAACTTCTCAACTTATAGATGATGAAAAGTTATATAAAAATTTAATTCAATACCAAATGAAATATGAAGTCCTTTCCGGAAGTTATAAATGAACCTAGGATAACAATCAAATACAATAGTGAGGGTAACCTCATCTATCTTGACTATGTATTTAACATGAAAATGAGAAATTTTATCTTGAGAGAGAGTATTACTAATACAATGAAATTGATATGATATACAATTGATGAAAAATAACCCAAATATCATTATATACTCAAGAATTCATTGGTAATCCCACTACTAAATCCATGGATATAGTTTCCCATTTTCAATATACCACTATAAATGGAAAAAGTAACTCATTTTATAACATTATATTTTCTTTAAGATATTGGGAAATAAATGATTTTAGTGTAAATTCATTAATATCTCTTATTATTCCATCCCACAAGTAATACTTTCGATGGTCTTTGTACATCTTACTGCTTCACATATGAATTGAAAATGGAGAACTATGAGATTCGCATGACAAATATTTCTTACACTGTGAATCAAAAGTAACTTATAATCACTTTCAAAACCAGAAAAAACAATCTTTATCAATGTCATATTTTGGTAACTTACACTTCTGAACCAATTCTACCTTTTTCTGCAACTCGTTGTCTTCCATATGAACATTCTTAATTCTTTTTGATAAAGATGATTTCACCTAATCTTGGAACAAAATTGAGGAATTTATTGAACTGAAAATATACAAGCCAAAATTAATCATATAATTAACTTAAGGAACCCATTCCAAAGATATCATAGTTAATGTAGAATTTCTTTTTTGAAACAAAGGTTCATCCACATTAATATATTTTTGATGGATGGTAATGAATCATGAAATCATAATCTTTGATTAATTCAAACTATCTCATTTATTTAATGATAAATTACTTTTTAGTGAATATATACTTCATATTTTTCTGATTAGTATATATTTCAAAATTCATTCCATATAAATGATTCCAAAAGAGTTTTAATGAATAAAAAACAATAACTAATTCCAAATAAATTGTAGGATAATTTAACCCCTATGGGTTCTATGGGCACGAATAATAAGAAATTACCTAATCATTATTCATTGAGACATAACCAATTCCTTTCAATGAATAATCACAATAGATAAAAAATTTAAAATTAATGGAAGTCGTGAAAAAAATAGGGGAATTTCCCAATATTCACTTCCATTCATGAAAACAATCATCACATTACTTTTTATAGAAGATGTTAACTCCCTTAAATGTTATCATAGACAATTGTCCAGATAACAATGAATAGTTTTCATAAAACCTTCTTTAAAAACCATCAAATCCAATAAAACTACAAATCCATGTGGTATTGGTAATTCTGGGAAACTCTTTGAAATATTTTGTTTTAGAAGGTTCAGTAGTTATGCCATATTTAGAATCAATACGACCAGGTAAAAAAATGTTGAAACCAAAATTAACTCTAGGAAAACGTTTCATATATTTTATTTTTATTAATGGTTTAAAAATCAATCATTATGTGACTATTATGTACCTCAGGGAATTTTAGAATATATAAGATTATCATCTATAAATAGAACAAAAAACTGATCGAAAAACTGATAAAATAATTCATTCATGATATTTATAAATACAATAGGGGAATTTGATAACCCCATGGTATAACAAATAACTCAAAATTCTTATATATCATTCGAAATGTTGTCTTTGTAATACCATCCTCATTCACCATCAAATGATGGTAGCCAGACCTCAAATCAATCTTCAAAAAATACGTATCTCCAAGGAGTAGATAAAAAATAATTGACATATGGAAAAAAATAATTTTTCATAATAATTATGTTATTCAAGGATATGTAATCAATAGAATTTCTGATAGTACCATCATTATTTTTCAAAAATTAAATAAGAGCACCCCATGGTAATGTGCTAGGTCAAATGAAACCTTTACGATGTAATTCATTCAAATGTATTTTAAATTTCATAAAATTTACAAGATTTATTAAATAACAGGCTATATAAATAGGCATATAATTAAGAATTAAATCAATAATAAATTCAAACTCATGACCATGAATAATATAGGGAAATTCATTAGTAGAAAAATATGTAAATTCATTCACTACTAGAATTTCAATAATAATAAAAATTTCATTCTTTTCAACAACACGAGCTAGAAAACATTTACTTCCATCTTTAATCAATATCTTAGATTATTGGTATGTTATCAATTGTATTAAATCGCTGAATAAAACTCTATTGGATTTCTATTCTATTTTTTCATGATAAACTGAATGTTAATCAATTCCCCAAATGATATAAAATTGCACTGTGGAAATATCAACAAGATATGTAAAAAAACTATCCCACTAATTATTATAGGATGATTTCTGAAAAATTATGGGTTCTTTAATACTTACATACAGAGTATTTACCAATTGTTCAATACCACCTTCTTGGGGCTATATTTCCAATTTACTTATAATGCTTTCAGAAATGAATGAATTGGATGATCCATAGACAAATGGAGTTTTGGAAAATTTTGAAAAACCCTATAACATATAATACAAAACTTCATATGATGGTACCACATAAATTTTAGTAGTAAATAACGATTTTTACTTGCTAATCCTCTTTTGATATTACTAGATTCCACCAAGGGTAATCATCTTTTAACACAAATTGGAATATTACCGTAACACATTGCATCTAAAAAATCATACCACTAACTTTAAATTTCTTTCCTGATCATCTCCCATGATTTCATGAGAAATATTTCCAGTCTTACCACAATTTAGACACTTATTATATATTTATAGATATTCCCATGGGTGATTTTTACTGCACTTCTCAAAATATAGAAATATCATTTTCTTACCAATAAAATAATTAGGTGAATGATTTCCAATTTCCACTCAAATTGGATAGCTTCTTTTGAATGTTATTGTTAAATAAATAATCATAAAAACTCAATTTCTACTTACATAGAGCACTAGAATAGTTTCTCATAGATTTTGAACTAATGAGAAGATAATTCCCTTTGATATTTCGGTTTTAATCTCGAGTAAAACTGATTTATCCTAGAATGAATATCCTGGATTAAATTTGCTAAGTACCATGGTAAACAGGTGAATGTTTCTTCACATGAAGCCCTATAATCTTCCTCCTTCAATCTCAATTCCAAAAATGTCTTTTCCATCCTATGTTGAATATCCTTAGTAAATTATTTCTCAAGGAAGATATTATTAAATTCATCCCATTCCATCACATCAATCTCTTCACATTCCCTAATATGTCTAATAATTTAATACTACAGGTTGACTTCACATTCATAATGATAAAAATCAACACTAACCTTTTTATTTTTGAAGAAACCATTACATCGAAAATAATTTTTAGTTTATTAATCAACCCATTTTCTGGTATAGGGTCAGATGATCCTATAAATTATGGGGGGCATTGCCTCATGAAATTCTCTACTACTAACATATTTATCTATGGTTAATCATGATGATCTTGTGAATAGGCTTCACCACCTTGTATCACCTATATAAAATGATCCATCACTACCAAAAACTATTCAGTTTTGATTTAAACGGTCTAAATATGTTTATTTGGTTGTTTATTTTACACTATATTTCTTCCAATAACAACTTACCCATTTCCTCTATAGAAACCCATTCTAAACAAAGATATACTATACATTAAATATAGTAATATTCAAATTCAATATCATTTAAATTTGAAAATATTGTGAAAATAATTAATGGAAATTATATTAACAATATTCTGACTAATAAATATATTTAAACCAACATCTAATACCAACTATAAGGCCTCATCCATAAACATTACTTAATCTTATGTTATGTGAATAATTTTACATTATTCCACATTTGGGATATTTTCACGTTTTGAGCTTTGGATAATTAGGCTATAAATAATACATAATAACTTAAATATGAAAAAGAATAAACTTCTACACACTATACACTTTTTTCATAAAACAAAAAAAATTAAAATAAACATGGGTTTGTTTTATTTCTAAACATTATAACTTTTTCTAGATCCCATACTTGAATCTATTCTTATTTAAATCCTTTGAAAAATAATTCAATACATAGGATGAGAATAAAAATATCAGTAAGGGATACATAGATAATGAAAACTGTTAGTCTATAGAAAATATGTAAACTAAGAATACTTTATCATGAATTAATTCCAACCACCTTTATCAAGTAGTAAATACACTTTAATGAATATAATATCATTAAATACATTTTTTTAATTAAGATATTACCTAAAAGACAAAAGTCATCATATATCAGATAAAGGTAACTTGGGACAAAACAATACATAAATGGAATACCCATACCATTGACTTCCACAAATATTATTAAATGGAATAGTCATATAAATGACTTTCAAACCCAATGCATTAGAGGTTATAACATAACCATATATTCTTTGTTTATCACCAAACCACCTATATTTAGATTATAATGTAATCACCCATAATTGGTTTATCATGTAACCACCTATCAATTTTCTAAGTACCATTATATAATCATAACACATAAAAGATTTCAATTATCCACATTTCAGTCAGAAAATTTCATTTTCAATTATAGGGAATAATTTCATCGTATTGATATAATAAAACTCTTCATAAAACTATTTCTAATAACAAAAATAACTTAAAAGGGAATATGGTGTTTTTTCTAAAAATAATATTTTTTCTTGTAGTTGAACCAAATATCAAATAATGGTCATGATAGTGAAAACGTTTTTGTCACTCTGAATGTTATGAAAATATTAAATTTTTCATTTAGTAAAAAAAATTTAGAAAATTATTCCTTTCTATAACATTTGAATGAAATTAAATTTTAATAGATTTAATAAAAAATTATAAAATAAGATGTTGTATATCCTCAAAATATGACTCAATGAAAGGAGATTGAGACAAAGTCCCTTTCTAGGAGTCTGAGACATCGTGTAAAACCATTATATTCTTAAATAATAAACACACAATAATATATGATTTATTTATAAACATCATCATGTTAATTATTTCTTTAATATCTAATATTATATTTTTATAAATATTACATAATTATTTATGTTCTAATAGGATGTTTTGCCGATATTCGGTGCTTGAGACGAAAAAGAAAATGTTTTGATGGAACTAGTCAATGTGGTCATAAGTAATTAATCACCATAATAATATTCATGTCATTATTATAAATTTTTAAAATTAATTATACCCTTAAATCAAAAAATGATATGTGGTTATGAAAAATGAACAATCATTATATTCATGATGACCGTAAGCCATATGTATGCATGATTAATGTTTTCCATTTTCCATTATTCATTATGAAATGAAAGTAAGTATTATTTTACCTTTACATAATTTTCATAAAATCATTAAAACCATATTTATAATTTAAATATTCTTATATATAAATATATATAAATATATATGTATTGTAAAAGTGATATAAAGAATAAAAATGAGTCACAACGTTGTGTGGAGGTGATTGTTCACACGTACGCACGAACGATGTTATCATTTTCATGCATATGGAAAGTAAGAATGTAATTGATATATTAGTTTCTTATAATGATTAATATGTCATGAATATCAAATATTAAAATTAATTACATTATTATAACTATTCCTGATAGATGGTTGTGAAAAACAAATTAAATCGGTTCGTAGATGTGATATTTCACACGTAGGCATGAATGATTAATTTCATTCACATTTAATGAAATAGGTGATGGATTTAGGTGATGATATTATCATAATAAAGTGTAAGTATGTTATGTATATTTTAGTAATTATACAATCATTATTGGTGGAGATTTTAAGCATGTGAAAAATTGATATAGAAATACATATAGAATACACTATATCTTTTCTATTTGATCACCTTTGAAGAACATATTAACACCTATAATGATGATTTTATACCTAAAACATGGAATAAAAAACGAGGGGAGGGATATTAGGAGTGGTACTTTTAGATAATTGATAAAACAAAAGGATTATCACGTTTGAGTAAAAGAGTTGAATGTGTTCTTTTTAATAGAAGAGGGTAGGGGTAACCATGGAATTAATAAAAGTATTAAATTAATATAAAATAATTTTATATTAAAAATTGGTCAAAATTAATTTTACTCAAATATATGATTATTATAAGTCTAAATCAAATCATCCAATAATAATTTGAATGGTTTTTTATTTTTTTTAATCATTATCTTTTTTTTTAGTTCCTTTTAACACTTGTCGTTTTATCACGTAATTTAACCTTTGAGAGTTAAAATAATTACCAAATCGTGAAAAACGACCAATGAATGAGTAATAAATTACATTTATGTATATTTATATTATTTTTCATAAAATTATCAATATTAAAAAAATTATATTATTTATTTAAATATTTTATATTTTAGAATATGAATTATGTCAATTTTGACATAATTTATTACATGATTTTTTAAAAAATAATATCAACTTGATTACATAAAAAACTAGCTTTAATCACTCCTAAAATGTCATATAAATAAATAAAATTCATTAATGGTTTCGAATAATCCTTTCAATATTAATTTTAATATTATTAATATCATCTACTTTAATATTTTTTAATTAAACTAATTAATACAAACTCATTGTGTCATAAATGAATCTAATTATTAAATTAGTAAAAATTATATATAAATTAATATGAAGTAGGTAATATTTTTATATTTATATGTACTATTAATAGATTAATATATGAATTATTTAACCCCAATAATAAAAGAAATGATTATGACATATTTTCCTTTATATTAAATTAAATTTTATAAATATCATAATCACACCCAAGTTTCATTCAAAAGACAAAATTTCAACCCAAGTATTTAATTGATAGAAAATAACTCATCTAATTACATTATAACAATAGTTAGGTTTATTTCATATAAAAAATATTATTTTTACCTTTAATTAACCTTTTTGCCTTTAATAGTGGTAAATAAAATACTAAAGTAACTATTCACAAAAAATTTATTTTGAACCTAGTGGAAAACATTTTTTATACATATTAAAAAAATGTATGTTTTTATATTGAAATTAAATTCCCTATAGTGGAAAAATTAAATTTTAATAATAATATCATTGCTGGAATGATAAAATGGGTTATTAAAGTAAAACGTTCCAAAGTTAACATAGTTTTCTATTCATATCCAATATAACACTTCTTGAAATTAAATAAATTTGATTAAATGATATAACAATAATATAATTTCACTTTAAAAAATATTAAATATAAAATATAGCAATATAATTACGTTAGATGAAAGATCAATTTTGAATTAAAATACTGTATTTTCATAATTCATTAAATTAAGATTTTAATCAGAAAAATGCCAATAACTCAACCAAATTAAATTTTGATTCCCCTCTTCAAAATAATATGTTTAGTTTTTCAAATGGAACATGTAAATTTTATAAAACATTATTTAAAAGGGTTCTCCGCAAAAGGTGGTAAAACTACCTTTTAAAAATATTACTATATTTTATGCTTAAAATTGGATTTATTCTCATTTTTAGACTCTAAATTTTATTGGAAGAAAGTAAATATATTTTATAAACATTTATATCTTAGTATAGTTAGTTCTTTTCATTCCCTCTAATATGAATGCTATATGATAACTATCATTTAAAATAATAATAATATATTGTTATTTTTTGATATAACTCGGTATTTTTTGCAACATAAGATTTTAGGGAAACCCATTATTGTGTTTCGAGTAATCTATCATACATAGCACCCCTTTATATAAAAATTAAATATATAATTCAATAAAATTAGTATATTTGAAAAATTATTATTCTATAGTTACTTGGGATGTTACACTAGGACTGATTCTACCAATAGTAACGGGGTGCTAGACATGATGATCTACACTGAAAATGATGGTACTGGATTATTGTTCCAATTATATGTAATATAAATTTTCATGGAATGTATAATAAAATTACCTTTTTAATGAATTTTGAATTAAGTGATATGGTTTAGAATACAAAAAAGGACGAAAAAGTTATTCTGGCATGGTGTCCTTGTGAAACTAGTGGGTTTTGTAGTGAAATAATGTATAATTTAATAAATTTAAACTATTTAATTTATTACATACATTTTATTCTTTAAAATATTGAATAAAATGTTTTTGACATGATTTTTTAGATTCCATTGGTGGTTTCCTACTATGTTTTACTCAAACCAAACTTAATATAGTTGATCGGTACTCAAATAGACTCAATGATTGGAAGATAAGATAAGGCAAAAGGACTTGTGTTGGATCATTGGGTCGAGATATAGCATGTATGAGGGGACCATTCTTGGTATCAGGACCTGCTTAGGATTTGTCAGTGCTATTAAATTTGAGTATTCATTTTGACACAAGACATATAATTTGTCATGACATATACTTTGGCATGACATATATAATCTGCATTTCTTATATTATATTTCCTTTTGGGTAATCATTGGGAATTAGTTTCATTCATTTTTTATCATATATTATGGTTATATTTAATTTATTTCCAATAGTATATTACTATGATATAAAGGGTATTTCCTCCCAAATATCAATTATAGAACCTTTCTTCTATTCAGCAGCCTATGGAATACAGAGAGGTGCACTTGAGGTCATGTAGTGGTTTATCTCGGGGAACCAATGTGTTATACCAAGATCATTTTGGGGTAGTGTATTTGGATGAAATCATAGTGTACCAAAATACTCATAATGTCAAAGTCAAACTTCCTAAAACACACCTAAGTATACTTTGGTAAAATTAAATATATAGCATGATATATAATTTCTAATTATGCATTTATTAGGTATACTTCCTAGGTTACATCATCTGAGAGGATGTTGAATGAGCAGACCTAAATATGGATTAGAAAATGGTTTCTTGGGAGTAGCCCAAGTTTTTTTTGATAACTATTAGTTTCTGGGATTTGATTGATATTACCATTTTTTTGACCCATTCATTAACCAATTGGATGCTTTTTATAGTATTTTCAAAAAAGAGGATAATAATTTACTAGAGTAGAGAATGTGAGAATTCTTGTTGAGATCTGAATAAGTCCGTGAAATCATAACCAATATTGATCCTAATCGACCAAGGTGAGGAGGATAAAATTTGTTGTGATTCTTCTAGGGTTGGACACAGAGTTGTGTTGATGCTTAGAGATTGAGTTATACGCTATGGGTTTCTATAGTGGAGGCCACATGAATTAAATTAACCTAGCCATGAAATCATTATTACAATTGTGGTTTATACATTATGGTGTAGGAACCATTATCTTTTGGGGGAGAAGTTTACTATTTATATAGATTACACAATCCAAATTTATATCTTCTACCAATGATATTTGAATCTCTTGTAGAAGAGATGGATGATTATATATAGTTATTTTATTTTGAGATAGTATATATGACCTGAAGAAAAATAATGTCACATATTATTTGATAATAAAAACTCATTCTCTGTTATTTCAAGAATTTAGTACCGAGTGGAAGATAATGGCTTTGCTCGAAGAGATATATATTGTGGTTCAATAGAGAATGGATAAGATAATACTTGTATCATTTTTTGTGGAGTCTTAACTTTTTTTCCAGATTATAGAAACACAATTTTATGATCCATAGTGTTTGAACATGTGGTAAAGCCTTAATGGATGGAATTCACCTTCCAATTGGACCACATATTGGGATAAGATCATCTACCTGTAGAATCAGGTTGTTGTTGCATAGGAATGTATGAGGAGGTGATGCATGAGTTTCATTCCGCAAAATTGGTTGTAAATACATGTGTGAGTAAAATTTATCATTAACTATGTTGTTTTTTTTTTGTTTCCAGAAATGAAAAAAATAATAAAATGTTTATGACACGATGCTACACTAATCAGTAGGTTATTTCTAAGAGTCAATTACCTAGTGGTTTATTGTAGCCTCAAACCATTCTAGATTGGATATGAGAATATGTTACCAAGGACACTTCAGTTGGAATTTTGAGAACTCCTGGGAATAAATATTTATCTAGGAGTTTGAGGAAAGAGAAGTGATAGTTGGTTATTTATTTCATATAATATAATTTTTTTGTGTGGAGGAGTTAAGAGACTTTGATGTTTGAGAGATAGCCTATCTCCATAATGGATTCCACAAACTATTGTTTCAGAAAATGTATCGAATTTTTAATTGGTCTAGTACATGTTTACAGAAGGGGCTTGGTATGCAGGTTTTTATTAGTACATCATTCCACCCATAGAGAGATGGGTAGTTGAAGCATAATATATAGGTTCTTGAGGATATGTTGTGAGAATGTGTTCTTGAATTAGGTGGGTCTGGGGAGAATCACCTAGAACTAGTGTAGATTTCCTATAACAAAATTTATAGAGAACCAATATAGATGGAATCATATGAGGATATTTATAGTAGGATGTGTTGATCAGCTCTATACTGGATGGAGGTAGGTGAGTCTGAGCTATTACGACTGAGTCTCATGTAGGTGACGTCAGAGCAGGTATAAAAAATTTGCAAACATATGGATACAGGGTAGATTAGAGAAAAGGAATATGCTAATAGATATCAATGACCCCTATAGTTTAAAAATTCTGATAACATATTCCATCAGGTGTCCCATAGATTTGGTCTCCTTAATAAATCGTGGAAGGAGATATTGGTGCCCAGGTATGATGGAATTTTTCTGGTCGGGGGGAGAATCGAGATGGTGGTAAAATGATTAGTAATTCTATAAGCATAAAGTTTAATGCATTATGTTTTCCATGTGTCATAGATTTGGTTATAACCCCCATCTCTTCTCAAGTTATTGATGCTGATGATTTTTGAACCTAAGATATATGTTTCATTTGAGAAGTATATTATATGAGTGTTGGAACATAGTTGTAAATAGTTGTGGGGAAATACCACACATATATTTTGAGTATTGTGATAACATTTTTGTGTTTAGGATGAAACATGAGAGAGGTAAGAAAATATGAGAGCTTAGTAGAATAATATATTTTACTCAGAATCACAGAGATTCATGGGAGTACATCAATAGGAAAAACTGATATATGTTGGGGAGATTGAAAAATCTATAAACTTATTATAGATTTATCTTGATCATATACAAGTAATAATTTTTCATTTTGAGCACATTTCTCTTGATATATATCTTGGGGATGAATTTTGGTGAAAATTATTGAAAAAGGGAAGTGAATTGTTGGAGCATGGTTTTCCTTAACTGTGCTCCCTCTCATCGCATACAGTACAACCTTAGATATAAGGGGTTTTCAGGGTTTCATAATAGTAATTTAATACATATTTCCTAAAAGTGGAAACCATGAACCCAAATATAATTGGCACAAGATTATGGGATACTATTAGAAGTATCTATGCACCTCATCACAACAAACAATATTTAGGTTTTTAGTTCATAATAAATTTTATTTTAAAGATTGTTGAGCCTCCATTTTAATTCCATATTGACCCCCATTGGACCCTAACATTTATTTCATGATTTAGAATCCATCAAGATAGATTCCAATCTATTAAAACCCCTTTTATTCACTATTCGAAGCCCAGATTGAAGATCGATATCCCTCCCTGTAAGAGGATTTCATCTAGTGTAGTTTCTTTCTCTTTCATGTTCCTATTCCATTCATTGAAAGTTATTCTTACATATTTTTGGATAGATATAGATATATTATTGGATTTAGATATAGGAATCATTGATCTAGATATAGAATTATGGAATCATAATTTGATCAATCATGGATTAAGGTTTTAGATCTGTATCTAACATTGTGCAATTATTCCTTTTAAATTTTTGATTTCTATTGGCCGATTATTTGTCAATGAATTTAGGTCTGTTCTCTATAATTCATATCCCAATGTACTCATTCAATTTATGTGCATAAAAATTTTTATTTTGTTCTTGGTGATTATAAATTTATTTGATTACTAAATTAATTAATTTTATGATTTCAATAATTGAGGGGAATGTATAATTTTGTATATAGATTTGAATAATTAATTTTCAAATTAATTTTGAGATGTTGAGATTGTAGTACTGACATGATTAATTAAATAATAAATTATGTGATTTTTATATTTTTGATTTGAGATAATTAATTGAAGATTTATTTATGACCAATTGTTATTATTGAGTTTAGATTATTATCTACAAATTAATCATGAGATACTGAGAATTTTTATTTATGTATATAATTGTAATGACCTAGAAATTCCGTGGGATTTTTTTTCCATAAATACATGGGAATTTTACTAGTCCGCCAAAATTTACGGCGCTTGATTCTGAGGACAAGTGTGCCCGGAATCAATATTTGAAGTTTTGTTTGGGTATATTCAATTAACTTATGAGTTGGATTTTAAAACATTTAAATTGTTGCTTAGAACTGAAATATGAGGGCACCGTTGAACTCACAGCGCTGATATATTCTCAGGAAGACTTTCACTTTGATAGCAGTGAGTTGAGGATAGAAGTTAGTTTTGGGGTTTTCTTAAAAAAAAATAAAGTGTGCAATGCTTTATTTTATTTTGAGCTGATGTTTGATGTGTGGTGGTTAAAACCTCCTCAAAGAAGTTAGTGGTTGTACCACCGCACCTTTACCTCCCATGAGAGGTTATGTTGGTGGGGCCCACCCGAACTTAACCTCCCATGAGAGTATTAAAGTGGCGGGGACCACCTAAGGATGAAACCCCCTTGAACCCCCCATTAAGTGGTGAGAAACCTCTTGAGCTCCCCACTTAATGGTTTCACCACCCTAATGGAGCCTCTTAAACTCCCCATTATTAATTCTGTGACAACTCTCATCAATTAATTAGGTGGAGCCTATATAATTAATTAATTCTCCATTTGAATTTGTGTCAACAACTAAAATAATATACAATCTATTATCTCTTTTTGGTTGGAATCTTTCATTTTGTGGAACTTGGAAAGATGAGAGATAAGGAGAAAAGCTCCCAACGAAGAATGAAGAACGCTGATCCTCTTAAACTTCTTCCCCGAACACCTACTAACGTGGAGCATCTTCCACGAGCCGACACAACTCGTATTTGGAAGGGCTTGGCGGATGTGACGAATGACGATCCTATTCGTCTTCTTCCCGCAACTCCATCAACGAATCATGAACTACTAACAATGGTAGAGGGTTTACCTTTGTGTTTGATTCCATTTCTTTTATCTTCATCGTTTGAAAATAAATCATTGTGTGGTTGTAAATAATTGTTGTTCAACGTTTCTACTTTGATAAACCAATTTATACCACCCTAAATGCGGAGGGTGCAAGCCAAACCAATGTGACCTGGCTGCACCGAACTGGCCTACCCGGCTGCCTCCTAGGTGCTGGACCATTGGCCCGCCTTACCATGGCCTACCGCGCGTCCATCCGGCGCTCCATGTGCCCTTACCGGCACCCTGTCGGCCTGCCCGGTGCCCCGCCGGCTTGCTCGTCGCCCTGCTGGCACCCCGTGCGCCCTGCCCGGTGCCCCGCTAGCCTTCCAGGTGGCCATCTGGCCCGCCCAGTCCCCTACTGGCCTACCCCGTGCCCTTCTCGGAACCCTGTCGGCCTACTCGCAACCCATGCATCCTCTTGACGCCTTGCCCCGCACCCTGACGGCATGCTTGTTCCCCACGCGGCCTCCCGGCATCCATCTGGCGCCATGCCGACCTCCCTGGCTGAGCCGCCAAGCCACACCCCTCGAGGCGACCTCCGGGTGGAACCTAGCGGGCTGACCAGGTCCACATATACTGTATTGACCTCGACAGGGTCAACCCAGACTGGGTTGGGCCGAGTCGGTCTGGCCGGGTCGGACAGGACCTTGGACCACTACTAACCATTACATCCATTGGCCATATCTTTGGCACTAGATGACCATTTGATGAACCATCAACAGCGCTGGTTTTCTTAGATAACAATGGTCCATTTGAGTGTACCCCACTGGAGTTCGGGGTAATGTTGAGATATGGTCATGTTGGATTGTACATGAATCTAACCTGGCCCCCGGGACTAAAAAGCTATTAACTCACAGACCGGGCATCCGATCAACACACTGTCAATTGTGTTGAGACCTCTATGACGTGGCAGACCCTTGAGATACTTCTTTCTGGGACTTCATGGAAGTTGGAGCATCGAATAGTATCTCGTGGAGCAGATCCTTCTAGAGATGAACATGCATAGTGCAGGGACCTGGTAGCTGGCTGAGACCTGAAAACTACTGACTGATTCGACGCAGAGTGTTTCGACTAGCCCAGTGGGGAGCACCTTGGTGTCATGGAAGACCCATAGTGGGGAGCACCTATGTGTGATGAAACAGACCCAGGGTTCTCGACAGGAGGAGTACCTTAACAGTCTACGAGGGGGAGTGCCTTGGTGTGACGCAGAAGACCCACAATGGGGAGCGCCTATGTGTAACGCAGCAGACCCACGGTACTCGACATGAGGAGTACCTCAGCAGTACAGGTTAGTGGGAACTGCCTCTGTGTGACGCGGCAGACCCCCAATACTCTATAGAGGAGAAGTACTCTAGCAGCTGAGGTTTCGACATTTCGACTGGGTGTGTTACATGTTACTACCCCTAGAATAAAATCATGGTTTGAGCCGAGTCATTGAATTTTTTTTACCTCATGACTGAGACGGATTACTTGATAACATAGGTATATGTTTGGGAATATACCTATGTAAAGGCTATCAGTTGATTTTCATACTCAGTGGTTTATCATTGGTGGATTTTGAGAGACCATGGTGGTCTTTGGGTCCCTACTGAGTATCGTTATACTCACCCCTGCACGGGCTTTTCTCGCACCTCATTGTGTTGGTTACAGATGACAGACAGTATTGACCGAGGCTGACTGGGAAGGATTGGACGGTACCTAGAGATGGACCGGATGGATTGGTGTTACACGGAGGAGATGGATGGATGTGGAGTGCTATGGAGGCTATTTATACCTACCCTTCAGGTAGGGTTTGAGGTGGACATTCCAAAAGTTGTTTACACCTTTCAGTTGTTTTTGTTCCTTACAGTTGTACTTGTACTTTACAGTTGGGATTGTATTTCTGGCCCCTTTACTTTTAAGCAGACCTTTTTTATACAGTTTTGTATAGTTTTTTTCACCCAAATTATACTTTGTTGTGTGTGATTATTTTTTTATAAAGGCATTGACTTCCTAGTTTTATAGATTTACACCAATGGTGCTAGTCACCAGCCCCTTTCCTATGGAAGGCGGGCTTGGGGTAGTCACTGCATGAGTCCCGAGGATGGGCCGTGAAAAATTAGTATTAGAGGAGTCGGTTCTACAATAGAACATAGGACTATGATATTTATTTTCTGTAAATAAATAGTGTTAAGGGTACCGAATGTGGTTTTTAGTTCAGGGAGTCCAGTATTGGTGTGGCAATCGACGTATCCTTGCAGCATGACCCTGACTTCTGATTTCTAACTCTATGCACGAAAACACAGACTGTGTGTGTGTTTTATTAAGTTTTTTGAAAGTCATTTCAACCAGTTCATCTCACCAGGTATAAATTTTGACCTTGTCGCATCTATTTAGGATGCCTCCACGCAGATATCCAGTTATAGTTCTGAAAGAGTACACGATGAAGGCCCACTAAGTGACGAGGCTCTGGTGTAGGTCCCTCTTACTATGTTGGCACCTTCAGGTGGTGTACCAGTAGCACCACCACCCATTGGGAAGTAGATTCCACCAGCCACACTAGTGGATAGTGCACATCGAATGAACATGTTTCAAAACTTCCAACAGAAGAGGCCTCCGAGGATACGAGGTGAGATAGATTCCCAGGCAGCAGTGGACTCGCTAGAGGCAATTTCTAGAGTTTTCCTCCTAGTTTAGACACCCATAGAGCATATAGTGATCTTAGCTACTAGTTCTTTCCAGTGAGTCACCACGAGGTTGGTATGCATAGTAATGAGGCTTCGGCACATGGACTATTGCATGAGATTGTACCTTCAAGTAGTGTGTCAGCTATATCACTGCATGTTGGTCAGTTGTTACAACAGGTGGAACTAATAAATGACACATGTAGGCTTAGTGCCTTACACGTGTTTCAACATCAGATACCCCTCAGGTTCCGAGGTGAGCCCAACTCACAGACGGATAACTACTGGCCCGAGGAGGTGGCTGAGAGTTCTTAAGAACTTGTACATCTTTGTCAAGATGACATGTCGGTAGCTCAGTATTCATCGAGTCGTACCTAAAGTTCCCGGTACCCGATGAATAAGATACGATCAGTACTTTGGGGCTCGGACTACCGAGAGAGGTGTGTTTTAGGACATCTGAGCCATCACATTTTCTTTAGATGATAAGTAGAACCTTTACGGTTGAATGTTCTTTGGATGAGTAGATACAACCGATGAATGTTAGAAGTGGGAAAGCTTGAAACTGGCACCAGTCTCAGAGACTTGAGCGTGTAAAATGTTTCGTGAAGAGGAAGTGTTAAGGAAATATGAATCTGCAGGGCAACAGATATGGAAGTAGAGCTAGGATAGAATCATGAGGTGGTGTACATTTTTACATGTTACAACCACCCTCTTTTGTAGTCCCCGCCAGGTTCAGAGAGGTAGAGGGCAAGGGAAGAGAGTAGCTGCATGTTGTCAAGTAGTGTGACCCAAGGGCTCTAGGAATGATTCGAGGTACAGTCTGTGTCTAATACTAGATATCATATCAGTAGACATATGTACCAATCATTCCTTCCTTCCATGAATCTTGTCCCAGACCTTGAGTTTCTGGTTAAACCGTTGACTTGAACCTCACGTCTAGAGATACCTTTGGGAGGAGACTCGATAATCACACTTATGTCGATGGTGTGATCTGACCCTTTAGGTGAGAGTTTCGGTTGGAATATCTTGGTGGTAGAGTCGTGACCTTACAATGTTAGTTTGGGTATAGATTGGGAAACCACAATTCATACACAGATTGACTGTATTCGGAAAAAAGGATGTGGTTTATATAGAACTTTGTTATGAGGTTTTCCTTAGTCGGCGAAAAGGGAAACCCAGGCAGCACAGGTTAAACTCATGCATGGGAGGGTGAAACCGATCACACTTGTGTTGGCCAGCCTTTCCCTTGTGGAATCATGAGTTTTGATATTTCAGTTCCAAACAGGAGTGACAGAAAAGGGGGACATTTTTTCAAAATATGTTTCCATGATTACCCCCACCACCCAAAGGGGGAGGGATTTCTGCTTTGGATGGATATTATCGGAGGTTTGTACAAGACTTATACAAGGTTTCAGCACCACTAATAGCCTTGATGAAGAAGGGTAAAACCTTCATGTGGTTGGAGAAATTCTTGCAGAGCCTTCAAGAGCTGAGGCAAAGGCTGACTAGTGCCCCCATCATGAGGCATCCAGAGGAGGCCGTATGGTACGTAGTCTACTGTGACACATCAGGGACCAGACTCTGGTGTGTCCTGATTTAGGAGTGACCAGAGATCGCTTATGTTTCTCGTCAGCTGAGACAACATGAGCAGAACTATGCTACCCATGACCTGGATTTAGTAGTAGTGGACTTCACTTTGAAGATGTGGCGGCACTATCTGATGGGTGAGCATTTCACCATGTACTCTGATCACAAGAGTCTTAGGTATATCTTATCTCAAAAAGACATGAACCTGAGACAACGACGATGGCTTGAGTTCCTCCATGACTGTGACTTTGAGATAGTCTATACTCTTGGGAAGTGGAATGTTTTAGCCGATTCACTCAGTAGGAGGTCTGGTATACAACTACTAGGATAGGCAATGGAGCAACTGACCGCTTTTCAAATATACATTGTGGATAAAAATGGAGCATCCTTCTTAAAGTCTCTTATAGTCACTCCCCCATATATACAGTGAGTTAGAGAGGTACAACATGAGGAAATTGACTGCGAGACATGACGTGCACAGATATCCATAGGACAGTAACCTGATGGATTCCTTGAGGTGGGGAGCACATCATTCTCTTGAGAAAACGTACTATGGTACCAATGTCACATCAGGAAGAAGTGTTGAGGGAGGTCCAAACTTATCCTCTAGTAGTACATCCAGGAGTGGTGAAGATGTACCAAGAACTTCAACGATAGCACTGGTGGACAAGTATGATGAAGATGGTAGCCGAGTTTTTCTCTCGATGCCTCACTTGTCAGCAAGTGATGGCAGAGCACCAGGTACCAGCAGGCTTGGTCCAGCCTTTAGAGGTCCCATAATGGAAGGTGGATGGGATATCCATGGACTTCGTGACGGGTCTTCCACATACATCCAAAGTTCGCGACTCTATTTTGGTGATTGTTGACTGACTCACCAAGTCAGACCACTTCCTACCGATCAGAGAGCAGGGTTCAGTAGGGAGCTTGTGACCCCTATATTTTTAGAAGATTGTGCATTTACATGGTATACCTTTCATGATTGTATCCAATCGTGATGCACGTTTTACCTCCTGGCTATGGAAGGGGTTGCAGGAGGCTTTCAGGACACAACTTTTCCTGAGCACCACCTTCCATCCTCAGACAGATGGTCAGACTGAGAGGACCATTCAGACCCTCAAGGACATGTTTCATTCTTATGTCCTATACTTCGGTCGCATCTGGGAGGATCACTTACCATTTTTGGTGTTTTCCTTCAACAAAAACTACCACTCCACCATCGAGATGGCACCTTTTAAGGCGTTGTACGTCCAACCTTGTCGATCACCCTTATGTTGGACTGACCCTGGGGAGTCAACACAAGTTGGACCAGAGATGGTACAAGCTACCACATAGAAGATACAGATCATCTAGGAGCGGATGAAGACTGAACAGAGCTACCTCAGTTGCACTGGCTACACGACTTCTTCCATGTATCTCAGCTGTGGAGATACGTGCATGACCCTACTCACATCATCGACCATGGAGAGAAGGATGTCGATGATGGGGCGACTTTCATGGAGGTTCTGGTAGAGATTGAGGATCGACAAAAGTGGGTCCTATGTGGAAGTTAGATACCTCTTTTTCAAGTTCATGGAATCACGGGGACCTCCAGGAAAGTACATGGGAGCGGGAATCTCAGATGCATGCTCAATACCACCATTTTTTCCCTTAGTTCGAGTTGTAGCTTACGGGGACGTAAATCCCTAAGGTGGGGAAAATTTAAAGACCCATAAATTCCATGGGAATTTTTTTTCATAAATACATGGGAATTTTACGAGTCCATGAAAATTTACAGCGCTTGATTCCGAGGCCCGGTGTGCCACAAATCAATTTCTAATGTTTTTTTTGGGTACATTTAGTAAACGTAAGAGCAGGTTTTTATAACTTTCAAACCGGTGGTCGGAACTAAAATCTGAGAGCATCATTGAAATCGAAACGCCTGTATTCTCTTAAGAAGACTTTCATTTCAACAGCTGCGAGTCGAGGATAGAAGATATTTTTTGGGTTTTATTAAAAAAATATAAAATAAAGTGTGCAACACTTTAATTTATTTTGAGACACCATTTGATGTGTGGTGGATAAAACCTCCTCATGGAGGTTGGTGGTGTGATCACCACACCATAACCTCCCATGAGAGTTTATAGTGGTGGGGCCCACCCAAACTCATCCTCCCATGAGAGGATTAAGGTGGTGGGGACCACCCGAGGATGAAACCCAATTGAACTCCCCCTTATGTGGGGAGAAACCACTTGGGCTCCCCACTTAATGGTGACACTGCCCTAATGGAGCCTCTTCAACTCCCCATTATTAATATTGTGACAAATCTCATTAATTAATTAGGTGGATCCTATCTAATTAATTAATTATCCATTTGAATGTGTGCCAACAACTAAAATAATAGACAATATATTATTTTATTTGTGTTGAAATCTTTCATTTGGTGGAACATGGAAAGAGGAGAGATGAGGAGAAAAGCTCCCAACAAAAAACGAAGAACGCTAATCCTCTTCGACTTATTCCCCAGAAACCTACTGACATGGAGCGTCTTCCACGAGCCGACTCAACTCGGATTTGGAAGTGCTTGGCAGACGCGACGAATGACGATCCTATTCTTCATCTTCCCGCAACTCCGTCAACGAATGACGAACGACCAACAAAGCGGGGGGTTTACCTTTGTGTTTGATTTCTTTTCTTTTCTCATCATTGTTTGAAAATAAATCGTTGCGTGGTTGTAAATAATTGTTGTTCATCTTTCCTACATTGATGAACCAATTGATAGCACCCTAAACGCGTGGGGCATGGGCCAATTCAACATGTCCCAACCCCTCCGCCGATCTTATTTATGTTGAAATTCATGCGACAAAGTGGCAATGAGGTGATGAAGGTGGTAACGAAAAAGGCCGCACTACCCGCGGCCTCCGCGAATAGCACCGCCCCTATGCAACACCGGTTCTCCCGGCCAAACATCGTCGGCCGGAGCTGTGCTACATTGGCATGCCAGGCCGCTGCCCGGCCACCGGCCCGCCTGCCCATGGCCTCCCACGTCACTGGCTGGCGCCCCGGGCGCCCTGCTTGTCGCACGGCCCGACGCCCTACCGGCATGCCTGGAACCCTCCCACCCTGCCCCAATCCTCGCGTGGCCTGCCCGCGGCCAGTCTGGCGCCCTGTCGGCCTGCCCGACGCCCTACCGGCCTGCCCCGTGCCCTACCTGGCGCCCTGCTAGCCTGCCTACACCCTACACGGCCTCCCGTCACCCTACTCGGCTTCATGTAGGCCTTCCCACACCCTGCGCGGCCTCTTGACGACCTTCCAACCTCCCAGTCCAAGCCACCGAGTCGCGCCCCTTGTAGAGACCTCCAGGCTGAACTGCCCCTGCTGTCTGTTGGGTCAGGCCCAGCGGACCGGGTCTAAACCTAGCAGGCTGTCCCACCCAATGGGTTGGGTATGACCCTGTGGGTCATACTGGGTCGACCCATATCGGGTCAGCTTAGACGGGTTGGGCCGCGTCGGTCCGACCGGGTCGGACCGGACCCAGGCCCACTACTGACCGTTATTTCCTATGGCCATATCATTGTCACTGAATGTCCGTTTGAGGAACCGTCAGCAGAAATGGTTTTCTTTGAGCATGATGGTCCCTTTGAGTATACCCCACTAGAGTTTGGGGCATACATGAATCTAACCGGGCCTCTGGGAT
This sequence comes from Viscum album, assembly GCA_963277665.1. NCBI lineage: Eukaryota > Viridiplantae > Streptophyta > Magnoliopsida > Santalales > Viscaceae > Viscum > Viscum album. Next base: position 1,873,860,075 of record OY728137.1, on the reverse strand, counting down.
TAAAAATATAATAACTCACAGACTGGACGTCTGATCGACGTGCCACCAGTTGCATTGAGACCTCTATGGCGTGGCCGACCCTCGATATACTTCTTCATGGAACTTCATGGAAGTTGTAGCATCGACTAGTAGCTCGTGGAGTGGATCCTTCCATAGACGAGCAGGCATAGTGCAGGGATCTAGTAGCTGACCGAGACCTGATGACTGCAGACCGATTCAACTCAGAGTGTTTCTACTATCCCAGTGGGGAGTGTCTTGTTGTCACGGAAGACCCATAATGGGTAGTTCCTTATTCTCGTGGCAGACCCACAGTGGGGAGCGTGTTTGTATGACGTAGTATACCCACAGTACTCAACAGGAGGAGTACCTCAGCAGGCTATGAGGGGGAGCGCCTCTGTGTGACGCGACAAACCCATAGTGGGGAGCGCATCTGTGTGACGCAGCAGACCCACGGTACTCAATAGGAGGAGTGACTCAGCAGTCCAGGATAGAGGGAAGTACATCTGTGTTACATGGAAAACCCACATTACTCTATAGAGGAGGTGTACTCTAGCAGCCAAGGTTTCGATAGTTTGACTGGGAGTGTTACATGTTACTACCCCTAGAATAAAATCCTTGTTTGAGGTGATTCAATTACTTTTTTGTTTACCTCTTGATTGAGATGGATTACTCGATAACTTAGGTATATATATAGTCATATACCTATGTAATGTCTATCCATTTGTTTTCATACTTTGTGGTTATCCTTGGTGGATTTTGAGAGACCATGGTGTTCATGGGGTCTCTACTGAGTATCGTTATACTCACCCCTGCATGGGCTTTGCCCACACCTCATTATGTTGGTTACATATGACAGACAACGCTGACTGAGGCTGTGTGGTCAAGAGTGGATAGTACCTGGAGGTGGACCACATGACATGACAGTACGCGGAGGAGACAGAAGAACATGGAGTTCTTTGGAGGCTATCTATACCTACCCATTATGTAGGATCTGAGGCTGACGTTCCTAGAGCTTCTTACACCTTTCAACTGTTTTTGTTCCTTACAGTTGTACTTGTACTTTATAGTTGGGCTTGTATTTTTTGACCCTTTACATTTCTTCACTCCTTTTTTTATACATTTTTACATAGTGTTTTGCTTCCAACTTATACTCGATTGTGTGTGATTATTTTTTTTATAAAGGAAATGCCTTCCCAATTTTAGGGATTTACGCCTTTGGTACTAGTCACCAGCCCATGGCCCATGGAAGGCAGACATGGGGTAGTCCCAGAACGGGTCCCGAGGATGGGCCATGACAAGAATGTAATGATGTAAATATGAAAATTTAACATTTGATTAATTATTTGGGGAATTAAAAAATGGGATTGTGTGATTCCTGTAACATTTTGATATATGTGATATTGTGATATTGTGATACATGATATTTGAAATGGTGAATGATAACATGAAAATTCAATTAGGTATTTTGAAAAGTTGAAGGGTACCAAGGACATTCAACTATGAAATGATGAATGGTAACAGTGGAATTTATTCATGTATTATTAAATATGAATGCTAACATGGTCATTCAATTACAAAATGATGAAGGGTAAATTGGAAATTAGATTATGGAATATGAAAATTTTAATGGTAAAAATGGAATTCATTTAGGAAATGATAAATGATGATAATGAGATTCAATCATATAATATAATACACGAATTGTAACATGTAAATTATATTATAAAATTTTTATTGGTAACAGGGACATTCAGTCATGGATTATGAGATTATTAATTTTAAAAATGGAATTCAATAGTACATTATTCATTGTAACAATAGAATTTATGAATATGATTTGAGTTTTGGTTACCTCGAAAACACAGGTGTTGTGAGGTTAAATAAAAAAAGCTAAAAAAATATAAAACTATTACTTTATTTCATTATTTATTATTTATACTACAGAATAAAAAATATTTAGTATATATTGTTTATATACACCATTAGTGGTGGTGTACAATGCTATACTCAAAACATTGATTGGATTCCAAATCTGTACCCGAATAGATTTCATGTTGTAGGATGGGATAAGGGATAAAACACTATATTAGGTGGTTGATTTGGGATGAAGCATGGATGATGAAATTAAAAATGGTTTAGAACCATCTCATGTGTTGTTGTTGTCTTTACATTTGAGTTTCATTTAAAAATTGGTATGTTATCTAGCATTAAATACCTACTATTTGTTATTCATATTGCATTTCTTGCATTGGCCATCTTGTGATACTCTATTTTCTTAGTTATGTAACATCATATTTTTATTATTAGGTATGTATTTTACTGGTTTATTACTCTAATGATGTTATCATAGTCTCCCCATGACTCATATTAGACACTTTATACTAGTCACATTCCTTTTTTCATATAAGGAGGATAACATGAGTTCATGTGACCGACTGGATAAGGGAACATGTGTGTGAAAACTAGGTCTAAATGTTACATAGGTTTCAGTAAATATACAATTGTTATTTTTACCTAGTTAATGAAACCCCAATGTAATGATAGGATCTATATGGGAAGTAGTTTCTTAACCATATGTCACAAAAGTTTCCCAAAAAAACATTCTAGATTCATGGTGAATTTCAATTCCATGCACATTTGGATATTTAAAAATCATTAATGATTTATATGATCTAGGTTATTCAGCTAATATATTCCCCCATTATGTATACATATCTTCAATGATAAGATTGTTTAATCTGACAAGAGTGGTGGTATATAATCCATATAGATACATTGTTAACTAAACATGTGTTTTAGTAGATTCAATAGAGAATTTTTACGATATTCCATTCCCAGATGACTTATATGTGATAGAGATGGAATAATATATAATCCCATCATAATGAATAATTATTTTAGGGAGACCATTCTTAATAATGATCAAGGCCATCATCAATGTCCATGTTGAAATAGTCACTATGGTTTAATGAAACTTCACTATCATGATAAATAATTTTGACTCCATGAGAAAACATTCAGATGCTCAATTTATCGTTTCACCCTTCTTGTTAAAAGGAATTGAACTTATTAGATAGTCAAGTATGATGTGTGAATTATTATCCCTAAGAGAGAACATTCTAATTTAAAATTTAATGGAACAATTGACTTTCCAAAAATGTGGATTTTTTTTACATTTTTGAAGAAGTAATAACATCTAATTTCAGTGCAGATTTAATAAATAATCAATAATATTTTATGATAAATTATTAATAATAGAATCAATAATGAGATGTGGGGAACCTCAATTTTATTTCATCACTTGAACATCCACCAAGATGCAAAATAAACCAACATCCAAATAATTTGGAATATACATACATCATAGAAGGAGACTAAATACAAGTGATAATTGTTAATAATATTTCCGAAATACAAGATTTTTTTTCAGCTTTTGAGAATGTATTTCCAAGAAATATGGTTGTACCACTCGCTCTCCGTGGGAACTAGCCCATGATCGATCCCCGCCAGACTCAGACACTATGCATATTATGCACAGGGCGATTCAAATCCATTTTCCTAGCTGGGGAAGGTGTTGCATGCACTCTGGTCATAGCGGGGCCCCCTTTGGGTTCCAAGCGTCAAACCTTACACACGTTTTCACATGAGCCTCATCCCAGTTGTTGAGGACTCCATGTGTGCATCCAGATGACCTGGTATCAAGTCCAAGTAGATGCTAATTTTTGGGGTACTGTAGTAGAACCGTAGCAGGCACTGTAGCAGGAAATGTACAGTACTGTAGCATGTACTGTAGCAAGAACTGTTTGGCACTATAGAAGCCTAGAATATTCCCCTGTTTGTGTATTTGGGACATCTATTTAGTCCCCATGTCCTTTACAGCCTTTGGGCCACCCAGGCCTTCGGGTAAGTAAGGCCTTCGGGCCCACTTAAGTGCAGATGAAAACCGTACAACCTACAAGGATCAAGCTTCAGTAGGATGATAAGCAAGAAGCATTCACCAGTGAAAATACTAAGATGGTTGTAATAATTATATGGTATTACACCTTTCATCGGGACAAGGCTGTGCATGCATGGGAAAGCCTAGCCGAATATCCATGCAAAGGTGGAGAGATGATTTCACGATGAAGATGCGGTGGAGGAGTAGTTCCATGTAGTTAGTCTGTGTTGTATGTAATGTTTGATGCCTACAGGAAATGAATTCCTCTATGGCCTATGGTCCATGTAATACTTAATCCTACAAGCCTTGTAAGGGATACACCTCACCATTGAAAGGTGGATTATCAAAAATCAATTAAAAATGTAGTCATTTGGGACATTTATGGATGAATCCCACCACGATAGAGAATTTTCTTGTAAATATATAGATACTCATAGATGAATGAATCTTCTATCCGATTTTGGATTCACTATTTGGTATCCCTATAATGACCCAACTATTCTCAAAGAAACACCTATTTTTCAATTTTGAACCACTGGTTTATATTAATAATCATTCACTATGAATTATGGGAGGTTCCAAGAGAATTTGTGTCTTGTTTTGTTTTTAGATCTCTAAGTAATGAGAAAATATGGTAGGATTACTAGTTATCACATGGTTAGTTTTAACCCAGAAGGTGACTAGGTGGGTTTTCTAGTGGCCTATTAGAGGTTTCATGGTTTTATGGTACCATGTTTCACTAGGCACATGGACATGTAAATTATCTTAAATAAATTGAGATGGAAATTTTCATGGTATGTGAATGGTTACCAAAACCATGTGCATAGCCCATGTAGTTTCCTCCATGGGATTAGTTCAAGAACATAGTTGATGCATGGTTTGGCCAATAGTGTGGAAAAATCATAAAACCCTATCCATATGGAAGATAATTCAATTTTCCCCTAAATTGTATTTCACTTAAACCACATTATTTTCTTCTTTTATTTCCAGCATGTAGGTTATCCCTTTTTCTTGTTAAGCACGCCTTCCATATAATATATATAATTTGACATATTTTAGATCATGATCCCAAATCATAACACATTATTAGAATTTTAGACAATTAGACAAGATATCCCATCATTTTTCTTCCTATATGTGTTTCTCTTCTAATACATTAGTCTATTTATGTTGAAAATCACATGCCATATTTTCAAGGCATTGGACAATTTTTTGTTTTTAATCCAATAAAAATATAATATGAATATAATATTGGAATAGGAGTCACCTTCAACCAAATTTAGGTTTTCTAGATTTTATTCCCAACTGCTTTGTTATTTTAAAAGGTCCACCAATGTGCCACAAACCGGCCACTACCACATGTTTCCATAAATTTTGTTCTCTATCTATAAAGCATTATATGAATGATGTTATACTCCCAGAGAAATTTGATAACAATTTGAGGATGTTGACCTCAGTCATTACCACCCCTTTTGGTAGGACATCTTAATTTACCTCTTTAATATAATTTAATAACAATTCCCAAACATTTGGCTTGTATTATAAATTGAGTTTCCCACACTATTACGTAATGTATTATCTAAAAACGTATATACTAAGTGATTGGATTACAATGAAATGGAATTGATATTTTTTTAATTAATTGTATTTTTTATATAGAATAGATCAACATCACAATTGGTTGATATGCATAAATGAATTAAATGGATGAAAGAAAATAAATGATAATCGGTGTCAAGGTTGGGATAATTAATTCCGGATTTTTACAATTATTCACATGGATTACATTGATTTGTACACAAATATATATATATAATTATTTTTTTTAATAAAGAATATGAGGTATGTCTTCATGTTAATATTATTATTTTGATTATTCAATTGATATTTTTTTTGAAAGATGGTTATGGGTTCTGTTGGGAATGATGTTTCAAAATCCCTTACATAGGGTGTTGATCAATCCATATATCACCATTATAATGTTATTTGGGTGATGGAAATGATGATACAAGTTCTTATATATTGGGTTTTAGGCATAAAAACTCACCCCACCTATCTCAACAATTATGAATAATGTATCAGATTCACTATGAGATTCAATTCGTGCACCCACTACATGATCATACTAACTTTTTATAATCGTTATAAACATTTTTGATAAACCCAAAGTTAGGAAAAAAGCCTTGTATTTAGTTATATTCATAATTACGTAGTCAAATACCTAGTGAAAATATGTGGATATAGAATATGACTATAAAATATATATTACTACTATATATATGTATGGTTATTGATCAGATGTCTTCCTGTCTATGATAAAGCTGGTTGAGCCACTATGTGTGCTTTATAATCTCGATGAGTCTAGTATTTATTTATTAATCATTTCGTATTGTTCTTTTTTACATGCAAAATTTTTTTTGATGTATACATGTTTGATTACTACTAAAAACAATTGTGGTGGACTAATGAGAATTTATCTCACACCATGATCAGGATGCCTCTGGTACGCAAGTAAATTACTTTTTTACAAGTATAGATAATAGAAAGAACCCTGATAATTAAGCTAGATTTTAGCTTATATTATATATCAATGGAGAAGAGGACAAAGAATATTATAATGATTCTATTAGAGTAGTCTTGTCATCTCTTTTTTTATAGTATAACATGATTTATATGCATCTAACATGTTTCCAATTTTATTATATTATCATTCAATGAAAACAAATTTTATGTGATTCAACATATTGGATATTTAAGTTATTATAGTTAATTGGTTTTTTAAACTTCCATACTTTTAACCTATTTCTGTTATATTATACTTCTATTATATTTGGTAACATGTTAGGTCGTTAATGAATTTGTTTATATTTGCAACCACTATTGCCTTATAAATGTTATCATCCACTATTAAAATCTAAAATAATGGTATAATTTCCATACCATACCAACTTATACCATCACTTCTGATAAGATGCCTCTAGAATACAAGGAGGTATGTATGAGACCATGTGACCTGCCAGATTGAGGCAAGAGTTTTGTGAATTATGAGTCAGGATGTTACAATTTGGTATGAGAAGGCATTTTAACATTGGTATTAATTTATGGTATTACATAGGAGACTAAGAGATAATAGATTTTGATAATGATCCTCTTACTAGAAGTAGCTAACCCATGTATATAGAAAACAAAAATGACATGGGAGGGGTTATTCCTATTCAAAAAATTTAAATTTTGTAGTTGATACAAAATAATCATTAGGTGATTCAAATTTTTTGTGATTATTATACTATTGTAATTATTTAAATGAAATTTCATTAACATTGGGACTTTTTAAATGAGGGCATTTATTATATGCATCATTATAGGCACTTTTGGACAACTACACAATAAATTTTATAATACCATGTTTACTTTCTTCATCAACATTATTAATTCATATTATTAGATCCAATAATATTTTATAGAGTTGATATGATGTTTCTTTTAGGAAAAATAAACACAATTGAAGCTTATTTTTTCGTCCATAACCTAATAGTGTTTTTCTTCAGAGGTTAAAAAAGACACAATGAGTAGTCATTAATGGCATGTTAATCCATAGATCATTGGTCTCATGGGTGGGATCATGTTATGGTTAGGATTATGTGGATGGAACATTGTAATTTATAAGGTGTGTGTGACTTATAATTTGGGAATGGCTATATCCTTAATTAAACTATTTAATGGTTTTTAAATATAGAAACTACCAAAAATTTAATATGAATATATCTTATATAATCATATGGTCATTTTAATTTTTTTGGGGAATTAGACTTTAATCCAACCTTATAAGTTCGAAAATGGGTTTTCCTCTTACGTTATTACAACCTTTCATGGTTGACATTATCTCATAAAGATATATTTTGGAGTAGGTGGAGATATTTGATCGATTCATAAGAAGGCCATGTACATGTCTTAGTAATTTATCTATTATCTATTAAATGGTGAATTCCTTTATGAGGCGTGCATTTGACATTTTATAATCATAAGACTATGGAAGCATCAAGTCATACACACTAAAGTTTTTGACAAACATGAATCATAGGAGGTGGAATCTGGGACACTAGTGATTACTCGCATGTCACCACCTACGGAACCACTTTTTGTTTTGGATGTGGTCATCGTTGCCCAATTTCAATAGGGTTTTACCATTATAAAAAAATATACAAGTTTTCACTCGAGAAGGACGAAAATGGACTAGTAGACTTGGGAGTTTTATAAGAACTGTTGTTCCACCATTTTTGATGATAGTGAGGGCCATGGTTCATATATATAGATAGAGGTCATGATATCTATTTTTTAGAATCTAGAGATGCCTCTAGAGTAGAGAGTAAATATATCTACTTATTTTCCATGAAATTATTTCAAGATATTTTGGGGTGTTATTATATATCCATATAGACATCACGATTTTTTATTATGGATTTCCTTATAATATTCTATGACAATTTATTTCAATAGAATCTATCTCTTAATTGAGGAAGAGAGTTTTTAAGCCTATAGTTGGAAGGCATGTCAGCCATAATGTATTATACTAGCCTTTTCTATTCTTTATTGGTTCATTACAACTCTATTCGGTAATGATCTTATGATTACCTAGAAATTTAAGGATGGGAATGCACATGGAATCCCATAATATAAAAAAATTTGTAGGAAAACAATTATTTCTGATATAGTCATTTGTGACTTTATTTCTGATACAAATAATGGGGAATATGATGGATGGAACCATGGAAGTTCATCACCTAGACCTATAAGTGGTTCTTCTATTGAATTCACATATCATTTCTGGGGTTCTCATGGGGGGTAGTTGTATCAAGTCATCCTGTACTAAAACAATTTCGGTGTTTTAGCAATTTTTATAACTAGAACATAAAAAACCATAGTGTTTATGAGATATAGTGAAATATAGGGGCTTTAGCCGGATTTGAAGTATATAGTGATTTTGTAGGACCATTCCATGAGTACATAGTGGGTACATATATACACCTACCCTACTTTTGGGAGTCGGTCCTTTAGTGTCTCACTAAGTGGGTAGCTGGAATGCAACATGCCTCTTAAGCTGAGGTGGTGACTGAGGTAGAGGAAATTAGAACCATGTTTTTTAGTGCCAGTAGAGTGTACATGTTCATAGAGGTTAGGCTGTGACTCTAGGCTATGATATGAGTCAGTTATAGGCAGGTCATCCTATGATGAAAGAGAAGAGTATCATATCATATATTGTATGGGGTAATATTCTTGTATCCTAAACTCTAGTGACTTATATATTTAAAATAAGTGTGTCTCATTATATTATATCAGAATAAATCATGGAGAGTCTGGGCCATGAGATAGAACAATTCTATGGAATGATTATTCTTTATACCCTAATAGTTATCTGATCAAAGATCACACACCATTGTATGTATTATCACCATTATATAGGTAGGTATCCCTTCATATTGATTATTTTTTATCGTGATTTGATTGGGTTTTATGTAATTATTAGTATATATGTGTTTATTCACTATTAATTGGACATTGACTTATATCATTCGAATGATACACTTACATCACCAGAGGGTTGTTGGAATGTGCATAAAAGAGAATATGACATCCATGAATCTTTATCAAGACCTATGAATCAAGGGTGGGGCAGTGTGAAAAACTAGATATAGTATCTCATCTTGGATGATCAGGGTTACGACCAATTTTTATACAACATATGGTTGATAATTTCAAGAAAAATACCTAGATGTCCTTTCTGGGTTTCCTCCTGTGAGACATGAATTTTTCACCATTGATCTTGTTCAAGGGGAAACACCGGTGACCATTACTCATGAAAATATATTACTCATAGAGCTTCTGGAACTAAGGTTATAATCAAAGTTACTAGTCGATAAATGATTTATATTCACCAAAACATTTCCTCATGGTTCACTGGTCATTTTTTAAAATAATTATGATGGTAACCTCAGGATATTTTTGGATTACCATTGATTATATGAGTATATGTAATGATTTGGAATCCACTTCATTGAATAGATGAAAAATTTAATAAGCATAGAAGAGAGTGTGTGTTTTCAAAGATATATTTCAGGTCTAGAATCATCATGTGTGTGTTAGTTCATCAGACATACCTTAGAAAAAATCAGATGAAGGTGTGGTATATAGAAGTAAATGAACCCATAATGGGCATAGCCGAGTAATGGTTTCCCCCCATCGCCTCTATCCTCTTCTCCTTCAATGGTTGTCAGAGGATCCTTTCTTTGGAGATTCATCATGGCATGATCATGGTGTGTGACTCCTCTATCTACAGTGACATTGAGGGTTTGAGTTCCAATTCTAATTCCTCTTTATTTTGCGTCTCAGTTGAGGTTTCATTCTCATCTCCATTCTATGTGCATTGGAGCTCCAACTGTCTTAGTTTCCCTATTTCATTTTTAGTTTTTCTGAAAGACCTCGATGGCATCCTGCTGGGTTATTTCATGGATCATCCTTTATGGACCTCTCTTGGCTCAAAAATGATGCTTCATTCTCTAGTAGTGTTGTATTGATTCCCCTTCCCTATAGATTCCAATAATTCCTTAGGTTGTTCAATGCGGTGGTGGGTGCGGTTCATTTTCATTTGCTGCGTCGAGGTTCGTTGAGGGTTTGTGGACTCGGTCATTTCATGGAGGCCTAGTGTAGTTGAGATCATACCTTCCATCGTCAGATGGGTTGCCTCCTCGGTCTCTTTTTGTTTGAGTGCTTTGGGTGGATTTCTATGAACTTCTTGAGTGGGTTTGGTGGCAGCGACAAGCTCTGCAATATTGGACTGGTTAGTTTTGTGGTAGGGTCTCCTCCCGACATCGTCCGGAATCTAGGAAGCCTGCCTATGCAGTGATGGTTTGCTTCCATTAAATTTCTGATATTGTGAATTGAAATTGGTTATTGTCCTGCATCAGATGATATTGAATCGTGTTAGGTTTTTTTTGGAATGGATTGTTTTTCTATGGTGGGAAGTTTGTGATCTGGACTGGACTTCATGAATTGACTCTAGAGGTGGTTTCAAAGTGGGCGGTTCATATTTGCAGTGTCCGTTGGACTTGGTAATTTGGGACAGTATGGTGCCAGCCATCATATTGGTCATGATCATTCACTAAGGACAATTTCTTGTCGAATTACCTTTCAATGGTTAAGAGCTTCTTCATGTTCAAATGCTTGGGAGGAGCAATTCGTTGATGTCATCCTGATTTCTACACTTTATTCCATCGAGTGTGATTGTCCTATGTCCATGATGTCTCTGGATTTCCACCCCCTTCATCCCTTAAAAGAGTCCTTATCTTATAATAAAAAATTGAAGGCCTTCAATCCATTGTATGGATGGAAGGTGCTATCTATATTATTACCTAGTCATGAGGTTCATTCACACAAACATACCTTTTATTATCCTAGATCTTATAAATCAGTATTTCCACTCATATATGGTTTCATTAATGGGATCCTTTTCAATGAAATTTTAGGTATTCATGATCACTACATGACCATTCCAACTATCATGAGATCTTACCGAATACACTGGGTAAGAGTCATAATTTTGAAAATATCACCATAATCCACTTTTGAATTGATAAATTCACATTATAGGTAATATAATATCAAAGTAAACACTTTCAGTAGACCCCAAAATGTGAGATCTATAGTTTCTTAGGAGTATCCCAAGAGTTCCTTTGACATACAGAGTGTCATGGGGTAGAAAGATATTAGAGATTCTTAATCAATCATTTCTATAGTCGTACATCCCCACTTACAGTTCTGACTAGAAAGGGTGTGAAATTTATATGGTCGGAATCTTTAGTATCATATCTTCTATATTTTAAAGGTAATATAACTTAATCATTGATCATGATTTTTCTGGATCTTTAATGGAGCTATATTTTCTACTATGAAACATCATGTATTGGGTTGCGATCTATTATGATGCATGTCGAGTGGGTTATTATATATGGTTCTCATCAGTTCTTTCCTCACAAGTCAAAATAAATGATGCATGAGCACAAGCATATTGTTGTTGTTCACTATGTATGGTGTTGATGACACTAAAAACATGGAACCATTTTATGGTACTCAATAATAAGAAAATCCTCATGTACATCATTACATAGAATGATTTGACTCTCATGCATAACATAGTGTTAGAGTACCCATAATCCATCAATTTGGAGATTATTTTCGTTCCATAGAAAGGTAATTCTATTGATGATGCTCTATGATGGATAAATTAGACACAAGCAGTTTATGATACTGGTGTTGTGTAGAAGATCATGGATTTGTTCTCAAATATGCATGATGGGGTTTACAAAGATCATGGAAAGACTATCCTCTTAGCTTTAGAAGGTACTTCTACCATTCTAGAATGGGTGAAAATATGGAAAATATCTGATCCTAAGGGATTCATCATGAGGGAAAATATATAATATGATGAATCATTTATTAATTTTACCATGAATGAGAAGGATTCCTTATAATGCCATGGGCCTATTTGGGTACCAACAGAAATTATAGAGGAACTGATGTTGTAATTCCATGAGTATATTTAGTTAGTACATTCGGGTGTCAGAAAAATGGTTCAAGAATTACATATCCAGTATTGGTGGGCTGTTATGAAATGATATATTACAAGATTTATCATTCAATGATGCGCGTTTCACCAGGTGACGGATGATAATTAGTAACTAATAGGTTAATTATATAAATTTTCTATTTCTTATTTGAAATAGGATGATGATTCTAAATAATTTATTATAGGTTTAACCATATCACCAAATGGCAATGACACAGTTTGATTTTTTATTGACCGTATGATGAAGGTCCCATAATTTTTACCAATGAATGAGACCTATTTGGTAGCTTAATAAGGAGTCTATACATTATCGATCTAATATATCTTCATGGAGATCAAATATCAGTCATATGTTATATAGGTTATTACTTCTTTTCATTATTTTGGAAGCAATTTCGGAATGCCTTGGGTAAATATGTTATTCTAACAAAGACCTATAACCTTCATATAGATAGTGTAAAAAAGTGTTTTATTTGTGTAATAGAGTACATGCTATGTTCATATTTCCTTGAATATGGTGATTCTTGTGAAATAAATATACCTTTGACTTATTTCTCTTATAATAAAAAATTTCTCGTTTATATTTAGATGGCTCCTTATGAATCCTTTTATGCTAGGCCTTAAAGATCCTTGATGTGCTGGTTGGGGATAGGGGCAACATTTTATAGACCTCGTCTCATTAAGAAGACAACAAAGTAGGTCTGGTTGATAAAAGAGTGCATGATTATTACTCATTTTAGACAGTAGTCATATGATAAATAATGTTGAAAAAAATATGAGTTTGAGTTTGGATATCATATTTTCTTTAGAGTCTCTCGTAGGATGGTCCTTAAACATGTTCCTTGGTTGGGTAAATTATTTACACAATTCATGGCCATTTATTTATTATGAAATGTGTCCTAGAAATGTATTATTAGATTGAAATTCCTTAGATATACTGGTCTATGTTTGTTTTATTTCACGCATCTCAACATTTTCAGTATTATCTATATCCATACTATGTTTTACTAATCGATGAGTTCTATCTTGATGAAGATACCTATTTTTGAAGAGTATCAAGTGAGTATCATTTATTAGTGCGTTAAGATGATCCAAGGAGGTTTTATTCCATTTGTTTGTTTATTATAGAATCAGGACCATGTACAATATCAGACCTAGTTGTTTGAAGCTGATAAGAAAACTTAGTGGATGAAACTTCTATAATAATACATGTCTTTAGCCTCATAAGGCACACTTTGGGATGTGTTTCTCCATAGAAGGTAGTTTTTAATAACCCTTTGTTTCTCATGGGTAGGACTCTATTATTATACTAGTAACAATTTTTTTGTATATGTAAAAGTGAATTATCGATAAAGGATATTCCAAGGATATTTCGAGAAATCTTCAAATTCCAAATATCTATGGAATGGGAAAACAAAAATAGGATGCACATTTACTGCATGGTTGGTAATAACCATTGAGGGTAACTTTGCGGGACTCTCAGGTTCATATATGAGGACACATTATTGTCAAAAACCATGCATGAATGGGTGCATTATTCTGCAATTTTTTGAAAAATATTTTTTGAAGAAATATGCATGGTATGGGCATAGTTACCCAAATAGTGTATCAATCCTATATAAAGCCCTTCATGGGATGTGGTGAGGCTCACATTTGGTGCACAATTTGAAAAACCATGAAGGAAAACATAATTCAAAATTAAAAATGGTTTAATTCAATTTTTCCTTGATTTTTTAACATAAACCAATTTCATTTCACCATTATTTTCTTGTGTGAAGGTTACCCAAATCTCCCACTGAGATCTCCCTCTTCTTAAACTATTTAATTTGATACTTTCTCAATCTGAACCCTAAATCTAAAGCCTTGAGAATCATTGAAAATATATAAAATAGATCTCAAATAATTATAATCCTAATTTTCTTTCTCTTCATATCCTTTTTTATATTTAGGTTCAAGCTCATATGACCTATTATCAAGACGTTTGTCCATTATGCATTTTTATTCTAATCTAATTCGAATCTGATACCTATATTTAATGAGGATTCATCTATAACATAAAGGTTGATGGATGATAATTTATTCCTAATTATTATGTTTTTTATATATTATCCATTGTACATAACTACATCCATTTCAATGCTTTACCTTAAATTCTAGTACATCATATCTAAATGAATAAACACTCAATGTTGTGCTCTTATAAAATCATTTTAATGATTTGACGACGTGGAACTCATTCATTTACACCCATTTGGGTGATGCATATTAATTTACCCGTTTAATATAATTGATTAAATGTTAGGAACACTGCCTAAGAATTCAAATGGATTTTAAAATGAATTTCCTACTCTATTACATAATTACTTAGTTTATAAATAACCTATGAATTCATTAGCCTTACATAAAATCGAACTAACAAGTGCTGGTGAAATAAATTTTTATTTTTATATTATATATCAACATAATAATGGTTTACTCTTACTGCAATTTATTCCCACACACTAAAATATCTATGTATACTATATGGTTTTTTTGTAGACACTATTGGTGGTTTTCTACAAGGATTTTGTCTCACGCCCTACTCAGGAAACCATTCTCACCATGGAAGATTAATTGTCTTCATGTATTGATATGGGAATGTTCTCTAATATAGATGCTTGAAATGTAACCATATCATATAGCTGATGGGAGAAGGGGATTGATAATATTCATGAGATTCTAGTGGATCACACATTTTTCCTTTTGATTTTTTTATAGAATTTTGTATACATATATATCCCCAATTTCTCTTTTTAGTATATTATCATTTCATGAAATCACATTATATATAACCCAACCTGTTTTATTTTGGAATTTTTATAGTTACATGTTTTTTATGCTTATGATTTTTTTTCTATTTATTTTATATTCTACTTCTATTATGGCTGGTTACTGGTCCTTTAATTATTTAATCTTATAATATATGATTCTTCTATTGTCATATTATTATTATAAACCACATTTACAATCTCATATAAGTGTATAGTCTTTCTGTGATACCACCATAGAACCCTGTAACTAGAATACATCATGTTGTGTATGGGATGGTTTCCATGAGGCCATGTGTCCCATCAGATCAATACACATGTTACGTATATCCCACTTTAGGATGTTACAATCCCTATCAATTTAGTTCCATATAAAACTAACCAAGTAACTGTGATGAATGAATAGAATAAATTAATCACTATGAGTGTTAAAAATATCTAGAGATAGTTTATAGAATTTTGAATGTAAAATAAGGTCACTATAAAATAACATTTCCCCTTCCCCATTATGGATCATATATTACATATATTGTAATATACATCCCATTATTTATTTTTAGAGATGTTATGTTATGGTATCTATTTCACCTAATGATTAATATATGACTACCTTTATATATCCTATTAATAATTGTTTTTATAAATAGACTCAATATATATTTACTAATTATCCAAATACATTTCAGATATGCATTGTATGTATATTTTACGACCAAATTTATGATTTCATGTGTGTATTCATGGATGATTTCAATGATTTTTTGCAATTATTTTTACCATTTCTTGAAAAATATGAAATAATTATTTAAACAATACATTAATAATAATATTGTTTTGAAATTTTAAAATGATCCATTTCAATGATGAGAGAACATTTTTTATTTGGAATGTAATTTTAAAATTATGGATTGATATGGTTAAAAAGGATTTGATTATTTCATTATCTTAATAAACATGTGTGAAACATATCAGATCGTTTTTACAATATATAGTATCCTAGATGTGGTTTATCAAAAAAATTAGAATGAATATTCTCCCAATACATATATTTCTTATAAAGGATACTAATATTGAATTATATGGTGTGTGTATGGAATCCTTTTATGAGTATAATATGTTAGTTATAACTATACGGGTGATGCGACCAACTATATTGTGGAAAACCATCTAAAATACATTATGATTTTTCTATGTAGTAAGTTGGATAATTTATTTGTTTATAAATATTATGGTGTATATAAGTCATCACTTATATCATAATAATGTTTAATGTATCCAAGTTCAATTTAAAACCATATAACAATTGTTTTTTGTAAATTTTATTTTCATTAGAATGATAGAGATCATATTTAATTGGAAGAGAATTCACCTATTTTTTCATGTAACCCTTTCGTACATGATAAAGACTTTTCATTCTTAATAGAGACTTGGGAGATGCATACAATTTAGTATGAATTCATTAAATAAATTCAAGATAATTAGGATGATGAGAAATAGTTTTCAAATAACTTGAGTACCCTAACCAATCATGCTGAAATTGAAATTTTAAAATAAGAACCATGCAATGATCGCATTTTAGGACAATAGATATACTTGATGTAAGTAGAAGTTCCTTGATATGTTGAAATGGACAATTATCTATTAAATTAAAATTCCAAATTTCATTTAAATTATCACCCAATTAAAAAATATGAAATCTAAATACATATTTTACATTTTAGAAGAACTACTTCTTTTGAAACATTCATATGATGAGTTTATAAAATTTATTTTTTTGAAACTGATGTTTAATTTATTTTTTAGTTTTGGAATAATTTATCTTGTGAAAGTCATCATTAATCTAAATTTGAATGGGGTAATGTTTTATAATTTATTATTTTTTGGATCTCCATATTTAATGGTTCTCATGAATTTTAGAAAAGGTATGACTATTTTCAGTTTTCTGGAAATATTTCTGAGCGACATTAAATTTAATAAAAGTCACATAATTTTTGGGATATTTTTGATTTATGAAAGATATATTTTAGTAAACCGTTTTCAATATCATTTGGATATTAATATTTTTATTTGTTTGGGATAACATATTTTGTATAATTTAAGTTACTAGATTCATCTATAATGATCAACGAACTCACTTTTTCAATAGTTTAATAGATAATTTACAGAGAATTAATGATATACAATATAAAACATTATATTTCTATCATACATAGACCAAGGTCTAATCTATTGTCTTTAAGTGAAAAATAAAATGAATTTTAGAAATGAATTTTTAACTGAGAAATAATTATTATAGAAAATGTTTATAAGCCCCCCTATAAGAATATATGATATATTATAAACAACAAATTAGAATTACCCTATATAAGTTGATTTATTAAAAAATAGTTCACAATCCCATTAATGTTAGGTAGAAGTCCTAGTATGATATTAGAGAGATGAATCTGGTTGTTGAAAGAGACCAAAAATAGAAAAACATAAAACATTAAGAGATTGATGAAATTAGTAGATAAATTTTGGAAAATTCGATGATTATTAAATATTGATGAAGATTTGTCCATAAATTAATAATCCAACTATAATAATTCAATCCTAATGACACAATATATTTATTGAACTAAACAATCATAATGATTTAAAACAAATAATTTTCTAGATATAAAGGTCAGTCAATAGTTACTCATGTATATCCATATGGATCTATGTATATTATAAAGGAATGATATAATGATATATTCCATATTTATTGAAATGGGATGAATAAATTCATTGCGATACTTACATTAGAGACAGTAGAGATGATCACAATTCTCAATCATGTTTATCAATAAAACAATAATTATCTCACAACCCCATGACACATTGATTATTTGTTTTAATCAATCACCAATAATCATACATGTAAATCATAATTGAATTAATTGGGTTCACCTCATCATTATAAAATGGGGGAGGAAACCATTATAGTTTATGACTGAAAAATACTTGTATTTTAATTTGTCTATTATATTTTGTTTTTTTGTGTTTTTTTTATTTTTTATTTTTATTTAATGTTGTGATCTAAAATGATTATGCTTACAATTTATGAATACCATTTAAATTTGTGAAAAAAGTTATTTTCTGAAACTAGATACAAATAAAGGTTCATAATGAATTTTTTTGTTGTTAAAAACATTCATAATTTTATTATATAACCTCTTATTTATGAATCCCATACCACATATCATTTCAATTATAATTATAATGACCATACTAAAAGAACTATAACCACGTTTTACACATAATTTGTATTCACCCCACATCATTATATTACCAACCCAATCATTTTTTAACCACAATTATTTTAATTATATCAAAATTTAATAGTTTTTGGTAGTTCTGTTAAATTTTTTTAATGGATTTAATTTTAAAAATAACCTTCTCAAGATATTCAATTTTATCCTAAAATTATTTTATCTTTTATCCAATTATTACTTGGTATCTATGATAAGCCTATTACATTTTCAACATTAATAGAAAATTTTCCATATTGATCTGACTCTTGAAATGAAAATCCATGATCTATTTAATCATATTTGTTTTTTGTGGTGTAGCTATTTTATGGTGGTCTACATTATCGTTTTATTTTATGGGTTAAATATACAATTCTTAATAGATGTTCGCACTTCTAAAAAAACTTTTTGCAGCGAAATGTTTTTCCTTTCTGAAGAATTTTGGGAAGAGTACAAAATCTTATAATCAGTTAATTATATTGATAAAATAAAAAATATACTATTTTTTTACTGAATAGATGTATATTCAATCAATATAAGTGATGGAATTTCAAAACCATTTTATGAATTTCAAATAACTCTCGCTCCCATGAAAACTAATGTTGTGTCAATTTAAATAACATCAATCAAAAAGTCAATTATATTTCTAATACATGAGTGTATATAATTTTTCTCATTATATAATGAATAGAGTGAACCTTAAATAAATTATCCATTATTACTTGAGATTATTTTTTTGATAAGGGGGTGATAATGATAATATATTGTGGTGGGAATTAGAATCATGCATTCTTTTCATAACGAGAAAAACCTATTTATCCTCCCTCAAAATTTGTTAGATATAAAACCTACAAACCAAAATAAACTTCAAACCATATAATTTCCTCTTCATAAAATTATTTCATTTTTATCATTGTATAGAGATTTATGATTTTATCAAACCTATATTGACTCATTCATTATTTTGAATGAGAAAAGCCTCATTGAAAATTAATATTTTTTTAATGATAGTAAATTAATGTGTATCATGTGTTTTTATTAATAAGAGAAGAAATATTGTGAAAATGGATTGAAAAAGTTAAATGGGGAACATTAAAAAATAAATTTTTAGGAGGTATGATGTATTTATTTTCATGGTCTTCAATTGGAAAATCTAATGTGACTGTGATTTTTTAAAATTTCAATGATATTTATTTTGATTCTTACTTTACCAGTAGTCAAACAAAAATGTGTTGGGTTATTGATAGTGATAATATTTCCATTTTTTGTTTGTATTTCAAGGATTCAATCCCTAAATAATAAAAAAACGATATTATTTGTTTTATTGTTGGATTTTTCGAATTTATTCACCGTACATGTAAAAATTTTAAAATTCTAGAATATCTTATTTTTTTTATATCTTATGTATTTTTAGAATATAATTTTAAATATTTTTCTAAAAGGATGAATATATTTTTCTAGGCATTTAGTATTCATTGTTTTAAAATTATTCAACTGAAAAAATGTTAATTTAAAATCCATTTTCTCCAAAATTTATCAATTACTATAGAAAATATTTTCTTCATACACAATTGACCACTCATAATAAAATGAGGCATATCATGTGATACATGAAACCAAATAAAAGTATTCCAATTTTATATAAAATAATACATGTAGGTGAATATAAAATTTATATTACCTATAAGAATTCACATTATATAATAGATGATTAATCTGATAAAGTGAAATAAAATGAAGTGCCTCTTCAGGAATAATATTTATTTGATGTGTCCACAATTTATAAAAATATTATGTTGAACATCATATAAAATTTCAAAAATATCTTACAAATAACATTTTTTTGAATTATGGTTGTCTATTTTTGTATGAACTACGAATAATTATGATAGAAATATTTTACATAAAAATTTCATGTAGTCTATTTTTTTTGTCTTTTAATTTTAATTCCATTATATTATCAATAATTATTGGATACATAACACATTTATGGGTAAATAGTTATTTTTTAGGGAATAGAGTGGTTTATTTTTTTAATTATTTTGTTATTTCACTTCACTGAAAAAATAAAATTCTTTTTCTTTTTTCATTTCAATATTCAAATTATATTTTTTATTAGGGTGTATAAATTTATTTGGCTTTAGATTCTCTTATTTTTATTTCCTTATTTAATTATAATTATATCCCTCTAATAGGTTCTAGTGTATGAATGATTTAATAATTTATATAATAGTAATTAATTATTCATTTAGCATCAATATGTGTGGGAGGTGTAGTGGATACTCTTGATTATTTGGGTTAAGTAAGACCTGATATGGCATTCTGATGTCAATAGAAGTTTTTACCTTAAACATTATCATGTATTTGATGGAAATTATATCATGTTATGATTTTTTAAATTGTTTATTTTTACTATCATTATTTTACAAATTGAGTGATAGGTAGGTATTTGGTAATCTTACATTAATAATCTTATAAAATGGCCATTGGATAACATATAATTAAGGTAACACGTAATTTTGATGACCAACCCCATACTACATATTATTATTGTATCATTTTATTTAATTAGATGATTTCTCAATATGTTTAGAAATTGTTTTTTCATTTACTTAATTTTTTTAAAATAATAAAATTTTAAAAACAAACCATTGATTATCTCTTTTAAAATGAAAACAGGATTTATTTACATTCCTGACTAGATACATCATATGTTAACCAATAAATTGTATTTTAACATAAGATATAATTGTTTTTTAACACCCTAGCAAAGGCATATGTTACATAACATCACCCTTCACACCACATTATATCTTCAACCAGCACATTCTTATCGCAACTACAGTACCAATATTTTTTGACCTTTTATTCAACATCATCAATTTCACTAATGATGTTTATTTCCAAATGAGGTCTAGTTATGTTTGGTCCATTTTTATTGAAAAATAAAAATAATTTTATTTATTTTATAAATTACATTATTATTTATTTTTAAAAACTTTTTTTATAAAACAACAATATTCTTTATGTAATATTTCATCGATAAATTACTTTAATTATATAAATAATAAAATTGTATGCTAGTGTTGACTCTATAAAATAATGTTTTCATCTATATTAATCATTTTTATTTTAAATATATATGAGTGTGAAGATTTGTAAAAACATAAATTGTGTATATTAGGTGTTTCATGTATCATGAAGTTTATTCTCTTCTATGTAATGTCCCCCTAGGGATATGGACATAGGGACGAATCACCAACCTCATAAGTGGATTATTAAATAAAATAAAAATGGTGTTGGGGTATTGTGTATTTAGTTCCAGTCTTATTCATGTTGTGATTTCCAATATCATATTACTTTATTCCATTACAATAAATTTTAACATACCTTTTGCATTTAATATATTTGGATATTTAATAATATTTTTTGTTTTTATTTGGATGTGTAACAAAAACGTCTGTTTTATATTGAAAGGTAATCATTATTATGGTGTGGACATATTAATTTTGCGGATAAAGTTGTTATTCTATAACAAAATCATTGGAAACAAGCACACACAATGAAATATGAAAAGAGAAGATATAAAATTATATGATATGTGATAGTTATTAATTTTTTTTGAATATGATGTGTATTAAATTAGAGATACAAGGGAAAAATTTCAAATACTGAATTTAATAACCCATACAAAGAGTAACTTTTCAAGACCATGATCATTCAATTTTGGTTACCATAATAGTTTGGTTCCCATAAATATACATGTGAAACTAAATAATGTAATTGGGAGACCATAATTATTAGGTTCCCAAATAATTTAGTTTTTATTAGTTAATTATTTTGGGGAAACGATGATTATTATGATATTTGAGGTACAGAGGAATGTGAGTTTATTTAATAGAATTGGATAGAGATTTCCTCAAATCAACTATCCATGATTTATATATTATATGAATAAATAATTATTATCCTACATGAATTAGTCAATTTTAAGTTACATTATTAGACCAGTGTAATCCATGTTGAATATGGATATTCCCTCATAATATATATATGACTTATGGGGACATAATTTTTATTGTGTTGAATTTAATTAAAATTTCATTGTGATTATTGAATAATTCATGATAATAACCCATAAATAAATATTTATTCTTGGTAATGGATTATTTCATGAGTATCAAATTGATATCCCTCATTGGTACATCATATAAAATTATTTCTAATTTGTATATATAATATAGATGTTTCCAATATTTGGATCTTCCTGGGAATTTTTTTGTGAATTTTATCGAGTTATTTTTCACTAAAACTGATAATTGAGTAATATATTTTAATTTTGTGTCAGAAGTTTTTTTGATAAACACCAATGCAAAGTTAGAATACAACTAAAAAGGATAAAAATCAATCGTTATGTTAGTAATGGATTATTAGTTGATTAATTAGTGGTCATAACTTTTGATTCTATTTTTCAAAGTGGAATTATTTTAGAATTAGAGACCAAAAGTTAAATTCATTCGAGAAATATAAATTCTTTTTTTATATATTGTTTGGTCTAGAATAAATCTTATTCACAATTAAGGTCACTTAATATTTTATATATATGAATTAAAAGTAAGATGAAATCAATTATATATTAAATACTTTATATATTCGGTATGTCAATAATAAAATATATAATTTTTTTAATAATATGGATGCATTAGATTCTAATTAATCCTTTTTAATAAATTATAACCATTGAAATATAAATGGATTGGAAATCCAAAAAACTCCGTCATAGTAAAGTAGATGAACCGTTCTGTTATGAATCCTTTAAAAAATATTATTTTTTATACATGTTGACCAAATAATGTATTACTAGAAAAGGTGAATGGTATAGTGGACTAATGGTTCTCATACCTAGTGTTGTATATGGACCCATTAGTACTCGATGATGTTGTGGTATTTATATATTCAAACCATTATTGATTAATATAGTTAGAATGGATATATATTTATAAAGATATTGATGTATTAAAATTTGGAAAATTATAGAGTTTGGAAATGTATTATAGACTAAATATGGGGAAAATATTTTGATTCTCTAATAATATTATGGTTGTTAATACATTAAATAGGGAATCACTAATCATTTGGGAGATTGAATTATTTTTTAATAACCCACTACTCCTACAAGCCCATATTTGAAGAGTTTATCTAATTGGAGGAATAAACAATTGTTGTACATGGTTCAATCGATGATGATCATGTGTGATCATGTTATTTTATTCTATTACTATTATCTAGAGAATATTTTAATTCTAATAAATTTTTTCTAATCTAAAGCAGTCATAATGAAATCAAATTTTATTTTGATTTTGAAAATTCAAATTAATTATATATATATGGGTATCTGAATGATTCTTATGAAATTTGGATTTTTATTATCCAACATCCAAATTTTATAAATGAAAATAGGGTGGTTATCCCATGTAAAATATTATACCTCATGTTTTTGTTAATTTTTTTTTTTAATAATTTAAATTTACCAAATGTATTGAATTTCACATAACCCCATGTAAGGTTTGTGCTACAAGAAACTCTAGTTTATCATGCATTACAAGAAATGCTTGGTTTTAACAAAATAATGAAATATTATTAATTTTGATATTTAAACATATCCATAATAATCATACAATTTAACATAGTGACATGAATAGTAACAAATAATTTATAAATATTGATTAGTATGTCTATATATAAATATATTTAATTTTTTATATTAAATTCATAATTTTCAGTAAATTATTTATATGTTCTAGAAATATAATTATTAAAAAAATATTTTTATTCCTATCTGTGATTAATAATAAAATTATTTTTAATTTTTTTTTTGGAAAAATGATTTGATAGATTAAACATAATATTTGAATCCAAAATTTCAATATTATCTTAATGTGAATTTATTGGATTTTTATGAAAATTTTAATTTGATAAATAATTTAAAATAATAAGATTTAATTGAAGTCATCCTTTTTGTTTGTTTAATATATGATGCTAAAAAATATTTTTAATTTGGTTTAATGTATAATTATATAAAGTATAAATATATTAATCCAATTTAGTTAAAATTAGTAAATTTCATATTGAAATTAAATATTATTACATTATAAAATATTGATTATTTTCCCTTTACAACCCCTCTTTCCCGTTAGATCTACAAGATTAATTTTAAATTGAACTATACAAATTATTCAAATAGAATTTTAACAAATCAATTCCATATTTAGAATCATAAATATTTATATTATCTAATATGTTCATATTATTTGTTCCACATAATTATAATTAAATGTTTTAAAATTATTTATCGTAATTATGGTTATAATGGAATTTTTCACATTACATACATTTATATTAAAATTAAATTTACACACACATATTATTTTATATATGTTATTTTATTTCATATATATAATATTTAAGTCAAAATTAGATAGAAAATAACATTTTAATATTATTATTAATGGATAAACTATAAAGGTAAATTAAAAAATACAAGTTACCTTGCAAAAAACAATTTTTAAAATTTAGTGAACAAAAAACTAATGAATAAAATGATTAAAATTTTATTCTTTTATTGAATGGTGGTTTTCTCATAAATAAAAATAACTATACCCTATTAATATTTGATTTTTAAAAAAATTAGTTAATAGTGATATTCTAATAGGGAATAATTTGTAGTATTTACAAAAAATTGTACTCCTCAATTATAAAATGCCACCTACACTTATATATTCTTCACACATTAAATCCTCAATAGTTCAACCAATCACCTAGAAAATATCTTCTCAATATCCCCCCCATTATTTTATAATCTTAATTTTTTGAATAAATAAATTATTAGAATGGATTTAATTAAATATTAATGAGGATACCCAAACAAGAAGAAATGTTAATCAACAAGAAATTATGTATTATTTATTATTCAAATAGATTTAATTAATCTTATATAATTCTTAAATAATAACATCAGTGTCTAAAATATTTTGATATGTTTTTATTTCATGTTAATTAACTAACCACCTCGACATCCCTCAAATTTTTTTTAAAATCATCGTTCGTATATACATTAGATTACCACCTCAGGAACTGATGTAATTTATTCTTCAATTACCAACCATTATGGATAGTCATAATAAGGTATTTATTGATTAAATATGAAATATATTTTTTATTAATTTATTATGTTTCTTGAAATATTATTTCACACATACGTTTATATGCCCCATTTTTTTGTAATACGACAACAAGGTTTGTTTTTATAGTGGACTACTAAATCACAATGCGATGTAATTCCTTAATTATTTACATTGAATATATTAAGGATGATATTAAATAGTATTATTCATATATATTATTTATATTTTATTATATAATTATGAAATATATCATTACCTTTTATTTCCTTCAACCCAATAGGGAAATGAAAAATAATGTTCATACATACATTTGGCATACCGTCTCTATGAATGGTGTTTATCATTTCCTATCAATAAATATTATGAATTTATGAAAAATAAAAATATAATAGATATATATCTTAATTGTATTATAACTATTATTTTTTAGATGATGGGACCGCGGTAAATGTGGCATGATAAAAAATATAATAAACAAATACATATATTAAAAACAAAGTTGTTATTATCTGATATTTAAGGTTAACATGGAATGGTTAATAAATGGTTTTAAAAGGTCATAAATAAATAATTTATGCCTTGATATATTTAAATATGGTTCATTAATATATGTATAATTATATTATATTTAATTACATATAATGATCAAATATGTACAATGGATGTGAAGATTTATAGTAAGGGATATTTCTATCAATTTTCAATCATTGAGACAAATGTTTAAGAATGTACCTATATTATTGCAGGAGGGGTATATAGAAACTGATTGAAATGTACTATCATGAGATTTATTTATCCTTATGATTTTTATGTTCCATTTTTAATAATTTTTATATTAGGATTAATATTCAATGTTACTGAAGGGATAAAGAGTTATTGTCACAATATCATAGTTTATTGAGATTTTTTATGTTTATGTTTCTGATGATAAAATTTTATGATCATTCCATCAAAAATTCTCATGAATGTTATTCTCCTAAATTTATTCATGATATATTCATTTAATGGTAAAGTTTTTAAAATTTTGGTACATAAAAATTTACAAATAATTATCTTAATGAAATCCTTGTTTATTTCCCTCATTGGTCAGAAATGTGTTTTTATTTTCAAAATAATGGTTTCTAAAATTATTTTCTAAAATGTTTTATTACACACTTCTTATTTTTAAAAGTAAATTTTTACCCATGATTTATCATATAAAATAAATTTTAAAGGGGATCATCTTGTAATTTGGAAAATCAAATCATGTTTCTATTTTAATTTAAATGTGAAAAGAATATTTGATTTTTGACTTCTTCACTTGCACATTATATTTCACTATCCAGACTACTAAATGAGTTCAAGATTACCTAACAAGTTATCAGTGTTCATATTAAATAAAAAAATTCTTAATATTTGGGAATTATTTTAGATTTTAAATAAAATATTTTTAAATGAGAGGGGTCAGAATTTTGTTATTGCAGGGAAAGAATATTTTCTTTATAAAATGATTAAATGACATATAAAAAAAATTCCAACTAAGATTTCATTTTTTTGATGTCACATATTCCAAACTGAGGATGTGATCTGAGGAGATCATTCTTACTATTTCCCTATATGTTTTATGTTTATGATAAAAATTCGATTATGGTAATCTATTATCTTCAATGGGTTATTCCATAATAAAATTATTATGAAACATGCTTCGTCTTCCAAGGGTTATACTTTGATGAAATGATAACATGATTTTTAATACTATTTATTTTTTTATGTAAATCTATGATGGAATGTTTTTGAAACTCATTACATTTCATGTGTTATAATATGATGATTTCTCTATGATCTTGTGGCTCACATATGTACGATTTCAATTATTAGATGGTGGTTATGTCATAACCAAGGATAGAGGTTATGTTATAACCACACATGATTTCTATGTAAATATAATGTTTCTTGAGGACCTATATCCTCATATAATTAATTAGGTAAAGTCATATATTTCATGAGATAGATAGAATTGTAATTAAGAGTGAATCCAAATCATTAGGATACTATGTCAATGGGGAGTGAACCCCATTCTTTAATACAATTTTGGAATGGTGATTGAATGAATTCAAAAAGGTAGAGATAGAATGGTAGTGAACTCAAATTAGTAAAAATTTTATGGAATGTAGAGGGAACATATTTTATTAAATGAATTTTTCTTCAAATATGGTATCATTAGTGATATTTAAGTAATATTGAAGTGACATTTTATACTAATGTGAATGAAAAAAATTAGATTTTTATAGAAATATTATACTATCATTGCTCTTGTTTATTGATTTGCATATATTTTAAGTCATGTGTATTTCTAATATTTTTGAAATGACTATAGGGTATGTTTTTCAATGCATATTCTCATGTTATAATACCCTTATGTTCTTATTATGATTATGTATATTTATTATTCACCCTTATTGGGAATCTAAGATCAACTACCATTATGTTTCCTTTTACCTGGTTATGATTATATGTATTATGTAAGATATTTATAAAAAGGGTGATATTTTATAAAAAAATAGTCTGAGATGATGTATCTCAATTATGGACATGTGTATATGTTTCAATGTTTCTCAATACACTAAAATTATATGTTACTCAGTTGTGTGTTTGTGTAATGTAATAAATTTTATAAAAATAGATATTATATCTATGTATGAAAATACATGGTCTCTACATTTGGTTTTAATAGAAAAATATATTTAAAATATGGAATCTAGGATGTAAAAACAGTAGTGATATCCAAAATGATATATATAAGGATAAAAATAAGGATGATTTAATGTATAAAAACATCATATAATTTTGGAAAAGGATAGAGAGAGTCATTTCCAATATATTACATCACTGTGTAGACATAACAAGTTCATGTGGCTCTAGAACTCCTCTAGCTAGTAGTAACAACCAAAAATGTTTTAAATTTTTAATTACATAACTAGGAACTGGGGAAAAATACACATTGATGCACACAGGATTTTGAACTCTCATGGGTTATGCTTTTGAAACTAAAAAAAATTATTACAAACCATAATTATGGAATTAAATAGATGATTATTAAAAATAACCTAGGATAATCCAAGGGTTTCATAGTTTAAATTACATGTTATCATGATTTAGATATTCTATAAGTGATTTTTCATGATTTTATGGTTCTCAAATATGATTAATGATTATTAAACTATAAATTTATATTATGGTCAATGAATGGAACCTGAGGAAACATTTTAATTCTTATTGTGGGAGAAAATGAAATTATTTTTCTTTTAAGAATCCAATCATTAAAAGGGATGGAATGAAAATTTTCATTTCTATTCTCACAAAATGCTATCTGGCTATAAATCATTATGAACACAGAAATTTAAAATGGATGGAAAAACATTCTATTGAGTTTTTCCTAAGTAAAATTTATCCTTCTTTTTAAGGATCTATTAATCTTCTAGTTGATGAGAAATTTAATAGTTCAATTGCAAAGATATTTTATATTCTATAGTTGGATAAACAAAAAAATCTATTTGGGATGAATATAATTTTGATGTTAAGGAATGTTAATGGTGGACTCTTATCAATAATATGAGGCAAGAGGATGGAATTGACTCAATGGTTTGATACAAGTTCATGAATTTATTTTTTAATAAAACATTCCCTTTACTATTCCTATGAATATAGGGAAATATTTCCTTATTATTATTAAAATTGATAATGAATTTATTAGTTACTATGATAAAAATTACACTATAATATAAAGGTATTATTCTGGATTAATTATCTAACTGGAAGGTTATCTTAATATATTCTTTAGTTCATAAAAACTATGTCTATAAAGGGTGTTAGAAATAGTATAATTCCTTAGCTATGAAGAAATTGAATATTGTTTTAACATGGATGAAATGGTGGATGGAGTTATGTATAAATCTCATCATCTTGACAATAAAAGGAATATGTATTTCAAAAGAAAAACCAAAAAAACTTATATAGATGAAGAAAATATTTTCTCTATTATCAATGTTTTTTAAGATGCATTGAGGAAACTATCATAGCAAGACTAATTAATGATTTATTTGTGTTAGGGAATATCATTTTTATCTAAATTTATGATTTTATGAGAAGAATATATCTAATAACGAAAATATAGATAAATATAGATAGAATAGAGCTCCCCTACATTAGTGATTTAAGTGTAAACAGAATGGTAATTATACTTACTAGTGGCCAAACACGAGGGTTAATGATGAATATCACCATCATCAAAATTATATCCAAATGTGATATTATAAATCTCATGTAATCTCTATATTTTTATATTTGATGTGATAATGACATAGTGTTAGATAAAAATACCATTACACATTAACATATAACGTCATATCTGACTCTAGATCAACACATTCTTCAATATATAATTTTTTTAATGGAATTCATATTCCAACAATACTATAATATATATAATTAGGGTTAAACCCCCTAGTGATACAATGATGTAATTTCATTTATATGATTCATCATTAGTTGATGATGGTAGGAATTTGATTCATGAAAACCATTTCATTCTCTATCTAGATGAATATAATGTTATATTCGGAATGGATTGCATTTCACTAATTATATACCAAATTAGTTTTCAAGGATGGGACATCATTATTGATATTAAAACTAACCTTTGATCCTAAATCAATGTGAAGATAAATACAAACTTATGATGGACATCCCATCCATTGAATGGATCTTAATTTCCATTAATTAGGGGTGTTTATCTCATATGGTAGAGGATAAAACTTTAATTGATGAAATATTTATTTTATGGAATTCTTTTGATATATTTTTGGATATTTTTCATATCCCTAAACAAAAATGTGAATTTGAGTTCTCAATTGAAATCATACTTGGTTCCATGAAATATTACATGAATCCCTATAGAATATCGCCTATTAACATGTATGAATGGAACAAAAAACATTAGGAAAATATTGATTAAGGATTAATTCGACGATGTGTATAATCATAGGGCACAACTGTTCCTTTTTTGTAAAGAAAAAAAATTTGTAACCCATAATTAATTTTTAGGATCTATGAAAATAGAAATTATAAACTTTTATCTATTTCCTAGTATTAATGACTTGTTTGATCAACTACAAAGAGATTAATAATTTTCTATGATTTACCTTCATTCAAGATATCATCAATTGATGTTCATGATGAAAGATATACTAAATACTACATTGTATAAAAGGTTTGTAAATTGTGAATATATTTTGATGAATATTGATCTTACTAATCCCCCTAACAACATCATGGATTTCATGAATGATGTATTTATAGATTTCCTTGACCAGTTTTTGATATTCTTTAAAGATAGTATTTTTATATACTCAAAGGGATAAAGAGAGAATTTATAAAATTTTAGAATTTTATTCAATAACCTATGTATGAATGAAATATAGGCAAATTTTAAAAATAAATGTATTCATTTTTTAGGTTATACAATCTTAAGAGAGGTTATAATAGTATATCCACCAGAGACATAGGAAACTGAATGTTAATCCACACCATACATAATTAATGGTATATATATTTTTATTATTTTAGATGGATATTATCGATGTTTAGTGGATAATTTATCATGACCATTTATACCATGTCCATGTTTACTAGGAACTGATCCAAGTTCATCAAGGAAGATGAATGTGAATAAAATTTAGTTAAACTGACGAGGGGATTAGTTTATGTTGTTGTTATTACATTACACTATATTTGAGAAGGGTTTTTAATAAAAATTTATTTATCAAAGAAGGTATTGTGATGTGTTCATATTTATAGTGAAATTTTCTATATCTTATGCCTTAAAGCAATAGAAGGTTACGTAGAAAATTTACCCAACTCATGATTTTGAGTTATCTTTGGAAGTTTTTTAATTAATATATAGACAAAGAATCATTATATAGAAAATTTTGATATATATACTGATTAGAAAATTTTAATGTATATACACACACAAAATGAGTTTAATATTTTACAAAAAAAGTTTCCAGACCTGATTAACAATTATGAAATCATAACACATTACCCCCATGTGAAAGTGATCATGGCGTCCATCGATTTACGTCGATAGGATAATTCTAGTATATCTATGATATGTATCACAAAATATCAAATAATCCTATATTTTCAATGGAGGGATATTCTAATCTTGAAGGATATGGTAAAATATTATATTACTCAATTGAATGTTCATCCATCTATCCTTGTGAATATTAAACTGAATCTAAAGAGTGATGCAGATCTGCAAACAAAGTTATAAATGGTCATGAGTTTATCAATGATCATCATATAATGATAAGGTTTAGGAAACCTATATTCATTCCATATATACCATATTTTAATGTTTTGATATAGGAATATAATAGTGATTCATTCTCTATTCATTCTGGAATTTCATAGATTTAAAAATATTTTAAAGAATACTTTTGTTGGGATGGAATGAAAATAGATATCATAGAGTTTATATCTCGGGGATTGGAATGTCAGAAGGTTATGGTTGAATATCAACAGTGTAAGAGGGTTTTTCCTCCATTTCATCCACTATAAATGAAATGGGATAACATCGCCATAGATATTGATGTCTAAATCCTAAAAACCATTGATTAGAATAATGTTATATGGGTACCCATCTATCTTCGTTCAAAGGAAGAAAATTTCATTGCT
The DNA here is from genome assembly GCA_963277665.1 of Viscum album. Lineage (NCBI taxonomy): Eukaryota > Viridiplantae > Streptophyta > Magnoliopsida > Santalales > Viscaceae > Viscum > Viscum album. Next base: position 1,873,827,535 of record OY728137.1, on the reverse strand, counting down.
ATTAGAGAAAACATATAAATAGATCATCCTTTAAGGATAAATTTTTTGGATTTGATAAGGTTTAATATATTACCACCTTCTATTTTTTCTGATCATGATATAGGTTATAACTCAATGTTCTCGAAATGTATTCAATAAGATCTCGATATAGAGGTGAATTTCACACTGCATTCAATCCATAGATATATGGTTAGTCTAAGATATAAATTTAAACCATAGATTAAAATTATAGATCATATAATTTGTATTTAAGAGGTTTTTGTGATATACAGATTCCTCTAGTTGTGTTTTCGTACAAAAATATCATTTACCAATGAATTTAAACGAACCATATTTTTCCCACTATAGGAAGAAATGTAGATATATAACGTGATGAAATGAATATTGACAATGAAATTTATTGGGACCTGATAAATATTATGAAATATAAGATAAGGCTATAAGTATTTAGATACACGTCAATGTAGATCAATGTTGGAAGAAAATTTATCCGAAAAATATCCAAAATGATCATGATTTTGATGTTATTGATAAGGTCTTTCTAATAATTTATTTATGGAAAATTTTTATATGATCCCGGAACAAAGAAGAACTAAGACATAATTATACCATTCCCTTTTATATTATTAATCATATAAGGAAGTTATATTGTCACAAGAATCTTCCAACATATATCTCTCATGTCCTTACTATGTTCTTTTTATCTATCATGTGTATGTACATACTAGAATTTACACATGTACTAAACTCAGAAGTCATAGAAATGGAGAAAGATATTAAAAATGAGGAATAATCATTAGAGATTTTGGATTGTACAATGAATTTCCTAGGAAATAAGATCACTCACTAAGTCATCATTAATTGGCGAAATAACCATTTTGAGAAATCAATTTAGTGACATGAGGATTTGATGAGATGAAATTGTCCTTAATTTTTTAATCAAAAAGATGAATTTGGTGGGATAAATTATTTTTAATAGGGGAAGAATGAAACACCATGAGTATTTTTGAGTTTTTTTATGAATAATTTAAATTTATTTGATATCTTTTGTTACATGAAACACCATTTTTAGTGTAAAATACATGTTATACTGGATTACCTTGCATTAATGACAACAAAACGTTATACCAATATTAAGATATATTATCTCCTTTATTAATTCAAATGTTACAACCATAGTATTATACATAGTGATATGAATAATGTTAAATAATTATTTCATATTATGATTAATGGTTTTATATAAAAATATATATTGATAATATAATACATAATTTTTGGCAATGTCATTATATGTTTCAAAAGTAATATATCTTGAGAATGTGTTTTAAATGTCTTGTTGTGAGAAAATAATAAAATTAAATTCTTACACTTAAAAAATATTAATTTGATAAAATAAAATAAATTTTTGTAATTCATAATTTCAAAAATTATTATAGGGTAATTTTTTTTATGTATTTTGAAAATTAATAAATTATATGGGAATATAAATTTATTAATTAATATATATAGCTAAATGTTACTTTTAATTTTTAAGGTATAATTGGATCAATAATACATCAATTAAATAAATTTTGTTCTTTATAATAAATTTAATATTTATATTAATATACAAATATTTTAGGATTTTTATTAGTTTCTATTTAAAAACACTCTTTATAATAGTATATGCATGATTAGTTTTAATTTGAATTTTTCTAATTAGGTGAATGTAATTTGGAAAAATAGATTAGTTATTTAATAAAATAATTATTATATTATCTAATATGTTCAAATTATTGTTTGAACATAATTATATTTAATCTAGTTAAAATTTAGTTTTACAATTGAGGATAAAATATAGTTTTGTGCATTACGAGCATTTTTAATAAAATTAATTTTTCACACTCATTTATTTTTATTTAATAAATTGGACATCATACATATAATTTTTAGGAAAATGTTATATAATAAATTTAATATTATTATTAATCTTAAAGGATAAATTACCTATGTAAATATAAAATATAGAATTTTCTTTTGAATTAAACTAGAAGAGTAAAATTGTGTAATGATATTGCATAAGGAAATTCATAAAAAAATGAAACATCCTATGATTTTATGGAATATATATATAAAATGAGCTTAAATTAATAATATATATTTGTACAAGAAATAAATTGTTTATCTTTCATTTCCCAAAAACCCATTTTTATCATGGGTTGCATGTAACATCGAGTTCCTTTTATGACTTATGTTACAAACAAGGTCGAGTCATACGTGAAAATAATATACAATTTTTATTATTATGATTTTTTAACACCTACCCATTCGAATTTTGGGAATTAAAAATATTAGATAAATTATGAAATTATATTATAGACATTTTTATATAATTAATTATTTAGTTTCTAATTGATTAGAAATGAAAATAAAAACCAATTGAATATAAAGGATGTGTAATTATGAAAAACTATTTTTTAACTAGAATGGTGTTTTATATTAATAAATTTATTTAATCAGTATTATTGAATGATATTAGTGAAATTAAAATGTCATATAATCAAAAGAAATTTTTTTCAAATTCATCTAATATGTTTCATAGTAATAATATAATAAAAAAATCCAATTCAATGCATAAAAACCTTTATATTTGTAAAATTTATTTTTACCAACATTAAATGTATGAATTGTTTATAAAGTAAATCCTGAAACACTTATAATTTTTAAATGAAAAAATGGACTTCATTTGTTGACAGTGTGATATAAAAATTAACATTGTGTGAAATATGGGTATTTTTTAGAACATTCATATTTTGATGAATAGTAAATAATACTAAATTATAATTTAAAACAGTTTGATCATTTAAATAATTAATACTATTAAAATAAATTTTTAATTGGTTTTAAAGTATAATAAAAAAAATTATATCACTTCATAAAATTAGGTATCTTTAATATTTTTATATGGATTTTAAATATAAAAATATAGTAGTCATTTGAACATTTTCACTTAAAAACCCACATTTTCATCGAGTATGCATAATAAATATGAAATTAGTTTATAGAAAAATATGTGAATGAAATTTTGAAAAATTGATTACAAATTAAAAATCTTATTAATGTATAGTTTTTATTAATTTCATGTAATTTTTTTAACATAATAATTAATAAAAGTTAAAAAAATTAATTTCATAGATTAAGTTTAAAATGTGACTACATAGTCATTAAACATTAATATTAAGTTTAAATGACATGGGAAAATTTTAAAAACCCATTTATGGTGAAATTATTCTTTAATATTCCATATTGGATCGATATGGGGTCATTATTGGTGGAAAATGATGTAAGGTATACGTCCTAATAATGTTTACCTTTCTGTATTTACATGAAGGCCACTACCCAGCCACTATAAATATGCATTATCTCTCCTCACTACATCATATATTTAAAAAATAATCATATCCAACAGCGAAAAAATAGGGTATTGAAATCCCTCGGCAGATCCTCATTGCCTAACTGTGGTAATAAATAATTTTAGGGAAGTCATTTGGTGAAAACTAATAAATGTCTCTTGAAGAATATATAACACTATTCTGTAATCACTTTTGTTTTATTTATTTATACACCCATTCAATATTTATTAAATATTTTTTAAATAATAAACACTGTATCATAAATATAATCAAATTATTTTATTTTATTTTTTCATCCTACACCGATAAAAAATTGTATCAATTGGGTAACAAAATTTTATTTTATTTTTGTATGGCGAACTACCACTTACAAAATGATTTCGTTCAATGATTCTTTAACACCACTTATGTTAAGGAAATATGATGAAAATAATAATTTTATATTATATATATGATATTTATAATTTATTCTTACTTCATTAATTATTTTATAACACATACGTCTTGGCATGCCATTTTCAGAGAATACGATATCATCGTTTATGGATGTTTTCATTATAACATCCTCAAATAGATATGATTTGTTCATCATTTACATGGAATTTATTAAGTACTGTTTTAATAAAAATATGTTAGATTAATTAAATATATATTTTATTAATTAAATAATTATATTTAATAGAAAACAAAAAATCACTTTCTTTCTTACCATTTCACACCCTAAAAAACATATAATGTCATTTTTGGATGTGTGGAATACCGCCTCACCCAAGTGATGTGAATATTATTTTTTCATGAACTAAACAAAATAATTATATATATAATAATGTATGATTAAATAATTTGTTATTTATAATATAATTATCATTCTATAAATGTAAATGTTAGTAACATTTTTTCCATAATAATCATTAAAAAACGAGAATGTTACTAAAGCATACATATAACCTACCGTCTCCATAATTTTTTCTTCAACTCAATTTTCAAAAATATCATTCATGATTTTTTTAAATGATTAATTTAATAATAAATAACATAATTATTTTACTATAATTAATCTATTTTTTCTTATACAATGACTTTCAGGACCTTAGTTGACATACTAATGTGATTTTTGACACATAATGTTCATATGATCAAAACACACTACATAAACATGAATGACTAGGTAATGGTATATTACATTTTTATATGTAAAATATACGTAATAATATAAATAAAAATTTATATCAAGAAAATAAATAAGAAAGATATTTGTATTTTTAATGATGACTGAGAACATTCATGGCAAATCACAATTAAGATAAGGGGTTTTCATCTCACATTTTTAATTTTTGAGATAAATGTCATATTAACAAATTTAATATTTTATTTGATTTATCTAAAGAACTGTTTGAAATATAATATCGTAAAATATTTTATCATTATAATATTTAAATTTATTCATTGATTTTTATAACTTTTAAGGGTTTAGATTCAGATATTAGCACAGTGGTACGGTGTTTCATCTCAATTTACATTCCATTGAGACTTATTTATTATTACAAACCTAATTACATTTATATGGTGTATGTAGTACCCTATGAAATTTTATGCCATTAATTTAATTTATTTCATGATATTTAATGTTTTAGAAAATGTTAATATTTCAGAGATATCATGATTTAATAGTTACTCAAGTAGTAAGATTTTCTCTCTTCAAGCATTTATTTCTATGTTCTAATATCCATATTCATCACTTATTTTTATTGTGTGGTGTAATAATTCTGATGAATTTATTTACTTATTATTATATTTATATTTATTTTAATTGTAATATAAATTTTATGATATCCCTTCCATTTTTTTTGGTTTCAAATATAATAAATGCGTAATGGATATTTTTCAGAAATCCCCTTCTTTGGAATGTTGGTTATGTTATACTCAGAACATATTTTATGAGGTTTATATACTTCACGTAACACATGGTGTATGAATAATTTATTTAAAATTGTTATATTATAAATTTTATTTAATTTTTTCCATTATGGGGTTAATTATATAATTGTTTCAATGTTGTAAGGGACAATTTTAAATTATAAAATATTACTATTTATAATGTTTTTATTGTATATACATTCATCAACTTCAACATCTTTTATTGTTTATTATCCTCTAGTGGGGATATTTTTAATTTATATTTCCATTACTATATTATTTATGGATTAATATTATTTCAATTAAATTGTTATGAAACCAATTTCTTTTCTAAGGGTTAATCATGTTTAAATGAGATTGTTAAGAAAGAAATTTCTTTTACATTGGTTAATCAATTTTCAATGATATTTTTATGAAATACCTTTATTTTCCATGGTTTAATCAAGTTTAAAAAATAATTTTAGGGAATGCATTTATTTTTAATGGGTTATTCATGTTCCAAATAGATTTTTTGTTTATTTTTCATGGGTTTCTCATGTTTCAAATATATTTTTTATAGAACCCAATTATTTTACATAGATTACTAAATATTCAAATAGATTTTCTATAGAACCAATTTATTTTGAATGGGTTACTCAAGTTTCAATGTATTGTTTTTTGGAACCCATTTATTTTCTATAATTAATCATGTTTTAATGATATTGTAAAGGAACCTGTTTCTTTTCCACAGGATAATCTTGTATTCATTATATTGTAATGGAACCCATTTTTTCAATTTTATACTAATTTTTCAGATATATTTATTATGGAATAAATTTATTTTCCATGTATTAATCATGTTTAATTGATAATTGAATTGATTCCATTTATTTTACTTGGCTTTACATGGTTATAAATTAATGATTTTTTTATTATGAGTTTATAAAGAAATGAAAGATTTTATGAGTTATTATTTTAAGGGTTAAAAGAAATTTTATTGGTGGTAATTTGATAATCCACTGATTAGTGGTTCTACTACAATCAAATAATGGGTGGTTTGGTGGAAAACCAATGATGTGTGGTTCCATGGTAATCTAACTATGGTTAGTTATGTGATATACCAATTATGTGTGGGTCTATGATAGACCATTGATTAATTTGGTAAGGAATTAAATTGTATGGTTATTCAATTTGTTTTATTGATTGATAACGTCAAATGAAAATGGTGTCACAAGTACATACATGTTTTCTTTAAAATTTAAATAATTTGATAAGGATTCATTTGATCTATATTAATACCACATGGCTCAGTATTATTAATTGTAATGTCTCATTCCATTTCCATCGATTCATATTTGAGGATATAGGTTTTTAAATTACACGTTATTTTATTATTTTCTCATTCATATTGATTTTTTCATCATACCCATATTATCATATATTTATCATTAATGACCTTCAATGGATAATTATTATTTTTACCCTTATTGGGAATCTGAGCTCACCATTCCTTTTTTTCTTTTTCTCTTGATTTTATAGAATCATGTTGAATTTGTTATTTCTATAAATGATTTCATATGAATGTTCAATATGTATTTATGTGAAAAATAAATATTGGGTTAAGTGGTAGAAATGATCATATAAAAACATGTGAATTGTTTTTATAAGATATTTTCATAATTCTCAAAAACAATAAACCTAAAAGGTCATATAGAATGTATGTGATCCATTTTTTCTTTTTGATGTTTGATTTAGATAAATAAAATTAGATCACAATTATTAGCATAAAAATAAGCAATTTAAAATTATTGATTTCCGCACTCGATTTGGAGTGTGAGTTTTCTTCTATTATATTTTGTATCAAAAATTATTTTATTTTAATTTATTGATTATGATATTTTCATACAAGGATATATTAATAGTTATAGATTCTGTCATATGACTATAATCATACGTTTGATCATAAAATTAACATATTAGATGAAAAATTGATGTTTTATGTTTTAAAAACATTAGGGTTATTAATAAAATTTATAGAGATTTTTTATTATTACTTTGTTATTTGTGACCCTAGGGTCAAAATGAAGGGTTTTTGGGAGACATTAATTTTCATGATTAATTAAACAATGTGACAAACCATAATATAGGAAACAACCTTTATCATCTAGCTATGTTGTGGGGTTTTAAAAAATGACTGAAATATGATTAGTGTTTCACCCACTACAACTGGCCTACAAGACATCAATGTTGGCATAAAATATTTTTACATGTTAATATGATGTTTATTTTAGTACCATAAGAGATTTTATTTGAATTATTTTATTTATTTATCTTGGTATAATATATTATCAAAACATTCTAATCATTATGTTTCAAAGTTATTTAGGTAATGGTTGATGAATTTTTAAGTATATTTATTTATGGAATAATATTTTTTAAATTTGTGTAATATAATTGAAATTGGATGATTAGTGTATCAAATTAAGGTTTATTCATTTCAAAAATTATCTAACAATGTTCTAACCATTTAGGTTTTGTTTAATTTCTACTGATACGTGAAATCACTTGATTATCACATTTATGGTCATCTCGTATTTAAGAGTTTATTTTAGTGGTTCAATAATTAACATTTTTTATCTTGAATACTCTTTGTTTTTTGAATAATATGATATTTTAGTAGAATTTTTTAATTGATGAAATTATAATACAATGTTTTAATATTACCGTTTTCCCTCTCAGTCTAGATGGTAAGATTCTTCTTTATCTCTCGAAAAATGATCTGAAAACAAAATTATTATCAAAGTACATATATTTCCGATGAACCAATATAATTTTCAATTATTTATGATTTATTCTTTTAATGAACTCAACATTCTATAGATCATCCAATTATTTATAATCATTGACCTCAATCTGTCCATATAATTATTCACACTTTCCATCCATGTCCCCCCTAACTAGAACCCTAGTTATAAAAATCAACCATTGAAGTTTAATTTTACCACATTCACATTAAAATATGATGTTTTTTAAAACCTTTTTTGATTTGGGGTTAAATAAATGAATTATAAATTTTTTCCATAGATAAGATGGATGAATTTTTAGGGAGAAATTCATTTTAAGGGGTGTAGGACGTACCTGTTCAAAATTTTATAAAATATGTTATTTCAATTTAATATAAATTATTTTATATATTATGATAAATTCAATACATAATTTATCATTAATCACATTTTACACCATTTTAATCTTACATATCATGATTCATCATTTTATATTGATGTCATCTGTTACATAGAATCTTGAATCTTACCACACAATAAGATACTATTAATATTATCGCGATATTTATCACAGATATATGTGAATGAAGAGTCTATATGACATTATATAAAAAATGAAATTATTTTTTAATAATTTTTCTAAAATGATCACATATGTTACGAATTAATTAAAAATGAAAAAATACCAATATAATATAAATGATGTGTATTTATGAAAACGTATTTTTACAAAAGGAATGATGTTTTCTCTTAATAAAATGAATTGATTTTTATAAGAGAAATATATTTATGATATATATATTTTATATTTAATTATACGTTTTTGATCTCCACTAATATGTTTGATATGATAAAGATATCAATATATCCAATTTTAGGCATAAAAAGTTGTATATTTTTTAAAGGTTGTTTTACAACATTTATATGGTAGATTTTTTTATATATAAAATTCATAAATTTTAAAAATTTATTTTAAAATATTAAATTTATTTTTAAAATATTTTTATATATATTTTTTCTATTAGTTAATTTATTTATTTTTATAATTATATTCTTATTATAATGAATAGTAAATATAACTGAATTGTAAGGGAAAACTGCTTTTTGTCAAAATAATTAACAACATAGTTTATATTATGAATATTTTATAAGTTATAATTAGATTAGTTTTAGGTCATTTTATAAAATTTAGGTCATCTGAATAAATTTCATTGTGATTTTAGATATTAAATTGTATCAACAGTTTGAACTTTTACACTTTAAAAACTCGTTTTGTCATTAATTCTAGTAGAGTAATTGTAAATGTATTTATTCCACTTATTTGATTTTAATTGTTAAAAATATAATCCATATTTTTAATATTAATTTTTTATAATTTATAATTATTTTTAATTAGTTTTTGGCCAAAAATATTAGTGGAAGCAATTAAAATTAATTAAGACAATTAATATAAAAATATGATTACTTATTGGCTAAACATTAGTATTTAGAAGAAACTCTACTAGAAACATTAACAAAATGGTTTAATTCCATTATTATTGCATATAATCTATTTTATATTGTTTTATATTTATTTTGGGAACAACATGAAAGAAAGACCTCTAAATAGTGGTTTCCTTTTTTATTTTCAAGAATCTTATTACCCCTCCAATATAAATAGGTATTCAATCTCTCGAATTATTAACACCTATGACTCCCATTGGATCATAAAAACCCTAAAAAATAATATTCAAGAAACACAAATATAACCATATAATTCTCACCTTTTATAGAATGAAAAACAAAAAGGTTTGTTGGTACCAACCAAAGGGAGTTACCAGAAGATGTGGTAACATTCATCAATGAGAAAAAAAATTATTTCTCTCCCCATAACATAAAATATTTTATAGAATTATTATATAATAAAACTAGTATATTATATATATATATTCTTAGTTTTTTACCTACACCTACAGACACATCTATTAAATGGGTAACAAAATCATCATTCGTTTGTACGACGAACTACGACATCATGAAATGATGTCCTTCAAAATTTCCATTACCACTATTAATGGTTGTTAATTATGATTGAAAAAATATTTATATAAAATATATCTATTATTCATAATGTATTAACACTTTTATAATATTTATTTAACTCATGACTTTATGGTTCTTATTTTGTTGAAATTAAATGACATCTTTTTGTAGATGTGTGAACTAGTTCATCCTCAAGGTGATCTGATTTGTACTTGCATTACAGGGAATGTGTTGAGGATGGGTTTGATAAAAATATGTTAAATTAATAATATATATTTATAATATTTTTCAAATAACTATCATTATGAAAATATAATATATTACCAACAGTCATAAAATTTTACATACCAATGAACTGACAACATCGATTGAAGACACGTGAACTACGACCTATTCAGAGCGATGTGATTCCACTTTTTCCACCACCACATTCCTATTATTCTATATAAAATTATATTTGATCAAATATTATGTCATTTTTTAAATAATATTGATTATTTAATATTAAATACTACATACCTTCTTTCGACAATGAATCTTGAAAATAGAAAATGTATCATAGGTGAACGTAAGGCCTACTATATCGATGATTGTAACATGAGTTAATTTTTCATAAAAATCCATAATTATTGGATTTAAAATTATAATTGATATATAAATATTTTTTTTATTCTATAGATTTTAATATTATGGACTCATTGTCATTATTTTTTACACCAATGTTAGTTTTGACATATATGACAAGTATAGTAAAATCACCCCTCATAATCGTAATTAATTAGGTAATTCAATATAAAATTTTTATAATTGAATTAAAATTAATAATAAATATTTAAATTGTAGTAAGTAAATAATATAAATAATATAATTTTTATTCTATATGATAAAGAAACAACATGATTAATTATAAATTAGGTTTTGGATTTTCAACACAAATTATACGTTAGTGAGATAAATGTCACATTCCCCACATAATTTATTTATTTAATATAATAATAATTTTGTAAAAATTTCTGAGGAATTATTTTATCATCGTGGTAATTAATTGTATAATTTTAATATTATTACATTTTTTTGTATTTTGATTCAGATGATACCACATTTGTAAGGGGTTTCATCTCAATTTACATTCTGTGGATAATTTTTTATTGTTATGAACATAAATAATTTTATATGTTTTATATAAATAAATATTATATATTATATATTGATTCAATTTATTTAATGATATTTAAATATTTATGTTTTTTTACACATTCACAAGTCTCATTATTCAAAATCAATAAAGGTAGTAGTGGGTTCCTCATCTATATTTTATTGATGTGAGATAATTAACATATTCACTACATATTTTTCATTTATGGTACATATACTATCCCTTTATTCATTATATGATAATAGTAAATAAATTTTTTTGGATCTTAATATCCATTTTAGGATCTCCCTTTAATGGTGGTATGACTTCAATGTTACAATAACATTAAATGAATTTTATCAAAAATTACATTTTTGAGGTTTTTTTGTATATTATACAACGAACATATTTTATGAGGTGTATATAGTTATCATTATACATGATAAATCATGAATATTTTTATTCTCATGAAATTAAATGATTCATTTAATGTTATTAACTCTAGGATTTAATGATTCAAATCTTTCAAAGTGGTTTTTGATATTTTATAATATTTAATGATTATTTTCCTCAAGAATGTTTATAATGATATTATAATTGTATTCCCATTCACAAAAAAAACAACACTATTTTTATAATTAGCCTCCACTGGGGATATTTTTTTATACTATCTACATTTTTTTGGATGGATTAATATTATTTCAATGATATTTTTATCGAACCCATTTCTTTTCCCTAAGTTAATCATGATTCAATGAGATTGTTTTGGAAGCCATTTATTTTCCTCAGGATAATCGTGTTTCAATGTGATTATTATAGAACCAATTTATTTTACATGGGTTTCTGATATTTCGATGATATATTTTAAGGAATCAATTTATATTCCATGTGTGATCCATGTTTCATATATATTTTTTATGAAACCAATTTCTTTTCAATGGGATACTCATGTTTCAAAGAGATTTTTCTGGAACACCTTCATTTTTAATGTATTTATCATGTTTCAAATATAATTTTCATGCAACCTAATTCTTTCCAATGGGCTAGTCATATATCAAATATATTTATTATGGATTAAATTTATTTTCAACAGGATAATCATGACTATATGATATTGTTAATGAGAATATTATTTTCAAAAGGATATTCTGATTTCAAAGATATTGTTATGGAACCACTTTCTTTTCCATTTGGTACAAATGTTTCAAAGTGATTTTTTATTGAACCCTATTATTATGAAGAGGATAATCACATTTCAATGGGATGGAATTTAAACCAATTTCATTTCCATTAACATGTATGATGATATATGAATGATTGTTGTTCCTATGAGTTTATGATGAAATTAAATCTTTTATGTGATATGATGTAATAATGGTACTTCCACATTAGATGGGTGGTTCTGTGATAAACTAATGACTATAATTTCTATGATAAAGAAATTATTTGAGGTTCTATTATACATCAATGATGAGTGATTACATTATAAACCAATTTATGGGTAGTTTCATTATAAAACAGCTACAGTTGGGTATATAATTTTCCACTAATAAAATTGGGCAGAGAAGTCGATCGTATGGTTATTCCATATTGAAAATTGATTGTAAGAGTGAAATGAAAATTTTGTTCTAATTACAAGAATGTTTCCTTTAATCTTTTAATGAGATTAAAATTTTTATCATGATGGAGATTTTTATCACTTGATTTATGTTTATTGATTTTCAGGACTATTGGCTTTTCCAGGTTTTGATATTTGAGGATCTAGGTATTTGTGGGTATGATTTAATTTAGGATTCTATCACAAACACTAATTATTTCATAATACCATTATTCTCTTATAATTATAATTTATGACATTCAAATATTAATTATAATTTTTACCATTATGATTAATTCGATATCACCCTTTTTATATTTCTTTTCCCCCTCTTGTAATGAATGATAATGAAAGAGTTATGTATAGAAGGAGTGTTATATAGATGACAGTGATGTGTTATTGTGAAAATGAAAAGATAGGTTGAGTGGAATAAATTCTCATTTAATGACATGTGAATTGTTTAGGTTTTATTTCTTCATATTCCCCAAAACTCTAAACATAAATGGTCATCCATAAACTAAGTGATAAATGATTTCATTTGGATGTTGTATGGTTCAAATAAAAAAAATTGATAAAATTTATCAGTATCAATGATGGAAATTTATGTTTATAAATTTTCTTATAGGATCCAGGAGTGTGAGCTCTATATCCTTATATTTGGTAACAAAATTTGATTTAGATAACATTGGTGATTAGAATTTTATCATATTATGTTATATGAAGATTCATGGATACCTTCAATGGACCATAAGCGTATGGTTGATAAGATGTTAGATGTCATAGTCACCCCATTTTTAGGTTTTAACTAGTAAAAACATTGAGGCCATTAAAACAATGTCGCATCTAGCTGGGTGGTGGGGTATGGACCCACGACTAAAGAGCAATAAGGGTTACATGCACTACCATATGTATTCATGATTCCCTAGCTAAGATAATTTTTTTTTACAAGTTAATATTTTTTTATTTCAGAATTGTATGAGATTTTACTTGGTAATAAAACATTATTTAACTTTGAAGTATATTTGGTAAAATGTTTCCCATTTTTTTGTTTCAAACATAGGATGAGAATTTTTGAATAGTTATATATTGATATTTATATATTGAACAATTTATATTGAATATTGGGTAACAAAATTGAATTTTCATGATTAGTATATAATATAATGGTTTATTTATTTTAGGAATTACCATAGTAGGTGATAACCATTTTAGTATGTGTTAATTACTATAGATAAGATAAATAGATTAATTATCACTTTTAAGGTTTTGTGGTCTCTAATTTTTTTAATGTTACATGAATCAAATAAATTTATCTTAAATACTAATAATTTGAAGAATAAAAATGTCATTTTTGGTGTAAATTGATTAAGGGGTCAAATTAAACTGAGCAAGTGAGTATATCTCCCTTTTTATTCTCTTGTTATTAATAGTATGTAAATTCATTGACTCTTAGAGAATGAAATCAAATCAAATGTATCATCCAGGTATTGTAACACCCAAGTAATTATGAACCATTTTTTGTATAAATTTATTTTCATCGTTGGCTTTCATTTCTTGATAAAATAATTGAAATATTATTTATGTTTTATATCAAATTATTATTGTGCTCTATGAAACACCCAATTTAATTTTATTATAAAAAATTCTGGATTTCTATTAAACAACATTTTATTATTATAATTATTTAAATGAGATATTTATAATATAGTCGTTAATATTTTTAATATGAATATGACACAAATATTTTTAAATATTATTTATAATAGTTTTAAATAGATAAATCATACTGATAATAAGACATAAATATTTTCATAATATCTTTATATGATTGAAAACACTATTTTCCAAAAAGATCATTTTTATATCCTTTTGTGAACAATAATATAAAAAATTCTGAAAATTTAAAATTTTAATTTAAGAAAAGAAATTTATTTTATTAATTAATATTGTAAAAATTATATTACATTTAATTTTAGGTATTTTATAGAGTGCTTTATTTTTGGTTGAAAAATGAAAAATACTGATTTTTTCTTCAAAACTGTTTTTTCAACAAATTTATTAATATTGGTATATTATATTTTAATTTTGTTTTAAAGTGTAATGAGATTAAATTAACATAAAGTAATATAATTTATACCACTAAAAAATTTTAAAATTGAAATTATATACAAAAAAATTCCAAACACATAATCATTATTTTCATAAAAATTTGATTTTTCCACACATGTTTGGGATAATTTTAAATTAATTTCTACCACTTATGTGATTGTAATTTATAATTATGGATTAAATATATTGTTAATTCTAATAATTTATAATTTAAAATAGTTTTATCTTAGTTCATGGCCAAAATAATTATATAATTTTGTTAAAATCATTTATAGTGATTAAGAGAAAAATAAGCTTCAATACAGAATAATCCTTAAACATAGTGAAAAATGACCTTAAAACATATAAAAAATATATTTAATGGAAACTTTAAAACCATATAATCTCTTTTCTATAATTGGGACAATTATTTGAGCCACATTACATTTATATTGTTTTGGTGGAATTTCATCTTCATAAATGTAAAAGAATGACACTCCTCCTACACAATAAAAGGTTAGTCAAATATCCCACTAATTCACACATAAAAAGACATATGGATTGAAAAAATACAACCTAAATAATTTCCAAAAATCCCTTAATTAATCATATAATCATTGTTTTTAGAATAAATCTTTCCAAGGAATCCCATTGGTTCAATCCCAAATGAAATGCTCATAGAAGAGGTAACATCATTCCTCAAGATAGTTTCTTTTATTATCTTTACCACATATTAAATATTTATATTCCTTGAAAATAAAACAACATAGGTATCCTAAATATACTAGTATGTTATTATTCTAACGTTTGGACCTAGAATAAAACACATATCCATTTAATTTGTAATTAACTTACCGTTCATGTTTGTAGTTAACTATTGGATCCTGAAAAGATATTGTTAGGTTTTCATTTTCCACATCTCATGGATGAGAATTATGATTCAAACTATGATTTTATATGAAATATTATATATATATGTTTTTTTAGGGAATTATTATATAACACATATCATTATTATTTCCATTTCATGTAAATACAATAAATTCATTTGAGGAAGTCTGTACTACCACCTTCTCAAAGAGATATGTTTATTTAACTCTCTACATATAATGTATTAAGGATGGGTTCATTAAAATTATAATATATATATATTAAATAATAACTATTCTATAATTAATATATTTATATATACATATATTTCTTTTTCACTAGTTTTTTTAATATGATAATTAAACAGAGACATCGTTCTTGCATACGTACATCCTCCCATCACCCTAAATGAAGTATTGGATTTCATATTATTAGTCATTCATATATTATAATAAATAAAATAATTGAATTAAAATTATATTTATATCATCAATTACATACTTGAAGTCAGGATAAATGTGTGATGATATAAAATATAACAAATTAAGACACATGAGAAAATGAATGTAGATATTACCGGAAATGTGACAATATGATGGATGTGTTAATAAGAATATAATATAAATATATAAATGGTTTTATATATAAAAATATGTTGTTATAGTATATATATAAATAAGTTATATATAGTATACATTATTTTTGTATTTTTTCCTGTATTGTTTTTCTTTTTTCTTTAATAAAATTCCATTTAGTATACATTATTTTTGAATGAGTATGGTCATAGTCCATACATTAGGTAAGGGTATTTCAAGTTTTAATTTTATTTATGTGATATTGATACCTTCTTCACAACCTTTTTCATTTTTGTGGAATATATAATTACCATGAATATATAGAAATATTTTTATTCATAAAATTATAGGTAAAAAAATCCATTTTTTGATATCACATTAATGGGATTTATATTTCAACATTTTCCAAATCCATATTTATTTTTATCTCCAATTGTGTTCTATGGGAATAATTTCTTATATATCAAAAACCATTTTTTCACAAATGAATTTTAGGATCATATTGTGAAATAAATTACAAGATAAAAGATGTTAAAAAATATTTTCGGTTTTCCATGCTTCCTTTTTATGATTGCAAATTTATTTTTAATGAAAATGTTTTTTAAAAATGATTTTTATTTTAAGAAGCACCTTTCAATGTAGAAATGATATTTTACTCACTATTTTTTTAAAACATATTAAAAATTATTTTCCATATAATATATCATATATTGGTGTTAATCATTCTTTTATGTAGAAATTACCCAATATTTACTTTCATATTCTTTCCTAGAATGGTTTATGTTTTGATAGAATGATTTTTGTGAATCCCATTTATCATTCCTAGCTTAAATGATAATGAAACTCATTTACCTTTCATGGGATTAATTATTATTAAAAATTCCTATTTTCCCAGGTTATGAATTGATAATATGATTATCAAACCTATCTTTTTCCATGGGTTATGATGTGAGTACATGTTTATGACACCAATTTCATTTGATGGGTAATGATATAATTGTTTAATATATTATGGAACATCAATGTAGGATTTAATTATGATATAGGTGGGACCTATATCTCCCACAAATTCATTAGGTAATGATTTATATCTCCTGATATAATTATGTGATTCAATTTTATTTTATTGATCCACTATGAGAATATTTGGAAACATGATCCACTGGGACTATGGGGAAACCAGATCCAGTATTGGAATATGGGGAAACACAATTGATTGAGATAATATTTTTCAAATTATTCATATTTTTTAAATGATTTAATCCATTCTAATTAACCAATATGAGCTTATATACATTAATTTTTGATTTTTGGCATGGTTTGAGTAAAAATGTTGAAATTTCATAAATGTTGAATCTAAACAAATTTTAACAACATTGGTATTGTAGGAATATCATTTACAGTATTGATCCAATTTATATGAATCATTATATTTAGGATTCTTATGTTTCTATTATTCAACGTTGTTTGTTTGAAAAAAAAGATTATTCGAACATCAATAGGACTGAAAAAATCAATCATGTTAAATAATTTTTCTAGTATACAGAGTAGATAATACCTTAGTAAATTATGTATAAGTCAATATAAACAACTAAAATTGAGGTGAATCAAACTATAATTGAAAGAGTTATCATATCCGCAATTCATAAATACATTCCATATAATTTTACACTTATTAATGATGTTATTAAATGATATAAATTGAATGAAGATTTATTGATCCATCATATTGAAAATGTCATAGTCAATAATAGTTCCACAACATCATCAATAAAAATTGAATTAATGTGGCATTTGGAGGATGGATATGAAATTAAATTTATAGACTCATAAGGGAAGGGATCATATGGTGATTCTAACAAAGGATGTTTTGAATGAGTACTTGTTTTAGAGAAATGATTCGGGTGAAAAAATTTCTTATTCTTCTTTTCTTTCTTATCTTTTTATTAGTTTTGAAATTCCTTTTTCATCCTAATTCATGTTGACTACTCTTACCATGGTTGGGTAACCATTTGAGTTATCATATAAGGGTTAGTTTTAAAATTTATAATGCTTGATTTTTTTATTAATTAAATTAATGAATCAGTATATATTTTCAATTCTTAGAATCCTCATGTTTTAATCATGTTTTATTGATCACAAATACTATAAATTATCTAAAGATTTTTAATCTTGTTTAATCTATCTAAAATCATGTGTATCGATGATTAGTTTCATTAAGCCTTAAATAATTATTGTAATCTATTTTTTATAATTAAATTCTTTTATGAATATTTATGTTTAATTCATTCTCTGAATAAAATTGTTTAAGTCAGTGTACATATATTTTCCTAAGTTTGAGAAACTGTGAGTTTGCAACCAGTTGTTTTTTTCAGGAAAAGGATCCAGACACCGTGACCAGACACCATGACCATCGAGACACCATGACCAAACACCACCACCATCTAGGAACCATGACCATTCAGACACCGTGACCATCTAGAAATAGTGACCATTCACACACCATGACCATTCAGACACCGTGACCATGCAGACACTGTGACCATCCATTCATCGTGACAATTCAGACATCGTAACCCTCCAGACACCATGATAGACACTGTTATCCTAACACAACATCTTTTCTATCAGTTCCTAATCTCTGTACAACCATGTCATCATAGCTGTCTCTCCGCTCAATGACAAATAAGAAGAAATAGTTTCAAGGAGACACTATTTCATGGAGACCCCATTTACAGACAGACTGTGACACCATTTATTAATCTATTTTTTCAATATAATTTATAATGGTCATATTTTATGTTTTTAAATACACTAACGTAATTAGTGTTTCATTGTAGACATGTCACCTGATAGTATGAGGAACGAGGTGCATAAAACATGCTTCCTGTTGGCTCCAACAGATGCATTTTATGAATAAAAATAATTGTGTGGACAGAAGAAAAGTGTGTGACAAGAAACAATAGTAACAACATAAAAAAGTGGATTCCCAATAAAAAATAATCACAAGTATACATGAATAACGAACTGACACATGCAACCCGGTGCTTCTAAAGAACACATGAAGCATACATGAATCCTAGTGTCAAAAACATTTCTGCACTATCAACACCATGAAGAACATGAACTAGATATAGATGACCTATGATACTCTATTATCTATGAGAGGAATAGATTATTATATCTACTTTTTCCTAGAAGTACAGAGAAACATATACTAACAGTCATAGTACTTCTATCCTTATCTCATCATTTCTAATATATAATGTATTATTCTAATCTTTTGATTAGTTTGTGTGTATGCATAAAAACATGCTCTGTCTCCTGCATCAAATAGATGGATACAAGATATCCTTTCTCTTACACCTTTTAAACATGTGTATTCCCACAGATAAGTATGGAAGAGTTCCTTTTGTGACCTGTTAGATCGTACCCATAAAGAAATGTGGAAGAGGTCATGTAACCTAGACTGTATTGTGTACTATTGTTACCCCCAATCCAGGGTGTATATCATGTTTATTTATATAAAATTCACTGTGGTAGGTTATCACCAAGTGGAGTGGATTAGGTCTCTGATTGAGTTTGAACCACTTATTTTTATCCATTGTGCTATTTATTTTAGTTTTCATTGTTTTTTTATTTAATTCAGATATCCATAAATTTACATTGATAGTTAATATTTTAAAGAAGTTATAATTTTTTTAATTATTAGAATAGCTTTGAAAGTAATGTTAATAACTGATATTAGGATTACTGAGAATTAATAAATCTTCTGAGAAGTTATTTAAATAGTTAAACATTTATAACCATATAACATTGATTAATTGTGTTGTATTTAAATTTATTGGGGATCCATTTTAAGAATACCTTTTTAAATAGAAATTTATATAGATACTTAATTCCCCCCCCCCCTGAGGACTCTAATCCTACCAACATTTTGTATGAGATGGTTGTTTATTAAGACTTTGTTTTTGACCCTATTCAATTGTGATTGTAGTTTTACTTTAATGATCCATAAATTTCTTTTAATTCTAAATTTCTATATCTTTAAATGTATTTCCTAATTATGGATAATATATTGGAATGATCTTCCACAAAAGTCCACCATTCATTAATGGAGCAAATTATGAATAATGGAAAATTAAAATGAAAATTCATTTAGAATGTATGAGCATTGAAATCTGGTCTTCAATTATAGATTCATATAAGATTACTGGTACTGATACAGTCACATGGGATGAACCTACCACAACTGCCTAGAATAACAATTTTAAAGCTATGAATGCTTTATAATGCGCTCTAAAAGATGTGGAATTTAATAGTATCTCTTCATGTAAAACTGCCCATGAATTTTGGGTTTCCTTTTTTGTTTCACATAAATAAACTTCAACTTTTAATGAAATGTGACTTAATACTTATATTATTAAATATTATAACATTAAAATGAAACCTGATGATCTTATTTCTGAAATTTATCTCTGGTTCAACAAAATAGTCAACACAATTATTTCTCTTGGAAGAGAAGTCACTGCCAAAGAACAAATCATAAGGATTCTCATATGCCTACATGACAGATAGAGAGGAACCTTTGTCTCCATTAGAGAGTTATGCGACATCCAGAAGCAATCTGTAAAAGAACACATAGGAAAACTGATTATGTATGAAGAAGTTTGGAATGTCAACAAAGAAGATGAGGATAAACCCAAAAGAAAAGCATTTGTGTTTAAAGCCACCACCTTTAAACACGGAGAGAGGAAAATTGGTTTTTTTTGTAGAAAGTTCCTGCAATGAACAATCATCACCTAACATTGATGAGTAGATAGATTAATTATCTAAAAGGATTAAGAGATTTTAAAATATGAATATCTTTTCATAAAGCCTAACTTCAAGGGAAAATAAGATAAAAATGAATGTTGGAAGAATGTTTGGAAATTAAGTTCCAAGTCTGATGAGATTGTCTACTAGAAATGTAACTGAAAGGGACATATCAAGGATGATTATCCCAAGCTCAAGTAAAAAAATAAATATGATAACAAAGATATAATGTATAAAAAGGAAATTAATGAAACATTGACAGCTTCTGTGGATAGTTCAAGGGACTCAGAATCATCACATGATCAACATGCTAACAAAACCAATATGTGTATTATGACAATAACATCTGGGGTAACAATGGAATCTCCTATACACAATTCCTATTATTCTATAGATTAGAATTACTCTGAAAATATATATATTGATGAAATGATTTATTGCTATACTATTCATAAAGAGACATGCAATGAAATAAAAGATAAATAAATTTCTTTTAAAAAATACCATTCTTTTACCTCTACTATTAACACTTATCTTAGTGTATAAATAGAGTAAAATGCTCAATTACACAAAGAAAACAAGAAACTAAATCTATAAAATGAGAAATTGAAAAAGTATCTATAAAGGATTACTAATGTTAAAGATACCTTGGTTCAAATACAAGGAAAACATATCTCTCCTAAATATAATGCTGGCATTAGCTATCATCCTTGTCAAAAAAAATTTGCAAGAACTAATTTTGTTTATATGTCTAGGATATACAACATTACTCCCAGTTCAGGAAAACATTTAGCTATATCATATTATGATACACTCTCTGCTATTTCAAACTTTTCTGAACCAAATAATGTTTATTTTTCAAGTACTTTACATAATTCTTATAGGAAAACTATGAGGTATATATGGGTTCTTAAGGCACTAGTCAATAATATTACCAGAACCAAAGTGGTATAGGTACCAAAATCTATTTTTATTTGAATATATTGAAGGAAAGATTCATACAGAGTTCCTATAAAAGCATATGGTACTGGAAAGTGGGTGTTCAAGACACATGACATGATACTATTCATGCATTAAGAACATAATAAAAATTGATGGAGTACATGTCACATTTAGTGACAATGCCAAAGAAAATTTTATTGGCCTTGGCCAAATCAGTAACTTTAACTCAGTATTGATTTCTGAAGTACTTTTTGTTGATGGATTTAAATATAATATAATTTTTATTTCACAACTATGTGATGATGGATTTCATGTCAAATTTGAAAATGATTCGTGCAATGTATTAAATTCTAATAATGAATTAGGGTTTTCTGCATTAAAAAATGAAAAAGTTTATTCTGTTAATATACATTATTTAGATTCTAAAAATGATTCATGTTAAATGTCTCTCACAATGAATCATGGCTTTGGCATAGGAGACTAGAACATTGTATCACTCACTCCCTAATAAAGTTAACTAAATATTTCTTAGTCAAAGAACTACCCAAACATGAGTTTCCAAATGATAATGTATATAATCATTATCAAAAGGGAAATAAATACAAAATTTACATTAAAGCAAAGAAAGAAGTTTCAACTTCTCAACCTCTCTAATAGGTTCACATGGATTTTTTTAGATCATCTAGTGCATGTATTTGTGCTCGTTCTAAATAAAATACTAAGGAATCTCATTTAAATGTGGTTAAAAGAATCTTCAAATACCTCAAGCATACATCCAATCTAAAATTGTTCTATCCCAGAGGACAATCATTTGAGTTAGTGAGTTATTATGATGCTGACATCTGTGGTTGTAAGTTAAATAGAAAAAACACCTTTGGAAAATGTCACTTTATAGGCATGTCACTAGTATCCTGGTGTAGTATGAAACAAAACTATGTTTCATTATCTAGTACATAAGTTGAATACATAGCTACTGGTATTTTTTGGGGACAAATTTTGTTGATGAAACACACATTAATAGATTATGGATATCCATCCAGGCATGTACCTATAAATTTTTACAATATATGTTCTATTAACATCTAAAAAAACATGTTTCACACTCTAAGACAAAACAAGTTGATGTAAAAAATCACATCGTGAGATATAATTAAAAAAGGTGACATCACTTTTGAATTCATCTGATCTAAATATTAGCTTGATGATATATTTATCAAACCATTAAATTCTGAATTAATAGATTACATCATACTTGAAATGGGAAGGATAAATCTTAATTATTATGTATACTATTTCATAGATTACGGTTTCATAAGTAATTTTCGTACGATTACTGTTTAACACTAACAGTTCTATAGTATTACTATCTGAAGAGTTGATGTTTTATGTTTACGGTCTCAGAGTTACTATTTCTTGGTTACAGTCTGGCACTTACTGTCTTAAACAATATGGTCTCACAGTTTAGAAATCACATGGTTACGGTCTCATCGTGAACACTTGTTATGGTCTCACCTTGAACGATTGTTACTATCTCACCATGAAATTTGATTATGGTCTCACAGTAAAGATGCTTTACTATTTTATAACATGTATCATGGTAATTATTGTTTTATTCTTTTTTACTTTCTCAAGATTGTTATCCTACAATGCTTGATATCCCAAAATTATAAAATAAAATAATTTTGACTCATTATTCACTTGAGTTGTATTCTCTCAAACTGTAACCCCTCTTTCAACACTTCTCTCTCTCTAACGCTTATTGAATGCCTAGAATGAAACGCTAATCGTCGTTAACCCCGATGAAGCGCAGTTCAAATAATAAAATAAAAATAGCGTGGAAGTTATCTTCTGAAGTTCCTATTAATCCCAATATGGCGAAACGAATAGTGGTTTCTGAAAAGTTGATATTCCCTAAGTGGCTTATGTCAAGTAATTATTTGATATTGAAACTGATCAGAGAGAAATGATATATGTATTGGTTCACATAGGAGGATTGGCCGATTTACCTGAAACTAGTTGTAGAGTTTTATCAGTATGTTCAATTTTATTTGGAATCAGAAGATGGTTATATTGTACGATGTTGGATTAATGGCCATATTTGTACCTTTTCATCGAGCTTATGGGATACCTGTCTTAGGATACCTCATGAGGGTATTTTTTAGGACAACCAGAGAGGTCCTCCACCTCTAAGTGAGTTCTTTGTTTTGGAAGAATAATTTAAAAGATTAACTTGGAGTAAAACTAAGAGGAAAGACAAAGCTTCCGAGCTAGACGGTGAATCTAGGGTGTTGTTTATGTTTTTTCAGAATTTTATTAGCCCCAAAAAGGTAATTTTTCTATACACAAGTACCAAGAGGTATTTTTGATACATCTCATAAAAAATGATCATGATATCATCCTATAAAAGTATGTTATACACCCTATGTGTGATTTGATCAAAACAACCTCCAAGTCAACCTACCTATTCTATTAAAGGTTAATCATAGATATTCTTCATGCAAAAGTATTGGTTAGACCAAACAAAAATCCATTGAGGACTATGAGTTATATCATTCAAAAGTTATAGTAAAGTGAATGAAAATCAGTTGGAATGCATGTAGATAAGTATGTGTTGAAGATAATGACATGGTTTATGAATAGTTTACTCTGGTGGAATCCCCATCAAGACCTAATGATATTTCAGATCATGGTTTGGAGCCTGATGAACTTGTTGAGTAATGTGATGAAGAGGATGAAGAAGAGGGAGTTGTACTTAAAGAGAAATAGTTCTTGTTGAGGAAGATAATGAATCTTCTCCTCAATTCATATTTGTGAAGGAGATACTTCTTCTTGAAGAAGTTGTTGATCTGTAATAACAACATGCTTCCAAAGAAAAATTTTTATGCAAGAAGATACTCTTGAGGAACACCCATAGAAACATGTTATTCCTGAATTTAATCCATCTGATGAAGAGAACATTGGAATTCCCAAGATCTCCTCAAATCAAGAATCTCTTTCTAAAGGCTGTTGTGGAGCTTATGCATATTCTTTGGTACGGTAGAAATGATTTTTTTTTTTCAACAATAATTCATTTAATATTAATGCAGGTAAAATGCGGATTCTACTGGCTATGAGGGAAGCGGCTACGATACAAAAGGATTGTTGTGACAATTCTGTCATAGATTTTGAAACCCTTCGCCGAATTGGCATCCAAGGTATTTTCCCGAAACCTCGATACATTATTGAAGTTTTCTGGTAGGCACCTGCTCTTGGTTGGACTAAAGTCAATGTGGATGGAGCTTTAAAGGGAAATCCAGGTCTTACTGGATGCGGGGGAATCTTTAGAGATCATCAAGACCGGATCCTTGGATGTTTCTTTGGAAGCTGTGGAATTGCTTCTGCGCTGGAGGCTGAGATGCTTGCTACCATTCATGTCATCTTCTATGTAAAGCGCTTCAACTGGAATAATATATGGATCAAGATCGATTCCACTACCATTGTGCAAGCCATCTGGAAGGGTAATGTTCATCTGGCATGGCCTCTCACCCCTAGATGGATGGATTGCCTCGCTACACTCAATGACCTCAATTTTATTGCCACGCATACCTATCGGGAGGCTAATATGGTCGCGGATGGACTTTCCAACATGGGAGTCTTTCATGAGATCACTTGGATGAATGAACTCCCACCAGAGTTTATTCCTGCTTTTATTAAGGATTCTAGAAAATCGCCATCTTTCCGTCTGTTGTAACTCGTTTGTGACTTTCTCTTTTGAATAAATTTCTTAGTTATGGTCTTTTGACCAGAACCTACCTTTAAAAATAATGTATAAATCATTTCAGTTGGCTAGACAAGAAATTTATGGAAAATTTAATGATGAAATTGTGGAAATAAATCAAGGATTTAAATATCTCAGTCCTGAGAAAGATGCATCTCTTGATAGGGGAAGCCTCTAAGTATGTAAAGTATTTAAATGCCTAATCTTATTCATACAAACTCAGTTGGAACTTGGTATAAATTCCCTAGGTACATTGATGTGAATGATTCACAAGAAGTCTTAGTAAAAGGTATTAATCAGCCTACTATGTTTCATTTGAAACCGGCATTCTCACCTGAAGCTATCTCTACTGAGGAACCAGATCCTGCCTCAGCCTATTTTTTTGATCCCTACCAAGAATCTACAAACATAGTGAATAAGAATTATATAAAATAATTTAGAGCTACCATATTAGATGGAGTTAAAAAACTCAGGAGTAATCAACCTGATCCTGTAACCAATCTAAGTGAGAGATATGCTTCCCTGTTGTTGGAAAATCCATATGGCAGATTCATCCCCAAATTTTTCATGAGATTCAAGATATATGAGTTGAGAACAAAAAACTCAGTGATGAAGTAAAAACACTCTGTGGTATGGTTGAAGATATGCAGAGAGTGATAACCACAAGACCATAAAATGATTATTCTCCTATTGAGGATATTTTTATTCTGACCCCATGGGAAGTAGCCTCTCTAATTCAACCTAATATAACTTCTTATCGGTGAAGGTAGCTAAGAGAAACAAGAAGATTGTTGAATAAATTAGTGAGATTGTTATTAGTCTAAACAAGTTAACTGATGAGTATAAGGGATGTCTCTAGAAAGATATAAATCAATTGAAATCCCTTACCTCGCCTGTTACCACATCACATTCTTCCAAAAAATCATCTCAACCTTCTTTTGACATTTATCTGATCAAAACAGTTTTCAAAAATGAACATCAATATATGCTCAGTGGCTTTGATAAGTAATAACTATCATATATTATCACGAACAATGATAGAGTTATTGATTTGGAAAAAATTCATTTTAATATTTCCAATGATTCTCATCAATAATTTTCTAAGATGGTGGAATTATACATCAATCAAATCTTCTCTAAGATTTACACGACCAACCACTTCAAGTACCTTATGGAGAATATGAGTAATCCTCCTCTAACTCTAGCATTCAAAACTCAATTCCAAATGCTCTAATATTTTACTCTTTTGTTGAATAACATTATAGAGAACACATATCACTTTGAGAAATCCATGAATTATGGTGATGAATTCATTACTGATTTCATCAAGCTTTTGAGTTTTTATCTTCATGTCCATAATTCTAAAATTGTCTCTCCTACAGCTGGACCCCTGAGATCTAGTTTTACTACCTTGTCATCCTCTACCATTGCCTCTACATCAATGTCTTTCTCTCAGGCTCTAAGTCTAATCAAGCATGTTATCCTTGATCAAAAGCTGCCTCATTTTTCCGTTGGACCTACCTTGGACCCTTCAATTATTAAAAACTCCCTTTACCTCTTATTTCCACTTGTTCACTCACTTCCTGCACTTCTTCCTATGCTTTTATGTCTTATTCTTCTGATTTTTATGCCAAGGGTAATGAGAAGGCAATCTAGTGCTAAAAAATAGTGACTAATATTTTTGATAGGGATGTTTTCTGTATTCATGTTACTTACTGTTTGTAATGAAACTTTTTATCCATTTATTTCAATGTGCACTTTTATTGTATATTTCTTATTTACTCCTTTTGATAATCCCAAAAGGGGGAGACATATGTATTCAATATGTACACTAAGGAAGAAGCACATTCACTATGAACTGATATCTCACTCACACAATTATTGATCATCAAAAAGGGGGAGATTGTTGGACTCCTCATGTATTAATCATGTTTTAATGATCATAAATCCTATACATTCATTAAATCCTGTTAATCCTATTAAATATATCTAAAATCATGTGTATTGATTATTAGTTCTTGTATGCCTTAAATAATTATTGTAAACTAGTTTTTTATAATGAAATTATCTTATGAATGACTATTTTTAATTCATTCTCTGAATATCAATGTCTATGTCTGCGTAAAGATATTTGGCTATGTCTGAGAAACCATGAGTCTCGCACTATTTTTTTTCTGGAAATGGATCTAGACATCATGACTAGACACCGTGACCAGACACCGTGACATGACATCGTGACAATCCAGACACCACGACTAGACACCATGACTATATAGACACTGTGACCATTCAGACAACGTGGACATCCAGACACCATGACCATTCATTCACCGTGACCATTCAAACACCATGACCATGCAGCCACCGTGACCATTCAGGCACTGTGACCATTCAGACACCATGACCATTACGACACTGTGACCATCTAGACATCGTGACCACACCCCGTGATCCTAACACCATATCTATGATACTTGTTCCTGATATCTATAAAACTATGTCATAATTATTATCTTAACGCTCAAAGACAAAGTAGGAGACACAGTTTGAATGAGCCATCATTTCATAGAGACATCACTTACAGACAGACTGTTACACTATATCATAATCTATTTTGTTGTTTTTCAATTTAATTTCTAACACTCATATTTGATGTTTTTAAATACACTAACATAATTAATTTTTCTTTTTAGACATGTCACCTGACAGTATAAGGTACGAGGTTCTGAATACATGCATCTTATCAGCTCAAACACATGGATTCTATGAATAAAAAGAAAAATTTGTCCAGAAAAAAAGTTTGTGACAAGGGAAAAAATTGGAAACATAAAAAAGTTTGTGTGCACAATAAATAAAGAGCACGAGAATTCCTGAAAGAAGAACAAACACATGCATCCCGACACTGCTAAATAACACACAAATCATACTCAAATCCTAGAGTTGAGAACATTTCCACACTTTCAACTCCATGAAGAACACAAGACATATCTAGCTAACTTTCAATACTTTGTTTTCTTTAAGAGGACATGATTTCTACATCTACTTTTTCCTAGAAGTCCATGGATACATTTAATAACACTCATAGCACTTTTAACTTTATATCATCATTTCTACTCTGTTGTGTATTATTTTTATCCTTTGAGCACTGTGTGTGTGTGTCTATATAAAAAAACATGCAATGTATCCTGCGTCAAACTGAATGATAAAATTTATCCTTTCTCTTGCATCGTTTTACACATGTGTATTCCCACATATAAACATGGAAGAGGTCCTTTTGTTACCTTATAGTTTATTCCCACTAAGAACTGTGGAAGAGGTCATGTGTCCTGGATAATCTTGTGTACTATTGTTAAACCCAATCTAAGGTGTGGATCATGTTTATTAATATAAAATGCTTGATGGTAGGAGATCTCCAAGTGGAGTGAATTATATCTCATCTTGAGATTTAACCACTTGGTTTTTTTCTATTGTGGTATTTATTTTAGTTTTCTCTATTTTACTATTTAATTTAGAAATCACTAAATTTGCTTTGATAGTTAATCGTGTAAAGAAGTTATAATTTTTTTTTGGCTTATTAGAATATTTTCAAAAGTAATGTTAATAACTCATATTAAGATTACTCAGAATTAATCAATCTTTTGAGAAGTTATTTAAATAGTCAAACTTTCATAACAGTATAACATTGATTAATTTGGCTATATTTAAATTTATTGGGGATCCTTTTAAATAATACTTTTTAATATTTTTTTATATATACTCAATTCACCCCCCTTGAGAACTCTACTTCGACCAAATAAAATGTTGTTATCAATTTTATGAACTATTTTTTATTATCAACTATGATATTATTTTGTTTTCAATTATATAATTTATTATTTCTTTGGTAATTGATCATTACATCTGTCAAGTTGGTTCTAGTTTATATACAATGTAATAGAACATGGAATTGTGTGGAAGACCCAAAAATAATTAGTACCTATGAAAGGGGTATTTGATGTTCTAGATTGTTTGGGATAAAACAGACCTAATTG
The DNA here is from genome assembly GCA_963277665.1 of Viscum album. NCBI lineage: Eukaryota > Viridiplantae > Streptophyta > Magnoliopsida > Santalales > Viscaceae > Viscum > Viscum album. The sequence goes on along the minus strand of OY728137.1, from coordinate 1,873,797,629 downwards.
GGTATTTATGAATTCAATTGAATCTATTCACTACAAATTACTTTAATGAGAAGGGGAGTGTACTAAACTAAGAACATGGTATTGTTCTCCATCATTATGACCATTTGATCAAGGGGGTGAGAAGAAATGGTCATGGAATCTCACATTAATCGAATTATTAGAATATGATTAAGTTAAATATATCAATTGCAGAATATAAATTAGAAATAGACCCAGAACTGATCACCTATCTTATATTATATCCTAAAATAACATGAATTTTAAATTTCATTTCCATCATTATTTTGAAATTGATTTAATTTATTTTGTTTCTTTCGAAACCAAAGAATTCCACAAACATTGTATTTATCTTCTAATTAATAAGTGAAAAAATAGTTTTGTGTGGAATAATCTTCAATCGACTACATTGGGTTAACCTCTAGACTACATATGGGTAATATATCAAAAAAAAATATATTCCACTCAATAGGCATTTGTAAAACATGGCACCATTTTTTGGGAAGGAAGTGTCACAATCTAATTGTAAATATTTTACTCTTATCAAATTCAAAAATAAAAAAAACAAAATATTCTTTTGCAATGATGTTTTCAAAGGACTATATCTTTAATTCAATGAATAACAACCCATAAGTTTAACCATTAGTTCATATCTCACCATTTTCTATGGAGGATGGTTTTTTTACTATTATTATAAATGTGGTGTTATTTTGTAAATAAAATAATGGTGATAATGTATTCATAGAGATAACAGGGCGCCTAAGGGAGGACATGAAAAAAAATTAATTTAGATTTCAAAGAACTAACTGAGATATCCAATTACACTATATAATTTTTTAATCATTCCAAAGACCTAGAAGATCCCCCGTTAGTCTTCTCTAGTTTTCTTAAGGAAATTCAAGAATGTGAGGATCCTGACTACATGCCTCTCTCAGCGACACAATAACTCCAATAGGTGATTTCCAATTATGATGCAATTTAAGTCAAACAAACTCAGGGAGATGATATATTCATGAACACAATATCTAATAATTTTTCAAACTAAATTTACTATCATCTATAATTATTTTAAATTTATAGATTCTTTTAACACTTTCATTCCCTTATAAGAGGATTATGGTGATATAAAATATTTATCTAATGAGAAATATATGGATATTCTTTAACATATAGAAAATTTATAGGGGAAGTTCATGAGGGGATACAAGATAATTTTTCTTATGAAACTAGACCAATAAATTATTAAATTAAGGGGGATTATTTTAAATTGATACTTTATACTCTAATTTTGTTCAAAAATAATTACACTCTAATTTTTCTTTATCTAAAAATATTATACAGTATTCCTTGAGAAATGACTAAAAATTTAATAAGACATTGTATAAGTTGAAATTAAGAAAGAGGAGGATTCGTTTTATATACAATTCCCACCATACATGATTATCTCTTTTCCATTAGGGTGTATTTGGAATACTATATCCATGGATTTTTTAATACTATGTATGGAGTTCATGATGGAATGTATTATGTTTACTGTTTCAATAGTATAAAAAATCACCCACCATCATATTAGGGATAAGCAACATGAACTTCCCATACAGAGGTAGTAAAAAACCAGGGCCCACATGGGGGATTAATTAATGATCTATCCTTAATTTTTCATTATATATCTAATTTATTTAATTTTAACAATTTTTTTAAAAACTTTATCTTTACTTGTATATTTTTAGTGTTCATCTCATAGAATCTTAGATCATTTCTTAACTGCTTATATGTCAGTTTTTACCTCACCATAACACTTACATGATTGATATGATTCAATTAAAAATATTCTTACATGTCAAAATATACCTAAATTCATTGATTACAAATTATAATATATGTGGTGGGATTTATGTTTAGTATTTTTAAATTTATTCTTAATGTATTTTATATGTGTCATTGAAATTTTTTTTGGTGTTTTTGAAACATTTGAGATCAAAATATTTTCATTTACATTATTGAAACCCATTTCTATGAGTGAAAATCTTTATTATATTAAATTAATACTAAAATAATGCTGAAAATTAATTTTTATGTTGAAATATTTTGTGAATTTCATGAAAAGTCCACAAATATTTTAATCCTCGACCACAAATAACTCTCTTTATTTTTGAAATGACATTAAATTTAGTAATCTATACCAACTTTTCATATTATTTTAATTCACTCCACTTCTTGAGAAAAACATACCATGCCTACATTAACTAGAGTTTGATTTATTATTGTAAGAACATTAGTGATTGAGGTAATTGTGTATTAAAAGATTGAGGCATTTATTTGGTTTAAAAGACCTATTTTTAAAATGAATCATTTCATATTATATCCTTCTATGTAAATTTAATCCTTATAGCATTTATAATCCTCAATAATCATTTTAGTTTAGTGAAATTATAATAAATGTTTCCATATCCATCATTCTATTAATGTGAAATTTCATGATATTGTGGAACATAATTGTGGTGGATGTTTTCAATTATTCTGCTACCACATTTTATTATTCTTTAGGATGAAATGAAATGTTGATGTGATGATGCTGATGTTAGATAATTCATTCTATTGGTGGTTATTTCCATTTCAAATTTTCATGGTAAAAGAAGTTTTTCATTTCAGGATATTCTAAAAGATAAATATAGTTCTTCTTATCTGGACGTTTCAAGAGATATTATTATTCTGAAAATTTAATTTTTTTTGATTAAATGATTAATGGAGAGTCCTTGAGATTTCATATTGATGTACATTACTTTTCACTAATGGGATTTTAGAGAAGACCATACATGTGTGAAAATTATAATCTTCTTATTATGATTTAAAAAGTGCCAATCCTCCCTTATTTTTGCTAATAATATTTTGAACATATATTTCATACCAACTAAAATCCACACAAAAACCATTAAAATTCCTCATAATAAACTCATTTCCTAATATAAAAATTAGAAGGAGAATTAAAAATTCATCAAGAAAGTGGTGAATCTTGAATTTGTTTGGATGATAAAATCCTTGTAGAAATTTAACATTAGTGAGATGAGAGAAAATTCACATGAGGTAGGCCTTTTTTCAAAAGATAAGAGAAATATATTTGAAATTTATTAAATTTTCTAAATAGATAACATGAAATAATTATTTGTTCTGATTTATGATATCTTTTTTGCCGTGGAATTGTAGTATCACATGGAAAATGTATTTTGAATTTTCTTTTATTTGATTTTTATTTTTATTTGTCTGTGAAGTCATGTTCTAGGTGTGAGAGAATAGATAGAGCTATTTTTTTCACAATTATTAATATTTTTTTAAATTATTTAATCCCTTAAATTTTATCAATATTCACATATATGCATCCAACATGGACTTTTGGTGTTCCTTGAGAAAAATGTAAAAATTAACTAAATACGGAATTTATAAGATTTTAATCACAAGGTTATTATGGAAATAACATTTAAAATATCGATCCAATTGATTTGATTCCTTTTTTAGTATTACAATGTTCATGTTATTAATCTTTTTCTACTAAAAAATAATATTATTTGTGGATAAAAATGCATAATAAAATGAATAAATTTGAAAATTGTTTGGGTTGATTGAGTGGACCCCACCTCCGTAAATGTGGGATAACACGGTGTAAAAATTGATAATTGAAGTAATTCATAAAATAATTGAATGTGTATTCACAAGAACATCATTAAAATAAATTCCTTGATTTTATTGACTCCTTAATATTTCTATCGAATGATATAAATATGATAAATATTTGTGCAAATTCTCATCTGGAAAAATCCATATTCAAGAAAAAACATATAGCAACACCTATATGTGTAAAATTAATTTCAAAATTGGAGTTCATATAAGATATTCAATTTCTAGTGTCGTATATGAATGGGCATTGGGGTGATTAAAACCTATTTTTTTCAACCAGAATCTATATTTTAGAGAACATATTCTGATGGAAACCTTTTCTAGTATTCATTTGTTTATTTTCATGTTCAATGTTTTGTAATGCCTTCTTGTTCCAAAATTATATCTATTACCCTTAAAATGATGTTTTTCGAAATAAAATAATTGAGGAAGATATGGTTTTATAATTTTTATTGTTTGAATTATTGTACTTAATTGAATGATATCATTTTCTTCATTCTGCAACAATGTTTTCAATTTCATATCAGGGTTTTTATTATAAAGTACTATAGTATTTGTTTTTAAAATATATTATTCATTTATTCATTGGTCAATGATCATTATCTTAGTCTAGTAGGTTATGTATTATATATAATTAATTAAACAAGGGTTTAGTGGTTAATTACTCAATGATTGTTAGTTCATGTGAAAAGGGTTGTAAATGTTCATGATTGTTTGGGATAAAAAATAATAGCATGGAAATTTCATAGTTTAATTTAAGATATTCATTACCATTGTCATAAACATTGAAGGAGATGTTACCAAAATTATATATTGGTAATTTTTACTCTCTCAACAACAATTTATTGAATGAATTGAGAAGAAAATATATTCGAATCTCACATTAATATACATATCAGAAAAAAATTTAAATATAGATAACAAATATAACATTGTAATTGAAACAATAACCCAACCCGGTCACCCTTCTCATATCATTTTTTCATCACATTAATTGAAAATTAAATCTTTATAATTTTCATAATTAATTATATATAATTCATTTCACTGAAATGCAAAAAAATTCAAAATCACTAAATTATTCCTCTAAATAAAAAGTAACAAAATATTTTGTGTTCACTCCTCTTCAAGATAATAATATTGTTTAATCACAATAATACATGTAGAAAATATAAAAAAATTCATTCTACATGATAAGAATTTTTTACCAATCCACTATGGTAATATGGGGACACCAAATACACTATGAGAATATGGGGAAACTGGATCCCTTTAATGGTAATGACTGGTATGGGGGATGGTGGAAAGTCCTTCCTCATAGGTGTAGTCCGCATGATGTTCCCTGAAATGTTAAAGTAATTTTTATCAACTTATAAGGAATGATATTTCAGCATTATGTTCTTTCCAAAGATAAACACAAACATTATGATTTCATGGATTATAGTCTTGATTCCCTTATGATGTATGTCATATTAACATCCAATATTTTTTTCATGATTATTGATTTTTATGATTCATCGGTGGTTGATGACCTTATAATTTCAAGATAATGTTATCATAAAATTATGATTATTTTTATTCTTACATAACTTCTAACTTTACGTTTTCTGAGCATATATGCACACTCCACATTATGCATTCACTTCTTAGGTTAAAAAGAAGTGTAATGTATATGTAGTGTGTAAAAAGGGTTATAGTTAAGAATAACCTACAGGGATATAAATTATCTCACTTATGTACATGTATTTTTGTTTCCATGATTATAAATGTTTTAGACTAATACTGTATTTGGGAGTTTGTTAGTGAAATGTGTTATGTATTCCATAAATTTGATCTAATTTTACTATTTGAAAAGGTATGGTCTCTATAGATGGTATTAAAGAAAAATGTTAGTTATCCTTTGGATACTATGATGATAAAACTATGGCATCCATATATTTATTACATTATTGTTACATGATTTTAGATATGAAAAACATAAATGAATTACACAACAAAGAACTAAAGGTTTAAGGTCTTGGGAAAATTAGGACCAAAAATCACTTTTACATAATAAAAAATAAACACTATTTACCTAATTATTCTACATCTTTTTTGTGTCCCTTGTTTTCTATTTAGAATTTTTAGTCACATAAGGATACAAATAAATGAATAAAGTGAGATAAAATTTCAATAAGGGGGTAGATTATATCATGAATCAATTAAACATTGGGTTAAAATAATAATATTCATCATAATTTAAACAATGATTCATCATCATAATAATGACAAGAATCATTATAAAAATTCATGGAATTTGGAAAATTATAAAAATGAAACATCATGTATTAGTAGTCAAAAACAACACATAGTTATGAACAAATCTAGCATCATCTTCACGAAATAACATATGTGTATAATTATTGTATTGTCAAAATTTTAAACAAATATTGCATCTTTTCAGCACAAATTTCATGTTATATAATGAGATATATCACATTACCCAATGCATTATAGATATATATTATTTTGGGATCACCCATAACATGAAAACATTTACATAATCATAATTCCACTTAGAAATTATATCAATCATAGTCATCAAATAACCCATGAAAAGTAAATTTATTTAATGATAATTTCATAAAATATACTTTCATAAATCAAATTTATAGAACCAAAAATAAATAAAATATAAAATACATGGTATTATAATCATTGATCTTGAGTGATGAATAATCAATATCAAGAGAATAAAACATTTTTTTTCAAAAAAATATTTCATTTTAAAAAATAATTTCATTTGACATAAAATAAGAATGGAAGCATGTATATCCCATCAAATAAATGTAAAAATAGTGGAATTATATATGAGGAAAATTATTGAATATCTACACTAAAATTTGACATGAATTCATAATAACCCAATAAATGGAATTTGGGATTCAAAATCCTCATACATTATGTTTGAAGGGTTTATTTAATTTATTATCCAAGATAATCAAATTAAATTCGTTGTTTTACAAATTTAAAACCTATTATACATATATTTAATTTATTATGGTTTATTATGTTCATTTATGCCCATTTTTAGGAGTTATAGAGTTCAATTTAATTGTTTGAAAGTGTTCATTCTCATAGTTATCTTGATCATTTCACTTGTTTTATATATGGAAGTTAATGAATAATGAGATTAATTCTATAGAACAAAAAATATATTTTACCAATTAATATAAACAAGTGTAATTTTTCTTATATTTTATTTTGTTATATTGTATGATGAAGATTTAATAGAAATAATGTTAATGAAAATGATAATAATTTATTTTCTGGATTTTTACATCCATGATGAGCACATATAATTTTATTTGATCTTAGTTTAATATATTGGGTCCAAATAATTATATAATCTATAATATTGTTAATAAAATCGTTTTTAACCTTTCTAATGGTTTTATTTCTATCCATGAATGAGGATGAAGAAAATAAACCTATATCATCCATGATGTTGGTAAATTGACACATCATCGATGATGTTATCATTTTTAGAAGAAAAGGGTAAGAGAAGATGTTTGATGATGGATACCATTGAAAAATGAACATTACAGTATATATAATATATTTAGCTATAATTAATCTTCAATAAGTGAAGGTAAGAATATATTAACAAAATAAATGAAATTTAATAGAAATTATAATAAAATTAAAGTGGATTATACCCCTCGAATTATCCTCTTTGAGAAACTCCTTAGAGAAATTTGGTTTTTGAAGTTTTTGGAGTCCAAAGGATCATGTAATTGAAGGAAGGTATATAGAAGAGTATTGAGTATAAATTGGGAATTATTTATTTATTTTTAGTTTTGAGGAGAATTTGTGGTGATGGGTGGTATTTATAGAGAGGAGGGGGGTGTTTTAATTATTATCATATTTATTAGTTTAATTTTATGGCTCAAGAATATGAATAGTTCCAAAATGACTACTAAATTTGATAAATAATCAAGAAATGTTATAGATTTTGGGTTTTACAATATAAATTAACCAAGGAGTAGTTTGTTTCCTCTATAATTTTCATATGTCGTAAATTTACATATTTTATTATTCAAAAAAAAATTAGGTATTTTAGAAAAATCCCAAAAATTCACCAGAATAGTTTTCCAGTGTGTAGAATTAAAAACTGTACTCTATTATATGTAAATATTTCATTAAATATGAGTAATTTAATTTTTAATTAAAATAATTATTTACATTGAATGTACTAATTTTAAAATTATAACAAATTTTATGACACTTTGAAAAATTAATTAAGGTCCCATAAAATTATCATATAGTAATAAAATAGTAGAGTTTTAATTATTTCATACATTTTATGAAATATTATACATATCGCGAATCATTATATTAATTATAAAATTGTTAAACTGTATTTATTTTTTATTAAAATACCATCACATAAATAAATAATTTAAAATAATTTAATTACTTACACTAAAACAAATATATCATATTTTCATTCATAAGATGACTAAATGGTATTTATAACTTCATAGGTGAGGATCTGATTATTTTTACTAGATTTTTATTCCTAGAAGTCTTGTTACTGTTCTAATGGTTAGGTTACTATTCAATTTTTAAATATTTCTTAACATCTAGAAATACCTCTTATTTCATTCATTAATCATTTATAAATTTTGTACTGTGTTTTCTTAGTTATTTAATGTGATTTATAATATATATAATAATTATATGAATGATGTGTCCATATATAATATTCTGAGTTATTACAAAAAACCATTCTTAGAACTATAAGATATGGATATGGATTTGTCTATGGATAACAAAAAGTATATAAAAATATCCATGAATTTTGGTAGAGGATAGATCATGTGTTTTCCATGAAATAAATTAATTTCATGATACAAAAGAAAGAAATGGTTTTGGACCAAATGTACATAAGAGGAAAAACACTAACATGGTGTGTCGAGCCTAGCACAATCATAACCTGGTAAATGAAATTGGGCCTTCTTCCACACCTAGTTTGACACTCTCGAGGATATGATTTTGAAATTCACAAACTCTGTCAGAACCATCAAGAAGGATTAGAAAATATGTTGTCTGTGAACAACCTTGGGTAAACCAAGGGTGTAATATAGGAAATAAGGGGCTGAAATTTAGATATATTTTACATGGGTTTTAATGATTAAGTGGTTCCCCGCTATGAAATAAGTTTCTTACAATATTATTTTTTGTATTAGTAAAAGGCTAAAAACTTAAGGAACAATGTTAATGGTGATTGCAATAGTAAATATAGTGATTGTTCCCCTGAGAATTTGAATTTAATGGGATAGATAATTCAAAACTATATTTCTATGCCTACGTAACATTCCCAAGTTAGGAATCATGTTATTCATCCAAATGAAAAATGGAGGGACCACTATTATGTTTATCCAACCATAATGAAATGAACACAATCTTTATATGGGTCTTTTGATCCATACTATTCTAAGAACTATATGAGTACCACTGAAATGATATTACCCATTATCCCATGTTTGGATCAAGAGAAACTCATTTTAGTTACTTATCATATAGAAGGTGAAGTAGACAAGTGTTGGACTCTAATAAAAAATAAGAGGAAGAAAGATAATATAAAATACATGTAATGGGGCTAGTTCAATAATGTATTATTTAATATGTAGTATCCTCTTGTTCATAATACAAATATCGAATATGTGTTCCATGAATCGCAGGAACAGAATGAATAATATGTTGTTAACTACATGGATAATTTCACAAGACCTGTAAGGAATGATTCATGAATTATCATCCAAACAGAATGTAGAGTTGATAAGGTTATCAATGGGTTAATGCAATGTACTAGAGGATCATATCCAATTAAAATAAATTATTACATAAGAATATATTGTTATTTTAGAATAAGTTGAAATAGCGGTTGGAAATTCATATCAATCTCATTGTTTTAATAAGAAATGGAAGATGGGGTTCATAGTAAAATATAAAAACCATGAAGATAAAAAAATGAGCCTTCTCTTACTCTCCAGATGCAGAATTTAGCATAGTGAAAATATTAATTTAGTGTAAAATATATTTTTTAAGTGCTGGAGGGATGGAAATCAAGAAATTGATTACCGCATAAATGGGATGAAGTTTTAAAATTATACAATAATGTAAAATCATTAAAAAATTCCCCTCCCAAAATTCAATGCTTTTAGCATAAAGAGGATAGGAATTAAAATAACTAGTGCCTTAACCCAAGGGTTTCTAATGGTGATCAGCATCATCAAAATATAAATCTTAGGGAAAAGGGTAAATCATAGGTAAACACACTATATTATGATGGGTGTGATGACAACATTGTGGAAGGTGCACTTACCAACCACAATTGAAATGCTTATGTATTATTTGATTCTGATCTAAAAATATTCATAATATAAGGAATATTATAAGGGTATAAATATTCCCCAAAAATGATGATATTTTTTATTATTAGTGCAAGACCCTAATGGTATGATTATTTCATCTCATGTCTATGATTTCTCTTAGGTTGAAGGTTGGGGGAATTTCCTTCATGAAAATCCTACTAACCATCCCTTAGTTGAATTTGATCTCTTTATCAGAATGCATTTTAATTATCTATATAAATACAACTTCAATTTTTGATGTATTTTTGTTTAATTTGATAATTCAATCCATCCATTAATCATCTATCACTGTGACGATAAGTATGAACATACAGTGGAGACTACATCTATTGTATGGGTTATAAATACCATTATGAAGGCATGTTTCCTCAAGTGGTGTGGGAGAAACTCTTCGTATATGATATTATTAATGTTATAGAATTTTTGAATTTCTTATTATTATATTTTACTAGTCATAAAAACACAAAATTTTGAGTTATCAATAGAACTCATACCTAGAACCAATCCCATTTCAATGAATCTTTATATAACACCCCTAGTTTTGAAGTAGGAATTGAACAAGAAACACCAAGAAAACCATGATGAGGGATTCATTTTTCTATCTGTGTAACTATGGGGTTCACCCATTGTCTTCATTAAAAGTAAAAATTGATCAATGGGACTCTATATTGATTATTTAGATTTGAACATGATCACAATCTAGAATAAGTATCATATTCCCTATCTTCATGACAAGTTTGATCAACTGCATGGATCTCAATAATTTTAAAATATTGACCTTAATTATGGATATCATATTATTAGGGTTATGAAATGAGATATACCAAAGAAAACATTATGTGAAGGGTATGGAATCTCTAAATATATAGTGATGAATTTTGGTCTTACTAATTTCCCTTCCAACTATATGGATTTGAGGGATAATGTCTTTAGATATAACCTTGACCATATTTTGATATTATTTATAGATTATATTCTTATTTATTAAAAGAAAAATTAAGACCATAAAGGGGACATGAGAGTTATACTAAATAAAATAAAGAAGGATAAACTAGATTGATAATTTAAAAAAATGACTTTTGACAGAAAAATGTTTTATTTTTGGGTCACATAATCTCAACATATGGTATAACAGTAGATCTATCAAAGAAAGAGTCTATTGAATATTTGTCTACCAAACCAAATTAACTAAGAAAGTCTGTTTTCTAGGATTAGAAGTATATTATCTATTGGTTGTGGATAATTTATCATGAATATTTAATCCTTTAACCATGTTTACTTTGAAGGGATCCATGTTTCTTTGGATAGATAGATGTGAGAATATTTTCAAATAACAAATGAGAATTTTTGTTAGAGCACTAGTAATTACAAGACAGTGTATTAGAGAAGGGTTTATATTCTATTTTGATGCATCCAAGAATGTATTCTTATGTTTTATTATTCAAAATAACATGTTTTTCACTTATACATCACAGAAATAGAAGATCCATGACAAAAATTTCATTATTTATTATATTGAGTTATTAGTAGTAATTTTTACATTGAAGATATGGAGGAATTATCTTTATGAAGAAAAGTGTGATATATATATATATATATTTGAAAATATTAGACAATATATATATTCATCTAGAATGAGTTAAAAATGAACTATAAATATATGGTTAGAGATGATAATGGATTATGACTACTCATTACATTACCACCTAGGGAATGAAAAAATAGTTAATGATCCTTTGAGTCAAAAGTATCATGATAGCTTATCCATGAAGAGGGACCAAAAATATCTAATATTTATGGATTTTAAAAGGATGTATTACTACCAAATATTATCATACAATAACATTAAAATATATTTTTTTGAAATACAGAATATATTACCCAAATAGACACCTAAGGACCATATTGTTTTAGTGCCCTTTGAAATATGAAAACTAAAACACTATTGTATAATGGTACTACATTAAATACCACTAGGTTTTTCATGACTAGAACCCTTCATATACACATCATACATAATACATATTTTAATAACATGGGGAAAGGAAACATAAAAAGGGGTGAGCTTAGATGCTCGAAAAGGGTAACTATGGAGATATATAAGCATAATCATGATCATAAGGGTTTGAGAGATTGATCTAATCATTAAATGATCATACCCTACATATCAACAGTCATAAACATGTGTCATGACATTAATATTTTCAGTTCATAAGAGATGAATCATTTGGGAATCCATAGAATACATCATAAAAGCAGAATTGATGAATAATATATAAAATTTGTGTCATAATCATAATCATAAAAAACATTATGTAATGTAAAAAATAATACTACCATAAAAACATGTTAGGATTGGTCTAAAACCCATGTAACTACACATGGAATTGGATAACTACTCATGTACCCTCTAATTGTTGGGGATAGGCTACAAACCGTGTAACCTATTATTTCCAGGAGTTGGCTAAAACTCGGGTACCCCATTGTTTTTTGTCTTGGAATACAACCAAAGTACCCTATTTTTTTCATGATTGGGACACTACCCATGTATATAATTTTATACATGATTTATGTACAAGTATTTTAACTTAATGTTTTCGGGCTTGTTCTACAACTACTATACACTGTTTTATTCAGACATGGGCCACAACCCATGTATCCTTTGAGATAATAGTCTACATATCATTACCCAATTAATTATGGGGATATATAGCCCACATTTTTTCATATAATAAAATAATATATACATATTTCACATGATTATAACACTTTCATCATATCATCACCCATGAAAAGTGATGGTCTAGATAAACATAATTACATAACCCCTGAAATGAAATGGGTATCATAAACATTTAGTTATATCATAACCTATTAAAAATATATAAGTTCCATAATCATTTCATCATCAAATAACCAATGAAATGAAGATGTTTTCATAAGACCATATTATGGAATAACTCATTGATGAGATATGGTTTTCATAACCATCATGAAATAAAAAACATAGACCATTCATTGATATAAAAATAATGGAATACCTGGATCATATACCTAGTAAATAATATAATATTACCATTTTTTTAGTCATATATAGAGAAAAATTTAAAAAGATCGCATATAAAATTAATTTCTATTGATAATCAAATTTTTAGAACATATAAAAATTTAACAATCCATTTACATGATAATAATTTGATGATATATAAAGGAATCCTGAAAATCATTTTAAACATTTCATTAAGAAAAATATCCTTAATGATTTAAAAAATTCTTTATTAAAAATTATTCATTTTTCAAACAATTTTACTTGAAAATAACGTCGACAACATATAATGAATTATTTAAACATTTTATAATAATTTTAAATTAATATATCCATTATAAACCATATAAAGATGCTTCGAAAATTATTTAATACAAATCAATAACATTAATTTTTTTAAAAACCATTATAATTTGAAAACAATTTAAAAATTAAAAAAAACCAAAATTTTAGTGAAAAAAATTTCTTTAATAAATTTACCTATTAATTTTATAATGGAAGCCTCATGGAAATTATGGTCATGATGATGTGTAATTCTATTCAATATTATCATTCATTTTTCATATTAAATGTTCAGAAAAGTTTATTAATTGTAATATTTCTAGAATATTCATCTTAAATCCAATTTTTAAAAAGGTAATACATGTTTAAATTTTTTTAAAGATAATATGATAATATTAAATTATTTATGAAATAATATTTTTGGAATCACAGTTTTGAAAAGACACAAATTTTCGATTGAAATGATTAATAATGTTATATTTCAATAAAAATTCATTCTTAATAATAAAAAGTTTAAAAGATATAAATATGGTACCATTAGATGGATTTGAAATTATTAATGTGTGGGTATTAATATTCATTAGTGTTCATGAAATTTTTATCAAAATATTTCATTAATGGATGCATAATCACAAATAGTCTTGATAAATAATGAGATTAATGATATAAACTACCACCACATTCGTAACATTGAATAAAAATAAAATGTAAAAAATTAATGAATCATAAAATAAAATGAAAAATAATAGATTCACGATATAAAATTTATAAATATGTATGTACATATCATTGAAAAATATAGGTGTATAACATGGCACATGTCTCAAAGAGGGAAAATTGTTTACAAAATACATTACAAATTTTGTACATTGGAAAACATAAACACCATGAAATAAATATAATAATATGTATATGTAAATGATCATAAATTCAACTATATTTATCATATAATATATCCATGTTATTTTTACACACCAGAAAAAAGAAATTAATTGTTATTAAGTCATGTATTTCACACACAAAAAAGTGAGATTAAATTACCTTACATTAAGTCTTGACTTCACTCACACACATTAAATCCTATTATGAAATATATATAAGTTAATTATAAATATAAAAAATAAAAAAAATTATATATAACATTATATATTATTTTTTTGATTTATATTTCCCATTTATTAATAACTGATTGTAAATATTGTGTTTACAGTAATATATGCCATTTTTTGTGTATACGTTTTAGATTTTAATTTAAGATCATCTTTTATAAATCAATATATAGTTATTTATATAATTTAATCATGAAATAAATATTATATATATTCTCTATGTATGTGTTTATAATAATATATTGAATATAGAAATATGAAACGGAATACACCGTTCATGGAGACGGCAGAGCGTACAAACGTATGGACGATGTTTCCATTTTATATTCATATTGAAAGAAAGAAATTAAATGAAATAATTATATTTAAGATCATTAAATTAATATTATTATGAAATTTATATAATATAATTTTACTAAAACAATCCATAATTCATTACATTTAGAGTATGAGGGAATCAAATCACTTTGAGGAGGCTGTAGTTGACACATCCTTAGAAAATTATCATATTTACAAAATTTGATATCATCAAGTTATGTTTTATATTATAATCCTACACACATAAATATATAATAAAAATCATATATATCATATAAAAATAGTGTTTTTATCATTAATAACAACTATTATCTATCGTAAATGAAAAATGAACAACATTGTTTTGTGAGGCAGTAGATCACCACACATAATAATGGTAAGTTTAGTACAAATTATTTGGATCTTTGACTATGTTTAGAATGAAATATTGTAATAAAAAAATATTAGAATATTTTTATACTAAATTTATTATATAAAAATTTAATAATAATATTTGAGCGGGGGAGAATGAAAATAAAATAATGGAACCTGAGGAAGGATGTTACCTCTTGTTCGGGAAACTCCATTTGGTTTTCCCCAAAGTGATTAATTATGTGCCTTTTGGACAAAGGGAGTCTTAAAAGAAAAATATAGGGATGTTTATGTTATTAAAATACATTTTTGTATAAAACCTTGAGTTTTGGTATGGGTGAATAAATGAGATATGTGGTGGCCTATTATAAGGGAGGGAGGCAAAAAACATTAATTTTATAAAACAATTTTGGTGTACCCATGTTTTTACCAAAAAAAGTCATCCCATAATACCTATACCAATAATTTAAGGATTAGGTAAAAAAATATGTAAATCCAATTAGTTTTGTATATGTTGATAGGTTATTTTGTCCCATAATATTAAGGTTAAGTCCTTTGATAAGCATAATTTTACATAATTAATATAATTAATTCTAATCAGATCCAATATTTTTTTTGTGAGAAAATATTTTTTTTATTAAAATATAAAAAAAATTATTAATAAAAATTAATCTTTTTGAAAAATTCAATTCATATAAACAAGAAAAATTAATTAAAATGTAAATTTGGTTTTCATAGCGAGAATGTGGGGTTTTATAGTGAGAATTTCTAAAAATCAATTAATCTTTTATATCCGAACACAAAATAAAAGGATTACAATGACCTACATTGGAGTAAAATATGTATAATTGATATATTGAATATTTAAAACCATATTAATAATATATATATATATATATTAGGAAAACAAGTATTTTTGAAATAAAATTCAGTATTTTTACTATTCATCTAGAAATGAGGTTTCTCGGAAAAATAATAAAAATTAATCTAATATAATTTTGACATATTAAATTCCAACATTAATTTTATTTAATAATTTTTAATATCTATGAGTTTATAAAATTATTTTTACTTTTTTTTAAATAAGGACATTAAAAATGTTCCTTTAAATAAATAATATTTTTAAACATATAAAAAATTTATAAAAAATTAAATTTATCAATATAAATATATTTTATTTTTATGATTAACTTATGAATAACATTTAAAAGGTAGTAATCACTATTAATATTATGAATTTTAATGAATACTATATAAATATACCATTTAAATATTAATTATTAAAAAAATTATTTGTAGAAACATAGTGTTGCATGTAACAGAAGACCAGTCAGAGTTTCATGCAGCACAAAAAAACGTGGTGGAGCATATAAATAAATTCATATTTATTATAGTGTAAAAATAAATACAAAAAAAGGTAGTTATTTTATTCAAAAAAATATTTCACATAAACTCTTGGTCTGACATTATTCTTCCCATAATATTTCTTTATCCCATGAAATCTGTCTAGGATATTAATGGATTAATAATTTAATGTTACATTCATGTGACCCCACATCGTAAAAATGAATACTAAAACTTACATTGAAATATTAAATATGGAATCCTTATAGTTAACCAAAGTAACACATAAGTAGGTTTACATATAAGATAATATTGGTGGAATGTGAAAACATTTACATTGAAGAGAAATCTAACCATAATGATATGATTAATAGTGAGAGAGAATAATTAAATGAAATAGTTAATCACAAATACAAAAATATGTGATGATATAAGTGTCCAATTGATTAATCAAAAAATAATATACAACAATTTTTTATTGTTTCAAGAAATATACCATAATGTTGAATAGTTTTCTTTAAATGATATATTGACTTGATTCAGTACAATATCTAACTTTTTGTCCTTTAATAAAATTCCAATTCACCACTTTCTCCAAAAAAGAAAGGTGAATTATTCATCCATGAATCATAAGAATATCATAGTGGAGAAAATATAATTATAGTTCATTCCATCTATCTGGATAATAATAAAATGGTTATCATAGTTTATCTAATACAAATAAATGTTCATATGGATAGATAATACGTAAACCTCTAAAGACCCTTTATATTTTTAATATAAACCATTTTGTAAATGTATAACCTATTATCCCTTTAGAAAGATGAAATCCAAAAAAATTCAATTAAGTTAAATTAATTTTCTTAACATTAATCTTTTATACTTCATGAAGTGTCACTTGGTTTTCATATTTAAATCATGTGAATACTTTCATGGTATATTTACATGAAGCTTGGTAATAACCTGAATTACAATAAATCCTTTTGTAAATCACACATGCTACAATATTCAAAAAATTACATGATATAATCCATAAATGAATGACATTTTAAACATCATCCATGAAATAGAAACCAAATTTCTAAAAGATACATAATTTGTTCTATGGTTATAAATGTTTTCCAATTTATCTAATATATATCGTTGTATATTTATCCATATAAAAAAATTTGAGTCCTCAAGAACTTGTTTAGTGTTACCATCTATTAATAAAAATATAACATATCTATTGAATCACTTAATTATTTCATAGTAATCATTTAACATATACTTTAGAATCAATTATTGAAAACATATAACAAATATACTTATTTATTTCATGATTCATATAATAAAATATTGGAATTAAAAAAAACATAATTAATTTATTCATCCAACATTATTCAAAAACCATTACTCAAGATTCAACATCTTATTTCTTTATACCACATTCATTGAATATGAAATATGAATCCAGTATTAATCTTTCTCAACCTTAATATAATCATACGTCATACGTTGAATATGAAAATTAGTGGAAGAAACTCACATCCATTTCACATATCATTCAATTATCTTTATCTTCAGTAGTATAACCAATAATCATACAAACTTATTTATTATTTTCTATAATTTTCAATTAGGAAATAAATCATTATAATTCCCATACATTCCACTCCTGAAGCATTCATGGTTATAATATTTTAATATAGTCTCTACTATTATTAAAACCAACAACAATATTTTGATAAACAATGATTATAATGGAAACTACAAAATCATGAAAATCACTAAAAGGATGTCTAAATCATTAAAATTACTTCTTTAATCAATGAATATATTGGTTTTGTGTATCTTATTAATATCCAAGAAATATTTATATTCTTGATTATGGGTTGTAATGTGTTATTGAATTCCCAAATCATGCCCCTAAGAGTGCCAAACTAGGTTTGCAGTAAGGCCTATTGTTGTGTACCAGGTAACGCTTGAATCTGGCTTAAAGCATATCTTCCAAATTCTTACCTCTAGGTACATATGTTATAGAGATACATCCACTTTTATTTTATAGAAAGGTATTTATTATTAGAAAACCACCCACACCATATTTTACCAAAATTATATGAAATATTCATATACTTTTCCACAACTATATAATTATCTTTAGAGATAACCCAAGAAAAATACTTAGAAATATCATTTCGGATCTCACTATTGTTTTAAAATCCTAGTTTCCAATGGATGAATTATCATTAACTATAATACCAACACTAACCAACCAAGAATAAGATATATTAACATTACATTATTTTTTTGAATACATTATACATTACAAAAACAAGCACTCAAAAATCGTATTAGTTTATTTTCTTTGGAAACATCGAAAGTTCAAAACTGGTATATAAGTGAGCTACATTATCACCCAAATGGTTTATATTTACTATAAGCCTTCTTAGACACACGATACATAATGCATATTATCATAATCATGGTGAAGGAAACAATGAAATTGGTGATATTAGATGCTCAGTATGGGTAAAGAATGAGACATGTATGCATAATCATGAACATATGAGTACGTGTCATGAAATGGATCTGGTCGCCATCAAAACTGGCACCAATATGGGCCCCTAACAAGGCCCTGAGGACATTCCCTATCCCCATGGGCAAGAAAAACAATCCCAAGTATCAAAAACAATGGTTTGGGAATGATTTACCCGAGTTAGGAAATATAAAAAATTCATAAAAAATCAAAAAAATTGAATCAGAAAATTATTGACAAACAAGAATCAATTAAAATTCATACATGGTATTAAAAATTAAAATAGAGGTACAGAAAAATATTAGCTTCAAAACATCCTATATACAATAACATGAAAAGGTGTCATTACCCATGATCCATCTCTACAACACCGCACAATGGAAGCAACTAACATCCTGAACCTTCGTCTCCAATGGCCCTTCCCTTACCTGTGTTAGACATGATCAAATATATATACTCCCAATGTTGTAAATAGGGTGAGATAATAAATAGAAATGGATACCAGATAAGGACTCCTTGTGACAATAATTATAAGATAAAATGCTTGCAAGTGTTATAAACAAATATTGGGTGCAATATTATTGAAAGGTGAATCTATAGATTGAAAATATCATTAAGTGCGGGTAAAATTAAAAATGGTTACATTTATATAATAAGTATGATACTAAATTTTCCATCCATGAAATTAATAATCCACTCTTAAATTCCAAATAATCAATAAGCACCCGACCCGGGAACACCCTAGGCACCATTTAGTTGTGGGCTCCAAGTACCTCACATCTCGATTTTAAAGTAACCATAACAATATATGGTCTCATGCACGATCCACTATTAAGGGAATCAACCATAGCCTAATAGTCCCCAAAATCATCCTCATCATTGTTTTGTTAGTGCTGTATATTTCAATCTTTCTACGTGAAACATGTATAAATCACTTTGGATCACTAGCATGCCAGTACACGTCCGCCCACCTAGATACCAGAGTTTCCATCTTACTTCCCAAATAATTTCCACTTGCTACCAAATTCCATTTACGCATAAATATACATGTTTTGATCATTCACACTCAAATTAGTTTCTAATCATGTTCTTCACTATTTGTAAAACTCATACAAACACTTATAATTTCTATAAAACAATTCCACAATTTATAACGAATAATTGCACATAAAATAAATTAAAAACCCATCATTTAACTAAAAAAATACCAATATTTCACCCAAAAATGATTTACTTTAGAATTTTATAAATCCATTCCACGAATAATAAAACAACACCAAGTTTTTCTATATGAAATGCACAAATTAAACTCCCATTTTAACACAAAATTAGCACTTAGAAATCAACCGCTTAACAATTGCTACCAAAATATTGTTTTATCACCAAAAAAAAATTTAATAGGAACATAAAATAAATATGAATCTAGTAAGATAACTCATTCTATAATTTCTACATATGGAATCACCTACCAAATATATCAAAACCCTCAAATACTTATGTTGAACTTCAACCGCAACACCACCACACAACAAGGGAATTAAAAAAAACCTATAACTAAAAAATTTGACAATGAAACTCAAAAACCCCTATATATTAAGCCCTATATTTTTGAAATTTGGGGCCTCAAGAAAATTGGAAGAAACCCTAAAGAAATTAACGTAACAAGAGAGGAAAATTACTTACTTTAAAAACATGGATGTAATCACCACTAACACACAAGCAGTTGAATCTACTAGTATTAAAAATTTAAAGGGAGGTTCTAATAAGGCTGAGTCTATCATGTGGGGAATAAAATAGAGGAAAATAGTAAGAAATTAATTATTTATCAATGAAACAATTTACCATTTCAAATATGCATGATTTGATAAGGTTTGATTAAGTTCACCCTAATCGCATATGATGATGATCTCCAAATACAGAACATGTAACATGGGGGTGATCCTTGGATGTGTGGGATCTAGTAAGAGGTAGAATGAATAAAAAATATTAAACAATGAATGTGATATAAAAGTATTAAATAATATTTTTAAAAACTAGAAATAGTCTCACGGGCTGGACCAATGACATACACAATCACCCAAATCCCCTGTGATTATTAGTACATAATGGGTACAAAAGGATATGGTGGGTTTTATGGGTTAGGTAAGGCCATGTGGGATGTTTAATAGGTGAAAATATTTAATCAATGAAGGAGTTATAAAAGAAACACATTTTGTTTTGAAATTTGGAAATGGGATCATGGTTTGGACCAAATCATGATGTATTTCCCCTTTTCACATAAAATACCTATTAATCCTCTAAAATTGAATTCAAAATATAAATTAATTTTAAATAACACAAATAGAATTCCTAGATGTGAAAATTCTCTAAACCATAAAAAAACATGCCACCCCTGAAATCAGGTTGATTCCTAATCAGATAAGAGAAACAAAAACTATTATTCAAACAATGATTTCCACTCCCATGTCTCATGATAAACAGTCCCATGCTTCCAAAGGTCTATAACTTGAAAATATTCTTCCATAAAATTACTTTTTTTAGAAATCTAAAATATTCACTAATATCTCAACCATATACAGGTCTGGGTCTATATCTAACTCCTCTTAATTTAGCACACTACAGAGATATTGGGTGTACTTCTTCAGTTGCGAGACATGGAAGACTTCATGGATAGATGTCAACTGAGAAGGTAAAGATTACCTTTATTCCACCATTTCTACCAACATAGTAATATAAAATGTTCTTACAAACCTAGAAATTATATTTCCCAGCATTTCCAAATGGTTATGATCCAGACGAGGTGAAAATTTTAAAAACACCTGATCACCCACCAAAAATAGTAGTTATCGACGCCTCTAGTCAGAGTATAATTTATGGAGGATCCGAGCTTTCAATAAATAAATCTTTATTAAAATGAAATTCGTAGATTTCTCTTTCATAGGACTCATCCTCAACAATTAGGTCTCACCTACCTCATCCCAACACAAGGGGGACTGACAAGGCCCACTATAGATCTCTTGAATGGGATCTATTCAGATTGAGGATTGGTAACATCTATTATAAGAGAACTCAACCAATCTCAAATGACTATCCTAGGAACCACCAATGTCAAAAACAAAAGTATTATTAATGTCTTACAAAATATGATTTAAACTCCATGTCTGGCCATCCATTTGACAAAGGAATGTCATGATCATTTTAATTTGAGACCATAAGGCCATCCCAAAACTGGGATGTAAAATGGGGGTATTTATCTGAGACAACTGCAGATTGAACAACATGAAGCCTCACCACCTTTGGAATATACTATCAGCCCAAATCATCAATATTATCTATATATTTTATCAGAATTAATTTGGTTGATTTGTTCAGATGATAAATTACAACCCATATGTAATTCTTACCACGAGGTGTACAAGGCATTGAAATAAGGAAATTGATGGTGACCTCATCCCAATTCTAGGTAGGAATTGGTAGAGGCTGGAGCAAACCAGAGGGAATTTGATGATAAAATTTCAAATGATAACAATTATAACATCTCAACATGATTCTTGATATTCCTTGCCTTATACCTAGCCCCCATAATTGCTGATGCACATCACAAAACATCTTGGTGGGGCCATGATGGACCGCCCATTAAGACTGGTGGTTATCCTCCTTCACCAACTTATATAAAGAAAATATTCCCCAATAATATACCCATGAAGCACAGGATACCCTTGAAGGATGGAAACCAATCAGAAGAATCCCCCCACCATAAATAAGCTACCTCGACTTCTGACATAGCTCATTAGTGGGTTGTTCTCTTGGAATCAACTCTACATGTTGAGGGGTTAACAGAATGCTCCCTATGAAGAAACCTTCAATGTGCTCTTTGTTATCCATATGAATCTATGAAAGGATACCCATCATAGTCCAATCATCACTACATTTCCTCAAATCCCACACTTATACTATTCTTCTCAAGGAATATTCCTCCACAATACCATTTCCTGGGGTGTAGACGATATCGATTTCAAACCCCTTCAAGTACTCGATCGAATGATGCACCTTAATATTTTCATCCTTCCATGAGAAGTTTTATTATATTCTATTGTTATCATAATAAACCACAAACTTCTCCCTAAAGAGGTAGTTTGACCATGTTTTCAAAGAATGCATCACAGCTGATAGCTCCAAGTCATGGGTCGAGTAATTGTTTCATGTAGTTAGAGTTGGTGGGAGCCTTATGCCACCACATGATCATCCTGCCTAAGCACACACCTAAGACCCATACCTTAAGTGTTAAAATACAAAACATAAACTTTTAAGTATTCTAGGAAGATAAACATGGGGGCAGTAGTCAATAACCACTTCAAGCCCTCAAAAGAAAACCTGACATTCTGGGCCCCAAACAAACATCACCAATTTTCTGGAGAGTGTTTTCCTATGAGAAGAAAGCTGAGAAAATCCTGAAAAAAATGCCTATAGTATCTTACCATGCCAAGGAATATACTAATCTCAAAAACATTATTTCCCTTCTCCTATGACATCACTACATTGATCTTCTCGATATCCACTAAAACTCCTTGTTCTGAGATCACATCCCCTTTAAACATCACTTCCCTGATCCAAAAAGTGCACTTGGACAGCATTGCATAATGGCAGTGAACCTACAACATCCCCAAAGTGATCCCAAAATGATGATCATGGGCCTCCTCAGATTTAGACTAAACCATGATTTCATCCACTAATAGCTTTACAAAAGAGTTGAGATACTAGTGGAACACTCTATTCAAGATTACCATAAATACTGATAGAGAATTTTTCAATCCAAAGGGCACGAACAGATACTCAATGGAGTCATACATTGTTTGGAATGCTATATTCTAGATATCAACCACTTACACCCTGAGTTGGTGGTAACATAAATGAATGTCTATTTTATAATACCACTTTTCTCCTTCAACTGATCAAATAAGTCATATATTTGTGGAAAATTATATTTTTTCTTGATGGTTACCTTGTTCTAATTATGGTAATAAATACACAACTGGAGGGATCCATCATCATTATTCACAAAATAATGAGATAAGACCATAGAGATACACTCAAGAAAATGAATCCTTTGGATTCTAAATTGTACAGTAATATATTTAATTCCCTCAGCTCAGTGGGGGCATATAATATGTGGAAAAAGATATTGACTTTGTTCTCGGAACCATATCAATCGTTAACTCAACATTAATCTCCATGGGTAATCCTAGAAAATCATTCAATAATTACTCCAGGAACTCATACACTACATGTGGTATCCCACCCTTATTAGAAGGACCACCATCCTATATTTTGAGCGATGATAACATAAAGATAATATTCCAAAACTCTAGTAGTGGAGGTCCTATACGACTCGACCGAGGATCACATTCCCAACAAAAAACCTTTGTACTACTATCATGTGCCATGAAAATCACCCACCACATATAGAAAAATATGTGAGCCTGAATATGTACCAAGAAATACATGCCATTTATTAATTCAAAAAATTTCATATCCTTAATCAATATGTCTATTCCATATCTACACTAGACATAGTAAGTGCACATGATGGGCGCCAGAGACCCTACTCATTCTTCTAACCCAGTAGAATCACCAACTCCATCAAAACAGATAACAACATAGTTTGAAAATTCATAGTTCTTACAAAATAAGAATAAATAAATGAAATATAAGCACAATTATTGAAATTATCAGCAACTATAATAGATTCAATCAAAAAGGTACCTCAGACACTTGATGGTCGGGCATCCGATCCTGCTGGTTCCTACTCCACGTCATGAAGATGACCCATGTTTTCAGGATAATGGTTGATCGCCTGTGGTTTTGCACTAAACTGGATCTGCCTAGATGATGATATCGCCCTGCCACCATGGACACCAAACCGAGATCCCCTCATCCTTGAAAAATTTGGATGATCTGA
This sequence comes from Viscum album, assembly GCA_963277665.1. NCBI lineage: Eukaryota > Viridiplantae > Streptophyta > Magnoliopsida > Santalales > Viscaceae > Viscum > Viscum album. The sequence continues at coordinate 1,873,772,614 of OY728137.1, read as the reverse complement.
AACACCCCTAAAAGGCACTGGTCATGCCCTACATAGAAGTGGAAATTACATCCTACAAAATCACTTTATGTGTACCCTAAATCCAAAATAACAATAGGTATTTAGATTAGATTTTCATACTATTTGGATGTGCCCTGGCCTCCCACATAGGTGGCACATGACGGACCTCAGATCAGAAGCCACAGAAGAAAGCTGCCAATAAGAGTGGCCTGAACCTCCACCTCATTTATTGCCCTGGTCCTCTCACTTTATTTCATTCTCAGATGATGTACCACTACCCATAACTAATACTTTGGCAGAGAAACTATACCTTCCCTGTCAGTCAATATCTACCATACACACCTGGTCAACCACCTCAGCATAGGTCTTTAGTTTAAATAAAAATACCTAAGAATAAATTTATGCCCACATGCCTCTTTTGAGATTATGGTCCTTCTTCTGCTAATTAGAGACCATTTCAGGTGCATACCAGACTATGACAACAAAATTTTTGGAATAATACATCACTGAGAGGTCACCCTAAACCATCTGTATAAACTCCTGGGATATAGCATACACCAAGACTTCAGGGTAGTACTGATCATTGAAGGTAACCTTTCAATCCCTTCCAACTCATCTGTTCATTAATCATAGATTCAATCACTTATTATCACCACTTATGGATATGAACATCTAATATAAAATTGGAACACTTCAATATGACCTCCTCAGGTGTATCAAAAAACACTAACATGCACTCAATATTCTCGAGCCACTCCACTACTTCCTTGGGTTTCATGCTACCTTGGAAAGTTGGAGGCCTCTCATTCAGGAACTCCAAGGTCTTTTCATTTTTTTGGACCATACCCCTCTTCTATAACTAGAGAAAGGGAAAGAGCATGAGTCTCTCATTCTCCTAGAGATATAATAGGGTAGACTACAACTTCCATCAACCTCTGATCATGCAGTGAGGAAGAACTTTCTACAGCATCCTCTTGTGGGTGTGTGTGAGCTCTCCGGGGAGGAAATCCTTTACAAGAAGCAACAATCACATAAATAAAACCATTAGTAAATCATGTCTGAAGAAAAATAAAATTTCATTAAGGACTATAATCATCAATAAAAAAATCATGTAGAAGCAACATCATTTCCAAACCACTTCTCCCCAACCCGTTTCCCGTGCACAATCTGCTGTTTGCACATCCCATCTGGAGGAGAAGTCAAAAAACATTTGGACACCCTTTAGAGACTCTAGGTCTGTCATGTGGTGTGATGGACATGAACATTAACTTTAAATAGAACTCCAATCCTCGACAGTCCTATGTCCTTTTTAACAAGACTGTTCCAAATAAAATAACCCAATGAGAATAACCAACCCCTCTGATAACATATTTTCACAAACTAGATCTAGTCTCCATCAAAACTAGCACCAAAACAAGCACATGACATGGCTTGAAGGATATTATTTATCCCCACATGTTGGTATAATTTCTCATGGATATTAAACAATGTTTTGTGAATGATTTATCTGAGTTAGGACATATAAAAGAAAAAAATTAATAAATATAATCTGAAAATTCTTATGAAACAAGAATTGATGAAAATTGATAAGTGAATAAACGATTTTAAAAATGACAAGAAAGGTAAAAAACTAAAAAATATAATTGAAAAATCCATAACACCACCACACGAAAATGAGTCATCACCCACAATCCATCTCCACAACATCACACCACGGAAACAACTAACAACCCAAACTGTCGTCTCTAAAGGACCAACAAAAACATATATCAATCAAAATGAAATCTACTCACACCCAAAGGTGAATGTATGGTGTGATCATAAACCCACTAAGATACCACAAAAATACTCCATGTGAAAAACATTATAATATAAAAAGCTTTCATGTTTTATAAATAAAGAATGGTGGAAATAATTTGTAAAGTTGCATCTTTTAAATGAAAACAGTTTTCAAAGTGGGTATCATTTAAAATTGGTACATTTAAATAAAACATGTATGCTAATAGATTTTCCATCAATACTCACAATAATAAAATGTTAAATGAAAAATAGTCAATGCACACTCCACACATGAACACCAATAGGAACTAGTTAGTTGTGATCCCTTGGTACCTCAAATCTCGGTGTGAATGAAAATATTATAATATATGTTCTCATGAAAGAGACACTAGTAGGGGAATCACCCATAACCAAGTGGTCTCCAATATCATCTTCATAATAATCTTTTAAGTGTTTTCAATATCAAAATTCTAATGTTAGACATGGAAAAAACCATTATGGATCACTAGCATGCTAGTACACATCTTCCCACCTAGATATATGGGGTTACGTCTTTATGATCAAACAAGTTCCACATTCTACCAAATTCAATTTACACATAAAAATACTTGTCCTGATCATACACACTCAAAATAGTCATTGAACATGGTTTTCACTATTTGAATAACTGAAACTAACACCAGTAATTTTTTTAAAACAATTTCACAAGTTATAAAAAAACATTACACTTATAATCCATTAAAAACCCATTTTTTTACAACAAATAAATACCAACATTTCAAAAAATCTGAATTCGAATTAAATTATAATTTTATAAATCCATTCCCTAAATTACAAAACATTACCAACTAGTCTAACATATAATGCATAAGTAAAACACCCATTTCTACACAAAACTGGTACTTAGAAGTCAACTACTTTAGAATTGTTACAAAAATATATTTGTTGCAAAAAAAAGAAAGAATTAGGAACAAAAAAATATATTATTCCAGAATTATTACTCATTATACAATACTTACATATACAATAACCTAAAAAATATGTCAAAACCCTCAAATTTTTGTGTAGAGCTTCATCCACAGCACTACCACACCACAATGGAGTGAAAACGAACCTAAAACCACAAAATTAGACTAATACACTCAACCCCCCCCCCCCAATATAAGATGCCCTATCTTCTGGAAATTTAGTTCTTTGGGAAAAGTGGAATAGTCCCTACGAAAAAGGAAGGAACAGGAGAGGAAAATCACTTACTAGAGAAACATTGAAGAAATCTCCCAAAATACACTAGTAGTTGAATATCCCAGTATCCAAAATTGAAATTTATTTTTTAATAAGGATGATGAGGTCATATGGAGATCGATATAGTGGAAAGGATTAAAAATGAATGATTTATGAAAGAAAAGAATTACATTTTCCTATCTAGATTATTTGAGAAGCATAGATGAAGTTCTCTTTAATCCCTGATAAAGATGATCTCCAAAGAGGGAAAATTGAACATGGGGGGTGAGAATAGGGTTTATGGGATCAAGTGAGAGGTATAATGATTGAAAATTGTTAAAAATATATATTAGATATTAAAACATTAAATTATTAATTTAAAACTATAAATGAGATCATGGGTTGGCCTAACGCCTGAATAAATCACCCAAGTCCACCAGGATTATGAGTTCATAATGGACCCAAATAGATATGGAGGATTTAATAGGTTAGGTAAGGCCATGTAAATATTTAAATGGAAGAAAATTTTTAAAAAAATAAATCATTATAGAAGAAAAAAATTCTGTTTTTAAATTTGAAAATGGGATCACGATTTTTCCCAAATCATGATTTAACCACCCATTTCTCCAAAAATTAATGGGTACCCCCAAAAAATATAGCAGGAATAGAAATTAATGAAAAATACCTTTAAAATTAGTTATGTATATGATAATATGAGAATGTTTTCATATCATTAGAAGTTCAAACCCTGCATGACAATGATCATATACATGAGTCATGGAATAAATATATGGAGTTCATAAAATGTGGATAGTAAAGAAATCAATAAAATAAAAATAATAATAACTAAGAAGGAAGATATAAATTTTGTGGAATGCAAATAAGAATATAAAATATAATTTCAACTATACATAAAAAGTCTTTTATAACATGTTAGTATTGGGATACAACCTGTGTACATACTCTGTGCTTGGTTATGCAACCCGTGTACCCACTTATTTTTGGGCTTGGGCTACAACCCATGTAGAGGAATATTTTCTCGATTTCACTAAAACCCATATACCATATTGTAATATTGATTTGTATACAACCCGTGATGCATATCGTTTTTTTATATTGTTAAAACCAATGTACCCTCCTAGTTTCAGGCTTGGGATATAACCTGAGTATCCCCTGATTTTCATTCATGGGATATAACCCATGTACACACTAATTTTATTGGTTAGGAAACAAACCCTCTACCCTTTTGTTTTAGGTATTTTACTACAAACTTTATAGTCATTTATCACATAAAAAACTTATCATTAAATAATTAAATTGAGGGAGATATAGGTGTTATTTTTCACATAATAAAATTATCCATACTTGGTCCACAAGATAATAAAACATTCATCATATCATGACCCATAAAAAGGGCTGAATTTTTTATACATAATATCATAACCAATGAAATGAAATTTTTTTCATAAATATTAAATCATAAAATATCCTATGGGAAATATATATGGTTCCCAATCATTTCATCCAATAATAACCAATTAAAGGAATATGGTTTTATAAGAACATATCAAGGTATAACTCATTGAAGAGATAAATAATTCAAAAAAATCATGACATCAAAACATAGACCTTTTAGATAAATAACATGAATTTTATATTTGTATCCCATCAATATAAAATCATAAAAAATAACCAATTATTTCATCAGATATTGATAAATATTTTGAAATATCTCATTGAAAATAAATGTTCGTTGAAAATCACTTTTTAAAGACATATAATATTTAAAAAAAATCCCATGTACAAAACATTGAGAACATATAATTTAATAATAAAAAATAAATTTATAATATAATTTTTAAAAATATAAAAAAATATTTTAAGAAAAATGTGTTTGTAACATTAAAATATTTAAATACAATATTCTTGGAAAATAACCTTAAAACATATAGGTAAGTATGAAATCATTTTGAAATAATTTACATTGAAATAGTTCCTTTGAAAAAATATAATGAATGTGTTGAAAATATTTTAAACATGTTTTTAAACATTATATATTTCTGAAAACCCTTATTCTTGGAAATCCATTTCAAAATCAATAAATTAACCAAATATATAGAAAAATTTAATTTAAAACTAATAACATTCTAAACATAAAATGGAAGCTGGTAAAAAATTATGGTCTTGACAGCAGGTAATTCCCAATATTCTAAACATTCCTTTTTCACATTAATTTATCTAAAAAGTTTCTTAATCGTAAAATGAAACACATATTCCATCTAAAAAAATTTTGGATAAAGGTAATACATGGATATAATATGATTACATAAAATCATATTTTCATAAAAATATTTTATTAATTATCATAAATTCGAATGAGTGCAATACTTGTTCCAAAAATTTGATATAACATGAATAACCAGAGGGTCATAAAATCCATCAGTGTTCACGAGATATGGATCATATGATTTCTTATTTGGATAAATTATCTTAAACAATCTCCAAAAATGATGTGAATATAGTTATATACTATTACAACATTTGTATCATTGAATCATAACAAAATATAAAAAATTAAATTAAATTAAGCATAATAAATCATTAAAATAATTATATTAATGGTATATATATTATCTTAGTATATAAACATCATATAAAAATATATGTGCATAAAATGGAATGCGTCTCAAAGAATGTAAATTAAGGAAAATTTAATTTATTTATTTTTTATTATTTAAATAATAAACACCATTAAAAATTATTCATAAAATTAATATATTCATAAAAATATAAGTATTATAATAAAATAATACATCTATGATAATTATACAAACCACGCAAATGAAATGAGTGGTGAATAATGTATGTATCTCTTGAAAATAAATAGTAAGATGAAATTCACTTACCCTATGTCTTGACTTTATTCATAGTATTTAAAATTTAATGTATAATAATTATAAGATTATTATAAACCAATTAAAAAACAATATTATTATTATATATAATTCCATATATCATTTGGTAATGAATTTATATTACCAATTTATGAATTTCATCATGTTGACGTTATGTTTTGGGTAATATTTGATTTGTTTCGCCTATATGTTTTCTCTGGTAATTTTTTATTCTCTAACATCGATCCGGATTTTATTGTTTACATAATGTAATGAATTTTATAAATATCATATATATTAAGTATGTATATATTTATTAGAATATTTATAATATAGAAATATGTAATGGAATACACCATTCATAGAGATGGTAGGTAGTATGTATGCATGAGCAATATTACCTTATTAGGATAATATTGAATAAATGAAAGTATATGACACACACATATGTATAATATAGTTAAAGGATAGTTATAATTTCATATATATTTTCTTAATTCACTAATACTATTCTAAATAATTAAAATATATAGTTTTGATGTGTAACATCTCTTTGAGAAGGTAGAAGTCAAAAAATCCTCAAAAGAAGTTATTCTATTTAAAATATATTAAAATCATGAATGTAAGTGTTATATAACAATTATAGAAGAATAAATATATCATATATATCATATATTAATAAATTTTCCATAATATTTTCCACTATGATAGGTGATAAAGTAATAATAAACAACATTGTCTCTTGAGGATGTAATTTGTCGTACAAAATAACATTATCTTTCTTACCATATATAAGGATGTATTTGTAAGTATGGGTAGAACCCATGGAATAAAAACATATCATAATATTTTCAATACATAATATATTATATTATCATGTAATAATAATATGAAAGGGATTAGATTATGAAAATAAAACAAAGGAGCTTGGGGAATGATGTTACCTCTTCTTTGTGTAACTCCTTCTGGTTATCCCCAAAGGGAATTTATAGATAAATTTCATTATAAAAGGATGAAATAATGTGTAAGGGAGGTATTTTTAGGAGTTAATTGTCATGATATTTCATAAACCTATATGGTTTTCGAGCTTTCGTGAAGTGGGAGATGTGGTGGGATTTTAAATGTACGGGTGGGGACACACCTGTTATTTATTAAAATAAGTTAGGTGTACCAAATTTTTACCTATAAATGTCATTAAAATACAAAAAATTTCCAGAATATAATCTTATTTCTGAAATATTATTATAAATGGGTTTTGGAAAATTTTCTAACTCATTTTCTTGTAAATTTTTTAGTATTAGTCCCTTATTAAGCATAACATTACAATTATCACAATAATTAATTTTACTCTGTTTCACTATTATTTTTGAAAAAAAATTATTTAATTATTATTATAATATAAATATTATATTTAGTAAAACCACATATTTAAATTTTACCAAATTTATTTCATATAAATGATAAATTTTTATTTAATGCAAATCTCATAGATGTAGTGAGAAAAAGAGTTATTAAATTGGGAATGATAAAAATTTGACTAAGATATTAGATATAAATCCAATATAAAATGATCAAAATGAACTAAATTGTAATAATAGATATATAATTTATCAATTTATAATTTAAAACCAACATAAAATATAATATATCTAAAAAATAAATTAGATAAAAAGTTGTTTTTAGTTAAAAGTTTGTATTTCTATTCCCTCGTCATAAAATGATGTTTTTCCAAAAAAAAATTAAAACTATTACACCAAATATTTTATTTATATTATGAATTCAACATTTATTGGTGTCAGAAATTAATTTTATTATTGCTCAAAGAAGTTCTTAACAATTAGTTCCTTCAAAAAATAGTAATTTTAAATATATAGTGGCCATACAAAAAATAATATATATAACTATCAATATGACTTATAAATATTTAAAAATTAAAAATAAATATAAAAATTAGTTTTTAATATTATTATTTTTATGATTAAGGTCTTGGTTGAAACTATCTTGCTTAAATAATTACTTTAATAAAAAGTTGTTTTAATGAAACTTAGCGTTGTGTGTAATGCATGAAAAGTCAGTGTTCCATATTGTACAAGATTAACATAGAATAATGTATAAATAAATTCTTAATTAATATATAGTGAAAAACAAATTCATCAAATATTGGTAATTTAATTGAAAAAAATGCATCTCAAAAACATAGGGTGCTATAGGGTGGGTCTAGAAATCAGAAAGGGGAGAAATATTTTCTTACTCAATTGAATGTTCAATAAACTATTAATGTAATTATTAATGTTCATAGAAGTTATATGTTGAGATTAAAAATATTACTGTATTTTTTCCTCTAAAAAACATTGTTATCGCTGAAATGAAATGGTTTAGGAACAATTTAGGTGTTTCATCCCTACTATATTTGAATAAAGAGTTTCTAGATGAAGCTCGTCATTCATCATTATCTATTCATCCATGATGTACCTAGCAGTATAGATACATGAAAGAACCCTTCTTTTTTCATGTCATCTAGATGTATATAATATAATTCTTATCTCATTACTCAGTATTCTAGAATGATATTGAAGAAAGGAAAAATTATGTGGGGATATAACATCTACTACCCATACCGGAATTGAAATGGGATAACATCCCTATATATTTTTTTATAAGAATATCCAAAACCTATTATGTGTTTAAATATATATGGTTTTTATTCAATCACTTTACTAACCCATTTAACATCATTTCTATCAGTGAATACTTCACTCTTTATTAGCTTTATCGGATATACGTTAGAGATGTGGTAAAGATGAATGGAGTTCCACATTCAATTGTATCCTCAAACTGATGGTCAGTCTAAGAAAAAATTCAAATCGAAGAGTTTATTATGATATCGAATTCATTGTATTTCATAGGTTGTTATATAATCACCTTCCTATAGTTTATTTCTCTTATAAAAATAGCCTTCAATAATTAATTCATATTGAATCTTATGAACCCCCCCCCTATGGGTAGAAATGTAGGTCTCCAATGTTTTGGGATGATGTTGGAGAATGAAATATATTGGGAGGAGATATAACTGATGAATTGGTAGAAAATGTTAGTGTAATTTATCTACATATCTAGGTAGTTAGAATTCTGAACAAATTTTATAATTATTACCATTATCATTACATGGAATTTGAATTTTCTGAGATTTTGTTTCAAAAAAATTATCCATGGAAAAAGGTTATGGGGTTTGGGAATAAATTTAAATAATGACTTAGGTATATCAATACCTTGTAAATACTTGATCATTTTGGAATGGTATCCTATAATTTTTAAATTCCTCAAAGGCTATCTCATGTCCATGATGACTTTCATGTATCTATCCTCAGGAAGTATAGAACTAACCATTGAAATGTAATGAAATCAAAAGTCATTTCATTGAAGTATGAACTTTCTAATGTGGATCAACCAGGTGAAATTATAGATCATATAGATAAATTTCTATGAATCCATACCACACCCTGGGTAAATTATTTTTAAAAAAATCCCAGTTTAGAGGATGTAATGTTGGAACTTGATGATATGATAAGGGTGGATTTTTTTTTTACAAGAATGACGAAATTTTAGGGTCAAATTAATTTTAAGGGTGGTATAATATAATAACCTAAGTTATTATGACCATTTTTTCAAAAAAACTTATATTATTTGATATTAATAATTTCACATTACACTAATTAAAATGTCCATTATATGATACACAATTTTAAACTTGTAATACATGTAGTAGCAACATGGTTTACATAGCGCACACCATTAAGTATGTGCAAAAAAAATTTATTAATGTTATTTTAATGGGATATATATAACATAGACATTAATAATAATAAGAAGAATTGTAATAATTTCATTGAAATTAATATTTATAATTTTTTTATATAGATAAAACATATTGATTGTAAGACATTCTAATTTCCCTTTAGGTAGAAAATTTTTTTACCACCTTTAAGTGAGATTCCTTAGGATTAGATTAATATCTTGCACATAAGCATACTGAGAACATTAAGTCTAGTTGACTAGCTGTTATGTAAAGTATACTTCCTATCATAACTCTAAAAGATGTTTGATCTACTGGTTTTAGAGCTTCATCAAGATCTAAAGAGTTTGAGGTACCAATGGGAGTACTTATACTCTTAGTGTTGTCATAACCATACTTTTTGAGAAGATATTTAATATACTTATGTTGAGATATATAGGTTCCTTCTGGTTTTTGAGAAATTTGAAAACCAAGGAAAAAAAGTTAACCCACCCATCATACTCATTTCAAACTCAGATTTCATTAGACTTGCAAAAGAATCAGTTAAAGATTGTTGAGTTGAACCAAATATGATGTCATCACCATAAATTTGAACAATCAAAACATTTTTCTTATCTTTATTTATAAAAAGGGGTGGATCTGCATTTCCCTTAACATAGTTATTTTGAAGAAAAAATCCTGTGAGTCTATCATACCAGGCTCGTGGGGCTTGTTTAAGACCGTACGAAGCTTTGGTAAGTCTAAAAACAAGATCAGTATGTTTTGTTTCTTCAAATCCAGGAGTTTGTTCAACAAAAACTTCCTCTTGAACATAACCGTTAAGAAAATCACATTTCACATCCATTTGAAAAAGTTTAAAATTGAAGAATGATGCAAAGACAAGTAGAATACGAATAGATTCAAGTCTAGCTTCTGGAGCATAGGTTTCTTCATAGTCTATTCCCTCTTGTGGATTATAGCCTTTAGCAACGAGTCTAGCTTTATTCCTTACTATGACTCCATTTTCATCACCCTTGTTTCTGAAAACCCATTTTACTCCAATAACAGAATTTTCCTTAGGTCTTTCAACCAAGGTCCAGACTTTATTCCTCTCAAATTCATTTAGTTCATCTTTCATGGCTTTGATCCAAACATCATCACCTAAAGCTTCATCAGTGCTTTTTGGTTCTAATTGGGAAAGAAATGCTAGATGTTCTACTTCATTTCTTAAGGAACTTCTTGTCCTTACAGGTTTATTTACATCACCAATGATGCTATCACTGGGATGATTCTTAAGAAACACATGATTTGGGTTTTGTAAAACCTGTTCATCAACATAGGGTAGAATGTCTTCAGGGGTAAATTTTTCAGAAGTATCTTCTTGAACAATTTCCTTATCAGAAGGATCTTCTATCATAGGTTGACAATCAGTTTTTGAAAACACATCTGAGAATGTAGGTTGGGGTGGTTTGAAAACGAAAGGATCTGACTCATCAAATTTTACATGCACTATTTCTTCAACAGTACAAGTATTTTTATTAAAAACTCTATATGCCTTAGAAGTTGTGGAGTAGCCTAAGAAAATTCCTTCATCAGATTTTGGTGCGAATTTATGTAAATTATCGGTAGTATTCAGAATGAATACTTTGCAACCAAAAACCTTGAAGTAGTAAAATCTTGGTTTTCTACCGTTCCATAACTCATAATGAGTTTTATTAAGAAAAGGTCTAATCAAAACTCGATTTATAGTATAACAAGCAGTACTTACAACTTCAGCCCAAAAATGTCTAGCTATAGAATATTCACTCAACATGGTTCTAGTTATCTCTTGAAGAATTATATTTCTTCTTTCAACTACACCATTTTGTTGAGGAGTTCTAGGTGCTGAAAAATTGTGAGTAATATCTTTTCTACTACAAAAAGTTTCAAAATCAGAAATTTGAAATTCTCCTCCATGATCACTATGAATAGTATTCAGTGGAAGATTTTTCTCATTTTTAACTTGTGCTCTAAAACTTTTGAAATAATAAAAAGCTTAAGACTTCTTTTCTAGAAAATAGACCCAAGTAAATCTAGTGTAATCATCAACTAGAACAAACACATAGTATTTTCCACCAACACTTCCAGTTTGTGTTGGGCCAAAAAGATCCATGTGCACTAACTGTAATGAATCAGTCGTTGAGACTTAACCAATGGATTTAAAACTAGATTTATGTTTCTTTCCATATTGACAAGGATCACAAACTTTAGAATAATCAAATATATGCTCCGGTAGATCCTCAACTAGTTTCTTCTTATAAAGTTTAAATAAATTTCTAAGGTTACAGTGACCAAGTCTTCTATTCCATAACCAGGAATGATCTTCCATTGCACTTAGGCAAGGTAAATCTTTACTCCTGAGATATTCTAAGGTCAAAGTGTAAACATTATCTTGCCTATTGGATGAGAGAATAAATTCTTCCTTGGAATTGTGTCCTAAGCACTTATCATTCCTAAAATTCACAAGTTAACCTTCATCACATAATTGACTTATGCTAATGAGGCTGTTCTTAAGACCCGTAACAAATAAAACATTTTAAATCAAAGTTTTACCTAGAAGAACAATATTACCAATACCAACAATTTCTCCTTGAGCATTATCTCTGAAATTTACCTTTCCTCCTTTCGTTTTGATAATCTTTTCAAAATATCTTGTGTTACCAGACTTGAGCCAGGAACATCTACTATCTATGTACCATGTATTGTTGTTGGTACTTCCTTTATATTCTTGAAAAAAAGAAAAGAATTAGACTTTCAGAATCCAAACTCGCTTGGATCCGAGATTTCCAGACAACAAAATTTTCGGAACCCACACATTATTAGAAAAATAGGCTTTATGAAATCCTAGAGATTGAGTTTTATTTAAATAAAAATTCTTCACTCAGTGACCACCACATTGACACTTGGTACAAAATGGGGAACTTTGTGGAACAAAGTAGTTGTTACTAAAAGTTTGTTTTTCATGGTTATAACCAAATATGGATTTGTTTCTCAAAGGTCGTATTTGAGAATACATTTTATCAAAATTTTCTTTACCATGGGTAATGTTTGATAAACACTTCTTTAAGGAAAAAATTTCGGACTTGAGTTTTATAACCAAGTTTTTATCTTCAAAATCATTAGATTTAGAACTAGAGCTAGCCTCGAAGATACTTTTCTTAGAAATTACTTTTTCTAACTCTTTAGAAAGTTTGTTCTTCTCAGAACGTACTTCCTCAAGATTCTTTGAAATATTTAAAAAATAAGCATTTTTCCTATCAAGATCTTTATAAAGATCTGATATTTCTTTTGTAAGAATAGAATTCCTAGAGTTTTCCTTATCAAGTTTTTTATTGAGTTTAGAATTCTTAATTTCAAGAAGTTCAGTAAACCTAGAAACTTCTTCATAGGTAGGTGAAGTATTTTCTTCATCAGAAGATGATTCTCCATCTGAAGAGTTATAATACTTACTATCATTAGAATTTAAAGAAACATTGGTGAATGATTCAGCATTTTATACCTTAGCCATAAAGTAATGATTGTCAATGTGTAATCTGGCTATAAGACTAATATTCTTCAGTCCTGAAGATTTATAATCAGAAGATTCGTCTGAAGAGTCACCACCTCTAGCACTCCAGGTTTCATTTTCTTTCAGAACATTCTTAGCTTTGGTCTTGTAGTACTTCTTTCTATTCCTCTCTGAATGCCTTTCTTTCCTTTCTTTCTTTTTGAGCAAAGGGAAATCTAGTCTAATATGTCCAGCTCTCATGCATTCATAGAAAGTGACTTCTCCATATTTCTTATCTTTCCTTTCCTTTTTCTTATATTTGGATTGGAAATTTCTCTGGCCAGCTATCTTGTTCATTATTTTAGCAAGATTTTCTAACTCATTTTCTGATATTTCACTTTCACAAGAATCTGATTGAATAACCACCTTCTTAGATTTGGATCTGGTTACTTTCTCAGGAGTCTTAGCTTTCATATGATTTGATGTTGTTGTAAAAGCGACAGTACCATTCCCATTCTTCTTTTTAATGTTGTCAGCATCTCTCTTCATTCTTGTTTCATGTTGGAGAAGAGTTCCAAAAAGCTCATCAAGATAAATTTGTGTGACCTTCCGATTTTCATCTATAGATGTTCTTTTTTATTCCCACTCATTAGGCATAATATCAATTATCTTATCCACAAGGGCTTCATCATCTAACCCTTTTATCCCATAGACTGTAAGCTATTGACTATAGTCATAAATCTCTGTTGAACTTTATAGATTAGTTCTCCATATGGAAAATCGAAACCATGGTATTCATCTCTAATCATAGCTCTCCTAGTTTCAATCACATTAGAAGTGCCAAATTATGTAACCTATAACTTCTTCCAGATACAATTAGCTGCTTCACAAGAAGAAATTTGGCTATATATATTTCTAGTCATTGAATATAGTAGAGTATTACGTACCTTATAATTGAGTTGATACTCTTGCTTTTCCTGGTTAGTGAAAGTTCTAACTTCCTTATCAGAAATTTTATAATCACCAGTAAGCATAACGAAATTATCCACTCCAGTATTGATAAAAAAAAAGTCTTCATTCGATCTCTCTAGTACTCATAGTCATTACCATCAAAGATTGGTGGTCTTGTAGGGTTTAGATTTTCAATGGAACCAACATTGATTCCTGCCATTCTTAAAACAAACTTTGGTAACCAAACTAGTTAGTAGAAAAAGTTTGTAACCACAAAGTTCGGAATGACAATTCGGAATGATAAATTTCGGAACGACAAAGTTCGGAATGACAAAGTTCAGAACGACAAAGTAAACTTTCTAAGCAAGGATAAAGAACAAAGAAAAAGAAGAGCAAGAAAAACCTATACGTGAGTATAAGTATTTCTAAGACCTGCTCTGATACCAACTATAGGATCGAAATAATGATGTAGATGCTAAATATACAAGAGGGGGTTAAATTGTATACTTTAAAAATTCCTTTGGAACCTTTAAAGTTGGTTACGGATAACTATGTTTTCCTTAGACAGGGAAAATTCTAAGTTTAACAAAGTTAAACTAAGAAAATTCACAACACCTCTAATCACCAACTGGAGAATTGAAACCAAAGTTTACAATATGAGATTCTACCTTAAAGCCTATAGAATCTAAACTAATTAGAGTACAAGTGTAAGGAAATATAAGAAGGTTATACTTTCCTTACAATACAATATGAAGCGGAAAACAAGTAGCAAAACTACAAGTAACAAGATATGAATCTTTTAACCCAAAGAGAAGGGTATCCAATAACCTTGGATAAAGGTCCCTTGATTTATACTTTCAAGCAAGTCTGTTTTACACACACCAGGATAAGCCCTCAATACGAAGATCTTAATCTCTCTCTTGCTATCCCCGCAAGCCCTCAACTTCAAGGTAGTTAGAACCTCTATCTTCCTCGGCAAGGAAGCCCTCGAACTTCATGGTAGTCGGCACATCTGTCTTCCTATCCCTGGAAGTCCTTGAATGTAATCACCAACATTCAGAGTCACACAAAGCAATCTGAACGAGCGGTTCAATACGCACAAGGCATGAAAAGCTTCTCTCTCTAGAAATCACCTTAACAGCATGTGTTCTCTAGATCGATCGACTTCTCCCTTTTTAATCTCTTTCAAATGAGCTCATATTTATAGGCAAACTTCCAATGGTCAGCTCCCTCTTCCAACGGTCATATTTTCCATGAAATTAGGAGGGACCTATTTACGTGTAACTCAACCAACGGTTAATTAGAAACAGAATAGATGACATCGTTTTATAACAAACCATGTATAACTGAATGCACGACATTGTTTTGAAATGAATCATATGTAAGTAAAAGCTAATAAATATTTCAGAGTGTAAGCAAGTCAAAAGTTTAGAGTCTAACCAAAACGAAATTCGGAGTCTATGTTAAGAAATGTTTGGATTCTGTTTTGTAGGAATTCGGAGTCTGGTTTCATCAGAGATCGGAATCTGAACATGCAGAGTTCGGAGTCGAGCTACTTAAGAGTTCGGAGTCAAACTTCATAAGAGTTCGGAGTCGAACTTCCTAAGATTTTGGAGTCAAAATGTTTAAGAGTTCGGAGTCAAACTGCTTAAGAGTTCGGAGTCATACTTCATAAGAGTTCGGAGTCGAACTACTTAAGATTTCGGAGTCAAACTTCATAAGATTTCGGAGTCAAACTGCTTAAGATTTTGGAATCTAACTTCATAAGAGTTCAGAGTCAAACTGCTTAAGAGTTCAAAGTCCAGAATTCGGATTGGAACTTCTTTACAGTTCACATCCAGAATTCGGATCCTAAAAATAGAATGCTCCAAATCGTTACAGTATATGGCTCCGGGATTTTGGGTATGAATCCAGTTTTTGTACTTAAGGAAAAAAATATGGCTATGTATAAGAAAATCTAGGTTAGGGTAAATTTCTTTGAAGAAGTAAATTTTCTTTATGAAGGTAAAATTTATATTTCCTTAAGTATAAGGTGTTTTTGATTTTCAAAACAAGAAGGAATGGAAAAGTCATAGGGAAAAACTTATTGACTCAACAACTGCTGTATAAACCCAATGTACTATAACCATGTACCATAAAATATAAAAGACATCCCAAATCTCAATGGAAAAAACTCACCAAGTCCACATATAAATAGCTAGAAACACATACAAGATGTTCTTTACACCTACTCGTTCATGGAATGAGATAATCATCAAACACTTGATGGGAAAAATTAATGTTTGATCCAAAGCCAATTAAAATTACACTTAAATATTACACAAAACAAACTAATATCAAATTAACTAGGAAGCTGATTTCAATTTTAAAATAAACAGGTTTGGAATTTATAATGAATATTTAAAAAATCAGGCTTTTCATTTAATTGATAGAAATTGTTTAGAAATTCATTCTTCATATTTCAAGTTATGGAAATACAATTGAAATGATGGAATTTAATTTAATGGAAGTGGTACTTTCAAAAATAGAACCTTTTATAAAATGTCTTGAGTGATCACATTTTTCAAGTATAATTTATATAAATTCACCAGGATTTTAAAAAAATTACATAATGGAATATACACATTTGAAATGAAAACAGTATTGCAACATGGTCAAATGTCTAATAATGTACCATAGTTCCATGTTCTAGGGACATTACAATGTGAAACGATAGATATGTATGTACTCCCCATTGGTACTAACTCCAAATAAGATACATTACCATCTCATAAGGTATGTGATGTGCTAATATGTTATTTTAGAATGTTTTAGTCCAAAAATCACTATCTATGTAACACAATAATTACCTAAGGATTGAATGTTCTCTAGTAAAAACAACAATAGGAATTTTACCTCTAGAATAATTAAAATGAAATTCCTCCAAATATCTTTTTCAAATATTTCAATTTTATAATTAAAAACCAGAACTATTTTTGAATAAAAAACATACATTTTCACCCAGATAAAACCCAATGGTTTATTTCATAAGCATTGTTCAAGCCATTTTCCCAAATAAGGATTTGGAATCAATTCACCATTAAATTTCTAATCCAATTTTCAATTATAATCGACAATTTAATTTTCATAAATTTAATCATTTTCATAAATAACATTAAATTCAATAGAAATGGTGGTTTTCATAAATTACCATCAAAACCATTTTCATAATTTTAATCAAAAATTTAATTGAAAAATTTTCCATCAAAACAAATATTTAAATAAAACAATATAAATATTAAAAAAATTATAAATCGAACACAATTCAATGGAATTCGTGGGTTTTCATTTTCATCCCAAATCCCATTTTCATAAAAACCATAATTCAATATAATTAAGAATTTGTAAAAAAACAATTGAAATGTATCTAATAAAAACCATTGAGGTTGTTTAAATTAAATCAATCGAAATTAAAAAAAATCAATGTTGGGTAAATATAAACAGTGCATCATAACAGAACAACATGCCCCAGGATCAACGGATCATAAATTAAAAAGAAATAAATATAGAACTATAACATTGAATGACATAAATAATGATATATGAATCAAATATAGGTTAAGATCCAAATTTGTGGGTAATAGAGCCAAAATTTAACACAAGGATCCACAGAACCCTAGGTTGGAAGAGAGAGATTGCGGGAGAACAATAACATGAGGAGGAAACATAACATAAGAAGGTCAAAGAGAATTTATCAAGAATAGAGTCACTTATATGTGGGACAATATGTTCTTATACTCCTACATGGCATGTCTGAGGAACAGATAAATAGATTATGGGTCATACTAGTTCTCTGAGTGTCCAAAATGTGGGGTTTAAGATTTTTTTATAAACTTTTGGATCACTATAAATAACATATGCATGATTTTTTTGGTATATCTACAATGTTAGACCAAACCATGTGACCTGGACATGAACCAATTTTAAATGGGAAACACAATATCTACTAAGATTGAATAGAACCTGACTAACCATGCGCCAACTGTGAAGTATCCCACTACATTTAGTTGCACTGTATGCTATAATGTGGTGGATGATTTGGGAAAAATGTGTTCCAAATGTTCACTAGAATATAATTTTTAAAATTTTTATAACATTAACACTATGAAAATCTAAATAAAATAAAAAATTATAGATAAAAATATTAGTTTATGAATACTTGAAATAGTAACAATATATTACCAAAACATATTGGATTAATGTAGAAAAATATGGTTTTAATTAAAATATTTAAATTTCATAGTCATGTCTCACTAATAATTATTAATATAACTTATTAACATAATATATTTTTAGAATATGTATGTATTTTCTATAAAAACACATCCTTTATATTCAAAAAGTTTTATTTTCATTCCAAACTAATTTTTAACAAAAGAATTCATTTTATGAACATTTTTAAATCAAAGTTCAAAAACATCATCAATCATATTCACATATTATATTCTCATCGCTAGGTGATGACTGTATAAATATTTTAATAATACAGGAGCAGGCGGTCATCGGTTGAGTCATTTGATCGCTTTGTCTCTGAGTCATGGAAGCTAAAGGAGTGGGCGGTCATCAGTTTACTTGATCAACAACACTTCATGATTTGTTTTGGTTCAGAGGAAGATCTGATCTACGCCTGGTCCAAGACCCCTCAAAGATTCAATGGAGCGGTGTTCTATTTGTTTCGATGGAACTTTGATTTCCATATGTGGTGTGATTCTTTGACGTTTGTGACCTGGTTAAGTCTACCACGTCTTCCACTTTCTTTCTAGAATGCCTCTATTTTGTGTGCAATTGGTAATTTGATTGGAAGGTTTTTGTGCTCTGATTGGCATACTGAGGTGGTTTGTAACCCAATTTGTCCGAGAATCTATGTTGAAGATGATGCTGCAAGGCAGCTGTTCCGAAGCATATATATCACTGATGATAAAGAGTTTCGATGGAAGAATGAGGTGTTTTTTGAATCATGGATACACTACAGTGTGTCTTGTACCCGATGTGGTCACATGGCGTTGAATTTCCGCAGCGGGAGGATGAAGGGATGCTTACAAGAGAAGGTAACAAGTCACAATGGAGGGGATGTTGCTGCTACTCTGGAGAGGACCTTGTGAATGAGGCACATCAAAGATGGTTTGGCAGTGAGAAGGGATGATATGGGAGCTAAGTTGGGTCGTGCAGAGGATGTTGGGTGTTCTAGAGTTGGAGACATTTATGAGTAGGGCACTCATGTGGGGGATCCCAGAAGTGAAGGTGCGGTTGGGGAATATCCTGTGGTTCCAGTGTTTGTACAGGGGACATGATGGGATTTAGCTAGCAAGGCAGTGGGAGGGGGGACCACGATCTTCATCCTCTGGTATGAAGAAGATGCATGAATCCCAAGTTCTGGCTGAGGAATCGAGGAAATATACTTCTGGGTTCTCAGTGCAAAGGATTCCTTTGCAGAAGGTGGGAAGTGAGCCACAGGATCTGAAAGTTGAGAAAGTCTTTACCCTCTTAAAGTGTGATCTTGGAATTGGGAATACAGATATAGTGGGTTCATTTTTATGTAGTCCCTTGATGTCATAACATGTGGAAGGTTGTGTCCCATAGCAGGATGGGGATGTTAGACGCATGATGATCTCAGTTCCCACAGGCAACAGATTCCTGGAACTGGACAATGAGGAGGTCGTTCTTGAAGAGGAGAATGCTACAAGGCAGGACAGTGATCTCTTGCAGGTTGCTGATTCTCCGATGGATGTTGAAACTGGTGAAGATGTACAGAACCTGGTGGATCTCCCTCAATGCCCCAACACAGCGGACTCTTGCAATCAGGCTCAGCAAGATTGTGGTTCAGAGGGGGGATATCGAGAGGTGAAAATATTAGGAAAGTGGGGTGACATCTCGGATAGTGAGAAGGAAAAAGATTTTGGTATGGTCCAGCCTTCCTTTAGTGTTTTTATTCAATGTGATAGGACGAAGGTGCATGGAGTTAAAGACAATAAGACTGGTCCACCACATCAGTGACCAAAGAAGGATTATTCTTATCTTCCAAGGCCTGTGTCTACCAGAGCTTATATTGGGAAGGAAAGCTGGGATATGCAATCTTTGAAGGAGTTTTTAGCCTTGGAGATGTTGAATCTGAGAAGAAAATATGCCAAGGTTCATATGTACTATGAAAGCTCCGAATGTGAAACAGATAATGCAAAAGAAATAATCCATAATAGGGATGGTGACGAGTTTGGTTTCAATGATATTGTAACACCCGAGACTTTTATGTTATATAAATCATTAAAGGAATCTTTTTCTACACAACACTTTCTTGGCTTGCTTTACACGAAATCGTGACCTTCCTCGATAGCTTGCGTCGTACGCAATACCGAGTTTCACTAAACAACGATATGCTATTAAAATATTATTAAAACTAGCCATTATGAATAGTAATAACCACTTTTTGAAATTTTATAAATTTTATTTTTCAAAATGGACTTCATTTTTGGATTCGGAATATCGAAATTAGCCTAGGGTGAAATTTTGGTATTTTTCTGAAAACTTTCAATTTTTGATGAATAGTGAAACCACTAAGTGGTAGTTAAAAAACTGATTTTTTCATAAAACATAATTTTACCACTTCTGTGAGTTCAATTTCGAAAATCCAAGAGACACAATTAATATCGAGGACTAAAATGTGGTTCAATGAGATGAAAATAATTTTTGGTGAATAGTAACTTTTTACTTTTTTTACCACGGTTAAAAGTAAATAGGGTAATTAAGGGTAAAGATGATATTATTATTACACTAAAACATGTCCTAATTCTATTGGATAAGTGAAATTAGACCAAAAACAAACTTAGGAATAAAATATGACCATTTAGGCCCACTTGGATTAGATTAGGACATTTATTATTAATTTATTTAAAGAAGGGTTAAAATAGTTAAAATCAAAGTTTAATACGTAAATAATTTTTAATATGGGGTTATACATAAGATAAATTCGACTATAAATATTCATTATAAATATAAAAATATTTCCTACATAATGGTATTTTATTTGTAATTTTTAGACATTAAATAATTTAATTTATTTATGACACAATGATGATGCAGTAATTATCTTACTAATGAAATATTGACATAATTGATGTTATAAACACCAAAATAAATGTAATTTGAGACTTTTTATGAATCCCACTAATTTTCTAGGTTAATGTTACATGTTAGTATTGATTTAATTAACTTTTTTTGAACTAAAAATTCTGTTATGTTTTTCACAAAAATCAATTACTAAATAGTGTCAAAATTGACATAAAATAGTTTTTAAAAAAAATATTATATTGGTAATTGTTATTTTATTCCTAAAAATATAAGGTTCGGCCAAATGACTTAGATAAGGTTATATATATTAATAATAAACAACTTGGGGTTCGTTTGGCTGCTTATAGTAAGTTTATTAACCTTATAGTATAAGAACACAAGAAGACATGGTAAAAGTAAAATTATTTAACTTAATGTTAAATCTAAATGATAAGGTTAAAATAGGAACCTAAACTTGTCTAAATTCTATTGGATGAGAGGATTTATACCCCTCCCCACCTTATCTTCGAAATATATCAATTTGGAGCTATTTAAAATCTAACATGACTTTATAATAAAAAAATAGTTTTAGTTATTCCAAAGGTGCCCCTCTCCTCCCTTATAAAAGGGCACCTCCTCCCCCTCTTCCTCACACCACTTGGAGCCTTCAAGCTCGGCCAACCCCTGCCACTTTCTCCTCTCCACTTACCTAGATACATCCTAGAGGTTCTGGTCTTCTTCAAAGACCAATTTTAGTGCCCTAAAATAAGGTCTTAAAGAAGCACTTCAAAGAAGAGGTAATGTTCGTTACCGATTCTTTCATCTTTATTTCTTCTTCTACTTCTTCTTCTTTAGTTGTTTCAATATGAAGTAATAACATCAGTATCACTCATATACTGATATGTTATTATAAGTATGAAACAACCCTATTTCACCATCTATCCATCCTATGGAAAAAGAAATCACCGAGCATGCGTACGTACGGAATACCGTCTCCACACCGTGGTGTAATCTATTTTCCACCACCACCTTACTTGGATGGGTATAATGGTGTAAATAATGACTATATATGACTATTATAAAGGGATATTGATTCTGAAATAGTATACATATACTCCAATACAATTCCACGATCATAGGAACGATATCATCACTCGTGCGTACGTACGGAATACCGTCTCCACGATGTGATGCGACTCGTTCTACATGATTTTCATTCCATAATGATTATATAAATGAATTGAATGAATGAATATGATATATATTACACTAATACCATTCTGTAAATAAGGTATCTATAACCTAAAGAAAAGAATAAGAATTTATTCGACAAAACACGCATAAGAACAAAAGTTATAAACACCCAAATAACAAGTAGCAATGAAATATTACTACTAAGAAGCTAAGAATATGACCATATATGATATCATAAAAATAAGTATGATTATGGAAGAAGTCAATAACATTATTTAAATCATTATACAGGAGGTTCGGACACTTACAAAGCAAGTCGAACCTAAAGTAAGGGAAATATCACAATCTCATTTTTATCCGAGATTGTTTATATTTTGGCATTTACTGGGGTGTATTTTATCATCCACATCCATGTTCCCTAAATATGTAATATTATTTCCATCCACCTACAATTGTTTAAATCCATTTTTACCCTTCGGTGAGTTTTTGTTAAAAGATATGAAAGGAATCTTTTGTCGTTTTTCGTACGAGGTACTTTTTGACTTTTATGACAAAAGTATGAGAAGAATGTTTTTTTTAACTTATACGGCATGAATGGATTTTTAAAAAATTATTTCCAAGAAGATTCCTTTACAAGTTTTCAAGTTTATTTTTAATCAACTTCTTTTAGTTTAAAGTTGTATGACATGTTAAGAAAGGAAACATGTTTTTTAAGAAGAAAGGATATTTTCCTCAAGAATGGAGTTCAAGTGTTTTATCAAAATTATTTTCCATCTAAGATAATAAAGGTTTCTGTTTTTATCCCTATTATTACATTTATTTGATTATTTTGTGATGGAATTATTTTTATAAATTCCTTTATCTTATATGAATTGTTTTAGTATGTCATGTTGTTTAATAATCCCATTTTTATTACATGGGTTATGCAATGATGTATGATTTATGATTTTGCGGCACACATAAGAATGGTATCATTATGAGATGGGTGGGACCTATATCTCCCTCCAATTCATTGGGTAAATATTTTATATCTCATGAGATAGACATGGCTGGAACGGTAGGTTATACCAGTTCAGTGAAATAGGACTGAAACGAGGGTGACTCGGTTCACAAAGGGACTTTGTCCACTAAGATAGTCTTGGAAATGAGCCTTGACTAACAAGAAATGATTCTCTATGATTATGTGTGTATTCCACAAAGTTTCATGTTTTAAGTTATGATTATTGTCATTACATTTCACTGCCATGATTTATCCCATGTTATGAAATTATGATTTCTTCTGCAGGTTAAGATTTCCAAAAGTTATGTGCTTGTGTATACGATGTGATTGATATTTCTTTTGTTTACCCTTACTGAGCATTTGAGCTCACCCTTTTGTATGTTTTCTTTCCCCAGGTCAGGAAGAAGGTTATTAAGTAGGATATTCCAAAAAAGGGACTCTAGATATGATGAAATAAGTGGGAGGCAAAGTTGATGCTTTATGAACCAGTTGTTTATGTTTCCCAGTTTCTAAAGACATTATACCTATATGGTCCTTTTGTGGTTTTTGTTATATGTTGTAATAAGTATGCTTCAATTTTTAAGTATTAACAATGTATGTAAAGTATGGGTCGTTATAGTTGGTATCAGAGGAAAGGTATAGTCAACCTTTGGAAACTAGGATGTGAAAGCCTTAGTAAGAACCCTAAGGATAAGTCTAAGCATAGAACACAATATTAGTGTTTTAGAAATGGCCATGAAAAACCTAGGATAAGACCTTAAGTGTGAAATTTTATTCTTGATTATGTGGGTTTCCTATTATAATTAGTGTTGCTCACACTATTCTTCTTGGTTTTAGTCAATAGCTGGAACCCGAAGGAACCGTGTTAATGCGGAATGCGATGGGCAATGCAATGATTGTCCCCCTGAGCAACCAAACGTTATGGGAGCTGGAATGAAAAATCTTGTAGCCATGCTCACACAACTTTCTCAAGCTATGAATCATGCAGGACTTCCAAACGAGCAAAGGAAGGAGCAACATTCTGTTGAATCCTTCATGAGGCAGCGTCCACCTTCTTTCAGCGGGTCTACTGATCCATTAGTTGCTGAATAATGTATTAGTACTACTGAAAAGATATTTTCAGTTCTTCAATGTTCTAAACATGATAAAGCCATCCTAGCAGTGTATCATTTGGAAGGAGATGCTGATCAATGGTGGAATCTTATTAAGAATACGAGGCAAAGGGATGAAATTGAGTCCATGGAATGGGACGAGTTCAAGAACTTATTTTTCAATAAGTACTTCCCTCATATTCTCCGAACAAAGATGAAGAAAGAGTTTCTTGAACTGAAGCAAAAGGATGATGAATCTGTTGGTACCTATGAAGCAAATTTTACAAGACTTGCAAGGTACGCTTCTGGTATTATTATCCAACCTGAGAGTAAGATTGATCTATTCTTTAGTGGCTTAAAACCAAGTCTTCGAAGGGCGTTAGCCATAAGAGACTTCAATAGCTACGAGGAAATCGTTCGATGTGATCTCAAAGTCGAGATGGAGATTAGAGTAACCCATCAGTCATATGGGTTTGATAAGAAGAGGAAAATGGAATTCAAAGGAAAATCTAAAGAGCCCACTGAAAAGAAGATGAGCTTTCCCTTATGCTCAAAGTGTGGAAAGAAACATGGAGGGAGTTGTCTTAAAGGGACAAGTAAATGTTTCAAATGTGGAAAGGAAGGTCATCATGCATTTTAATGCCGCGATGATGGGAAGAAGATGTCTAATGATGCAAACAAAGGAAGGGATACACAGAATGAACCTACTACACTTCAATGTTTCAAGTGCAATGAGATGGGGCATTATGCCAATAAATGCCCTAATCCAAGGGTTGATGATGATGGTCGACATCAAAAAACTCTTAAGGCTAAAGACAAGGGAAAGTCACATGCAATTTCTATCAGCGATGTGGAGTACGATAACGATTTGGTGAAAGGTACACTTACCATCCACTCTAAAGTAGCAAATGTTTTATTTGATTCTGGATCCACCCACTCTTTTATTTCTGAAGAATTTTCTAAGGGTATCACCATATTACCTCAACAATTATATGTTGAGTTATCTGTGACAACACCTAATGGCACAACAGTCGCATCAAAAGTTTATAATTCTTCTCCGATCGAAGTTTGTGGGAAAGTGCTTCCTGCAAATCTTGTGATCCTTCCTATAGTGGAATTTGATGTGATTATTGGCATGGATTGGCTTTCTTTATATGGAGCTCATATAAATTGCCAAAGAAGGGAAGTCACATTTCATATTCCAGATCAATCTATGATCGTCTATCAATGCAAGGATGAACATAACCTTCCAGTGGAAATTTCTTCCATCTTATGGGTCTTGATTCCACTAAAGGAAGGTTATTTATCTCAAATGGTTGGTGAGAAACTCACGATTAAGAATATTCCCATTGTACGGGAGTTTGATGATGTCTTTCCGGAGGAATTACCAGGACTTCCACCAAATCGTGAAGTTGAGTTTTCAATAGAACTCGTACCGGGTGCTTTGCCTATTTCAAAGACACCTTATAGAATGGCCCCAATTGAGTTGCAGGAAATGAAGAAGCAACTCCAATAGAATCTTGATAAGGGATTCATACGCCCTAGTGCATCACCTTGGGGAGCACCTGTTCTATTTGTTAAGAAGAAAGATGGATCAATGAGACTCTGCATTGATTATCGAGAACTTAACAAGATCACTATCAAGAACAAATATCCTCTCCCGCGCATTGATGACCTATTTGACCAACTACGCGGAGCTCAATACTTTTCCAAGATTGATCTTCGTTCAGGGTATCATCAATTAAGGGTAAAAATGGAGGATATACCAAAGACGGCTTTCCGTACAAGGTATGGACACTATGAATTTATAGTGATGCCATTTGGTCTTACTAATACCCCTTCTATCTTCATGGATCTGATGAATAGAGTCTTTAGAGACTATCTTGATCAATTTGTGGTAGTCTTTATAGACGATATTCTTGTTTATTCAAAGATCAAGGAAGAACATGAAGATCACTTGAGAATTATATTGAAGACCCTGAGAAAGGAGAATATTTATTCCAAATTTACCAAGTGTGAATTTTGGCTTCAAAAAGTTGCATTTTTGGGTCACATAATCTCAAAAGAGGGGATATCTGTGGATCCAGCAAAAACATAGGTTATCGAAAGATGGTCGAGACCAACAACAGTAACTGAGATCTGAAGTTTTCTTGGTTTGGCTGGATATTATCAACGTTTTGTGAAAGATTTTTCACGATTATCTAATCCACTCACCAAGTTGACTCGGAAAGAAGTTAAGTTTGTCTGGATGGAAGAATGTGGAGAGAATTTCAAGGAGTTGAAAAGAAGGTTATCCAGTGCACCTGTGCTCACACTGCCTTGTAGTGGAGAAAGGTTTGTGATCTATAGTGATGCATCCAAGAAGGGATTGGGGTGTGTTCTTATGCAAAATGATATGGTGATATCTTATGCCTCACGACAGTTGAAAATTCATGAGCAAAATTACCCAACACATGATTTGGAGTTAGCTGCAGTAATCTTTGCATTAAAGATTTGGAGGAATTACCTTTATGGTGAAAGGTGTGATATTTATACTGATCATAAAAGTTTAAAGTATATTTTCACACAAAAGGAGTTGAATATGCATCAAAGAAGATGGTTGGAGCTGATTAAGGATTATGACTGCTCAATCCATTACCACCCTGGGAAAGCAAACAAGGTGGCAGATGCATTAAGTCGACAAGACCATGCTAGTTTATCCATGATGAGGATCACAAAAGATCCAATATTTATGGATTTACAAAGGATGGATCTTGGAATTATAATGGAAGGGGAAAAAACTTATCTTTCTCAAATGAATGTTCAACAATCTATACATGTGAAGATTAAAGAGGCACATAAAGAAGATGTCGAGTTACAAAAGAAGGTGGGAAATGTTCCTGAATTCAACCTTGATTGTGATGGGATAATAATGTTCCGGAATCGGGTTTGTGTTCCTCCCATCCCCGAATTAAAGAAGGAGCTGCTGGATGAGGCTCATAGTTCTTCATTCTGTATTCATCCTGGAAGCATGAAGATGTATAGGGACCTGAAAGAGTACTTCTGGTGGGATGGCATGAAAAGAGATGTTTCTGAATATGTCTCTCGATGCTTGGTTTGTCAACAAGTTAAAGCTGAGAGACAGAAGTCTAAGGGGATGTTACAACCATTACCCATACCCGAATGGAAATGGGAAAACATTACTATGGACTTTGTCACAGGACTTCCTAAAACATCCAAAGACAATAATGCTATCTGGGTCATAGTTGATCGTCTTATAAAGTCTGCACACTTCATTGCTATTAGAGAGGATTTCTCTCTAGATCAGCTTGCCAGGATATATGTAAAGTAAGTGGTAAGATTTCATGGAGTACCACTTTCTATTATATCTAATCGGGATCCGAGATTTACCTCGAAGTTCTGGCGAAGTCTTCAGCATACTCTAGATACAGAGTTGAGTTTCAGCACTGCTTATCATCCTCAGACAGATGGTCAGTCTGAGAGAACAATTCAAACCCTAGAAGATATGTTGAGAGCTTTCTCTATGGATTTCAAAGGAGGTTGGGATCAACACCTACCTTTGGTAGAATTTTCTTATAACAATATCTTTCACTCTAGTATTCAGATGGCTCCTTATGAAGCTATCTATGGAAAGAAATGTAGGACTCCAACTTGTTGGGATGAAGTTGGGGAAAGAAAGCTATTAGGACCTGATCTCATTGATGAAATGGCAGAAAAGGTCAGATCTATTCAACAACACATAAGAGCATCTCAGAGTCGACAAAAAAGTTATGCCGACAGCCGAAGAAAAGACCTAGAGTTTGAAGTGGGCGATAAAGTGTTCTTACGAATATCTCCCTGGAAGAGGGTTATGAGATTTGGAAAGAAGGGTAAGTTAAGCCCTAGATATATCGGTCCTTTCGAAATACTGGATCGTGTAGGGAAGGTAGCTTACCGATTGGCGCTTCCATCGAATCTCTCTCAAGTTCACGATGTGTTCCATGTATCTCTCCTGAGAAAGTACATACCTGATCCTTCACATGTACTCAGCTCAGAAATTGTACCTCTGGAGCAAGATCTTTCTTATGAAGAACAACTGATAGAGATTCTAGATCGTAGAGAAAAATTCCTATGAAACAAGACCACTCAATTGGTGAAAGTTTTATGGAGGAACCACCAATTAGAAGAAGCTATATGGGAGCTTGAGGATATGATGAGGGAGAGGTATCATCATCTGTTTGTTACAAAGTGACGAATTTCGAGGGAGAAATTCATTTTAAGGGGGGTAGAATGTAACACCCGAGACTTTTATGTTATATAAATCATCAAAGGAATCTTTTTCTACACAACACTTGCTTGGCTTGCTTTACACGAAATCATGACCTTCCTCGATAGCTTGCGTCGTACGCAATACCGAGTTTCACTAAACAACGATATGCTATTAAAATATTATTAAAACTAGCCGTTATGAATAGTAATAACCACTTTTTGAAATTTTATAAATATTATTTTTCAAAATGGACTTCATTTTTGGATTCGGAATATCGAAATTATCCTAGGGTGAAATTTTGGTATTTTTCTGAAAACTTTCAATTTTTGATGAATAGTGAAACCACTAAGTGGTAGTTAAAAAACTGAATTTTTCATAAAACTTAATTTTACCACTTCTGTGAGTGGAATTTCGAAAATCCGACAGACACGGTTAATATCAAGGACTAAAATGTGGTTCAATGAGATGAAAATAATTTTTGGTGAATAGTAACTTTTTACTTTTTTTACCACGGTTAAAAGTAAATAGGGTAATTAAGGGTAAAGATGGTATTATTATTACCCTAACACATGTCCTAATTCTATTGGATAAGTGAAATTCGACCAAAAACAAACTTAGGAATAAAATATGACCATTTAGGCCCACTTGGATTAGATTAGGACATTTATTATTAATTTATTTAAAGAAGGGTTAAAATAGTTAAAATCAAAGTTTAATAAGTAAATAATTTTTAATATGGGGTTATACATAAGATAAATTAGACTATAAATATTCATTAGAAAGATAAAAAGATTTCCTACATAATGGTATTTTATTTGTAATTTTTACACAATAAATAATTTAATTTATTTATGACACAATGATGATGTAGTAATTATATTATTAATGAAATATTGACATAATTGATGTTATAAACACCAAAATAAATGTAATTTGAGACTTTTTATGAATACCACTAATTTTATAGGTTAATATGACATGTTAGTATTGATTTAATTAACTTGGTTTTAACTAATAATTCTGTTATGTTTTTCACAAAAATCAATTACTAAATAGTGTCAAAATTGACATAAAATAGTTTTTAAAATAAATATTATATTGGTAATTGTTATTTTATTCCTAAAAATCTAAGGTTCGGCCAAATGACTTATATAAGGTTATATATATTAATAATAAACAACTTGGGGTTCGTTTGGCTGCTTATAGTAAGTTTATTAACCTTATAGTATAAGAACACAAGAAGACATGGTAAAAGTAAAATTATTTAACTTAATGTTAAATCTAAATGATAAGGTTAAAATAGGAACCTAAACTTGTCTAAATTCTATTGGATGAGATTATTTCGACCCATCCCCACCTTATCTTCTAAATATATCAATTTGGAGCTATTTAAAACCGAACTTGACTTTATAATAAAATAATAGTTTTAGTTATTCCAAAGGTGCCCCTCTACTCCCTTATAAAAGGGCACCTCCTCCCCCTCTTCCTCACACCACTTGGAGCCTTCAAGCTTGGACAACCCCTGCCACTTTCTCTTCTCCACTTCCCTAGAGACATCCTAGAGGTTCTGGTCTTCTTCAAAGACCAATTTTAGTTCCCTAAAAGAAGGTCTCAAAGAATCACTTCGAAGAAGAGGTAATGTCCGTTACCGATTCTTTCATCTTTATTTCTTCTTCCACTTATTCTTCTTTAGTTGTTTCATTATGAAGTAATAACATCAGTATCACTCATATACTGATATGTTATTATAAGTATGAAACAACCCTATTTCACCATCTATCCATCCTACAGAAAAATAAATCACCGCGCGTGCGTACGTACGGAATACCGTCTCCACGCCGTGGTGTAATCTATTTTCCACCACCACCTTACTTGGATGGGTATAATGGTGTAAATAATGACTATATATGACTATTATAAAGTGATATTGATTCTTAAATAGTATACATATACTCCAATACAATTCCACGATCATATGAAGGATATCATCACTCGTGCGTACGTACGGAATACCGTCTCCACGATGTGATGTGACTCGTTCTACATGATTTTCATTTCATAATGATTATATAAATGAATTGAATGAATGAATATGATATATATTACACTAATACCATTCTGTAAATTAGGTATCTATAACCTAAAGAAAAGAATAAGAATTTATTCGACAAAACACGCATAAGAACAAAAGTTATAAACACCCAAATAACAAGTAGCAATGAAATATTACTACTAAGAAGCTAAGAATATGACCATATATGATATCATAAAAATAAGTATGATTCTGGAAGAAGTAAATAACATTATTTAAATCATTATACAGGAGGTTTGGACACTTACAAAGCAAGTCGAACCTAAGGTAAGGGAAATATCACAATCTCATTTTTATCCGAGATTGTTTATATTTTGGCATTTACTGGGGTGTATTTTATCATCCACATCCATGTTCCCTAAATATATAATATTATCTCCATCCACCTACAATTGTTTAAATCCATTTTTACCCTTCGGTGAGTTTTTAGTAAAATATATGAAAGGAATCTTTTGTCGTTTTTCATACGAGGTACTTTTTGACTTTTCCGAAAAAAGTATGAGAAGAATGTTTTTTTTAACTTATACGGCATGAATGGATTTTTAAAACATTATTTCCAAAAAGCTTCCTTTACAAGTTTTCAAGTTTATTTTTAATCAACTTCTTTTAGTTTAAAGTTGTATGACATGTTAAGAAAGGAAACATGTTTTTTAAGAAGAAAGGATATTTTCCTCAAGAATGGAGTTCAAGTGTTTTATCAAAATTATTTTCCATATAAGATAATAAAGGGTTCTGTTTTTATCCCTATTATTACATTTATTTGATTATGTTGTGATGGAATTATTTTTATAAATTCCTTTATCTTATATGAATTGTTTTATGATGTCATGTTGTTTAAGAATCCCATTTTTATTACATGGGTTATGCAATGATGTATGATTTATGATTTTGTGGCACACATAAGAATGGTATAATTATGTGATGGGTGGGACCTATATCTCCCTCCAATGCATTGGGTAAAGATTTTATATCTCATGAGATAGACATGGCTGGAACGGTAGGTTATACCGGTTCAGTGAAACAGGACTGAAACGAGGGTGACTCGGTTCAGAAAGGGACTTTGTCCACTAAGATAGTCTAGGCAATGAGTCTTGACTAACAAGAAATGATTCTCTATGATTATGTGTGTATGCCACAAAGTTTCATGTTTTAATTTATGATTATTGTGATTACATTTCACTGCCATGATTTATCCCATGTTATGAAATTATGATTTCTTCTGCAGGTTAAGATTTCCAAAAGTTATGTGCTTGTGTATATGATGTGATTGATATTTCTTTTGTTTACCCTTACTGAGCATTTGAGCTCACCCTTTTGTATGTTTTCCTTCCCCAGGTCAGGAAGAAGGTTATTAAGTAGGATATGCCAAAAAGGGACTCTAGATATGATGAAATAAGTGGGAGGCAAAGTTGATGCTTTATGAACCAGTTGTTTATGTTTCCCAGTTTCTAAAGACACTATACCTATACGGTCCTTTCGTGGTTTTTGTTATATGTTGTAATAAGTATGCTTCAATTTTGAAGTATTAACAATGTATGTAAAGTATGGGTCGTTATAGATATGTAGTTGTTTTTATGGCTTGTTGTACCCGCTTTATGCTTTTTATTTTATTAATAAATGGTTTTGGTCTATTTATGTTTGGTAAAATCCAGTCTTGCATGTATCATAAGCTATAAAATGAACTCGACATTGTGTTTAACTACAGTAAAACAAAGTATTGTTTTTAGAAAAATCGAATCTAGGTGTTTCTTGAACTGATTGATTAAGATTTTATTTCATGAAATTAAAACAAAACATAGTTATTTCTTGAAACAAAATATATATTCAGTAAATCATGAATCTTATATTATATAATGGATTAAATTAATTTAGAAAAAAAATATTCCACATAATTTATGGGTGTTACAACATATGAAATCATCCAATAGAAACCCAATTTCATTGGAAGATATGATGAATCTCCTCCATAAATGAACCATGTTTTTCATTAATATTTTAAATAAACTCACCCATTTTATTATCCATTTTATTTTTAGGAAATGAAAAATTGGTTACTATTTAATTGATAACTACGGTTAGTTCTTTAACCAAATATTTTCCTATATTCTCATTATAAAAATACATTTTAATGGATAGGTGAATAAAATCATTTAATATAATCACCATATACCATATTATCACGATTCCCTATTTAATAGATGGAATATTTTACATCTCTAATAACAAATTATTTAACGGTAAGAATATTTCATAAAATTCAATTAAAAATAATCACAGAAAATATATTTCCCCTTCTACATCACATGATTTAGAATCCACCATTGGTAATTTTATATTCTCATATGAATAACATCTAATATAACATGGTACCTCTACACTATCTTGGATAATCATGATGGTGATATTGAAATCCAATATCTAGAATATTGATTCAATATTAAAGACACTCATTTAAAAATTCACTAGAATTTATTGATATAACTCACATAGAATATTCGTCCAATCCTTATCCAATAGAGCCAACTCAAACATCATTATTTCAATCAAATTATGTTGCTAAACCTCACCAAAATAAACTATTTTGGGACTGCAAATATATTTATACTATATAATAAACAATGGAATCATTTAATCACTTTAGATGTGAATTCTTATAAAATTAATTATAAATAGAATTAGGTTAATTTTAATAATATAAACTCAATTCATGAACAACCAAAAACAATAATTTAAAAAATTACATACTATATCACATATATATGTTCGTCAATATCGTAATAGGGATTTCTTTTAATATTAGGATATTTAAATCAAATCACTTGGGTTTCTTACCACATGTGTCCCTATTTTTCTTCTTTTCTACATGACATAATATGTATAATTAATATGTTTTCCCTACTACTAAATGCACTCATCAAAATTCTCCAAATCTAATATATAGTTTGTATCCAATCAATAGAATTGGTACCCCATTTTCACAACACAACAATAATTGGAATAGAACATGGGATTTATTTTATAATTAGAGTGAGTAGCGAGGCCCCAATCCTATATTCCCTAGGTCGATGACCTTTACTAAGGGTATAAAATATAAAAAAAATTGAATTAACCTTATATATCTCTGAAACATAAAATGATATGAACTGATAAATGAAAAATTTTACATAAATCCATGATAACATAAAGAGTCATAATATAATAAAAATCATATAGTACATGTCTCCATATAAAACACCATAATAAAACAGCTACAGTAGCTCATCTAACCTTATATCCATGATCTGAAATACTAAGTCCAAACAATTTTTTTTAAGGTCGCATTTGAAGAATAAAAAAAAATTATAAATATATATGATCATACATGTATTCTCAATAAAATATTCTTCAAGGCTAATGTTGAAAATGAAAATGAAGAATACTTATTCATCATTGAATAAATATCAAATCAAATAAGTACCTATCGAGACAGCAATCACCAAACCAAACCAAGGACTTACCACCAAATATCACATCTCTATATAATTATATAATATCTAAACTATATATTAAGACAGATCTCAATGAAAACATTCCCCTTAGTTTTTTTTCAAATTCCACTAAAGAATTACTTATTTCCCCTATTATCCTTTCCAAATCCAAAATTTGAAAATAATCATTCAAAATATAATATGGGACTGATCCTATCTCTACCATACCAATCCTATGTGCGTATAATTTTATAGTCCCAACCAGTAACAAATATATATATACATATATTCATCAGTATTGCACATATAATCATCTCAACCACACATCATATTTCTGGGTTTTTATGTCATCATAATCATGATTTACATAAACATAATTTCATAATATAATTATTAACTAACAGAAAAATATACTCCATCATTATCCAATATATCAAAAACAATTAGAAAAAGAACATATGTACATTACAACCAAAAGATTTATGATTGAGAGAAAGATGAAGAGGTATTAGTTAGTTATTCATTCTCTTAATGAAATAGATGTTTTGGGGATGACAATGAGAACCAATAACAATTGGGTTTCAGTAAAAGAATAGATCATCTATGAGGTGTATAGAACAATTAAAATAAGATTATTAATATATTTTAATGTACAATAATAATAAAATGTGTTCACACTAATACAACAGTGACACATTAAAAATTCTCCACATAATCAAAACTTAAAATTTAAAATCCCTATTACATTATATATTACATTCCATGAATAATTAATAACAAAAAATTACTATAAAAATTCCTAAATATATCACATTAATCACAAGATTGGGAAAATCATGATTTACCATTCACTATACAAATTATATTCATTATTCCTTACTAATTATTAGGTAATGTAAAACCATTCACAAACATTTCCCATTTATATTTCGAGATATCTCATATTTATTTAACTTATATTAAAATTACAATAAAATCTCTTAATGCAACCAGATTATAACCACAATAATTTATATAGTAAATAATTACATTTCTGATTATATTATAAGATGAAAACAAGAAAAAAACCCCACATTATGAAACTATCCACCATAAAACTACCCATATCTCTCATACAAAAAAATCACATAAAACAAAACATAAAAAAATAACTCTTGTATTTAAATTTCCCAACACATAACCATCAACAACTTCATCCTATTTTTCATAAATATTGTAATTTGAATTGTTGTACATGTAACAGAAATCCACCCCACATACAAATAAAAAGATCATTCCACCACAACCTGAGAAAAATATTAAAAAATATCTAATCATTTCAAAAAATATATATATCTATAAACAAATAATTCTATATAATTTCATTTATACAAATACATATATCCATTTTACACAAAAAATAATTGTGGACATCACAAAAAAATTAAACAATTTACTTTTTTCTATAATATTGTTTTATTAGAATATGTTTTTGAATAATAATTAGATTTTTTTGTTAAAAAAATTTCATAGTTGTATATTAAAACATAAATAAAAAAACATCAATCATATAGAATCTAACAAAAAAATTCATAAATCATCAAATAAACATGAAAAAAATGTATCTCGTGTGAGTCACACGTTCCCTTTAAATTATAAATATTAGATTGTTATCATTTTTAATATGATAAGTAATATTTACTAGAATAAGTAAATGTAATATTAATTATTCAAAATATGGAAAATTGTGTAGATGATTAGAATCCCCAACCAAATTTGATACATTCACAATGGTTATGGATGGATAAGATGAAGGAAGAGATTATCACTATGCTGAAATACTAATTTAATCCCCAGAAACCCAAATCATGATCCTTCCTAATAATTCATTTGTAATTCACAAAAAAAACCAAAAATAAAATGGTAAAAAAACAAAAAAAATTTATGGAAATAGATGGAATAGATAAAGATGGAGAA
The DNA here is from genome assembly GCA_963277665.1 of Viscum album. Classification (NCBI taxonomy): domain Eukaryota; kingdom Viridiplantae; phylum Streptophyta; class Magnoliopsida; order Santalales; family Viscaceae; genus Viscum; species Viscum album. The sequence goes on along the minus strand of OY728137.1, from coordinate 1,873,736,342 downwards.
AACATCTCAACTCAGATCAATTACAACATATATATATATATATGATAAGGGAAAATATTAATTAAATGGATCTCAAATGTCTCGAATGTTTTATGTAACTTCAAAATTTTATTCAATAAATAAAATTATATAGGAATGATTCTTATTGGATTTTGAAAATATCCAGTGATGGAAATTCTCAAAACCACAATGAAACAATACTTACCACATTTAAAAAATCGTTATCTGACTAATAACTATTTTTCAAATACTTATTTATTTTTTACTCCCACATTATATTCAATAAAAAATTAAATTTTTATAAACAAAATTTGGGTTATGGTAAAACAAACACCCCACTATATAGTCACCCCTCAAACTGTAATATCACAACACCCATGGAAATGCTATATCATCACCCCTCAAGTTGATAACCTAGAACCAATAATATCCCTCTCACTCCAATCACATCCCAATACAATTATCATATGAATCCCATAATGTAAATTTTGGTAATGTTCATGACCATAACGATGATTATATTTTATCTTATATAATTATTAATACAAATAATTCCTCATTTTAAAATAATTTAATATGTTTATTTCTAGAAATATTTTAGCGATGTATAATATTATCAACAAGTAGGATTATTTAAATGTTATTTTCTCTATTTTCATGGTTATTTTGAATTGATGTAATCAATAATTTATGATTTTTTTGTTTGAGTTTGAAATATTCTATGTCTAATATTCAGGATTTTTTATTTTGTATAATTTATATTATAAGTATTCATAATTTATATAGAATCATATAAGGAATTATAATTCAGAGGTTTTTGTATTTCATAGGGATCCTGATTGATCCCTTTCTAGAATGAGTGATAAAAATGATATTCAAGAGGTTATTTTTTCTAATTTTTATGGACTAAGAATCCATTATCATTCTTAATTAAATAAATTTTCATAGTTTTTTACATATTTATATATGAGAAAAGGATTTTCTTGAAAAAATCATTATCTAAAACAAATAGAGGTCATATGATAAATTGTCTTCAGATGATTTAGGTTTTTTATTAATGATTTTAGGATTTGTATAATTTATAGTGAATTATAGTCTAACATAATGATAAGTATCAGTTTATGAAGATTTATTTCAATATTAAGATTAAAAATTTATGCTCTATACCCTATATCACATGGCCCTATATGAGTTATATCACATAACGTTATATGTTCAGATCATATAATTAAATATAGACTATTTCATCATTTCCATCCATTGTATTCTTTTTTCATATAACATAATTTATTTATGTAATTTATACATACTCATGATGATGTGTAGATGAAGTCATAATTTATTAGGTTAACTATTATAATTAAATAAAATAGTATTCATTATAATTCCCTAGTGTTTTGAAGTGTTTTAATTTTATTATTTTATGAATATGGTATTTAATCATGATGTTTCAATAGAAATTCTTGGATTTTAATAGTAATTTTATATAAATTGATATTTTGATGATCTTGTTATAATTTTTTAACATTGAGATCAGAAATATGGAATTCATTATGGGGTTAATGTTTTATAGAAATTGGGTTCTCGGATTGTTGTTTGATGATGTAATACCAAGATTTTTTATCACTAGGATGGTCTAAGAGAGTGTGAATGAATAATTTCTAATATAATAATTTATACTATTATGCTTTAAAAAATCTTAATATTGATCTTGGGGAATATTCATAATTTCAATGTATATTGTAAAGGGATATTTTGATTCACAATTAGACATATATAAATATTCCCAAGAGATCTCCTTTTACACTGAAAACACTTTTAGAAATTATCATGACATTCTTGGGTTATTTTAGATCTCTCTTATCAAATCATTGAGGGATCACGTATTTGGATCATGAGTTTTTTAGATCATGTGTGTGATCTTGATGAATACCCCGTGTCATATTTTTTCTTAATCTATTTATATTCCTCGTATTCTCTACCTTCATCTCTCTCTCTATGATCCATATATTTTTGTGCAATATATATTTAATTTATATAATAATTGTGGATTATCATGAATTTTTAATAGTATTTAGAGATTTATTGAGATTTCCCAAACACATAATACATATAAATCACATCTTTATAAATGAATATTCATTACATTTCATATAAAATCACAAACAAAAAAATATATTTGTTTAGTATTAAACAAAAAATATCTCTTAAAATGTTATCTGAGAAAAATTATTCAATATATACCATAACAATTCACCACACATGGTACCTTTAAATACTTAGTATAAAAAATTTATTTTAATTACATGGGTAATGGAACCATAATAAATGGGTGCTCTATGATTCATAGAAATCCGAATAATGTATGTGGTAACAGATAATCACATTGAGACATCTTAATATTTGATAATAATGGTAAAAAAGAAAAACGTGTGGGAGTCAAAAAATAAAAAATAATACCAAAAGAGTATTATTTGTGGGTTATAAAATGAATCATCAAATATAGCTATCACATTACACTAGTAAATTGAATTATATAGATATATAACACATACATAGTCTAATAAAAATATAATGTTAAGGGTTACTACTAATAAAATCCCCACATGGTTGACACACTTGTCCAAGAATATAATAGTCTATAATAACCCCCATTTAAAATAATGTAACATCTCATGAGATATATATTATTACCCATTTCATTATAGTTCCATATTATTCATTCACCACCTATCACATAATGATAAAATATATGTTTGTGGATGACTTTATCATGAAGAAATAAATCATTAAATCAAAATATATATAATATTTGATAATGAAATTGGTTTTAAAAAGCCACTAGAAGATAAAAAAATAACTATCCAGAGAAAATAAGTAGATTGTTCCACAAAATTTCTCGAAGGAAATAAAACAAACATTATATATTATTAAATGGGATGAAAATAAATTGAGAAGAAAAATTAAAAATTATTTATAAAATACAATAAAATATCATTTAATTTTTAAAACCATTTTTTCTATTATGGGAAACAATGTATATGTACATTTTTTTTAATAAAAAAAATTATATATTAAATAATACTTATATTAAATAGACATTAAAAATCCAAAGGTTTGGTTTATGACAAAAACCAATTAAAATTTTGAGAGAGAGTATCTGAGTGGGAAATATAATTGATGGGAGGTGAAAATATACCATATATTGTTTTGTATATAATTCAAAGAAAATATAAATTGAAAATAATAAATAATAGATGTGATAATAAGTACATACATAAGATGTTATAATGAATTGGTTTTAAAAGGAAAATGATTCACAATCGTAAATATGAAATATATTAAATTACACATAGATGGTTTATTTTAGAATAAATAAATATCAATGAGATTAGAAATGGTACAAAATAAGTTAAATAAAAAAATTACCATAGGTGTATAAGATCAATGTGGTTTATAGATAATGAAAGTAAGATTACCACATTGGATGTTTATTTATAAAAAATTATGTTTTCAAATAATGATTGGTAATGACACCATGGGATCTAAACTATAATCTCACACAATCATCCTAATCATATATTTAGACCCCAATTCAAAATTAACATTTTTTATTAAATTAAAAATATTAATTTATGTCATATATATTAGTTGTATAATGATTATATTCATTATTATATGTATTTATTTTTTACTATTATGCACAGGTTTTTTAATGGTGATTTCTATACTTATTTCCCAATATAGAGTCCAAGATTTCAGGATTAACTGTGGTAGTTCGATAATTTTTTTAAAACTATTTATTTATTCCCATTATAATTTAATGTATGATATTGGTATTCTTTAATAGAATATAATTTAAAATAAAAATTATTAAATTGACTTAAGGATAATAATAAGTTATCTTTTAATGAAAAAACATTATATGACCCTGAAAACATAAATTTATTATATAAAATAATCAGTAAGGTTATATATTATTTATTCTATCATCTTGATACTCATTCATGATATAAATTTTTATGGTTTTATAACATCATTTTTTGAGGTAAAATAAACTCTGGAAATATCTTTTTACAATAATTATAAAGCAAGATTATGGATTAATATAATAGTTATATATTTTCAAAAAAATTATAATGTCCATAATGGAATATCATTTTAGTGGTGAATTAAATATTTATGTATATATATTTTAAGGTATTTGATAATGATAAAGATGTAATCTATACATCCTCTAAAAAATTAACTCCTTAAAATTATTCTCTTAAAAATGGAGGATTTATGAATCTTTCTTTTATGTTTTGGGTACCATATATATATAAATAATTTGGTAGATAGTTTTTTTTGAAATAATGATCAATTTCATTGAAAATTATTCTTTGAAGTTGGTAGGATAGTATCCCTTTTATAGGTGAGTCTAAGCACCCTTTTCATATAAACATGAAAAATAATGATATTTTCTTGTGCTTCCTCCCTTACACATAATTTAGAGTCATGGTTAGAGATATTTGTTTCATTTATCAATTATTTTTAACCATTTTTACATTATATTAACCTTTAATTTATTAATAATACTTTTACATTAGTAACATATTATTTCCTACAAAAATGTAATCAATCCTCTTGCCTAATTACAATATAATAGTTTTGAAAAAAAAATGTATTTTATTAAATGAATTTAAAAAAGTAATAAAAAATTATTAAACAAAAAAAATATAATCTGACTAATATATTTAAAAAAATATAATTTACACTTAAAATATACTTTATTATTATTATGGAAAGACAAATAATAATTAAATTATTTTTAATTAATTTTTTTCAATATATAAATAATACCATGAATTAAATTGCGTAAATTAAATATAAGGAATTTAAAATTTAATAAAATATGTCAAATATATTAATAGAATATTATCGTAAAATAAGACCTCTTTGAGGACAAAGAAGCATTAAAATAATAATTATTATAATAGTTAATTTTTTCATGAGTGTTATTTTTTTATGTTAACATAATTTATTTAAACCAATTTTTTGGAAACAATTGTTTGGAAATAATAAATTCTATAAAAATAAATATTGTACATTAATAAATTCTTTAATATAAAATATGATTTCAAAAAAATATATATTTTTACTTTTTTCTTAAATTATAGATTTATATAGAACTTACAATTAGAGATAAATTAGAATTTTTTTCGTATCTGAATAGTCATTTCTAATAATACAATATTCAATATACCTATTTGATAGAACAATGAACACACAGAATTTTATAAATGTCATTATATCATATCATAATGTATCATTAAAAATTTTAATGATCATATTTACCATTTACACATGTATATGACTATGTATACTTATCTAAAATTTATTATAACCATTCATAAATTTTCCTTATAAAATTTCATTATATTTATAATGATTATCCAAAATTTTATCCATTTAATTTTTTTTCTGATCATCAAGGAAAACTATGATGGTAAATATTTTCATGTTCATGGTATGTATTACTTACATATCATATTTTTTCACTTGTAATTTTAAAAATGATTTTTCATGTTTCTTTTACATATTGTATTAATTTTTATCATTAATTTTTATATTTTATCATGAAAATAAATTTAATTTTGAAATTTTAGTTTTGTGTTGTGTTTAAGAAGTTTTATTTAACATATTCATAGAAAATATATAAATGGTGTTTCATTAAATGCCAATAAAAATTATCATCCTAATTTAATTACCCAGAAAAAATATAATTAAGATAAAATATTTTGTTAAATAATTATATTTTTATGTTACTTTTATGAAAAAATGATTCATCTACTAAACAATACCAACATTACTGTTATTTTTTAATAAGAATTTACCTCCCCCATTAATGATTAAAAATATTTTTAATCATCTGTGAGATCGTTTTCTTATTGTAAAATCTCTGAGGTTAGTATATATTATAGACTAGTTATATAATTTCTCAGTAATTATATGTGGTTCACATTGTGTACATGTGACAGGTTCATTGGATGTAAAAGTTTACCTGAAACATTCCTTAAAAAATCTGCAATTTCACAGTGTATTCTATATATAATTTTCAACATTCCCTTATTATGAAACCCCCTAACCAACATCCATAGTGATGTTTGACGGATTACCTCCCCTCTAAAATGAAATTATAAATCACATTTTATATTGTATTTATAGTACACAAGTTGAGTTTTTGATGAATTAATATGCTTCCAAATAAGTTTAATCTTTCGGAATATTTCTCCATCAATAATTGGCCCAAATATATTTGACTCTCTAACCTCATCTCAACAAGTTGGAGTGTATAATTACTTAACAAAAAATTCCATATATGGTTCCATTTTAATGGTAGAATAGAAATTTATATTGTGTGAAAACTCTTCCATGGTAAAATATTTTTTTCAACTACATTTGAAACTATTTAAATATGGTAATATCATGTATTATAGTATTTTAATGGTATTTTTATATAGTCATTTGGTTTGGGAATGATAGGTTTCACTAAATAATAGTGCAGTATATAATTTTTATGGGGGTATACTACAAAAATTATTATCCAATCGCAAATTTTGATGTAATGTAGTTGAATGTGCACATTCTTTAATATGATCAATTCATTAATATATAACATGGAATGCTGGACAATGGAGAAAAAAACATGAATATAAATTATTTATACATACTTCAAAATTAATTTAACCATAATTCAAATTTGATTAAAAACCATTAGAGGTGTTGGTTGAACTATAATGAAATCCCAGTTTAGGTGTTCCTATTTTCATTATGGTATGGGTAATGGATTCATCAGAACCATACACCTCTGATATTTATATTTAGTATATTAAAACTAGGGATCTAGATATATACTTTTAAAATGTTTATATCAATTCTATAAAACTAAATATGCTCTCTGATATTTATATTCATTCTTTTTCTGGCATAATGTATAGAGAGTACTAAGCTATGCATTCTTCAGCAAGATCCTTCTTCAGATCAAATATTTAATGGGAAAAAATTCATTTTATAAATATTTTAATTTCATCATCTTCATGGTTTATGATTAGAATATTTCATACCTATCATTTTATCATAATGACCTCCTTCTACGCATCCATGATCATCATAAGGATTGATGTTTGAGAATCATCATAATAAAATTTTGATTTCCCAATATATTATGATGTTCATTTATAGCCTTTGTAATTTCATTATTATTAGGTCTCTTTCAATCATCTTCATTGATATGGTAGCATGGACCTTCCTTCAAATAGAATATATAACCTTTTTTTATCATTCACATTGTAAAACTGTATTATGTTGTTACAGTCCATCATGAAATCCAACAATATCATTTGGAACATTCTTCACTCATTTGTAAAAATATATTTTAATATCTGATTATGAGTATATATAAAAACATTTTCTAAAAATTTATAATGAAAATGATTCATTATTGAAAATATTTTTATTATTATCTCAAATTTATGCATTGATAATTTTTTTTCATTGACCATTAACTTGAAAGAGTCATATGTTACCACCATTTTATTTTTCATGATGATGATACTTAAGCCATTCATAAATTTATTTATATATCAAAATCCCTTCTTCAATATAGTTAAGTTTGAGAACATATTAATATAACAACATTATATTCTAATCCATGAAACTATATTCAAATTAATGTTATAAGTGGAACCAAAATCCCTTACACATTCACATTTATAATTGAATTTACAATCAAAATAAATTTCATTTAGTGATTCAACAATTTCTAGCAAATTAAAGAAAATTTGGATCCCTATTATAGTGGTAAATAAATGTTAATGTTTAATTACATGCATGATTAATGGATCCACATAAATAACCTCTTTTCTCATCTTATTACATTGAATTCAAACATTATATAGACAATAATTACATTGCCTACATCTTTTGGATAATATCACCATAATAAGTTACTCAATGAAATTTTCAAATTCTATTCATGTTATTTTATTATAAATCAATAAAATAATTCACTTATCTATGTGGTTGGTCTATATGGACTAAAGTATGCCTCCCAATATTCCATAGGTATCCATCTAGTGGTAAGGACCCAATCCATAACATGTGGATACTATGACCTAAAATCATTGTATAAAAACATATAAAACGAACAAAAAAAACCAAACCACATAATCAAGGTACACGTAATTAATTTATGAAAATGTAAAAAATATATTCCATGCGATATAAAAACACACTTTCAGAAAAAAGATTCATTAATAATAAAATGGGGTGATCCCATATAAAAATAAATAAATCACAAAAAATACAGGCATAATATCTACTTCTATTTCAAGGAACCAAGAAAACCATATCTCCTTAACCATATCATATTGATCTATATTGATCCACTATACATCATTCCCGATTGGAAGTCTAATTTAGGTTCTTCATATGAACTTAGGCTCCCATTAATGGTGTAATAAATAAATATTTTTAGGTTCTCACACTGTTCACCTAATATAAATGAATAAATATTTGTTTACATGAGGTTATTAAAGAATAAAATTTCATGCATGGGCATTGGATGTTCTTTAATAAGTAGGAATACCTAAACCTAAATGACTAGGTCATCATGTGATAACAACGATACAAAGGCACATGATCACAACTTCTTCAACATTATACTGAAATACACCTCATCACCTGCAGTCATAGAACCCATACCCAGACCATACTAAAAAACACTATGTACAAATAATTTAAAATCATAACCCATTACACAATGAGATAGGGTAAGGTCAAAGGTTGGAACATCGACTAACAACCTCATCACTCTAGAATGTATCTATTTTCCATTTCTCACATTGAACTCTTCCCTATCCATCTAATAAAATATCAATAAAAAATACTTCTAAATCGGGTTAAATTCCACAATAATGATCCAATCCTACTCATGTAATTTTTTTACTACATGCTCATGGGGGTTCTATCTCCTCTACAATAGTAAAAACTATTCCATATCACTGGTGGATTTTCTAGGACTCAGGATCCCTCAACCCATAACTTCTATCTCCCAAAAAATAAAACATCAAGAAAACATATGCATTGTCACATAGGGACCGCAACCCAAAACCCATCACTCATGCTCAATAGAAAACTTCTAGACACTGAGGATGTATTCTCTCAACTCGAATTACATATCATATCATGTTTAAGGACAACTATTAGTTTATATAAGAATATCCCATGACACCCTACCTTAGTAATCGAACAAAAGATACTTATGAACTATGTTATCATATTGAATCACATCTTTTCTCACCCTTCATGGTAACTAGTTTGTTCTCCATAATTATAAGAAGTTTTTCACATTGATACAATCATATAGTCATCACCCATTTATGATGAAACATCCTTCAACTTAGTTAGACACTAACATCATATCCAATTTAAACCCCACTAAAATCCTAATCCACTTATATTCCAACAACCAAGAGACAATCCCAAGACACCTTCAATAAATCCCTTTGGTTTTTTGATGTTATGTTTTTAATAACTTCCTAGACCTAGAAAATTACTCAATACCTCACTATACATAAAATAGAAGATAGTTTTCCACATAGAGGAATACATCCCTACAATATAATGAATTGTTCTTAAATTTGCATACATTTTATGCCCCTTACCAAGCCTCAATCCACCATTATGATTTTGTCACTATTTGAGAATCTGAAATATGACTAGCATGCCAATCTTCTCACTTTTCCATCACATCTATTGTCTACCTAAATTTCACATATCATATAAACCTAGTATAACTATATCACATCGGATATCTCAAGAAAACATTACTTATCCCTTATTGTAAATAAATATCCTCTATCACATGAGACATGGTTGTTGGATGATCCCATTATGATAATGCTCTAAATAATAATTAACATCACTGTAGGTGCATAATAACATCTTATAAGTTCTACCTATTGCACTCAAAGCACACATCACTCTATCTAATACCCTGAAATATGCATTGGGTAATGAAATAATGTCTATCAATCATATGTATTCATATTAAAGGGATCATTTACCTTTATAAATGAGTTACAATCATGTCGATGCATTAAAAATCCTTAGAAAATTTTGTACAATTATCATCCATGATGATAACTACACATGAGCTCCTGTCTAATGCCAGAAAACATTAATAAATAATTGTTACAATTAAAAATTAATTCTTTAATTTAATATAATGAGGCATAAATACAAATAACTCATCTTGAATATCATTGTCTCAAAATTTGTGATTAACCACTATAAGATAGTCCATAAAGTACCTTCAACGCCATTTTGAGAAAAATATATATCTTCAATCAACCATTTAATCAGATATTTCATTCAAATGATCAACAAACCTAAATAAATTATTGAAATAGTTTGTCGTAATCAAGATATAGAATGTTAGAGTAAAACAACATTTAGTGACCTCTTATTTATATGGAATATAAAATCCCCATTTATCTCTATCGATTTCACCATGATTTGATGAGCTTGAAACCAAAAATATTAATCAAATAAAAAATAAATCCATTAATTGGGGAACAAAAAAAGTTTTTGAGTCAGGTAAACATTTCAAGAATCATATTCAAACAAAAACAACACTTTCCCAATAATGAAAAGTAAATGGGAGGTATAGGGCACAGAAAGCTAGTCGATTACATTATCTCCCACCTGAATGTTAACCTAAGAATGTGCTTGGGTGGTCCCCAAAAAGATGATTATTAAAATATTTTAATAAAATCATTTATACATCATTCATAACATGACCAGGATGGTCACAATAAAAATCCAACCATTCCATACAAATATCGTTACATGGCCATGATGGTCGAGGTACAATGCACTCTAACACATATGTGGGTCCCCAACCTCCCTATATGTGTAGTTTAACTCATTATACATTCCATTATGTTGTAACTTATAATAAAAAATTAAAAATACTATATAAATATCATATTACCCAGGTTTTTTTATTTTCTTTCCCGCTCACTCGGTCACCCTAACCTTCAATAGAGAGTCATTCTTGAACCAAATATATATTCTTATGACATTATCATAGATAAATTCAATATTTGAATCCAAATACATTTAATTAAACTATCTATGAGAACAATATTATAATTACCATAGATGGAAATGTTTTTAAATATCATAGATCATTACCCCCCCCAACATAATTATTCTCATCCCCAAGAAGCTATGGTTGTCCAAAAATAGAAAAAATACTAAACTAATTAATGTTATCAAACTAATTACACAATGTAAAATTATATCCCAAAATGAAAATTTTAAATCTATTTTGCAGCTTCCTACACTAGATATCTCTACTCATTGGCAAACATGAGACACATTCATCAACAAGATTATTCTATAATACCTTCATCTATCTTGTGACACTAATTTATATCAACCCCACTCATCCAAGAGATCATTGTGCAGCCCTCAATATATAATTATTCAAAATAAATCATATTATTGAATATTTTGATTTTAATGATTTTAATCACCTATAAAAATCTAGATTATTGTCATAATTACACAATTCATGTGGCCTCCAAATCGGTGCATCTAATTCGGCACCAAAACGCTATTTGTTCCCCTTTGGGAAACCTATCCTAAATATTCAGGGCCACTAATTATAAGAAACTACAATACAATTCCACTTATCAATGATTACTTAACATAAAATTGAATCATAGAATAATCATTTCACATGAAGCAATTTATAAACTCAATTTTCAGTATAATTCCCCAGTTTTAACTCCAACTATATACTTATTCCACCATCCCCTCAACCAATGAAATTATGCATATGAAATCTGAATCACACTCTCATTCGAACAACCATATACAAGGTGTTGTTATATTTAAACATATTTGGCTATAACAACATTATTTTTTGAATATGGTATTCTATAAGAAACCAAATATGGGTTGATATTAACATAAAATGGCTTCCTATTACCCTAAGAATATCCCCTGATTAGTAATTATTTCTTAGACATATTGTTCACAAGATTTGTTCATCTATCACTGATATAATTTGATATTCTATATGGGTATCCATATAATCATATCAAGGGAAAAACACATATTCATTAAACATATGATATATCTAATACTATACGTAATGATGTAACACAACATGCCCAGTCACAAATGAGTGACAACACTGAACACTGACCGACACAAAATCATGGCTCACTAAGGAAATCATCGACACCATTAAACAATATGCTCAAAATATGTATATTCTCCATTAGTGACTAATGGTGTGATACCCACCATATGAATTCACATTCCATGATTCTCAGGTGAAATTAGAAAATGTATAAAAATCATACGTCTATTTCAATTCATGTCAAGGGAGACAATCAGGTTGACTAAACGAAGTTAACCAAATACTCAGCTGATGTCACCTTTCATTGTTGAGGCACATCTCCCATCTCATAAAAACCAAGGATTCCATGACTTCATGAGTGTCATTAGTATACCATGATTATAATACTTCATGTTTCATACACTACATAAAAAATCCTTATTAATCTTACACATATCTCATTCATTGATTTGTTATCCAATAGTAATATCACAGAAACAACAATCATTCACTATAACACTGTAGAATGTTTCCAAAAAATGCCCCATTAAAAAATATCCTCATTATATTGGATCTATCTATTTACATCCCTCTATAAGGTCTTCACTCACTATATAACATGATCTGTAACATCCCAAGTAAGTAATGAATAATAGATAATTGTATCTATGTCTATTAATGATTAAGATAGTGTTTTAGAGGCTTAAAATCAAAATAAATACAATCTTATGCATGGAATACACTAATATTCTTAAAAGATTGTTTTACTGCCTTTTGATGGCAAACCTTTTTAAAATAAATCTTTTGAAAATTTTATAATCTATATTTGTCAAAATAAACATATTCATTATGATTGGGACATTGAATTTTACATTGGATAAATTTTTGGTATTTTTCTAACAATGTTCATTTTTTTAATGAATAGTGAAAAATACTGCATTTTACATCAAAACTGCTTCTTAATCTAATTTATTTATATGATTAGATTATCTTTTTAATTGGTCTTAATGTGTAATCTGAATATATTTTTACCATTTAATCCAATGGTGGTCATTGTAATCAATTTCACTTTGAAATTGGACTTAAACTGGTGTCAATCTTTTGATACTTATTGTTTTATAAAAACACGTTATTTGCTCTGACAACGGGAATTAATTATTAAATTAATTAATGTGACTTATATGTTTTGAATTTTGTAAAATAGACTTCATTTTTTAATTCGGAATATCGAATATATCTTAGAGTGAATTTTTGGTAATTTTCTGAAAAACTCCAATTTTTGATGAATAGTGAAACCACTAAGTGGTAATCAAGCAAACTGATTTTTCAGTTAAATGAAAGTTTACCACTAATGTGTATTGAATTTTGAAAATCCGAAATACATGGTTGTAATTAGTATGTAAAATGTGGTTCAATGGGATGAAGATAATTTTTTTTGGTGAATAGTAACTTTTTTCATTAATCGCGATTAGTGGTAATTAGTGTAGTTTAAGGTAAAAATAATGCTTTAATAATATGAGATGAGCTTGAAACATGTCCTACCCTCATTGGTTGTGTCATGGCCACCAAGACAAGCCATGGGTCAACTTGGGGACCCCATGGAGCCACTTTGGTTGGGAAATGACATAAATAACTTTTTATTTAATGTAAAAGTAAAAATGACACAAACATAATATGTTTTACAAAAACAATTTTTACATGGGGTTATAAAGATAAGATTTTTTATTATAAATATTCATTGGAAATATAAAAATATTTCCTACATCATAGTATTTTTTTTATAATTTTTAGACATTATATAAATTAAATTATTTATGACATCATGATGATGCAGCGATGACCTCATTATTTAACGATTTAAATAAAATGGAAATATAATGTAATATCTAAAACCTACACATGTACAAAACCTATTGGATGGGAATATTTCGAAGCCTTATCATCTTATATTAGAAATATATCAATTTGGGACCTTATAAATTCGAAACACTTTTGAAAATAAAATAATAGTTTCATGATTTCCAAAAGTGCCCCTACTCTCCTCTTATAAAAGGCCCCCACCTCTACCTCATTTCACACACTCCTCAAGCCTTTGGCTCGGACATCCCCTGCCCATTTACTCTCTCCACATCCCTCTCCTCATCCTAGAGGATTCTCTTTGGGCAGAATCCTTTCAAAGGAAGCCTTTGGGATCAAATCAAAAGTAGTTACACTTTTAAAGGTAATTTATTCTCTCATGTTCATTTGTTTTATTTTGCTTCTCCAACCCCCTAAACTCTTTTTATTTACTTCTTTTGTAACAAAAACAGTATCTTAAATATACTAGGATGTTGTTATAAGATTTATTCGAGCTACACTCTCACACAACTACATCAAATGGTTAAAGAACATACGGTTTCCGTGGATGGCGAAATTCTGCCTCCCGAAACGATGATTGTTCAATACTCATTTAACACCTTCAAAGGTGGCCATTATGATGTCACTATTTTTATATATGATATATAATATGTTTATTCTTTCCTTAAGCTTCTGTATTTTTCATTTATTACATACCATTATTGTTTCCATTATGGGTAAACACGATATCTTCATTTTAGGAAGTGCGGACTACCGCCCACTGAAAGTGATTTGATTCGTTAATACCATATGTGGGATGTGTAAAGGATAAAGTTAATGATATTATATATGTTATTATACTGGAATTATAATATACTCTTATATCATTATGATTCCATTCCAGAAAATACGAAATAGAAATGGAAGTAGCATTCATGCGTACGTACGGCTTACCGTCTCCATGAACGGTGCATTTCATTTCATACCTCTAAATGTGATGTAATATTATAAATACATGTATATGATGAATATATATGATATATATGTTATCCAAATCATTAATATCATTCTGTATATAACGAACCTTTGACCAAATTAACAACATGTAAGTGTAAGAAGTCTATTTTTGACTTAAGAACCAAATACCAACAAAATGAACATTATTAACTTAAATGATTACATGATGTTCATAGCATGGTATAAAAGGAATAATGAACTTGAAAAAGGTTCTTAAGCAAGTAGAGATTAACTCAAGTTTATTATTCAGGAGATTAAAGAACAGTCAGGTCAAGTCGGATACGAGGTATGGGACTTCATCTCAATCTCCTTTCATTCAGGCATATTTTGTTTTATACACAACATTATTTTATACGGTGTATAAACCCCTTTGACTTTTACGTTTATTCAAAATGAATCTTTTTTATATGAAGCGTTTACTAAACGACAAAAAGGAATGTTTTTGTCGTACGTATGCAGCGACAATGACTTCTCTGCCGTCGTGACCGTTAATCGAGTTTCGGCTTCCTCTACAAGCCATACCTTCTTTTTAAAAGAAAAATAAATACCATGTTTTACTTTTCTTTTATTTTGGTATTGAAAATGGTTTTCATAATGTTTTTATATCAATGTGTTGTATTGATATCTTGTGATTGAAAGGTGGGAATGTTATGTTTCCTTTATGCATGTTTTATGTGATACGATTATGTTGAGGTTCTTGGGCATTATTATGAAGATGGGTGGTTCCGTGATAAACTAAGGGCGGGTGCGCCTGATATAGCTCTCCAATGCATTGGGTAATGTGAAGGAGTGAAACGTTAAGGTTTCTCCGAAGATATTTAGGGAATATACTGTGATGGGTATTCCAAACGTAACCAAGAGGGTTACTCCCTACGTAAGAATGTTATGAATGCCTCAAGTTACCTTTATGTCTTATGATTTCTATGATTTATTCATGATTTTATGAGGTATGTTAAAGTGCTTATGTTTTATGGGTAAAGTATGATCTCATCCTTATGTATATATGTACCCATGTTTCCTTTCCATATTTTTATATCCCTTACTGAGCTTTTTATGCTCATTCCAAATTTTTTTGAAATGTTTTTCACAGGTCAAGGGAAAGGTACATGATATGATGATAGTGTCAAGGAAGTGTCAAGAAAGAATCCATGTTTATTTTAAATATGTTTCCATTGATGGGAATGAAGAATACTATCTTTATGTAACCACTTTGTTTATATGTGGAATGTAATGCAAGTTTTATGATCTAATTCTCTAAAACTCTAAACTCAAAAATATCCTCAATGTGTAATCTTGTAATAACTCAAGATTAAGTAAGGTTTAAGGCTGGGGCCTTATATGATCTCACCCAAATCTAGTAGTTATATGCTCCCCTACAACCTAACTACAAAACTAGAATCATGTTATTTTTAGTATAGTACCACAAAATATAGCCTCTCACAAACATACAATGGACCATTTTCATTTCTCGTGATTAATTTTCATAAATTCCCATGAAATATAACTAATTATAAGGCTATCATTATGACTATCCACTGAATTGTCTTTATATAAAAATCACGAGAATCTACTTGCACACCCACCATGAAATTGAAATCATAAATATAAAAGTGGATTATAATTCAAATTATGTTATACAATACCCTATCCTAAATAAAAATAAATCTACATACACTATATAACACACCCACAAGGAATTATCATCCCTTCTACGCACCCCATCAATGTTCCCATATGCCTACACGATCTCGTTATGTTAAATTCCACTAAGATTCTATATGAGAAATCATTATATAGGTAGTTGAAAAATTATTTAACAAAACCTTTATCATAAAAGAATCATTTGGCCTATATTGGAATTATCCATTTTTCATAAAATAACATTATTAATCCAGATGGGTTCCTTTAACAAATTTTCAAATACATACAATGACCTGATATGGGGGTCTATATGTCCCTTTCCTAAGAGACTATATAACACCTGATCCACATAAGTATACATCATAAAAAATATATATTTTAGTGGATATTAATTATTTAAAAATTTAATATGAGAAAACACCATATACCTTATTATTATCAAATTAATCAATCGAGCCCCCCTCGTATCCTAAAACAGCCACATAGAAGCATTAATTTTTCAAGTGAATTAAATGGTTCAAATGTAACGAATGTAAAGAATAATTTTTAAAAAAATATATTAAAAAGGAAAAAAGAAAAATCCCCATAAATATATCAAATGTGACACCATTATATTTAATGAGATATTTTGTTGAATAAATTAATTTTCTTTGATAGCTACCATTACACACAGCAACGAGTTTCAAAGAACCATGTAAAACAATAATTAATATTATTTAAACTAGAATGTTTTTACATAGCCCCAAATATAAGATGAATAACTAGGAATAAAAATATTTTAAATATTATGTATACTGGTTTTATAAATACAATACATTTTTATAAAAAATACCTAATTTTCATTATTGAATTTATATGTTTAAAAAATACAAATCTCTCTAAAAAATATTTTTTATGTAAAAAATTGTAAAATTAATAGTTTAAAATTTTATAAAATTAATCATAAAAGATCATCTTTATTTCCTAATCCATCATGTCATAATTTTATTAATGGGAATAATTGGTATTTTTTCTTTAATGAATAATTTATTTGATGATAATATATTAGTACTTTCCTTTATTGAAGACAGAAATTCATATTAACAAATTTTATTATTTAATATTGTTTTAATATCTATTTTAATGTAAAATTAATAAAACTTTATATCAATTAATACAATGTAATTTAATTTAATCATTTTTATTTTTAATTCATTTACAAAAACAATGTTAAAATTTTAACATTTTTTCTTTGGAGAACTGATTTCTCATAGCAAATATGGTGCTAATATTAAAGTCAAATTTTCCACTTCTATGAATATATTTTTACACAATGGATTCCATTTTATGAATTTAAATAAATTATATTATCTAATTTTGACAAAATATTTTTTTACAAAAATGAATAGTAAAAAAGAATATAAATTATTTATCATATTTAACCTGAAAATTGGATTATTGGTGCTTAAACTAAAATGATATGATGTATAAATGATGACATAATTAGTAGAAAAAAATTTTATTGAATAATTTAGAATCTATAATTTATGAGGCTCAATAATGATAAAATCTTGAAAAAAAATTCATGTTAAAAATTTAGTGACACAATTTTCTTTCTAGAAATGTCATGTGGGCCACTCACCATATAAAAGGTTGCACCTAATCATATTATATTCTAAAATTGAAAAAAATTTGGTTTATCAAACCCCTAAATTATATATTAAATAATTAAAAAAATAATTATTTAAACATTAAAATGATCATAGAACTATCAAATGATTTATATTGGTGCAATCTTTAAGAGGTTACCCAAATAATATGTAATGTCCCTCTATGATCAGATTTATTTTATTTATTCCATGAATCCTTAAATTAATATTAATCTATGATGATATAATAAAATTATTATCTTCCAAAAGTTGAATTTTTTTTATGTCAATGTAATGAAATAAATCTATATTCATATTCAATAAATGGGGTCTGAAATCGTTATTATTGATTACAACGGACCACAGCCTCAAGAATCATTGTTAAATTTTTTCAATAATTTCCATTAAAATCATGATATAATGGTATATTATATTATTATATAAAATTTAAAAGATATTAATATACTTCTATAATTATTATACAAGATATAATGTACCATCCTGAGATTTAAGAAAGAAAAACTATGTTCAATATCATAAATGATACGTTACATCGAGCTTAAATGAACAACTAAATATAATTATTTAAATGTTTCCATTATAACCTAGTCATTTGAACAATGAGAATGAATATTATTAACTAAATCATGAAAAATCATTTACACATGTTTAAATAACGATTCACTGGTTACCAAATTTAATAGAAATCGAAATAAAAACTAATTGAATAAAAAGTATGTGTTCTTGTGAAAACATATTTAAAAGATAATAATTGTGTTTCTAAAATCATATCACTCTTTATAGATTTTTATTTAATGAGAAATATATTTTATATTTTAAATTAAATTTTTTAAATTAATATTATATGTTTTATAGATATGATGAAAGAACAAATTCAATTTTTTTGATCAAAGATTTATTTTTCAGAAAAATAACGTTTTGCCGCATTTTTATGGAGAAAACTATTTAAATATAGTTTCCTTAACTTCTATATTTTATATATGTTAAAATTAATTTATTATATATAATTGGGACAACAAAATTTATTTTGGTTTAATTTTGTGTATTTTTTTGTTAAAATCCATATTTTTATAAATAGTGAAGATACTGCATTTTAATTAAAAATTTTATTTTCATCCAATTTATTTATGTTGTTAGATTTTAAAGTTAATTGGTTTAAAATTTTAATTGTATTATGTTTTTATTATTCAATCAAATTTTTATCATTGTATTTAATTTCACATTGAAATTGGTCATAAACACATGTCAATCTTTTGATAGTTTTACTTCTTAAAAAACCCGCTTTCGATTTTAGACAATGAGAATTAATTTTAAATTAATTTATTCCAATTCTGTGTTTTTAATTTTGAAAAACTAATTCAATACATAGAATCATATTTACCATGTTTTTTAAATAGGTACCTATATTTTTGGACATCATGAATAATTACATCATTAATTATTTTTATTTACCAAGGTTAGAGGGTAAATAGGGTAAATAAGAGTACACAATAGAATTATAATAATATAAAACTATCCTAACATGTTTAATAATTATATTGGATACTATTTAGAAAAACATGATCATTATTTTTTTGATTTTAGAACCCCATGGAGCCACATAGTTTTGATAATTGCCTTTTATAATTATTAATTTAAAGAAAAGGGACATATAATATAAACATGTATCTTATAACTAAAAAAATTTAATTTGGTTTATATAATTGATATCTTCAAATATAAATAGTAATTATTAATCTAAAAATATTTCCTACATTATGGTATTGTATTTAATATTCATAGACATTATGTAAATAAATTTATTAACTGAACAACGATGATGCAACAATTACATTCTTAATTACATTTTCAAATAAATGATATTTTAAATATTAAAATAAAGGTAATTTAAAATTTTTGATGCCAAACTAAAATTTTTTGGATGAAATTGACGTTTGATGTTTGATTTAATACTTTTTTAAGATTTAATCAAGTTTGTATGACATTATCAAAATTCCATTACTAAATAATGTCAAAATTGATAAAAATGAATTTTTAAAACAAATTAAATTTTATTAAATGATATCAATATTTTGGAAAACTAATATTCAGAAAAATAACTTATATAATGATAATAATTTCATTAATTATCTATTTATGGTTCTCTTTTCATTCTGTAAAAACTATAGTAACCATATATTATAAAAATACAAGAAGATAAGGTAAGAGTTAATGTTTTTAACTAAGTGTTAAAGCTAAAGGATAAGTTCAATTTGGAATCCTAAACTTGTATAAAACTCATTTATGAAAATATTTATACTCATAACCATCTTATACTTGAATTTTATCAATTTATAACTATTATAATTTGAAATTAATTTTATAATAAAATAATATTTCAAGACATTCTTAATGTGCAACTCCTCTCTCTTATAAAAGAACATCAATTATACCCACTTACTCACACCTTTCAAGACCCATGGATTATCAAAAATATGATAAAATAATCTCTCATAATCCCTTATTTCTTTTTTAGAGCCTTACCTTGGTTATAACGTAATTAGAGAAATAATTTTGGATCAAATAAAACAGAGTTACTCGATTTAGAGGTAGGGTCTTCCCTCATGTTCCTTCATTTTCTTTATTCACTCCCAATGTTATTCTTATACTATGATTATATAATAAAACATTATCCAAAATATACTATTATGTATTTATGGAAACTTCTCAAACCAAAATTACACACACCTCAATCTAATGGATATTAACATATTGTTTCTATGTACGGTGCATTAGTTCCTCACAAAATGATGATTGTTCAATTTTCTCCTACCACCTCGCATAGTGGCCATTATGATAGAAATATATATATATATATTATATATATTGTTTCTATGATTCTGTAATATCTATTTACAACATACCATTATACTTTCCATAATGTGTAAATATGATAATAAAATTTGAGGAAGTGTGGACTACAACCCCCTCCAAGTTATATAACTTGCTCATGAAATACATGGAATGTTTAAAAGAGGGTGTTGATGAAATTATGTGACATATATAAAATAGATATTGTACTAGTTTTATAATATACTAATGTATCATTTAGTTATCATTCCTTTAATATGAAAATGAAATTAAAGTAGCGTTAATGCGTACGTACGACCTACTGTCTCCAGGAACTGTGCATTTAATTTCTTATATCTAAATGTTATTAAATTTTATAAATACTTATATATTGGATATATATTATATATAAATCAATAATATCATTCTAGAGATAATGTACTTATAACCACATCGAAAATTTTCAGCAATACTATTTCATTGTTGACTCAAGTACCGAACATCGAAAAAATTTCTTATGTGAACTCAAATAATTAAATAATAATTATAACATGGTAATAAATAATTTATAATGAATGTTAAACTTGAAAAAGAATCGGAATCATGTATAAATTAGCTAAAATTTATTATTCAGGAAATTAAATAATGAACGAGACATGTCTGACTTATGTTACGAGAATCCATCCTAATCTCCTTTCATTGAGGCATATTTTGATAATATACACCTCCATTTTTATACAAAGTATAATCAAACCTTTGAATTTTAATTTCATTAAAAGAGAATATTTTTTCTATTAATCATATTACTTAACAATAAAATGAATTTTTTTAACAAATACGGTGGGAACGACCTCTCCAACACCAAAATCGTTATTTGATATTTGGGATCCTCTATAAGATTTAATGTTTTTAAAAGGAAAAGAAATACCTTATTCACTTTTTTGTGTTTTGGTATTGAAAATGAGTTTGAAATTTAATTTACTATTTAAATATCTTGTATATAATTTTTTTTTTGCAAATGAAATTTTATGACTGAAATGTGGATAATTGTAATCATTAATGATTTATGACTATAAATTTAAACTTAGACATTTGACAGGTGGTTACGTGATAAACCAAAGGTAGGTGGTTACATGATAAACCAATGATGGGAGGTTTCATGATAAACTAGGGTTGAATGGTAACGTAATAGCCTCTAATGTATTGGGAATGTAAGTGGGTCGTATGGAAACTTCTTTTAGTGATGTGTGATGAATTCAACCGTATGGTTATTTCATTTAAGTATGTTTATGTCCAGAGATACCTTTATATGTTATATGTTTCATTATATAGGATTTATTGATATATATTGGTTACAAAAGTTTAAGTAATAAGGTTATTTTAATTGAAGTTCTTTTGACACTTCTTAAAGGTGAAAAGTATTAATTTATTATAAAGTATTCTTGGTTTACATGTTTTTGAAATACTAAGAGTTTCCATTTATTATGTATTACATACTGAGCTTTTTATGCTCATCCCATATTTTTGAATTCTTATAATAGGACTTGATGTAGAATATATTCAATGATTGTATCTACGAAAGATTATGCTGTTAAAACATTAAAAGATACAAAAAAAATTTAAATAGTTTTTGTTTAATGAAAAAATTAGATAGTGAGTAGAAGTGTCTACGTGTAATATTTAAGTCTTTATTTATGAGTTCTTACCTAACTCTCTAATTATATAAACATAAAAATATCATTGATTGGATTTAAATTCAAATTAATTACTTATCACACGATAGTGTAATGTTTATGTTTGGGGCCTTATATTTGGTATTAGTGGTCGGTTTAGATACATTTAGAGGTTAGATTATTATTAAAGCCATAGCGACAAGTTTTATATAACCAAAATGGTTATCATATTATAAAGATTCATATATATTTTAGATATGTTTAATGGGTTTAAAATTACATGAATAAGTATATCATACTGTTTATCCTCCTCATATGATATAATATTATTATTTTACTAATATACTCACATTGACCTTCTTTGTTTTAGAAAATGTATGGATCTAGTTGGCACTAATGTAATAATGGATGTAATGGAAACTATTGTGGTTCTCGGAATAAGAAACAAAATTAAATTTTATCAACAATGTAAACTCATGTGTTTATTCTTAAACAACTATATAGAGTCATGATTGACCACATGAACATTTGTGATTTTTCTAAGACATCATATTTGAAAGAAACAAATCCCTATGGATGTTCAAGTAATAATCATAATGGTACGCATATTCAAAAACCTATGTGTCAAGGATTTGGAACAAAACAACTAGGAAAAATTTTCAAAGGTATGGGAAGAATTTATAGTTGTGGTAGTGAAGATCAAATAGTAATAACCTACCATGGAAAAATTAAGTGTTAGGTTGACTCCAAGAAAGGGATAGACGTTCATTGTAAAGGATAAATTGAATGTTTAAATGTGGTTTACATGGATATTATGGAAAAGATGTCAAACAAAGAATTTTTGGTGATGGAATTATTAGGTACATACAAATATATGTTTAGCAGTTCTTAATTCCATTCTAATTGTAGATCAAGAAACTAAAAATGGCATATGAATGGTATGAATTATTTTTTGTCTCATATTTTTATCTTAGGACATGATTCATGTTTTACATTTGTAGGAAATAATTATTAAGGAATAATATGGAAATTCCTAGTTAGGGTATCAGGAATAATTTTGAATGATTAAGAAGTTTACATATAAGGCAATCAAGACTTATGGTAGATTCTCTGATGATGAAGTGTTTAAAAGTATTAATACACTTTTGTTTATGGTATTACATAGGAATACTTTTCCATATTATTTGTAACCCTCATGTTTGTTTTGTGAAATTTATATTTGAGGAAGTTTTACCTTTTATTTTGTTGACATAATTATAATGATTCATTATGGTTTATATAATCATTGATTTTTTAGGTATTTACGGTTTATTACATTTTGAGATGAAAAAAAAAGGAATGAGATTAATATGAGATTAAATTTTGTTATTGTTTTTTTAATGATTTTACCTCGTTTTGGAAATTTTTCAATAATTATATAGTTTTATAAAAGAAAAAACCCATATAAAGGGTGACAACCCATTGCATTGGACCTTACCATTGGGATCGAACCCACAACTGATGTGAGATAAGATTTTATTTCCAACCAATGGCATATGTGATGTCCTTGGTTAGTTTGACTCATACTTTTTTTAACATGATTACGGAATCAAAATAAAATTATTTTGGGAATATATGCTTTACCAAATATATATATATATGATTTATATTGGATAAAATGATTTGTATATTATGTGTTAAATGTTATTTTTAATAGTTTAACTCTTTTATAAACATTATATGCCTATGTATTATAGAATACTATGAGATTTAATTTCTGTAGTAATTTTTGAATTTTATTTTTGAATAATATGTGATTTTATTGTGGACATATCAAAATTTTGGTCATTTATGGAAATAATTAACTTGTCATGGAGAAAATGTTATTTGGTTAATTACTTTTCAGTATGAGACATTAAGAGTATTGGAGGATATTTGAAGGTAAATTTTTTGATTTATCATGGAAGACAATGTGATCAAATAATTATGAATTTGGGGTATCGTTCTTAGATTGAATTAATTTTGAGTAACTATAGAGAAAATTATTTTTTGGATGGTCGATGTTGGATTTTGGTTATTACTGTTGAATTTGGGAGATCAAAATTAGTCCATAATTTTATAAAGGGTTATTATTTTGTGGGGATTATCTGATATTTTACTTACCATTTGGGTTATGGTAAATATTTCAAGACAGAATTAATATATGTTTCATCTATTTTGTATTATGTTATTTTCTATATTTTTATTCTAGTTCGTCTAGAGTGAACAAGTCATATTAAATACTCATCTATTTTGGAAAAAGATTAGTTTGTGGTGGAATTTGATTAATGGATGAAACCATACATGTCAAGTAAGTATATTTCCATATGGTATTATTCTATTTATTAAATGATTTCCTGGTCTATATTAAAAGGATCTTAAACTAAAAAATATATCTGATTTCATTACATAAAAATAATTAAATGATCTTTTAACGAATCACATATTTATGGTTTCGTGATTGTTAATATTCTCCACGTCAGGTTTTCTATCACACTCTATCAGAACAAGATGGTTAGTTTTTCATCCATATCCACGTTTTCTTAAATGGAATCCTAGTATGTGTTATCTCGTGTGATCTTTGTACTTATCTTTCATTCTTTTAATGTTAAATTTTTTTAACCAATTTTCCGATGTGGGTTTGAAATAAAGGGATTTTGAAAATTAATAATTGATATACCGGCCCTAAATTAAAATTGTGAGGGTGAAATTTCTTAAAGAGGGAGGATGTAACATCCTAATATTTATGAAAAAAACACTATGTTCAATATCATATATGATACTCTACATCAATCTTAAACGAACAACAAAATATTAGACTTTAAATGTTACTGTTATAACCTAGCCGTCTGAATAGAGTTAATTTATTATATCAACTAAATTACGAAAATATAGTCAATTTTTTTAAATAATTATTAATTGGTTTTGAAATTTATTATAAATGGAAATAAAAACCAATTAAATACAAAGGATGTGTTTTTATAAAATCCTATTTTAAAAAAATTGTGTTTATTAAATCATATCACACTTTATGGAGTTTTATTTAATGAAAAATAATCTTTATATAATCAATTCAATGTTTTAAATTCATATTATACATTTTAAAGATATGATATAAGAACAAATTCAATTTTGTAGAGAAAAGAAGTATTTTTCGGAAAAAAAATATATGTTTTCCTCCTAATGAGGGAGAAAAAATTTTAATTAATATTGTTATCACATTAATATGTTTCATTAGAAAAAATATACTTCTTTTTTGGAATAGGGTCATCATAATTTAATTTTCATGAAATGTTTTTATTTTTTTTATAAAATCCATATTTTAATGAATAGTGAACAATAATTCATATTACTCCAAACCCACCTTTTAATATAATTTATTTATATAGATAGATTATCATTTATATTCGTTTTATAGTTTAATTGGACTATGTTTTTTTCATTTAGAACTATTTTAGTTATTTTATGTATTTTCACATTGAAATTGGATATAAACACATGTCAGTTATTTAATAGTTTTTACTTCTCTAAAACCCTCTTTCCAGTTTTGACAATATGAAATAATTTTAAATTAATTTTTTCCAATGTCATATCGCACATGGACTGTGAAAATGTGAAAATTTCAATCTATAGTGCTCCAATGGAATGCTTGTTACCTTCTCTACCTTTTTAGACTCCAGTCATCTCATGTGACCATGTCAAGATTTTTATTTGGAAGCAGTCATTCACTTTTTCCTCCTCGGGTTTCTAGACATCATGATCACTCTACCTTTTAGCTATTATCAAATATTAGTCTGTCAATTTATATTTATGATCTACTAGACTACTTATCGATGATTAATTGGTGTTATCATGATGTTATCCTTCATTCAGTTGTTGGTGGTAAAGAAATCCCTAGTTCCCTATGATTTTCAGCATGTATTTGTAGGGGATGTCGAAACTTCTTGTGCATGTATTAATTAGTGATATTATCCTTGGGATAATAAACATGTGGTGGCAGTAAGGTATTATTTTCCCAATGATCTGTTGTGTAGTTCATATGTCTCTTGTATCATTCCCATATGCATCTCCAATAAATTTATTATTATATCTTGTTTGGATCTGGAGGCAGATAAGTCATGTCTTGATCCTTCTTCGTCTACCAGAGGAATGTGTACTTTTTCTTTGTTGAAATGATAAGTAACCTTATATTCTCCTAGTTTGATGTCCCATCGATCCCCTTGGTCCAAAACCAGGATAAACCCTTTCAAATATTCTCTATCTTTATATGGAACACCTTTGGTCTTGGAGCACTAATCATGAAAAACATCATAGCAAATGAATTTCGACGCAGTACGATTTTTCTAGTGCTAGTTCTAGAACCCATGAAAAAGGCTTCCAAAATATCGATCATTGCCCCATGTATTGGTATGAATTTGTTCCTCCTCTTTGAGCACCATAATAAGAATATTAAGCTATTTTAGAAGTCTACAATTTCAGTTGAAAGGATGAATGTCTCGAATCAGCACATCATGACTAAGATTAGTTCAGGTGGTGTCAATATCTTCTCATCTTTCATCTATATGATGTATGACCCAAGATAAAGGGATCTAATTTGTGGGGGCCCTTGGGTATTTGGATTTGAGTAATGTACCTTGGTTTTTAGGGTGTGACTTTAATGATATTTTTGAGTTTTTGGGGAAGAAAGGTGGTGGAATTTATCCATAGATTTATAGGAAAACCATCGTTTCCTTTGTTGCTAAACCAAGGATGGTCGATTTGGGCTTAAACAGTGAAATGTATATATGGTTAAACCATCGATGATGGAGCATGCATACATGGGGTAGGTTGGATTAAGTAATAGAAAATATGTAGGCCATTACAAGATTTTTAAACAAGAGGCTGAACCGTCTTTTCCACTCCATGTTAGATTACTCTCCTCTATTTATTAATATGACTAAGAGATGACCAGCCAGTGATCAGTTCTTCTTCATAAAGAGTTGGTAAGCGATTCCGGAGTATAGTAATGTTGTGAGATATTCAAGGAACAAACCTATACATGGGTTTTCATGGATATATTTACAAAATAAATGAAAAAGTCTATGAGGGGACCCTCAGTCCTGGCAATCTCAGTATGTTTTTGTTATTTCAGATCTATAGGCACATAAAAATGAGATTATGAGTCTTGAAACTAGTCTCACTGAATTATGGGAGGATGAAATCATTACAGTCTTAATTGAAAAGAAAAATCATCTTAATGAATTATTAATTGAGCAGGAGATGGTGGCTCGGGATAGGGTGATGGTGACATGGCTGAAGGAGGGGGATAAAAATATGGAAAAATTCAAGTATTGTCTTCAAGATAAAAAATGGGGAACCATTCAATATATCTGAATAGAGGATGGATCAATTTCTAATGATCAAATCATCAAAGGAGGAATGGCTGAATGTTACGTCAAATCTTTTCTTTCTAACAATAATCTTCATATATATCATGGATATCCTTTAGGATAGAGTGACTTATTCAATTGTATCCCTCATGTGGTTTCCACTTTCCTTAATGAGTTTTTATCAATAATTCATAATGAGTAGGTGGTTATTAATGTGATTAAATCGATGAATCAAAATAGCTCTCCAGGGCCTGATGGGTTTCTAGGTTTCTATGGAGCAACATAGATTCATAAAGGGTAGATCTACTAAATAAGCTATTGGAAATTCTCAAGAAATGGTTTTAGATCTGAATAAGAAAGTTCATGGTTCCAACTTCATCATTAAAATAGATATGGATAAGGCTTATAATGATATGGAATTGAGCTTTATTCTAAGAGTCATGGAGTGCATGGGATTCTCTAATTTGGCTTGCAATTTATTTTTAATATGGTATAGCTCATCGTGGATCTCAATTTCTTTGATGGGAATAATAATTGGTTTTTTGAAATTATTCATTGTCCTTTGATATGGTGATCCACTCTCCCCATCCATTTTCATCCTAGTATACGATTTTTTCACCTAGGTTTTTGCGTTAAACATGATAAATGGAGATATCAAGCCTTTCAAATGAATTAATAATTTTTAGGGTGTATCCCACCTCATGTACACATATGATATTATATTATTCTTCAATGGTGGAAGGATATCTACTAGTGGTTTTAAATGTGTGATGGATGAATATTCAAAGTGGAGTGGTGTACGAATCAATAGTGTGAAATGTAGTATTTATGTGCAGCATTCATCCTTGAATGGGCATCTTAAAAAATGTAAGAAGTACAAAGAATTTTTATATAGTAGTTTCATTTGGCATATTTAGGGGCTCTTATTACTTTGGGAAGGTTTCACATTAAACATTGAGAAGGGGTGGCTAAAAAAATCATCAGCATGATCAATAACTGGAAAAATCATTTCCATTCATTCAATGGTACATTTACTCTTGTGAACTATATTCTTATATCTATCCTAAGGCATGTGTTATCTATCCTCTAAATTACAAAAGAGGTACTGAGAAATATTGACAAAATATTAACATCATTTATATGGGACTCCCATGGGGAGTGTAGGCACCACCATTCTTCATGGAAGAGAATGTACTAAACTATTTAAAATGTGGGAATTAATCAATGATGTGTGGAGGTAACAGTGGAGTGTTTACAAGATAAAATGATGTGGGAGGATTTGGAGGGATGATATCTATGGAGCATATTCATTACGGATATATACGGGCCGATGCTTGAGGCTCCAAGGGGTAAGGTTTCATTGTTATAGTGGTCACCTTGTGTACAACTTCCCTATCTTCAACATCATCCTTAGTGGATTGTAGAGAGGAGAAACATAAAATTATATTTCGACAACAGAGTAGCCACTCTACTAGGATTCCCCAGCTGTCCAACACCCGATATCTCTTTTGATCTGGAAAGAGATTTCCCATTGTTTGTTTATGCAGTTATTAATCAATAGTAGAAATGTATTTTTTATTTTATTGATCTTAAATCAAAAAAGACTAATAGATCTTCATGGATGCAAATACATGGATCTTCTTAGTAAAAGGATTATTTGAATAGTTGTCTGATCGAGTCAAGAAATAATGGTAATAATGGTCTATATTGGGGTAAATCCATTCTTGTTAAATATAACTTCATGCTATAGAATATTTCCAATTCATGTATACCCACGGATGAGGCTATCTCTAAGAAATTAATTACACTGGTTTTGGGGTGTTGTTGTAGTCGATATGGAAATGTGAAAACAATTGGTCACCTATTTCTTGAGAGTGATTAAACCTTATTTGTGTGGAGCTATCTTGATATTATTATAGGATTAAGCATGAATAATTTACATGGGTATAGAATACAATTAAATTATATTAAATTATATGGAATGTCGATCATATAGTAATGGTGAGAGATATCGTAAGATTAATGGGATGCTGGACCATCTAGACTGTGAGGGATATCATAAGAGTAGTGAGATGCTGGACCATCTGGATTGTGAGGAACCTAGAACACACAGAAAGCATTCATATATCATCTTTGGTAATCTATGTTCAAATTAGTTCTACTGAGGTATAGTTGGGATCATAACCAATAAGAGGGAAAATAATAATTACTTCAATTTACGTTTATATGGATTGGGTTCTTCATTAAAAGGCTAAAAAATGCAGCAGACAAATAGAGTGGCAATTTGGATTTCTTAAAAGCCCTATAATAGTGGCTGGAAGCTCAATGTGGATGGTTCATGTAATAGTTGGTTTATATAAAGTAAAAGAGTGAATCAGGATATTATTTTAGTAATCATCATCATGTATAGAATCTTTATGGTCTTGGAATCATTGTTATGGGAGAGGAAAATACCCTCCTAAATTGGCTAGGATTATGCAGTGAACATAATATGACTATCTATGACATTGAAACTAATTCTGTTGTTGTCCAAAATTCTTTACTAGATATGGTGTCAAATCCCTAGTGTATTGTTTATCCCATTTGGATATATAGAAGACTCTTTTCTTATTATTTTTTCTTTCTTTTTACTTGGCGGGTGGGCAACAATGTGGCATATTATTTAATATCAAGAGGTAACCATGAAGAACCCCAGATAATTTTCTATTACTTCGAAAGACTTCCCCAGGAATGTGGATCTTTTTAGGGAAGACGCCCTTGAATTTCATTATTTCTAACCTTTTTAATCCCTTATATCCTAATGTTTTACAATATTTGGTGTTTTTTGTACATTCCTTCTTATGATAATTAAAGAAATATGTTGTTGTTTTTGTTTATATGACCTACCACCTACACAACGTGATGCGAATCATTTTCCACCATCATCATTAATAAATGAAAATATAAATGTATATAATGATAATTTATCATATCTATTTCCTTATTATCAGTCATGGTATGACATAACTATATCATATGGACATGAACCAAGACTTATACGAAACAACATACGTAGATAAATGATGTAGTTAACACCTGAAAGAATGGTGATAACAGATTATTATTTACAAATGGGTGATAATAAGATATAAGAGTATAATATATGATACAGTAGTTTCTAATGAAATATTTTTCTAAATGAATTAATTTTTTAATTTAAAAATATAACATATTTATATATGTAAATGAATGACCTATGGTAATTTGATTTATAGTCTCATTTTAATTTCAATAAGACAAATGATATATTCACCAATCGTTTCGTTTCATTGGTGTATATAATTTTCATGAATGTATTTAATTATTCATATCATTAAATTAATGGTTATTTACATATCCATTTGGAAATCTCACCTTCATGGGAATAACTCTTCAAAAGTTACCAAATCGGTAATGTAATTATGTCATAATTTTACATCATTGAGAAACATGTTATGTTATGAACCTATGTTCTTTTATATGATTTATATATTTCCAAATTACATATTGTATCATAAATATCACTATTTTAATGAAATTATATGTTTTATTTCATATTATTCTATCTTTGGTATGAAATATATGTTATCTGAAATCCATCTTTTAAAAAAACCTTTTAAAACTTTTTTAAATTATCATTTATTAACTTTTAAAGAAAAATGATTCAAAATATGTTTAATAAAATTTAAAAAAAATCATTATAAATTTTAAATTATATGTTCAATGAATGAGATTTTATAAATGTTTTATTACAAAAAAAGCATTCTTCAATGTGGATGGATATTTTCATAAATAATTATTTGAAATGATATTTCAAAATCATTTTCAATTTAATATTATATTATTTGATGTCACATATGATTAACTATGGTTATAATTCAATGATACTATCATAATTATTTATATGGTTATATTATGTTTATGAATGATTAATGTACATTTGGACCACTTTTTAATAGTATTCACTATATGATTAGTGGGACCTATATCTCCCACCAATTAATTGGGTAATGATTTATATATCATGAGATAAATAACAATGGAGTGAGATATTATCACAGTTCGGTAATATAGGTTTCAAATGGGAGTAAACTAGATTTAGTAATACATTAATGGATCAAGAGTAAACATGGTTATGTAATAGACGATTGGAATGGGAGTAAACTGAATTCACTAATACATGGCTAGAATGGTGAGTGAACTCGGTGAAATAAAGGACTTTTATGACTATTATGGTCCCCGAAATGATCCTTGAATAATGTGGAAATAATTTTATATTCTTATATGTGTGAAACAATTTTGTGTCAATTTTTAGGATTGCATGGAATATGTTATTTTTTATGAATTTATATTTTTTCCCATCACATGATATCATGTTATTTGATATATATGATATGATTTTAAAATTATTTTTATATAAATATGCCTTATTATTATTATATGATTTATATCTCCCATGTTTAACTTTACTAAATATATATGCTCACACTTTTAATATGTATCCTCTAGCCATGTAATAATGAATGTTTTAATTTAGGGTACTAAAATAGATGATCATTTTGGAAAAAATTGAATATCATTTACCATAATTGAAGTTTGTATACAATGTTTCCATATATACTAAACTAATACAATAATAGGGTGTGTTTTGTTTTATATTTATGAAATATTCCCCCCTAAGAAATGTAATCTTTATACACATTGATCTTTGGTATGAGTAACACTAGGTACATTTTTTTCCACAACCATGTCCATATTTTGTTATGAATTCAATTATATGTTTTTATGAAAACATGTAACTAAAGACATAACCAATAATTTTGGATATCATCCTATATAGAGACTCTTGTCCCGGGTTTTGACTAAGGGTTTTAAATGACAATACAAAATGTAACTACTATAATACTAATAAATAAATAATCCCTAACATATTACAAAACATGGAAAAAAAAGGTGAAAAAACATATATAAATATTTTACCTCATGATATTATTTAGACATCTAGAAAAAATTCACACAACCCAAGGACCTAATGTTATAGATTTCTAGAGAGTAAATACGTATGATTTTTTTTCAATGGTTGTGATCATTATTTTATCATAGTTCTTCTATAGAAGCTTTTATATACGTCACATAATATATTATCACCTTCATAACATGAGAAATGAAAATATAATTAAGTGATGATCTCAAATTCATGTAAAGGGAAACTTATCAATTAGTAAGAAATGATATATCATAATCATGAGGAATAACATGATTAAGAGACAAATATCAAATAAAATGATATAGGGTACACAATCGAAAATAATATTAATTTTTAATGTTCATTGAGGATCATATAATGGAAATATAAGACAAAATGAAGGACTTATAGACATTGCATAAAATACACAATATATTTCCAAAGGGATTTGTATTTATAGAGAAAGAATCCTTAATATAATTATAACATTGACTCGGGTTAGCATTTTTTATATATGGGAAATAATATATATCATAGGAAAAATATTCAATACATAAATTATTATTAATATAATTTTTTATTAGTAAACAACACATGATTCTGATAATAATGGGGATATGACATCAATTATGGATTCCATTAGAATATTGGGAATAAACACCTTATTACCATTGATGATAAGGTATTAGTAACTATTTTCTATAATAGAGGATGCATTCTATAGATGCTTCCCATAGTTATCTTTTGATATATAAAACATTAACAAATGATTTTGAGGAAAATACATGACCCAGTATTTTATCATCCATGCATATGAGTTACACGTAAAATCAAATTGTTCATCATATAATAAGTCATTCAAGGTATGAAAAATGCATTTATGACTACAAAAATGTTTTTAAATAGATAAAATGATCGTTCAATAGAAAAAACTAGATCACCATGAATTATTATTTAATTTCTAAACATATAAGGAAATTTATTTAATATTACTTCATAAGACAAAAATCATAGTAAAATAGTTGAGATATCATAATTTTTTTTTTCATTTAACGCTTTTTCTAGAATCTCTATAAAAAGAAATGATTTTCAAGTAGGCATCCCAATAATTATTTTTTATGGTGATGAGAAATCATCATAAAATAATACATTACAAAAAACCCAATAAATGTAATTTGATATTAAATAATACATTTGTATAAAATTTAAATAATAAGGAATAAATATATGATCATGTAATATAGATACCATTCAAATATTTTGAAAAAACGTTATCAAAATTCAAAATCAATAAAAGGTTCCTAAAAATAAACTTAAATTGAATAAAGATTGATATATAGATTAATGGATATAAAATAAATTTTATTTTTTAGTACATATAGTTAAGAATGTGAGTGATGTCAAAGAAATTTAAATAGATGAAAATCCCTTCATTATTATGAAATATATATAAAAAACTTTATTTTCAGTAAACATTGATTTCACCAATGAAGAATAATTTATTTTCTGATATTATTTAACCAAAAAATATTAGAGAAATATTTATTTAAAATAAAATATATTAAAATAGATAAATAATAATATAATATTAAATTTGGATTGCTTATTTCCAAATATAAATATTTGAGTCAAAGAATATACATACAACTTGAGTAACATTTTAATCAATACCCCTTGATAGAGAGGATTTTTAATTAGACATGAAATGTAATTAATAAATTATAATTTATGATATTCTATCTTCAATATGTATAATATATTAAATTGATATGAAAAATAGAGTATAAAATACATTATTTTCTAATTTTCATAATTTCGGGAAAACATTATTCACTTAATGAAGATGCATTTTGTGAAATAGATGACCACCTTAATAAATAAATTATATGTGCTATAAATTTATTATAAAAATAATTGTTATTTATTGAATTTTTATAGAACAATTATTTTGAGATAAAATTTATTTATAAATATTTTTTAATTACGTTTCCAAAAAATTGAATTGTTATGTTATTTTTAAGTGTAATTTTATGGATAAAATATAGAAATATAACAATAATTTAAATACTATATATTACATTTTCATACCTAAAAATATTATTAATTTATTATAATATTTCTAAAAATATTATTCATATTCCCATATCCTTATAAGATAGTGTTATATAACATTTTTTAAGTTGGGGGTTAAATATACCCAATTATAAAAAATTTATATCTCTATTGGTGAGGATTAGTATAGATGTCTGTAAAAAATCATCAAAGAAGAATAATGATATTATGTATAAATATTAATATTTTTAATCATATTTTTGGGGTCTTTAAATATGATATCAAATTAATTCAAAAATAAAAAAAAACATTACATTATTGATGTCTTAGTCTATACAAAGCACAATGGCCTTTTTTTGTTCTTATAATTGAACTGATATGAAAAAAGATTGATTTTTAAAATATTATAATTAAAAATAATTGTACTAATAATACCTATATATCTATATAACTATGGATAATATCTATTTAGAAATAAAATTAATTGATTTTCAATTGTAATGACTAAAAATCACGTGCTCTTGAACCTCTAATTTTTTCGTAGAATTATCCTTCAAAGTTATGGGATTTTTATTTTTTATGATGACCATGGGACTTTAAAAAGAGATATTATTATACTAAAAAAATGGGATTATATAATTAATAAATTTTAAGGAATGGGTGTGGTATGAAGTTGAATAAATTATCACTATTATATATTAAAAAATTGGTACTTTTTCAAATACTATTTACATTACAATGATAATATTACACTATTTCGGGGTAAAAGACTCAAATTTAAATATATAATATATTGTGAGACTATTTTTTTTATATGTCCTTAAGAATTTTTGTAAACATTTCATATATATATATATTGATATTAGTTTTTCTCAGGTTTATAATTTTACAACTTTTATTTATCTTGGTGACAAGTTTTTAGAAATGAAATTTGTGATTTAATTAAATTATTAAAAAAACTCTATTTTGGGGTATTTAATCGATATTTAATATCCACATAATATAATAAATATTATATATAAGATAAAATTAACTTTTAAAAAATAGATTTAAGAAATAGGAAAAATAGTCTTTTGTATAAAACTATTATTAAATAATCGGGTGTTATTTTTTATATTACGCATTGGTAACTTATTATATGAGTGATATTATAATTTATATTATTTTTAAACATCATATTATACTTTTGATAAAAAATATTTTAATTTATTTGATAGTTGAAAAATAAAAAATATTAATAAAATAAATCCTTAAACTAGATTCTTACAACTATTATAAACAATTACCTTATAAATTTAATTAAAAAATATCACTAAAAATTAAGAAAGAATATATTTACATAAATAATTTTAAATAAAAAATATATATACCTAAATTTGAGAGATTTATATTCTAAATTTAATGAAAATAATTTTTAAAATATGTGAAAACTGTGTTTGTGGCTTAAATACTTTATAAATTTACCAAAAATTACACAATACTAAAACAACAATAACATAGTATTATTAAATTTTTAATTATATATATATATATAATCAAAAAAGTATTGAAAACATTTAATTCATTCTTGTATTATGATAATGTCAAAAATTATGGTTTAAGATTAACAATAATTTTTTACTATTACATTATCATCAAATTATTTAATGAAAATAATA
Source organism: Viscum album (assembly GCA_963277665.1). Classification (NCBI taxonomy): domain Eukaryota; kingdom Viridiplantae; phylum Streptophyta; class Magnoliopsida; order Santalales; family Viscaceae; genus Viscum; species Viscum album. The sequence continues at coordinate 1,873,699,438 of OY728137.1, read as the reverse complement.
AGATAATCATAACCAAATAAATTTATCCTAAATCAAAAACCTGATATCAAATTTAAAAATTTATATTCCAAAATAAATAAATTTAATTTTTTATTAATATCATAAAAATTAATAAAAAACAAGTTTTTACTTTAATATTGAACTTTAAATTTTTAAATATTAATATTATTATTTAATACCATTTATAGAAAAAGGTAATACTAAAAAATAAATTATGTCAAATAAAAATTAAACATAGAAATATATATTTTTGTTAAATACAAAATTATATCACATAAAATGGAATTGTTTGTAAAACATTCTATTTTAACCAATAAAAAATCTTATTAGTAAATTTATATAAAATTATATAATTTCATTTATTTTAAATATATAATTTGGTTTACATATAAATATATTTCAATAATTTATTAATCCTATTAATTCCTTGAAATCCATTAAGATTGTTTTGATGTTAATAAAAAATATTTATATTTTATTTAGATAAATATGTGTTTCATTTATATTTTTCATGAATCTGTATAAATAAATTGAAGTCATTAGTTTATTTAAATGTAATAATATATTAAAATATAGGTTTGTACTAATTTTGATAATAAGTAAAATATATCATGTCACATTCCACTGTATAGTTCCATGAATGAAATATAGATAATATTATAAACTATTCATTCTATTTTTTATAATCTAATTTTAACATTTATTGGTATGTAAAGGGATGAATATCATGAATTATAAATGGGTGAAAATAAATAAAAAATCATATGTTTTATCTATTTTTATTATTGTAAATATAATCAATATAAAAGGAGTATCTTTAAAAAACACTGGATTAGTTGAAATTGTTTTAAAAGAGTCTCATAAACACTAAATTCTATGACCATATTGAAATATGAAAGTAAATATTCTAGGTCATATTTTATTATTGATATTACTAGTTTATTTTCAAATTATGGGTTATAATTAAAAAAATTACGAAGAGTAATATGTAACCCAAAAATGTGTAACATTAAAATAAATAGTAAATTCTCATTATTAATAATCAGACACACAATTTATGGGAATTGGGAGTAATAATGAACACTGTATTTAAAATAAAATTATAAAATATATAATGGGAATTTATGAATTAGTATTTATAATTATTATAAATATTTTCCTATATAAAATTGAAAGGGTAATACTATTTGTAATGAAGTCCCATTTTTAAAATGTTATATATGAATTTGGAAAATAATAATCATTCCAAAATTCATGAATATAATGGAATAAATAAGAAAAAAATATAAACAATATGTAATGGGGATAACCTATAGTAGTATTGGCCAATACCAAATATACATATTCATGTGAAAAATTAGGTTTTAAATAAATTTAAAATATTAAATTTAATGGATTATTAAATTTAGTTAACTCTTATTTAAATTTATTTTAACAATTATATTATAAAGAATGTATGATGAATTAATTTTAGGATGAAATAGAAATATTAAATAATTATTATTAAAAAAATTATGATATATATGAGAAACTCATATGTAAGTATAAAAAATAGTAAAATAAAAATAAGAATACTTATGAAGAGGATTACATTTTTTAGAATACTGATTCTTCATCAAATAATAAAATAATTTTATTTTTTGAAACTCTTCATAGGGATAATTTTAAAATACATAATATTAACATAGAAGATGAGGATTATTGAAAATGGAAATATAAATATTCTTTAGATGAAAATAAAAAGCATAAAAATAAAGCATTATAATGTAAATAAAATACATTAGATTTTTTATGGTAGGAAGTAATATAATAATGTAGTAATATTGAAAAAAAATTTATGTCATAAATTTGAATTAATCATATTAATAAATTATCTAAAATTTGTAAGACTTTTTTTAACCTAGATTATGTGTTTTAATAGTTACATATTTTATATATTGTGTGATGGGAAAAAATGTTCACTAAGATTAAAATAATTTATTGGACACATCATAGTATTCAAATAAAAATACTTATCACCTAAATTACAAATGAATAAATAATTAAAATTGATTTTTGTTCATATGAATTATTTTTATAAGATTACTGGGCCAATCTGTTCATGGGTAGAAAAATATTCCTCAATATGTTAGTATATAATATGATTCTCCGAAGACTAAAAAAGGAAACAAGGTACATGTGTGACATCCGAGAAATAATTATAGCAAGATAAAATTATATATTAGTAAATCTATTTAAATTTCATCATTTAATGTTTAATGGAACTAAACTTCTAATTTTATGGTGTGAATAATGATTTTGAACATACTTGTTCAAAATTAAACTATACTTAAGTGTTGAACATATCCCTTTTAAATAATATTTTATCAATAATTAAAAGAATTAAACATATCTACTCTTCTTTATTTGTATAATAATCCATTATATTAGGTTAAATTACCAACTTATTTACTATAAATTTGAATAAAATAATGATAAAAAAATTTGTTGAAGAAGTGATATTTTTAGAAAATATATATTTTTTAAAATAAATGTATATTACTTTTTTTGTTAAACCAATATTTAATGAATAAATATTTAAATGAAATTTCTTCAAAATATTTATATTTTTTTGAATTTAAATACATAAAATTAAAATAGTAGTCATATAATTAATATATGATCATATTATACTCAAAAAATTGAATCCTTGAAAAACTGTATTTAAACATGTTCTAAAAGATTACATTGAATTTAAATTTATCCTCATAATTTATTTGAATATGATTATATAGACTAATTATTTAGAATAATAATAAATAATATTTATTAATAATGTTAATTTTTATTTATGAATAATAATTTTAAATGAAAAAATTAATTATCTCGGTTAAGGTTTAATTAACATTACCAATGGATTAAAAAAATGTTAATATATGATTGAAAATAAATATAGAAATAATATTATTCGATGTAAATAATTAAAACTATTCATCCCACCTTTGAATATAACATCATTTAGAACAATTATTCTTTGTAATTACATATTTATTTTTTATTATTTTGGGAAATTTTTATGTTATTTCAATGAAGGTCCAATTTTCTAATCATAAATGGTAACCTAATTCCTATATCTCATCACATATATGAATCTATATATCACCAAAAAAACGTAAAACACTCTATATTCAATATCCATATACACATTATATATCAGTTTTTATTCTCAAAAGTGAAATTGTTGGGTCCTTAATAACTAATCCAAATGAGGTTATTCTAAGGGAAGTTAAATGTCCTTACTAATATAACATTTTATTAGATATTCTATTTATAAATTAAATTATGAATTAATATATCATATATAATTACATTATCATATATCATATAATGAGATGTTAATGTTTTGATGTATAATGTTTATCCATATCCTTCTCTATCTAATCGCAAAAAAATCAATTTCCAATGTGTATGGAGGACTGGGACCTCAGAAAAAAATATAATTCATTTCAACCATTGGCGAACCTTTATAGTCATAATGATGGGAATATTAAATATATATGTTTCATAATAAATTATATAGATTCAATGAAATTAATATGACATCTACTACCTTAAACATTCACTCATTAAGGGAATGATGTTATCGCTTGTGTATATGTACGATCTAGAATATCTAAAAGTAAATGTGATTCGTTTTCCATGTATAACATTAAATAATAATTATAAACATGTATAAAATGATTAATTATTATATTTATTTCATTAATATAATTATATAATTATTTTCATTATATATATTTCAAAAGAACATATTTTTCCTTGAAAAAAAATATGGGAAAATAAGTCTTACAGCTTAACAAAACAGTCATAATAATAATAAAATTTAATGAAAATTTGATATGATATTATAATAATATCATATATGATTTCATAAATTTTAATATCATTCATTTATTGGTAAATAAAATTCTAAATAACACTATAATTGAGGTTAAATAATGTTATATTAATGGGATGTGTGGGGAATGTGATTCTATATTAATTCTCATTCATCAATGAATATTATATTATAAAGAACAAACAAATTTTTGTTGTGTATAAAATTAAAATTTTAATTTAATTTAATTTAATAATAACTTTATAATTTTTTTATCTTTTAATTTGAATTATTTCAAATTTTTTGATTTAATGTTAGTGTCACCAAGTGGCATGGAATTTCAAAACTCAGTTTCCATTTAAAGGGTTAGTCTAATACATTATGTTCATTAGTATTATATAATTATCTGTGTACTAAAATTTGACAGTTTTAGGTTTCATTTCCATTTTTTTGTAGATTTAGGATTGATATAAATAGCTATATCATTGTGTAATCCTCACTTCAATGATATGTTCATTGTAGATGATTTCATAACAATTTCAACTCTATTGAGATATCGTTGGTATAATGAACCTATTTATTTTCATGATGTGTATATACTACCCCATTGATATGTTATATAAACATTCTCAATATATTCATGTTGTTTAATAATTAATTTCCCGTTATATGTTTAATGGATTTTCTATTTCAACTATTACTGAAGGGGTAAGGTTTCATGCTGATTTTGTTCAGGATTTTTAATTCTTGAATTTCCATTAGAGTATATTATTTAATAACAATATTATAAACCAATTTAACTATATTTTTATATAGTTATTGATGATGATTTCAATTAATAGTACAATTTTACTCTGTAATGAAATTAAATTTATTTAAAAAATGTTTTTATAAAAATCCATATTTATTTTTATTTTTGATCAAAAAGGATTTCTCTTCAATAAAGATATTTTATTTATTATTTTTTAAATAGAATTTTATTATTATACTATAAATTATTAAATAATGATTTAACAATGTATTACATGTTGAATAAATTATTAAATAGAATCATCATTATGTTTTGGAAAAATGTAATTTTTTGACTTTTTATTTATTATATAAATGAAATCAATATTTTATGTATTCAAAAAGATTATAAAATTTTTCCATTCATGATACCATATTTTTTATGATGATTCCAATATAATTTTATTATTTTCATTGAATTTATTTGGTAATTATACAAATTTTAGTTATATGAAGAGATTATCATTATGAAAAATTTTATTTTCCTCAAAAATATTTTTAATGAACATTTTATTGTAATTTTATACATAAAAAATTATTTTACATATGCTTATTTGGTGATATATAGTAATTATACTATCGTTATTACTTCACTTTATGGTTTATGATCATTTTGAAAACATAATATTCTGAAAATCACTTTTATTCTATTTTTTATTCAAAAACAGCCCCTTGAATAAATCACATTACTATGTTATTTGGACATTTAATATCCTTTAAATCTTATATTATTTATCATGGATATTTTTATTTTATAAAATATATATTATTTATACATTTTCACACATTGAATTTTAATTTATTGACTTGGGGAAATTTGATATTATGTATTCATTATTCAATATAGAAATTTATTCATAAGGCATGTTTTTCCTAATTTAAATCTATCATTTTATATATGAAGAATTCTTTTGACATGTTATAACTGGTGGGGCATCGAAATTGTTGAAGCCCTTGAAGCATCATTATTTTTCAAGGAAAAATTAGAGTAATGGCATTAAATTTTACATAACTATAGTTTTTAATTTTAATGGTGAATGTTTTTTATCATATAGATATTATTTTATCTAAGATTATATGTTACAATTTTATGCATATCCATCATTATAAATTAAATTATTATTATACATTATCATATTAAAATTATATTATCCTCATATAAATTTAGTTCTATAGTTATTTAACAAATTATGTGGGTTTTTTGATATTCATCAGGACATATTTATAATGACATATCAAATCATGATAGATTCTTTTTTACAGAATCGTAACTATGTATTTGAGATCACCCTTATTTTTACATTTCCCTAGGATATGAAGTTAGATTCATTGAATTATATTCAAGGAACCTTTTTTATATTTTTAGGTACTATATTATATTCCATGTGTAAAATAGCTATTAATTTTGTATTTGGTTCTCAAAAACTAGTAAAATGATCAATTTTATCAGATATAACCCATTGATGCTAAGCTAATATACAAAACATAAAACAAATATAGGTTATCAGATTGTAGGATTTTAATGATGGCAGTATAGACACATTGGTACAAGCCTTTTTATCTCTCTTTATATAAAACAAGATTTTGGGATATAACCTTATAGTAAAAAGATAGGATATGTATATAATAACATACTAATGTTTTTAGAAAGAAAGATATTTTGTTTTTTTTCCTTGAAATACATCTTTATATGGATACAATAAGTAGATGTTGGTTATATAATATTTAGTCATAATGTTTATAATTCCAAATAGGTTATTTTGAGATTTTACTTGATCAACTCATTGTTTATGACATTTGACATTACTTGTCATCTGGTTTGAAAATATTTTTAATATTTCTTGTTTTCTCCAAAGAAAACATGTTTATTACTATATGAATTAATATTCATAAATTACCGATTAATGTTTTGTATTACAATATATTTTAAATTATACATTATGATTTAGAATACATAATTTAATGAGATTTTAAATTATAATGCATTTTAAAAAATTAACCATGATAAAAGTAGGGTATCAAACGTCATAGTCATTATAGATATTTCCCTACGGAGAAAGACAACATTATTTATATTGAACCTAAGTAGATCAGGGATATATTTACATATCTTAATCTTCTTTAGATGAAATCCTTGGTCAAAAGGTGAATCGTGTTGTTGTCCATTGTGATTATCATCTCTTATATCACTTTATTCTATAAATCCCACATCATTTAGTGGGACTAAAAATCTCATACCAGATGGTCGATGAATTATGTCACAAGGACAGAAAATTATATATTTGTAATCTTACAAAAAGTAAATTGTTATAATGGAAATATATTCTCTCAAAGGTGATACTGATTAATGGTGTTCATTGATCCAAAATTTTAGGAATGAAGAAGAAATATAAAACATTGAATGGATAGATTTTATAGAAACATTACAAATTAAATATATATATATATATATCATGATTAATGAATTGAAATGAATAAAATGTTCCTTAGAATATATGAAAAAGTTATAATACATTTTTATAGTGTGTGATTAAACCATTATATTACTAGATAGGTATTCTATAGATTACATATAAAATATAGAATGCATGATTAGCAATTATTTTAGTGGTGGTGTATGATAATCCTTTGAAATGCTATTATTTCTAAAAATTTATCATTATATAACGAAATGGTTTTATATGATATAAAAATTGAAAATGAAATATAATGTTTATATATAACAAATTACAATCAATAGAATAAGTGTTCGTCTATAATGAAAAAGTTATCACATCAAATGATATGGTTAAAGATAATAAATTTCTATCATATGAAAATTGTGTGAAGAGAAATACATGAATATGATTGAAGTAATGGTGAGTTTAAACTTATTTCGGTGATAAGGTTAAGCGATACAATGAAAGATATATGATGAAAAAAATCAATGATGTCATATGTTTCAGCTATTGAGAAATGTGGCATCAATCACACTAAGTCCATGCTTATGAAATTACAATAGCTGAAGTGGATGTACTCAATGATATGATGGAATATAATTTAACTATATCATTTTTTTAATATTCCTCACTTCAATATAAATCTTCTCACTATTATATATATTTAATGTTATCTATGAAAATTATATATTTTCTTATCACCATAATAATGATGTTTTCAGTAAAAATACCTATTGAAAGTATCATTGAAATAGAGATGTTTCAGGAAGATCATAATATAAAACATAAATTTTCTCCATCAATTGAATTTATTATTATATATATGGTTTACATTTATATTATATATTTAATATACTTTTTTTAATATATAATTAAAAAATGTATTTCATGTATAAAGAAAAATATAAATTTTTATAATAATGATGAATTTATTATCCACATAGGGGGAATTAATCATCCAAGTATTTCCTAGATCCACCAATAGTAGATATTATGAATGATATCTTGTGGATGAATAGATAAAATAATCTAAAAATGTAAAAATAAATATTAAAACTGATGATTTAAATTTTATTAAAAAATATCGTGATATATTTCTTGATTAATTATATAGATATCCCCCATTTCATGAAGTCATGTTTTCAATTTTTTTAATCCTTGACTTGGGAAAAATATGCATAAAACCATATAGAATGGATGTATTGGAATTAGTGAAGTAAGTAAAAATTATATAGAAGACGAGTGATAAGGTATTTATTATCCCTAGTGATTCACCAAACGAATGTATTGTTATCCTCAATAAATATAATGATATAAGAATGAGGTTTTAAATCAGTAATATATAAATTAAGGATAAAATGATAAAATTAATGTTTCTTATTCCTCGCATTGATGACTTATTTGGTTGTCTTCGATGATCTCATCAGCTTTTAAAGATTGGAAAATATTCAGGGATCCAACAATTTTGTGTAAAGTATGATGAAATTTCAAAAATAGGAATTCTATTTTGGTATGGACATTACTAGTTTAACATAATTATTATTGGACTGACTAATTCACCATTTATTTTTATGGAACTAATGAATGTATAATTCATTTAATTTCAATATATTTTCATTTTTTAATTCATTATTGATATCATAATTTATTTTAAGATCATTTTTTAACATAAGAATCACATGATTATCAACCTATATACTATTATTGGAAATTGATATATTAGAAATATAAAATGAGATAATTCTAGAATGAGGATGTTTTATTTCATGGAAATATTTCCATCAAGGATTGAATCTCAATTTGTTGTACAAATACAAAGGCAGTAAAATAATTTCCAAGATGAATGAAAGCAGTTGAGGCATGTAGTTTCATGGGTTTGGAAGGACAATATCGAAGATTCTTTCATAATTTTAACCAAATTAATAACCTATTATCAAATCATATACATAACGTGGGTCATTTTTTATATAAAAATGAATTCGAAGATTGTTTTGTATAATCGAATAGGATATTAGTAAATTCTATAATTATTACGCTATGATCACAAAATAATTTGTTTTTTAAATATGGAGATGCATCGAAAAATTATATCTTGATGTATACTTATGAAATATGATAATTTCATTTCATATGAATCCATGAATTTATATATTCATGAATATGACTATTATAACCATGATCTCATGATAGAATAAGTGTTATTTGTATTGAAAAAAGGGATAAATTATCTCGATTGTAAATGATGTGAGATATACACAGATCATAAGAGTATAAAATTAATATTTTCATAAAATGAGATCAATTGGATGAAATATAATGGATCAAGATAATCTTGAATAATGATATCTGAATACCCTAACATAGATGGCAGGAAAATATGTTAGATGGTTTATTTTGTTAGAATGATCATGGAGTTTGACACCGTTGAGGATTGATATGGATCTTATGTTTATGTATCCAGTAAAGACTCATTTGGTAATTATTAATGAAGGTGATAAAACACACTTTTTTCAATAAAATCAAAAAATTATTTATTATAAAAGATTAAATGTCTCTAGTTTTATTTTTGACAATTTTCATCATAAAATTAAAGGATAAATGATGGGAAATAGGAAAAAATAATTTGGGAAGATGATATTCTCATATTTTCAATAATATTATTCCTTTCATATATAAAATATATAAAAATGGAATTATTTGATCATTACCATAGCATAAATGTACCTTACACACTTATATAAAAATGATATATAGGGATTTGAGGGTATCATTTTTGTTGGGATAACATAAAGCCAGAAATTTTTTATTATGTGTAAATTTTTTACTTATACAATATGTGATGGTTAAGAGACAACATCTTATAAGAATTATTTACCCTATTTATATTCATATATTTATGTGAAATGAAATTACTATGGACAATGAATGAGATTACCTTGTACTCATTGAAGAAATAATGAAATATGGGTTATTGTTAACCATCTTATAATATATTTACATTTCATTTACCTAAGAGACGTTTTAACTATTTATAATGTGACAAGGGTTAGTATTATTTAGGGATTACAAATTCATGGAAACCTATTTAAATTTTGTCTCAAATTGATCCTTATTTTTCATCTAATTTTTAGAATAGTCATCAAAAGGCTCTTCAAACATAGCTTCATTTGACCACAACCTATGATAATCAAATTGATAAATAGTTTAAATGAAATATTAATATATTTTAATACATGTTTATATAAATCACATATTTAATTAATCCTATATGGGATTAGAATTTACCTTTGATTGAGTTTTCACCTAACACTAGTTTCAATTTTTTTTAAATGGCCCTATATTAATATGTATATAGTAGAGATTTTGTACGTAAGATTTCTAGTATGAGATTTTTGAATTGAAATGTATAGGCCTGAGTAATATTGATTAGACATTTAAAAATTTAAGAACTACTCAGGATCATATTAAAAAAGATCAAATAACACAAATTATTTATGTATATAACTGGTGGAATGATTTGAATTTTCACGTTGGAAATCAAATTTTATTGAATGTATCTCCATAAAATGTGTCATAATGATTGATATTAATGAAAAACTGAGAAATATTTACATCATACATTCTGAAATTCTAAAATAAAATATATTTTTTCATTAGTTGTAAATTTCAAAAAGGCTCAATATATTACATGATTTGTTACACATATATACGTTAGGGATGCAAATACTAGAACTACAACTTTATCTCATATGTAGTGAAATAGAAATGGAACAAGATTAATCATACTATGAAAAAACTATATATATTCATGATACCAAAACTATAGAATTAATATAAAAACCCTATCCTTTTACACATATTATTATATGATTTTAAGTGTAATTTACTATTTAATACAAGAAAAGGATCCTGAAGTCTATAGTCTTTCAAGGATTAGGTATGGAAAACAGATCACATGAAACTAAAATAAAAAACATTTATTTACACTAAATAATGATATAATAACAAAAATTTAACTCCTCCATATTCATAGGACAACCTAGTGAATACATAAACAAAATGGATGAGCTTAAAAGCCCAAAAATGGTGTAAAAATAAGAATAATGAAAAGAACATGGGATAGAGGGAATAACATGATGACATAAAAAGTAATCAATAATGAATAAACCAAAGGAATCAAATAAAATATATTGTGGGTACATGTAATCATGAATTCATAGGAATGTGGAAGTAACACACAATATTACATAAGCATGAGTTAAGGATAACTCCTTGGAACATTTCACATGGCGTGCAAAGTCCCATAAAAGAATCAAGTTTACTCCTAATCACAGCATGATGTCTCATGAGGATAACAATTACCCAATTAATTGGAGAAATATCTTGGCACACCCATAATGACATGTGCATGCATATGTGTTCCACATGAATAATCAATATTATGGGTCATCCATATGAAAAATTTGGTATCATAATCAGGTCATAAGTAATAAGAAAAGGGAATATCATAATTCATTTGATAAAATAAAGGATTTAAATAACTAAAAGATATTTTTAACTTAAAATAGTCATATATAATTATATTTTATGTAAATATAAAGTTAAAATTTTTAATAATATTCTATAACATTCATTTCAAATGAAACATTTTATTGTGGTTTAAATAAAATAATAAAGAATTTTTATAGTGGAAAACTAATATTTAATTTGACAAACCCAAAAATGAAACAAGTTATTTTTTCATGATTAATTAAGTTATATTAAAAAATAAATGAGTACTAAAATAGATTATAGAGAGAAATTACAAATGTGTATGAAATCAGGAGGTCCCCTTTAATCTAGATTTCTTATTAGGAATACTTTATAAGAGTTCCTTATAAAACATGTATTTACTTAAAAAATATATATAGATAGAAACATATGATTGGAACATAAAAACAAAATTTATGAAGATTATACAATAAAAAATATGATTCAAATTATGATAAATAGATAGAAAGTGTAACCAGAATGAGAAAATTGATGTTTGGAAAGAATCTCTTACATATTGTTTGAAAGTGTTCTCCTGTGGAAATAAATATCTAGATCAATAGAAATATATCCACTAATTATTTAATTCATGAATATTTATACATGTTACTTTTTTATATTTTTAGTAAGTATTTATATTTCTTACTGGATTAGTTATAATATTCAATTTCATCCTTTGGGAGAATTTTTTTCCTTGTTTTTCATGATTGGCTTACATTTATACGTATATGAAAGATAACTTGAAATGAGAATTGTTTTCATGAATTGAAATTATAATTCATTAACTTACATCAAAAATTGTTAATGGAATTAAATTTTTATTTACTATATGTGATTATGATTAATTAGATAAAACATTAATGTTAAATATCTATTTTATTTTATCATATTTTTATCAATTAGATGTAGTTTTCCTTCAATATTCAATATTATTTATAAAAGATTGTTTTAGAAAATTAAAATGATTATAACATAATATTTTAAATATTTAAGAAACATTATAATGGTTTAATGTCCATTGATGAATGTTGTAAAGGAAAATGAAAATATTCCATCCCTGATAGGGATAAATCAATACCTCATGAATGATAGTATTATTTTTAGAATAAAATGAAGAGGATAGAATGCATGATGGTGTATATTCCATTGAAATAATAAATATACATTATATTTAACAATACAAAGTTATGAAGAATGATTGGTCCAATAGTGAGTGGAAAATATATAGAAATGATACAATGTAAAAAAGAAAATAAAGGAACTGAAAGATGATTTTACCTCTTGAATTATACTTCCTAAGAACCTATATAAGGAAATTAGATTTGGTATTTTGTTGAGACCTCAACCTATTAGAATTGTGGAAGAGACTTGGGAATACTATTGGGTATAAATTTTATGAGATTCATGTCTCACAAGGTTTTTAAAGAAGAGGTGGTAGGTGGTTGTATTTATGGTGGATAAGAGGGATGTTTTCTCATTATTTTATTCAATAGAATAATATTTTCCTTAATATTAAAAATATCATTATAATTATAAATAAATATATTATAAAATTTAATGTTATTTCAGGATTTTGGTAATTACATAATAAATGAATCAATGAATGGTGTATTTAACGTATAATGTATATAAACCGTAATGCTCTGTATTTTTCTATTAAAAAAATTCAAGTATGTTAGAAAAATCACAAAAATTCACCCTTTCCATTACTCAACATGTATAATAAAAAATTAAAATCAATATTATGAAAATGATTTTTCAATATTATAAATTTAATTTTTTATTAAAATCATCATTTACATGGAAAATACCAAATTTAATATCATAACTGATTTAAAAACATATTCTAAAATTAATTCATGACTAATAAAATTATATTAAAATAATAAAATAGATAAATATTAGTTTATAAGTAAATTTTATTGAAATTAATTTCTATTTAGGTAATTATATTAATTATAATATTTTAGATAATAATTCATAATTTATAATAATTATCAACAATTAAATAATAATTTATAAAACATTTATTTACTTATTATGTGATATAATTATACCATATTATCATTTATAACATGCCTAAATTTTATTTACACTTTCATGTGTTTGGTTACTATACTATAGGTCGGATTACTATTCCTAATGGCCATATTACTATTCCATTGGTCATGTGACTATTCTATTGGTATATGTTCGTTAAATTATGTAAATTATTCCAATTTCATTCATCAATCATTTATTATGTTTTTATTGTGTAATTTATGTAATTTATTATGATCTATACAATATAGAATATTTATATGATGTACAATTCAATTGATATAATTCATGGGTTTTTATATTCTCACCCAATATGAAATTTCAGAATCAAAATTTCATTATACAAACAAATACGAATATAGGTGAGGGAACATGAACTTGATTTATTCCTCCAGTTACCATGTGGCCTCATCATACTTATGGGTTTTCCCTAGTAATCTCACAATGTGAGTAGTCTTGTTCATATGAACATTATCTATATTTTCCATTATTCTCATTATCTACTCCATATTTCAGAGATAAATTTCCATCAATGCCATATGTGTATTCAATACATGTGAGTGATATAGAATGTAATTCTATAAGAGGGATACATGGAATAAATCATGGCCATGAGACAAGGGTGGGTGAAGTACTAGTTGATGGGCTAAAAATCCAATATGATATAGAATCATAAATGGGATGATGTACCTAGGATTTATATTTTCATTCATCCCCAATCTAATGAACATATTCCATGAAGATATAAGGATGAATACCATTATATCAAACCTTAAAATAAAGTTTTTGTCAACAACATTACGCATAGATCTTTTTCTAATTATGGGCTTCCATGATTTACATATAAATGGTTTTCATATTCTCCATAAATGTTTTGAACATTTTGGGCCCTGGAGCTTACATTCACCAACATTATCCAATTAGTTTGGAGTTTTATATATTTTCCCATAAAAAGAATCATATATATCCATTGGATACTCAAGTGAAAACAATTGTTGATAATTATTTTTAATAGAATACATTGTGTGTCCCATCTTCCAAAAAAGTATATATAAATTTATATATACATTTTTTCTAGTGTCTGAAAATACCATTAATATTGGAAATAAATTTGAGGATGATAAGTCGTAGTGTAGATCATGTTACTTTTTATATAAATTTGGAAAAAATTCTAGATCATGAAGTTAAATCTCAAATGCCAACCTGATACAATCAATAGTGGTACTCTGTACACTATTTTACAATTCTCTTTTGTATTTTTAATAATTTTTATCTAGTATGAATTCACTTAAACATGGGATAATTGGAGCTATCTTAATGAGAATACCCATAATAAACCATATAGAATTATTTCCTCTCGATGTCTTTTAATGTCTGGTGACAATTTATATGATGATTTTTTTCCACTTCCATATTGGTATGGGTATTTATTTCATTATCCTCTTTAGATTTTTCTTTTTAACCTTCAATTTATAACATATTAGGTACTTCTTATTTATATTTTTCCTTCTCCACATTCATACATTCCCACAAGCAGTTTTACCTGATATTATAATACATCACTGTGTTGTATGTGTGAATAAAGATTGTTGAGCTATGTGCATCCCTCAGAAGCACCTTCACTATCATTGGAAAAGATGATGGACATAGTCATTACCCAAATCTCATGAATCCATTATCATCAATTTTAATCTCTAAGCATTTCTCATTTCTCATTGATTTCAACATCTTTTGAACCAACACACCATTTCTTTATCATCCTTTCTCTTCTCCATGAGATGTGGTTAGAATTCATTTATGAACGAATTAATTATTTTCATTCCATAATTATTCATATTCCCATCCTCTATAAATATACGATTATTTTTTTCTTTTCTATTCTAATCATTTATAATGTTTCATGATCCATTATATAAAGACAATTCAACACTTTGTTCACTTAGACAGTATTATAGTGGATTGAGAAGTCATAATCATTCCTAATACCTAACAATATTCTTGGTTCATTCTTTTCTCTTTCAATTTGAATATATACATGATGATTTTATATATATTATGTTTTTTGTGGTAAAATTACATTGAAGACACACAGACAAAACACATATGGTGGAAGGGCATGCCAGAGCCCCCCAAGTGATAGCCTACCCATAAAGGATTATTTATTAATTACATGGCCTGAATACCTAGAGGGCATAAAACCGATTACATTGCCCAATATCCCATTGTAGCATCATGCATGAATCACCATATACCTAAGGAAATTCTTTCTATCACAGATTTGATCCTGGATATGATATCGGATTACGGAGTGCCTCAACCACTCAGGTAATATCTACAACTACATTTATCCTTTTATGATTTGAAAATATTTTACACATCTCCTCATAGGGATAATGTAGAATGATTCTAAATTTGATGATCATAGCTTCCAACTCCAGATCATGTGCAGGGTTTTTTTTCTCATGAGTTTTAAACTACCTTATGGTACAGGTTATTAGTGTATCATTTTTAATTATTACTCAACCTAATACTTTTTTTAAAGCATCGTAGTACACCAAAATAGTCCCCCCCCCATGTTAGTAGTGTGAGAACTGGTGCAGTGGTAAGCCTATTTTTCAACTCTTAAAAGTAGTATTCAAATTTAATTCTCTATAAAAAAAATACTCCAACCTTAGTGATACTCGTTATTGGGATTGAAAATAATGATACTTTCCTCAAATATAGTCAGTAATACCAATCTAATAAATGGAAACTATAAATCTCTATTACAGATGTTGTCTTGGGCCACTATTCGATTTCCTTTTTCTAGGATGGTTCCACTTATATTCCTTTTTAGTGATAATATAATTCATATATGATACTACCTCCATGTAGAATGCACATTTATTGTACTACATAAACATATCCCTATGCAAAGTCTTCAGTATAGTATTAAAATATTTCTCATTTTCCTCCTTACTCTTGGATTATAAAAGAATATTGTCGATACTGGATGAAAAAATTTTACAAGATAATCTTTAAAGAATATATTCATTATGTCCATGAAAATTTATGGAGAATTATTGATTTTTAATGGAATCACTATGAACTCATAGTTTCCATACCCTATTCTAACATAAGTGTTGTAAATATCTTCAGTCCTCACATTTAATGCAAAATGTTTAGACTTAATGTCCAAATTATATAAATAATGTTCCCAAAAAAATTATCGAACAAGTCATCTATCCATGTAAGTGGATAATTTTTCTAAAATGATTTTAATTATATCTTGATAATAAATGAAGGGGAACATTTATCCATCATTATTTTTGAATGAGAGGACTAGATTTTCCCAATGTAGAAAACATGGGCATATTAAAACCCTGTAGAAATTCTCATATATCTTATTATTTTGTTCTTCCAACTAAATAGTGTAAAATTTATAAGGTGGCTATGTTATAGGTAGAGAAACATAAATATGTTTAATTGATAACTCAACATATATATTCATAGAAATACCAGTTAATTACTCATGGAACAAAATTGAGATATTGATTATGATGGATATTATTCCTCATCCGTAAATATATAAAGAATAAGGAAATTCCTCGGGAAATGATTTGTGGTATACCTTTATCAAATGTTGATGTTGTATTTGCATAAACATTGTCAATCCATGCCCAATATAGAATCAAACTCCACCAAATTAGGTAATACAATATCTGTAGGGAGGTTCAAAACATAATCATTATCTGGGAGGAGTTATAAACATTTTATGATATACATTACAAATTTCATGTTCTCATAGATATCTCTATCTATATATCTTGAGGTGGTGTTTGAATAGTTCTACAAAAAAACAAGATATGAAAGAATAGTAAGAATAAGAATAAAATAGAATTTTTTCTATTCATTAATTAAAAACAAGTGTACATATCAACACATCATTTTTGGGCTCTACATCAGAAGTAGAATATGATGTTACTTATTTCTTATGATTTTTATGTTGATTTTCACACAAAAAACCCTTGGATTAGGGTGATGTATTTTATATTATTGACATTTCATGATGTTGAAACACTCCACTATAGGTTGTTTAATGATATGAACCTTCTTTATTCTTCCACAATTGTGTGATTCATTATATTTATTTAGTATTTATTAGATATATTCCCTTATCTTCCACATTTTATGAATCTCATGGTTCCCATTTACCAATTTCATGGATGACTCTTCCTACACTTATCACATGTGGGATGTTGGTCCTTCATTCAATAATGTGATTTAACTATTGATCCATCCATATTAACCTCTATTTTTATATTTTTAAGACCAACCCATGATACCACTAAGAATATTTGACCTCTATTTAAATCATAAGGCCACCACAGAATATCTTCTCATAGATTTCAAATTCTCAAATCATCAATTCTATTCATGAACTCTACTTCAGTCTGCCAATGAATCGATCCACCATTCATTTGGTGTTACAGACATAAACAAAGTAATATCTTGAAATCCATGTGACTTTTTCCTTATACGCTTTGATAAATTCATCTTCCTTCGGGTTCAGTCTGACAAATTCACATTCTTTATTAAGATGGAGGCTTAATGGTAAATATTTATTGAAATATATTTTATTTATTTTCTACCAATCCATGAAATCATTTTCCACATTGGTCTTCATGTTCATGATCGGAGTCTACCATATATTAGCTCCCCATAAAAATGACATATTTTCAGGACATCTTTCTCTTACTCTGATAACTATAGTACATATAATATCTTCTCATTGGAGTTAATGCTAGGTTCTATATATAGGGGATGAAAATATCAACTAAATATGGGAGTTCTTGGTTTCAAGATGGATTTGACCACAAATATCTATTTCTTATGTGAAGAGGGGTGTTCCACACAATTCATCTTATTGTTCATAACTTGAGCCATATGAGGATGTACTATCATTATGTTTTGACTACACATTCGCATCTGATTCAGAATATCATTATGAAAATTGTGAAATTTATTATCACAATTATTTTTTTCACATGTTCACCTAATTCCAACTATTAAATAAGAATGAAAATTTAAATTTTGTGGGGTTGAATACATATCTATAAAAAAATTAAAAAGATACATTCAACATAGAAGGATAAAAAAATAAAGGAAATTTATATCATATCATCTGATACCCATAATTAAATAAACATTATCCATGGGTATGTAATTCTCCATAGGGTTCTTACGTATTTTCTCTAGTGATTATATTCAAAAATAACAATACCTTTCATAGTTACAATTTATTGTGACCCTAGTGTAAGTTCTCAGATTTCCCTTTATGTTATGTTTTGATCAATTTTTAGTATTAGTCCATTTTATGGTCAATTGGATTTTTTACCAAGTCATTAAGAAGTCTTAGGGGATTTTCTGGGGTTCGGGACATGAAAAAGGGGAAAAGGGTGTTTTATGGGAAAACCACACAATTTTCAC
Source organism: Viscum album (assembly GCA_963277665.1). Taxonomy (NCBI): domain Eukaryota; kingdom Viridiplantae; phylum Streptophyta; class Magnoliopsida; order Santalales; family Viscaceae; genus Viscum; species Viscum album. The sequence continues at coordinate 1,873,680,316 of OY728137.1, read as the reverse complement.
ACAACCTAGAAAACCGTGTGAGGGGAGACTTTGCAGGTCATGGAAATACTCATGGCTTGGTCATGCTTAGTCTTGGCTGTGCAGATAGACCATGTAAATTATTCAGAAGAAGAATTTCCGAACACTGGCCTTTTCACTCTCTATGCACGGTTTGGAAAACCATGCTGGTAAAATGTTCAACACAAAAAAATCTATAAAATTACAAAAAATGCCATTATAGAGAAATACATGGCACTTGGGATTTTCCTCTATTATTCCCCCTCAATCCATAGTGATTCCTAAAAACCTCCATAATCTTCCAAGGATCATTCTCCCTCATCATAGGTCTGTTTGGAGTGCCGTTGGTTGCAGATTGAAGATTCAAGTATGGCTAAACCCACTCTTCCTTATCTTTTTGGATGAGGGTTTGTATCTCTTCCCCATATCCCTCTAAATCTATCTAACCATTCTTTTTTATGAGTTTTAGTGTAAATCATCATTATTTTGTGGAATTGAGATCTAGGGCTTCATTTGAGGGGTCGTTCAACAAGAAATTCAAGGTAGGTTGGCTACAAGTTCTATCCCTTGTGTTTTATGTTGATTTGTGCATGTAGGGTTTTATTCATGCTATTTTTGATGTGTTCCTAGTTACATAGACATGATGTGATGTATTAGGTGTAAAAACAACTAAATGAAACCCTAATTATCATTGTGGGGTGCATAAAGAACAACATGACATATTTTGGGGCCCTACATGGGGTGTGATGATATTCTATAGACATAATGTTTATATAATTAAATATAAGGTTGTGTGATAACATAGAGCTTCTGATGAATATGTTGACATGCTGGATGGATGTGTAATTTGGGTTTAGTAAAACACTTTGGTTGGGAATTGGCCTTAAGAAGTTGTTTGGCTGGCATGAAAAAGTGGTAAATATATTAATGATAAAATGATAGGGGATTAGCTTTATACCTGAATATTATTATTGAAATAGGCATGAAAATGGAAATTAAGCTAAAGGGGTTATTTAATATGAATATTTAATTTTTTAATGTATTGGGTCACAATGTGAATTTATTGTATAATGATATTGTTTTGATTTTTAAAATTATATTGGACATGTTTTTGTGAGATAGTTAAATGTGGTGAATGATAAATGAGCATGTGCACATGTCTTGGTTGTGTGGGTATTGACATGGGGTTCTTTTCCCATAATTTTATTTGGACCTAGGTTCTAACTCCACCATAAAATGCATGGGTTAGGGAAGGGGTTATAGTTTTATTCTTCTAACAATTTCATTCCACCTAGACTGTGGCATTGAGGTGAGGATTATAAGATTGTTATGATATGATGCCAAGTGAGATATGTCTTGACTTATATTTCATATTCATGAGAATGTTTTACATTCCCAATCCATTAAAAATACAAAAATGATTGATTAGATCATAAATTATGTATGTGGTGAACCGGTGTCAATGGTAGTGCAATTAAAGAGGAACTTAGTCTAGATTTACCTACTGAAAATTTACATTTTTTCCATTTTTATCATTTTCATTCACTATCTACCTTACTGGATATTTGGTAGACACTAATAGTGGTGGTTTAATGATTTATACTCACACCTTGCTCGAGCCACAATTGGTTACCTGATCAGATTTCATGCTTGCAAGTCAAGACAAGGGAAAGGCCCATATGATTGGGAAGTTCAGTAGACATGGTAAATATTGGGTGAGTTCCCATATTTGGGCTCTAGGATATTTGGGGTATTTTTCTATTAGTCTTTTTTTTGGGTCTTTTCACATGGAACTATGGCACGACATGATATATTTGCTATTTCTTATAATTGTACTTTGTTTTGTGGATTGGTTATTTATTCATGTTATTGATTTTTGCCTATGTTTCCGTTATTTAAATTTTTATCTATTATGGATTACACTAGAAATGATGGAATAGTTTCCCCACATGACTTATTTGACCATCACTACTAGTCAGAATCATTTGGTGTGCATGGAGAAATAGTTGAGGCCATGTAGTGTCCCGGATCGAGGAACTAGAATAGTGGCTCTAGGGTCAAGGACAATACAATGTTGTATCAGAGGAGTTAATTTTTCTTTCTTATTATTTTTGGATGGTAAACAAGAGGTTTTAAATGTGTTACACCTTTGTAATGTGCCAGTGCATGGGATTAGCTAACCCATGTATGGGAGGAACCCAAGTCACCCTAGGAGGGGAATGTTGTTCTTGTTGTTTGTTGTTATATTTGATGATATTTCACAATTGGGTAATGCAATTGATGTGTGGTTTGATGGTTTTGTTATATTTATCTCATTGTTGGAAAGGTATGAGGTTTTGATTTCATGCATTATTCTAGGTACCTATGTTGTAATGTGATATACATCATGATAGACACACACAGAGGATGGGTATGTGGGATATATAGGTTAAGATGAACATGTTTTCGTAAAATTAATGAATGTGTGACTAATGGAATTGTATGATTGGGTAAAAAGGATTAGTAGTAATAAAAAATGGATTTTTGAAGGAATAAAAAGTTGATTGACATGTGGTAAGTGTAAATTAGAATAGGAAAACTATTTTCAATTGGGTAAAAGATGCAGCTTGTGACTATGTGAACTATATACCATGTTATCCAAGGCCTTAGTGAAGATGGACAAGGGTAGTTATCTATTTGTAAGTGGGCTTGTTTGGGTAGTGTATGCATACTAGTTTGGTTATAACACATGATGAGTCTAATAATTCATCATTTTCCATTTGTAAATCTGTTATAGTTCTGTTATAATTATCATCATTGGAATTATATAGAAATTTGACCTTGGATACGTGTGCCGGTTGGGTGTCATGATAATATTGACGAGAGTGCATCACCAGTAGTGGAACAGGATAACGTGGTGATCCAAGAAAATAGGGAAGTGCAGTTATGTGAAAATGTTTCTCATTTTATTTATATGTTGGAATGAGACCCAGGGTGGGTTGAACCATGTATGCTTGATTTGACCAGAGAGTTTCACCTACAACACCCTCTGACCTTTATCGGAGAGGGTGGGATAGAAGTGGATGACATCTAGATATAGTCCATCCAAACTATTATTGACCATCTCTAGAATCTTATCAAGAAGCGAGTCATGTTTGTGGCATATATGATAAGAGGTAAAGAAAAATGATGGTGGGACATTAAATTCCAAATAGAGATAGTTGGGTGAATGATGTGGAAGGGTTTTTTTGGATAATTTTCTTGAGAACATCTACCCAGAAACCATGAGGTCTAAGAATGTTATAGATTTTATGAGGTTGACTTAATAGAAAATGTATGTGATGAACTATTATAGTCATTTCATTAATTTAAGCTCTTCATTCTGATGTTGATGGGAGATTAATAATATGTGGTGAAACACTTCCAAGACAGACGAAGACATAAGATCAGGTCTCAGGTATATATCTTTCATCTGAAAATGTTTCTTGAAGTGGTGGATCAATCCCAAATTGGTTCTTACCTATTGCGGATAACATTCACATCTCTATATTGAAGCACTTATGTCCTACTCACTGAGTGGGATACTTGAGCGGGACACATTGGGCCACTATAAACAATTGGGGGAACTCAGAGCCCAGGTGGCATTAATAATGTGTGAATATGCGGAGAAATGATATCCAATCTTCCCTTTAGTTGTATACTAGATTCAGTATTTGTATCCTGAGGACTTTATGAGGTTACCACCTAAGAGAGATCTTCAGTTCATGATTGAACTATTTCCAGGAGTCGAGCCAGTCTCCATTCCACCTTACTGTATTTCACCAGAAGAGCTCCAAGACCAAGAGGATCAATTATAGGAATTTGAGTTCAAGTGGTTTATACATACTAGTAAATCACTTTGGGGTATAATGTGATTTTTGATAAAAAGAAATACTGATCACTGAGGCTATATGTCGATTATAGAAAGATGAACTAGATGAAAGTTAAGAACTGATACCCTCTTTATAGAATCAGTGACTTGTTTGATCAGCTTAGTGTTTCCTCCATGATTTCTATGATCGATCTGAGATTAAGGTACCCTAAGTAGAGGGTGAGACCATCTGACATACCCTAGAAAGATTTCTAAAGTAGGTAGAGATTGTATAAACTTATGGTAATACCGTTTAGTCTAACTGATTCATAAACTATGATCATGGACTTGATGAACAAGATATTTCATCCATATATAAAACAATTTTTAGTTTCCATAGTTGATGACATCTTTGTGTATTCCAAAACTCTTTATGTTCATACGAAATATCTTCACATAGTCTTGAGTACACTAAGAGAAAATATTTTTTATTCCATACAATCAAGATGATAGTTTTGGATTAACGAGGTGCGCTTTTTGGGACACATCATATCTAAGTCAGGTGTATCAGTGGATCCAGAAAAGGTGAAGGCAGTGGTGTCTTGGGAGAAGCCCAATAATGTATCTGATATTTGGATTTTTCTTGGTTTGTCCAGTAATTACCAAAGGATTATAATATATTTTTCCCCTTTGGTATCACCAATCATAGGCCTACCCATGAATGGGGTTAAATTTCATTGGTAAGAGGATTTTGATAATGCTTTTCAGAAGCTGATAAAGTGGATGACTACCACACCAATTTTGATCATACCCGAACCTGGTAAGAGGTACACCATGTTCTTTATTGCTTCTAGTGTTGGACAATGGGTAGCATTGATTCATCATGATTAGGTAATAGCTTATGTTTCGAGACATTTGAGGCCATATTATAGGAATAATCCTACTCATATTCTTTATCTAGCTGTTGTGGTTCATTCATTTAAGTGTTATAGGTAGTCCTTATTGAGAGAACATTTCACAGTCCTCATGAACAATAAATTTTTTGAATATATATTCCCCAACAATATTTGAATCTCCAAATGTGACGGTTGGTTGAGTCCCTGTTGTCTTTTGATTTTGAGTTGATGTATAAACCAGAGAAAGGGAATAAAGTTATCGATTCTCTCAGAAATAATTCTCAGAATCAGGTTGTTCAGGAATCCTGTTTAGAGTTGGAGATGATGGCCTTGTTTCAGAGATGCATTTTGAGGTACATGAGGGCGCATGATGATGAACCTTGCATCGATGGTATTGGATTATGTTCTTTTGAGTGGAGTTAATGAGAGTCAACAAGTAGATTTAGAGTGTTTTGTTTTGAAGGAAATCCATAAAGGTAGGGATTCACCTTCTGGTTAGACTTTCGGTGTTGATGGAGGGGCTTATGTTTATGGTCGTTTTGTGTTTTCTATAGATATACGAGAAGATTTGATGCATGAGTTCCACATTTCAAAGTCGGTAGTTAATCTAGTAATGACTAAGATGTATCATGATCTTCGTAGGCAGTTTTGGTTGCTGAGAATGAAGATATAAGTTACATGTTTTGTGGCATGATGCCTTACCTGTCAGAAGGAGAAGGGTGAAGATCAGTTTCTAGGTGGGTTGTTGCAGTCACTTACTATTCAAGAGTGGATGTGAAAAAACGTCATAATGGGCTTCATGGTGGGTCTTCTGAGTATTCCTCGAATGAATAATGCAATCTTTGTTGAGGTAGACCAGCTGACAAAGGTTCCACATTTTTACCCAATATCGGAGACCTATAAAGTCGACCAGTTGGGGGAATTTGTATGTTTTATAAATAGTATAGTTGAAATGTTTACTGAGAACCATTTTTTGGATTATGATCGATGTTTCACATCTCTTTTCTGGAAGGTAATATAGAAGTCACCTAGTACCTAGTTGTTTCTGGGTACGGTTTACCACCGACAGACTAATGGGCAGTCAAAGCATCGAATTCAGGTATTAGAAGACATGTTGAGAGATTGTGTTCTGAATTTCAGTGAATCATGGGAAAATAACTAGTCACTTTTTGAGTTTTATTATAATATAATTGTTCTTGCTATAGTTAATATAACACCTTTTTAGGCCTGTTAGGGAGGCCGTCTAGATCAATATTGTCTGGGATTGTGGCTGGAGATTCTGAACTGTTTGGGCTGAGTCATGTGTAGGATACATCAAAGAAGGTTCGATTGATTACAAAGCATATAGAGAAGGTGTATAGTGAGAATGTTTATTATTCTGATCAACATGTTTGACATCTTGAGTTCATGGTGGGTGATAATGTGTTTCTTTAGGTGTTGTCAAGGTCAGGTCACCGTCGAATTCAGAAGCAGGGCATGTTGGCACCTAGGTATGGGGGTCATTTGAGATTGTGGAGAGGGTAAGACCCATGGAATAATGATTGTATCTTCCATATTTTTATTTTGTGATTCAAGAGGTTTTTCTTGTTTCACAACTTCAACAGTATCACCCCGATCTGTATCATGAGATAAATGTTAAAGATGTTGATCTTGAGGCCGATACGTCCTTTGAGGAGCACCCATATCATATTATGGATCATAGTTAGAAAGTTTAGCATAGTATAGTTGTGCCCATGGTTTATGTTCCACGGTAGCATGGAAATACTCTAAAGGAATCATGGGAGTAGGAGTCTTATATGCAAGCCTAGTGGCCCGATCTCTCGGATTTGGAACCCGGTGATGATCGGAATGAGCGGCTATGGAAAAGCCATTATAAGGTGGGGGTGGTTGTAAGATCCCTAATTTCTCTATAAGGGATGTATTGATAACTTTTAAGTTTCATTCCCCTTTTAAGGTTAGTTAAATTTTTTCCCATGTCTTTATGAAGGATCATGTTCTAGGTGTCTGGAAAATGAAAAAGGGGGAAATGGGGTTTTTTGGTAAAACTGCACTGTTTGCGTATGGCCTTGAAACCTGGGATGGGAGACCATGTAGGAAGTGGCCAACTGCACATATTGCACATGGTTAGTCCTCATTCTGTCAACAAACCATGTAAACCATAATGAATAAGGATTTCCCGAATGTTTCTTTTCCTTAGTTTGCGCACGGTTTCAAAAACTGTGCGGGTAAACCATGCAGCCTGTAAACTTCTAAAAAAATGCTATTACAAGGAAATAAACGAAACATTTTATTTTAATCCTTTAATCCTCCTCCATCCCTAGTAACGAACCAAAATCTAAAAGAGATTTTAAGGATCTATTTCCGTCATATTATTGTTGCATGGAGTGTCGTTTGTTGCATATTGAAGATCTGGGTAAAGTTAATCCCACTATTGATTCCCTTACTGGTTTATAGTTTGTATCACTTCTCCATGTCTATTTGAAGTACTCAAACAATTATTTTTTGATGAGGTTTAGGATAAAGCTTCAAGGTTTGGATGGATTGATATCTAATCCCTTTTTTGAGATGGTGTTCGCCAACTGATTCAATGTATGTGGTCAATAAGTTATATCCCTTGGCTTTTTTGTAGATTTGTTCATGCAGTGTTTTATTCTTGCTCTCTTTAGATGTGTTCTTGGTTACATTGAAATTTTTTGATGTATTGGGTGTCTAAATAACCTTATGAAACACTCATAATCCCTGTGGGATACATGGAAGATGATATGATCTATTTTGGTGCCACCCATGGTGTGTACCGATATTCCCCAAACATAGATTTTAGCTATGTCACTGTTAGGATGTTGTGAGGGAACATAGATCCCAAGATGAATATATTGATATGTTTGATGGATGTTTAATTTGGATTTAGTAAAACTCTTATTTTGGGTATTGTCCTTAAGAGGGTGTTTCGTTGGCATGAAAAAAGGGTAAATGGATTAATGGGAAAATGCATGGGGAATAGCTTTATTGATTAATATTATTAGTTTTATAGGCATGGAAAATGGGAATGGGGCTAAAGGGGTTATGTATTGTGAATATTTAATATGATAATGGATTGAAATTAAATGTTAATTTCCCATATAATTATATTGATGTGATTTGTTAAAAGATATTGGTTATGTTGTTGTTAGGTGGTTAAATGTGTTGAATGATAAATGAGCATGTGCATAAGAAATAGTTGTGTGTGGTATTGAATTGAGGTTATACGGCCATGGGTTGACTTGGAACTTGGTTCTAGAAAAACCTCAAAATGAATGGGTTTAGGAAGGGGATGGAGTTATATTCTTCTAACAGTTTCATTCCACCAAGCCTGAGGCTTCGAGTTGGGGATTATGAAATTGTTATGATTTGATGCCTATTGTGGTATGGCATTAATTATTTACCATATTCTTGAGAATGTTGAACATGCCTAACACATTTTACACAATAAAATGATATATTAAATCATAAATTGTCTAAGTTGTGAACTTTTCTCAATGGTTGTGAAATTAAAGAGGAACATATAAAAGATTTTCTTATCGAAAAATTACATTTATTTTTCCATTGTTATCATTTGAATGCACTATCTACCTCTTTGGATAATTTTTAGACACCATTGGTTGTGGCCTACTGAGTAATACTCACACCCTATTTGGGATTCCATTGGGTAACTGATCGATTTCATGCTTGCAATTTAAGACAAGTGAAAGGGCATTATTCTAGGGAGTTGAGTGAACATGGGACATGTTGGGTGAGGATCCATATTTGGTGTCCCAACCATTTTATGGGATTTTTGTTTTTTATTAATTTGGGGTTTTTTCCACATGGAACTAAAGTAAAACCTAACATATTTTTCATTGCTTTTAGTTGTACCCAGTTCTAGGGACTGGAAATTTATGAATTTTATTTATTGTTACATATTGTTTCTATTATTTGAATTATTAATTGTTATGGATTACTCTAGAATGAGGGTATTGTTTCCCCATGTGAAATCTTGTACCCTCGTAACTAATCATCAATCTCTAGCATACGGGGAGACACGCTTGAGGTCTTATAGTGACCCGGCTTGGGGAACTAGATTACTATATCCCGAGTTAGGGATTTTACAACGTGGTATTAGAAGAGTTATTTAATCATTCATACTATTTTGGGATAGTAGATAGGATGTTAGGAATGTGTCAGGTCTAGGTAATTAAAATGTTCTTGGGATTAGATAACCCATGTACGAGGGAAAACCTAGGTTACCCCACGAGAAGATTATTGTTTTTGTTTTCTATTCTTATATTTGATGATATAACACCATTAGGCGAAGCACTTGTTGTGTGATTTGATGGTATTGTGATATTTTACTCAACGTTGGAAATTTACGGGGTTATTAATTCATGAATCATTACAGGAACTTATGTAGGAAAGTTGCATGCATCATGATAGGCATACACGCAGGATGGGTGTGTAGGATATGGAGGTTAGGATGCACATGATTTCTTAAAAGTAATGAAATTGTACCAAAAGGGATGGAATGAATGGGTAAAAGGGTAAGTATTAATTATAAAATGGATCTTATAAAAGAATAAAAATGGATTTACATGAGGTATGAGTAAATTTGAATAAGAAAATTGTTTTTAATTTGGTTAAATATGAGGCTTGTGACTATGTGAACTAGATACCATGTTAGCCATGGCCTTAGGGGAGGTGGCCAAGGGTAGTGATCTGGTTGTGAGTGGTCTTGTGTGGGTAGTGTATGTGAACTAATTTGGTAATGGATAATGATGTGTCTACCTATGGGTTCTTTTAATTTTGTAAAAGTGTTATATTTGAATTCTAAATCTCATGTTTTTTATTATAGAGAAATGCTGCCATGAAGACGTGCAATAGTTGGCCGACATGGGTATGTTTCTAAGAATGATCCTCCAATAGTGGAACAGGATTACTTTGTGATCCAAGAAAATAGGGAATATTAGTTTCATGAGAATTATTGATGTTTTATATAGATGCTAGAACAAGACCCGGGACAGGTATCAATGAGTATGTTTGAGCTCACCAGAGAGTTTCATCTGCAACACCCTCTAACTTTACCAGGGAGGGTGGGACAGAAGCAGTATAGTTCTGGATAGAGTCCATCCAAACTATTATTTTCCTTCTTTATAATCATATTAATAATAGAGTCATGTCGGTGGCCTATATGCTAAGAGGTCAAGAAAAAAGCATGTGGGATGTTATAGCCCAAACATAGCAAGCTGAGGGAACGATGTTGTTAGATTTTTAGAAGACATTTAATGAGCACTTTTACCAAGAATCCTTGACTGGGGATAAGGCTATAGATTTTATGTGGTTGACTTAGGGGAAAATCTTGGTGATGGACTATGATATTTGTTTCACGGATTTTAGGTGCTTATTCTTACGTCGATGGGAGATGAGGCAGTTGTGGAAAAACGCTTCCAGAATGGACCAAGACACAAGATCAGATCTCATGTGAATATATTTCATCTGAAATTATTTGATGAAGTGGTAGATCTATCCCAAACCGATGGTTACCAATGTCGGTTAATGTTCACATCTATTAATGGAAGAAATTATGTCTTTCGTGGTGAGTGGGATACTCGACTGGGCCACACATGGATGCAACTCCAGCAGTTGGGGGAACTCACAGCTCATGTGGCATGCCATATGTTAGATTATGGGGAGAAAGGATAGCTAGTCTCCCCTCTTATTGTTGACTTGAAAACTTCTCAGGGTTACAACCTAATATAGATATTGAGTTCACGATTAAATTGTTTCTAGGAGAAGAGGAGTTTGAATTCCACCTTACCGAATGGCGCCAGCAGAGCTCTGAGAACTGAAGGATATGTAAGATAAATTAGTGTGTAAGGGTTTATATGTCCTAGTACATCACCTTGGGGATCTCTGGTTTTGTTTTCTAGGAAGGATGAAATATCACTAAGGCTATGTGGCAATTATAGGAAGCTAGACCAGATGACAATTATGAACTGATACCCTATTCCTAGAATTGATTACTAGTTTGATCAGCTTCGAGGTGCCTTGTTGCTTTCTAAGTTCAATTTGAGATTAGGGTACCATCATTTGAGGTTGAGGTCTTCTGATATACCCATGAAATCATTCCAAAGTATTTATAGATTGTATAAATTTTTGGTGATGTCATTTTCTCTAACCAATGCACCGACTATGATCATGGCCTGGATGAACCAGATATTTCATTCGTTTCATGATCAGTTTGTAGTTGTATTTGTTGATGACAACTTGGTGTACTCCAGAACTCATAACGATCATTCCAAAAATTGTGAATTCACATTATGTACACTAAGAAATCATAGGTTTTATTCCATGCCATCCAATTTTCAGTTTGGAATTTACAACTTCCACTTTTTGGGACAAATCATATCTAAGTTAGGTGTATCGGTGGATCCAGAAAAGGTGCAGGCAGTGGTGTCATGGGAGATTCCCAAGAAAATAACTGATAATCGGTGTTTTCTTGGTTTGATCAATTATAAAAAAACGTTTTTGAGATTTATGTTTTTTTGAAGCACCACTCATAGGCCTAACAAAGAAGGTGGTTAAATTTGATTGGTTTTAGGCTTGTTAGAATGGTATTTAAGAGTCTAAGAAGTGGTTGACTACCACAACAATTTTATACTACCTGAACTAGTTATGTTGTACATCTTGTTCTATGATGCATCTAGTTTAGGAAATTGTAAAGTGTTCATTTATGATGATTAGGTTATAGATTATATGTTGAGATAGTTGAGACCACATGAGAGGAATTATCATATACATGACCTTGAGATATCAGATGTGGATCATTCCTTGAACTGTTGGAGGAACTACTTGTCAGGAGAAGCTTTAATGGTGTTCTCAAACCATAAAAGTCGTGATATATCTTATCCTATTGGGATTTAAATATCTGATAGCAATTATGTGTTTAGTACCTAATGTCTTTTGATTTCGAGTTGATGTACACACTAGGTAAAAATAATATTGTTAGTGATACTCTGAGTTTAAAGACTCAGAATTCGGTAGTTCATGAATAAAGTTCAGAGTGGGTGATTATAGCCATGTTTCTATAGAGTCATTTGAAGGTACATGATGGTATAGGGTGATGACCCATTCATTTATAACTATTTATTCCTCAAATTTTATTTGAGTTAAAGATATTCAACTGGTAGATCTAGAGTGTTTGGGTGTGAAAGTTAGTCTTAATGGTTGGGAGTGACCTTATAGTTTTACTTTCGTGGATGATGGAGTTTCTTATGTTCATGGTAGTGTTGTGTTGGCATCATATGTATAGGAAGAATTGATTCATGAGTTCCATGTGTCAGCATGGGCAGTGCTTCCGGGTTTGAAAAAGATATATCATGATCTTCATAGGCAGTTTTGGTGGCCAGGAATGAAGATGGAAGTTGGGTGTTTAGAGTCACAATTTATTACTTATCAACAGGAAAATGTTAAACATCATCATATAAGTGGATTGTTAAAGTCATTGCCTATTCTATTGTGGAAGTGTAATGAAATCACAGTGTAATATGTAGCGGGTCTTCTGAGGACACCTCAGAAGAATGATGCAATTTTGGTTGTGGTCGATCAGATAACAAATGTGGTTGATTTCATTGCATTTTTTGAGACATATATAGACGGCCAGTTGGGGGAATTGTATATTTGAAAAATAATACAGTTGAATGGTGTACCAAGAACCATAGTTTTTTACCATGATCTATGTTTCACTTTATGCTTCTAAAAGGGACTACAGAAGGAAATTAAAACCCATATGTTTTTTAGTACAATATACCACTGACAGAAAAATGGGAAGACGAGGAATAAAATTCATGTATTAGAAGACATGTTGAGAGCATGCATTCTCGATTTAAGGGGATCGTGGGAAAATCACTTTTCACTTGTTGAGTTTCTAATGACAACATCTTTCAGGAAACAATTCTTATGGAACCATTTAAAGAAGTTTATGTGAGGTCATGTAGATCACTGTTGTGTTGGTAAGTGGCCAGAGTGTCTGATCTGTTAGGACCGAATCTTGTTCTGGAGATGTCAGAAAAGGGTTGTTTGATTCAAAAGTGTATGGCAATGGTGTAGAGTATAAAATATTATTTTTCTGATCGGTGTTGTAGACCTATTGAGTTCATGGTTTGGGATAGTGTGTTTCTTCCGATGTCGCTAATGTTGGTTCACCGTCAAATTCATAAGTAGGGTAAGATGGCCCCTAGGTATGTGGGTCCATTTGAGATTGTGTAGAGGGTCAGACCTATGGAATATACATTGGATCTTCCATAGAGGTATAGTGTCATGCATGAATTTTTTTGTGATTCACAACTACGACAGTATCACCTTGATCTGTATCATCTTCTAAATACTGATGATGTCGATGTTGAGAGTAATGTGTCCTAGGAAGAGCACTCGGTTTGTATTGTAGATAATAGTGATAATGTTTTACACGGTAAGGTTGCACCATGGGTTCGTGTTCAATTAATGAATGGTAACATTCAGGAGGAATCATGAGAGTGGGAGTCTGATATGTCTGTTTAGTGGCCTGAACTCTTTAATTTGGAACCTGATGATGCATGAAAAGAGATTCTTGAGGATGAGCATTTATAAGGTGGTGATGTTGTAAGATAAAGGATTTTTATGTCAGCTATGATTTTCTCACATTTCAGATTTCCTCTTTTTATGGTTAATTAAAAATTTTCCCTAGTCTATAAGAATTATTGGGGGGGGTTTTAGGGGTTCGGGAAACAAAAAAAGTGGAAAGGGGGTTTTTATGGGAAAACCTCATTGTATAAGAATGGCCAGACAAACTGTTTGAGGGGAGACTATGCGGGCAGTGGAAATCCACACATCTTGCACATGTTTATTTTAGACAATGTTGAAAACCATGGTAAATCATGCAAAAGAAGAATTTTCATATATTATCCTCTACATGGTTTGGGCTCAGTTTGGTAAAACGTGTGGGTAAACCGTGAATCTTGGAAACTTCAAAAAAATTACAAAAATTACATTACGGGGAAACACTTGTGATTTTCTTCTTTTCTTCCTCCTCCATCCCTAGTGATACCCCAAAATATACAAGTGTTTCAAAGGATCAATCTCTCTCATCTTTGGTCCATTTGGAGTATTGTTGGTTGGAGATTGAAGATCCGGGTAGGGATAATCCCACTCTTGCTTCACTTTCTGGTTTAGGGTTTGTATCTCTTACATATATCCATCTGAATCTCTAAAACCATTATTTTTTGTGAGGTTTATTGTAAATATTAAATTGTTAGATGAATCCATATCTATGGATTCGTTTGAGATGGTGTTCTCCAATGGATTCAAGGTAGGTGGTCTAAAAGTTATATCACTTGGGTTTTATGTATATTTGTGCATGTAGTGTTATATCCGTGCCCTATTTTGTTGATTTGTTGGTTATTTTGACATGATGTGATGTATTGGGTTTCTAAACAACCTAATGAAACCCAAATGATCCCCATGGGATTTATGGAGGATGATGCGACCTATTTTGGGGCCACCCATAGGGTGTGCAGATATTCCCTGAACATAGAGTTTAGCTAAGTAAAAGTAAGGTCATTATGCGAGAACATAGATCCCATGATGAATTTTTGATATGATTGAAGGATGTGTAATTCTGGTTTAGTAATACACATAGGTTGGGTATTGTCCTAAGAGGTTGATTGTGAGGCATGACATAGGGGTAAATGGATTAATGGGAAAATTCTAGGGGATTAGCTCTATACTTGAATATACTTAGTTAAATAGGCATGTAAAATGGGAATGGGGCTAAATGGGTGATGTAATATGAATATTGATTATGTTAATGGATTGATGCATAAGGTTACATTCCCATTTAATGATATTGTCTTGAAGGGGTAAATGATATTGGTTATGTTGTTGTGAGATGGTAAAAAGTGGTTAATGATAAATGATCATGTGCACATGGATTGGTTGTGTGGGGTACTTACTAGAGGTTCTACTCCCACTAGTTGAGTTGGACCAGGGTTCTAACTGCACCCCTAAATGGACGGGTTAGGGAAGGGTATAGAGTTCTATTACCTTAACGGTTGCATTCCACCGAGACTAGGACTTTGTGGTGAGGATTATGATATTGATATGATGTGTTGCCTTATGAGACATGGCTTGAAATATTTCTTATATGGATGATAATTTGGAACATGCCTAATACATTGAACACACAAAAAGGGTAGATTAAATCATAAATTTCCTATGTAGTCAACTAGTCTCAATGGTAGTGCAATTTAAGAGGAACATTGTCTAGATTTTACTATTGAATAGTTAATTTTATTTTTCCATTTTTATCA
Organism: Viscum album; assembly: GCA_963277665.1. Taxonomy (NCBI): domain Eukaryota; kingdom Viridiplantae; phylum Streptophyta; class Magnoliopsida; order Santalales; family Viscaceae; genus Viscum; species Viscum album. The sequence goes on along the minus strand of OY728137.1, from coordinate 1,873,665,239 downwards.
TTTTCATACACTATCTACCATGATGGATATTTTTTAGACACCGTTGGAGGTGGCCTACTGATTTATACTCACACCCTGCTCAGGCCGCCATTGGGTACCTGAGCAGATTTAATGCATGTAGGTCAGGAAAAGGGCAAGGGCCCTATACTAGGGAGTTGAGTGGACATGGGATATGTTAGGGGCGGTTCTAGATTTGGATTTTGGACCAATTTTGGGGTTCATGCCATTTGTCTTCTTTTGGGGGTTTTGTTCAATTGACACAGAAGCATGACATGACATATTTATTATTGCTTGTGGTTGTACCTAGATGTGGGGATTGTTTATTTATGTATGTTGTTAATTTTTACCTATTGATTCAATTATTTAAATTATTATCTATTGTGGCTTACATTGGTAAGACATCATAGTCTCCCCACACAACTTATTGGACCCTCACTGCTAGTAGGCAACCTCAGGTGTACGGGGATATGCGCTTGAGATCATGTTGCGACCTGGCTTGGGGAACTGGACTAGTGGCTCCTAGGTCAGGGACGTTAAACCTAGTATCCTAAAAATATTATTACTTATTTAGTAATAATTAACAATTTAATACGATCCAAGTATTTTAATGTTTAGTGTAAATGGTGGATTATGTACATAAAACTGATCAAATATAACCAAAATGTGAACAACATTTATTTTAACTTCATAATGAGATTCTAAATAAAACATATATCCTATATTCTCATAAAATAACCTATGGAATATATGAAAAAACTGTATGTGATAAAAATCCAAGTGAGGTTATACACATAGAAATAAAGAAAATACATGGGGTAGATGGCATAATATAATGACACAAAAATAAAATTATCATCAATAAACATAAGGAATCATAATAAATAGAGTATGGAGACATGTAGTAACATAATTATCATATTTTTAATGAAATATATAATATGACATAGGAATTAGTAGAGGATAACATCTAAGACCATTGAACATGGAGGACAAAGTCCTATAAGGGATTCAAGTTGTCTCATTATCCTAAAATAACATATCTTGAGATTAAATAATACCCAATGAATTAGTGTGTTATATATTTTCACCCATAATAACATTTCCATATATATGTGTTCTATATAATTAATCAATCATAAGAGATACCAATGGAATGAATTGGGTATCATCATCATGTCAAAAATCATAAAAAAGAGAATATCATAATGGTTTCCATGAAAAAATTGATTTAAATCAAACATGGAAATTCATAATGAAATTTAGTGATAGATCCTATTATATGATGTCAATTTGATGTAAAATCATATAAAAATATTTGTTTAAATTAATTATAATTAAACCATTATTGTGATTTTTAAAGAAGATACTATTGAAAATTTAATAGATAAGTAATATTTAACTACTTAAAACCAGAAATGAAACAAGAATGATTTTCATGAGGAAATGACTGATTTATGAAAAAAAAATTATGGATTAAAAAATATTAGGGAGTGAATATAAAAATGGGTAAGAAATTTGTTAGTTACCTTCAATCAGGTTTTCATTTCAAGCATATTTGAGAATGTAACCTTATAAACCCTTAATTCCCCCATTAATTAAAGAAGAATAAGGATATGAAAATATTTTTTGAAAATAAAAAAATATTTCAGGTGTATTATATAATAATAATTAATAATTTCATTTTGATAAATTGAGAGAAATCATAACCTGAATAAAAAACGTGGTTTGGAAAAAATTTCTTACATGTGACTGAATTTTTTTCACATGATCTTAATGTCATGGATAATAAAATATATAAAATTAATTAATTAATTAATAATATTTTGTAAATGTATTTTATTCAGTATATATTTATTAAGTTCATTTATTTCCATTTTATGAGTTATAAGATACAATTTCATCGATTGGTAGTGTTTGTTTCTTTTATTTTCTTGTTCAGTTCAATAATACATCTATATAAAAGATAATGTCAAATTTGAATGACATTTTAGATTTAAAAATACATGTTATTAATGAAAAAACATAATATTAAATTTTATTATATATTATAATGTTTTTATATGTGATAATGATTCACTATATTAACCTATAATTATAACCATTTAGATTATTTTAGTAATTATTTATCATCATAACCTTTTTTCAGTTCATTATTCATTCTGTTGTATAAAAGATAACTACAGAAAATTAATACTGGATATAAAAAACATTTTATATATTTAACAACTATAATAATGCTTCTAGGTCCACCCATGAATGTGGTAATTTAAAATAAAAACTTTTTATCATGGATGGCGATAAATCAACACCTTGCAGACAATATTTTATGTTTCATAATAAAATGAAGACAAGAAAAGAATTGATGGCATATTATAAGTTAAAAAAATATATTTACCATATATATAAGATAATATAGTTATCATTCATTTTTTTTAGATAATGTGAGGAGATTATAATGAAATAAAATAATTTGAATGAATATAATGAATGATAAATAGGATTATATCTCTTGAAATCATCTAATTGAGAACCTCATTAAGGAAACTGTTTTTTAAACATATATTTAAAATAGAACCTTGAGGACATGGGAAAGTGGCATGGGAAGTAAATTGGTTAATAATTAGATAATTATAAATGATCAATATGTGTGAGAATAGTTGGTGGGGTGGTATTTATAGTAAATAAGAGGGGTGTTTTCTCATTATTTTATTTGTTAGATTTTTATTTTTCTTATAAACAATGAATAGTTTTATCATTATAACTAAATACATTAAAATAATTAAAAGGAGTTTAATATTATTGTGATTATATAACAATTAATCAGGGAAGGGTGTACTTATCTTATAATGTAAATATTTAGTTAATTAGTTTAATTCACTATTCACAAAAATAAATTATTTTAGGAAAATATAAAACATTCACCATTAATATTAATGAATGTATAAAAATTCAAAATAAAAAAATGAAAATAAATATTTAATTTTGATAAAATTAATTATCAATTAAAATTATTATTTATGTAGAAAAAGCTAATTTCTAAATTATAAATGATTTTATAACCCATTTGAAAATTATTTATGGTCTCATTAAATTATATTATAATTACAAACAATAAAATATTTACTTTTATTTAAATTTTATAAAGTGAAATTTTATTTTACATATTTATATTAATTATAAAATTGTCAATAATCATTTTTACCTTATATAATAATAGAACATTATTACTAAATTTTTAATTTTTTTTTACTTTTTCCATCATATAATTATATCATATTACAATTTATAAGATTCCTAAATTTTAATGATACATTCATGGGTGAAGTTACTATTCTATTGGCCAGATTATTATTTCTAATAGTCATGTTACTATTCCCTTGGTATATGTTCCTTAACTTATAGAAATAGCTCTTATATCATTAATTCAACATTTTTAATATTTTTATGTGTTTTTTATGTTATTTTATGTGATATATATTATATATCTTAATTATATGAAAGAAATTTCCATTGATATAATTCTTGATTGATAAAATAAAGAATCAAATGAACAGTCTTGTAATGGTACTTTAGAGAAATCATAAAATAATGGAAGAAACATTGGTTGCAATAGATGTTATTAAGAATAAGAACCATAATTTTTTTGTATGAAATATTAATGAGAATTAAATGGTTGATATTTATGAGGCTAGAAATAATAGAACACCTGGTATTAATTTACAGTAAGTAAAAACATAGTTTTAGTAAAACTATTAATAAATTCACATTTTTATAATTCATGGTATAACTTTTTATTATATATAATTAAAATAGATTTTTTTACTTACATTTTCAACTAAATCAGAGAATAAATTTTTTATATTTTCTCATAGAAACTATTTTAATGAAATATAGAATATATACTATCTAAAAATTGAAATATTTAATTAAAAAATGTTTCATCATATATTACATTAACAAAATACTGAGTATAAATTTGAAAGAAATAATGTTATGAATATTTGGAAGAAATAATAGATATTTTTCCCAAATTCAATTATTTTGTTTAAAAGGAACAATGTATAATGATTTTTATTTATAAAACTAATCAGGATTGATAATTTATTTAAATATAATATTTTTATTATATATCTAAATATATGAACATATATTGATATAATGAGGATTAATATGAAATAAATAAAATAATATCCTTTTATTTTTGAAAAATTTATTTATTGAAAACCACTTTCTAAACCAATTTTGTGGGATTATTTTTAAATTTAAATTTTCCCTTTCAATGAGATATATTATTTAAAATTGATTTCATATTTAGAATCATAATTATTATTTTTAGGTTAAAGATACACATAATTTTTATTCACAATTAATTATATAATTAGAAAAAATTAATTACCATTTTTAAGGTTGAAACATGATTTCAGGTAAGGTTAAACGAAAACATAATGGTGTGATTTCAAATTATATTTTAATAAATATTATGTTTCAGTAAATATTTTGATTTTATCCAAAACACCATCAAATATAAGGTAATAAATTAACATTATTTATAGTAATGAATTTATCATTATTATTTTTTGAGGAATTTACAATTCATTTCAAAGAAACTCCTTTCAACACTAGTAAGAGGGATCATTCAATACTAACATATTATTACCTCTCTAGAAATTTATCTCAACCAAACCATGTAAAAATAAATCTCTGATATCCATATCCACATTATAGTGATTATCTGATTCCAAAAATTCCAATCAAAGAATCCATAATAAAATATATAATTTTTGTCCTTCTAATTGATGAAAATTCTCAATCCTCTTATATTTCTTTTAACTTTTTCTACAATATTAAATTCTTTTATAAAAAAAATATCATTACCCTTATATCATATTTATATTGAGATGTTTTTATGATATTATAATTGTATTTATTATTCCCTTTCTCCGTTAAACGATATACAAAGCCCCACTGTAGTGTGAGGAATACTAATGGCTCACAAAATGATGAAATTTTTTCCCATAAGTGGCTCACTTGGATTGTCATAAATATGTAATTAGTAAATATATATCACACATATGAAATGATGCTTATTACATAATACTAATATATCCCCAACATCCTCAACGATTCACCAATTAATGAAATGATATCTTCAGTAGTGCTTATGTATGGCCTACAATCTCCACTAAGTAATGAAAAATATTTTACATGTACAACATTAAAGAGTTATTCTATAAATGTATATAATTATTAAATATTATTTTTATAACATTAATATAATTCATTTTATAATAGAATATTTTCCTATACACAAGATCTAGAACATCCATAATAAACATTAAGGAGAGAACAAGGAATTAATACACTTAACTATAGTGATAAAAATTGATTATTATGTAATGGGTGATAATATATTATAATATGATTATATATGATTTTATAAATTTTGATTTAGATTAAAAATTAATTAATAATATTATTATAACCATTATATTGTATGTTAAATGACATTTAACTCAAGGAATGCATGATGTAATATATTACACATCAATTTTTCCATAGGAATGCATAATTTATTTTTATGAACTTAATTTATTTTATGGGATTTATAAACAACCCATTTCAAATTTAATATAATAAATCCTTAATAATTCAGTGTATTTTATGATTCAATTTGAATTATTTCATTGAATGATGTAACACCCCCAAATTCAAAATGATTTTTTGTTAGTAAAAAACGATATGTGAAATAAAAATTTACTATATATTCACATGTACAAAAACATTTATTACAATGTGTTACAAACAAATCGTTTCTATGAGAGCTTATCTTACACATAATCTCACAAATCGAATCTGGTCGCCATCATTAACAGTACCATTCCCGGCCCATGGCAAGGCCCGAAGAGAATTCCCTATCCCCACAGGCTGGCACATGTGCCCGGGTATCATTTATCTTGGTTTGGGAACGATTTACCCGAATATGTATACATAAAACATCAAAAATACTTCATAAAATGAATCTGAAAAATTCATACGAGAAAGGTTTATACAAAATTCCAAAACTAAATAAATAAGTTCAAATGGAGTACAAAAGGTCCAATGACACAATGAAACAGCAACAAAATAGCCCCATGGACTCCACATGACAAAGGGTCATCACCCCCAAGCCGTCTCCACAACTTCGTCCCAAGGATGGGGACAAACACCCTGAACCGCCATCACCCTTAGCATTTCCTTTACCTGAGTCAAACATAACCAAGTCTACTTACACCCAAGGGGTGTAAGTAGGATGTGATCCTAAACCCAATAAGATACCACCCAATTATTCCAAATATAATGCAATACAATGTCACAAAGTAAGCAGATTTAATATGCAAAGAAAAGCAGTGATAAAATCCAAAAAATGCAACTTTCAATTGATAACAGTTTTCAAGATAAAATTTTCAGATGTTCACTCATTTAAATAGATATGTGATCTACTGTAATGTACTGCAAAAACACCCCAATACAAGGGTAAATACCACAAATCCAATGAGCACCAAAACTGGGGACACCCCTAGGCAACTAGATAGTCTCGGGCCCTATGTACCTTATACCTCGGTGTAAAGTATCCAAGTCTCAATCCTTTCTCGTGAAAGAGCCACTAGTAGGGAACATACCCAAAACCTAGTGGTCACAAAATATCATCCCCATTACTTAGTTAGAGTTATCATTATCCATTTTCTTAGTGAAACGGTGACATAACCCATCTGGTTCACTAGCCGTACTAGTACATATCCGCCCACCTAAGTACCCAGGATTCCCCTTTTTGTTCTCAAACAATTTCAGAAAACAACACACATCCTTTTGAATATAAAACACCACTACTGGTCACAAACAAACAATACAGTTGCTATACATACTTTATACCATTTAAAACACACAATAAAGCATTTTGATTTTCATTAAAACAACCTCTCAAAATATCACATTGTTTTATACCCAAAGATCTTCGAAATATCCCCTTGCACACCATGTGCACACTTTTAAGTCACCAAAAAAAGGTAGTTAAATAACCTTTAATGAAACCAACAATTCAGTTTTTGGGTATCCCCATGTGAACCAAGAAGTTTTATCTTTTAAAAACCCCCATTTTCACACAAACATGGCACTTAAAGCCCATTTGCTTCCCAAACACCATTTAAAAAAACTTTCGCAGCAACAAAGAAAAGAATTAACATTCAAAACATGATTTCCTGTCCTAATAATATTCAATAAAATCAACCAAGTAATTATTGGTCATCCCCAAATGAACCAATAAAATATTTGTATGAAACCGCCCAATTTCACCAAAAATTGGAACTTAAAATTCATTTCCTTTATCAATGAAACTAAAACCAATTTTTGTAGAATCATTCAAATGCAATAAATATGAAAATACCATGAACCCAGATATTTAATTCACAAAAATTTCATGCAAATGGAATCACCTACGAAAAGAGTTAAGAACCGTAAATCCTAGTGTGAAACTTCAACCGCACCACCACCGCACCACAAGGGAGTGACATCAAACCAAAAACCAGAGTATTGGACCACGAAACTCAAAATTAAACACTAGTTACTAAGCCCTAGATTCTGGACACTTGGGGATTCATGAAAAAACGGAGAAAGCTTAAGGAAAAGGAATGATCTTAGAAGGATAGTCACATACTTGAGAAATCTGGACGATTTTTTCAACCTGGAAAGATCTTCCCTAATTCCTGACTGATACAATCTCCAAAGAGGGGAAAACTAATCTTGGGTTGTTTCTAGGTATAGTGGGAGAAGTTGAGAGGTTGAATCACCGAAAAAGGATAAAAAATGAATATTTTATGAATGCATTAAAAAACAATTTTAAAACTGGAAATGGGCTTTTGGGTTGGCCCAATACCTAATTTGATCACCCAAATCTAAGCTGCTAATAAATTTTTAAGGGGCCCAAATTTCTTTAGTGGTTTTAATAGTGAAATTAAGGTCATTTTAGAAGTTTAATTTGGGAAAAAGGTTGAAAAAATAATGAGTTATTAAAGAAACAAATTTTACTTTCAAAACTGGAAATGAGCTCTCGGGTTGGCCCAAATTTTGGAAACCCACCATTTCATTCAAAAATTCATGGAAAACCCCCAAAACAAAGCAAGGATGTAAATTAAATGAACAATACCTTTAAAATATGTCGTGTATGTGACAATTCTCCCCACTATGAAGGACTTTTCCCCCCGGAAATTCAACATGATGCTTGATTTGAAAACAAAAAGCGATACTCTTCTTCGACCCATGACTTTCGCTCTCATGTCTCATGTGTATCATTACCAAGCTTCCATAGAACCTGGACTAATGGAATAGAATTCCATAGATGTATCTTCTCTTCAGAGTCCACTATTTTTACTGACATCTCAACAACAGACTGGTCAGGCTATATCTCCGGTTATTCCCAACTCAACACATGGGATGGATCTGGGTTGTATTTCTTCAACTGAGAGATGTGGAAGACATCATGGATGGACTTCAAATTAGAAGGTAAGTCCAACCTTTATGCCACCTTTCCAATATGCTCGATGATCTCAAAGGTCTCGACATACCACAACATCAGCTTACATTTCTTCCCCAATCACCGATGGCCCAGCCGAGGGGCCACTTTCAAGAATACCCTGTCACCCACAGAAAACTCTAGGTCTCGACGCCTCCAGTCAGCATAAGATTTATGATGACTCTGAGCTGTCAATAAGCACTGCTTGATCAACTTGACCTTCTCAGAAGTATCCTACACAAGGCTCGGCCTCAACAGTGAAGTCTCTCCTACCTCATCCCAACATAGTGGGGACCAACATGGCCGACCATAGAGAACCTCAAAAGGGGCCATTCGAATAGAGGATTAGTAACTGTTATTATAAGAAAACTCAACCAATCCCAAATGGCTATCCCAAGAACCTCCAAAGTCCAAGACACATGCACGAAGCATGTCCTCCAAAATCTGATTCGCCCGCTCTGTCTGACCATTCGTCTGAAGGTGGTATGTCATGCTCGTCATAATCTGAGACCCCAAGGCCTTCTGAAGTCCATACCAAAATCGAGAAGTGAAGCGGTGGTCTCTATCTGAGAAAATTTCTGATGGTACACCATGGAGTCTCACCACTTCTTGAAGATACAAATGGCCCAACTCATCCACTTTATTTGTATATTTTATAGGAATGAAGTGGGCTGATTTGGTCAGATGATAAATCACCACCAAAATGGAATTCATACCCCAAGGTGTATGAGGTAAGCCCACAATGAAGTCCATGGTGACCTCATCACACTTACAGGTAAAAATGGGTAGTGGTTGGAGAAAACCGGAAGGCCTATGGGGCTCTGCTTTCACCTGCTGGAATGTGTAGTATCTCGAAACAATGTTCGCTATGTCCCGTCTCATACCAGGCCACCAAAATTATCGACAGAAATCATAATACATCTTAGTGGCACCCGGATGGACATCCCACTAATACCGGTGGCTATCCTGCATCACCACCTTCCGTAGAGATAACAACACTAATGAACGGCCCTTGAAGCACAAGATTCCCTCAGAAGATAACGACTAATCAGAGGATGTCTCCCCACCCTGAAGAAACTGCTTCGACCATTGACAAAACTCATCAATGGGCTTTTCCCACTGAATCAACTCCAACAGAGAAGAAGTCAACTGGATGCTATCCAAGAATGCCCCTCCACTATGTTCCCTGGTCTCCACATGAATCTGAGAAAAGAGCCCCATCAATGTCCACTCATCACTGGACTTCCTCAAAGCCTGCACTGGAAGCCTTCTGCTCAAGGTGTCTGCCACTACATTACCCTTTCCTGGGGTATAGACAATGTCAATGTCAAACCCATGCAAGTACTCGATCCAGTGATGTTGTCTCAAGTTGAGGTCCTTCTGCAAGAAGATATAAGCCAAGATTTTGTGATCAAAGTAGACCACAAACTTCTCCCCAAAGAGGTAGTGATGTCATTTCATCAAACCATGCATCACCGCTTCCAACTCCATGTCATGGGTCTGGTAGTTATTTTAGTGTGGTCAAAGTTGACGAGATCCATACATGACCACGTGATCATCCTGAATAAGCACTCACCCAAGACCCATACCTGAAGCATCACAATAGACCACATATCTATTTCCATCCTCTGTAAAAATCAGCACGGGGGGGCGGTAGTCAACCACCTCTTTAGCTCCTCGAAATATGCCTGGAATTCTGGACCCCATACAAACTTCACCCCTTTCTGAGTGAGGGCAGTCATCGATGAAGCAAGCTGAGAGAAAACCCGAACGAATCGCCTGTAATAACTAGCCAAGCCAAGAAAACTCCTAATATCGAACACATTCTTCGGTTGCTCCCATGACATGACCGCACTAATTTTCTCAGGTTCCACTGAAACTTTGTGCTCTGAGATCACATGCCCCAGAAATCTCACCTCCATGATCCAGAATGTGCACTTAAACAACTTTTCATAGAGGCGGTGATCCCATAATGTACGCAAAATGATCCTCAAGTGATGCTCGTGTTCCTCCTCAGAGCTAGAGTATACTATAATTTCATCCACGAACACCACAACAAAGGAATCAAGATATTGATGAAAATCCCTATTCATGAGTGCCTTAAAGACCGCTAGAGCATTGGTCAATCCAAAGGAAATGACAAAATACTCAAATTGGACGTACCTACTTCAAAAGTTTGTCTTTGGGATATCTGTCTCTTTCACCTGAAGTTGATGATACCCCGAACGCAGGTCTATATTTGAGAAACACTTTTCCCCATTAAACTGATTGAACAAATAATCTATTCTGTGAAAAGGGTATTTATTCATAATTGTTACCTTATTCAGCTTCTGGTAGTCAATGTACAACCGGAGGGATCCATCAACCTTTTTCATGAACAACACAGGAGCTACCCAAGGAGAGACACTCGGCCGATTGAATCCTTTGTATTCTAAGTCATCCAGCAGTATCTTTAATTGCCTCATCTCGGTGGGGGCCATGTGATAAGAGAGAAGAGATATCAGTTGTGTTCCTGGTGCCAGATCAATCGAAAATTCCACATACCGCTCTAGGGGAAAACCTGAAAAATCATCTGGGAATACCTATGGAAACTCATTCACTACATGAGGTAGTGAACCTTTGGGGGAAATACCATCCTCTAGCATGAGAAAAGATAATTATAAGATAAAATTTCACAACTCTGGGAGTGGAGACCCTACGCGACCTGACCGAGGATCCCATTCTCCATGAAAAACCTGACGACTCCCATCAGGTGTCGTGACACTGACATGCCGTCTGTAGCAATTGATGTGTGCCTGGAAGTGTACTATCCAATCCATCCTGAGTATGAAATAAAAAAGGTCCATATCTAATACCAAGAGGTCCCACTTCATCTCAAACCCTGACACAGAAAGCGCACACGACGGGCACCTGAGACCCTGCTCCTTCTTCTTTCCCAGCGGTGTCACCAACTCCATCGTGAAAGACATCAAATAAGTTGGAGAAATAATCATGTCCACAAAACGGGAAGAAATGAATGAAACAGAAGAACCAGTATCAAATAGAGCAGTAGCTATAGAAGATGAGATCAAAACGGCACCTCAAACTATCGACGGTCCCGCCTCTGTTCCTGCTTGTGCCTGATCCACCGCATAGAGATGTCTGGTCTCTGCCTATAGATGACCGTTATCCTGTGGCTATGCCCTAAACTTGATCTTCCTAGAAGATGAACCAGCCCTACCACCACAGCTGCCAAATTGAGATCCCCCAGTCCTTGATGGCTCAGACTGTGCTGGCACTCCTCTTGAAGCAACTGACCCATCCCCACTCGGAAGTGGACATGCCACACCACAGAAATGCTGAAAATGACCCATACCTCCACACTGGTAAAAAGGATTCATAATAAGTGGACATGCTGGTCAGATGTGATCGGGCTTCCCACATTGGTGGCACACGATTGATCTCACATTAGAAGTCGTAGAAGAAAACTGCCTGGAAGAGTGGCCTGAACTGCCACCTCCTTTCTTCACAAGATCATCCCGCTTCATTTTCTTCTCTGAGGAGCTGCCACTTCCCACTTATGATACAGAACAATAGAAACCAGCCCTACCTTTCTTATCAATCTCCACTATGCATGCCCAATCAATGACCTCAGCATAGGTCCTCAGCTTAAACAAGAACACCTGGGAGTATATCTCTGGTCGTAAGCCTTTCTCAAACCTCTAGGCCTTCACTTACTAATTAGAGATAATTTATGGAGCATAACAAACCAACTCAGTGAAATAGTTGGAATACTCCATCACAGATAGATTCCCCTGAACAAGTTCCATGAACTCTCTATACCTTTCATAAGCCAGCACCTCATGGTAGTACTGTTCATTCAAGACAGCCTTGAAATCTAACCAGCGCATCTGGTCATTCTTTCCAGACTAAAGCACTAACTCCCACCACTTACGTTTGATACCATCCAATAGAAATGAGGCACACTTCATCTTGAGCTCCTCAGATATTTCCCGGAACTCAATCATACGCTTGATCTTCTCGAGCCATTCTTCTGCTTCCTGGGGTTTTGAGCTACCTCGGATGGTAGGAGGCTTGTTTTTCAGAAACTCCTGTGTATTATCTTTTCCAAGACCTATCTCTTCTGCCCTAATAGGAATATGAGTAGGAGCTGGTCCCTTCCCCAAATCTTGGATAGCCCGAACCACAGCCTCCATGATCCTCTGATCAATTGGTGTGGGAGAACTCTCTCCACTTCCTCCTGTGGGTGGGAGGGATCTTTCCGGATATGCATGTTGCTACAAAATGAAATAGTCACAAAATAATAGTCCATACCAATATTCTAAAAATTGTAATCAAATACATCAAATATAAATAAACTAAACACATTTCAGTAATAAAAGAAACAACTAATCCACATCCGCCTGATGTCCCCATGTGGTCTGCAGCCCACACATCTCACTTGGAAGTGAAGTCAATCCGTAAATTCCAACATCCCCTGCTGACTTATGGTATGCCAGGAGAGGTGTGGGTCAGGCACCCTACTCACAACCAAAACCCCGAGCCCCAACACTCCTAGCTCCTTTCGATCCTGAATCATCCCAAAATAGCAATATAACCCAAAAACATTAACCACCTTTAATACCATTTTGTAACAAACTGAATCTGGTCACCACTACTAACGGTACCAAACCCGGCCCATGGCAAGGCCCAAAGGGTGTTACCTATCCCCACTTGCTGGCACAAGTCCTCGGGTATCATTTATCTTTTTTTGGGAACGATTTACCCTAATATTTATACATAAAACATCAAAAATACTTGATAGAATGAATTTAAAAAATTCATACCATCAAGGTTTATACAAAAATCAAAAACTGAATACATAAGTTCAAATGAAGTAAAAAAGTTCCAAAGACATAATGAAACAGCAACAAATCATCCCCATGGACTATACATGACAAAGGGTCATCACCCCCAAGCCGTCTCCACAACTTCGTCCCAAGGATGGGGACTAACACCCTGAACCGCCATCACCCTTTGCCTTTCCTTTACCTGAGTAAAACATAACCAAGTCTAATTACACACAAGGGGTGTAAGTAGGTGTGAGCCTAAGCTAAATAAGATACTAACCAATGATTCCAAATATAATGTAATACAATCTGAAAAATTAAGCAGATTTAATACGCAAAGAAAAGCAGTGATAAAATCCAAGAAATGCAACTTTCAATTGATAACAGTTTTCAATCTAAAATTTTCATAATGTTCACACATTTAAATAGAAATGTGAGCTACTGTAAAGTACTTCCAAAAACACCCCAATACAAGGGAAAATACCACAAATCCAATTAGCATCAAAACTGGGGACACCCCTAGGCAAATAGATAGTCTCGGGCCCTATGTACCTCGTACCTCGGTGTAAAGTATCCAAGTACAATCCTTTCCCATGCACGAGCCACTAGTAGGGAACATACCCATAACCTAGGGGTCCCCAAATATCATCCACATAGTTTAGTTAGAGTTTTAGTTATCCATTTACTCAGTGAAACAGGGACACAGCCCATCCGGTTCACCAGCCGTACTAGTACATATCCGCCCACCCAAGTACCCAGGATTCCCCTTTTTGTGCTCAAAAAAGTTCAGTAAACAACACACATACTTTTGCATATAGAACAACACTAATGTTCACAAACAAACAATACAGTATCTATACATACTTTATACCATTTAAAACACACAACAAAACATTTTGATTTTCAATAAAACAACCTCTCAAAATATCACATTGTTTTGCACCCAAAGCTCTTCGAAATATCCCCTTGAAAACCATGTACACACTTTTAAGTCACCAAAACAAAAATTTAAGTTCAATAACCTTTAATGAAACCAAAAATTCAGTTTTGGGGTAGCCCCATGTGAACTAAGAAGTTATATATTTTAAAAAACCCCCATTTTCATTCAAACATGGCACTTAAAGCCCCTTTGCTTCCCAAACACCATTTAAACAAATTTTCACAGCAATAAACAAAAAGAATAAACATTAAAAACATGATTTCCAGTTCTAATACAATTCAATAAAATCAACTATGTAATTATTGGTCATCCCCAAATGAACCAATAAAATATTTGTATGAAAACCGCCCAATTTCACCAAAAATTGGAACATAAAATTCATTTTCTTTATAAATGAAACTAAAACCGATTTTTGTAGAATCATTAAAATGCAATAAATAATAAAATACCATGAACCCAGCATGTTAATTCACAAAAATTTCATGCACAATGAAATCACCTACCAAAAGAGCCAAGAACCGCAAATCCTAGTGCGGAATGTCAACCGCACCACCACCGCACCACAAGGGAGTGAGATCAAACCTAAAACCAGATGATTGCACCAATAAAATCAAAATAAAACCCTAGTTACGAAGACCTAGCTTCTGGAAATTTGGGGATTCAAGAAAAAGGGACAAAGCTTAAGGAAAAGGAAGGATCTTAGAAGGATAGTCACTTGAGAAATCTAGACGATTTTTTCAACCTGAGAAGTTCGGCCCTAATTCCCGACTTATAAGATCTCTAAAGAGGGGTAAACGAAGCTAGAGGTGCGGCTAGGTATAGTGGGATATGGTTAGAGGTGGAATCACTGAAAAATGATAAAAAAAATAATATTTTATGAAATCATTAAATAACAATTTTAAAACTGGAAATAGGCTTTCGGGTTGGCCCAATACCTAATTTGATCACCCAAATCCAAGCTGCTAAATAATTTTTAAGGGGCCCAAATTTCATTGGTGGTTTGAATAGTTAAATGAAGATCATTTTTTATGTTTAATGTGTGAAAAGGGTTAAAAATGAAGGAGTTATTAAAGAAACAAAATTTACTTTCAAAACTGGAAATGGGCTCTCGGGTTGGCCCAAATTTTGGAAACCCACCATTTCCTTGAAAAATGCATGGAAAACTCACAAAACAATGAAAAGATGTAATTTAATGAAAAATAAATTTATTATAGGTCATGTATGTGACACGTAAGATATATTTTTACCTTAAAATAATTTACTATTAATATTTTTATTTTATATGATAGGTTCTACAAATAAATTGGAATATAATTTATGAATATTATTATGTAAATAATTAAAATATATAGTTTAGATAAATTTATTGGTTGTTAGTATATTATTAAACAATAAAAAAAATTTAATAGAGAATTGAATGTTTTTCACACAAAATTCATCTCGCTAAAATATAATTTAGTCACTCTTAGAGAAAATAAATTATAGTTTATTTTTTAAAACACTGAGAAAATATGTTTAAAAAATAATATTCATTTTCAAAATAATTATAGAAAAAGTGTAAATAATTTGAATTTATGATATTTTTCTAAGAAATTTAATTTTTACTAAATTGTAAAATATACTAAATTTTAATTAAGAACTACATTTTCATTTAAATAATTGATAATGATAAATTATATTTTTAAATTTTTTGAAAGAAAATTATTTCAAAAGTATATCAATTAATCCAATTTATTTTTTAGAATCATTTTTATTTTGAATGTTGATATAAAAAATTGTAAATTTTTTAATATTTTTACTATAAAACATCGCTTTCTTATTACGTTTGCATGATTAAATTTAAATTAATCTTTTCGACTTATATGGAATGAATTTGTAAAATGGAATAATTAATTCAAAAAAAATATAATTTATAATTTATAATTTTCCTAACCTAATTTTATACATTACTGATTTGTGAATAATAAAAAATTAATGACATTGAATAAGGTAAAAATGAGTTTTCATAGTGGTTAACCTTTGAATATAAGGTGTATAGAAAACAAAAAAACATCCAAAAAAAATTTTGTGCACATATTTTAAAATTATACATTATATAATCAATAATTGACAATTACTTTAGATAGGTGAGTTGCAAAAATGAGTGTAGAATTCACTCTTTGAAAAAAATTACAAGTGTTCTACTCACCCCACTAATAAAAGGCCTCTCTCTTCCCTATCCTCCTAAATAAATCAAAACCTCTTGGTTTATGCCAATATCTTACCAAATCATCTCCCAAATCCCCCCAATACAATATTCATATAATACTTATTTTAGTCATCAATCCTTCCTATTAATTATATGCAATAAAATAATGGAGGATACTCAAAGAAGATGTAATGTTTTTAAATGAGCATATTTAATTTTCTCCATTATACTCTTCCATTAATTTTTAATATACCATTATGAAATAATATAATATGTATATTAAATGTTCTTTTATGTTCTCCTATAAATTTTCTGACCAAATACCATCTAAACTTCTATCAAATGGGTTATGAAATCATCGTTCAATTGTACAACATACTACTACCTCAAGAACAGATATAGTTTTCTTTTACATTAACACCTCTCATGTTTGGGAATTATGATATATATAATATAATATATATATATATATATATATATCTGATATATATAATTTAATTATACCTAGTAATTCATTATGACATACACAACATTTTACATTTTATTCTGTCAGAGACATGATAAAGTTGCTCATGTGTACAACGGACTACCCCATCATTAGAAGATGTGACTAGTCTTTCACTAATGCACTACATGGATGATGATATGAAATAATGATGATGATTATAATTAATATACAATAAATAGTAATGTTATTATGGAAATATATATTGTTATATAAATAGAATATATAATTTTTTTTCATTCATTTTCACTCAACGAATTACAATAATGTTGATCGCGTACGCATGATCATCAACCTTAAAAAAGAGATGTGACTCTATTTTAATCACCAAGCAACCTGAATTATATATATAAATATATAATATAGTGTTAATGTTATTTTTTCTATTAATCAATGTTAAAATAATAATTACTTCAGATATATAATTATCATTCAAAAATAGAGATGTTACTAAAGCGTACGTTCGATCTAACATAATTGTGATAATTACATACATTGATTGCATAACCAAAATTCATGATTGATCATAAGATTGTAATTTATCAATAAATTTGATAGTTATTTCTTGATTTTGATTATTTATATGATATAACTATATAATATGAGCATGAACGTGATCCATCATTATGTAACACTCTTGAGAAAACAAGGTAATTAAAAACTAATATAATGTAAATAGAAAATGGTTATTAATAAATAGGTGAAATTATGTAATAAAGGGATTATCTATGACATTATAAAATATTATATTGTTCAAAAATAAGTTAATTAAATATTTTAAAGCATTATACTAGTGGTTAAATATATTTTAATCAAATGGAAGAGTGTGGTAATGTTTTCTCATATAACTTTTACATATATGAGACATAAATAATATTCCACACTCTATATTGTATGGTGTGTATACACCACTTTTGGAATTATATTACCTGAATTAATTTATCATCATGATATTAAATGAAAAAATTTATGTTATTTATTTTTTGGGGCTTGTGATGCAAAATTAACAAAAGTTATATGTGTTTAATTAATTATGTCATCGTTATTTGATATGGTATATGTTTAGGTCTCTTGTAGAAATTATTTTTTGGAATTTATATCTTGAAATCAATTTATTTTTTATAATATTGTTATTCAAGATATTTTAATATAATATAATCATTTTTAACTCTTTTTTAATGAAAAAAAATGAGAATTTGTTTTTTATAAAATATGTTGGCATTTTAAACTTTGTTCATAAATCTGTCTTCATAAAAAACCATGCATTCTAAAAAATGAATTATAAAATGTTTTTAAAAATTTTAAAATGAATTTTTAATTTCAATTTTATGAAATTTTTCTTTTTATTTTTTTCAATTGAATTTACTAATCATTTTATGATCATGGATGTTTTTTGAAATATTTACAGTAAAAAAAGAGTGTTCTTTTAACTTATATTTAATGTATGGGATCACCCAGCATCATAACCATCATGTATTTAAACTATAAAATTTAATTTTATAGGTTTATTTTTAATTTAAAAAGTTTCCATATATTATGGAAATAGAATTTTTGAAATGTAGTTTTCAAAATAATTATTTTCAAACTGTAATATGTTTTAAAAAAGATAATTACAACATGAAAATAATATTTTCCCTAATAATATTTTTAATGATATTTTTATGTTATTTAAATTCGTCAATGAATAAAATAAATTACCCATACTATAATGGGTATATATTTTAATAATAACATCCTTATTATTTTTATATATGTTTTATGATCATTTATATTGGAGATGTACTATTTTGATACAATTTACATTACTCGGTGTTGTCTATGATTATGTTTTTTCTATTGTAAAATTTATTTACATTTTTTTATTGTTTTAAAATTTTATATTTTTCTAATAATTATTCACAACATGCATTTTAGGAATTATATTGACATTGTATGTGACTGGTGGGTCCGACTATATATAGGTCATCAATGAATTAGAAGGATTCATGATACAAAAAAAATATGGTTTTTCTTGATGCCTAACCTATTTATTAGAAATATTCTCATTAAGAATTGAATATATTAGAAATCATCGAATAATTCATTTAACTTGTCTAATACCTCCCTTGTCCATTACATTGTGAAAATATTGTGGTTGAGGTGTTCTGGGAGGTAATGGTGACTCATTTCAAGTGTTTTCCCAAAATCTAGTATTTCCAATTGTGATTCATGAATGGTTTGTCGCTAAGGTTGTGTCATAACGGTTAGTCACAGTAGTGAGTTTCAGTTGTGAGTGTAATCAGTATCTCATCAATGGGGACTTGTATGAGTATCTCACTAATGGTGTCTCGCACTGGTGGCTCGCTAATGGCGACTCGTACAAGTAACCCACTAACGGTGACTCCCACAGGTATCTCGACAAAGGTGAATCAGGATGATGTTTGTCCTAGTTGTAGCTCATCCAATGGTGAGTCACCCAACAGTTACTCGTCCAATGATATAACATCCATCGATGACTTGAATCATTGACTCACCTAAAGGTGAGTCACTTCAAAAAGTTTTCAATGTTACGATTTTCTACAGTTTTCTATTTTGCTTGACTTTCACCCCATTGACATTTTTTAAGATAACATGATTTTAAAGCCACATATTGAGGTATTTATGTTTGTTTCAAATCCATAAACAACTATATAAATCTTCCTAAGGAGTTAGGTTTATTTACTTGGGAAACCCACATGGTTTATTGATATCTATATTTAATATAATTCAAACCCATTTCATATATCACTAGTCTTTGATCTAATACTTATAATTCAGTGGCCTTTCCTTAATCCATTCATTATTATTTTTCTTTGTCAAGATATTCCTAGAGTTATTCTTCCCATAGGAGTCTTTCAATATGTTATAGCCTTGGATCGTGTTCCCTGTGGTGTTTTTATTACTGAATGCACACCCTCTATTTTGGTGCAACAAGGTAGTGTCAATCCATCTTGCGTATAATTCGTTATGGGAGAGGTGACCAAGATCAATTGGCTTAGCGCTTTATCATGAAAAGAACATTAAAGAACTTTGGAGGAAGGAGATTTTCTTATTCCTTATATATTTACATGTAACCATATAGATAACATGATTTAGCCAATGGATCACAATAAAATTAACATAATAATTATTTGAACCGGATTAAATATTTTTTTATATTTTTCATAGAAATTTTATTGCGCATTATGTTTTTTATAGTCTCATATCTATGCTTATATTGTTTCGTATTTCTTTCTTGATGGAAAATGGTAAAGAACATAAATCCATAATTAATTTATAATTAATCAGATTGATATTTAAGAATAATGTTAACGAATCATGTGGTTTCTATAATTTGATGATAATCAAAATGGCATAGTATGCATGTTTAATATAATTGGTTAATAAATCTGGAGCATTTTGATTCTTATTGATAAATATATTATAGGCATGTTAAATTTATTGTTTAATTAATTTGTAATATTTTATGATGATTTTTTCTTAGGCTATCCGTAGTTGGAACCAAAATAAAGAATTAGTTAATTCAATATATAATAAGAACCTATTGGGTGATAAATGAAAATTCTATGTAGGGTATGAGTTTCTGACATGATGGTAAAGGCCATGTGCCTTTAATTTGAAGGCATGATATATCATTGTGTGTAAAGGGTGAATACCTTATTTTGGGACAAATGCCAAGTTCTTATGTTTGTTTTTTTCTTCTAATTGTGTTTTTCTCTATTTATGAGACATATGGTTATGGGGGAAAGGAGGCCCAGATGTGAGGTGATCCTGGGATGCCTGATCTTGGAGGTTTTTCATGGTATGTGGCGTAGGGAATTCCTATTGTTGTGGTAATAGTTGATTTCTGGAGTGGAGAGATGTGTTGGTTAATGCATGTTGTGTCGGGAAGAACACTAGAGATAAAGGAATGGGTTGAATACAAGATTACCCATTTATATGAATGTAAGATTCTTTTGGAATATGTTTTTTTGTCAACATTACTTAGGAGACTTCTTGAAGGAGACAATTTTTCTTCCTCTCCTTCCAAGATAGAAGAATATTCATAGGGTATGCCATGTGCATTCCTCATTTAACTTCTTGTGTTTTGATGGGTCTACACACCTACTATAATTGGAAAATACTCAATGGTTAGTTAATCTGTTTACTATGTTGGTCCAATTTTTTGGTATATTATAATGTTTTCTCATTATACCTGGAA
This sequence comes from Viscum album, assembly GCA_963277665.1. Taxonomy (NCBI): domain Eukaryota; kingdom Viridiplantae; phylum Streptophyta; class Magnoliopsida; order Santalales; family Viscaceae; genus Viscum; species Viscum album. Next base: position 1,873,644,013 of record OY728137.1, on the reverse strand, counting down.
ATATGGAATTGGTAATGCTATTAGGTAAATTAACTGGTGATGATTAATATGTTGGATTGGATATTGAAGGTATGCAATGATGTGGATATATTTATTAGAAATCGTGGACTCAGATTGGTTATGCATATAGGGAATAGAACATTATAGTGATGATAATGTCATTAAATATGGAAAATAATATTAGCTAATTAATGGTAAAATCTTTAATTAATGCAATGTGAATATGATATTAATGGATAGTGTAACAAAATGTATCTCATTAATTGGTTCTATGATTTTAGGATATCTAGTCTTAGAAGTGGTAGCCATGAGTCATAGAGACGTTAGCTATAGATGTATCAATTAATAGGATTTTTCCAAAGAATCATTGTGAGCTATATTATATCATATACTTTTTGTGTTTTTGTATGCTACTCCGCCATTTGTTTAGGTCAACTGACACCCTAGGGATTCTGAGACCTGGGGGTCGTGGTTTCACCAATTTCCCAGTGGGATGATGAATGACTTACTACTACCTTTAGAACCTCTCTCGTCTCATGGTAGTTATATATTATGGTATGCATGGCGTTTATTTTTACCCATATATATGTTTGTATAGGGATTCCATAGATTGTTTTTATTTCAAACAAATATATTCTGGGAATAGGTTCTTAAAGACTACTAAAGATATAACATCTATATGATGTGATGGATTGATGATCCGTACCCATCGTATGGGTTGTGATGGCTTCGGGTATAATACCTGATGTATGATACATGTTATAGGAGCTCTGATGGATCCCAAAAACTACAAGGATACTTTTGGTTGTAGGGATGTGGTGGTGTGTTGGATGAGTTACATGTTGTGGTGCTTCACCCAGGTGTCTTCAAGCTAGTCTTTTTGAAGAGAGATTCTCAAGACGTGTGATGTTGGGGAAATGTGAAAATATTATAGGGAAATGGTAGTGGGGTAGCCTTTATATTCATTATTATATTATATTATTTTGAATGAGATACTTGGGGGAGTATCAATGGTGTGGTTGGAAACATAGTATACCAACTTATGTGCTGAGTTGGTTTCACTTTTTATTTACTATGCTTTAGAATTCATTAATTACATTTTCATGAGAGGCTTTGGGGAGGATCCTACTATGTATACTATTATAATCACCCTATGACATATAAACTATTTTTTCAGGTCACTTGGAGTAGGATGGAAATCTTGTTGGTTACTACAGACTTGTGGGTTGCAAGCATTGTTTTGGATTTGTGGTCTCTATCATATTTACATTCTTTTGGTACTTGATGTTTTCCATTTCATTTGTATTGGTTCATTTATAACCTTAAAAATGTGAACATGGTTTCATTTACATTATGTTCTGATTAGGATTGTGTGGGTGTTTATCTTATATATCCCATTTGTGTGTGTTCTCTTAGAGGTTAATTCCTCCTATCTCAGTGTTTTTTATATAATTCGTTCTAATTGAAAAATTGGGGCCTACTGAAGGTGGGAATCAGGTTTTGTTTTTTCTATTCTCCTCTTACCATCCCTAGAGGGGTACACATTTTGTGGATGGGTCATGAAATAGTGGTTTAAAAGGGAGGTGGAAGTATGGGTTGGAAACTAGAGTTATACAAATGTAAGGTTTCATGGGTTAGTTGGGAAATAGTGTCAAGTATGATTAGAAAGTGTTGTAAACACCAGAGACTGACTGAGACACTGGTATTTTGGGTCCCTTAAGATCTGATACAAGGATCATTATGCATATAGTGGATACGAAATGATGTGATATTGGTTTCAGGGTAGAAAACTATGAAAGGATCATGAATCATTATTCTTTGCGCCTATTCTTGAATGGGTAGACCTTGGGAGTGGTTAACCTAAAATTTAAAAAATAAAATAATTAATTTTAAGTGTTCCATAATATAGGTTTATGAGTTGTAATTATATATTCTTTTATAGGTATGGATCTAGGTCGACGCCCTCATCAGGTTTATGTCGAAGATGTTCAGTATGTTGCACTAGCCGATCACCATAGATTTGAGGTTGATGACCATGTACCAAAGAGGGAGACACTCCGTGAGTTACAGTTCCATACTCTATAATTGTAAAAGGTATATCATTCATATAAATTCATGGAAGGTTGATTGGAGGATGTTGATATAGCCTTCAGTACAATCCATTCTTAAAAGTATCACATTGTATCATTGGATGTGACGATGCTGCTTGGGGGATGCGATGCATTGGTTATTCTTGTTTCTCAAGGATCATAAGGATTTGGCAGTCTCATTGGAGAAGTTCTAAGACCATTTCGAAGCCGAGTTTATTTCTCCAACTGTGAAGGCTTCCATTCCTCATGAGAAGCTTACCATTTTTCAAGGACGATCTAGTGTGCAAGAATTTGAGATTCATTTTTGAAAACTTACAAAATATGATACAAACTTGTTGCCATATGAGGGGCTAGTGTATGCCATTTTAGGGAGGCTTTGTTTCCATTTATCTTGCAATAGGTCAACCCTTTTATGCTAAATTAATATATCTATGAGATGGATAATGAAAAGGACATAATGAGGATGTTATCCATAATTGGATCATCACAAGAGGTGTGTTTTTAGGATTACTCAGTATGTATAGCCATGGTATGTGGTTCATATTTTTCATGGAAGAATAACATTCAATCAATATGTGGTAGGTCCTAGTCCCCATCATCTCATATTTCTGGGGGTAGAATCTCTCAATCCTATTCTAAGGGACTATATTCATGTTTTCAATATTGAGGATGAGATCATCAGTGGTGAGAGTGCCCAATTATTCTGAGTAGTCTGCTTGCTCTATTTATTCATCCTTAGGTCCCTCTCCTGAGGCAGTTCTAACTGAGGCTACATAAGTAGTTTTCTCCTATTTGGGATAATTAGAGAGCATATGTGGAAGTTATAGGATAACCATATGACACTCCACATTCATATATATAATAGTACATTTGTGGAGGTGTTCGTCAGCAGGGTTAGATATTCCGTAGAGAAGGTTGTGGTCAGCATCATGATTTAGCTTTTTCATCACTTGGTGATCAAGATGTCATTTGAGTCACACATTTCATGTTGTCTACATGGAAAAATTATAAGTTTTAATTTTATGTGACACACTCCTTAATATCAACTTTCCTTTTCCATGATTCAACACTTGAGTTATATAGGATTCTAGTACCCTTGGTATTGACTATGCCAGTTGTAGGTTGAGATGAATTTTTCAAATTATGTAGGGACTGTGAGATAGTTTTGGGAAGCACCTCTCTTGGGGATATTTCCTTTATTTATATAATTAACCATATTATTTTAACCTCATTATGGAGTAGTTATATTTAGTTCAGGTTATCGTGTTTTCTTCTAGAGGCAGTTCATATTCTTTAATGCTAATAGAGAGAGAATAATGTTTGTTGGCGAGATAGACCTTCCGATGGGTCAAAGGTGAATTCCATTTTTTATCATGCTCGATGGCTGAGCTAATCTTGAGTTCATTGGAGGTTTAGTATTCATAATTTCCTAGGGTCATGGAAGAGTGCCCTAATGTATTCCTAGTAGAGTTTATAGCATTACCCCTTTGATGAGAGATTGAGTTCAGGATTGAGCTACAACAAGGCATGTCTCATATCTTTATGTCTCCATACAATATTTTTCCTTCTATGTTATAAGAACAACATATATTTCATGATGGTCAATTGAAGTGTAGTTTTTTTCGATCGAGTGTGTCACCCTGGGTTACACTAGTTTTGTTCATGAAAAAGGATGAGAGTAGTTTTCAGTTGTGTACCAATTATCATTACATGAACCAAGTTATAGTGAAGAAACACTATCCACTTCCAGGGAATGAGGATTTAATCTATTAAATAAAGGGTTCAATTTGGTTCTAAAAGATTAATTTGTGGTCAGGATATCATCAGATGTCTATAAAGGATGATGATATTCTCAATAATTCTTTCAATTGATTTCATGGGCATTACGAGTTTGTTGTGATGTTGGTTGGTGTGATTAATACTCTAGTTGTGTTCATGGGGTTTATTAACACTATGTTAAATAAGTTACTGGATAAGTTCATAGTGGTTTTTATTGATGGAGTCCTTGTGTACCCCACATCTGAGGAGTATAATACAGTCCATCTACATGTCATTTTTAAATTTCTTCATTGACAAAATATATTTGAGAAATTGTTGAAGTCTTAGTTTTGGGGTCAAAAAATCCATTTATGGGGGCATGTTTTATCCCATCATGGAGTAGATATGGATATGTTTCAATAGAAGTATTTTTGTGTTGGGATGCTTCCCAGATAGTGGGATAAGTGAGATGATTATGTGGTATCATAGGCTATTATTAAAGGTTCATAGCTGATTTCTCTTGGGTTGTTACTCATCTGACAATAATAACTATAATGGATGAGATGATCGTATGTAATAATCAGTGTCAGACATCATTCGACTATTTTAATGAGATGTTGGTTGGTGTTCTGGGTTTTTTTCTTCCATCATAAGGAGTTTTGTTCAAGTTTTTTTATGATGCATCACATCATGGGTTGGGATGTGTTTTGATGCAGAAAATACCTATCATTTCTTATGGGTCATGGAAGTTTTATACCCATTAGCATAACTATTCCACGCATAATCTTGAGTTTGTGTGAGTTGTGTTTTCCTTGATTTTTTATTGAAAATACCTCACTAGAAAGTCATTTCTGTTCTTCACAGATCATAAGATCCTGTGGTATGTTTTATCCCATCATGAAATGACCTTGCGCTAGCACTAGTGGATGGAGATTTTACATGATTGAGACATTGAGATTTCATATACAACATGGAAGGAAAATTTTATTAACAGTGCATTGAGTAGGAAGTCATGTAGGGATACATTTCATGAATCAAGTAATTCTTAGAGAGTAATTAGAGATATGTCAGCATTACATCTAGATATGGGAGAATTTTGAGGGTAGAGGTTGTCTTTATCTAATGACATTGCAGTTATCACTAGTGTAGTAGGTATAAGAGTCCCAGATGTGGGATCTTGTGGTGGAGGTCTGAAGAGACCATGTTTTTATGGTGTTCCCCTATGTGGTTGTTCTGAGGATTAATAACATTAGGTAGTTTTTTTGGTAGGATTTTTCCCTTTATAGGTTTGTGAGATAGTTCTCAAAGGGTTCTATAGTTCTACCTTAGATGTACATACTAGAGGGAAAAAGATGTAACATGATTTTATAACTCATTTTAGGGTTCCTATGTTCCAACATGTAGTTGTAGATTTTTTTTCACGATGTTTGGTATGTCATAAGATGAAGGTTAAGCACCACAATCCTGGTGGTTTTCTCTAACCGTTAGATGTTCCTCAATGGAAGTGGGAGGAAATATACAATGAAATTTTTTACAGTATACCCTAAACATAGGGATGATATGATTCTATATTTGATATTGGTTGATCATTTTTCGAAGTCATTTCACTTTATAGTGATCAAGTAGTCATGTTTAGTGGATATTTTTTCGTGGAAATATCTGTAAGAGGTTTGTAGCCTCCACAGAGTCCCAAGGATGATAATTTCCAATAGAGATCCTAATTTGACCTCTATAATGTTGATATATCATTATAATTCATTTGGTTATCAGTTATTTCTTAGCACTTCTCTCACCCATAGATGGATGATTAGACAGAATAGATCATCCAAACTAGTGAAGACATGTTGTGCTCTTGTGGCTGGGATTTTTGTGTTTCATTGACGAGGAACCTTACTTTGGTAGAGTTTTCATACAGCTATAGTTATTATTATACCATAGGTATAACACCATTTTAATCCTTGTATGGATGGCCTTATTGTTCTCAATTGATCTATAATGGGGTCGGAGAGTCCTCAATTCTCAATTTGAAACTGGTAAAAAGTATAGCATAGACAGTTCAAGTGGTTCATGGGTAGATAAAGGTAGTGTAGTATCATCAAGAGAACTATTCTAATCATAGTATGAGACCTATGGAGTTTGAAATTGGGGATCACATGTTTCTTATAGTGACTCTTGATCGTGGGTAGAAAAGGTTTGGTCATGGGATTAAATATTTACCATCATTTTTTGGACCATTCAAGGTGTTGGCTCTGGTTTGATTTGAGGTATATCAAGTTGTAGTTCCCCCACAGATGAGCCGACTACATGATGTTTTTAATTTTTTTCATCACCATCATTATCTTTAGGACTACTCTCATGTCATCAATTGGAGAAACATCAATTTTTATGATGATGAGACCGCTGAGGAATGACCTATAGAGATCCATGACAATAAAGAGAAGGTGTTTTATCGGAATGATAAACCCTATGTTCATGACTTTTGGTGGAATAGTTGCATAAAAGATAGTACATGTGAACTTTAGTTGGAGAAAAATATTCAGTACCCTGAGCTTATTTGTGTTTATCTCTTCTCTTGTAATGCTATTCATTTAGTGGTTATAAACCCTCTTGGGTTATGATAAGTATTTATCTTGTTTCTTATTGTGTATTTCTATATTTTGAGAGGTATCTCCCCCCTAGAGAGTGTTTATTATATATGTTTCAGTCATATCATGGTTTCACACTATTACTTTTTATGGAGTGGGTGTGCTCCAATGTTGGCAAGAGCCATGAGAGGTATCCCATGGGGTGGTTGTTCGGATGACCCCCTTTTTTGTTTTCTCTCTCGGTTGGTTTTGGATTCTCAAGGAGATAATTTTTTGATAGGTATCTTATATAATCGTCTATACCTCACTATTACAATAATTTGTGAAAATATGGTGGTTAAGGAGTCTTGGGATAACGGGGGGACTCATTTCTAGAGTTTTCCAAAAAACTTGTTTTTCAAATGGTTAGTTAGAAATGGTAGATCACTCATAGTGAGACCTGATGCTAGGTCATAGTTATGAGTCATAGTGGGGAATCACACAAGTATCTCACCAATGGTGACTCACACCATTAACTCACCAATGGTGTCTCACACTAGTGGTTTTCCAATAGTGACTTGTACCAGTAGCTCACCAAACGTTACTCTCACTAATAGATCACCAATGGTGTCTCGTGACGGTGGGTCACCTAGTTATAGTTTGACTGATGTTGGTACATCCAATAGTGACTAATTTACCTATAGCTCATCCACCGGTGACTCAAAATGGTGAGTCAATTCCAATTTTCAAAATTTTACTTCCCTCTAGATTTCCATTTTGTTGCAGTTTCACACATTTCAAATTTTCATTGAAGTAAAAAAAATTTAAACCCAGTTTTTAATGGACATAAGGCTGATTCAAATACCATATAACCATTCTATGTTTTCCTAAGGGTCTGGGATCCTTTACATTGTATAACCATGTGGGTTGTTGAGATAAATCATTATTGGAAATTATAAACTGTTTCAAATCCCATAAATCTCATATATAATCCTTCAATGACAGGTTACTTACCTTCATTCATTCTTTATTATTTTTACATTGTATGAGATGCCCCGTTTTCTTCCTCCCATAGGATTTATGCATAGTGTTTTAGCATGGGATCATGATCCCCTTTGATTTTTTCTTAAAACACATGCACCATCTATTTTGGTGCATCGAGGAAGTGTCGAACCATCTTGGATATAAGTTGTCATGGGAGAGGTGATCGTGATCTGTTGTGTTGGACCATTATCAAGAAAATAATGTTTAAGACATTTTAAAGTAATATATTCACCATTTGTCTCTATATTTACAAGAACCATAAAGATAACATGATTTATCCAATGAATCCAATTAATTTTACATACTAATTATTTTAACCAAATTAATGAATTGGTATCATTTACACAGCGATGTTATTGCCTCTTGATTTTTTTGATAGTGTGATATATATGTTTTCTTATTCATCATTTCGTTATTGATGGTAATTGTTAAAGACCATAAATCTAGAACTAATTTATTATTAATTGGATTGTGATTAAAGACATAGGTTAATGGATCCATTTTTTATTGTAATTTTTTGATAATAGAAGTGATTTAGTATGTATATTTAATAGAATTTGTTAATGAACCTGAATCATCATGATGTATATTGGAAAATGTATTAAATTAATTATAAATTAATTGTTTAATTGATTTTTTATAGCTAAAGTAGATTGTTTATTGGGTCTCATGTAGTTGGAACTTGAATAATGAATTGGTTAATTCAAGATGGAATAAGAACCTTTTGTGTGATAGAATATAATGACTTGTTGGGCCTGAGTTTCCCTCATTCTTATAAAACTTCAAGTTGCTTATGATTTAGGGCAATGAGTAATAATTTTTTGTGGAAGAGAAATTCCAATTTTAGTTCTAAGAGCCACGTTTCTATCTCTATTTGTTCCTACTAGTTATGATATTCTATGGTTTTGTAACTTGAGATTGTGGGGGATGGGAGGGCCGGATGTGACATGATCATATGATGGCTAACCCTGGATGTTTTTTATGGTACATGGGGTAAGAAGGACCGGTTGTTGTGGAAACGGTTGATGCTTGGAGTGGCGAGATGCATTAGTTGATTCATTTGATATCTAGGATGACACTCGAGATGATGCAATGGGTTGAATCTAAGATTAACCATTGATAGAAAGGTGGATTCATGTTTAATATATAGTTTTCTTATCAACATTACTTTCCCCACCTTTTGAGGTAAATGGTTTTTCATACTCTCTTTCCAAGAGAGGTGAGGATGAGTGGGTATGCCACATTCTTTTCTGTGTTTATCTTCCCATGTTTAGATGATACTAAGTTTAGACTATAGGTGTAAAAGACATGATAGTTAGTTAATATATTCACCAAGTTTAAACCCTTCAGTTTGGTAGCATAGAATGTTTTCCTATAATAACTATAAATTTTAAAATGTTAATGTTTTTAAATAAATTAATTAATGATTCATAACCCATGGTGTTTGAGTTGGATGGGATACAATTTATATGTTATATTTATTAGAAACCATGGACTCAGTTTGGTTAGGTGTAGAGGGAATGGAACTTTGTTTTGATTCTTATATAATGAAATGCCAAAAAGGATAAAGGATAATTAATAGTTGAATAATTAATTAACATAAAATTGAATTTGTAAATAGGGATAAAGTAACCAAATGTATCTCTTTAAATGGTTGGGTTCTTATAGGATATCTAGTTATAGTAGTGGCAGCTCGGAGTTTGATAGATATAATCTACAAAGGAGTCCAAGACTAGGTTGTTCTAATAGTGTGGGTGTCAGCTATATTTTTTGTTGTATTTTATTTTTTTCCATATGCTAATCTTCCCTATCTGTTTGGAAAACTGACAGCCATAAGATTTTTATCTCTTTGGGGTTTGGTGTTTTCCCAAACATCATAGTGGGAGGATAGATGGACGACAACCCCCTTTTTCCTCACTCTTTTTTCATAATAGTTACTAGTGATGGTATGCATGATTGTTACTTTTCTCCATATATGTGTGAAGAGTGATTTCATGGCTTTTGTATCTTTGACACTCATATATTCTAGATATATATTCCTATGGTCTACTATATGTATAGTGTGTATAGGCTGTGATGGATTGAGGATTCTTACTCAGTGTATTGAATGTGATTTCTTTAATTATAATATTGAACGTATGATACACATTACACGAGCATTGGTGGCTCCCATAAACTAATTGGATACTTTTGGTTGTGTGGATGTGGTGGTGTGTTTCACAAGGTTCTTGTTGTGGTGTTTCGCCCAAGTGTCTTTGGGCTTGCATTTTTAAAGAGTGATTCCCATGACCTCGGAAATTGGGGAAAAGTAGAAAACTAGTGTGGTGGAGGTAGTGGGATACACTTGATATTATTTAATATCTTATAGGATCTTGTATGTGATACATGGTGATGTAGGGATCTTAGTTTACCTATTTATTTGATGAGTTATTTTCTCTTATTTTTCTTTGTGCTTTATCATGCTTTCGTTACATTTGCATGAGATTCTCCATAGAAGATCACACTGAATATATGGTTATACTCACTCTAGGTTGTATAAATAGTTTTTTTTAAGTGTCTTGGAGAATTTTGGGAAATTTTCTTATTACTACTATCTTTTGGGTTGTATTAGATGTTTTTTATTTATGGTGGTTGTCCTCATTACTTTATTTTGGAACTTATTTGTTTCTTTTTTAGTTGCAGTGGGTCTTACATGACATTACATATGTGAATATAGATTATTTTTCTTTATGGTCTAAAAAATTATTTTTTTGGTGTTTATCATAGGTCATTCTTTCTCATGAGTTCCATTAGAGGGTGATGCCTCTCATCTCTGTGTTTACTATACACTCAGTGCTAGTCTCTAACCCATGCTAACTAGAGGCGAGACATGAGTTTCATTATCTCTATTCTCCCATTGTCATCCCTAGAGGGGTACACTTTTTTTGGAGTGGGTCATGACATTCTTGGTAGTATTATTTATCCTGTAACATAGCCTACATGGTATGCATTGGATATCCCTCATTTTTTATTCAATCATTGTGAATTTAGTTATTGATATTCCATGTGATTTTTAATTTATTTAAAATATCCATTGTTAATTTTGTGGATCATATGATTATTTATATGGGATTATTTATTAACCTTCTATTTCTTCCATATTATGGTCATGTTATAGATTTTATTGAATTCTTTTAAATTAATTCATTTTAATTTTGATAAATATTTATTTATTCACATATCCCTTTGTGAACTAATGCTTACTGATCATTTAAGATCACCAATTTCTTATGCATGATTTTCTCATTGATATGTGGATTTATTTTTTAAATTGACATATTGGGATATATTAAGGGGATTAATGGAATTCATAATTAATATTATTTCTATATTATAATAATTAAAATATAATTGAATTTTATTTTTTGTTTCTATTTTACAAAATGTAATGATCTATCCAGTCCTTCAGGATGTGATTCCAGGTATCTTTTTACATTGAAATGATGCTATTACAAGATCTTGGATACTGGGATTAGGGTACTTACTGAATATTTCGAAATATTTTTAGTATAATTCTCTGTAACTATATTTATTAAAACATATATTACATGAAAAACCCTAAAATAATCATTGATGTTAAGTACCTAAGAGCATCCAAATGTTTTGGTAAGGTATATATTATCTGTATCTTCCTATAAATTTATCAATTCCAGTCACTATATGTCAATGTAGTTCTAGAACAATGTTATTTATGGGTAAAAACTCTAAAAAGTGTGTCAATCATGACTTGAGTATTACCTAGTACCTGACAACGGGCCTTGATGTACAACATACTTGAAATTACCAAGGGATATGATTAGAATAATTAAATTTTCGTTACAACCCATCATGTATTAGTTTAAAATAATTATATTCGAAAAGAAACCAAGTTAATTATTAGGATAATATTTATGTCAAGTGTTTGACTTGTTTTGGTAATACACATCATGTTTTGATCTAATATAGTGTATGCCTTTCTTTAACAATTGTTCCTGCTAAAATAATTTGGAAGCATATATATTCATGTACTATATATAGGGATATTACTCCATGAAAAGATAATGAAATTGGAGTTTCATCTGTATCTTGAACTAATCAAACTATAACCATATTGGGAATGATAGATTAGGTAATGAGTAGTAACCATTTTCACAATATTTATCCTTCTAATCCACCAAAAAATATTATAATTATAATCCACATTATTCATTTGAAACCTATATTATTAAAATGGAATAAGAAAACTTTGTAGCTGAGAAATGGATTACTTTTATAGGTAACATATTATTCATTCTAGGATATAATGAAAGGGATAATATTTCCATAGATGTTTATTGTATATCCAGAGATGCAAGTCAATGGTGTTTGTTGTTAAAAAAATAAATAATGTGAAGATATAACAAGAAGGGTGAGGAATTATTTCAATGAAATTATATAAAAAAATATTTTTATCAAGAGCAAAGAACAGATATAAGTTGAATTTTTAGGAGTCTAATAAATAAATAATTTTAAAAATTTTGTATGAATGAATCTAAATTTACAATGTTATCTTGGTATATTGTTAAATATTCTAGCAATCCAAATGGAAATATTGAATTTTTCTATGATGGTATTTGGATAATTATATGATGAGAAATAGTCACCCAAACATTCTCATTGTATGACTAAATAGTATAATCTTATATCTTAGAAAGTAATAAAAAAAGGGAGAATAGTGTAAAATGAAGATACTGTGAGGATGGTATGTACAAATTTTACAACATGTGATGATTATGGAATTAAAAAACATGTTATATTCATAAAAGAAAAATGATTTTTAATATAATGTTTAGAATTAGGACAACATGCACATGATTTCATGAGAAAGAAATAATTCTCCAATGTTTACTACATCAAATGTAATGATATGATTCACTATATAAATTATGGACACAATCACTAGAAATGTACAACTTAGAATAGGCTAATGGATGAATTTATATATCATATTACCACTATTGATGATGTGAAATCATTATTGTGCATACATTTATTACATAATAATGGTTTTATAAGAGTATATTATTAAATGCAATTCTTATGCTGTGAATTATTTAATGTATATGTATTATACGTTATTAAATTTTCATTACGGATATGAATGTGTTTGGTGAATGGAACTGATTCCAATGAAAAATTATTTTTCCTAATCTTACAATTCATTGAAAATTATTGATTGAGGGAAATATAACAATTTATATTTCATAATGTTGTGATAATTTTGATGCGATGAAAAAGTGATTGATATGGATAAATATTTATTTTATAATTATATAAACGTTGGAAATGATTAATGATAATTTTATTTAGGAAATTCTATAACCTTCTATATTATGTAATTTATTTTAAAATTTTGGTAGGTTAGTAAGGAAAACAATCATTGAAATTGATTATGATAATGATTGGATATTGTTTTAGGGTAAAATTTATAATTTTGGATAACATGGGCTAACCAATTTTTGTTATGGGTAATAGTTGGATATAGATGGATATGATTTTGGATCATTTTTTGAATTACAATTCATTAAAATAGAAATTTCATTTATTAAGAATCTATAATTAATATATGGATATTCATTATTTTATGAGTACGTGATTAATTGAAAATTAATCAAATAATATCCAAATTATGAAATTGCAATAATGAAAAAAAATTCATCAAGTGTGTATATTTCCTCATATATATTTAGAGTAAAATAATTCATCAAGAATTGGACAATGATATTCAAACAAAAATGTTATCCTATTACAAACATACAAGTTGAATCATATGGAATTTTCAATCAATATTGATTTACAATGCCCTTAACATTACATTAATCACTCACAATACTATGATCAATAACATTAATAACACATATTAGTTATCTTAAATTTTCATCAATTTACACAACATCATGTCCCAAAAATTATCTCCAAATATAAAAACAAATTATTTGTAATATTATATGAACTTTATACAATAATCTCTTAGGTTTTTTAACATTTTATGGATTCATTTATTTTCATTTACAATACTATTTAGATTCTCTTTGTATCTTATATCTTTAACCTGGGATAATGTTTTGGTTGGTTTTATTGGAATTAAATAGGTTGTATGGATGTAGGTTTGATGCAGGGCATGTATATAACATTCCTTTGGTCTATACCATTTGTATTCAATACACTCTTTTTAATGGCTTGTAATGGACAACTAAGGATCTGTAAAGTGTATATATTTAGGGAAGACACCAAATATATTTATGACGTGAAAATAATTTACACCACCTCTAAATTCATGAGGACACATTTTTTAAATAAGATTTATGGCCATTGTTTATTATAGAGTTCACTCCATCATTTTTTCACTTTCACATAGGGGAGCTAGCAGTGGATCACCCACATTGGGAATAACCTTGGAGTTGGTTTTGTTTCATCATCGAGACATAGTTTCTTCTTTCTACACTCCTATAGGATCAATTTAGATGAGGTATCCTTTCATATAAAACCTTTCAATGTATCTCTTATCATCTATAGAGTAATTTTTTGGCAATTACATACACTATTTGTTAAAGGAGTTTATCCGTCATTCAATTTTTATCTAGTCTTGGCCAAGATAATAGTTAATACTAGATGAGGGTTCTACCACACATATATGATTTGTGGTATATATCATTAACTCATTGATTGGTGTCTTATATTCATTGTTTCTAATTTTCAACACTTTCTGTATTAAGAAATTTCCAATAAAATTATTTGTAAATATTTATATAATTATGTAGTTCAAGATTATTTTTCCCACTTGTACCATTATGATCATTGGAGGTTGTCTGAACCAACCAAGGCCACCCAGGGGGTGTGTCATATTAGCTTTTGAATATTATACCACATCACTGGGTGAGTGTGATACTTCCAATTTATATGTAAGACATAAAAATATGAATAAGAATTAAATGAATAAAAATGATTAGGTTAAGCCTCTTTGGAATGAGTTAAATAATTGGAAAATGACGATATTGTTAGAAGAAGTCATGAATTATTTATGATTATTAAATAATAAGTATGTTTATAAATAAATTGATGATCGTTTTGGTTTCCATTAATGATATCAAAAGATCCTAATTTTATCATATTCCATTAACATTTTCTCCTCATTTGATACATATTTATTTTGTTTTTGGATACCTTGGTATTTTATACATTAGATCCTAATAATATAGGAATTAAAAGTCCATGATACCCATTAGATGTTGCTTTAATAGACTAGTGTTAGAAATACTCTTTTGAAATGCTAGTTTGACTCCACACAAGTCATTAGACTATTTCCATTGAGATGTATCGTGGACACAATGAGGATGACTTGGTCTTCTATACCTCAGATATGTCTCTTCATGAACTGGAACTGGATTACACACAACATGACGATGGGGATGTTATACATTGAAATATATGTAATAATCCATCATGGATTTCATGAAATGGAATACATTTCATAATCCATTGTGGTTTTTATAAACTCAATAACACTACATGGCCATTTAATGTATATTTTCTCTTCATGGTGATACCCCTAGTATGGGTATCTGATATCCAAGGTTAGACTGGGCAGTATCACACTTGTTTATTTATTCTATACAATTTTTCTATTATTATGAGTACATATTATTCATAGATGGACATTGTTTCTACACACCATATATTATACATTAGGCACATTAAATTCATTAATGTTATACTTGTAATATAATTTGAACTTTTTTATTTTCTATACATAAGTTGGAGATGTTACAGAATTCATTGGTTATAGCCTATTGAGTGTTGTCTCACACACTATTTGATCCATTGTTGGGTATCCTAACCGACTTAATGGATGTAGGTATCGTCCGGGGAAAGAGAATATTGTACGACCAATGAGTTGATCTTTTATTATGAATAGGGTAAACATGATTGAGATACGCTATTGATGCTAGACAAAGATAGTTACTTTTTGGTATTTATTTATTTTAATACATTTGTTGTACTAAATTCCTATTTATTTTATTTCAATCCTTTTGTATAGAGACATTACATGTTCATCCTATTTTACATGACAATAATTTTGATATCATTATTCTTACAATCTTCTGCATGTTATATTCTATCACAATTTAAAATAATAAAATATCTTAAAGGGTATTTAAAACATTATTTAATTTGTCCACAGAGCACTAGTATTTCTATAAATAGTTATTCAAATTATTATATTAATGGAGTTAAAATATATATAAATAGAATAATTAATATTTGTTACTTTTTAGGGAAATTATTAATTTATTTGTTTTTAATGATTCAATATTATGATTATTTAAACATTATAAATGAAGAATAAATATATACAATAATTTGATGTCGTTCTTAATTTGGAAAAATGAGAAAATAAATTATTATTATATTATTTCTTCAATTATATTCTAAATATGCATGATAAATAATCATATATTACTATATAAACAAACCCTTAACATTATTAAAATTAAACATTCCGTTAAAATTATTAATTGAGACCATGCATAAAAAGGTAAAATCTATTTAGAAATTTCTATAACTTATTATTGACTAGAATATATAATTATTAAACCATTAGATATTTTTATGTTTGATATAATGAATATTTATCTTTTTATGATGAATTTATAATGTTTAAGTTCAAATATACCCTTTTAGACTATGCATAAATATATTTAGTTATTTTTATTGAAAATTTCTTTACATATGGAATTTTAGGAAACTAATTTTTTTCAAAAATATTTACAATATATAAATCACTATTCATTTCAACATTATTATTTTGGAATTCATCATATATATGAAAAGTTGTTATATTTGGCTATAAATAATGCTTAGACTACATGAATTTTACAACTTTCAATCATTTGATTGAATCTATTTTCACATATTGTAAAAATTTAAAATATGTTTTAATTTTATTTTTCTATAATTTCCTCTAATAGTTGTAAAACATTAAAATATTTCACTTCATATAATATGATTTTGTGGACATCGTGGAATGTATTAATTGATTGTTATGGAGTAAATTATACATTCTTCAAAAAAACATATATTAAACTAATATTCTATTAATGGTTAGATTTACATAATACGGGGAAGAATTAATAATTTTATTATCTATCATCATGCATAAATATTTTGACTTAATTCTCTATTTATTTTTAATTATGAATTAATGTATTTAGGGTATTTTTTAAAATTCTTGTTTTCTTATCACTTTTTATATACAACAAAAAAAATGTGCGTAAAAATGATTATTTTTTCATGAAATAAGTATAACATAAAATAATTTTATACAGTTTAGTTTCAATTTTCATTAATTTTTATATTATTTTAATAAGGTATTCAAAATCCATTTTATAATTTTAAAAATAACAAAAAATAAATAAATTATTTTTAGTTTCAAAATTTTCAAAATTGATGAGATTAATGGGTGGAGACATTCTATTTCTCTTATTTATTTTATCATAATAATGAAATTATTATTTTATTCCATCAATTAATGGTTATGAAATATACATTCACTTTTTATTACATGAAAATATTATTGTTGATGTTTTCATTTAATTATTATTCATAGTCAATTTGTGTCTTATCAACTAATTTCAATAAAAATTGATCATTGGATTGATTTACATTAAATCATAAATTATTGTTCTATTTTTGTATGAAATTACCAAGTCAAGTCTCTCAAATTCAGATGAAAAATTAATGTCATACTATAAAGACCCTTACCTAGTACCATATATTCAATTATTACTTATTTAATATTCTACTAGATAAAATAAATCACATACCAATATACCAAATATTTTAGTAGTTTTGTTAGTCAAGATACATTAATTTTTACATAAATATGAAACCATAAAAAAAATATTGTGATTATATTTATTTTCTCTAGTATATCCTTGCCTATCATTAATAAAACATTTCCTAGCATCATAGATAAAGAAAATAATATTAGAGGTTGGTTATAATTCTCAATAAGGGTAATTTTATAAAATAATATATCAAGAATACATAATACATAATCAATATTAAAAGGTAAATTACAGAAAAAATACATTTAGAAAATATCATATACATGAATAATTAAATATAAAGAATACATGATGATAAAAAATCAATATAAATAATTACATGAGATCGAAACAGATCCATATATAGTATGAGTAATATATTAATTTGATTGAAATTAATAGAAAAATTCCTAATGATGGAATTTATAGATTTATACATATGGAATAAATAGTCATGTATTTGTTCCAAGACATATATATAAATATGTATGGAATATGATAAAAATCAATGTAGTTAGTCTTATTAGACAAACTGATTCATTATTGGGTGATAGTATGAATTTTTCATCACATAAAGAGTCCAATATTTTACTCATATGAATGGGGAGATAAATAATCTATTTAACCCTTAATATTCTAATCTGAATATAATAAATTTTAAGACATCCCCCCATCAATAAACCTAAACATAAACCATTCAATGTTATCTGTAGAGTGGGATCGAAATTATACATCCCTATCAATTTGATCATTATCTATTTATATGAATTAAAATTCTAGTATCATTAAAACAAATTCTTAATGGATAATGAGACAAAATTATAGATTTTGTTATTTTGCAATAAGAATACCAAAAAAAATAAATTTAAAAATTTTATGAGGAAGATCATCATTTTATATACAAAATAAAATATAAAAAATACAAATTTATTTAATTTTAGGAAAAATATTTCTTTGAATACAACCTTGTAAACATGTAATTTTAAATTCAATTAAATTAGTGGTTATTACATATAGAAATTTATTTTAGGATTAATATGTTTAATTAATTACTTATATCATCAGTTTGTTGAAAAGTATAAAGGAACCTTAATAACAAAATGAAAGGAATATTATTTTTAAATAATTTTTTTAAAAATAAATTCATTGGAATAAAATTTAAAATTTAATTTGAATAATTTTATGAAAAAATTTTGAAATTTTTTTAGTGAAATTTTTCATTAAATAGAATAGTATTTTTGGATGAAAATACCTATAAGGATTCATTTTAATGAAATCATTTGATTAATAATTTTAACTAAAAAATATTATAATATTTAAGTAATACATTGATGTTTATAAATAATAAATGGATATGGAAATTAATTAGTTTATTACCTGAAAGATTCTAATATTTCATTACAAGTAACAGAATCAGAATCAATCTGGATAAAGGATGAGATTATGAAAAAAATATTGGCACTTTGGATGATTTTGAATAGTAAGGACCATGTAATAAATGAAATCACTTGAGACATTAAATATAATTAATATAATTGGACTAATTATATAAAATACCTATGTTGGAATTATATGAACCACACACAAAATATTATTGGTGAATACGGAATATATCTAATGGAAGAAAAGATGAGGTGAGATACCCTTACCCCATGACTAATTTACTTAATACATGTTCAAACATAAATAATAATAAACATCTATTTATTATAAATGTATAAAAAATCCATAATAATATATATCACACCACATGATAGTTACTCAATACCATTCATTAATCATTTTGGTACAATTTATTAATAAAATAAAGTTTCTGATAAAAATTGCATCAATTTTTGGATATGTTTGGGTTGTTTATTGTTTGTATCTTTTACATTTTCCAACCTTCCATAATATTTATAATGATATAAATTATATAAATATCATATATTTTCATTATATATGTATTTAAAACAATCCCTAAATGCTTTATATTGAAAATGAATTGGACCAAACATTGAGATAGTTGGTTTTATATGCAATCTAAAATTATTGACATCATTTAAATCGATGGAAAATTAAAATTAAAAATTATATAAAAAATAAATAGTAATATATATTATATATATAATTAATATTAGTAAAATAATTCCATTTTACTATATATGTTAATATTAAATGAAAAATATTTTATATTTCTATGTGGAGGTAACAGTCCACATCTATGCATGAGTTATACAATTGTTTTACAAATGATACAAAGTTAATAAGTTAGAAGACACGTTATAATCCAAAAATAATAGCTATATAATTAATAAAACATAGATTCATTAACGTTTTCATTATTTCCTCTGATGTAAATCATAATGGAAAAGTGAATCACATCACATCGCGTGGTAGTAGTATGTCATACAGAGGTGTGACATAATTATATCCCACAAAATAATGGAAAGTTACAGAAATATACTATATAATAAATAAATAAATTTAAAAATGTTAATAATATAATATAAATATGCTAAATCCCACATTATATCTATCCTAAAATGGATGTTATGGAAAAAATAATTATATATGTTTGTGATATTGTTGCTCACCTTACACATGATTGAGGGTCTCATTTTCCACATGATTAAAGTGGAGAAGGATATAGGTTATGAAATTGAAATAACAAACTTTAATTATATACGGTATAGGTTTTTATAATATTATCATATTTTTTGAATATTTTAAGAATGTGAATGATTAAATTTAAAAAATATTCAAATTTAATAATTTAATCTCCTCTTCAAAGAGAATCAATATGTTTATACCTAAAGCCTTCATATGATAATTTATTAATAAAACAAAGTAATATAGGATGTATTATGGAATATAATGAAGTTATTTTTTAGCAAATGGGTGAACCAAAGGAGAATATAAGTGAGAATTGGGGAGTAGTGGGGTGGCCTCTTATGAGTGGTTGAGAGGACAAACATTGAATTATATGAATAAAAAATAGATACCCATCTTATTCATATTCCACAAGGATAAAAAGTGAAAAATTCTTGTATCATGGTTGGGATATGGTTTAAATATGACCATAATAAGTTTATTATACATATTTTATTTCATTTTTAACTATTATCAGTTTAGTATAACCCCACATAAACATGTTTTTTTTATCTTTTCTACAATAAATAATTTTTATTATATTTACTATTTTTTCAATTTATAATGGAAAAAAGTTTGCTTAACATATTATATAATATTAATTAGTAAATTTAAAAATGGAAATTATTTTTATAAATTCCACTGACAGAATTGGAAAATAATAATTTAATATTAAACATTCAAAGTCATTAATAAATCATTATTCCAATGAGAAAGTATTATATATATATATATATAGAATGTATTATACCAAAATTCAATATGACATTAGACCTAATTATGTAATAATGGATGATAAAAAATAAATGAATTTTTTTTTCTGTAAAACCCACTTTAAAAATGAAACCTTATAAACACATTAATAAATAATTTATTTTTTCAATAAAAATTCATTATTCATTACTATTCCAAAAAAAATATTTTTAGAAAAATATCAAAAATCTAAACAAATATAACTTGGATGTGCGGATTTGAAAATTGATTTTAATTTTTTTGTATAATTTTTTGAAAAGAGATAAACAATAATTTTATTAATTTTCCAGAACGAATCCCAAAAAATGAATTTTTATGGCATATGAAGAGCTTACCAACAACTCTGTACTTATTTATCAATATATTTTAATTATTTAACAACATCATGATTATTTTGGAAAAATTTGGTCATTTATATTCATACACACGTACATAAATAATAGCTTATAGAATTATTATTTTAATAATAAAATTAAAATTATATTGTGATTTTTTGAAAACCTATATTGCTTGTTACACAAGAAATCAAAAGAATAGAATTTATTAAATAGAAATATATTATAATGTCTATGGTTATTAAATACTAATATAATTATTATGTTTCAGGTCATAAATTATATATAAACATGGTTTGTGTCTTTAATATTTACAATGTGATAGATTATACCCCCTTAAATAAATTGATCCTTATCAATTTAATCCTAATCACAATAATCAAGGGATTGATATTTGAAATTTCATTTGTTAGAAAACTAGATTGTAAAAAATATTAAAAAAATTATTCATTATATGAGATATCTTTGATTATGAAGGTCATCTAGAATTACATATAAAAAATTTTCCACATAGGAAATCATAAGTGGGAAATGAGAAAATGGACATAGTGGAAATGTAGAAATAATTCTCGATAGTGATAGAGATCAAAATTTTAAAACTGAATACATTTAAATCATTGATGGATGTTAATGTAATAAGATAATAATATATTTTCATGGTCCTTTTTATATATTTACAGACTTTCATTCCCAACTTAAATATATATATTATGAAATATACTTTCTTGATATCATTTGATTTGATAAGTACAATTAAGAGTTTCGGTTGAGAATTAATAAATAACCAATTCATTTATTGATCTAAAAAATTAATATCTAATAATTTATTTGTAGAAAATTGAAAAATAATAACCTAGAATTTATTATATGATCAATTAAAGAGTAACACAGCCTTCCACATATATATAAATATTAATGTATTCTAAAATGCATATCAAGATACATCTCATTATACATGTGTTACTAAGACCTAAAAAATACCACCTATTGTAATTTTAATTAATTTTATAAAAACATAAATATATGAGTCAAAAATATTTTAGAGAAAAATAAAATTCAAAAAAAATAAAAGTAATGTCATTAAATTTTAAAAATAAACTTAACATAAGATTCTCCAATAAAATATAGCTCGTAATGTGACATATAAAATATATGAGTACCATGAAAACCATAAAACCATAATGAAAATAAGCATTCAATCAAAAATAAAATATTAGATTTTCTAATATACACAATAAAATAAAAAATGCATTAAACTCCAAAATAGATAAGAAAAACCATTAAATAACTCACAAATTTCATTGTCAAAAAGACTATTCCATTCACATAAATTTTCAATTCTTTTATCAACGTATAGAATATTTAAAGTGTCATATTTTCTCAATCATGTAATTTCCAAAAAGATCAATTTAATTTTGAATCAATTTTATGGGTACCATTCGATATATCTTTTCAGATGCATAAATAAATACAAATGAAGTAAAATTATTACACTTTTCATTATTATTATATTTTTAATATCATTGGTAAAATATATCTTTGAAAAATTCATGAATAAAAATACAATTTAATTTTATTCATTTTCCATAAATCTAAAATCATTAACTAGGATTCATCATCTTTTTTCTTATTACCTTATACCAATCATATGTCATTTGTAGTCTCTTCATCATCAATAATGAAACCATTATTCATACATCCTTTTTGATCCCCTTATTGACCTCTGCAAATATAACATCAATTTTTATAATTCCCAAATTTTTTATATTTTAAATGTTAAAATGTTGATGATATAAATGGGAAAACCTTATTCCCCCCAATTAGGTTAACTAAAATTGTTATTTTTTCTTGGAAATAAAATATATTTTCCCTTATTCTCAAAATGATAAACGTCCTCATATTCTATTGATATATTACTTTTGGTTCTTCTTCCCATATTCATCACATCTAGAAAAGTAAATGTTATTCCCAAAAAGGTATCCAACAAAAAAACTGTCATCAAACTCTATCATTCTATTCATTGCTGTGTCTAATAATTGGTTAATGTGATTTTTTAATACTATATTATAATAAATGATTATAAATAATAACATAATATATCAATCCATTAATCATGTAATATCATTTCTTATTAACAAAAAATCAATCACATTTAACATTTACCCAATTCTCTCTAGTTACCACCATATACAAAAACCCAAAACATAGGGTGAGAAAAATGTTTATAGTGTATACAAATAATCATTATAATCATATATAGGATTTCTAAATCACAACACCTTTTTTAAATATATTACACATTAGGTTTATCTAAGATTACTCATTGTTATCATCTATTAATATATATCTTGATGCTTCATAAATAAAATAAGAATTAACCCACACATATCACCCAGGATGTCAACATAGGTTCTGATGATGTCATGTTGTCATACACTAGATAGCAATTGAGAGAAGCTTGAGAATCCTTTATTATAGTTATTACCCCTAGGTAATTATATTCCCAATCCATGTCCAATTTTAGTATCCAGATAAAGATGTTTTCAAAAAAATCTAAATGATCCCTAAATTTAAAAAATAATAGGATGTTATCTAATATTTCTACTCATCCTAAAAGGCATTCCTTGGGTTTTGTTATTTAATATATTTTTTTATTTATATTTTCTATGGTTTCTTCTAATTATTATCTGATACAAATAATAAATTTTTTGATCCTAGCAGCCTAATGTTTGTGGTCAGATTATTGCGTTCGATGTAGATATAATAAGTCACATCCCAAAGGAGTGAATATATTAGATGTCTATATAAACAAGATACATACTCACATATCAAAATTTATTAAACATAACAGAAAAAAATTATATTTTTTAGATCATATTTATTCCCACTAAAATTCTACTTAATATAAATTATAAAACTTTTCCTGGAATTATATGGAAATGAAACGTAAGAAAGTGATTATCTGTAACTATTAAAAGAGGTTTTATATTATGTAAGTTATCATAAATACAAAATACATCCTCAATATTATAGGATAATACCAAAAAATCCTTTTAATAAATATTATTATCATAAATAATAATATGAAAGTAATAAATTTGGAACAAATAATGTGAAAGAATAATATCATTAATCTAGAAAAACATTTATGGATATCATAACCAATTAAATAATCACCTGGATATTATTATCTTAATTCATAAATATAAAATACCCAATTACTAACATTTGAAACATGTCATCAAGGTCTTCATCCATGATATATATATATATATGGTAACGTTGTTGGCTGAAACCCAATCTAGTTTGTATAATGGGACCTATATTATCGTCAATGAGTTATAGTGGTCCCCAATAATCACATACAACATCCAAACCATTAAACATATGAATGGGGTGAAAGATAATCAATATAAATATTCATATTGGAAAACTATCATATGAAATTTAAATCCCTTATTTAATAAATAATCATAAATATAATCAATTTATATTAATATTGATAATTTTATCAATATTGAACATCATATTAATAGTTTTAATAATAATTACAGAAAAATAAGTAATTCATTCACATTTATATTACATTCAAAATATAACATGTTTGGAATACAATTTGATGATTTGTTGCTATATTTTTTAAAAAAATATATAATAATGGGTTAAAGTAATTTTATAATAATTTTAACAATTTTGTAAAAAACATTAATATATTATTTTGAAAATATATACATGGGAGGGAAGAATACTTTTGAATGAAAATAGAAATAATGTTTGATATTTATAAAATTATTTTCCAAATAAATATAACTAAAAAGAGATGGAATATAAAATATTAATTTTAATAGTTTAAAAAATAATTTGGGAGATGAAAATTCATATGTTTTTCAGTTTTATGTTATATAATTTCATAATAAAATTTAATCATAATCTATCCTGAGAAATAATGAGATTACAAAACAAACCCTCACTACTTTGGTATCATTTGAATTATAAACCACTTAGAAGAATTAAAATCAATACAAAATTAACAAGAATATATATAATTTGATTCATGAAATTAAATATCCAATGGTGTAGTAAATAGAGCACATAAAAGAACTATGTGGTGGATGTGGAATATGTATCAAAGATGTAAAAGTATGGTGAGCATCTCTTACCTCGGATCAGATTTCCTTTGTACGTGGTTAGAGATTATGTATAATAAATATAAAAATATTATAAATATATTATAGAACTATAATAATGTATTTTATAAAATATATTATTTACTAATGGATTATATTTACCATTTATGAAAATTTTCATATTAAAATAATGTTTCGTGTAATAAATGATCCATTTTTTACATAAGTTTTGGGTTGGTAAATTTTAACTTTTTTGTTTTAAGATAGTAAAATTATCAATAGTATATTAAAAATTATATAAATATCATATATTCTCATTTATGTGTATTTAGAGTAATCAATAAATTTTATTGATAAAAAATGAATTAGAACATTCCTGGAGGTGGTAGATAATATGTATGCATGAAAATTATTCAAATTCTCTCTAAGTATGATATTAATGGTATATTAATGTTAATTAACTATTAAATAATCATTATAATGTTATATATTTCATCAATATTAAGCAAATTTTTAATTATTAACTTTAATATAAAAATAAAAAATAGTCACATCACTCTATGAATGAAGTAGATCTAACTTATGTTTGACCAACATAATAATTTTCCTATTTTTAGATGGTAAGAAGTATGATATGATATTATAATTCAACATGTAATTTTAGGTCCTAAATATATCATATCTATATAAACAATACCTTTAGCACCTTCCATGTAAATAATATGTGAAAAAACAAATCCCATCGCAATGTGTGGTGATAGTTTTCCACACACACGAAAAATTTTATCCTATCATGCCAAATAATGGAAGGTAAGTATCATATTGGATATCATATTTATATAAGTATAATAAATTTTTAAATGAAATTTAAATATTTTAAATACTAAATTTTTTTATCCTTGAAAGGTGGTACTGGAAAAATAATTATTTTTGTATGTGAGTTGGTAGTATTCCGTATACATGATTGGGAGTTTAAATTTTAACATTGATGGAAGTGGAGATAAATATATGTTATTAAATTGACCTAAAAATAAATATAGATTTTCTATTTTTTATAATAATATTTTATGAGGATTTGAAGGATGAGTAAGTAGAAACAACAACAACATAAATATTTATTTATTTTCATTCCATCGTAGATCCTTTTCATTTTCTTACATAAACCTTGATAGGAGAGTTTTCTAATAAAAATATAAAATCATGTATATTTTAAAATGTTTAATAAATATATTTGGATATTTATTTTGTGAAAAAATGTGATTTGGAATAGAAAATATGGGAGGAGAGTTAGTGGCATTTTATAAGTGGGGGAGAGGACATACTTGGATTTTATTGAAAACAAAAAAGTGATACCAACATTATTTCACATGATTAAAGGATCCAAAATAGATAATTATAAACCAATTTATTTTATAATATATGAATAATATAGTAAATTTTTTATTTTTTATGTTTTCGGTGATTTTGAAGCATTAATATTTTAGTTTATCCCCTCAAAACCCATGTTTTTACCTTAAAAACTACAAATAATTGTTGTTGTCATTATGATTAATTTTGAAAAAAAATTAATATAACTATATAATATGATAATATATTTTATGAATCAAAATATGAAAATTATTTTTCCATATTCCATTCATAGATTTGGATAAATTTAACAAAAATTAATCCCATAGACATGACAAGAAACTGGTTTTTAAGGAGAAATGTTTTATAAGTATAAAAAGTTTAAATTCTAAATTTCAAAATAAAATTGAATATATTGACTTTAATTATGATATTAAATATATAATTTAAATAATTGTATATTAAGTACTATTTTTAACAAAATTTAAACATATGAACTATTTAAATGAAAAAGTAAGTTTCTTATAAAAATCATTTTTTTCATTATTTTATGAATAATTAATATTTTAAGAAAAATAGAAAAAATTAACCCTAATAAATTACAAAAAAATTGATTCCAAATTAATTTTAAATTTTTAAATTTTTTATAAAAACTGTAAACAAATTATTTTACCAATTTTAAAAAAATAAAATATAATTTTTTTTATAAACGTATTTTTAATGAATATAAAGACTATTCCTAGTGTTAAGTAATTATTTATCAATATATTATTTTATCTAAATCCATAATAGAAACTTTCTTAAAATATGGTTATTATTATTCACACTAGCATGTTTAATGTATAAGGTATAATTTTTTTTGAATAATAATGTTTATTATATAGCATGGTTTGTTAACACCCAGTCTTGCATGTTACGCAAGCTATTGAAGAAATTAAATTTATTAATAAATATTTTTTATAATGTCAATGGGGGTAACATTATCATATAATCTTGTGGGTTTCTTATATATTTTATTGAATAAGATTTTCTTATTTTATGATATTGAGGTTTTACATTCTATAAAAATGTAAATCAATTATATCCTAATAATTAAATTGGGATCTTATTAATCATGTCGTTGACGTTAGAGTAGACCATTATTGGAAACCCTAAATACTAAAATTTCAATTTAAACATCATCTTTATAATAGATAAAGGGGAGTACGAATGTCACATATAGTTTCACATATCATGGTATCCATGATATAAAATTTCAGTGGGATGAGAAAATATGGATGATGTGAAAATGGTTAAATACATATGTGTACATATAGAGATGATTTGTTATAAGAATGTAAATTATCAACAGAAATATAGTAACCAAAATTATATAACTCTATGTTAGAATTGAAGGTAAATAGATATTTTTTTAACGATAATTATCTAAATGTTATGGAATTAGTTTACCATCATGACAAAAAAAGGATAAAATACAAATTTTAGCAGCCCAATACATTAACTTATTTTCTGGTAGATTTTGTTGGTAGATTTTTTATACACACAACGCCCAATAAAAAATCATTAATCAGTCACGTTTTTATAGACAATTGAATTATAACAATTTTGGATAGTTTATATAGTAAATTTATATATTATATTTCCACCTAATTATTTTGACACTAGACTAATAGGCATAAGATAAGAAGAAACCCAATATTTCACATAAAATAATATATTCTTTTACTAAAATTAGTTTTGCAGCCTTTTGATTCCAAACCCAGATTAAATCAACATTTTGACCATTTAAAAAATATAATATTTCTAAATAAACATATTATTTTAAATAAAAATTTAAAAATTATCTTTGGGGTAATTTTTGGTATTTTTCTATGAAGTTTCATTTTTAATAAATAGTGAGAAATAATAATATTTAATTCCAAACAACTCTTCACCTAATATATTTATATTGATATTGATAATTTTAATTTGTTTTAATGTTTACTTATATTATATTCTTTAAAATTAATACAATTTAAGTGAATAGGATCAATTACACATTGAAATTGAGTGTAAAAAACCTATCAATCATTTGATATTAATACTTTAAAAACACACATTGTCACCATGCGTGTGAATCGAATTTCAAATTGAATTCTACCAGTTTTGGTATTGGGATTTGAAAAAAATAGAATTCGTTTTTTAAAATCATTATTTATAATTTCAAATAATGATAACTTATTTTTTGAACAAAACGATTATTGAATGTAATTATATTTAATTAAAATTATTAAGGCAAAATTAAGCTTAATAATGGACTAAAACATTAACATAAGATCCCAAATTACCTAGATACATCTAAAAAACATGCTGGATGGCCATATCTCAGCCATAAAAATCCATTAATTGGGTTTTTTTGTTTTTTATGTCCTTTTTTGGTAAGAACATGCGTACACCTAACATGTTTTCAAAAATTCTTAGTGAGTCCTCTTCCTTCCCTATAAAAGGCCACCACATCTCCCCATACCTCACACCTCTAAAACAACATTGGTTTAAAAATTATCAGACCATGTAGTCTCCAAAAAACCCTTTCCCTTTACCTGTAAGCCTTATTTGGGTATAAATCCACCTAAAGATGTATTTGGTTCAAAACAAAATATGTAAATCGATTAAGAGGTGACATCCCCTTTCAATATTTATTAGTTTCATTCCCATTCTAAAATCCCAATAATATATATATTCTATGAATACATAGAAACTATTAATCCTAATATACTATTCTTTTTTAATGTCAATATGTCTACCTACACTTACACACACATCCATCTAATGGGTAACGAACATATTCTTTCTCTATACAATGAACTACTACCTCACGAAAGGATGATTGTTCAATATCCCCCTACCACCTATCATGTTGGAATATATGATGGAAACACTATTTATATATAATATAAATTATATTTATAATATCATTATGATTTTTTAATTTGATTTATAGTATACCATTATTCATTCTACGTTTTGTAAATATGATAATTCTGTTTGAGAAAGTGTGAACTACCACCTCCTCAAAGCGATATGACTCGTTCATGCCATACATGGAACATATAAAATATGGTTTTAAAAATCCTATGTATAATATATATCATATATATTATTTTTTAATTATTACATACACATATAAAATTTAGTTTTCATTTTTTTAACACAACAATGAATTGAATGTAGTTTTAATGCTTACGTATGACCAACCCTCTACATGAACGGTGAACTTCATTTCTACTATAAAAAATATTTTATAAAATTATAAATTCATATTTAATGAATATAAAAGATAATTTTTTCTTGGTTCAATGTACGGAGGTGAATAATTCATGATCGAATTAATTTGAACATAAAATCACATGTCAAAACATACTTGAGAAAACATGGAAATTAACACCTGAATTTGTTAAAATAATAAAATAATGATAAGAAAGGGTAATATAATATTTTAAGATGTTAATATATGAAATTATAAACATGGGTATAGTTCTGGAATAAGTTAGTAACACAGATTTGACCACTATATTATAGGATAAAGACCACACAACTAAAGGAAGTTTAAGGTAAGGGGTTTCTTCTCAATTTACATTAAACTGAAACTTATTTTTGTTATGCACTAATTCATGTTTATTGGGTTTATATTATACCCTCTAATAAGATATATCATTAATCTACTTCCTTAATTATATTATAAATTTTATTTAATTCCCAACTAATTCTGATTTAAATGTTTCATTGAGGTATTATATACAATGGAATATTAAAATATTATTTATCGTCATGAATTTGTTAATGTCAACAACCCTTACGGTAAATTATTTTCCCCTGTTGTATTATTGATAAATAGATATTCATAATTCAATATATATATTTAATAATGGGTAATTTTAATTTTATATATGATGAATTCATAGGAAATAAAATTCAGGGTTTGGATATCCTATAAAGAAAGCCCCTCAATACATTTAATGTCCCTTGAGGCGAAATAGTTGTCCAAGTAGTTTAAACTTCCTATTTCTGTGAAAGTTATTAGTTTCATGGGAAACATAACATATATTAGTGAAGTAATTTCCTTATTTAGAATTTAGTTATTATGTATCCATGATATTTTTTTTTTGACATATCTAGGGATTCATTTCATTTTCAGTTCATTGATTTATTTCCAGGTGTTTTAAATTTTTTATCCTTCCAAGGAGATATTTACTTATATAGTAATTTCAGTGGTAGGGATTATCAATTATTTAAATTTCCATGTAAATTTTTTCTTATTTTTTTATTATTGATTGATCATTATATACCCATACTAAGCATTTGATCTCACCCTTATTATGTATCATTTTCCCAGGTTATGAAGAGGAATCCTTTGAATAAGCTTTCAAGGAGGCTGTTTATTTGATTTTACTATGTATTGTGTTTGTATTTTCTATTTACCATTGTATTATAGGCATCATGTATGTAATTTTTCTTTATTGGATTTCTAAATTTGGTGGTCCTTTATGATTTTTTACATGTAACAATGCCAGTGATTTAAAATAATGCAACATCATTGGGCTTTTGGGATCGAGGTATTATAGTTGTTATAAAAGAAAGTTCAAAAGCAACCTAGGAAACTAGATTTAAAACAATAGATTATGTATAATAACTATATAATAGACATTGAGGATTAAAATAGAATATAATCCTAGAATTTTGGTAAAGTATAGATTATATGGGTATTCTGAGAAATATATCCATGTTTGGATACTATAGGTTGATGTGGTAAAAAAATGTACCTATGAGAAATAACTCTGAGAAGATGATTTGAGGATATCATTGGATAACTTGGTATATAAAAACATTCTTTATTGTACACATAGTTTTATCCTCCAAGCATATATGTTTATGATTGTTCAAATTATCTTGACATGAAAGTATTATGGGATTGAATGTAAATATTTCCATAAAGTAACTATAATTTATGACTCTAGGAATCACAAAGCATAATTTTTTTTTGTGATATAACATATTTGGAATTATATGTTATGATTTTATGGGAAAATATACTATATTACATTATTTAGAAATGGTTCCAATTAGAATTCATGGTGTCAATACTCTTTGAAAATGAAGATATTTCCATACTGAATAAACTAACAATGTTGGTACTAGAAGTGGTAAAAATATTGATATGTTAGGAAAACATAATCATTTCACAGAAAATAAACTATCATGAATGGAGAAACCAATTCCATGGTGAGAATCACCTCTTCTGGATCGATCCATGAGGTTGAATCCCTAATCATTTAGTGGGAAAACAAATCCAATGATAGATGATCAATATATTAAGTATATTGAGAAGATATTTATTGCCTCTAAATGTAGAAAAAAATAAAAAAGTACCCTTCCAGTATACTATAACCAATGTGAGGCTGATCAGTTGTGTTCTATGATCCATAATACTATGGAGGTGAAATTTTTTTCAGTCATGTAATGAAAGAATTTTAAGAGAAATTTATTTGAAAAAAAAAATTACTCATGATTAAAAAAATTGATATGAAGAGAAAGATCCTCAACTTAAAGAAAAAGGAATAAGAATGTGTTGCAGATCATGAAGCTACCTTTATAAGGTTATCTAGTAATTCTATGAATTATATTTGCAATAGTTATTCTATATATTATATATGAAGTAATGAGTGTATGATTGACCACATGGTTGATTGTCTTCATCCAAATCAATGAATGTTACTAGTTTATTTGTCTTTTTCATCATACAGATAAAATTTTTTCTATTCCATTATTAAAGTGAAGGAAGTACCAAGATCATATGTGTTCTATAGAATCCATGAGAAGAAGATGCCATCTAATTATCTTGACAAAGGGAATGTTTCAATAAAGAATAAGGGAATAAATTAATTTTTACCTTGTGATAAGTGTTAGAATAATCACTATTAGAAATGCATGAATGAAATAGGAGTCTATTTTATGTGTGGAGAAAATGGTCATCATATTTAATACTATAATGGGAATTAATTTTTTTTGATATACATTTTTTCACCAAGGTGTATATAGGGAAATACTTAAATTAATCTACCAAGCATCATTGGAATTTACCACAGAAATAGATAAGGGGAGATATAAATGAATATTTGATCACTAATGCATAGTTTGATGTGCCAAAATAGTGTGGTGGTAGGTACACCTATCCTATATTTAATTTTATGGAATGAATTATTTGAATTTTTTAATTTATCCAATATTTTATATCTTTCAAATTTTACTAGAAAATTAATCATTTACCTTTTGATTTAATATGATATTTGTCTGTCAAAACTTCTAAGGGAAGTATAAATGCAATAAGGTTTTGTTGGTAAATCCTACATATGACACATAAAGATACATTCTTTTTCACCCTTATAATTATACCAATGGTTGAATTTTATATTATGCTTGGTATAGACTGTCTCTCAAAATATGATGCAAAAAATTATTCCAAAGGAAGGAAATTAAAACTTGTGATGAACATATAGAATCCCTTATCCTTAGAGTATATGCTTCCTCACCTGATTCTTATATAGATCCACCCTCAATACCTCTAATTAATTAAATTCATGGAGAAGAAGAGAAAAAAATATCTGGGAAAAAATATGTTAATCTTCATACTAAGGATGTACATATTGTGCTTGGAAATATTTATTTCCTGATGATTTATATAGGCATACCCTTGAACATGAGGTTGAATTAAGCATTGATTTAATCATTGATTCAAGGAAAATATGAAAGGCTCCCTATTTAAAGTATATAATTTAAATGGTAGAGTTAAAGAAACAACTAGAGGATTTGGGTAATAAGGGATTTATTAACCTGAGTGTTTCACCAGGGGATCCCTTATCCTATTTTTTATGATGAAATATGTATCCATGATGTTATGCATTGATTATAGGGAAATTAAATCCATTACAATAATAAAAATGTATCCACTACCATTCATTTATGACTTTTTTGATCAACATCACGAAGCTCAATATTTTTCAATAAACGATCTACATTATAGGTATCAACAGTTGAACATAATGAATGTGGAAATTCCAAACACAGCTTTTTAGATGAGGAATAGACATTATGAGTTTACAAGAATTCCATTTTAATTTACTATTGAAACATCAATTTTTGTGGGCATTATGAATAGAGTATAAAATGAATATCTTGATGATATTCTGATGTATTCTAAAATATATGAGAATCATAGGGATCACATTTAGATCATCCTTAAGTCTATTAAAAGGGAAGTGTTAAATGGTAAATTTGGTAAATCGGATTTCTGTCATCAAGAAGTATATTTCCATGGTTATATTTTCTCTAAATATGGAGTATCATTTGACCCTTAAATGAAAATGGAATTCAAATAATGGCATATCCCAACAAACATAACATTGGTACGTAGTTTTATTGTTTTATGAGAATAACATCAGCGATTAATTCATTGTTTTTCAAGATTAGCTTATCGATTAACCAAGATAACATGTAAAGGAGTTATTTTTTTCTAGATAATGTAATGTGAATAATTCATTATTTATAGAATGTGTAGATTATTCAATGCTCCAATTGTCACTCTACCATCTCATAACAATGGTTTTTTCATATATAGTGTTTCATTAAAGAGGTGGCATAATTGTGTCTTAATGAAAAATGATATGTTTATTTCATATTCATCATGGTAATTGAAAGATCATGAACATAACTACCTAACCCATTATCTAGATTTATTGGATGTTATCTTGACATTGAAAATATGGGTACATTATATCAATGGAGTATGATGTGAGATATACATAGATGATAAAATCTTGAAATAAATTTTCTCATAAAATGTTCTCCCCATGAGACATAGTTTCTAATTTGAACTACTCAAGGATTATGATTGATCAATACACCACAGCAATGATAAGGAATAGAAGGTGGAAGATGCATTGAGTATGAAAGATCATGAATTTCTAACCCCAAAAATGATTATGAAGGATCCCATGTTCAAGGATCTAGTGAAGATGAATATGGGAATTTATAAGGGAGGTGAGACATCAATAATTTGTCAAATGATTAAAAACCCATCATTATAAGAGTGTAAAAATAAGGTTGAATATATTGACGGGGGATTTTATATTAAAATTTATGTCATGAATGATAGAAAAATAGAAAATGTTGTTTGTGAAATTGGTGATATAGAATTTGGAACTATTCTATGTGTTCCATCTACACCTAAGCGTAAAATGGAACTCTTTGATGATGCTCATTGACCAAATTTAAATATACAACCTGGTATCATGAAGATGTATAGGGACTTGATGGAACACTTTTTGTGTGATAACATGAAGTAGTAAATTTTAGATTATGCGATCTGATGTCTAGTTTTTCCACAAGTGAAATGTGTCTGGTATCATCATCATGGAGATCTATAACCTCTTCTTATAGATCATTCAATTGTCTCTTGTCAAGACCCCCACATTAAATAAAAATTATGGAAGATTCTTCATAAGGCTGTTGATATCGAGCTTTATTTGGGTACTGCATACCATCCTCGAATGGATGGATAGTCTGAAAGAACAATTCAAACAATGGGGTACATGTTGGGGTCATTATCACGTGACCTTCAAGGTATATGGGGTCAATACTTACTTCTGGTGGAATTAACCTAAAATAACTATTTCCATTAATGTATTAATCTTCTAACTTATTAATAATTATATGGAAATGGTTGTTGTTTTCCAAGTTGTTGGAATGAATATACAGAAAGGAAACTCATAGGCCCAAAACATGTTGAATAGATTCTGAAAAAGTTGATGTCTATTCTGGATCATACCAAATTGAATCAAATTAATCAAAAAAGTAATGAAGATTATTAGATAAAATATTTGGAATTCCATGTGTGATATCATTTTTTGTTAAATGTTTCTATAAATCAAGAACCTGACATGTCACCTAATCATGAGTTTAGTCAAGAATTATCATCATGGATCATTTTAGGTTTAGTGTTTTAGTGAATTTGTCCATAACTTTAATACAATAAAACCTTATAAAAATAATGTGGACACTTACAATAGTATCCATTTCGTTTATAACACAAAAGATTTTAAAAAGTAGCATGATTTCGTTTCTTGTTTAATCATTATAACTTTTCCATGATTCCGTCTTGACTGTATTCCCCATTAAATATTATGAATAACCTATAAAAACATGGTATGAGTAGAAAAATATTTGTTAGGGATACATAATGAAGAAAAACTACTATCCTTATAAAAATATGTAATCCATGAATACATAATCATAATTTAATACTTTTTACCATTAAGAATTAGGGAATACTCTCCACTGAATATAATCTCCTTGCGTACCATTTTTGAAATAAAACGATTACAATATAACCCATAGAAATCATATTGAACATATAATGGAAAAATGGTGTATAATATTACTGAAATGAATAACCATATAGCCAACATACCTTCATATCACTAAATGGTAAATCCATAGGTCTGACTTCTATAAACATTGTATTAGAGGTTATAACGTCACCACTCATTCTAGGTTTATCATGAAGCCACCCCTCATTTGGTTATCACGTAACCTCCCATTGTTGTTTTATCACATTACCTATTTTGAAATTTACATGTACCATTATATGATTATATCACATAAAATATTACAATTTTCAATATTTAAGTCATTATATAAAATTTTTAATCTGGTCACGACCCATACCCTAGGTCTTGTGACATGACATCCCCCACCACCACCTCCCGAAGGCCAACGGTTGGTGACTAGTGCCAACTTTCAAGTGGGAGGAATTTTCTGGAGTACCTGTATGCATGCACACACAACCACGTCCAAAAGCTGTAAAGGTAAACATGCATGCCACTAAACTATTACTGAGTAAATGTACAAATTGTAAGTCAAATGGGAATGAATACAGACCTAATAAAAGATGAACTGAAAACTAGAAAGTTCATGGAAACCCTAAAATTCAACTTCTAAAAACCCCCACATTATCGGTATGTGTAGAGTAGCTGCCGGAAGTCATAGAAGCACATCCTGCCTACCTGATTCTCACTGGGCACTGCCTAGTCCTGGTCCACCATGTCCTTCACCAAGTCGTTGGTAGTTTTCACTAGACACAACACATGTGGGCTAAGCCGGTGCATGGGTGATTAACAAAATACTTAGTAGGAAACCCAAAAAAATAATGAAATACAAAAAAATCATGAAGCATGAAAACTCAATCCAAGTATAAAATAAATTAGAAAATTAGAACCATCAGTCATATCATCAAACACATCAGCTACTAAAAAATTCATTCTCAATGAGTACAGTGGGCATGTCGAGTGCCATTGAAGCTGCTTCCCATGAACCATGGATTGTTTTGGTACTCATCCCTGATGAGTAGCGTGGGTATTCCAAGTAACATAGATTATCTCCCCACCATGGGAATGTCGGGTCATATAATGCCACGTACCATCTTGGTTATAATAATGTACTCCACCCCACCATGTACTATAGGCTTGCCAAGTCACATAGATTATATCTCCATAGTTGGTCTACCAGGACACATAGATCCTCTTCCCCATGTTCCATCATAGCTTATCCACACATGCTCACTTGTCAGATATTTTAAGGTATCAACCAACCATAGGGTTTTTGAACGTAGAATGCTTGATCTTCAGAGAACCTATCCCCAAGCCATTAATTATATTTGAACATTAATTAAATCCACTATAGAGTAAACCAAAATATCATTTTCATCATTAGGGTTCTAAAACTGCAAATGGCTCATCAATATGATGCATTATTGGGTATTTCTTGGGGTGTTAGTAAATAGGGGCAAGTTGCATCTGGGCCCAAACCAACACAGTTGGACCGACCCAACCAACCATGCTTGGGGTCCCTATATGCACTGTTTTGATTCAACTAAACCAACCTAACTAGGATCAGTTTTGGGTCTGTATGGTCTAGCCTGGACAATGAGCTAAGGCCAATAGGCCTCACTAGACCTGGTCCGGTTTGGATGAGTGTCTAGCATGTCTGGCCACCAGGAGACCTGGTCTCATCCGGCCCATCCCAATGGTCCTGGTCCGGCTCGCTGATCATGGGATCGGCCCACTAACATGAATTCGACATGATGGCATGGGTCTGGCCCACTGGAATGAGTTCAGCCCGACAATGGTGGGCCCTATCAAACATGGACGTGGTAGGCAGTTGTGTCCCCCTCCCGCCCTGAGGGTTGTCGTGAGTCTTCCTCCTCATTATTGAGCACATGATTCATCTGAGGAACTTCCAAATAGCCGACTAGCCTTCCGCATGCGGTTAGGGGACTACATGCATAGAGAATCACAACCCTTGGATGCGGCCCGCTCAACTGATGTCGCTGAGGGGATGCTTCCTCCAACCAGTCGTCGTCCCTTCTGATGGATCCTCACACTACATTGCTGCCTAATCTGACTGCGACTCCATTCACTAGCATGCCATGGTGGCACACCGCCATGGAGAACCACTCCCCACCCGCGGAAGTAGCCATAGACCAACGCTGGTGGTCGCTGGTGCATCCTTTCGCGGTCCCCCATGTCCTCACCATTTGTCCAGTATTTTAATTTTTTATCCCTGTAGCCTTTGTGGGGTGTCTCATTCCCTTCCAAAGCCTAAAATTTTCATTTCCACCATTTTGAAAAACACTATCTCGATTAACGCACAAGTGGTGGGGGGGCTCAGGATTTATTTGTGTTGTCTAATGCCTATCTGTTAGAATTTTAAAATAGGGGGAGGTTCAAGGATGATTTTTTATCAAACAATATAAGTAAATCCTAATACAAAAGTCCCATGAGGAAAAGGATCCCTCCATCACTAATGAGAAATTTTCATGTCTACATGTTCTTGGGTTTACCCACATTCACCATTCTAGAATGAAGAATTTCAAAAAACATAAATTAAATAAAAACCCTACATTGATTGACATTTTTTTCTGGAGCATTCCGTCCACAAGGATTTAGGTTCTGATCGAACTCGTCAATGTTCATTGCTCATGTGTCTTGTTTTTTTTCAATGCCATTTGGGGTTCACTGATGTTCAATGTTCATCATTGGAGACAGTTATTGGTGTATGTTTGTTAGATAATTTTTATTTTTTGATTCTCGTTTATCCAGCGCATTTACCTATTAAAAAGAAAATATGTTGTATAATTTATGTTATGTTGTGTCATCGCATCGTTAATCTCCATTAAATGAATTTAAACACAATAAAATTATGATCCATTAACGATATTTGTTTAATGCACATCATCGTTGCACTGTAGTGTCATTTTTAGCATTCCCAATGGTTTTTCAAAACAATATAAAATATATTTTATGATATTTTTTATCATTTTGAAAAGTCTGAAAACTAACTTTTATGTCTGGAATTTTTTGGTCAATGTTAGGTACTTTCTAGGAGAATCAAAGCATTCTGAGTTCAAGGGTTCCCTCATAGTTTTGATTCGATGATTGATTTAGAAGATAGAAAACCCCTCTAACAAGTTTACTTAAATGAACTGAAAAAGTTAAAAATTCCATTTTGGATCCCATCGGGCATTAGAATCATTTGTCTTCACGGCATATTGTATTAAAATAATTTCATACAATTTAAATTAATAATATTTACCTAAATTTTGGGTCATTACATTCTCCACACTTTATGCCTTTACATCCCTGAAATCCAAAACATGGGCTAATCAAACAGATGGAGGTACTGAGCACAAATCTGATCCCTCTGCTCAAATGTGCTCACCTACCAAATCTTGTCCTTCCACTAAACGTGCACTAGTGGAATAAACCATCCAGGAAGGACCCTCTCTTGTCGGTGCTCTATCTCCAGTGGGAACTCTAAAATTGTCTCTCCATCGTCAATGTCTAACTAGACTTAGTTGAGTACGTGCGATAGATCATACATGTACGTCCTCAGCTATGAGACATAAAAATAATCGTGAACCCTATGCATCTATGGGGGGAACTCTAGGTGATACTCCACCTCACCAACTCTGTACAAAAACATAAAAGGTTCGTTGAACCATGGAGATAGAATGTTGCCCCGACCAATATTTTCAATCCCGAGAGGGGTGATACCTGAAGGAACACATGGTCTCCCTCATCAAACTCCAAGTGTAATTGTATCCATTCAACATAAGATTTATGTCTACTCTGTGCAGTCCTTATATTCACCTATATGATCTTCATTTTCTCAATAGTATCCTGTACAAACTATGGAACCATGGGTTCTGACTCCTGAGTGCTTTTCCAACATAGATGTGATCTAAAAGGTCACCCACACAAGGCCTAAAATGATTTCATTACAATTGATAATTTATAGATATTTTAGTATGAAAACTCTTCTAGTGTAGTTGGTCCTCAAGATTGTTCACAAAATCAAGGACGCAAGTACGAAGCATGTAATCCAAGGTCTGTATGGCTCGCTCTATCTGAACATCTGTCTGAGGGCGAGTGGTTGTGCTCAAGCACAACTGGGTCTCGAACTCCTCCAGTATTTCCTTACAAAACCAAGATGTAATATGTGCATCACATTCTGAGATGATATTATAAGAAACCCCATAAAGACACATTATCTCCTGGATGTAAAGGCATCCAAATCCCTCTACAAATCCCTCCTCCCATATGGGTAGGATGTTAGCAGATTTGGTGAGTTAGTCAACTGTCACCATGATAGAATCGTAGACCCTAGACATGCGTTGTAAAATATTCACCAATTACATCAAGATACCATCTAATATCCACTATGGTACCTCAAGTGGATGATAATATGTTACTGAAACCTGATGTGTATCCTCCACATTCGATCATGTGAGGGACTGTGAAATGAACTATGCCACCACGTTCTTCATCCCTAGACAACAGTATATACGTCAATGGTCCTGGTACTTATTTTCCACTCATGCATGTACAACCAATTGATATGTATGGAAATCCCTCAACACCTCCCCCAAAAACATCACTAGTACTATAGTGCACTAATAGAAAAGGATGATGTTCTCCCCACATATCAATAATACATTAGAAACATGTACTGAGGATAATTGATCACGTGAGGTCTCGTAGTCAACATCCACAAGTTGTGCCTACCAAACTCACTATAAGAGTGTGGGATTGACATTAATCAACTAAATTTTATCTAATTCATCATTATCCATGATGGATATATGCATCATGGCCAACTGCTATGTTTCTTTACTTCGCAGTAGTAAACTAGACCTCATGCTGAGAGAGTCTGCCACTAGATTCCCCTTCCCAAGAGTATACACTATCTCAAAGTCATAGTACTAGAAAAACTCCACACATCATCGATGTCTAAGGTTCAGGTCCTTCTAAGAAAATATATACATGATACTCGAGTGGTCGGCATAGACTATAATCCCACCTCCTCTAATGTAGTGTCGCCATATCTTCAAGGCAAATACCACTACTGCTAACTTAACATCATGGGTCACGTAGTTCTTCTCATGCTACATCAGCTTCCATGAGCCTTAGGTGATTAAATCTCTCACCTACATCAAGACACAACCAAATCCGACCCATGATGCATCGTAGATAATTACATACCCAACACCCTCCTCTGGAAGTCTCAAGATGGGGGCACTCTTTAGTCTCTGCCTAAGCTCTTGGAAACTGAACTGGAACTTCTTTTTTCACAGGAAGGGTCTTCACTTCTATGTCAATGATGATAATGGTTCTACTACCCATGAAATTTAAGACACGGACCTCTGGTAGTAACCATCCAACCCCAAGATTCATTGCACCTCAGTCACGTTCTTGGGTGGCTCCCATGCTAGCACTGCATCTATCATTTCTATATCATTTCAAACTCCAACATCTAAGATGATGTGTCCTAGAATTCAGACCTCACGAATCCATAACTGGAACATTGAGATCTTCCCATAAATATGGTGCTCTCGGAGGATATTCAAGACTATCCTAAGGTTTTTAGCGTTCTCCTCTTCTGGCGTTGAGTACTCCAGGCTGTCATCAATGAAGACTACGATGAACTGGCCAAGGTAAGGCTAGAATATCCTATTCAGGAATCTCATGAATATTGTTGGTCCACTGGTCTAGTTTAAATACATCACCAAAAACACATAGTGTCCATACCGGCTTCAAAATGATGTCTTTGGTACATCCTCATCCCGTACACGAAGGTGATAATAGCTTGATCTAATGTGTACCTTTGAGAACCACCTTCCTGCCTTCAGCTGATGGAAGAGGTCATCAATCCTCATCAGTGTATACTTGGTATTCACTGTCACCTAGTTTAGGAACCATAAGTCTATGAACACCCTAAAAATCTTGTATTACTTCTTGAAAAACCACAGTAGGGGTTCCCATTGTGAAACGTTGGGCCTTACGAACCCCTTCGCCTACAAGTCCTCAACTTGTACCCTCAACTCATGTAGATCTACAAGTGACATATGATATTCTGGATCATATATTGGTGCCATCCCAAGGAATAGGTCGATGCATATGTATACCTACCTATGAGGAGGTATACCTAGAACATCGTCGAGAACGAAATTTTTATACTTATCTACCACTATAGGAAATATAATACTTTTCTCT
This sequence comes from Viscum album, assembly GCA_963277665.1. Taxonomy (NCBI): domain Eukaryota; kingdom Viridiplantae; phylum Streptophyta; class Magnoliopsida; order Santalales; family Viscaceae; genus Viscum; species Viscum album. The sequence goes on along the minus strand of OY728137.1, from coordinate 1,873,601,836 downwards.
TCCACTACACTGAGGGTGAGGATAACCAACAAGTGAGTGCTCTGTTTCACCCTCCATTGAGAAAGTCGGTCATGTTCGACAATAGTTTCCATCTCACCGGTGTAGGAAAACATGGTCCCATCCATCCGAACATGCCACAATATACACCTAAAAAAATCGATCTAAGCATGGAGAGTGGATAACCAGTCAATACCCAAGATGACGTCGTAAAGCCTCAACGCCACTGCTAAGAGATCCCATCCAAATATCTCACCTCCAAGAGTATGTTATCACTACTTGAACCAGTTTGTAATCATCGAATCCCATCTTATAGGATCATCTAGTCATAACGATCGAGCCAATGTCTACAACGGAATCTATGAGCCCCGATTTAGAGTCGTGGAAAAGGAAGAGCGACTAGATATTGTGTCTATAAGAACTAAAAATTAGATGTAAAAGGCATATATCTTACCTATAATCATCTCTAGATCATCATGGTCTACGCCTCCTCTGCCTAAAGACGTGCTCTCCCTTGTCCACATGATCCTTCAGGTCGGGGTCGACTACCTAGGGGTGGTGGTGGTAGTACATCGAACAATCGCCCACAACCTACTACTCGGACTGATCCCCTAACACCACTTCCACCTTTAATACCTCCTCACTTGAACCTCTTCCTCTGTCTCAGTGGTCCCTCAACGTTCATTGATCATCTGTAGGGAGGGTCGAGTAGTCCCAATCCATTTGTCCCTACCAGCTGCACACATATCAATGGATGTCTTCCTACTGACTCCCTCTGGTCTGGGAGCCCAAAACTACTGATCCTGAGTCCTAAGGTCATCCCCTGAATGTCCTGGACCAAATGGTCCCATGTGTCTATTGTCTTATGTTCAACACTAAAGACTCTACTACCTATGTAATACTGGTGGCACCAACTATTGAGGCCTTCTCCACCAGAAATACCACCACGAGAAGGGATTTCTCTAGCACCCCAGCCAGAATAGGGATGTTGAGGGACACTATCGATGCCCTTATCTCGCATCAGAGTCCCTACATAAATGAATGCTCCCTAAAGAAAGGGTCTCGCCCCATATCAATAGTGTTGTGAGAAATCTCGATAAACCACTCTATTTACTTTGCCACCATCATGTTGCATTGTTGTAGGTGAAGAAGCTCCTGAATGTGCATAGATCTCAATGTCATGGGAAAAATCATCATATAAAATTTGCTCGATGTATGCTCAAGTGAGGGTTGCATCATCTTGCGTCTGGATGGTCCAGCTACACCATCTCCCTACCAAGCCTGACAGAATGCTTGTGGACAAGATCGCCATATTTTCAAGCGGTGTCCTTTCTATGTGGAAGACCCGCACCACTACCTCCATCCAGTTCACAATGGCCTTAGGATCTATATCTCCCCTGATCATGGGATATCTCTTTATTTGAAAATCATGCAAGAAACTGAGTCTACATACGTCCTCTACCGATAACGTTGGTAGTAACAGCTGATCAATGGGCGGTGGAAACACTGGTTCACCTCCCAGCATGCCATCTCTAGAACTAGTCCCTGAATCGAGGCTTCACCACTAGATAGAATGTCCACATGATCGGATATTAGAATCCAAGATGGTTGTCTATGTGGAGGCATCCTAAAAAAGATCAATATATACCATAGTCGGAATATTATACCTGGTGAGCTAACTCTTATTCATGAAAAACATGAGACAACACTCAATTCTTATATGTTGCATGAAACTAGGGTCTTTACGTATAGAGTCGAAAAGCTGAATTCAAGGTCCTAATATATGGATACATCAGTCGTTGCACGAACACTGGACTCTCTTAATCTAAAAGTTGAAATTGAAAAATTTAACACTGTTTCCCACACACAAAATAATATTCTCCCAATCTTTGATGTTTAACTGACCACCTCTGATACCACTCTGTCAAAACCATCTCCCATGGACCATGTTGTAATATTCCCCAAGTCCACCTCCTGATATCCAAGTGTGGGTGGCTAGCACCAAAGGCACAAACCTGCAAGTGGGAGGAATTATCCTAAGTACCTTTCCACACACACTTGCAACAACATCCAAAATATTGAAAGGTAAACATTCATGCCACTAAACAACCATTGAGTAAAAGTACAAGTTGTAAGATAAATTGGCTAGATTACAAACCCCACAAAAGAAAAACAGAAAAGAGGAAATTATAAGGTATCCCTGAAATCCATTAGCTAAAAACCCCACTTGACGGGTTTTTTTAGAGTAGCTTCTATAAGAAGTATATGCACAACCTTTCTGCCAGATTCTCACTAGGCACTGCCTGGTCCTGGGCTACCAAGTCCTCTGCCAAGTCGACAGTCATCTGCACCAGGCACAACATGTGCAGGTAGAGCCTGTGTAGGGGTGAGTAATAAAATAATCAGTAGGGACCCCAAATCAATATGTAAAGTCCAAAAATCAATCAAAAAAGAAAACCATGGAGCGAGACATATCATAGTAGTTATAATCTAGAGTAGGAATGTTGAATCACCAGTCATATGTGGTCACGTTCCCCTCTTACCTTTTGGGTTGGTGGAGGGCTACCTCCTCCAGCCCATACGCTCGACGCATCCATGGTTCCACCACGCGGCAAGCCAATCGGTTGGTCGGTCTTTCGTACTTGGATAGGGGAACTTGTGACCTGTGAATTATGCCCTGAGGCTGCGAGTTGTTCCACCGACATAACTGATGGGTTGCGCCCTCCTGCTAGTCACTGACCCAAACCTGCCACAACCCAATCCAGTTGTGTATGCCATTATCGGAACGACATCATTACTGCCTCCACCCACCTACGGCCACCACTGCGGACCATCGAGTCTTCATTGGTGGTTCATTCTTCATATTGTCTGCCACTCTCGCCTCTGTTGGGGGTCGCTTTCCCAAGAAAGACCTCAAATCTGCATAGTTTCCATTTCAAAAATTCGATCACAATGGACGCGCAAGTGGAGTGGCTCGGGCCTTGTTAATTATAACATGCTTTATCCATGTTAGAATTTCAAAACAAGGGGAGGATCATGGATAATGTTCCAAAAAAATTATTAAATGCTGATACAAAAGTCCTAGGAGAAAAAGGAACTGTCCCCCATTGACGATAGAATTGGGGGTCTACCTGTTTGTGGGTTGAACTACATTCATCGTTTTAAAATAATTAACGAGGAAAACATAAAATATATAAAATACCTAACTTGATTGACATTCGTCACTAGAGCGTTCCATCCATGTGGATTTAGGATTGGATCGAAACCCACAACGTTTGTCGCTCACTGGTCTTGTTCTTCATCGATGTCGTTAGAGGTTCTTCGTCATTTGACGTTCACTGTTGGAGAGATTTCATGGCATATGTTCATCATAAAATTTCCATGGTTTAAATCTAAGTTCACCAATGCGTCAACCAATTAAAAATACAACACTTCACAAAAATTTTGTTACACTACATTGTCACGTCGTTATACTATTTCATTTATGAAATTTCATATCTGTTACTCTCCATTCATTACATCATTATACTAATAATTTACAATCCATTAATGATATCCCTTCAATGTGCCTCTTCGTCACACCGCAGCGCCACCATCCACTCTACCAATGGTTGCGAAAAACAAAACAGAATATGTTTTTAGTAATTTTTTTTTATGAAATTTCTGAAAATAAACTAATTGTCTGATCATTTCCAGTCAATGTTATGTTTTTTCTAGGTTACACCTGATGTTCGATGATAAACAGTGTACTCTAATTTTTGATCTAGGAATAAGTTCATATTTTAGAAAAACCCACTCACAAGTTTACTTAAATGATCTTAAAAATGTTTAAAATTACATTCTGGGCTCACCGGATCTCGAAATCACGTCTCGTCAAAGCGTATTATCTAGAAATAATTTAATAAAATTTATTTTAAAAAACAATTAATATTGGAATTCTGGTACATCATATCACAATAAATAATTTCATTATTTAGAAATTATTATTCAATTTTCCAAAATATTTTCCGCATCAAAATACCAACAATGTTAATAATGGATTTATATTCTCCATTAAAAATATTAAGGCTTATTGAGGAATAAAAATATCAAATAAGGGTTTTGGTGTTAGATAAGTCATTTCCTCCGCATGCATTACTCAAATTCCTTTTCTCACTTTCCAATACTTTTCGTATAAAATAGTTATGAAGATTCCTTTTGAAATCATTTGAATGATATTCAAAATATATATAAAATTGATTATAATATTTTTATATCAATATAAAAAATATGTAAATTAATATGGAGCGTCGGGATGTCTAGAACTCTGAAGAGCTCGACAGACCCTAATCCGCTAGAAAATCCCTATATCTCTTCATCTCCTTCTTGATCTTTTTTCGAAATGTCTAGTTTCGACCCCAGTTGGGAGATCCCCACGGTTCTTCAGAATCATCATGGGAAGGATATCTCAAATCTGGGAGTATCTGAACTGGCGAAAGCTCTTGAAGCTCCTTCCCTTTCACATGTTTCGAAAGCGGCACCGCGAGGTATTTCATTTCTTGAAGCCCTCAAAGGTTTCCATTCAGCTTATTCTGCAGGTGTGAAATCTCACTCGATAGTGAAACGTCTGGACGATGGAGGTTTCGCCATCGAAGCTGACTTATAGATGATTGCACAGCGACAAAACCTTTGTATGTTCTCTGTTATGGGTCGTATTTCTTATGTTAATGGGGACAAACCCTGGTCTTACACTTAATTGAAGCACAGAATTTCTATTTGCTGGAGTATTGCAAATTTTAAGTCGATCCCTTTAGGAAGATGGTTTTTTCACTTCCTCCTTAATTCACAGAAGGATTTAGATAGTGTGGGGAGAATAGGAAATCTTAACCTAAAACCCGGGTTCCTCAAAATATCTGAATAGGACTTCTCCTTTAACCCAAATTCATAGAGAGGAAATACTGCCCAGGTCTGGGTCAGATTTCATAACCTTAATTGGTTTTTTGGCACCCTCGGATACTTAATGATCTATCTTTATGCATAGGAACTCCTCTAAAAGTTGATCAAAGGACCATCAATGCTGATCTTGGAATGTTTGCTAGGGTCTTAATGGAAGTCAAACTTGAAAATAAACCACCTAATATCATTTCTTTCAATGATGGGGAACATAAAATTGTTATCAATCTTGAATATGAAAACCTGCCTTCCTTCTGTGATTATTGTCAGATTGTTGGACACTCCATCCTTATTTGTAGAATGTTTCATAGAGTCTCCAATCAATATAATTCCACTGACTGGACTGAAATTAGGAAAAATAGAAAAGAGAAGGCCCCCTACCCTGATAAAATAGGACCTCCAAATACTATCACTGAAAAATGGATTGCTAAAGCAAAGGATAATCATGGGGTATCTTGGGCTGACTTAGCAGAAGAGCAGGAAAAAGAACTGGAGGAAAAAAATATTAAACAAAATCTGGAAAATGAGGTCATTCTGATTCTGCAGAATCCTCTTTCTAAAATTGAGTCTCCCTTAAAAATCGATCTTGAGTCTTCTCTAACGTTGGGTCATGGTAATATAACTGAATCTTCTCATCTGGTTTCATCTGCACAGCCAAACATAATCAAGGGAAAGACCCCTTTGAAAATAAGTGAGGCCAGGTGTTCTTCCGATAACCAGCCCTCTCCTCTACCCCCTAGTCTTGTGCCAACCTGCTCCCATACTCAATTACATGAGGTTCCCATTTCTGATAATGATTTAAATTGGAAAACAGTTGATCTTAATAGCAGTATTTTCCCCACTGTTCCGGTGGTCACTGATTATTTCTTCTTCTCCCAACTATCCTTCCTCACCTATAGAGCAGGTTTCGGTCTCTGCTGTTTGTCTAGACACTGAAATCCTGCAGGTTCTCACCCCAGCTAAGGTTGGAGACATCTCCCATGATGTCTCAGCTTCGGGACCCTTTGAATCTAACACTTTCACTGAGGTGCCTGCAAGCTTGGTTAAGGAGGATGCCAACCCTCAGGTGCCCCTTGTCTTGAGTCCCTCTAAAACTGTTACAGTTTCAGGGGCAATTCGTTGCCCTGACCCGATTTCTTCTTGCAATTTGACTGTTAATAATTAGGTAGAAGTTCAAGATCTGCTTCTCCCATAGGAAAAATTGAGAAAACATGCACTCCTATTAAGAACACATCCCCTTGGAAAACCAGAGGACAAAACACTGGAAAGAAAAATAAAGGGGGGTCTAACCCCAGGATCAAGCATTAATTCATAATCTCTATTGGAACTGTCAGGGTAGTGCTAACCATAACACACTTAATATTCTAAAAAGATTTATTATTATTCATCGCCCTATGTTTCTTACTATTGCTGAACCTAAGGTGATTTTCCCCCTAAATACATGCATCTTTGAAATTATGGGTTTTCCTTCTTAGGTTCCTGTAACAATGGTAATGTTTCAGACTCTCTTTGGATATTTTATCACTCTTCTCTTCAAAATGTTCATATTTTCAGTCTTTCTGAGCAAGCTTTGACTTGTGATTTCTTCCTGGATAGCACACATCTTTTCAATACATGTGTTTATGGCGAAAATAATTACCAGGATACAAGACCTCTTTGGGATGAGCTATCCACTCACAATTCCAAAATTCAAGACCCCTAGGTCATAGTTGGAGATTTCAATTCTATTCTCTCACCCACTAAAAAACATGGCAAATCTTTCTCTTCTATTTCTTCTATAGAATTCAAAGCCTCAATAGAGTACAATAATCTTATCTAGTTTAACCTAGCGGGTTCCCAATTTACTTGGTATAGACATCATTATAATCGAGTAGTGGCGAGTAAGATTGATAGAGCTTTCATTAATGAGTTATCCCTTGATAAATGGAACCAGATCTCTAGTGTTACTCTGAACAAACTTGCCTCCGATAACCACCCGATTGTATTCCTCAAAATCTTCAGAAACCCACTTTCCCTTTCAGATTTAATTTGGCTTGGTACATGGACCCCGAATGCCTCTCTTTAATCAATTATTCCTGGGATAACATGGGTAACTCCAATGACTCCTTTTCTTGCACCACTATGTTGAAAAATCTCAAACTTATTATTAAAAAGTGGTGCAAAACCAAATCTGAGCCTATAGATAAGGATATTCAAAGTTTGGAGAAAGATTTGTCTCTTATTCAAAATAATAACAACATATCCAGATTTCTAACTTACCCCCAAAATGAAATCAATATTTCTGCTAATCTAATCTCTTTGCTCAACATTTAATATAACTTAAAGGAGAAAATTTTCAAAGCTTAATGGCTCAACGATGGTGACAGGAACACCAAATTTATAACTCCCTTCAAAGAGCTAGGAAAGCTAGTAGGTCTCTCTCCTGTTTTAGGGTTGAGGGTAACCTCATTAATATGGAAGAAGGGATTTCCAACCATGTTGTCTCTTATTTCACTGACATTTTCAAAGGCCCCAATACCAACAAAGAAATCTTGCCTAATATTATTCTGAACGTGGTTACATTTGAATATAATTGTTTACTTAACGGATCCCTTTTGATTCAGAAATTAAAGTCATTGTTTTTTTCTTTAATCCAGACAGTGCCCTTGGACCTCATGGCTTTAATAATGGATTTTAACAAAAACTCTGGGATGTCATTCAAAATGATGTTTATAACTTAGTTAGAACCTTCTTTGAAAAAGGGGTTATTTTTCATGGTCTAATTTCTCAATTTCTCACTCTTATTCCCAAAATCGAAAATGGCGATGAAATTCACCTTTTCCGACCCATTTCCATCTTACAATCTATTTTTAAAATTATTACTAAGATCATTTCCAATAGAATCTCTGCTATTAGCAACAGAATTGTTTCTTTGAATCAGTTCAACATCATTAAAGGAAGGTATATTCAAGACTGCATTTACATTGCCTCTGAATCCACTAATTTATTAAATAGACACACTAGAGGTGGAAATGTTTCTCTAAAACTTGATATTACTAAAGCCTTTGACACTATTGAATGAGAAATTATTTTTAAAGTTCTTTTTAGTTTCGATTTCAATGACACATTTGTCACTAGAATCAAAACAATTTTCAATTCAGCCCATATTTCCATTCTTATCAATGGATCTCCTAGAGGTTATTTTAAATTCACGAATGGTGTCATATAAGGAGTCCCTCTCACTATTATCATTTTTTATTTTATGGAAGACTATCTTATCAGATTGATCACCTTCAATGTTGATCAAGGAAAAACTGATTCTCACCTCAATGAATTTACAGGCCCCTTCCCATCTTCTTTATGCTAATGATATCATTTTATTTCTCTAGTGGGAAAAAAGAAATATCAATAACATTAAATCCATCATCTCTCACTATGAAGAGGTGTCTGGTCCACGTGTCAACTAGTATAAATCCTTTATCTATTTTGGTAAAATTTCCCCATCAATAGGAAATCTAATTTCACCGAAGTTTTTTGGGTTAAGGAAGGTTCACTTCCCTTCACTTACCTGGGCATCCCCATCTTCTGGGGCCGACCCAAATCTTTTTATTTCCAGCACATTGTGGATCAAATTCATAAACAACTTTCATCCTAGAAAGGAAAATCCCTTTCAATGGCAGGAAGGGTTTTCCTTGTGAAATCCACCATTGTTTCTAACTTAGTTTACTCCATGATGGTCTACAAGTGGCCGATGGGGCTTATTATATGCTTAAATACTGCTATTCATCTCGAGTTGAAGCACTCGGGAAAGAAAATTGGTCACAGATACATTGACCTCTTATTGTAAGCCTATTAAAGAAGGTGGTATAGGAATTAAAAATCTTAAAACCTTTAACGAGGCTTTACAGACTAAATTTATGTGGACCCTCATTAATAATAACTATCATTCCTTGAATTTTCTCAGATCTCGTTTTCTTAATAATCTTAAATCTGGTAATTTTCACTACATGTCTTCCTCTATCTGGACCTCGATTAAATCTCTTTATTCTTCTATCTTATAATATTCTAGAAGGATTGTTAGTAAATAGTCCACCGTAAATTTTTGGTTTGTCAACTAGACTGGTTCCCCTCTTATATCGGAGATGCCTACGTCTTTTTCTCCTGATCCCACTAACTGCTCCATCAGGGACGTGATCAATTCTTCCGGTGCTCATCTTTCGGATTCTAATAAAGAGATTGTCGAGAATTATTAATTCACTTCCTATGATTACTTTTTGGTTTGGGAACCAGATAAAAATGGCTTTTTGGACTCCAAAAAATATTATAAGCACCATCTCTCTAACATTGATGATGATCTCAGCTGGATCACCAATTTCAATAAGCCTTGGATAAAACCTTATCGTCTTACCCTCATTTGGCGAATTGCTCACCAAAAAGTTCCTACTGATGGTTGTCTTCAGTCTTATGGTTTTAATCATTGCTCTAAATGTAGATTGTGCAACCAACATCAGGAGGACATAAACCACGTCTTTGTATCTTTTGAGAGTGCTACTGCTCTTTGGCATTACATTTTCGACCTCATAGAGAGCAGTTGGATTTTGGACAACTTTATTTTCTCGTAGTTGAAAAGGATGATTGAGCTTCCGAGGTCACTGCAAATTAGAAAACTTTTTCTCACTGCTGTTGCAGAGCTTATTCATATCCTCTGGTATGGTAGAAATGATTTCATTTTCAACAATATCTCTTCTAAACTAAATGCAGGTAAAATGAGGATACTTCTTGCCATCAAAGAGGCTGACATGATCCAAAAATACCATTGTTAAAATTCTATCATTGATCTTGAAACCCTCCTCTGGATTGGAGTAATTGTTATATATCCAAAACCGAATTACACTATTGAAGTCTTCTGGTAGGCTCATCCTCCTGGCTGGATTAAAATCAACATTGATGGAGCCGCGAATGGAAACCCGAGACCTTCGAAATGCGGATGTATTTTCAAGGACCATCTTGATCAGATTCTCGAATGTTTCTATGGAAGCTACGACATTTCTTCTGCTATGGAGGCCAAAATGTTAGGTGTCATTCATGCCATCAATTTTGCAAAACACTTAAACTAGAGCAACATCTGGATCGAGAGCGACTCTTCTACCATTGTGCAAACCATTTGGAAGGGTGTGACTCACCTTGCAAGAAATCTCACCCCCTGATAGATTAACAGCCTCAACTCTCTCAACAATCTCAACTCCATTGCTATACACACCTTCCGTGAAGAAAACAAGATCAACGACGGTCTCGCCAACATGGGAGTCTCACATGAGTTCACTTGGAGGAATGATCTCCCATCGGATTTGATTCCTTTTTTATTAGAGATTCTAGAAAATTTCCCTCATTTAGATTCATGTAACTTGTATGCTCTTTTTGATTGAATAAATTGCAGGGTTCTGGGCATTTGTCTAGAACTCATCCCCCCCCAAAATGAAAATTAATATCATAAATAAAAAAGATTTTATAATTAAATCATTAAAAGTTCAAGGATTCACATACCACTTTGAACATCTATATAATAAAATACATGAATTTGTACATTTACCAAAACATTTAATAACATTAGTATTGATAAAATATGGAAAATAAATGACATAGTGCAAATATATATACCTTATAAAAGAATAAATGGGCATATTATCACGAAATGCCTCAATTAATGGAGATTGAGACGAAGTCCCTTACATTTTTTTGATACTTCATATTGGTTCCTTTTTAGTCTTGAAAAAAATAGGTTAATTAATAATTTCATGGGAACTTTATTAAAATTTATTATTACCTATATTTCACTTATCTATACTGTTATAACAACTACTAAATTATTTATGATCATATCAGACATTTTGTTGATATTCAGTACTTATGTAAAAAATGAACATGGATTGATGTTCCTAGCCCATGTGGTTATAATTACATCATATCCAGAATAATATTTATGATAATATTAAGAATTTTATATGTCAATTATACTTTATAATGAAAATATTAAGTATTTTTATGAAAAAATTATGACATTATAATCATGGAGACTGTAGGACATACATAGTCCTGAGTAACATTTTCCATTTTTCATTGATCGTTAATGAAAAAAGGTATGTATTATTTGTACATTATAAAAGGATAATAACATATTTAATATCATATTGATCATTTAAATATAATTATATATTCTATATAAGTTATGTAATTAAAAAATGAGTAACATCACTTCTTGGAGGTGATAGCTTATATGTACACACGAACAACATTATAATTTTTATGTGCATGGAAAGTAAGAATGTAATTGATATATTATTATCCTATAATTATTAATATGTTATTAATATCACATATGAAAATTAATTCAATTCTTGTAACAAGTCATGAGATAGAGTTATGGAAAACGAATTAGATCGGTTTGTAGAGGTAATATTTCCCATGTATGCACGAATGATAAAATTTTCCCCAATTTAATGGATGTAGAGATGGATTTAGATGATTATATAAACATAATAACAAATAATTATATTTAGAATACTTGAGTTATTATTTCACCATGGAATAATCTAATTTGAAGGTTGTGGAAGAAGAAATAATATAGAAATACGTAAATAAAAAAATTATATTTCTATCAAATGAGTTCCTTTATTAACACCTTAACACCTCTAAGGATGGTGTTCTAACTAAAATAATGCTTCAAGAATGTGTGTATGTATTATAGGAAAAAATTTTAGTATATATTTTAGGAATAAAAATGTTTTGGAAGTGTTAGTAATATAGAGGAATGAGTTCCCTTTTATAAGAGTGGGGACATTATTGGAATTATAAAAAATTATTAAATTAATATATATTAAATTTCCATTACAAAATGATCCCAAAATTATTTATATCTAATAAATGATGATTTTGGGTTGAATCCTCAACATCGACTTTAAATTATAATTATTTTTAATATTTTGTATTTCTTTTATTATAACCCCTTACAACTATTAGTGATTTATTATGTAATTTACACATTGAGGGTTAAAATAATTTCTAATTCATTCCATAATACTAATTAATGAGTCAATAATTAAATTTTTGGACATATATATACATTTTGGTTGAACAATTGGTGTTAATAAATTTTATAAAATAAAATTAAATATTTCATATTTTAAGTTATAAATTTTGTCTATTTTGTCACTGTTAATTACATTCATTTTTTAATAAAATAATAACAACATGATTCTATAGAAATAACTACATTTAGTAAATCATAACAAGACATAGTAACCCATAAATTCGTCTATGGCCTAAAATATTTCAAATTATATATATTTTAATATTATTTATATCATATATTTGATTGTATATTTAATAAATATATTACCATATCATCAATGTGTCATAATTAAATTTAATAATTTAATTACTAAGTATTTTAAATAAATTTCCATGATTTAGGAACTATTTTTATATTTATATGTACTATTTATAGTTAAATATAACACTTATATGGTCCAATATTTAAATTGTTATAGTTAAGAGATACATGATAATGACATCTTTCTCATTACTTTAAATAAAATTTTATATGTGTCATAATCACACAAAAGAGGCTTCAAAATAGAAATATTTGGGCCTATGAATTTTTTTTAGTTGACAATTACTAATCCAGTGAGATTATTTCATGTTTTATAGTAGTTTTATAATATTTATAATATTATTTAAACTTTTAATAACCCGATTTACCATTAGTTGTGGTAATAGCATAATTACTAATGATACTATTCATAATGTTCAAAAAATAAAAGGGACCTATTTATATAATTTGGAACATCTGATTCAAAATATGAAATCCATATTTTCAAATTCAAAACCACTAATTGGATGAAATTTATTACAAATTAATCTTGTTTATTGAATGAGAAAACAAGTTTTTTACGTAAAACATTCAAAAGTTTACAAAGTTATTATATCCAATTTCAATTTGGAAAATCATAAAATTAACTAAATTAGATTAATTGATACAAAAAAAATCTATATATATCTTAAAACCATGTAAATGGATAATCTAACATTACAAATAGATTATATGAAATGTAGTTTTGAGCTAAAATGCCGTATTTTTTACTATACACTAAAAATATGAAATTTATCAAAAAAATACAAACAAAATATCAAAATTATATTTTGATGTCACACATACAAATAAGAAGTCTATTTATTCAAATATAACATATAAAAGTGAAATAAATTATATTTTAAATGGGGTTTCCATCAAATGGTTGTGAAACATCATTTTTAGAAAAACACACATTTTATCCGGTAAATTGTATTTTTCAGTAAAACAAGTCTAGAAAACATATGGGATAAATTTTAATCATTATTGTAAATTTATATTTAATTAATATAATCCATCAAGAGTGAATTAATTATTTAATATACATAATTATTATCCTTAACATAGTTTTTTCATAAAATAAAGACATCATTTTGAACTCCATCCCTGCTTGAGAAGGAGAACTGCACACGGGGCTTCCAGCCGGACAGCAATGCCTGGACTCAGGCGGGACTCCCTCAATCAGAATGCGGCGCTTGAATGGGTTAAGGACCCTGGTTCTGGTTATCTGTATTTTTTGTGGTTCTTTGTTGCTCCTCTACTGTTTTCTTTTTTCATTTAATATAGAGGCCTTTGCGCCTCAATCCTTAAAAAAAAATAGTTTTTTCATAAAAACACATGCATTATTTTAAATTGGTTTTTTTAATTTCCTAATTAATTTGTTATCCAATGAATAATTATATAAAAATATTTATAAATATTTTTCTATTTTTTTCAATACTTTTAATTTTCACCTTTACAATGGCTATATGATAACATTCATTTAAATAATAATATTATGTTCTTCATTTAAGTTAAATGTGGCGTTTAATGTGGGATATCGAACATAACTTTTATTTTTTAAAAAATTGGGATGTTATATTATCTGAAACATTTGGAAATTTCATCCTCACAAATATAATTTGGGTTCAGATACTAAGTTATGTCTTTTAAAATTACATTTACTGAAATCCCACATTAGAGAAAGGATTAAAAAATCATATGCCTTAATATAAATAAATGAAAGTATGAAATTTAGTTGAGATAACTCATACTAACATTTCATGTAGGGAATCATGTATATGAAGAATAAAACTAATGATCACATTTTGATGTATAATAATAGAAAACATTTTTCGGAAAAATTAGACAATCACAAAGTTAATATTTGTGATAGGTTAAACATTATTTGATTGTCAATAAAAAATATTAAATGGAAAATGTTTTTCTTTTATGATCATTTTCATATAGTATGGGAATCAATTAATGTCATTGAATAAGAAAATAATGAAAAAACATACATGTCATGTATGGTTTAATCCTTTATTCAATATCCACCCAAAACTCACCTTTTTCTTCCAACGATGAGTAAACAAGATGATTTTTTTTTCAATGACTGAAACACTAGAATCAACATCAAGCGATTCACATAATCCTCAAAAGAATCACAATATTTTCAAATATACATGAAATATGAAACATAACAATAAATGTTATGATAAGATCTGATAAATCCCCCAATTAATAAATCATTCTGTTATGCAATACTACTTTTACTAAAAATAATCCACACTAATATTTGAACAAATAATTAGAAGGATTTGATAATATAGTCTCCCACGATAAATTTTATCATTTATCTCTAAATAACATCAATCACTTTAAATCTATTATAACAAAAATTTAATTCCCAAAAATCAAATATTCTCCAAGATAGGTCAATCCTTTTTATAAATAACTTATATTGCCTTAATTCCAAAATCAAAACATAGATTCTAGAAAAATTATATTCAACCATTACTCCTCAAATAAGATTGGATTGTATAATATTTTCATTAGGCATATAGGGTTACCCAAATAGTGGAATTCTTCCATTATAACATTTATAACTTAACTCAGTAACATTTTATAATTTCATGGATATACATTTTATAAATCATATGTTCCCAAAATCGACTTCTTCTCATTCCATCAACTCATTTAAAAAGAAAATGTCATACTAACAGCGGACTTCATGTAGGTCATTTTTAGGTGATGCACCATTGTCACCCTTGTGTCATGGGTTTGATTCCTGTGGCCTTGGAGGATGTGAGTTTTTTCACATGTCATATAGGTTTTCCTTTTTATAAGACATTATAATTCATATAACATTCCCAAATGAGATAAAATCCTAAAAAATAAGAGTAAAATATTTTAATCTAAAGGTTTGTCTCATGCCATTTATTTTTCATCTCAAAATGTAATATCCAAAAATTACCTCCAAACCAATGATCATATAATCCCTAAATTTTATTAATACTTTTATAATTATGTGCACATAATAAAATAATACTGGTACTCCGTTAAAATTTTCAATTAACAACCTTTGGGGTTAAAAAAACTAGAAAAAGTCTTCCAATGTAAACCCATCATCAAAATATCATTACATCTTTTAAACATTTAATCATCAATATATATATCATAAAGATCAAATCCCTTATATGTAGACCTCTTAATCATTCAGAATTCCCCATGTTCACCTAACAAAAATTTCCCATATTATTCCTTTATACTTCATTCCTAGAAACAAAAACATGAATCATGTATTGAGGTTAAATAGTAAAAAACAAGAGTAATGAAAAAATATATACATTTCATATGGTATTTTCAGTTTCCTCATCTTCAGTTGAAACAAAATTTGGTATTGCAAAACATATATGTGTATGGTGCTTCTGGTCCCATTCTTGAATATCTTTCGTGGGATATCTATTTGTTTAATGATCATTCTCTCCATATTTAAAACATTCATTTGATAACATAAACATAGTATCTTCCCCTTTCATTGAGAAAACCACAAAATTCCTTTTTTCCAGACATTTTTATTGATTTGTGACTGTCATTACAACATCTATAACACCTTCCCATCCCATTAAAACTTTTTCCTAGGTTTTTTCATTCAACATCATTGACACATATGTTATCAAACATTCTTACCTTTATGATCATTATTACCTGAACACCCATATAAATTCATTTCACTCTTATATTATGTAATAGAAAAATCACCAAGGTTTAACAGGTTAATCATTACTCCAGATAGATGGTTTAGAATAACCAATAGAGATCTCATTGTATCTCCCATTTCATCTGGGTTGTTATTCAGGGAACCACCAAATATTCCTTCAGATCCATTATTATTTTAGTGCATTCTAGATCTAGACAATTACTAAAACAAAAAATGTCAGTGTTATTATAAAAATAAACTCATCAAATACAATCTTACCTAGAAGATAAACACTTAGATGAACTTACTCATGTAACCTTGAACTCTTTTAATTTATCCAAAATAATTATTTATCATTTTATTATTCTAACCATGGTGGTTATATTTAACTTGAAAAATATTCTTAAATATCTCCTTAACTGATAAAGTTTTCTAAACCATCCCTTGATACAAACTATAAATACCCAAACTTTATCCTTACATAATATTTAGTTTAGTGAAGAATTCACATTGATGATCTTTTCATATTAGTGTTTTATAGAATTTGGCCATAACTATTTTACAAAGAAACCTTATAAATACAAAGTCGACAATTCCAACAGTATCCAATTCTTTCATAAAACAAAATCTTTAAAGAGAAAACATGATTTCTTTTCACGTTTAATTATTATATCTTTTCATTAATTCCATCCATGACTCTATACTCCCTTAAATCCTATAAAAACAATTAAAAACAATGGAGGAAAACAAAAACCATTGTAATAGATATAAAAATAAGGAAAACTGTTACCCTTGTGAGAAAATTTAAACCATGAATACTTTATCATAATTTAATTATTTTCACCATTAAGAATTTGTGAATACTCATCACTGAATATAATCTCATTTCATACCATTTCTGAAATCAAAATATTACAATTAAACCCACAGAAATCACATATAACATATAAAGGAAAATTGGGGCGTAATAATACTTAAATGGAAGAACCATATAGTCAACTTCCATAAATATCTCTAAATGGAATATTCGTATGACTGACATCCATACCCAATTAATTAGATGATATAATGTAACCACTTATCCTTGGTTTATAAGGGAATCACCCATATTTGTATTAACAAATAACCACCATCCTTTGGTTTATAATGTAACTACCCCTCAAATGTTCATGTACCATTATAGAATCATAACACATAGAATATTGCAATTTTCAATATACAACTCATAATATTCCATTTTAAATCCCTAGAAATCAATTCAAGATATTGAAATCTTCAATCAATTTTAAAACCCATTTTCAATACTGAAATACCCAAAAAGAGAATAAGGGATTTATTTTCCATCATAAAAATATTATGGTTTATATAGATATCCAAATATCAAATAACATTTATGGTGGAGAATAAGTCATTGTCACCACAAACATTAAAAAACATTTCTGTTATCTTTTCTCATAAAGTTCTGTATAAAAAATGTTAGAGGATTATTTTTTAAAAACTTTTAATTAAATTCAATAAATATATATGTTTTCATTAAAATAAATTTATATCCATATAATAAATATTTTAATTAATATGACGAATAAAAATATTTGATAATTAAATCATTAAAAGTTAACAGTGTCCCATACAACAATAAACATTTAAATCACGGTCTTTATGAATTAATACATTTACAAAAACATTACATATCATTATTATAGAAAAAATATGTATATTAAATGTCTCAATTTCTATATATATACCTCATTAAAGGGTAAATGTTCATATTATCAAGAAATTCCATAATGAAATGAGATTATGACGAAGTCCCTTACCTTATGTTCAATTCGTAATGTACGTTCCTTGTTATTCCAGATTAAAAAATATAGGTTAATTTACTCTTCTTCTAGAACCAATTTCAATTTTATTATACCCTTTATTTATCTTATTTATAATTTTATAACAATTAATAAATTAATTAACTTTATGTCGGACGTTTTGTCGATATTTGGTACATGAGTCGAAAATGAACTTTGTTTGAAGTCAATAGTATATGTGGTCATAATTACATCATCCCTAGAATAATATTAATTACATGATTAAGTTTTTTATAAATAATTTGTACTATAAAAAATATCCATTATGTATTTTTTAAAAAACATACAACATTAAAATCATGGAGATAGTAGGTCATACGTTTGCTAGAGTAACATTTTAAAATTTTCATTGATCATTTTGGAAATAAATTAAGTATTATTTTACCTTTATAGAATGATCATAACATCATTATTATCATATTATTCATTTAAATATACTTATACATTTCAGAGATGAGATCTAATGAACAAAAATGTGTCACATTGCTTCGTGGAGGGGATAGATCCCACGTACGCATGAATGAATTCATCATTTTTATACATAGAGAATTTAAGAATGTAATTGATATATTATTAACTTATAATTATTAATATTTCATGAATTTCAAATATTTACATTATTTCCATTGTTATAACCAGTCTTGAGAGACGGTTATGGAAAATGAATAAGATCGATTTGTTTAGATGATAATTCACATGTACGCACGAATAATTAATTCCATTCCCATTTAATGGAATTGGAGATGGATTTAGGTAATGATATCACCACAATAAAATCCCAGTATATTGAAGATACTAGATTTTTTTATTTCTTCTTGTAATAGGAATATTTTTATGAAGTGGTAGAATAAATAAAATTGAATTAAAGAAAAACAATACCATTACTTCGGATAAGCACCATTCATAACACCATAACACCAATAAAGAAGGGTGTTGTGAATAAACTAATGTTTTGTGAATGTGGAGAGGGATTCTTGGAAGGATTTTGGGTACATCAGGGGAGAAAAAAATATTATTGGAAGTGTGAGTTATAGAGAGGAATGTGTTCTTCTTTATAAAAGAGGATATGGACACTCTTGAAACTATAAAAAGGTTTAAATTAATAAAAATTCATTTTCAATATGAAAATGGTCCCAAACATATTTTTTCCAATATTTTAAGATTTTGGTTAGAATAATCACCATATAATTAAAATTATAGATGTTTTAAATATTTTTAAATCATTATATTTTTTAACCCCTTTTAACTCTTATCAATTTATCTAGTAATTTCAACTTTGACAGTTATAATTTTTACTAAATCATGCCAAACAACCAATGAATGAGTTAGTTTTGATATTTTTTGGAATTATATCAAAATTTTGGTGAAATCATTGTTTTTTATACATTTTATATCATTTAAATAGATATTTTATACTTTATGTAAGAAATTATGTCAATTAAGACACTATTAATTACTTGCTATTTTTTGAAAAAATCATAACCACTTGATTACTTTTGAAAAACAATATATTCTCAAACCTAACATGTCATTGTTATCTAAAAAATTTCCATAATATATTTAATATTATTATATTTATATGAACTATTCATAATCAATGATATAACTTATGTAACCACATATTAAAATTGATACAGTTAGGAGAGACATTATTATGACAACTTTGTCTTCACATTAATTTTTTTTATAATGTTCTTAATCACACTCAGGTGGCATCAAAAGGCCAAACGTTCATCCCAAGTATTTTGTTGGTTAAAAATAACTAATCCATAAATGCTAGGATAAGTGTTATGGATGTATTCTAATATTTATAAAAGTATTTTAACCATTAGATAACTGATTTACACTAAATTTTGTAATAAAATAATTAATAAATATACTATTCATAATGTCTAAAAAGGGGAACTATTTACATAATATGAACCTTGTGATTCAATATATGGAATTAAATTTTCCAAATTCAAGACATAGAATTGGAAAAAATTAATTGAAAATTAATCTCATTGACGGAATGATAAAGTTGGTTGTTAAAGTAAAACATTACAATGTTCAAATAGTTTTTATATCCAATTTCATTTTAAAAAAGAATAAAATGTACTAAATTAGATTAAAATGATAAAAACTCTTCTAATTATTCCTTATGAACATATAAAAGTGTAATCTAAAATATAAATAATTTATATTAAAAGTAATTTTGATCTCAAATGCAGTATTTTTTACTATTCATTAAAATTTAAAATTTATCATAAAAATGAAAAAAAGTTATCCAAATAAAATTTTGATGTCCCAAAACAAAGTAAGAAGTTTTTATTTAAAATAGAAAATATTAATGTAGGAAAAACTATATTTCAAATGGGATCTTCATCAAAAGGTGGTAAAACTGTATTTTTAGAAAAAAATAATTCATTTTATTCTTAAAATTGTATTGGTTCATTTAGAATGCCTATAAAATATATGAAATGAATTTTAATAAATGTACTGAATTTATATTTCATTAATATAATTCAATAAATCTAATTTTATTATATTATATATAAAATTATTTGTAGTTAAATAGTTTTTCATAAAATAATTCCTTTATAGTAAATTGGTTTTTTTAATTTTTTAATTAATTTTATAACCAATGAATAATTATATAAACAAGTGTTAACCATATTTTACTAATTATGTTTATCCTTGTCATTCCCATAACTCTAATGTCTATATGATAACAATCATATTAAATAATAATATTAAGTTTTTAATTTATGCTAAATGTGGCGTATCATGTATGCTATCAAACATTGTGTTTCGTTTTAAAAACATACGATGTTAAAATACCTACATGGAATGGTATCATCAATTTCAATAAGAATTGTTAACTGAGTTCCATGTTAATTAGACCCTTTGAGATTCTTGAAAGAGTTGGAGTTTTTGCTTATCGATTATCACTATTGCCAAATCTATAGAAGGTTCACAATGTGTTCCATGTATCGAAGCTAAATAAGTACATGCTAGATACAAAAATTGTTATCACTAATGATGAAATTGATATGTCATCTTTCCTTTTTTATTACAGATAACCCCTATGAATTCTCTAAATAGGAGGATATGTATTGAGGAATTAGATATATCATCCAGTAAAATTTTACTAGAGAAACCAGAAAATGGAAAAAGAATAATGGGAGCTAGAGGATTCAATGTAGGAGAACTACCAAAATATTCTTGAGGGTAATACCCATAAAATTTCAGGACAAAAAATTTAATAGTTGGGAAGAATTTTGAACCCCAATACTTTAACACATTTTCATTTAGATGTTGTTGAAAGCATCACAATACAGACAACACTCAATTTAAACAAAACATTATTTAGTCATGTTTTTCATAGTAAATTGAATTATAACACTAGTTAAGAGTTTATATAGTGTAATTATATATTATATATCCAATAAATTACTTTTACACTCATCTAATAGGCATAATATAATAACAAAACCAATATTATACATAATATTCTATATTTTTCTTAAAAAAAGTTTTTTTTCAGCCTTTTGATGGAGAACGCATTTTAAATCCAAAGTATTACACTTTTATAAATTTAATATATAAAATTTATCAACGTTATTGAAAAAATAAAATTTATGTTTTGGTTAATTTTTTTTTATTTTTTGTGAAGATTCATTTTTTATTGAATAGTTTAAAATATTGAAAATTAAATAAAAATGGTTTTTTCATCTAAATTTTTACATTTTATGTTTAAAAATCAGAATTGTTGTTCCATATATGCGAGGCATTTTAAATTGATTTCTTCCACTTCTATTATTGGAGTTGGAAAAAATAGATTAAATATTTGGAATAAAAATAATTTATAATGTATAATAAGGTAAACGTAGTATTTTAACAAAAATATCGGTGAATGTAAATAAATTTAATTATAATTATTAAGGGAGAATTTATCTTATAAACGATTAAAACTTTAATTTGAAGGGCCAAATAATGTATACACTTGTCCTAAACATACTTTCTATACATATCTTGGATATAAACCTTAAATTCATGATTTATTTCTTTTTGTATGGCTTTTGTTAGGTAAGAACCTATGTACAACAAACTTTTTTCCCCCAAATTTCATGTAATTTTCATTCCCTATAAATGGCCACCGTCTCTCCTGAATCCTCACACTTATCAAACCACTTATGTTCAGTCATTCCATGCCAAATTTTTATGCCAACATCCCTCCCCTAAACATAAAATCTTTATGTTGGGATATAAGCCAACTAAAGAATCCTTTTGTTTAAAACCTAAAGAAGTTACTTGAATAAGAGGTAACATCTCCTCTCATTCATTTTAGTTTCAATACTATTATCCACTCCCTATAATCTTACAATTTTATGAATACATTAAAAAAATTATTATCAATATAATTGGATGTTTTTATGTTAGGATTCGACATATACTTACACTCACCTCCTCCTAATGTTTTATGAACATACTATTTCTGAGTACGATAAACTACTCTTTCACAAAAAGGTGATTGCTCAATTTTACCATACCACCTCTCATTGTGGAAATTATGTGGAGTAGATATTTATTTATGGTATAAATTTTATTTCTAATGTCATTATTCATATATAACTATTATTTAGAACATGCATTTATGTTATCCAGGTTTTGTAAATGTTAAAATATTATTTCAGAATGTGTGGACTACCCCCACTCAATGTGATATGAATCGTTCATTCCAAACATGGAACATATACAAGATGGTTTTAAAAAATCTATATAAAAAATAAAAAATAGATATGATTATGGAATTAAAATACATATATTTATCATTTAGTTGTCATTATTTTAATACAACAACGAAATGAAATTCGCATTCATGCGTACATATGGATTATCTTCTTCTTGAATGGTGAACGTCATTTCTATTATCCAAATATTATGGTCTATTATAAACAAATATGTATTGAACATATAAAAAGAATTAATATTGGTTTTTATTCTTTAAATGTTGAAATTGTGATCTAAAAAATGGGAACAACAAATCTCATGTAAAAAACACTTGAGAGAACAAGGCAATTAATACTTGGAATATTTAAAATAATAAAAGAGTTTTAATAAATAAGTAATAAAATATTTTAATATATTAATATATGATATTATTAACATGCTTAAAGTTCTGGTAGAAGCTAGTAAAATATTCCAATCCACTAAACATGATGATAAAGAGAACAAGACAAAACAACTGATTATGTAAGGGACATAATCCCAATTTACATTCCATTGAGACTTACTGTTATTATTCACCAATTATTGTTATTTGTTGTATATTATTACCTTTGATATCATATATCATTAATCTATAATTATCATGATATTATAAGATCTACCTAATTCAATGTGAAATATAATTTAAATGTGTCAATGTGGTAGGGGACACAATGCAATGTTCAAAAAGTATTTCTCCTCAAAAATATTGTAATGTCATCAAAATATGTTTTTAGTTATCAAATAATAATGTATTATAGATAAATCGGTATTCTTTATCCAATATGTATATCTAATAATTCACACTATTTATTTATATATGAGTAATTCATTGGACATCCAATACTCGGGATGGGGGCTGGTTAATGGAAAACCCTTAATGCAATAGTAGTCTATTGCGGAGAATTAGTTGGCCAAAAAGATTAAGATGCCACTTAATGGTAAAGGTAGAATGTTTCTAAGAAACATTTCAGCTAATTGTTTAGAATATATGTTATTTATAATTTAGTTATTATTTATCCATGATATTTTTTTCGATATATCTATGGATGCATTTCATTTCTAGTTCATTGATTTTGTAGAATGTGTTTTCTTTTTATTACATTTCCATATTGATATGGCCTTATCTAGTTATTTATGTGGAACACATTATTAGTTATTTTACATTATAGGTTAATTTATTCATATTAGTTCATTATTTCATTCTCATTAAATACCCTTACTATACATTTTTTCTCACCCAGACTAAGATTACTTTTCCCCAGGTTATGAAAAGGAATCCTATGAATGGTCATTCAAGGAGTCAGTTTATTTCATTTAATTATGTATTATGTTTTTGTTTTCAATTTCCAAATTTAAGATCGGTATCATGTATGTAATCTAGAATTATAGAACTACTAATCTGAATGGTTTTTTTGGATTTGTATCATTGTAACAATGCCAATGTATTAAAATAATGCATCAGTTTTGGGATTCTTGGGTTAGGTAAATATACACATACATGATAAAATTCTATTTAATTATCACAATTTAATCCTATGATTTTCTTTCTATTACCACTTTATATGTTATTAAATGAAATCATTATGCATGATGAATTTTTTATTCCCAATAATACTAAATTTTTAATTGAAAAAATCATATGATCTATAATATTGTGAAAGGTCATTATTTCTCTATATATTTGAAAAAAGGTATATAAGTTGACATAAATTAATTTATTATTCTCTAAAACCTCAACAAAGAAAAAAAAATTCACGTCAATCCATTTCATAAATAATCATCATTAAGACATCTACCAAACAAGTATGAACAAATCAAAATTCTAAAATTTTATAACTAAGGTTACTAAATATATAATATGAACATAACATTATATCCCCCCAAAAATCATAATTTATCACTTAATGATACATACAAAATTTTTGGATACTATGATCACCAGAAACCCTTAATGAAATCATTTATTCATTCAAAATTAAATTCTCATATTCTTAAATTTATTCCATAAATCCCAAAATATAGTAAAGTCCATCAATGATAACATAAACCATTAAATCACTCACTAACATCATATTCACCAATAATATAAGATAAACATACCATTATGATTATTATCCTAACATTGAACTCATATCAACGGTTATCATACATCAATCCTATGTTTTATAAAAATTAAAATAATCTATATAATCATTTTTTTCATAATATTTGGTATAGGATTTCAAATACATAAAAAATACAACTACAGTATAATATTTATATATTTCATGACCTTAATAATGAAAATATCATTGAAAAATATAATCCAAAAGTAAAATTCACTAATATAAATGTATAATAACTTTAATTAGTCAACGTCATTCTTAAACCATGAAATATGATTTGTCATCTCATTAATCAATACACATTATTTTCATATGTCATTTTTAGTCTCTTCATCATGAATATAAAAACATTACTCATATAACCATTTTAATTCTCTTATTAATATCCCCCAGTATATAGAAATTCATCATGCTCATACTTTATTCATTATAAACATATAATTGTTGATGAAACATTAAAGAAAAAATTATTCTCATCCATTTTGTTAACTAATCCTTTCATTTTTCGTTATTAATTTCATACTCTATGAAATTATTATATGCACATAAAACATATTATCATTTTTTGAGTCATTCTATTGAATGATGCATCCAACATTTTTTACATAAAATAAACAGAGTCTTATTTCTTCATGGGTCTCCACCAACCGATATCTTAGTGAAATATATATTTCCATATATTGATGTGTCTAGGAATCATTTAAGGTGAATGTTTTAACTTATTTATCATTATTACTAATTAGGTATAACAATAATATCCTTCATAATAGTAATCATTACATGTATTTTCTCTTTAATACAATTACTATCACATTAAATTATAACAATGTCATGTCTACTTCTTCCCCTTTACTAAAACTAGAAACATAGTGTGAACAAAAATAATAATAGTGGAATCCCCATAATCATGAGAAATAATTTATAAGTTGCAAAATCAAGAAAAATTATTTTTATTCTAAGACTCATTATGTTTTACCGAGGTTATTAATGTTTATCATATATTCAAACCCTTCATGATGGTTCATAATGAAAATTTCAATTAACCCATTGATATCCCCTTCTAGTTTCAAACCATGTGTGTATTAAGTCTCATTGTTATATACTCGGTAATTCTAGAGTAAATCATACTATTCAATTATTATTAAAATTACCAATAAATACAATTTTTTTAAAAAACCAGAATAACATATAGTATCAAAATAGTGATGTCATTCTAAGTAATATACATAATTCATAAATTATGAGAACATTATTATTTTAACCAATATTTATTATTAGCATCAATAAAATTCATATGGTTATATTCTTGATTCGATTTTATCCTAAATCTAGTTACTAAATTTTAATCCAAACATTCCATCGACTGAACTATAATGACCACAGCTCCATAAACCAAGAGTCAGTGGTTACATTATTTAATTAGCACTAGATACATGTGATCTCTTCAAAATGAACCAAATAGTTTATTACTATTGGTAAAAAATAAATATTCATTAATTTCAGAAACAATTTAATGCATAGAATGTAGAAATTTATTTTTTTTGACAGTAAATTCATTCCCTATAGAATATTCATTCATAGAAATCATAAAACAGTTCATTCCATCTTGTTGAATGGAAACATGAGAATTGTTTGATCTATAATTAATAGTAAGGGTATGTATAAATTGAATTATACCATTCAAAAATATTACATAATTAATTTGGAATTGTAAACAACTAAGGAACATGAAATTAAACCAATAACATTAACATGAATAAAATGTCAAGAATATATGATGGAAAAATAATTCCTTATAAATAATATCATGAGCTATAATATCAACAATAGATTACATAAAAAATAGAATAATATCATGGTTGTCAACAATAAAATTCTAAATGACCATTTATTAATACCAGACTTCTAAAAATAACTATCAAGGCCTTACGAAAATACACATATATAATGGGATAGTCCATAGAAGAAACCCAATTCAGTTTTTCTCATAAGAACTGCCAATGTATGGAAGAGCTATAGCGGGACCCAAATATCAGATACTGTGTCCAATTCATTAACCATATTATTGGGGTATATCTTAAAAACATAATTAATTTTATTGAAAAACTAAATTTCTAAATGTCAATACTTTCCACATCCAATAATCATAAATTTAAACCGCTAAGAGTATTACGATTATTAAAATAAAAATAGTACATCCAAGACAAAAATATCATAAATAATCTAGAGAAACAATATGGATTGAATAATTAGAATATATACCTAATAAATAATATGGTTATGTTGGGGTTTTTATGACTGGTAAATAGAAATAGAATTAGAATTTTATTAAAACATTATTTAGAAAAATATCATTTTCCCTGTGATAATCACATTTAAAAAACAAAAATTTATACATTATTAAGAAAAATGTTTTTATTTCAAAATCAACACGTGAAAAATTACGGGGATATTTAATAAATAATTTTTCATGATCATGGGAAATTCCATACATGATATGTATATTGAAAAAATAGTTCTTCAAAATTATTGTTAAGATGTTATGAAGTATATTTTCATAAAATGATGGAAAAATCCATTGAATACATTAATAATTAGTTGATTTATGGGTAAATATTTTTTAATAAAACTTATGGATAATTTTTATCACATTTTTAAGACATTATTATCATACAAGGACATTGCATAGAAAATTATTTTTCAATGAAAAGAGATATAATGTTGACTTTTCTAAAAAAGATTTATCCATAATTTTAAGTAACAAAGATAATAAAATTGAATTATAATGTGAAATTAATAAATAACATTAGGAGAATAAAATTCATGACTTTCTTTTATGATTGGATATATTCTTGAAACATTGGAGATTTATTCTTAAAAAATCCAAATAAAATGAAATTGATAAAAAACATCCACATTTGAAATATTTGAATTACAAGTACCAATAAAAAAATAATAAAATGAATCATTAGGTAAAATTATTATAATTGATTAATGATTTAAAATATAATATGGGTAACCATACATACAAAAAATTAACTAGGTGTTCAATATGGGATATGTACGATAGAAGTAAATGTTAAGAGACAAACCCTTATAAGATGTACAATTTCATTAGTGTGTGTTTAAAACACCAATATAGTAAACATATAATAATTTTAAAAAAATATAAAACTATAATTATATATATCATATAATATATTACTAACTTGAGACATCTAATTACTTTTTCATTAACAATTCCATGTTAAATTATTATATTGTTTAATAACAACAACATTTTTCTTCTATGTGTTTTTATCTTTGTATTTGAATTATTATTTAAACCATCACAGTCCCTAATATCAATAATTTTAACAATAATATAAATATAATATAAATTTATTAAATATTTATTTATTATCATCCTTAAATTTTAGATATTTTAAATTAATTACACTATTCCTCAAGATCGTAGATAGTATGTACATATGAACATTGATTACATTTGAAAAGAGTAAATTTTCATCCATATACAAAATTTTATAAAATAATATATTAAATTGGATAAAATTACAAAAATTGTATTAATACATATATAAATTAATTAATATTAAATTTAGAAAAATTCAATACAAAAGTAATGTTATAAATAAATCAATATAAACAGTAGTTTTTAATAAAGACCATTATTTTTCTCAATTTATTGAAAAATTTAAATTTTCAGAATAATTTACAAAATCAATCATAATATAATATATATATATATGTCCACACAATGAAATGTTTTTATTTTTATAAAGTAAATTTTCTAAATAATTCAAAAAATAATTTCTTTATTAATTCACAAAATGTGTTTAAAATAGTTATTTTCCCTAAAATATATATTTTGATGCATATAAAATCTTTGCCAAAATATATATACATATAAATAAAAATATATTATTTATGTAAAACAATCATGATTTTTTAACATGAGTTTATTCATAATCATAACAATAATCTAAATGTCTATATTATAATGTAATTATAAAAATAATAAAAATAATTAAACATAATGCTTTTTTGAAACTCCTTGTTGCATGTTATGAAAGTTATCAATGAAATAAAATTTATACAAATGAAATATATTATAAAATTTAAGAATTTAACATTATCTTCAATGTTTGGATATTTGGTTTATATAAAATGTTAAACATGGTGTTCCTTTTTTAATATCTTGAGGTGTTTCAGATACAATACACCACACATATGAATATTAAAAAATTAAAAAATGTGTTTTAATGTGTTATAAAATATTTTTGAGTTATGTATGGAATTCATTTTCATTATATTTGATGAATTATGATATTTTAAAGTCATAAAAAAGAGTTTAATTTCAAAAAACCTAATATTTTTTCTTATGAAATACATAAACTCATTATGAAATGAATATTTATCTTATATAGTGAATTTAAGTTATACACTTAGTTTTAAAAAATAATAATTTTTTTTTAAAATTAAAACACGGAAATTTATAGTCCTGTGGTATATTAAAACATAAGGGACATCATCATTATAAGATAATAAAATAATGAAATTAAATTCAATATTTCGAAGAGAAAATTGAAATCTTGGTTTTGTTTAACATTAAATAGATGTTTCTTGGTTGTGCCTCCAGGTGCATATATGTTATGATATGGGTTGGTCATATATATATGTAAAAAGAATATTAAAATTTTATGAATCTTCAATATATTCCATTATCATATACATTTTGGTTCCATATTTCTACATTAAAATGGTTTGGTTTAGATAAAGGATAAAAATTATATGAATTACTAAACATAATTCTGATCATATTTTAAAATTTTAGTATATTATCATCATAAATTAAATAAGAAAATTTATTTTCTTAAAAAATATCACTTCACCTATACCATGACCATTAATGTCTCTCTCCATATTGTATAATGGGTATATCAATATAATAAATAGTTCATCCCCAAAAGTAATAAATTAATGTGAAAATATTTTGAATATATTATAATGAATAGATTTAAATACTCAAGGTATCATCATGACTCATTGCATTAAAATACTAACCCATGGGTGCATGATGTCTTCATACAAGTCATCGCGTCATCCTACTAGTTGTATACTTATAAAACCACTCTCATCACAAAAATGACCAAACTGTTTGAAAATATATGATTAATATATATAGTTATATAAGAAACTCATCGTAAAATTATATTACGTACCCTCTACCAACCACTCCAACAAACTCAGCCCCCATTGTCGAAATTATTCACATTATTATGTAAATACACCTTTTACCCAAATTTTAATAACTCCATAAACTATATAGAAACATTATAAGGGACATCATCATCACACATCAATTGTTTTCCCACAAGCATCTCATAGAAAACCCCCCCATCATGTCATAACAGGTTATACTATAATACAATGTTTTTAAATATTACAATACAACACCATGTAATAAAAAGTATTTTTATTAGATATATTGGATGTTCATCACATAGTCTCACTTAATCAATGCTTTTTGGGTCATATTCCTCACAATAACAATTATGATGTTGTTGTATGGTGATTAATAGTCCTATTGAATAATAAAGAAATTAAATATATGTAGCTACTCAAAATCCAATATCATATTCCATTTACTATAGAAATTTAAACATATATATCTTATTTATTGTAACTATAACATTAATAAACCATTGAGAAATGTTAGTACTATTGTGTGATTAAGCATTTTTTGGTACACCGATTAGTAACATATGTGGTACCCTTACATCATGGGGTTAGATAATGGATTAATAATATGGTATAATTTGACACTAAACTTTACTTACACTAGAATTACATGTTTTAATCCATCTATATTGAAATAATTCCCATCCATGATGCAAAGTTCTTGATATTTAGTAGTGATAAATTAGGTTGGATTGTGGATAAATAATGTGAATTTGGACCTTCTGATAATGTTAGGTGTTGTATCTATGTGATGTGAATGGAGTGTTAGGTTTTTTCAAAGGATTTTTATATAATTATGTTATTTTTTGAATAAAAATCCTTGAAAAATAATATCTTTATACATTATAGGTGTTATATTTAATGTCATAATATATCCAAGGGGTTCAATAGAAAAAATTGATGTAGAAGAATTATTGTGTTTGATCATATTCGAGGGTCACACCATGTAAAATGTGGATCATGAAATGATTGTGGTTTGGAAAAGTAAAAAAAATTTATTGTTATATTATATTATTATTTAGTCATAAAATGTATTGTTTTGAGAATGTAATTTCACGGGCCATTGGAGTTAAATTTTGATGTTTTTTCTAGTTCATTATATTAAAATTATAAATTTTATGAATAATTGTACAAGGGAAGTCACACTATAACCATTAGAGGACATATCATGATGATATGTAATGTTTTTACAATATAAAAAATCAATATAAGAGTGAATCATTCCATGGATTAGATGGCTTGTAATATGTTTTACCATTTGAAAAATTAATTGGGTGATTGTTTACACCTTGAAAATATATTCTCATTCTATAAAATATCCATGGATAGTTAATTTAGTGTTCTTTCTAGCATTGAGAGAGGTGTTTAATGAAGAAATTATTGAAATCACATTGTGTAGGTTTCACTATAGGGTAGATAATATGATTTACTAGGATTTAATATTCCAGATATTTTTTGTATGTAAATTTTTTTAAAAAATTATTTAATATATTAA
Organism: Viscum album; assembly: GCA_963277665.1. Classification (NCBI taxonomy): domain Eukaryota; kingdom Viridiplantae; phylum Streptophyta; class Magnoliopsida; order Santalales; family Viscaceae; genus Viscum; species Viscum album. The sequence goes on along the minus strand of OY728137.1, from coordinate 1,873,570,386 downwards.
TGTAAATATATTGTTGTATAGTCATTATCGACATCAATATAGTGAATTTCTAAATTCAAAATGTTGTTTCACATCTTTTATCCCATATTATCTTTAGTGAAATCAACATCAATTTCATATTACACATTATGTAATCTATTTTAGTATATATCAACATGTTTGGATAGATTTATTTGGCATATTATAGTATAATTTCTCTTGGATCTCAGTTTTTTTATATGCACAAAAATAGGGTTTTTTTAGACTACCTCGTTTCATCCAATCTGATCCAAATTTCCTATATTTTATTTAAAAATTGTGTTAATATAACTCTATTTTATATGTTCCTATATATATAATTTGTACAATATGTTCCAATTCACTGTGTAATAATTTTTCATTAGTATGGTCATGTGGGATAATAGGAAAAATATTATACGAAGATTGAATGTTTAATGAGAGAAACATATGTGTCTTCTCTTGTGAAAAATAATTTTTTTTGGAAGGTATATCTTGAATTTAATTTTGGTGATGTTTTAGTGATTAATTGGAATTAATTAACATGTTTTAAGGTGTTTATTCATGATATAGTTTATTAATGTGGTTCTGTAGGAATCATGGGTGTGTAACATTAGTCATTGTGGATGATTTGTATCACTGAGTTAGGGGAGACATAAGTTCCTTTTTATGATTAGTATAGTGTTATGAATTATTGAAAGTTATAATATATGTTTATTGGAATAATGTAAATGGTTTTTAAAACCATCATAGGTAGTGATAGAGGATCAGTAAGTTGAGATCAAAAGTTTATTTCCATTCCAGTCACCATTGGGAAGATATGGAAATTTTTATAAAGGAAATGGCCTTAGATTTCCCTATTACTACTGGTTGATTTTTGGTATCAATTATAGTTGAGAATAATTTTGTGGAAGACTAAAAATATCAAAACTATGATGGTGGATACTAATTTTTTATGGTTGTAAGTGTGTAAAACCACCATATGGGAGATTTATGTCACCATACATGTGGGAAATCTTAGACCGATGATTCGAAGCTATAACATGATAGTTTTATCCAAATCCTTATGTTTTATCAGTACATAGATATGATAAATTGTAAAGTGTTTAAAATACTATATGTGTTGTTATTTTTATGGGATGTGTAACTATGTAATTGTGACTCATTTAAGATGTTGATTCATTGATATATACAATATTTTTTATGTCATAGGAAAAATTATTTTGGATACATTATAGATGAATCCATCTACTCCAACACTGGTCAAAGAATGTAAAAGAATAGATTTGGATGATTTGGAAAGAGTATACTATGTTATAAAACACACTTGAATTACATTTTTTTCTATTCATACATTTTCAAATATGCAGGCATTACCTTGGGACACCATTGTTGGGGGCCTATAGAGATCTCACTAATATAATGTAGGGGCCCATCAGAATACAAGTAGACTTTATGTATCAACAAATATTTATGGATAAGGGTTATTAATTCATGTCATGTGGAGATGGGAGTGAATATTGTTTTTTATCTTGACATTATGGTTTTATAGACGTGCCTTATAATTCAAAAAATTTCAGATGGAGGTCTATTTTAGTATATTATAAATAATAATATGTGAGTAAAGTACGTGAAAACATGTCTATTAATATATAAATTGAATGAAATATTATATATTAAATTTTTTTCATAATAAATATATTGGATTTAAATTTCTATAAATAATAGTTTTATCCATTATTGGTATTTTTATATATTTTAATATTATTTGGATTAAGACTCTAAATGATCACCCCATAGATCCTTTATTCGATTCAAATGATATTTAAATATATGGATGTGTGTCTATGGTCTAGTGTAATTGTAATCTAATAACATTATGAATATTCTGTCCTACAAATTACAAAATGAAATCAAATAATTGTTTTTAAAAATTGGTATAAGATAAGGTTTTTTGTTATTTGGGCTATATTAGATGGAGGATTTGGGAAATTACTAAACTTGTTTTTGAATATGGAACATTCCATGTATGTGATATGGTATGTCTACCTATGATATGTATGAATTAGTATCTAGTTTACATTAGTAAATTTGGAATTTTTCTTTTCTATTCATTGTTATAGTAATGTAAATAATTTCAGAACAGTAAGTATTTGATAATATTGAATTCTATTTTATACTCTTTCTAATGAGTTGTAAGAGGCGGTATTCGTCATAAAAAATTTATGTGTGTTTATTATGGTTTTGGTAATGGAAAATGGTGAATATGTATTTTTTGAATGAAATAGTATATAAAGTGGTATATCACATATCTCCAAGGTAACAATCCTTCAAGCCTTTCCGGGAATGTGGTTTTTGGTATTGATTTATATGTGGATATTATGTATGCATGGTGTGTGTGGTACTATCCCCTGACAATGGTATGTGGGTTAATGAGGTTAGATGGTCTGTAAAATGGGTGGGGTTGAGATGTGAATAAGATAGCGGGTCATACTTCATGTTATATATTTCATGATTTTAAATATTTCAACAATGTTATATTTATTAATTATGAAATTTTTTCATAGTTACATGAAACATAAATTAATTTTATTTGATTGTTAGGAAGGGGTATATTTTTTGTCATGGGAGAATGTATCAAATGAATCCCTGAAGGTTGTATCTTAGTAAGAATAATAGACATTGGTTCTATTGTAGTCTGGATAGTAACAATAGTTGTAGGATCATTAAAAATTTTTATATGATTATATAAATATGATACATGGTATTTTTATATAGAAAATTAAATGGGGACCCCAAGGGGAATTGTCTTCAGATGAATACCAGACATTACTGTTCAATGCATAAAATGCACTTTTGTTCTAAAGAGTGCGTAGACCCCAAGGAGTGAATCACTAGACTAATTTAGTATAGAAAATATTTTATTAAATATAAATTCCATTGGGATGTAAAGTGAGGAGGACTATTCATATTATTTAAATAATAATTAAATTAATTTAGTATATATTGGTTTAGTAATGTTGGAAAAAGGCGATAATGTCTATGAATTTTTAGATGAGTTTCTTCATGTTGTTTTTATCCAAAATAATGATGGGTGATATGGGACTTAAGTTAATGGGATTTATGGATAATGATTTATTGGTCAATTTATGTACCATTATTTTCATATATTTTTTAAAATTATAGTGACATTAATGTGTATGATATTTCTTCATTACAGTTATTCAATGATGGTATACATTCCAGTATTAAGGTGATGTTAAAATTTATATGTTGTTCTAATTTTTAGACTTTATTAAAAAGGTGTTAATTGTGGTTTCTAATAGAAATTTTTTATTATAATATAACATGAAATATTATTTATTGAGACAATTAGTGTATCTCTACGTACCGAAATGTGAAGATACAAGGACTCCAAGTAAGCTATTCAATGAAAAAAAAGATGATGCCATTATGAATTAGACTGTGGGTGACAAGTTTCCATAACAGGGAGACAATTCATGTCATATCCTATAGTGTGATGTCACCAAAAGAGGGTCAAGAATGTCACACCCCGACCGCGGACATCCGTAATTTTTCTCCTCTCTTGGTCCCGATTTAAATTTTTCGAAGATTGATTGCGATTGGTGGTTGCACGCCGGTGCGCGGTCACCGCATCGTTAGCGGTGACCGTGCGTTCAGCCCAGGTGACAGTGTGTTCACCCGGCGTTTTAAATATTATGATTTCTATGTTGTAATTTTTTTTTTATTATTATTATTATTTTTTTTAGTTGTGTTATTAATATTATAGTTATTTTTACTGTATATATGGTTATATATGTTTTTTTATATATATATGTATAATGATGTATATATACATATAGGTCTATATATGTTATGTATATGTATCTATATATGTATAAATATATATATATGTGTATTATCTTTAAATTATTTTTACTATTTTAAATATTTGATTAAAATAATTATAATTAGAATTAACTAATTTATTATTTATTATTATTATAAGTTTTATTATTATTATTATTTTAAGTTTTATCACTATTATCATTATTTTCATTATTTTCTTTTATATATATATATATATTATAAATCTAAAATTAAACCCCCCTAACCCTAATCCCGTTTTCCCCCCACCCTGGCGGCGCACTCTCTCTCTCTCCCCTCTCTCCTTCCCCGCTTTCCTTCCCCGCATCCTGCATCCCGGCCTCCCCCATTTTTCATCCTTCACCGCTGCCGGCTTCTCTGGCCCCGCCTTCGCCGCGCTCAGCGGCCGCCGCCGCCCGCCCAGCACCCCGTCACCAACGCCCCGCCGGTCTCCTTCCGGCCAGGAAGCCCTGCACGCCGCCCGCCCTACTCCCTTCAGCCGCACCCTGCCGCCGCCCCGGCCGCTCCTCTCCCCTGCTCGCCGTCCCGACTCGCCCAGCCGCCAGCCTCCCCTTCCGTCCGGCGGACAACCCCTCCCTGCCTGTTTCCCTTGCCGCGTCCACGGCCAACACGACACCCCCCCATCTCCGGCCTCCCTCCGCCTTCGCCACACCCAGCGGCAGCCGCGCCGCCCAGCTCTCCCTCTCCCTCTTCCGCTGCTGTGCCCACTTCCCGACCCCCTGCTCGCCCTCGGCCAGCCCGGACCCCCTGCTCGTCCTCAGCCAGCCCGGACCCCCTGCTCGCCCTCGGCCAGCCCCGCCGCCCCCTTCACCATGCTGCGGCCGCGCCCGCAAGCCGTCCCGGCTCCCCCGGCCAGCCCGCCTTCCTGCTTCCCTTTCCCCACGCATCGCGCCCGGTCTCCGGCCCCCCTCCTCCTTGCGCTATACCCAGCGGTAGCCACCGCTGCCAACCCCGACCCCTCCTCCGACCAGCGGCCTAACCCCCCCACCTCCGGTATGTTTTCATTTTATTTTATTTATTTATTAATTTAAGTATTATTCTATTATTTTTTTCCTTTTATTTATTATATTCATGTAAGTATTTGTTTATTAATTAATTAGTTTATTTATTCATTTAATCATTTATTTATTTCTTCATTTTAATATTTGTTGTTTATTTATTTATTTATTCATTTTGTTCTTTCTTTTTATTTCTTTAAGTTTTTGTTAATTATTAATTTACATATTTATTTAATTATTTATTTACATATTCATTTATTTATTTATTTATTTATTTATTTATTTATTTAGTTATTTATTTATTCATTTTTTTAGTATTTGTTAATTAGTTATTTATTTATTTATTCATTTAATTATTTGTCAATTAATTAATTCTTTATTGGTTTACTTATTCATTCATTCATTTAATTATGTTTTATTTTGTTTGATTACCTATTTGTTTATTCTTTTGATTATTTATTTATTCATGTATTTATTATTTACCTATATATATTTATCTTAGTGTTTTTATTTAATTTTAAATAATCCTTTTTCTGTCGCGGGTTGAGTAACATGTACCTTTTCACTGTTCAGCGTATGCAGTTAGTCCGCAGGGATTTGTTCTACTTTCCGTTAGGTTTTCGTCACGTCCGCTCCGTGTTTGAGGTAGGCGAACTCAACTGTTTCCTTTCCGAGGTACTCTGCTGATGCTTGAATTGTTTTAAATAAATTTTATTCTATGATTCGTGTGTTTATGATATCCTTGCGCGACTTATTTTGGTGTTTTAAAAATCTATAGTTTTTATCCGAAAGTTAAGTTTGAAACAATTATATTTCATACCAAGGTAGTTGTGCACTAGATATTGTCCTGCACTTTTCATTGTTTATATAGTGCACCTGTTTAGGCATGGCCAGCTAATGTGGAACTAAATGCTTATGTTCTCTCATGTTACCATTGGTTGTCTTGAGCAGTGTTTCCTTTTTATAAAGCAAGAATCATTCTTGGATCTTATTATCCCGTGCTGATTAGTTTTATGAAATTTAGTATTATTTGGAAATGTTGTCGTGCCCCTTTGCAGGTTGACGCACCATTGAATGTTGACACATCCATGGGTGCACCAGGTGCACACATGGATGTGCCCTCAAATGAAGATGGTGTTTGAAATTGTTACCATTTATTTTTATTTTTATTTATTTTTATTTTCTCGAAATCTCGACTTTTCTAAATGGTTCCTGGTTTCAAAATGTTTTCGCCTCTTCTTGAGACACATCGAACTGGTTTAAAAAGAAATCTACGAAAATATGCCCATTTGGCCTTTTTTTAATACAAAAGCATCGCTTGAGTTTTTGAGAAAGATATTGTGAAATGTTCGTGTGAAGTCATTTGATTCTGTAAAAACTGAGTGCTCGCTTGGCGACTTCAGGTATTTTTATAAAGTGGTTTTGATAATTAAATGACGTGAAGGCCCGACTGTCACTTTATTAATTGTGAAGTGATTATATATATACATATATATATACACGTACTTGTGAGGGAATCTCTACAGGGGGACTTCCCTTCGAGGGTTGTCGTGTAGCGATGTCCGTGTAAGGGGTTGACAAGTGCGGTGAGATGAGTCACGCGTGCGTGGGCCTCCCACTTACACAGTGTTACTAAAACCACCATGGGTTCCTGGGCGTCTTGTAGATCATCGAGTGATGGTTGCTTGCTAACCCTGATTAGACGGGTTAGTACCCCCTGGAGTTGTGGACATGCCAGGAGGGATGTGCCACTAGTTGGCTATTAGGGCGGCCAGTTGGTTATTGACTATGGAGTACCACGCCGGCAGGTAGTCTGAACCCGAGTACGTCCAGGGGTTTTCTAGGGATGTTTAGGATCACCCATGGTTACTTGCTTCCTTGATTGTTTACTTTCAGTTCTTCTTTACAGCTCATATTGTTACTTGTGTCCTTTTTCCACTACTTGCATCATGCATCGCTTGTTTACTTCCTGTTTCACTGGTTTGCTTTCAGCCTGTACTGTTTACTTGTTCCTTTTTAGCACAGTCGTAGTATTATCTGTATTTGGTTTTATTTATAAAAACATGAAATGGTTTTGAAAGTGATTTATAGTGTGCGTTGGTTTTTCAAATGGGGGAAAACATGTTGTTTATTTTTAAATGTGAAAAATCTACTTTTATAGTTGTATTTTTCAAACCTGTGTCAACGGATTGCTTGGGAAAGGAAACATTTGGATTCAGTGGTTTACATTGGCTTACCTACTGGGCATTTTAATGCTCACGCCTATATTATCATTTCAGTTGCAGGTCTTCCCTTGCTCAGGTCTTTTGTTTTGAGTTGCTCAGTGTTGGAGCGAGGTTGCTCTCTAGTTGGGTGGTGACCTGAGAGGTCACACAGAGGTACGTGGTCGTGTGGATTTTATTTTCTTTTCCGCTGTTAGTGTTTACTCGCTCTGTTCTATTTACTTTTGTTTGGGCTGAAATCGTTCCCACCTGCTTAATTTTGATGCCCGGAACTAGTTGCCATCCCGGGGGGATCAGGAACGCTCCTCGGGACTTGCCGCGGACCGGCTCGGGTGACCGGTTTAGGGTCGACCCGGGCTGGTTCGTGACAAAATGGTATCAGAGGTGGTTCTTGTTATTTGGGTTGTTCGGTAGAAGGAGATTAGGACTGTCGGAACTCGAGGGGTAAGTACGGGAAGAGCGTCGCGAACTCTTGCTCGCACTGATCCTCGAGTTACCAGGGGTAGTTCAGGAATTGTGTCCTTGTCTTTCCTGGTTTGTCTTGGATTGAGAGATGATAATGGAGGCAAGCCAACGTTACATCGTAATTTCACATGGAGTGGTGACCCATGTGGAGTCCGAGTACGTGGTTTGAATTCCTCCTAGTGGTCGACGCTGACTTGGGACATGGCCCACTACCATGTCGCCAGGTTGAGTGTGACTACTAGTCCCTCATTTCAGTGATTGATGCAAATTTGGATATTGTTTCCATTTTGGTCTGTGTGAGTGCGTAGTTGGAAATGAAAAAGGGTTTTTGAAAATTGGACTGGTTTCTTTTAAAGGACTTTAAATGTATAAAATGGGTTTTGAAACTGAAATCTCTTAATTTGAAAATCTGTTGTTTGCTTGGAATTGGTTAAGAATGATTTGGGGTGAAACCTTGGTTCCTCTTCATGAACGTTTTCACATGTGTGAGAATGCATTCAAAATGCGTGTTGGTGCGAGTATTAATGGACAGTGGATAAAGACATGTGCAACGGGTCATGGGAGTACCTGGGTGTGTACTTGAAATTTAACGCTTGACCTTGTTTTCTAAATTGGTTTTAAAGGGGAAACAGTTTTGGAAAGTTTTTGGTTTGAAAATGGATTGGTTTTGGAAAGTAGTCATGGAAAAAAAAAGAAAAAGGAAAAAAGGGGTGGTTTTATAATCTAAAATAAAAAGGGGATTTTGAAAAAGAGATTTTATTTTGGGTGGTGTTTGTGTTTGTTTGGTTTTGTGCTGACTGTTTTGATGAAGGCGCTTTTATTTATGTTGCTTCAGTTTGATATTGGTTTTGGCTTTGTGTTTTATATATCGCTTAGGAAATGCCGCCCAGAAAGGTCTCTAAGGATTCAGATATGTCATGCCCAGTTTTTAGTCCTCCTCAGACTTTGCCTATTCTCCATGGTGATCAGGGTCCGTTAGAGGCAGTGAAATGGCTCGAGGAAGTGGAGCATGTTTTTAGAATGTTGGGAACTCTCGATAATGTTAAGGTTCGTGCAATTATGGAGTTGTTTGAGGGTCCAGCTCTGGACCAATGGAAGAGGGTTACCCCATCATCAATGCAAGGTGAAATGACGTGGGATGTCTTCAGAATCGTTTTCACCCAATGGTTTGTACCTGAGGAAGTGAAGCTAGAGAAAAAGGGAGAGCTTGTGCATATTCAACAAGGTCAACGGACGGTGAAGGCATATGTTGACCATTTCAAGGAACTGATTCCCTTTTCTCCAGAGGTAGCGTCGCATGAGCTCATGAAGGTCTCTCTTTTCACTGGGGGTCTTCGTCCAGAGATCAAGGAGCGAGTCCTCCCCTCTAAAGACCTTGGTTTCGAGAGGCTGGTAGAGGAAACATTTTTGGCTGAGTTGGTTTCCAGTGTGCGGGTGGTTAATACTTCAGCGTCCCCTGTTGTTCGTAAGAGTTCCCCCTCTGGTGAAGAAAAGGCGCCAGAGATACCTGTTCCTAAGGAGCTATTCCCTTACGTCCCAACTCCCAGTTCATCGGATTGTTCAGTGGTGTGCTATCGGTGTGGTCGTTTCGGGCATTCAAAGCCGTCTTGTCGCAACCCTCCGAAGACGTGTCATCGATGCGGCTGTCTGGGTCATCTGGAGAAGTTTTGCAGGAAGCGTCGCTTGAAGAGGACGCCGTGATGGGAGAATGTCAGTACCTGACTGTGAGGCAGAAGATGCTTCAGCCATCAGAGCTCCATCCATAGGTCTCGGGGTGAAGCTCGCGCACAGTCAGGAGTCCCCAGGGCGGTGAAGCTCTGGTCCAGGTTTTGTGTTCCATGTTGGCGGTGGAACAATTAGAAATCTTTTCATGTTTGCCTATCTGCTACTAAAGTTTAAAAGTTGTTGTAAGTACGTTGTCTCGCTATGAAGTAATGATGGACTTGTTCTATTACAATCCAAGTAGTCTGGATTATGTGGATGTGTTGTTTTTGAATCGTATGCGTTTCTTAGAAGTGTGTTTGATTCTACAGTGGGTTGACCTTTGTTTAGCAATGCTCGTCAGATGTGGTTATGTTTCGTGGATTTCAGTGGGCCATGTTTCCGAATCGATGTTTTGGTTTAGGGTTTTCGTGGGTTTCCCCTAGTATTGAAGGTTGTTGACTCTAGTCGAGGATTCAATGTCTGGACGAAGGTGTTGTAGTAATCGTGCTATAAGAGTTGGTTTGAATTGGTTGGGAGTTCCCGCGTCGACCCCCCCCCTTTCCCAGGGTGTTCTATTTAGATGGTCAACTTTTCTGCACTAGTTGAGTTCTTGTGGTGGGGAGAACCCCTTCGTGTTCTCCCCTCAACCTCGGACCCCAGTTTTCTCTTGAATCGGTCGGGTGTGACCTGTGTAGAGTAAGGTCATCCCCGAGAACTTCAGTTTTCTTCAGTTCCTTTAGTTCTGTTTGGGCATAGACTTGGATTTTTGGCTGACATGTGACCTGGTGACTTTCTGGGGGCAGAAAGTGTCTGTGGTGGGGAGAATTGTCACACCCCGACAGCGGACATCCGTAATTTTTCTCCTCTCTTGGTCCCGATTTAAATTTTTCGAAGATTGATTGCGATTGGTGGTTGCACGCCGGTGCGCGGTCACCGCATCGTTAGCGGTGACTGTGCGTTCAGCCCGGGTGACAGTGTGTTCACCCGACATTTTAAATATTATGATTTCTATGTTGGAATTTTATTATTATTATTATTATTATTATTATTATTATTATTATTATTTTTTAGTTGTGTTATTAATATTATAGTTATTTTTACTGTATATATGGTTATATATGTTTTTTTATATATATATGTATAATGATGTATATATACATATAGGTCTATATATGTTATGTATATGTATCTATATATGTATAAATATATATATATGTGTATTATCTTTAAATTATTTTTACTATTTTAAATATTTGATTAAAATAATTATAATTAGAATTAACTAATTTATTATTTATTATTATTATAAGTTTTATTATTATTATTATTATAAGTTTTATCACTATTATCATTATTTTCATTATTTTCTTTTATATATATATATTATAAATCTAAAATTAAACCCCCTAACCCTAATCCCGTTTCCCCCCCACCCTGGCGGTGCACTCTCTCTCTCTCCCCTCTCTCCTTCCCCGCTTTCCTTCCCCGCATCCTGCATCCCGGCCTCCCCCATTTTTCCTCCTTCACCGCTGCCGGCTTCTCCGGCCCTGCCTTCGCCGCGCTCAGCGGCCGCCGCCGCCCGCCCAGCACCCCGTCACCAACGCCCCGCCGGTCTCCTTCCGGCCAGGAAGCCCTGCACGCCACCCGCCCTACTCCCTTCAGCCGCACCCTGCCGCCGCCCCGGCCGCTCCTCTCCCCTGCTCGCCGTCCTGACTCGCCCAGCCGCCAGCCTCCCCTTCCGTCCGGCGGACAACCCCTCCCTGCCTGTTTCCCTTGCCGCGTCCACGGCCAACACGGCACCCCCCCATCTCCGGCCTCCCTCCGCCTTCGCCACACCCAGCGGCAACCGCACCGCCCAGCTCTCCCTCTCCCTCTTCCGCTGCTGTTCCCACTTCCTGACCCCCTGCTCGCCCTCGGCCAGCCCCGCCGCCCCCTTCACCACGCTGCGGCCACGCCCGCAAGCCGTCCCGGCTCCCCCGGCCAGCCCGCCTTCCTGCTTCCCTTTCCCCACGCGTCGCGCCCGGTCTCCGGCCCCCCCCCCTCCTTGCGCTATACCCAGCGGTAGCCGCCGCTGCCAACCCCGACCCCTCCTCCGACCAGCGGCCTAACCCCCCCCACCTCCGGTCTGTTTTCATTTTATTTTATTTATTTATTAATTTAAGTATTATTCTATTATTTTTTTCCTTTTATTTATTATATTCATGTAAGTATTTGTTTATTAATTAATTAGTTTATTTATTCATTTAATCATTTATTTATTTCTTCATTTTAATATTTGTTGTTTATTTATTTATTTATTCATTTTGTTCTTTCTTTTTATTTATTTATGTTTTTGTTAATTATTAATTTACATATTTATTTAATTATTTATTTACATATTCATTTATTTATTTATTTATTTATTTATTTATTTATTTAGTTATTTATTTATTAATTTTTTTTAGTATTTGTTAATTAGTTATTTATTTATTTATTCATTTAATTATTTGTCAATTAATTAATTCTTTATTGGTTTACTTATTCATTCATTCATTTAATTATGTTTTATTTTGTTTGATTACCTATTTGTTTATTCTTTTGATTATTTATTTATTCATGTATTTATTATTTACCTATATATATTTATCTTAGTGTTTTTATTTAATTTTAAATAATCCTTTTTCTGTCGCGGGTTGAGTAACATGTACCTTTTCACTGTTCAGCGTACGCAGTTAGTCCGCAGGGATTTGTTCTACTTTCTGTTAGGTTTTCGTCACGTCCGCTCCGTGTTTGAGGTAGGCGAACTCAACTGTTTCCTTTCCGAGGTACTCTGCTGATGCTTGAATTGTTTTAAATAAATTTTATTCTATGATTCGCGTGTTTATGATATCCTTGCGCGGCTTATTTTGGTGTTTTAAAAATCTATAGTTTTTATCCGAAAGTTAAGTTTGAAACAATTATATTTCATACCAAGGTAGTTGTGCACTAGATATTGTCCTGCACTTTTCATTGTTTATATAGTGCACCTGTTTAGGCGTGGCCAGCTAATGTGGAACTAAATGCTTATGTTCTATCATGTTACCATTGGTTGTCTTGAGCAGTGTTTCCTTTTTATAAAGAAAGAATCATTCTTGGATCTTATTATCCTGTGCTGATTAGTTTTATGAAATTTAGTATTATTTGGAAATGTTGTCGTACCCCTTTGCAGGTTGACGCACCATTGAATGTTGACACATCCATGGGTGCACCAGGTGCACACATGGATGTGCCCTCAAATGAAGATGGTGTTTGAAATTGTTACCATTTATTTTTATTTTTATTTATTTTTATTTTCTCGAAATCTCGACTTTTCTAAATGGTTCCTGGTTTCAAAATGTTTTCGCCTCTTCATGAGACACATCGAACTGGTTTAAAAAGAAATCTACGAAAATATGCCCATTTGGCCTTTTTTTTAATACAAAAGCATCGCTTGAGTTTTTGAGAAAGATATTGTGAAATGTTCGTGTGAAGTCATTTGATTCTGTAAAAACTGAGTGCTCGCTTGGCGACTTCAGGTATTTTTATAAAGTGGTTTTGATAATTAAATGACGTGAAGGCCCGACTGGCACTTTATTAATTGTGAAGTGATTATACATATACATATATATATACGTACTTGTGAGGGCATCTCTACAGGGGGACTTCCCTTCGAGGGTTGTCGTGTAGCGATGTCCGTGTAAGGGGTTGGCAAGTGCGGTGAGATGAGTCACGCGTGCGTGGGCCTCCCACTTACACAGTGTTACTAAAACCACCATGGGTTCCTGGGCGTCTTGTAGATCATCGAGTGACGGTTGCTTGCTAACCCTGATTAGACGGGTTAGTACCCCCTGGAGTTGTGGACAGGCCAGGAGGGATGTGCCACTAGTTGGCTATTAGGGCGGCCAGTTGGTTATTGACTATGGAGTACCACGCCGGCAGGTAGTCTGAACCCGAGTACGTCCAGGGGTTTTCTAGGGATGTTTAGGATCACCCATGGTTACTTGCTTCCTTGATTGTTTACTTGCGGTTCTTCTTTACAGCTCATATTGTTACTTGTGTCCTTTTTCCACTACTTGCATCATGCATCACTTGTTTACTTCCTGTTTCACTGGTTTGCTTTCAGCCTGTACTGTTTACTTGTTCCTTTTTAGCACAGTCGTAGTATTATCTGTATTTGGTTTTTTTTATAAAAACATGAAATGGTTTTGAAAGTGATTTATAGTGTGCGTTGGTTTTTCAAATGGGGGAAAACATGTTGTTTATTTTTAAATGTGAAAAATCTACTTTTATAGTTGTATTTTTCAAACCTGTGTCAACGGATTGCTTGGGAAAGGAAACATTTGGATTCAGTGGTTTACACTGGCTTACCTACTGGGCATTTTAATGCTCACGCCTATATTATCATTTCAGTTGCAGGTCTTCCCTTGCTCAGGTATTTTGTTTTGAGTTGCTCAGTGTTGGAGCGAGGTTGCTCTCTAGTTGGGTTGTGACCTGAGAGGTCACACGGAGGTACGTGGTCGTGTGGCTTTTATTTTCTTTTCCTCTGTTAGTGTTTACTCGCTCTGTTCTATTTACTTTTTTTGGGATGAAATCGTTCCCACCTGCTTAATTTTGATGCCCGACACTAGTTGCCATCCCGGGGGGATCGGGAACGCTCCTCGGGACTTGCCGCGGACCGGATCGGGTGACCGGTTCAGGGTCGACCCGGGCTGGTTCGTGACAAAGAATGTGGATAGATGATATATATATATATATATATATATATATATATTGAAACATTATTGATAACCTAACAATCAATTTTTACATGTGAATTTTGTCAATATCATGTATCAGATGAAGGATAGGTTGTGGTACCCAGATATGGAAAAATAAATGTGTAAATGAATATGGTATGAAGAATTATGTGGGTTTTCTAATAGGGGGAAGTGACAGGAAATGGATATGACTCCAAAATTAGTACTATTATAAGAATTCTATTCATTCTGTTAACATTATGGGATTGATCTAATTCTCTTATAATCAGATGATAATCCTTTAATAGTTTAAGGTATTCCATAAGTAAGGTGGTTTTTTACATGGATGGTATACATTTATGTTTATAATATTTTAAATGTCAATCGACTAATTTTAGTCAAGTAAATTAATTTTTTATAATTTTTGCATTGAGTATTATGCATTAAAAATCATGAATCATTATGGTGTCAGATGATATTAGAATCGTTAAAATGTTGATTGATTAATAGTAATTCTGTTGGATGAAAATTGGAATCAAATTCGATGTGGGATATTAGGGAGCATCAGTATGATATGGGACGTAGATAATTGATATAATCAGGTTATATAGCTATAACTAGTGCATACATGATTCAAGTTTATAGACTTGTATAGAATCATCATTATAATGGGTAGTTTTGTTAGGATGAGAATGAGTATGTGATTTATATTTTGGGGTGTCCCCATAGATTATATTTATTAGATATATTTGGGTAAACAAAATGATATAAGAATCAATAGATGTTTTTTGATTCATATCAATGTTTTGGGAATTTGGTTTGTGGAAATCATTCGTTTAAAAAATAGTTGGTTAGTGTGAGGCCCATGATATCTTATTGATAGTGTATCCTTTTTTGGTGATATTTAAAATGAATATGAATTTAGGATCAGTATTTTGTAGAGATTTTGGATTTAATACATTAATATTGATTGTATCAATGTTTTGAGGATATTTGTGTATAATGGTAATTGAGTTCGAAGACATGGATCTGGCTCAGAGAAAGAAATTTGTAGTTCGAAAAATATGACTCCGTGACTTAAGGGATCAAGAAATTAGAGATGGTTTTACCAAAAAGTAACCTTATGTGTTATGTACACTATTATTTTAATACAATCAGCTCATTGATTTAGTTTTGGATTGATTTAGGATCATGGTATGTCCATGAGGTACCAAGATGTAGTTGGGGTTTAGATAATTTGAAAACATTTCACGTCATAATACTTAATGATCTATTCAAAGAACAAATTATTTTGAATTATTCAATGCATGATCCATGTAAATGCATCCAATATGGTATATAATGGTCTATACCTATGGTATGAGACATAGGGTAAAATTGAATTGTGTAGTTATGTTCAGGGGGCATAGAAGTCATTTGGTAAGAATTGTTTTGATTTTAATTTTGTAAAAAATTATTGGATTAGGGAGTCATTTCATGAGATACAAAGGTCTAGTCACAATGTTACATTTTTTCACTCAAATATACATTATTATTAGATGTTATATAAGGTAATTTATTTCTTAAAAAATAATAGGAAGGGGAGGCCATGTTGTGATGAAATGGGTTCATATCATGATGTGACTAAGTATAGTGTATTTTGGACCTACATAGTTATGATTGATGTGTTACATTGAATAATTATGGATATTACATCATGGGTTTTTTTGGAATAGTGTATAATGATGTGAACCACAAAAAACATGTTGTGACCAATCATGTATATTTTTTTAAAAAATATTAAATATTTTTTTAAATAAAATATAAAGAGTGGACTAATCATTTAAACCTATAATATAGTTGGATAGTAAATTCCATTTATTATTTTTACTACATTATCCCACACTCCATCATGTTAGATATTCATTGATTCTTTATAGTTATTCATGATAACTATATTCATTTCTAATGATTTGTAATTCTCGAAAATCTTGGGAGATTGTTATTGGATTATATATCCAATTCTTTATTTTATGTAAAATATTTCAAAAAAGAAGACTTTTTTAAAATAATAAAACTTAATTAGATTATATCTAGACTGGACACAGTTTTGTTGAGAGTTGAGGTCTTAATAAATACAGATTTGGGATTATTAACTAATATTTTTTAATACATGAAGTTATTAAATATGTAAAAAATTCATGAGGATAGTGTCTTATTAAAGATTAAGAATTGTGAACTAGGGGGTTTACAATATTTTTAAGAGATACCTAGGAGTAATCATTTGTGTATGTCTTAAAATTCTTATTATTGTTGTTTTAATGTTCGATTATAATGATAATATATATTTTCAAGTTGATATTCATGAGGTGGTATGAATTATGTGGCCTTTTGGAAATATTATGTTTGTCTCCTATGAGAGTTTAAGTGATATTTTTAATTGGAATGTGAGAAATTTTGTTTCACACGTGAAGGGAGAAGTGGAGGAGCACAAGTATGATTTGAATGCTGTAAAGTTTTGTTTCAAGCAGTGTGAATATTGATGTGGTTCTTTATAAATGTGTTTGGTGTAACCACGTGGAATTTCTTGATGTTTAGAACATGTATGGGGGAAGTAAATATTGGAATATGATGATTGTGTAGACAATTACCATAACTATATAAGAGGTTTTTTTATATGATATAGATAGTGTTTACAATAAAATTCAGTATATATTTTTATTTATAATAGTTTGGTAATAATTTTCTGGTGATTCTATTTTGAATTGGATATTGGTCCATCGGTTTCTTTGGCTATTTTGGACTTCTAGTTCCATGGTGGTATCCTATGTAGTTGAGTTTTGTTGTGTAGATGATAACATGGTAAATAAATATAAAGGGGATTCTTAATATTTTTCAATGGTAGGTGTTGTTTAATATCACTGAATAATAGTAGAATATTGACCATATTGTGGGATTTGTTCAGTAGGATGATATAAAAATTAAATTGGATGGGGGTTGAAATTCTTTAGGTTTCATTGGGTTATTGACTAGTCAGTTGTTAATGGATTCAACTGACAATGATTATTATAAAATGGTTTTCCCCAGTAGTGTTAATGAATGATTTTTTATTTTAAATGTTGATTCATTGTGATATATAATTGGTTATTATTCCATGTATAGATTATAGTAAAGTGGAAAATGTATATAGTATTACACTTCAAGAAGTAGTCGACACAGATAAAGTCTAATTTCTGTCTGGTTGGGCATGAGGGGAGCAGGTTTTGTGGTATTTTTCATCTTTCATAAGTGATCATTTCATATAATAGTATTCATATTCATATTATATCAGAGAAAATTTAGTAGTTATTATTAGGTTCAAATGCACACCCAATATGTATCTATTGAAACATGTTATTTTGTTTCTCACATTATAGGTAATGGTAAGATTTAATTTTCAAGAACCTATGAGATACGAGACTATAAATAGTTCATGATATAGATGTTATATTTTTTTAGATTGATCAAGAGTCGTCATAATTCAGTTCATGTTTTATTTTTATTTTAATTTTATTTATAAATTTGATATTAAATGGGGGAGCTATATAAATTCTAAGTTACTATAATATATTTTAAAAGATTCATTACAAAAATTCATGGATATAGTTATATATATTTTGGAAAATTATTTACGATTTCCTCCACTATTATTGGGATGTAATTTAATGTTAACCTATAATGATATTGTTTCTAATCTATCTCCATAAATAAATAGTACTATAATCTTCATCCTTTAGAATTAAATCAGGATAAAATGTGACTTAGTGGAAATGTGATCTATTTACAATAGTCTGTGTTAGGTTAGGATGTTACACTTTCCTCTAATGATTTGGCTCGAAAAAAAACAATCAAACCAATTAATTCATATGAAGTCACTTATAATCACCCAAATTAAAACACATTAAATCCATAAATAATGATTAATTTTTTCTTATATATTGTATAAAAAATATCAATATTTACAATTAAACACATTTATTACATTCCACAAAAGCAATCTGAATAAATTATCCCCCACTCTGCCAATTATATAATCCTAATAATTTTATATTAATTATTATGGTCACAAATATTATCATTAACATTGAAAATATCATTAGTATTTCCATTATGATTTTCATGAAGCCATCATTGTGTCAATATTGGTTCGTCAACATATTTGTTACTAGCTACTTACAATATTTATAGTTAATAAATCATAATAATAAATATAATAAATTTATAATATTAATAATAATTATAATGATGACAGAATCATACAATATAAAACTTCACATCATAATTGGTTAGGAATTACCTAATAAATTTTATGATAACATATTTTATCCTTTTCTCCATCATTCGATCAATGCCATATATAAAAGCCCAAAAATATTAAAAAATCATAAAATTTATAATTTTTTTAAAATTTCAATGATTACATGATATTAAAAAGTATTATGTATTTATAATCATTAATCCTCATAAAAAACCCGTGTAATATATCAAATATTATTCCCATTTATTAATCGGTATAACTTATATACCCAAAATTCCATTGAAATCTACACGAGGTTATAATCATTGTAATTTTTATTGAATTTCTCAAAACTGAATTTTAAATAAACATAATTATTTCACATTTTTATAAACCTAATGGTTTTAATTTCACACATAAAGGATTCAACAATACAAAAAATATTTTGTAAAATTTCACCTTTATTAAGACATTTAAAAAAATATGGACAACGATTTTTCATTATAAAAAGTATTAAAATTTATTTCTAATCGAATAATGGTGTATTTTTTTATCATCTTGTCAAATAATATATTTATATTATTGCACCCATTACCAATGATAAAAAAATACTTAAAAGGGAATCATTTATCAACCCATTTTTTAGATTTGATAATGGCCTCCCTATTTAGCAGTTCTAAAATCTAGTGGACAAGTTAGTATCATTAAAGGATAAATTATAAAGAGAAGTATTGTGTTTATAATTCATTAATGACTATAGATTGATTTTTCTTAAAAATTACCTCAATAAATATCAATTTATAAAATAAATTTATCATATAAAATGTGGTTATTAAATTAATAAATTTAACTAATATATCATATTCAATCAGAAAACATGAATACCTACATTGATATTTCAAAGGAAAATTAAAATTATATTTACAATGTTACTTTTATTTATTTTTTCTATATATTTTATATATTATAAACACTATCCAAAATAAATATAATCTAAATAAAAATTAAATTTTAACTTAAATAAGTTGGAATCTTAACTAGTGTATTAAAATTATAAAAATACTGAAGAGGGGGTTTCCTATAATTATTTGATAGATTAATCTATTTTCAATGAATCTATGATCTTTCCATCAAACCTAGATTAATAAAGGTATATAATAATAATAATAAAGAATAATTTTCTCTAAAATAGGTCTTAACAACTATGTGGGTATGTGATTTTCAAAAACTAGATAGTAGTTCTTACTAATTAGAAACAATACAGTAAGAAAATGAGTTTTATTTTAGAATATAACTTTTTATTTTATTTTTATTAATAATCATCGTGAATTATAATTAATATAAAAATGAGATATGTTTATATATAAATGGACTTATTTTCTTATTGTGGTGGTTAAATTTCATAAAATTTAAGAAAATAATAAAATAACACATTCCATCTACAATTCTTTAGAGACTACACATCATATTTATAAATTTTTTGCTCTTGAGAAATAAATTAAAATTTTATATTTACTATCAAAACTATATATTTTATCATGTTTTTTTTATTTTTAATATTATAACTATTCATATGTCAGAGATGTTTATGTTGTTCTTTATATTTCAATGTCTAAATATTTAGTCTCGAAAATATTTTTATCACCATTTTTTTTACTTCAATACAATTAAAATACAAATGAAAACTAAAATTGTATTTCCATAAATGTGCACCATATTTGAAATTGTTAAAAATTTCTCATATTATTGTCGGAAATTAGAAAAATAATTGTTGGTTAAAATTTTGACTTTCACAAGTTAATTATACATAATATGACAGATGGGTTTGTTGTTGTGATTGAAATTGAGGTTTTTTATGAAATTTGTTTTTTAGTTAAAAATAAATGGTCATATTCTCAATATTGATATAAAATGCATTAATTTTTATGATATTTTAATATAATTTTTTAATCAATTTTTACTCTAAACAATTAACCTAAAATATATATAAAATAGTTGGGATGGTATTAAGAAATGCGAATGTTTCTAATTATAAAGTCACATTATAGTTTCAAATATGTGTCCCATAATCAATAGTGAATAAATTAAAAAAATTTATTTCCCCAAAATGGTGATCATGAACATCTCATGTGTGTAGATTATATGAGAACTCATAAACACCTCCTTATACACAAGAGGTTATTGAATTGTGGATATTATCTAATCTAATAGGGGGAGACTATACCTCTAATAATCATTCCCATCACATTTTAATGTTAAATATACATAAACATAATATTTTTTAGTAAAATAATAACCTACTTAAATGTTATAAACTATGTTATTTTATAGGATACAAAATTAATCAATGGGATCACATTGAGTAATGATGAAATGAATAATAGTAAAATTTGTAATTATAGTATATAAAAGTGAATTAGATATCATTTGGAGACTATAATGGTAGAACATTTATCTCATTGCATTACACATATTCAAAACCATCACCTGTACCTCTCCCATTGTTGGACACCAACGGATGAAGGTTGTATGGTCATTGATATTCCCATTTAGGGTGTGATTATTAACACAACATGAAACCACCAATGATTCCTTAAAAAAATTACAAAAGTAAATGAAAGTGTATTGAATTATTTCAAAAAAATGTGCACCCATGAATTCAATTATCCATGTACTATGTGATCATACACTAAATAATCCATTTATTATCCATAGTATAACTTTTATTACTGTTGTAATAGAATAATACCCATTATAGAAAACTATATAACATAAACCATTCCATATAACACATTACATCTTTATGGAAATTTTCTATTACAACTTTATAGAATATCTCTATTCATTCTATAATGGGAAAATAACACATAGGAATAATAAATACCAACCATATTTTGATTTAACACATGTATGACATGAACTAATAATGGACACTCCCTCGTTGACAATGAATTTACTCATCAATAGAAAATATCAGTATATAGTAAAATCATCCAATGGAAGATTGAATTTCTATTGAAAAAATAATTTCAAGATGATGTGCTAACCATCCTATATTGGTCCTTGTCAAAGGGGTTTTATTTACCATCCTCCCCCTCTATGGAGTTGAAAAAATCCATTGGGGTACCTTTCATCCTAAAACTAGAAATACAGATTCAAGTAGTTATACACAAAACAAAAAATAACGCACAACAATTTAAGGAATAATACATCAAAAAAATGAAATTCCACTTGCTATGAAAAATTACATATATAATTAATGAGATAAAAAGGAATACAGTAGTCGACCATCATTCCATAGGTCAGGAAATAATCTCCATTTAATACAAAATATAGAATGAAACACATAACCCATCCAAACTAGGGTCTCACATGTCACACTATATATGTTAATAATACCCACAATAAGGTTGTCTACCATAAGAATTAACACAGTAAAAAAATATATGATAAATATTTTCCACCCCATATGGTTACGATTGTACAAAAAATTCATTATTATAATGTCAATATAATACATGAATTGATTTATAAATCATTCCTCTATAACATATGATCATGAATGCACACAAAGTATCCTTATAAGAAGTATAAATTCATCCAAAAAGTGATCAATATCAAGATCCTTAATGGATAAGTGATATTGGTCTAGATAATCAATTCTCTCAAATATAATGGATGATAACCACCTAAAATAGGAGGGAAACTCACCTTGAAATTATAATTATAAATCCACAAATATTAGGGATAAAACCAAGATTATCATGGAAGGACTAATTTAAGAACATGTCCATGGGTCAGCCATAATTTTATTTGACGGTCTTCGAGATGTATGGGTTCAAGAGTCCTTGGATATTTATTTGGATTCTAGAAAAAATTAATTTGGACACAACACATGTTTCTATACTCTAATAGATATTTAAATGTAATGGACTATGGTTTAATGTATTTGGACACATTCTAATGGTGTCTATAAACAATCCAATCCAAAATATTTAATTTTTTAAATAATTTGATAAAATAAAATAGGGTAAGGACACTAGTGAAATTGCAATAACTACACTATAATCGTTGATCCCTCAAACCATCACTTTTCTCCAGACATCATTCTACTTCATACTAACCCATAAATTGGAAGAACTACCTTAATAATAACTTGAAAAAACCATTACATATATAAATATCAACATCATAACTATATAAAAATATCCAAATCCATCAAATCCATACACCATTAAAAAATTATAGAATCATGTAATATCCTTACACAATATAGAGAAAATCAGGTATCCCATTCTAGAAATTGATTGTAGTTGAAAAATCAGTTTATCATCCAACAATATCTTATAGAATAAACCATGATATATGAATTACTAAAATAATTGTTGATATAAATATTTACCTATAATTAATTATCATCATTGAGAAGCATATTTAAAATTCATCTCATACAACAAGACCTATATTCCCAAGTCATCAAACACCCACTATAACATATCCTCTTACACACATGAATAGATCCCTAGTTCATTGAAACATGGATCTGAATTTACTATAAATTCCTTTCAACCTAGTATATTATTATCACTCGGTGATCCAAAAAATAACCATTAGTATTAATCTCAAAATCTTCTTAGTCATCCATATACACATGATCATGCATGTACCATTGATATTCATAGACATAGAACACATCATAAATACAATGAAATCATGGAGTACAATAAAAATGGACGAAAATTTTATTAAAATTATATATATTCTATAATGGTAAAAAATTCATAACACTATCATGCCTTTATTATTTAATCATCAATTCCCTAATCAATGACTCATCCATAATAGATCCTGGTCACCCACTAAAAACTCCAATGGTCACATAATTATATCATCATATGATTATTTTATACATTAATAGTTGAGTAAAAACTTTTATATCTACTACACTATATCATTAGTTTGTTTTTTCATTAATGGACCCTCATTTACTGCTTCACGTACCTCATCATATTACAGTGGTTAGTGACAGGACAAGCTATAAATAACCACAAAATGTACTATGTGAATTGATTCATGGATGCATTTTTTTTGTATAATAACTTGAAAAATGTTATATAATCATCCAAATATCAAAAAATTTCAGGAATATTTTTTTGAAACATATCAATATAATGGATAATCTACTCTGATTCTCCATATGTTTTTTGGATGATACATTGTACCTAATACTAATCAGTCAAACTACACATTCATAAATCCCTAGCAAAACCGTGACTGTAAACATTAATATATTTTTAATAAAAAGATAACTGTTGATTCATGATAATTTACAATCACACATAAATAAACCTATCTTAACTATTTCATATAAAGGTACTCTAAAATTAGAATTTAATGAGTAATATTCATGAAAAGATCAACTGTCACCCAAACAATATTATGAATCCATGGGTTGTAAGGTAACCTTCTCATGATGTGCATATTATCATCATCAAATTTAGACACAGGAATAGTTTGTTCCTATAGAATACCACCATGATGTTGATTCTAAACCATTAATATTTAGATGTTAAGGCATCTAGAAATGAAATTACTGATGGATATCTTCATCACTATCAACAAAAATTTATTTTAGATGTCATGGTAAATCTACATCAACCCTAGATTAATTGACCACTTCAATGAAAGAGGGTATATAACCAGCCCCATCATTATGGATGATGAAACTAATTAACACCAATGAATGTATATCATGTCATCATCATGAAAGGATCACCCTTGGATGAAATAATAAAGTTCTGTGAGTAATATTATCATTATAAAATCATTGTAGGAATATTTATTCTATTTAACATGATCAACCATTAAATATGTTGTCTTTAAATGTGTACATGTTGTCACTCAATGAATATTTGAAGGCTATTTTTGAATCATTTTTATCAAACACATCTATTTTCATTCCTTCACACCAAAAGAAAATCACAAATATCTAGTGTCTCCAGTAACTTCTATCTATTTTCTTCTATAAATTCGTTATATTTCTCTAGAAAGCCTGAAATATCAAAGTTGAATGTCTCCAAATTTTATGACATTCCTTCCTCAATACGAGGGAAGGGTAAGAAAAGTGACACTCTCTTCCTTCTTCACGAGGATAAAGAGATAATGACCCCCATGTCCCACCTTCAATTGGAGTCAAAGTGGGGACATTCACCAAGGGTATAAAATCTAACAAAAAATATAAGGGATTACCCATTTTTGAAACAAATATTGGGAGAAAAGTCATTAAAATCCCAAAAATCATGGAATATAATATATATAATGAAATCTAAAAACCAACCCATGCATGATTTAAATGTAAACAATGAAAAAAGTAAAACCATTGTACCAAAATAAGTACCAATAGAATATAACTAAATAGTATCACAACAAATATACCAGTGCTCGAGCAAGTAAAGTCTAGAACAGTCTTCAATGTCCTTCTGGAAACATGAAAATAGATTTATTATGTTGAGTATCCAAGTATACCCAATATGAAAACTAAATCTATTTGTGCACAAGCAGGATAGCATACAAGTTGAACTATGATATGATTGGTAGAATCTCAAAGAACCTAGCAAGAATTTCTAACCAAAATTGCCCAACCAAGCCACACTCACCATATAATTCAATTCAAATAATGTATTAGTATAACAAATTGAAATTTGGGTACCTCGCACCATATTCCAACTGGTTAACTGATCATTCATAACCTCTAACATCTTGACACTACTACTCTTACAAACATAGTCCCATTTCCACAACCTGGCCTCACACATATCAGCCTCAAACCACACAAAAATTCCACCCACAGATACTTGGGCGATAACCACACCACACATCTCTCTCGAAGACACCTGGACCTCTCCCAAAGATCATTGGGAAAACAAACTGATCATGAAAAAACTTCATCCCCTCTTTTAGTACAATCATACCTGAAGGATATTAGACTATTCTAATACTCATGTCATTATATCCTACTAAGATTTTATCGAGCGGTAAGAACCCAGAAGATAGTGTGAGGAATAAATTCAGAAACTAGCCATCCATCCCCCATTGGGATGTTTAGAAGACACCCTCCCCCAGGAATGAGGGTGTTCTCAACATGGTTCTCAATGATGGTGGGGTGCATATAGAAATAATAATGAAATCAATTTATACATATAAGTATACAAATATTCATCCCAACCTATTGGTCCCAAAACAAACAACCAACCCATTAGAGAAACATTGACTAAAACCATTTTGTTCACAACCACACAAACAAACACTTCCAAAACATAACCCTAACTCTTTTTTAAATTAACCACATGCAATTAATTAATTAATTAATTAAGCAGTTTAATTTAATTTCTTCCAGCACTACCCAGGACAACTACCATTCACCACAACTCCTGTATTGTTTGTTAAAAAGAAATATGGTTCAATGATACATTGCATTGATTATAGAGCATTGAATAACATCACTGTTAAGAACATGTATCTTTTTCCTCATATTAATGATTAGTTTGATCAGCTCTAGGGAGCTCCGTATTTTTCAAATATTGATTTGAGGTCAGGGTACCATTAGTTGAAAGTAAAAGAAGCAGACATTCTGAAGACCGCATTTCGTACTAGATATGGACATTATGAATTTGTAGTTATGCCTTTTGGATTAACGAATACACCTACTGTATTCATGGATATTATGAATAGAATTTTTTGGGAGTTCATTGATAAGTTTGTGGTTGTGTTCATTGATGATATTTTGGTTTATTACAAAAGTAAAGAGTAACATGAAATTCATTTAAGGGTGGTGTTTTAAACCATAAAAGAAAAGAAACTGTCTCAAAAATTTTCACAAGTGTGAGTTTTGATGGAAACAAATTTCTTTCCTTTGTCAGATTATTTAAAAAAATGGCATAATGGTTGATCATGCTAAAACAAAAGTTGTTGAAGAATGGACAATACCCACAAATATAACCGAGATTCATAGTTTTCTAGGTTTGGAAGGTTATTATCAGAGTTTTGTTGAAATTTTTTCATGGTTATCTAGTCCATTGACTAAGTTAACTCAAAAAGTTGTTAAGTTATTATGGACAAAAGAATGTGATGATTGCTTTAAGGAATTGAAAAGAAGATTGGTGAATACTCCAGTTTTGGCAGTGCCATACAAAAATGGTGAGTTTGTTATCTACAGTGTTGATTCTTTGAAAGGAATTGGTTGTGTCGTAATGCTGATTGATCATGTAATTGCTTATGCATCACATCAGTTGAACCGACATGAGTTAAATTACCCAACACATGATTTGGAATTAGCTGCTGTTATTTTTGCTTTAAATATTTGGAGGCATCATTTGTATGGAGTAAAATATAAAATGTATACTAATCAAAAAATTTGAAAGTATATATATTCACTCAAAAATAATTGAACATGAGACATAGGAGATTGTTGGAATTAATGAATGATTATGATTGCATGATTGATTACCATATGGGAAAAGAAAATAAAGTGACTAATGCATTGAGTCGAAAAAGTAATGATTCATTAACCATGTTACATTTGGAACGAGGTCCATTAGTTTTTGATTTGATGAACTTTGGAATATAATTTATTGGTGCAGTAAATTATTCTGTTTTGTTTCAGGAGCCAGTGAAATCATCTCTATTAGACATAATTAAGAAAGGGCAGAAGGAAGATAGTGAGTTGTAAAAATTGGTAGAGTTGGTTCAGATGGGCAAGTTTCCTGAATATAACATTTAGAATGATTGTGTTATGATATTAGGAAAGAGATTGTGTGTGGCTTGTGATTCATAGTTGTTGAATGAGCTATTATGTGAAGCTCATAGTTCCCCATTTTAAGTTCGTCCTTGTAGTACTAATATGTAAAAAGATCTTCGAAAGTATTACTGGTGGGATGGAATGAAAGGAGATATTATTGATTTTACTGTGAAGTGTTTGAATTTTCAGTAGGTTAAAGCAGATAAGAAGTTACCGAAAGGGATGCTTCATCCTTTATCAGTGCTATAGTGGAAATGGGAAAAATATATCCATGGACTTTGTTGGGGGATTATCGAAGACATCTCAAGGTAATAGTGCAATCTAGGTTATTGTTGATCGATTGAATAAATCTTCTAATTTCTTTCCTATTCGAGATACTTTGTCTCAAGATAAACTTTATCAGTTGTATGTTGAAGAAATAGTTAGGTTTTATAGAGTTCCCCTCTTCAATGTATCTGATCGCGATCCCAGGTTTACTTCGAACTTTAGGAAAGGCCTTCAAAATTCGTTGGGTACTAAATTAAATTTTAGTATAGCTTTTCATACTCAATCAGATGGGAAATCAGAATGAACAATTGAGACATTGGAGGATATGCTACGTGCTTGCTTGATATATTATCAGAGAAGTTGGGACCAACATCTTTCTTTGGTTGAATTTTTATATAATAAAACTTTTCATTCCAGTATACATATGGCTCTATTTGAGGCATTATATGGAAATCATTTTCAAACTCCATATTTTGGGGATGAAGTAGGTTAAAGGAATTTGTGGAGACCATAATTGGTAGAAGAGATGGAAGAGAATGTTTAGTTGATTCTGATGCACATGTGAACCACTCAGAGCAGACAGAAAAGTTATGTAGATAACTGGAGGAAGGATCTTTCTTTTGATGTAGGTGATCATGTCTTTCTCAATGTTTCTCCGTGGAAAAATGTGATGCGTTTGGGTAAGAAGGGAAAGCTGAGTACAAGGTTCATTTGAACTTATGAAATTCTAGACAATGTTGGATCAATTTCATACAGAGTGGTTTTACCTCCAAATTTATCCCATGTACACAATGTTTTTCATGTTTCGATGTTGAGAATGTATATTCCAGATCCATCTCATGTTTTGAGCCCAGAGGTAGTTCAGTTTGAAGAGAATCTCTCTTATAAAGAATAACTGGTCCATATTCTTGACCATAGAGAGCAAGTGTTACGGAATGAGGTAATTTACCAGGTAAATGTTTTTTTGGAAAAACCATATGGTTAAAGAGGCAACGTGGGAATCTGAAAATTCTATAAGGGATAAATACCCCCACTTATTTTGATAAGTGAATAAAAATTGCGAGTATGAAATTTCCAAAAGGTGGGAAGGAATTAACATCCCATGTAACTGAAGAATATAAGATTTTCATACTTATTAATATTTTTGAATTAAATGTTAATTTTACTTTAAAAGGGTTTCTATGTTCGACGGCGTACCCAATACGGAACAACATGTTTCTATAAAATCATATGTTGCACACTAATAATATAATATTATTATTTTAAATGGAAGTTAACTCATAGCTGTTGTATTGGTGGTAATTAATGAAACTAACTAAAATATGATTAAACATATTTGTTAAATGTATTTAATTTTATCCAATAAATGTTAGAGGCTTAAAATGTGAATAAATCTAATTTTAAGCATAATTTACATTAAAAGGTCGATTTACAGCCTTTTAATGGTGAACCCTCATTAAATGTAGTTTTTTTCACTTTAATACATTCTATTAGACCAAATAAAACCCTTATTTTTAATAGGGCATCAAAATTTACTTTGTGTAAATTTTGGGAATTTTTCCGATAAAGTTCATTTTTTAATGAATAGTGAAAAATATTGTATTTCAATTCAAAACTACATTTTGATCTAATCTATTTATATGGTTTTATTTTATTTTTAATTGGTTTTGAAGTGTAATTAGAATATATTTTTACCATTTAATCCAATGTTGGTGATTAGAATTAATTTCACTTTGAATTTGGACATAAATAAGTGTCAATGTTTTGATAGTTATTGTTTCTTAAAAACACGATATTTGTTTTATCAACGAGAATTAATATTATATTAATTAATGCAACTTCTATTTTTTGAATTTTTAAAAATAGACATCATTTTTGGATTCATAATATCAAATAAATCTTAGGCTGAATTTTTTTTAGTTTTCTGAAAAACTTGAATTTTTGATGAATAGTGAAACCACTTAGTAGTAGTTAAGAAACTGACTTTTTCGTTTAAATGAAATTTTAAAACTTTTGTGAATTTAATTTCAAAAATCCAACATACATGGTTGTTATTAGTAAGTAAAATTTTGTTCAATAATATGAAAATATTTTTTGGTGAATAGTAACTTTTGACTTTTTTTACCGAGGTTAAAGGTAAATAGGGAAATTCAAGGTAAAAAGAATATAATAATAATTAAAAGTTTCCTTAACACTTGTCCAAAACATATTTATTGAGACATTAACAACCATTGGAATCTTTGGGTCGATTTTGGGACCCCATTGATCCACTTGGGAGTGATAATGACACTTTAGATTAACTAATTTAAAGTAAAGACAAAAATGACATAAACAAAAATCATTTAGTAAATCAATTTTCATGTGGGGTTATATAAGTCAAATTTTCAACTATAAATATTATTTGGAAATTTAAACATATTTCTTACACCATGGTATTTTTTGTTTATAATTTTTAGACATCGAATAAATTAAATTATTTATGACACAATAATGATGCAGTGTTTACCTCGTTAATAAATCATTTAAATAAATAAGATTATAAATATTTAAATAACATAAAAAACATGTCCAATTATTATTATCTGATTTTATTTAGACTATGAGTTATATTATATTTTACTCTAATGATTTGTGGACCTTTATAAACCGAATATCATTATATAATAAAATAATATTTTCACACTTTCCTAAAGAGCCCCTCATCACCCTTATAAAAGGATACCATTTCTATATAATTCCTCACATCTCTCAAGCCTTTTTTCTAGTCCAAAATATAACCAATTAAGCTCTATACATCCCTCTCCTCCACCAAGAAGCCTTATCTTAGGCAGAAGGCACTTCAACAAACCATTTTAGTTCAAACCAAAAAAGTTACCCAAATTAAAGGTAACATTTTCTCTTAACTTCTTTTCTTTTATTTTACTTCTCCAACCCATAAAATCTTATTATTAATTTATTTTATAACAGAAACAATATCCTCAAAATACTAGGATGTTGTTATGAGAATTATTTGAAATACACTTACACACACCTCCATCTAATTGGTGAAGAACATACTATTTCTTTGGATGGCAAACTAACACCTCACGAAACGATGATTGTTCGATTATCTCCTACCACCTCTCATGGTGATCATTAAGATGTCACTGTATTTATATATGATATATATTATGTTTATGTTTTTTTATTCTTTTGTATTTTCTATTTATATCATACCTTTATAGTTTCCATTATGTGTAAACACGATAATCTCATTTGAGGAAGGGAGGACTACCACCCCCTCAAAGTGATATGATTCATTAATACCATATGTGGGACATATAAAGGATTAAATAGTGATATGATTTGTGATATTATACTGGGATTATAATATACATATGTATCATTATGTTTCAATTCCATTACAGTATGAAATAGAAATGAAAGTAGCGTTTATGCGTACGTATGACTTACCGTCTCCATGAACGGTGCATTTCATTTCTTATCTCCAAAATGTTACAAACTGTTATAAATACATATATATTCTGGATATATATGATGTATATAATATCTAAATATTGAATATCATTCTAGAGATAATTTACTATTGACCACATGGAAAACTTATAATTATGAGTTGTTCATTTTTTACTCAAGTAACAAATATCGACAAAACAAATGTTATTAACTTAAATGATTACATAATGTTTATAACATGGTAATAAGTGATATAAACAGAATAATAAACTTGAAAATGTTCTTAAGAAAGTAGAAATTAATTTTAGTTTATTATTCAGGAGATTAAAGAATGATCGAGTCAAGTCGGACATGAGGTAAGGGACTTCGTCTCAATCTCCTTTCATTGAGGGATATTTTGTTTTAATACACAATTTTCCTTTATATGCTGTATAAACACCTTTGGATTTTCATTTTGATGAAAGGGAATATTTTTCTATGAGGTGTTTCACTAAATAACAAAAAATAATGTTTCTTTTTAATGTAAGCGGTGACAACGACCTTTCCTCCTCCGCGAGTATTATTTGATCTTTTACGTCCTTAACAAGCCGTAACATTTTTAAATGGAAAATAAATACCATATAATCTTTTATGTATTATGGTATTGAAGATTGTTTTGATAATGGATTTTTTATGTCAAAATATTTAAATGATATATTGTGATTAAAATGTGGAAATGTTATCTTTCTTTTATGTTTTCTTTATGCGTGACGAACATGTTATGGTTCATGGGAATTGTTATGTATATGGGTGGTTCGATGATAAAACTAGGGTGGGTGAGCCTGAGATAGCTCTCCAATACATTGGGTAACATGATAGAGGTAAACATGGATGTTTCTCCTAAGAGATTTAGGGAATATAATGTGATGGGTATTCCAAAATAAATCCTTATGTAGTTATGATAACTAAAATGTAATCATGTTATAGATGCCACAAGTTACCTTTATGATTTATTTTTTCTATGTGTTATTCATAAATCTTATGATTTCATAAGGTATGTAAATGAGTTTATGTTATGTATGTATTTAGGAACTATTGTTTTCTTTCTTTGTTTTATAACCCTCACTAAGATTTTTATGTTCATCCCATGTTTTGAATTATTTTTCACAGGACATAAAGATGAATAGGGTCAAGAATGGGATCAAGGAAATGTCATGCTTTCTAAAACATGGAACTAGAAATGACTCTTTTTATCAAGAGTTTTAATTTTATGAAAAAATGGGAACTGAGTAGAAGTGTCTACTTTGCAATCTTTTAAAATGTAATAATTATGTCCCAATTCTCTAAATGTTTAAACCTGAAAAGATCCTAAATGTGAATTATTCGTTTAATTAAATATTATGTAATGTTTCATGGTCGAGTCCTTATACAAGACAACATACACATTCTATAGGATAATAATGGTTTCAAACACCAAATATATAAGCAGGGTATGATCTAAAGAGCCCAGTAGGATTCCACCAAATATAATATTCATTTACTTCAAAAATATATTTAGGAATGATGAAGTGGAATATAAATGGGATAGTATGAGGATTTGTTTAATAAAATGGAGTTTCATACACTAAAAAAACATATATAAAACTAAACCTATAAAATTTACCATTTCACCATTTAAAATATTATCATTTTTGTGAGAATCATTGAAAATCATTTCACAGTCCATAGTAAGGTAATCAAAACAAAAATGAGATCATGTAGCCGACATGTAAAGATGAAGATAATTCAATAAAATTTAGTCAAGGTGCATAAAGAGAACAAATGGAGCACGCAAGGCCACTCTAGTCCAGATGGTATAACAACCATGAAAATATAATTATATTCTATATAAAACTACTTTTCCTTTCAAAATCATATTAAAAAAAATCATGCTTTATATTTCAAATGATTGAAACACCTTATGTAAAAGCATTAATTTTCAATTGATGGATTATTTCTAAAACAAATATCTTAATTAAATACTTTTTATAAAACAGTTTATACAATTTCCCAATGCATGTTAAATAGTTTTCAACAATGGCATATGTATACATTTCATATAAAAAAAGAAAGAAACATGGTCATTCACCACATAGGTTTTATAATCTAGGTTATAGGTATCAAACACTATGAATGGTAAGGTATGTACATATTCCCTATTAGGCCTAAGGTAAAGGGAACTGTTCACCATCGCATAAGGAATGGGATGTGCTGATATGATGTTATGGAATGTTTTTAGAAATATCAAATGAATCCAAAAATAACTCACTAACTACCTAATGAGAGTATGTGATCATGTACAAAATCAATGATGGGGCATTCACATTATAACGTAGTTACAATTAATCTCATTCTCCATTTCAAATATTCATATTTTTTCTTTAAAATCCATAATGTGTTAATAATCATACATGACTTTTCACTAAGATGATATCTTATAGTTTCCATCAAATAATTTTAATCAATTTCAAATAAAATATGTATTTTAAACCAAATCATGAAATTTGACAATCCATTTATCATTATAATTCAACAATTAAATTTCTGTAACATATTCCATCAATTTCACTATAAACCCCCAAATCATTCGAATTTAGGTTTTCCACAGTTTTCCCATAAAAAAAACATATAAAATTAAATTCAATAATTTAATTGAAATAGCTTCCATAAAAATCCAAAATCTAAATTAAAACCCTTTTAATGAAATTAAATATTCAAAAAGGGTAACCACCCACATTCATTCACTATTAGTCATTAAAATGCAAAAATGTCCATTAAAAACCATCAATTCTTCCAAATCCCTTTGAACAATCAAATATTAAAAGGGTAATAATAACTGCATCCTTTCAAAATACATCATTAAAATGAAAAATATTCCTTTAAAAATTATTTAATTGTAAGAATAACTAAATAATTTAAGAGAATAATTACAATTAAAAATGGATTTAATATATTTCCAAACATGGGTTTATACCCTCTTTCCAATAAAGCAAATAATTAAATCAAAATAACCCAAGAAAATCAATTTTAAAAATTAGGTAAATTCATTTAAGAGGGCTTCTTGGTCATTTAATAAATTCAATAATTTGAAAATTTTTAGGAAACATCAAAGAGATCAATTCAATTAACTGAAATCATGGATTTTCATTTTATAAATCCAAATCTTGGTCAAACTCTTCAATTTCAAAATAAAATATTTCAAAAGTTTTTTGAATACAAATTCAAACCATCATGGAATTTATCAATTGAGAAAAAGGTGATAGGAATCAAGGTTAAAGAAATTTAATTCATGCCATATCCAATTCCATGGGAAATTGGTCAATGATGGTTAATGAGGAATAAAAAGGATAAAGATCCAAGAACATATTTTGGAAATATTGAAACATGTATCTATGAATTATGTAGAGATAATGAATCAAAAAATAAAGGAATATAATAGAACGTACAACTTTGAAATTAAATAATCAAACCAAAAAAATATTATATGTGTCAACTTTTTTGGCGATCAACAGATCTAAGATGATAGATCTTAAAAAGGAGAGAGAGAGAGAGGAGACCTTAGATCTACAATTCCTCATAAATCCATCATGATCTATAAATTCCCAAGCCATTCATAGCCTTTAAGTAGATGGAACAGAGAAGATATGAGAGATCCATGATCAAGAAGAAAGGAACTCACCAGAAGATTATCACCACTTCGAATGGTGCTTCAATCTGCCAAGAGATTGGCTTTGGAGAGAAAAATTCATATGGAAGGCTCCTAGAACCCAAAAGATCATATTATGGTCAAGTGGGAGACGTTTGGGGTTATTTTGGGGTGTTTAGAGTCATTAATTACAATTTTTAAAAGATAAAATAATATGTGCATGGTTTCTCGGGTTAAGTCTCTTGTTTTCCCTAACCTTGCACAAACTGTGTTCCCAGATCCAAGCCCCAAGAACTGTTGCACGGTATAGCTGAACAATTTTTCAAATTGTGCACCAACCATGCGGCTCCCACTATCTGGTCTAGAAATTTTTATCAAACTGTGCTCATACTATGTGCAATCAGTGGGTAGGTTCAAAAACCCCATAAAAGTCTGGAAAGCTCCATAAACAACCGTAAAATATAGCCAATCATTAGGAAAACGAATAAATGGGTCAAAAAACCTAAAAAAATTTAATTAGAGTCATAGTAAAAAAATTCTCTCATCTATAGAATCCAAATCACCTGCCAATAACATATAGTTTAATGGTGGATTATAAAATATTCACATAGAGTATTTGAATTAATTAAATGATTAAAAATTATGAAATTTTTATTAAACAGAATATTTGAATGATATGTATGTTATATTCTTAGTCAGAATTCTTTATTGGGATAAAAATCATATGACCACTAATTCTATTTTGGATAATATACTATTCAATGATATATATTAGCATATTATGGTTTTCTTGGTTAGTTGGATCATGATATTATTTGACAAATAAATTGATAACTAAATTATCAATTATATCTAGAAATTTTACCAAGTAATAATAATTTATATCATGATACGAAATGATTCATAAAATGAATATAAACCCCCCATGTAACCATAAGATTTAGGATATTTAATAGTGATTATGTTTTTAGTAGTCATTCATTTAAAGTCTTGAGTGGTAATAAAAATAATGACTTACTAAAAAATAATTTCAATGTATATCATAAATTCCATTTGGGAAAACAAATACAAAATAATTTTGGTAAAATATTATAACATATCCAAACATAATTTTTTTTCTTAAGCAAATTAGGTATGAAAAACAAATTTTAACATTCCTATGAAATATTTTTAAGGATTCTATTAGAAGAATTACCACCCACTATGTTGGGTCGGAAAAAGATGAGGAAAATGGCAAGAGGGGGGTGAATTGCCTTTTAAAAAATTGATAGACAAATTAAAATCAAAGTATAAATGCAGCGGAAAGTAAAGAGGCAAGACACAAGAAATTGTTAACGGAGTTCGGCCAAAACCCGGCCTACGTCTCCGCTCCCAACTCAACCGTTGAGAGATTCCTACCGCTTGCTTTTCAATGGTTTTAGCAAGAAACCCACTAGGCTTTGAGGTAGCACTAGGACCTATTACAGCTTGCTTTTGATGGTTAAGCAAGAACCCACTTGCTTTTAATGGTTTAGCAAGAACCCACTAGCCTTTTTAACGGGTGAAGGCTAGCTCACCGAAAACTCAAGCCTTTTAAAAGGAAAGGCTTGAAGAAACCTCTTCACACCTTAATGGTGATGTGAAACCCAAAAGAAAGAGGGGATGAGAAAATTTTGGGGTTTGTAGGCACAAACCCAAATTGAAAGCTCAAAAAGATAAAAACAATAAAAACCGTATTGTTGAGAAGCCTTGGGCGCCAAGGTTTGAATGGAGTTGAAGACGTGCACTCCCAAGCTTCTATGGTGGTGCTCCTTGGATGTGGAATTGGATTGGAGCAGTTGTGGTTCCCTTGGAGCAATCCGCCGGAGGTTTGCCAAATGAGGAGAATTGTGTTCGTTGGCTTCACAATGCTTAATTATGGTCCGGCAATTGTTCCGGGGATTCAAGGTCCTTTATTTATAGAGGGGGAACCCTCATATGGCCGTTGGAGGCCTTTGGAGCCGTTGGAAAGGCTTTCGGAGCCGTTGGGAGGCAAGTGGAGCAGCCTGGTCAAAGCTCCAACGGCTAGTTTGACTGGATCCACCGGCTGGCCGGTACAGTCCCACCGGCTGGCCGGTGTGTGCAAAAAGGCATAGGATTCTTGTCCAGGGGCCACCGGCTGACCGGTACATCTCCACCGGCTGGCCGGTGCCTTGGTAGAGAAGAAGAGTCTTGATCCAGGCTCTACCGGTCGACCGGTGGAGGAGCCACCGGCTGGCCGGTGGCAAGACAGTAGCAAATACTATTTGGGCTGGGTGCCACAGGTCGACCGGTGACAGAGCCACCGGTCGACCGGTGGAACCTGGCAGTGGGAAATCCCTCTGCCAGTTCCACCGGCTGGCCGGTGCTATCACACCGGTTGGCCGGTGGACTGAATTTCAGTCCATTTCTTGTCCATTCTTGGGC
The DNA here is from genome assembly GCA_963277665.1 of Viscum album. NCBI lineage: Eukaryota > Viridiplantae > Streptophyta > Magnoliopsida > Santalales > Viscaceae > Viscum > Viscum album. Next base: position 1,873,533,516 of record OY728137.1, on the reverse strand, counting down.
CAATCCTTTGGCAATCTTTTTCCTATCATCCACAACACTTAAAAAACAAAGTTAAACATATATGAAAGTGATTGTGATCATGAAAATCAAAGAGTGTGGGGTACAACAATCTCCCCCTATTTTGATGATCACAATCACTTATCTAAGCAATGTAAAAACTTAAATGAAAGGCATGCTTTAAATGAAAAATTGAAAATAAATACTAAGCATGAGAGAAAAGATTCTCCCCCAATCAATCAAGAAATTTCTCCCCCTTTGTGATTATCAAAATAGAATGGGGCATAAAACTTGATTGAGGGATGCGTTTGAAAAACTAGATTTTGGAATTTGAAAATCAATTGAAATTTTTGAAATTGAAATGAAAATTTGAATAACAGTTTGAATTAAAAGTTTTGAATCAAAAACCAATTGAATTTTGAAATTTGAAACCAAGAGTTGAAATTGAAAGTTTGAATCGAAAATTTTGAAATTGAAAATTTGAAATGAGAATTTTGAATGAAAAAATTTTTAATTCACAAAAAGGCTTAAAAGAACCTAACTCCCCCTAAATAAAAACAATAAATCACCGGGGATAAGAAATAAATTTTGGCCCGGAGAGACTCGCAAGAAGGGATTTTTCAATCCAAACTTGTCTCATAGCGGGTCTTCTCCTATAAAACTCGTCACTATAGTAAATAGACTTGGGTTGGCTGTACCAGGCATTTTTACAATTACATTCATAAATAAGGTGCCCGGGTTTTTTGCAATAGTTACAAAATTTAAAACTAGAGCTCCCCCTTACAAAAACAGTTGGAGCATGGGAGGAGGAAGCTACATTGGTATATCCTAGCCCTTGGGTGGTTCTAGATATACGTTGGGAACCAAGCAAATTGTTCAAATTTTGTTCACCTTGGGTGAACTTGGCTAGGGTCTCCCTTAGGTCTTTGATGGTTGATTCCAAAGAATCAACATTTGGGAAATTTTGGATTTTGAGGGACATCTCCTCCTTCTCTTTGAGAAGTTGTTCTTTTTCGGAGGAGAGTTTTTTGAAAGACTTTTTTAAAGCAACAAATTTTGATGATAAAGCATGAAAACCTTTTTCTAATTGGTCTCTAGCATGTGAGAGTTCTTCATAAGAAAGATGATTTAAAGAATTGGAATTTGAAGAGCAAGAGGAAGAGGAGTCGGAAGAAGTTACCTCATGAAATGCCATTAGGCATTTTGTACCTTGGTCGCTCGAGGAGAAGGAGGAGAATGAAGAGGTGGAGCTATCACTCCATGTTTCCTTTGAAGCCTTCTTCTTCTCCTTTTTCTTGGCCCTTTTCTTGTGAAGTGGGCATGCGGGCACGGATTTTTCATCGGGTTCTTGCTTTTGAGCGGGTTCTTGCTTTGGAGCCTCGCTAGTACCTTCATAGGTTAGTTCTAAAAACTTCCAAATATCATGAGAAGATGTGCAAGAAGAAATACAATCAAAAACATTATGATCTAACCCACAATGTAGAGCATTCATGGCTTTGCCATCAAGCTCGAAATTTGCAATGTCTACGGGGGTCCATTTAGATTCATCGGGAGTAGAAAGTGAATAACCATGCATGACAATTTTAAAAATAGGATAACTAATGCTTTTAAGAAATGTAGTCATGCGGGTTTTCCAAAAAGAATAATCGGCTCCATCAAAGAATGGAGCACGATCCAAAGAAAAACCTTCGGGGGCGTAAGAGGTTGAAGCGGTAGAAGCCATCAAAAAGGATCTTTAATTTGAAACCAGTTAGGGAATTATTCAAATACTCCATTTGATACCAATTGTTGGGTCGGAACAAGATGAGGAAAATGGCAAGAGGGGGGTGAATTGCCTTTTAAAAAATTGATAGACAAATTAAAATCAAAGTATAAATGCAGCGGAAAGTAAAGAGGCAAGACACAAGAAATTGTTAACGGAGTTCGGCCAAAACCCGGCCTACGTCTCCGCTCCCAACTCAACCGTTGAGAGATTCCTACCGCTTGCTTTTCAATGGTTTTAGCAAGAAACCCACTAGGCTTTGAGGTAGCACTAGGACCTATTACAGCTTGCTTTTGATGGTTAAGCAAGAACCCACTTGCTTTTAATGGTTTAGCAAGAACCCACTAGCCTTTTTAACGGGTGAAGGCTAGCTCACCGAAAACTCAAGCCTTTTAAAAGGAAAGGCTTGAAGAAACCTCTTCACACCTTAATGGTGATGTGAAACCCAAAAGAAAGAGGGGATGAGAAAATTTTGGGGTTTGTAGGCACAAACCCAAATTGAAAGCTCAAAAAGATAAAAACAATAAAAACCGTATTGTTGAGAAGCCTTGGGCGCCAAGGTTTGAATGGAGTTGAAGACGTGCACTCCCAAGCTTCTATGGTGGTGCTCCTTGGATGTGGAATTGGATTGGAGCAGTTGTGGTTCCCTTGGAGCAATCCGCCGGAGGTTTGCCAAATGAGGAGAATTGTGTTCGTTGGCTTCACAATGCTTAATTATGGTCCGGCAATTGTTCCGGGGCTTCAAGGTCCTTTATTTATAGAGGGGGAACCCTCATATGGCCGTTGGAGGCCTTTGGAGCCGTTGGAAAGGCTTTCGGAGCCGTTGGGAGGCAAGTGGAGCAGCCTGGTCAAAGCTCCAACGGCTAGTTTGACTGGATCCACCGGCTGGCCGGTACAGTCCCACCGGCTGGCCGGTGTGTGCAAAAAGGCATAGGATTCTTGTCCAGGGGCCACCGGCTGACCGGTACATCTCCACCGGCTGGCCGATGCCTTGGTAGAGAAGAAGAGTCTTGATCCAGGCTCTACCGGTCGACCGGTGGAGGAGCCACCGGCTGGCCGGTGGCAAGACAGTAGCAAATACTATTTGGGCTGGGTGCCACAGGTCGACCGGTGACAGAGCCACCGGTCGACCGGTGGAACCTGGCAGTGGGAAATCCCTCTGCCAGTTCCACCGGCTGGCCGGTGCTATCACACCGGTTGGCCGGTGGACTGAATTTCAGTCCATTTCTTGTCCATTCTTGGGCCAATCCTTTGGCAATCTTTTGCCTATCATCCACAACACTTAAAAAACAAAGTTAAACATATATGAAAGTGATTGTGATCATGAAAATCAAAGAGTGTGGGGTACAACACACTATGTATGGATTAAAACAACGAGGAATACTATTTAATTACCAGTGGAATATGAAAATATAGAAGAATATATAATTATTACACAGAGAAATAAATCCCATGATCCATATACATGGTGATAACATAAGAACATATTGGGACTATTGTAGTCACCCCAAGCATAATGGAAAACAAATATGATGAGACGAAATCACTAAAATACAAATATCATAAGCAATTCAGTTTCATCAAATTAATATCATTCATTTCAAAGGTTGCATCATTTTTAGAAAATTAAAAGGAATACCGATTATAAACATACTCATATCCATATCCATTGAAAAATAATAGTATTTTAAAAAATAACCAATACATAATATAATTTTATATTCATGAAATCATAAGATAATTAAATATAACACTGTAAAATTTATTTTAATATCTAAATTATCATTAAATATTATTGATTTATCCTAAATAATATAAATGTGAATATAAATAAGATACTGAAAAATTTATATATATAATTATAAAATATTCAATAAATAAATTATATTATAAAATACAATATATTATAATAGATTTTATAAATAATATAAATTTTATTATTGATAATGGCCTTTCAATAAATCCAATGAACTTTTACACCTTAAACTTTTATTGGAAAACATATTATAATATCAATAAGGGATATATATTCTCTATATGAAATGTTGCATAACATTCTATCTCTCCCACTCGTAGGGAACTCAAATATAGAACAATATGTAAATATAACCCACTTCTAGTGATGGATTCTATGATTCATTCCACGAAGAATCTTCGTCTTATGATGGATAATGGATGTGATATAACATGTATTCATTTTTTTGAGGAGAAACATAACATCCCAATGATATTGTGACACTATTTCACGTGAAAATATTTTGTAGTAATCGTTTTCATGTTTGATTAAACCAAACCGATGATGTTTAGGAAATATAAGGATAACACAATGGTGGGATTAATATATGTTCAGAGTCTAACCATTTAGAATATATTATTGTTTATATATATTATATGGATATCCAGACATTATTTTTTCATAACTACAAGAAAGATGGGGTTATTTTTATAATTTTTTTAATAATTATGTTATGATTGATAAAGTAGAAGACAATGTATTGTAATTCAATAGTCTCCCATTGATATTGAATATATTTCAAAAGAAAAATATTATATTATTTTAACACTAGATCTATTTAATTTTTTATGAAATATATTTGTTTCAATTTTTAGTTTTAGAAGTTGGAGAATCTTAGGAAACCATTTTTTTAAATGAATAAACCCATAGAAAAACATGGATTGACTACATATATGGGACAAAATACATTTTTGAGATTTTTAAATTGATATCAAAAATGTATATTTCATTATGAATAAATTTTTTTCATAATTAGTCAGGGTAGTCACATTGACTATAATGTAGTTTATGAGTAGGTCCCTACCAAGTTCCCTCTCTACAAAAAATTTCATCATGTACTTAATCAATATTCCACATAAAAAAAACCAAAGTACGTGTGGGTTATAAATAATCCCTCAGTGGATGTTGTTAATGAATTATCTTATAATGTTTTTGAATCAGTGAGCTTTTTTATAAAAATACCAATAAATAAATATGTGGGGGATTGTGGCATCAATAATGATGATAATGGGAAAATAATGCCATTTTTAGAATCTAGTCCACTGTAATTTATTTTCATAAACTGATAATCCTCCACTTTTACTCTATAAAACATCCAATTATCCTAGTTAGGGATGAATCTCCATTAGTTGAGGTTTCAACTGCAGCACTATATAATCCTATAGAAATCAATGGATTTATTGTTTCTATATATATTTTTATACATGTAATAATAAAGAGGGTTGATTTGGATGTTTTGTCACATTAGAAGATATTATATATATTTTTATTGGATGAGGTTGCTAGTTTTAACCATTATAATGAATATAACAAGATATAATATTTAAGATATGAACTACCATTACTAGAATTTTGAATATAAATACTATATCTCTTAATATAATAACAATTTGTTGTTATTATAGAAACTAGCATCTCTGACGATAGTTTTAATAGTATTAAAACTTAAAATACTTTTTATTTGTAAACATGCTAATTTTTTTACAAAGCATAAAAGATTTAATTTTTTTTGAATCATTATAAAATTGTTCTTGATGGTTTTTTTACTAAACCATCTAAGTATAGTGTTTAAATATGCAATAAATTCTATTGGGGGAGTTTTTATTTTTCCATTAATATGGGAAATAATCAAGATTATTTATGAATTTTTTTAAAACCATTCAATGTATAAAATAGATCAATGGTCATTTAAATGGGATTATAAATATCTAGATCATATTAAAGATTTTTCATTTATATGGTACAATCCCTAGGAAGGTAATAATTCGTTAATTAGTTTGTAGTTATTTTTCAATGATTATGTTGAAACACCCATAGATAAATTTTATTTGGTCAAATAAACATGGTGTTGACAACTATATCTGGTGTATGCATTATATTATATTGGATAATAATATTTGGAAATAAAAATTTTAGAATTAAATCATCAAATTTATACATATAAAATGTTATAACCATGGTCTCTATGTGGTTTTATATAATGAGAGGACATGTATAAATTTTATCTTTTATGTTTTTTCTAAATTTTTCAGGAAATAGCTAGGGGTTCTTTAATTACTTCCAATTTTTAATATATTTCATCCAACTATACTTTATACTTGTTTGGATTAATAACAACATAAAAGGTAACAAAAAGGGAAAGGAGGAACTAATTCATGGGGGTTAGATATAATTTTAAAAAAATTATTAAAAACATTATACTTCATCATTATATATTTAATGATGTATTCATATAGGATCTAAGAATAGTATCCTATATAAAGAGGGGTATGATATTACTGGTAGTGCCAAAAAAATTATATCTTTTGTGAAATTATACTTCAGGAAGTGATTTTTTGGATTAATGTTGTGGATTTCAAGTAGATATTTTCAAGGATTTTACTAATGTTAGAACCCATATATAACATATTGGGTTAAAAATATAATGCTATAAAAATTAGGTATAATTCTTAGTTGGAATAAAATATTTTTCCATTAACACTACAGTAATATATTTAGGTTTCTCTCATTTGAGTAATGTTATTAATTTTATATTTTTATAATTAATAAGTAGGTAATAGTCTGGAATAAGACAAACATTATAGTTACTTTTTTCATATGTAAATTGGAGAATTTTTATTTTGAATTAGTGATGAAAAATCTCTAGCAACCAATTGGTTATCCTGCTAAAATAGTAATTAATATTACGGTTTATTTTTTTCTACTACTGTTGAAGGTGTAAAAATTTTATATACAATTAACTACATTCCACATGGTTTGAATTACATTATCATATAACATATTTTCAATGTTTGAATAATAAAGAAAATATAATTCTAAATCAATATCCTATTATATTGATTATTATAAATAATCATCAAATTTTCTGGATACCATAAATAATGTGTTGTCATCTATAGTTGTTGGTGAATAGAAACAAACATTTTTATGGAAAATAAATCCTTGGTGTAGTATAAATATTTATATTACTGTGAAATATTAATATATTATAATGTATTTCATTGAGAGTTCGCTGGAGTATTTAAAATTTCACATAGAATTAATTTTATGGTGTATGGAATAAGGGAGTAATATATGATATTATATTGATATTGTTTATGAGATTCCCTGTTAATTTTTCTGTAAAAAATGTTTATTCCAAGGTTTTCATTTATTACTAAAACATATATATTAGGCATAGTGTATTTTTAAAGGGTTTTGAAAAGATTAATTTTGGATAATGCTTTAATGATACATATTATATGTTATAAGAGTCTAATTTATAATGTTATATTGATTTATGATCATTTTTAATTTTGATGAAATTTTCATGTGTTGATAAAAATTCTAGATCCAGACATGTGATACTATAGTTATGTATCTGACCTCTATGTAAAAGATTATAAATGTGACATTTTTTGTTGGTGATCTATTAGGGTAAGGACATATATTTTTCAAAGTATGATTTTCTTAGAGGGAAACCTCCATATAAAATACATTAGAGTACATATATTATATATAATTTCATCAAATTTAGATATTTTTACCATAAAATAAAATAACGATTCCCATTTTTCTTATAGATTTTCAAGACTATTAAATTTTTATTAGGAGGTGGTTTTAGTTAAATTTCATTTTTGTATGTTTTTTTGATATTGGGGTTGTATCATAACCCTTATGAAAACTATCTTCTACTCATATAATTATCTCTACAAAATATTATATTTATCTAGGATGTATTATTCAATAATGGAACCAATTGAATATTAAAAAAAACTCCTCATTTTTATTAGATACTTCGAAAATAACTATTCTATTAATTGCCCAGAATATTATAATAATTTAATTTATTTTTTAACTAGTCTTTCAAAATGATTCACATTTCTCAACTTGTATATGTCACTCATAATAATGATATTATTATTTTTGTAATAACTATGTTATTACATCTATTTCATGGTTAATAATGGAATTAATGAATCTTATATTTTAATAGATATAATATATTGATATTTAATGTAATTTTATTTTCCTAGATAGATCTTGTGGAACTATTGACTATGTCCTAAAAAAGAGTAAAGTTTTTTCTATAAAGGTCAATGAGAAATCAAAATACCTCTTAGTATATTGTGTGCCATTATTACTACCCATTCATGGTTTCATATTACTAAATAGTCCTCCTACTTAGGTATTCTTATTTGAATTTTTTAATAAATATTTTCTTTTATAAATGGATTTTAAGAAGGTTCATATTTATTGGGATTATTAATTCATTGAATATAATGTGTGTGTGTGTGTGTGTGTTCATATTCACTATCAAAATAATTTAGGTCTTGTCTCTATAAATACATGTAACTATAATATCTTATTCAAATATATTATCAATGTGTTCAGTTGATATTGTTTGTATTGGTTATTTAGTAGATTGATTAGTTTGTGTTTTTATTTTTATTAATGCATGAAATGTATTTATTTTCTTAAAAAAGTCAATTTACATATACTTGTTATATATTTATTTAAATATCACTTCATGATAAAAGATAAATAATATTATAAATTTATAGAATAATTTTTCATAAGGACATCGATTAAATCATTTAACCTTCATTCATAATTACACTAATGGTGCGATTTTATTGTGATTTTTTTTTGAATTTTTTTTCAATGCTTTTGGATTTTTTGTTAGGATGAATAAGTTTCTTAATTCATAAAAATTATATTTTCGTTTTATAGTGCTTATTATTCCTAGTAAACTCTCATGTACTGTGGTACATGTTTAGGATGTGGGTATAGGGTATAATATCGACAGGGAATGGAAAAAAATATTTTATTAAGTGGTTTTAAATGGTGATATTATAATTGCATTGTGGGTATTTTACTTTAAAATGATTATAAATTACCTCCCCAAATCTCCTTCTACAATTATTTATAGATTTATAGGAAGATTACTATGTAGAGACTTACTATTTGGATGAATATGTCACTAGAATATTCACCTATCTTGTTATTTCTCAATTTTGGGTCCCAATGATGCTTAATATTAACATCAAATTAGTTTTATTCAAATTACAATAAGTTTTTTTATTATATTTTGATCAATTTTTTTTTTCTTAGTCCACTTTATGTTCTAATATTTTATTAATATTTGGGAGAAGATGTTATTTTACATATTTTTAGACATTTAAATGATCTTATAAATAAAATATCGGTTATAATGGCTCCTTGAAAAATTTTCTTGAGTTTTCATATTTTTGTTTCCATTTTGAAATAAATTATTTCATTTTTTCACAAAATATAATTTTTTATCCAAATGACAATAAAAAATTTATTCAATTTTAATAAAATAAATTAATAATGTATTTATAATTAAGATATTATAAAAAATAAAAATTCAATAAATGATATACAAAATCAAATTCTAGAACATTTCCATTAAATAATATAAATATAAAAAATATTGATCTTTAAAAAAAATTAAAAAAAATTGTGAAATTATAAATTCTCAAGACTCTTACCTAATTTGATTATTTATATAATAAATATTACAAATTTTAAGATATTTCCAATGGTAAATTTTTTTTACACATTGAATTAAATATAAATAACTATAATTTGAATGCTATTTAATTAATATAAATAATATTGGATGTGCATTTAAAATATATATGGGATATTTGTATCTAAATTTAAATACAACAAGTTGAAAAAATATCCATATAAATTTATATCTATTATAATTAATTTAATAGATTCATGAGATTACTTATATCACAATATAATATATCATTTTTCTAAAATAATGAGCTATTATGATATGAATCAAGTTGTCTTTACCCAAGAAATTGTTATCCAATTTTTTTTTATTAAAATAAATTCAAGATCATGTCCGAATGAGTAAATTCTTAATATTATTGGTATTTGAACCCTTTTAGAAGAAAAAATTATTATTAAAATATGAATAGTCAATTTTTCATAACAAATAATATTTTAATGGAAATCTTATGTTCCAAAATTTCATTGATATAATTACATGATATTTTACTATATATATTTTCTTAAAATTAATATAAAATCATTGATTTATTTCACACATGAAAAGTATAACTAATTATAAACAATATATATTAAATTAAATCCATTATGAAAATTATATAAATAAAAAAACTTCCTGAAAAAATTATATTAGAAAACAAAAATTTTCTTAAACATAATGGATAAATTATTAATATAGTATAATAATAAAATTTTATTTTTTAAATATATTTTCTTTATGCTAGAAAAATATTCCTAATTAAATAATATACTAATATTAAAATATTTTTATATATGAATTAATAAAATAAATAAATAAATTATAATTTTATATATAATAAAAATAAGAATATCTATAAAATTAATAACAAGTGTATTCATATATATTTTTTATTTTCCTGGAAAATGAAAAAATTTAAATTTTATAATATTTATTCTATTAAATTAATATAAAATTTTAATTAAGTGTTAATGTTTTGTTTGGGAAATATTTTTTATATTTATCGGAAATGTTCAATTTTGCAGTGAATAATTACAACTACTTATTTTGTAAATTATATAACAATAATGGTACAGTTATAATATATGAATGAATAAATTTTTTCTTGAAAATAATTACATAAAAAATTTTTATTTATAAATTGAAATAAATTTTTAAAAAATAAAACATTGGATTAATAAAATACTAGCTTAAAATTTTGGATACCTATGTAGTATTTTATTTTAATTAGAATAGTTTTCTGCATATTTTTTATTAAATATATTCTAAAAATTTAGAATTATAATTCATCATATTTTAAAAGGCACATAACTATTTTTTTGTAAATAATAAATAGAATAATTTTGTAAAAAATGTCCACATTAATTGTTTTATCTTTTTCCATAACATTAAATTATTAAAATATTAATTTTATAAGATCTATTTTTAAAAAACATAATTTACATTTATAATTAGTATGTATAAATATTGATATAATGAAAATATTATTTTTTGTCATTAAAAGATCTTACGTAGGTAAGAATTACTTACCATGATAAATTCCAAACATGGTAGAAGTGAAAAAAATTAAGAGTAAATTGCATAAAATCATTTTAAAAACATTTTTTTTCATATTTATAATTGTTGTTTTATAGTCTTTATTTATTCCAAAACTCTATTATTTATAATTATTGGATTCATATGGTCTTTGAATATTGACTTTTCCTTTTATATAGTTATGAAAATGTCAATCCCCTCTCTTATAAAAGATGAAATAACCACCCCACTTATACTGACACCCAAAGCCAAATATATTGATTATAATCTACTAAATAATTCCCCCACACACCTATTCATATCCTACTGGTTCTAGTTGTCAAAAAGGTCACATCTAAAATCCTTAATGAAACTTTCAGTGGACCTCTTCAAATAACTATAGAAAATTTATAAATTTTCTCTGTTACTATTATTTCATTATTAAATTATTTACTCTTAATATAATCTTTCCTTGTTTTCCTAATTACATAATAAAAAGAATTAAACATAAATTTTATTATGTTTACTTGAAAATATTTTTCAACCTTTCTCACATGAATTTGAAAAATGAAAATATCTATTATGATGCATATAGACTAGCACCTACATTAGTAGGGTGTTATTATTTTAATAAATACCCTAATTTACGGTTATAATGTAAATTATAGGATAAATTATAAAAAATTATAAATTATTATTATTCTAATGATAATATCAATTTTCTATATTCTTTATATTATATGGATAACGAGATTGTCACTCATTTGTACGTGCAGATACCATCCCCATGATGTGTTTTACTATGTTTTCCATGGAGTCATTTTTTATCAATTAAAATATATTAAAATAAAAATAACTATATTAAATAAATATTATTTTAATTATTTTATTATTTTATTATTCTTATACACTCACTTTCTTAACCATACTTACTCATCAATTACATTTTATTTATGTTTTTCATGATTTAGCCAACAATATGATTGTTGATAAAAATTTCACACATGGATTAATAAGGAAACATAATTATGGTTATAATTATCCAATAGTGAGAAAATAATATATCATTCATAATTTTTTAAGGGTCTTATTATTAATAATCTTAATATTAATTTATAAAGATTTTTTATTAAAAACCATTGAAGCATTAAGGCCACCAATTTCATTTCAATATACCATTACCAAATCTCTCAATAAATTAAATTTGAAATGTAAATTTAATTATGAAACAATAATTCTATAAAATTAAAAAATCTTGTAGTGATGAACATGTTATCAATGATTTGTATTTGACACTAAAATTTTGAACGATTAAAAAACAATTAAAAATCTAAATATTATATAAATAAAAAAACAATAACAATGTAGTAAATTTGTAATAAATATTTATAATTAAAAAGTAAAAAACATGGTTGGAATGATTAACTTTATAATATAACTTGATAAGTTTGTTTTAAATATTACATAGTATTTCCTAACACATTTGAAAATGATAGAATATAATGTATGTATTCTTGTTAACTAAATTTCAGTTTATTATGTTATTTTTTATTTGACATGTTTATTTTTCTAATATGTTGTGACTGATCTGTTGTATTATTTTATTATATTTAATTATCTCATTATATTCACGGTATTTAAGAAATAAATGACATGTTATATATTTTTTAAAATTTTATTTGGGATATACCAATCTTTAATGGGATTTTCTTAATGAAATAACTTTTATTATGTCATAATAATTATTTTTGGACAATTTTTATACAAGATGAATGTTATATTTATTATTATATTATTAATATTATATCAATAATTTTTTAGTAATTATATTAATTTCATTATTTCTTATAATTTTTAATGAAGTTACAAATAATTTCACCCCTTTTAAATGAGCTCTTTTTAATCAATATCCTTATTTAATCTTCCCTATAATATTCATCATTATTATTTTGAAATGTAAATTTGTTTTCATTAAAAAATCTTCTAAATTTCTGTTATCATTTATGATAAGGTTTAGTTTTAACTCTTTTTATGATGACGGTTTCAATAAGCTTAAAATTTTAAATATTAAAATTATTATTTTGATTCATAAATTTATGTTATATTTTCCACTCCAAATTTTTAATTTTGTATGAATGAATAATAAAATAATTTCATTATAAATAATTAATTATTAAATTTAACTTCACATTTTAAAATAAATATTTTTATTTTTATATTCATACTTATACTCATAAAACATGAATAATGATTTTTTCTAATTGAAAACTATAATTTTTTTGTATCTATTTTCTTTATTATCTCAAAAGGAATTATTACTTCATTAATTATTTTTTGTGAGTTACACTCTAAGTCACATTACACTATTATTGATAATTAGTATTAATCTAATGGTATATAAAGATCCAATTCTCAATCAAAGTTAATGTGATACATCTCAAAAGTGTTCTTCTATAAAGGTGTTATAAAACTATTTCTACGTCTTTAAATGTTATTAATCATGAAAGTTGTTATATCCACTCAATACCATTAATGTTATTTAACTAGATGGATTATTTAATGACCTATTTTTTTTCTTAAAATCCAACTGTATTCTTGGGATACATATGTGATGTCGATATATAAATTATTTTATAATATCAAAAAACACATATACATGGATTTTTTAATTTTATTAGTGAGAATAAAATTACACATCTATCCAATGGTTTGGGTAATGTATGTTTTCTCATCGGATAAATATGGTTATTAGGAACATGATTCCCTTTACAATAAGAGAAGGATGGAATAAACAATATTCCAAATTCAGTAATTTTTGGGAGGTATTAATTTGATTTTGGATCCACAATGTGATGGGAAGAAAAAATGCGATTCTTGATCCAATATATATATGGAATTTGGAATATTATTCATATTCCTATATGATAACATAGAGATAAAAATAATTTTTGATTCAGTATGTAAAAGGATGCTCAAATTCAATTATCAATCCAATATATGAATGGAGTTAGGAATGTGATTTTTATCCAATCTATTACAGGTTTCCCTAATGTGACTATTGATACACTATATGAAGAGATAATGAAAAGTAATTCTTGATTCATTGTGATATTATAACTAGGTACATGATTCATCATATAATATGTTATAATTTTCATGGTTTATAATTTTTCCATAAATCAATGTTATTTTATGTTCTATGGAAATAAAATATTTCTATATTACATGCCTATGATTGTTATCTATGGATAATGTATATTTTTCCAGACCCTTATTCAATGGTATATAATTTTTAATTTTATAATATATATTGTTTTATTTTTAATTATTGAAAACCATTATATTTCTATTCTATTTTTAATATGATATTTTTCCCATACCCATGTTTTTTTAGTTTCCCATAATCCATCCAATGGTTAAATTTTCATGAGTATTTTTCCATAAAAATTCATTTGAGCTCAATAATTTTTTTTTGTATCCACACCTCGTGTAATTAAGATAATTATAGCTTTCTAAAACACTAGATAGGTGTCTAATATAGATCAATAATGTAGAAATGTACATAATTATTGAAAATTGAGTTTCTCATATTAATGATATTTAATGACATAAATATTTTAATTATTTGGATTGTGTAATTGTGATACATAAGGTCTAAAATGAGAAAATATTGTAAAATAATTTAATAATAATCTTGTATCACCTTAGTATTCTTGAAATATTATGTTTAAATATTTTATTTTTAGCACAATATTTTGGAGTGTGTATCTGGGGTATATTAGTTTTTATTATAGAAGTGCTTATGTATCTCTTGAGATTATTTTAGTTATTGTTCAGAATTATTAGAATAAAAACTTTTTAAACTAAAAAATGATATTTATATATATAAGATAAAAATATATTTTTTAAAAAATATAGTGTATGTTGTTATATATGATATATAATCCCTAATAAGATATTATACGAGGATATATGATAAAAAATTAATGCACTAAAGGGTAATAATAATTAAAAGGATGGTTTCAAATTAACTAAACCTTTACCTGCTACTTGAAAATGTTACCTAAGTATGTACTAGGTTTGATGCACAAAGTGGAGATGATTTAATGACTCATATACTCTTTATGTATCCTTGTAAAGGATTTAATCTCATCATTATAGCTGGGAATTGGAGTTTAATAAGATATAGTCATTGAAAACTCTGTATTAAAACATATAAATTATTAAATTAGGATACATATGTCATTTATGATCTATACATTATATGTTAAATATTTTTTTATTTAAATGTTTATTTAATTGTGTATTATTATCCTTACATTTTATTTATTCATGTAATTGCTAGATAAAATGTAGGACATGTTAATAATCAATAATATGGGAAATGGGTGGACTATACCAATAAAAAATTGATAGAAATTACTTTTCGAAAATAATAATAATAACCATTAAACTATATAGTGTTATGATTAATGATATGAGTATTCATCAACATTCAGAGAAACTATTTATGTGATAGATTATTTAAGAAAAGATAATATGATAATGATAAAGAAGGAAAGAATATTCATTTTTCTTAATAGATTAATTGTGGAAAAGGGAGTGTAATGAAATGCATCTAATGTAAGTGAAAATTACTCTCATGTGTAAAAGGAATGGTCATTGATCTCTTTATTTTCATAATTTGGAAAAAATCCAATCAATTAAATGGTGGAGATATTTTCATATCCCACATATAAAATTTGTTTTGGAGTTACATAATTTGATACCCTAATCCAATCGATAAAATGGTCAATAAATATCAATAAACTCATATTAAAAAGAATAATAGAATTATTATAAAACGAGTTTAACAGATTTTTACAATGATAATTGTATTGTTCATGTTATAATTTTCATACTCCATTTTCTTCTAAATGTCATATTAAATTCCCGTCCATCCACACTAATATAATAGGGAATCTCTATAAGAGCTTTAAATAACCATCATGATGATGTAATATTATAAAAAATATTTTATTATTATTTTAAACAATATTTATTTTTATTTAATTTGGGTCATGTGTGTCTTATTATCCATCTATTAAATGAATTTTATGTGATTTTGGAAATGAATTTATCTGCCCAAAAAAAATCTCTATCAATTTTTAAAATTTGGAAATAACATTATATATTTAAAACCTATACATGTTCATATATGTGTTTAAAGAGGTGTATAATCTTTATTGAGAAACTAATTCTATATTAGGTGTAATGATTCCTAATCATGGGGGTTTTCTAAATTAAATGTTTTATGAAATACACAATATTATGAAAGACCAATTTTCATGGAAAAATATATATGGCCTTTGTTTATATGATTGATATATCTATATAAATTATATATTGAGTCATGTATATAAATTTGATAAGCTTTGATATTTTCACAAGTAATTTATAATTAATAGTTTTAATAATAAATTTATTAATGGGTTGAATATAACACATTATGATATATAAATATCCATTAAATAAATAAAATATTGTCGGAAACATTCTTGAAATGAAACATTGAAATAAAATGATTTGTTAAAAATTAGATGAATATTATTTATAACATATAATATTAATAAAATATTTTAAAAAATATTTATTTTACCAAACCAAAATTTCGTACTTTAATAAGAAAAATACTTAATATTATTTAATATTAAAATTAATAACTCTTTAGTAATTTTTTTTGAAGTGTTTCATATTATACAATTGAAATTAAATATAAATTAATTAAAATTTTATTATATATGAAATAATATTTTAAAAATCATTTAATTATAAATTGATATGGAATAATATTAGTTTCACATAAAATTTCAATTTTTATTAGAAATAAGATTTATATTTGTTTTGTAATTTCATTTAAAAAATACTCTTAAATATAAAATAATCATATTATAAAATTAGATAAATTTTATAATTTCACATTCCAAAATTAGCATCCTATTATTATTTTGTATTTTTCAAAACAATTTAAAATTTTCAGGTGAATTATTAAAAATAAATATATTTCAAATATTCTAAAATATTTTTAACCATCATTATAAAATAAAAATTATATTATTAAAAATTATTTATAAATATTTTATTCAAATTATATCACATCCATAACAATACACAACCATTTTTATAACATGTTATTGGTTTGGTTAGATAAACAATTTATAAAAAAAATGAAATAAATTTATATCATGGATGACTATGAAAATAATAATACATATATAAATTTAAATTATTGAGAAAATAATTCTTGTTTCATGGTCCTAGGATGTTCATATAAATATTTCACTTATTATTGATATACCATCCATTTTTCATTGAATATTAATGAGTAATACATTTAACTGATTTAATCTTTCGAAACACTAACCGTAACTCTCATGGAATGAAATTAGTATATTATAATTTATCCTATAATATTTAATCATTTAATTTAATGAATCATTAAATTATTAAATTATTATTAACCAATGGGGATTTCCATCAATATTATAAAAAATTGTGATATAATAATAACTACATAATGGTTATGAAAAAAATAAAATTTAACAAACTAGTAAATATTAAACAAATATATATTTATAAATATAAAATATACAATTTAATTGATATTAATATTATTCATGTATGAGTTAAAAAGAGTTTTATGTTTCTTCTATAGGATATTAGAGTATGTCTGACTGTGATAAAATTCATTGTATGTATTTTATAAATCAAATTTTCATTCATTGTGTTTTAATTTTCCTCATTGAACATTATTCATATAAGATGGGTATGTGTTTTCTTATAATTTTATTTGATTAATTTCCTCATTATTGTATTTGGATTTAATAATAAATATTATTTTCTCAGTCATGGAATTTTTTATCTAAGATATATAAATGTTGGATGGGATTTCCATTACACAACCACATTTCACAATTCATAACTATTGAAATATCACAATTGATTCCAATGATGTTTTTATTCTATTATATAATGATATTAATACATTTTTCCTCTACATTTTTGGAGATCAAAATTCTTTTAATACGTTATTCTTCAATTTTTATGATATTAAGAATAATTATCACTTTCTAAATATGATCTCTTTTCTTTCCATATCCAAATTAACTCTTTCCACCAATGTTAATTTTTTTATTTTGAAATTAAAATATTTTTTTTTGTTAACTAAAAAGTTATTTTTTCACTTTTAAAAATAATGAATTAGAAACCATTTTAGTTTGTGATATTCAATTAATGATTTTTTAAAATATAAAGAAAATTTACTTCCATGATCGTGTTTTTTATTTTACACATACATTTAATTTTTCCATTTTCATAGTGAAATTATTGTATAGTATTGTTGAAAATTAATTTATATAAAAAATATCACTTCAACTTTTTTAAAATTTCATTTTAATGTGACAGATAACATTCATTTTATAAAATTGTAAAATTGTCAAATAAGAAAATTATTTTAGGCATTTTCTTTAATTTTCCACACAGTCTCAAAATGATTTATACAATTATATATAACTTTTTATCAACTATAGTAAAAATTATCTTATAATATTTTTATTCATGCATACTATAATCATATAATCAAATAATACAATTCTTTTTCCAATATTGTCTTATATCGTTCGATCTATTCCCATTATAATGTAGTTTCTCATCTATCTCAGCATCCAAATTTTTTGTTAAGATTTACTAAGGATACGTTCTTATTATTCAATCCATCGTGTTCCTATAGTACTCTTATAAAGTTTCCAATAAATGTTTTTTAGGTAAATTGAATTTTTTTATCAAGAATATTAATTTATGTTAAATTATAAATGATTTTATGTACTCATTAAAAACAAATATATGATTTTACTTTTGTGAATGGTTTTCCTAAAATTACATATCTCTAAAATGCATTGGGTAATATTTGATCTCTCGTGTCATAGATAACAGAGGTGGGGATATGAATTCTAATCCACTACTTGAATAAAAGAATGATTACGATTTTTGATACTATATAGGAATGACGTCTTGATCAACCATATAAACAAAGGTTTCTTTATCTACTATGTAATGAGATAGATGAGTATGATTCCATATCCACAATTCTATTGTATGATACAACATTATTTCCCATCCAATGTTTGACGGAAGTTAAAATTTTGATTCCTGGTCCACTATGAAATGAGAGACATGAAAATGTTTCATAATAAAATATTTTTTTCATTTGTATTTTTTTGTTACTTCCACAGTTTATTATATGATATGTTTTGCATAAATTTTATACTTCAATAAATAATTCCCATTATAATGCTTTACAGTTAATATGTATTTTATCTATTATGATCTCATTTTATTAAACACATAGAGGTGGGGGAGGTGATTCTATGAGGCTATCCATTAATGTGGATGACTTGGTCCTTTGTGTATAGAGGTAATTTATTTAATCAAACACTACATCATCTTTTTATGAATGAATGATAAAAGTGTATATAAATTTACTAATTTTACTTGAACAATCAAGCTGAAATGATTTATTTAACAATGATGAATAATATTGTAGGATACTAGAAAACAACATTGAATGTGATCAGATGCGTAATACATGTCTTAATCTATGGGATCTAATAACTCTAACCAATTTACGTGAAATGAAATCTTAAAAAGGATACATCTATTTTATAAAAAATAAAATTTTTTCTTAGAAATTCTTCTATCTATTAAGATACATATTCTGGGTTATTTCTCATAATAATATCATTATATTATAGACTTTTATTCTCATGATCAAGAAAAAAATATAATAAAATATAATAACTAAGTCACTGATTATTCATCATATTTGGACATATTAATGAAACTGTAAATTATTAAAACATAGCGTCAAAATAAAAATCTCCACTAGACAATATCAAATATTTTGGTTGTATCAATATATTATTTTTGAAATTTATTATTTGAAACCATTAATTAATGGTTATCTCATATTAGCTCATTTATGTATTTGAATTATGTATTGAATTACAAAAAAAATCTCCTTAGAATTATTCATACATAAATTATCATGTTTTCATTTATATTAATTAAAATCTATGGATCGACTTACATCATTTAATTGGATACTTAAGAATAATTACATTTCCTGATAGATATTTATATGTGGGTTCTATTCTACTATGTTATTGATGTAACTATTCGTAGATAAATAAATTCACTGTTATGCATGAATTATTCGTAATGGACATGTTATTCGTGATCTTCTTAATATGAAAAAATCATATGGATTCTCTATCTCCTTTTCATGACTATGTAAGTCCATGCCATCCCTATTCATTATCATTTAACCAATTTGGTTCATGATTTTACCCATTCAAAACTAAATCATGTGACTATCATAGTCATTAAATAGCCATGATAATCCTAGAACCTATCATATTAAAACATTATTGTACAATATAAATTATCCATACCTTCAAGAGATCACTCAATCACTCTATTTTTTCTGAAAAATATTAATCATAACAAATATTTGAATAGAATTATTCGAATCATCACCCATGCCTTATTATTTATAGCGGAGGATCCACCGCCTCTCCTATGCGATTTATTTTTAATCAAAACTAATTTAGTTACACTATATGATATTATAATTTGATTTATTTCTAAATAATAAAACTCATATCCTTTTCATACTCATGAAACACTTTTGTGGATACACCTTCACATGATCTTCTATAGTTTTTCATAGGAAACCTATGTGGATATACAATTCGAAATTATTAAGGGAGTCTTTTGGAGGAATCAATATATGATATGATCACTTTATTAGGAATATTATGTTTTTATGTGTTATATTAAGATATTTGAGTATTTTAATGATATTGTTAATTTTTAATTTGGTGCTTCATCACATTTATTTTCATCAAATTATAGCATACAAGGGAGAAAATTATTACATCCATGATGTATACAAGATAAAGTTTTTCTTGAACTCTCTCATTTTGATCACTATTAACGGTTGAAATTATTTAAATAATTAGACATAGGTGGTCTCATGCAGTATAAACAACCCATTATAGATGATGACATTAAAAAATTGATCAGATGTCAAATACTAAATAGTTCAAATGAACATCCCTTAAAAAAACGTTTTTAAAGTAAAAAAGGTTACCAAACTTTCTACCTCACATTGAATAAAAATATATAATTTATATAGTTTGTATCAAAAAATTCATTACCACTACCTCAATTTGAAAATCCATTCAGTACCTAGAAAAACATGAACACACCTACATGCAATTCCACTAATCACTCTTGCACAATCCCCATAGATAATTGTTATGTGATATGTTAAAACACGAAGTACAACCATATTCATGGTCTCTTTGGGAACATTGTAGTAGTAATAAAAATACCATTCAAATGTAACTGGCCCGTTCAACCATATCCCACATGGTTCACCCCTAAGTTCCACAAGTTTGGTCATGGGATTCTACAGTATGAAAATAACCACAATAGTATTTAATATGACCCACTCAAATAAAGGTAGAAATTTCACATGATGATATATTTATAGAATGCAATGTTAATTGTGAATAAAAATTCAATAATTAAAAATTTAAATATACATTTCATTTTTTAAACTCCTTAAAAAAATGTCAAAAATTAAGGATAAAATTTTCCTTAAAATATATTACAGTATATTTTTCATTAATTTACTCATTTAATTAAGAAATATTACATTATAATCTATAATTACTATTCATGATCATGTTAAAAACAAATTTTCATCATTGAGGAAATTCGATGATATTAATAATGATGTTAAGGATCATCAAAGCATAACCCTAGTAAATTAGAAAAATTAATCATGTGACCTTTTTGACAAATATGGATATAGATTCATCTAAACATCAACAAACTATCTTTGGAAACCAATGATCATACCTGTTTTTTATTAATAAAATTATATTACTATCAATGTATTATTCACTTACTCACTTATTTATAATAGAAAACAATAGAAAATATTTTAGATCATCTATATCCCACTATTTATTTAATTCCTTTAATAATATTGAAAATAGGTAGTCTATATGCATGTCTTTATTTGTTCTATCATTTTTATTTTTGTTTACTTCCCAATTCTGATAATAAATATGATGTTGATGATAGTGGATCATATAAATACATTCTAAATCACATGAAAAAAAATTATTCCACTCTATCTATGCATAGGCCTTCTTGATGTTGATAAAATAGGGTCTCATTTAGATATATGTTATTTTCTTTATAAAATCAATAACTAATACCATCAAGTATACAAAATCAATTTTCATTTTATAGAGACTAGTTATTTACATTTGGATGGATAAATATTTTCACAATTTATTTAATAACGGTGGACATTTTATATTACCAATTTATACAATTGAATTTAGAATATTAGGATAAACATTTTCATGAAAAATAAATGGATATATTCATATTTCAATTCATTCACTCATATGATATGACATTTTATAATAATTTAATCATAACATGTTATTAATTCTCAAGGTATTAGTATGAAAATATCTTTATTACTATTATATTCATTCTATTAATACAATAATGATATTCTAATTAAGATCATATATCATCAAATTTATGTGTTATTATAGATAAGAGAGTATAACCACATAAAACATTAATGTGTTCTTAAACATATGACATATAAGGATATAAGTTTTAAACTATATATATTATTATGGGAATGCCATTAAACAATTATCCTTAATGGATTAAGTGTAGTTTCAATTTATCAATATTGATACATTAATTAGTTATTAATATTAATACCATCTTACACATGTACCTTTTATACTAATCTCATCCTTGATAGTGACTTCAATTTTTTCAATCAACATTGATAGCTTGATCGTCTTCATCAATGATTTTCTCTAACATATTTAACAAATTTTATGATATTTATAGATAAATAAAACAAAGATATTGAATTACATAAATCTAGTAATAGGTAATCTAGATTACATGTATACTAATATAATCTAATCATAACTTTTAACCTAGAATATGTGCATTACCATGAATTCAATATATATAATGAGTAAAAAATATGGTAATATAGTGGATCCTCCATTAGTTTTATAGATTTAAGAATATACGAGAGTTATTTATCTACCAAGAAACTACAATCATTTATCCTCCATCTGATCCTGAAGTGTTAATGCTATGTTTTTAAATATGTATAGAATTTTTTGTGTATCATGTTTTCTTCACTTTCTCTTGAGGAAACAATGCATTGAATTTGATTTCTCATAATTTACATTAAATAATATACATCAAATGGTTCATTTTTATTCAACAATAGTAACACTAATTTATTTTTTTATAAAAATCCAATCAACATTTATTTTTACAACACATAATCACCTTCCATATAATACTTCTATGTTTATTTTGTCAAAATTTAATGATAACACCTCATATAATTTGATTTCAACACATGGAATCTTATTTTCTTCCATTGGAATATTTTTTTATAATTTTGTTTTTGAATTTTGTTTCCTCATTCCATAGTATCTAGAGAAATTATTGGTAGATAAAATATTTATATTATTGTTGTTAGTTCAGTATAGATTCTTACGTGTCACCCATACCAATTCAGTCATATTTTTTTATGTTTATATGGTTTATCATTTTGTTACGTAATTTATCCACCATTAATTTAGATATTTATGGGATATATATAGTGTTACATGGTGTTAGCTATTCATACCCAAAAATTATCCTATACTCTTTTTAGGCGCTATATTGATCTTGTATTGGATTGTTCTGAGCATAGATCATTTTATTATATTCATTAAAGGTTGACATAACTATCTTAATTGTTTATTTTTTGGGAATTTATTTGTCCAAATTATCCCTTCTTGTTTACATCCTTATATTATAAATCTCTTATAATATTTTTTATATAATGTGTTTTAGTAGAATAATTTACTGATTTATAATATCATGCCTCTTTACTATTAACAATGATATTAGAAACACCACATATGCTCTCAGAACATTCAAATATATTTAAAGTAATTATATTCTACATTCTACACTTTGTATTTGGTTTCACCAATAATTCAACCCCTTACATTGAAATAGGATTAAATTTTTTTAGTTACTGACATATGATATTATAAATCATAATCCATGTACTAAAATCTTTCATTGAACCAATAACGGCAAAAAAATATTTATGTATTTTTTATTATAATTATGAAATGAAAGAAATGCATGTGTTTTTTGTTTTATCATTATTCTCGTAGTCTTATATTTGGAAACAACATCTATTACACTATTATTATCCACTAAAAATAAAATAGTGGTATATTTATTAGTCTTAATCTTCAACTAATTAAATTGTTTTTTAATTTTAGACTGTGTGTAATAAATTTAGTATAATAATTGGTTGTATATATTTTTTATAGAAATAAATATTAGTTTAACAAACCTTATATCACCTTGTTGTGTTGTGTCATCATAATTATTTGAATAATCTACCAGTTCTACAACATACCCAAGAAATTTAATACTATTGATGTTTTTAAATCCTCACTAGGATTTAATATGCATTGAAATTTTTATTAAATTCTAAAACTACATAATCAACCAATTTTTTCTTCTAATTTATCCATTTATAATTATCTTTCATCTTATTTTCCTTGATTTTATGTTCATATTACATCAAATAATTTCTATTAATTTTATTTCAATCTAATGCATGGATTATCTTTTTATGACTCCTAATGGATGAATCATTCTTCTATAATTATTAAAACCAATTCTTCCCATCATTTGAAAATGATTATTCAAAGAATATTTACACATAAATTTTATAAATTCATTGTTTGATGATATCCCTAAATTTCATTACCCATTCAGCAAGGACACTCTCACTCATCATAGATTCTTTCTCAAGATGAGTGATATAAACTTGAAATGCCTCCATGAAATATAACCATTCACTATTATATAATGAATGACTATCAAACCCTTTTATTTGTTTTGGTTATAAAATCATTGGAATGATCATATGATACATATTCACCTCCTTAAAAGGTAGATAAATTATACAATTCAGTTATTGTATATTGAAATATCATATCATTAATTTCTATGAAATGAATTTCATCATAAATATTATATCACAGATAAATTGATTCATAATATTATTTATATAAATCCCAATTATTCATCAACATTCTAATTTATTTCATCTTTATATTATTTATTTGATTGGTTGAGATACGTTTATAATATTCAATTTATAAAATCCTCTCCCTGGTTTCACAACATTAGGAATTAATATGACAATGAAAAAAGTATATAAGATATAAAAATATCATATACCATCATAGGTGTGTCTGGTTCCTCATATAAAAATGTTTAGGATCACATTGGGATAAATACACTAAGATGGTGTTGATTTTGTATGTGATAATTTTTTTTTCATTTTTCAAACGGTTGTCCTTTTTTATTAACATGTATCATATTTAGTTAAGGGTGATATTTTAAATTAACATATAATGAAAAAATCATTCGTATAATAAAATACAGAAAATAAAAAATATTTGATAATGGGAAATAGTATAAAATATTACTCATTTCCTATAAAAAAATATGTACAATACATTCTTTAAATTTGAAGAATTATATTACATTTCTCATCATTTCCCACATGATCTAATAGTTAATGTAATAACAATATTATTCTATGAAAACCAATGTCCATGGTTAACCATATATGTATATCTAACTCAAAAGGATACAAATATTTTAGTGAAATATATTTATTTTCATATAAATTCAGAAATATAGTATAAGTTCCCAACCATTAATATAGTTATCTCCAGTGGAATATCAGGTAATTTTTTTATGTACATTTGATTAGAGTTATGACATGGTGTTTGTCAAAGAAAAAGGTGTTGTGCACGGTTAGTGCATGGTTATAAAGAACCATGTGCGCAAACCTAGATGATCGTTCAAACCTGGATAGTGAGGGACACATTGTTGGTGCACTGTTTATCTAACTATTATCCCATATACAAAAAACCATGCAAAAAGTTTATCTTCACCCAAAATATAGATTTAAAATCCCTTGAACCCCGAAACAAATCCTATGAAAACATGTATTGGGAATATATGTTTTTCGATGATTTTAGAGCATTCCATAGGGGTTCTAAATACATCTGAATTACTTTATTCAAGATTAAATGCTCGAATTAGTGATTCTATCTTCTACCCATATGTGGATCTCATCCTGATTCCTATATCATTCATTCTACTATGTTTCCATTAACTTTTAGTGGAATTTATACACCATTTCTTTAAATATAATCTTTTTTTGTGGGATCTAGATATAGTATTGTAGTTCATGATCTATATATATTAGATATTGATATACATGATCATGGTTTTGGGATAAAAATCTAGAACAAACCTCTATGATGATATGTTTCTCAGATATTGAGGATTTCCATTAAACAAACTCTTGTCAATGAAGGAGGATAGGTTGTCAAAATTATCATTCCCATAGTCCTTGATTTGATGTCTCTTTTATATAATGTATAATTTATAGTATTTTTTAGTAATTGAATTTATTAATTTTGTAAATTATTTTTACCAATTTATTTATCGAATAATTTTTTTAATATAAGATTATTTTAAGAATTACTAAGCAGACTATAGGGCTATCCAATTTGATAATTAATTTGGAGAAAATTTATTTTGATAAATAGGTGTAGTAATATTGATAATTATATATTAGATTAATTATGAGATATTTAAATGTCTACAATTAGATAATTAATTGTAAATTAATTTTGTGGTTTTCATATTTTTATCTATATAATTAATTGTGGAATCAATTATGGAGAGTTGAGATTTAAAATGAGATAATTAATTCATGCAAATTAATTATGAGGTATTAATTGAGTTACAATTTAATTATTGATTTATTAATGAATGGTATTGGTGTGCATAGTTAATTGGGAATATATTTGTGGATATTAATGTATTTTACTAATTGATGAATTGGTAATGAAACTGAGGTGGATAATTAATTATGATTTAATAATGTGTGAATGAATCATAACATGATCATTCAATTGAGAAATATAAATGATATCATGGACATTGTACATATGAGTATTGGAATTGGAACATGGTTATACAATTTAGATGTATTAATGGTATCATGGTCATTGGACTTATGAGTGCAGGAATGGGAACATGGTCATTCTAATAAGAAGTAATAATTTTATCATGGTTATCTTACGTATGAATGTTTTAATGGTAAATTTTAAAATTATGTGAGAATTTATAGAATGGGAAAAAGGTACTCTGAGATGTGGGATCACATGATAATACTTAGAACTCTAGCATGGGTTGAATCATGTTCTGTGATACCATATAACATTTGAATACATCAAGAACCAACATGAGTCGAGAAAGGTATTAAAATAATATATTTCCTAGGGAACTCATCAGGCTCTAATATGAGCCGAAGCTAGTACAATGGTATGGGTAATCTAGGGAACCCTGGAGTAAATGTGATTAAATATATAATAACTAATAATGTGATAGTTTTTTATTTATACATTGTCTTATTTTCTTTATATAACTTTATACACTATATTTTTACTCGAATTTTTTTAGACACTGTTGGTGGTGGCGTACTATGTTTTATGCACACCCTATATGGGAGGCATGATCCATACCCTAATTGACTAAAATTTTGTAGGAAAAGATAAGGGATTAGGCTGTGAGATAGATTTTAGAATGGGGATGGAGATTGGATGTGGGAACGAAACATGGTTCATGACCGGGTTGGGAGTTATTAGTGTCTTCACCTTCAGTTTCTTTTTTAGTCACATTGATATGAATATTTTCATAGATAGTTTTTACTTTTAGTTGAATATTGAATTGGTTGTTTTGGATATCATATTACATTGGTACTATTTATGAATATACATACTTCCTATATTTCTTATTTACTTCCACTGGTGATTTACTATAATAAAAGTGGGTATATTATCACCATGGATGACTTACCAGATCCTCACTTCTAGTTAGATGACCATAGTGTGCGGGTGGTGTTTCAAATGTCATGTGACAGACCAACTCGGGGAACTATAGTGTGGCACCCATGTGAGGACGTTACAAATTGGTATCAATGGTCCAATCTTCATTATTCTTATGTTGTCATAATATTTATGAAAGGTTGATAAGATACTATTAATATATGGGGCTTTTTAATGAACTCATTCATTGGAAGTAAAAACCC
Source organism: Viscum album (assembly GCA_963277665.1). Classification (NCBI taxonomy): domain Eukaryota; kingdom Viridiplantae; phylum Streptophyta; class Magnoliopsida; order Santalales; family Viscaceae; genus Viscum; species Viscum album. Next base: position 1,873,505,357 of record OY728137.1, on the reverse strand, counting down.
ATGTAAGAGGGAACACTACAGTACGTAGGGTTGTATTTTAGTTGTTGGTTTTTCTGTTACTGTTGAATATTATTTCACTTTGGGGGACACAAATGTGGGTTAATGTGATTATTGTTTCTGATAATTTTTGAGTAATTATTCATGGCATGTAATGTCATGAGAGTTAAGCCGGAAATGATTATTCTAGGAACTAATGGCTATTGTGACATGAATAATTTTATGCATGAAATCTAATATAGGATATGTGTACATTATTTAGCATGAACACTTTTTCTTATTTGTGACATTAAAATTAAAAATTTCTCATATCCTAAATTGAAAACTGTTAAAAAATACTATGAAAAATGGGGATAATTGTGTCTAAATAAAAAACTTTATTATGATAGTGTATTTTCCATCTTTAACCAAAACATAGGAGTATTAGGGGTAAGGGTAGTGACAAAACCTATGTTTTTATAGTGTGGTGAGATTTGGAAAAAAAAGGTTGTGACGTATTATGAGTAATCCCCATTTTTTAAATTTTAAAAGGTTTTATTATGAGTCATAATCCATGTGATTAGAATTGTATATAATATTCTTCCATGATTCTTGATGAGGGGACATTTGATGAGAATGTCTATGAATAGTCTCACGTTAGCTAACTTGAGGTACCCATGGTGCCAGTTGAAGTTGAAGTGGAACATTTCTACAAGAACATCCCATGATTTATATAATTAATGGAAATATATGTAGGGAAGTTCAAGAAAGAATTTGTGAGATGAAAATAGATTATTAGTTTCAACATAATCCAAATTTTACTAGAGAGTGTGGGCCTAAGGGAAATGAATTATGGATTGGGTCCTTTGGGCAAATACATGTCCATTTTGACAATCTACCTAAGAGAGGGGTCAAAATTTCTTCTTATCTACTATGAGGAAAAGGAAATCTCTAGTTGGACATTACAATGAGAACTGAAAAAAACTATATTTTATTAAACTAATTTGTGTATTTTTTATTGGAGAACTTCTATCAAGAGTCACTAATACAAGATAAAGCAGCACAATTCATTCATGCGACCCAAGAGAGCATGTCCGTGACGAATTATACTAGATGCTCCACAAATATTCAATGCTTTTCTTCAGCGTTAGCAGGAGATGGGTAAACTGTGGTGAATTGTTGTCAAGATGGACTTAACTGTGAGGTTAATTATGGATTCACGATTTTAGAATTAATGAAGTTTTTTTAATGTTTAGGATCAAGATCTTATATATAAAGTGAACATGAAGAAGGATTCAACTATTGGACATATTTCTGTTACTAGATGATATAGCAGTGAAACATCTGAGAGCAGAAAGTGTTGTTATGATAGCATTAGTCAGGGTAGCAGGAAGTAGAGTGCACAGACAAGAGAGTCGGTTGGACAAGACCATACGAAGGAGAGATGTCATTGGAATGTTAAGATGATACACTATCATCAACAATATCCCTAACCACCAGTAGAGTGTCAGTCTTGCTAAAACATGTTACACCTATAATATTTCGACAGGTCGCAGGAATAGACTGGTGCTGAGTGAGAAGCATGGAAGAATCATAGTTTAGGAAGGGGTATTCTACACCATATCAGTCTAGCAACTATATTTCTAATAGACTAGGTGGTAGAGGAAGTGTATGTCAAGTTGTAGGGATAGAGAACAATTACCAACAGAGTGGTTATACTTTGGGGAGTCAAAAAACATCACAAAGAAGAGGGGAATGATAGTTACTTGTAGTGAAAAGTACACTTATAGAGAGCGAGGCTGGGCCATCAATAGTGATATAAACTATTCTAGTTGCTTCTACTTTATCTAGTGGCTTATTTGATACAATTTCTTCTCATTATTTTATATCTACAATAATTGTAAATGGTTTGAGCCTGGACGTGGAGTTTTTGAGCAGACTAAAGAATATTAATACTATGTTGGAAAAAAGGCCTATAAACATTTGTCTATGAAAGGAATGTTCCCAAGAGATCGGTGAATATCATTTTCTATGGTAGCACTATATTGTTTATATAATAGGCTTTGACATGATTATGGGTATGGATTGGCTTGTCTTATACCAAGCCTGCATCAATTGTTATCGAATGATATTTACATTTACATCTCCTAAGGGTGACTCAATCATTCACCATGGAGAGTGAGATATCAAGGTGGGATGAGAAGGGCCAATTACATAGAAACTAAGAGAGATCCTAACCCGTTTTGATAGGCTATTGTTGTATGATGGGGGTGTTAGGAAATGTTTCCTTCCACCAGTAGAGGAACTATATCCCGATGTCATTAAAGATGACTTCTCAAGGATACCACCTTTATGATATGCTGAATTCCCTTGTTAGATGCTGATGAGTTCTAAGCTAGTAAATATTACACTGTACATAATATAACCGATTTATCTTCAAGATCTCAAGATAATGTTCTAGGAGTTGGTGGATAAAGGATTAATATATCCATGTATGTCCCCTTGGGGATCACTTGTATTGTTCGTAATGAAGGATGATGGGAGTTGACATTTGTGTGTTGATAACCAGAAGTTGAACAAAATGACTATGATGAACCAATATTGTCTTACATTTCTTGATGATCTATACGAAAAAATTATGGGAGCTTGTCTGTTTTAAAATGTTGATTTGATATCAGGGTGTGATCAATTGAGAGTTTGGACTTCTGAATTCAGGAAAACTACTTTTAAGAATAGGTATGGTGTTTCTATATTTTTTTGTATTGTTGATTAGGTGGATTAAATGATCCAATAGAGTTTATGGAATTGATGAATAGAATATTTCATCATTATCTAGATTAGTTTGTTGTGGTGTTTTTAAAAGGCATATTGGTGTAATAAAAGACCCACGATGATCATTACCCATATCTTGACATCGTTCTAAGTAAAATGAGAGCACCCATGTTATATTCCATGTAATATAAGTTTCAATTTTTTTCATTGATCAAGTACACATCTTAGGAAACATCATCTCAAAGGAAACTGTGTTAGTGGGCCTAGATAATCCTCATGAAGTGGTTTCATTCAATTGTCCTAATAATTTTTTGAATGTCCAATGCTTTTTCAGATTATTTGAATATTAAAGGACATTCATCCACGACTTTTTCCATTTCTAAGAACCATTTTCAAGATTGAAAAAGAATGGGATAACTATTTAGTGGATGGTAGAATGAATGAATGATTAATATAATATGAAGATAAATTTTATTATGGCACAAATTTTGATCCGGCATGGGATAGTTGAGGATTAAATTGTGTATTTTGACACTTCTGGGATTAGACTTAGAGGAGTGTTGATTCAAGAAGATCAAGCTGTTGAATATGGTTATTGGTAGTTGATGCCTCAAAAAATGAACTACCCTATGAATTACCTCAAGTTGGAAGAAGTGGGTTTATTCTATTAAGTGTTGGAGACACTATATTTTGTAGAAAAATATACAACTTATATAGAACCTAAGAGCTTAAAGTATATATTTTCACAATGAGATTTGAATCATTGGAGGTGGAGATGGGTACAATATGTGCAATCATTTAATATTGAAATGGAATTTATGCTCGGTAAGAGAAAATAATGTCACTGATGTCATGAGAAAAAATGATCATACACATATGGTTTAGGAGTTGAGTTTATAGTGAATGATGATTACTATACCTGATGAAAGGCAATTGGTGTTCGGGAGATTTAGGTGCATATGACTTTGGATTTAGTTGCAGTGGAGTATAATCTTATAAGTAGGATTAGAGATAGAAAATAAGATTACATGGAGTTCTTATCCTTGATAGAATACATTAAAGGTGGGGAGACACAATCAGACTAGTTGGTATATGAGGACAAAATCATATATGTGATGAATAGATATGTTATACCTACAGGTATATGAAATGTAATCATGCAATAATTTCATGCCTTGAAGTGGGAAGTGCATCCATGTGTGATCAATAGGTTCTATGACCCACGAAGACTATTTTGGTGGCCATTCATGAAAAATTAGATAGAAGGGTTGGTGAAAATATGCTTTACCTATCAGTATGTGAAGGATGGGCATCAAAGACATAGAGGTGTACTACAATTGTTCACAATTCCAGAATTGGTGTTGGATGACGTGACAAGGGATTTCGTGGGGGGGGGGTGGTCTTCTAATTAATTTTTGAATGAGTGATTATATTAAGGACTTTTTTGATTGATTGAAAAAGTTAGCACAATTATCACTTATAAGGTATTATTTTATAGTAGAGAAGATGAGAGAATTTTATGTGTAAGAGACAGTTCAACTACATTGGGTGCCAGAAAATATAATTTTAGATCTTGATCCACTTATTACTCCACACTTCTTGACGGTCTTATAGAAAGTTATTAGTACATAAATTTTATTGAGTATAACATTCCATCCATAGATAAATGGGTAGTTAGAATGATTAATATATGTTCTTGAGTATATGTTGGGGGCATGTGAGCTTTACTTCAATTGGTATTGGGAGAAGCACAAGTCTTTAGTATAGTTTTCCTCTAATTTTTTTAAGAAAATATTTTATTGAAACATGAAAGGATCAATATTGTAGGCCATGTAGATCCCCACTATGATATATGGTGGCATGTGAGTAAGTGTAATTGTTACTGATATTCCTACAAGAGTTATCAATGCATGCACGATTGATTCAAAAATGTATGGCTACGGCTTAGAGTATTAGGATGTCATATGATGATATTCAAATATGTCCCCTATAGTTTATAGAGGTTGATTATATGTTCCCACGAGTGTGAAATAGGATGGATCACCACATGAGATGGTGGAAGAGAATGTTGAAAACCATGTTTTTTAGACCATTTGAGGTGGTGGAGAGAATCGGGCCAGTGGCTTCCTGATTGTCTCTTCTATAGAAATACAACACTATTAAAAATTTCATCCAAGTGTCACAAAAACATAGTTTTCACCCTGATCCTTCTATTATGATCATGGTATATGAGGATGACCTAGATATAGATGATTTCTTTGAGGATAATATAATTCTTGTGCTAGATCAGAGTGACAATGTATTACATGGAATGATTATGTCAATAAGTTGTGGGTTACAGAAAGATGGATGTGTGGAATTGGAATCATGGTAAAGGGATGAAGACATGAGGGCTCAATGACCTGATATTTTTGGATTGGAATCATAGAAATTATAGCATATAGATCATGACTATGTCTTGTAATAAGGCGGGGAGATTGTACGATACTTTACATTACTGGAGTTATCACAAATGAAATTTCAGGATCAATTTTTGTTTCAAGTACATTTTATTAGAGTTATTACTTGCCATGCGTTTTAGTGGATTTTTGATAAAAACATAAGAAAAGGGGATGTGAAGAGTTGGCTCATGGTTAGGGAAAATTTTGCACCGAATCCTAGGTAATCATGCATTCCTAGAGTGCATGGGACACATAATTGGTGCATGGTTTAACAAATTTTACACCCATCCCAGAACATTGGGCACATGGATTCTTTTCTCCTAAAAATTAGTTTTTTACATCACAAAAACCCCCAAAACTCATCCATATTTGACTATGGATTATTAGAATAAATTTTTTTATGATTCAAATTATTATTTAGGCGTTTCAAGGCCGTCTGAGCTCCGTTCTTCAAGAATCAAGGATCAAATTATTGATATGCTCTTCTCGTGGTAAGTGGATACCATCCAGATACATTTCTCGTATATTCTTCAATATTCCCATGATCATTTTATGGAATTTATCCTATGTTTCATTATATATATAATTTATTAGTGTTATCTAGATCTAGTATTGTAGATCTAGATATATATTGATTATATCTTGATATACTTGACCTTGATTTAGTGCTTTTGATCCAAAACATAGTTCTCTGACATGGTGTTGCTTTGATTTTTGGGACATCTGTGGAATAAACGACCATAATTTTTTTTGTAAGTGGTCGAAAACATTATTTCAAAATTTAATTCTTAAATTGGGTTAATTATGTTGTCCAATTGATTTATAAAAACATTTTTGGAAGAAATGATTAAATGAAGAACTAATTATGAGACTTCGGGGTTGTCCCATTATATAATTAATTTAGGGGAAATTTATTATTATAATTAGGGGTACCAATCAAGATAATTATTCATGTGATTAATTATTAGATATTGTAATAGGTATATTGAGAAAATTATTTCTGAATTAACTTTGTTCTTTTTATATTTTGATCTATGTAATTAATTGTGGAATTAATTATGGTGATTTTATATTTGGAATGAGATAATTAATTATATAACATTATTTATGAGATATAAATTGTGATATTGATTAATTAATTGATGTGTTAATTAATATGACTGAAGTTCTTAATTAATTGGGGAGTTAATTAAGGATATTCATGTACTTAACTAATAGCTGAATTAGTAATGAAATTGAGGTGGAAATTACATATGAATTAAATATGTTTGAATGAAGGCAAAAAATTTCATTAAATTGATATGTTTAAAGGATAACATATTCTTTCTACATATTAGTAATGAAATTAAAACATGTTCACTTAATTGAGAAGTATAAATGGCAACATGGTCATTGTACATAGTAGTAATGGAATTGGAACATGGTCATTCTATTTAGAAGTAATAATTATAACATGGTCATCCTACTTATTATTTTGATAATTGTTACTTCAGAAATGATTTGTGATTTTAAATAATCAGAATAATGGTACTTCGAAATATGGACTTACATGATATCACTTTGAACTCCAGAATGAGTCAAAGAAGTTGTAGAGATATCATATCACCATTGAATACTCTGATATCCATAATGATCCAATAAATATATTAAGATATTATAATATATATGGAACACAACAGGCTCAAAAATGAGTTGAATGTAGTATATATGTATTGGTATCCCTGCGAAACTTTGTATTAATGTGATTAAATAATAAATAACTGATATTGTGATAACTGTTTATTTATGTAATGTCATTTTTTATAGAATTTAAAAAAAATCCTTTTGACTGCAGTTGTTTTAGACACCATTAGTGTTGTCCTATAGAGTTTTAATCACACCCTATTTAGGAATCATAATTGGTAATTGAATAGACAATACCGTTACAAGACATATTAAAGGAAAGAGACAATAGTTAGATTGCTAATTGAGTATGGAGTCTGGATAAGTGAACCAAACGTGGTTTGAGACATGCTTTAGAGTTATTAGTGTCTTTAATTTTATTTTTAGGAACATTGACACTTATATTGGAAGAACATTTTTTTCCTTTCATTTGAATATTGTTTTTACATTTTTCGTTAACTTATGACATTGGTACAATATATGATTGAATTTTCATTCACTATTTTTTATTTACTTCTACAAGTGTTTTACACTAATAAAAGAGGGCATAACCACCCCATGATTGACTAACCCGACCCTCTATTTTACTCAGCAGCATTTGGCATACCGGAAGTTATTCCTATGGTCATGTATCAGATCGAATAGGGGAATATTGCATGGAACCCAGGTCGTGACATTACATCTAGTTGGATCTGTCTTCTACCATTTTAGTATATTTAATATAAATATGATATAATGTGGTATTCTCAAGGAAAAATGTACCAAATTATTATAAATATAATAATAAATTTTTTAATAATTCTTCCACGACACTGGATCATTGAAAATCAATATACGATTTCAATATTAAGTTCCAAATTCACAATAAAAAATACAAGGTATTAATAATGAATTTAGTATTTTCTATTCATCATAAAATTTATTATTTTCATAATGTAATTATGATTCTAGGTTTTTTATTATTCTACATGAATGATTTCATTGTGAATGTACTATTAATAAAGATCTCACATTGGGATCTGTTTTTATTTGATCTATATTTGGTGTTTTTAAAAAAATCCTTTTTAGATTCTTAAAGCATGATTTATAATGTTCTCATTAACATAAATTAAAATTTATTCCACAAAGTCATTATATTAGTAAAATATTTTAGATCACAATATATACATAATATGTATTTATATGTGATTTCTCTCTTTTTTATCCAAGGACAAAATGTGTCACATATACTTATACATCTTATTTTTTAGTGAATCTTTATTTATGTTTCCGGTTTAATTCTTCTCGTTAACATTTAGAAATCACACAAAAAATCCTTATCAATTTAAAAACATTGAATTGTATATGAGTTTCTTTTTATTTACCAACTAGATGATTAGGTTTTTTCATTGTCCTCATCATGAATGAATCTAGATAATATATAATTATTTACATGCCTATGTGGCTCAAGACACACATATTATTGAAATAATATTGTATTTAGAAAATATTCCTTCACATTAATAGATTAAGTGGAATATAAGTCTTTTGGGAAAATAGATCTGTATTAACATATATTTGAATGGAAACATTGAATTTCTCACCCTTGACTCAAAATTTAATCGTAGGATCTACTACATTTCATCTATGTATTTTATGAGATACAACACATGAAAAGAATTTTAAATATATCAATATAAAATTTATTTTGAAATGTTGAAACACTCATCCTATTCATACTGTTGCGACGGTGTTGTGGATACCCTGGTGTCTGATTATCTTAAGTTGGTCATACAGAAACCTAGTGGATAGAAGATTTATAATATTAGGACCCAACCATAAAACATTACATAATATTTAATTAAATGAATAATTCATATTGGGGATATTTTCAGGTTTAGATTTTTAGAGAGATAGGCCATAACTATTACATACATTTCAAAAATTTCAAAGTAGACACTTCAACTGAGTTTCCATTTTTTTCATAAAATATAAACTCTTGAAAAATGGAGTCATGTCTAGTTCCATGTTTTAGACATCATAACTTTCCCTTGATCCCATCCTTAACCCTATTCATCTTTAGTTCATGTGAAAAACATTTCAAAACATGGGATAAGCATAAAAAGATCAGTAAGTGTTATAAAATAATGAAAGAAAACATTAGTTAATCAATACATACATAACATAAGTTCATTAACATACCTCATGAAATCATAAGATTTTTGAATCACACATATAAAACATAAATCATAAAGGTTACTTGTGGAATCCATATCATACTTACATTATATCCATCACAACTACGTAGGGAGTTACATTGGGAATACCCATCACTATATATTCCCTAAATATATTATAAGAAACATTAGAATTTTGCTCTGTCACATTACCCAATGCATTAAAGAGCTATCTCGAGCTTACCTGCCCTAGGTTTATCACAGAACCACCCATGTATGCAAACAATTCCCAAGAACCATACCACCTAAAACTAGTATAATATAAAAATAAAATTTCCACATTTCAATCATAATATATAATTTCAAGATATTGAAATAATCAATTCTTTCTCAAAACCATTTTAAATACCAAAATACATAAAAGGGTATATAATATTTATTTTTCTTTTCAAAAACACTATGGTTTGTTAAGGAAGCCAAAGATCAAATAATACTCACAGTAGTGGAAAGATCATTTTCACCGTTTATGTTAAAAAGAAACAATATTTTTTTTCATTTAGTAAATATCCTCATAGAAAAATATTCCCTTTGAATGAAATGAAAATTCAATTTTGTTTATAATGCGTATAGAATAAATTCGTGTATTAAAATGAAATATGCCTCAATGAATGGAGATTGAGACGAAGTCTCTTACCTCGTGTCCAAATTGACCCATTCGTTCTTTAATATTCTGAATAATAAACTAAAGATAATTTATACATGATTAATAAGATTTTTCATGTTTATTATTCCATTTATATAACTTATTACCATTTTATTTACATTATTAGATCATTTAAGTTAATAACGGTCGTTTTGTCAATATTTGGTACTTGAGTAAAAAATGAACACCTTATATTTAAAACTTGTCCATGTGGTCAATAATTAATTATCACCAGAATTATATCCATTATTTAAATATCATATATATCATATATATCCAGTATATATATTTATTTATAATAGTATATATCAATTAGAGAAAAGAAATTAAATGCACCTTTCAAGGAGACGGTAAGTCGAATGTATGCATGAACTCTACTTTCATTTCTATTTCATATTTTAATGGAATTAAAATATAATTATACATAGGTATATTATAATTATAGTATAATATCATATGTAATATCATTAACTCCATCCTTTATATATTCCACATCTTACATTAACGATTCATATCACATTGAGTGGGCGGTAGTCCGCACTTCCTCAAATGAAATTATCGTGTTTACCCATAATGGAATCCATAAAGGTATGATATAAATGGAAAATACAATAGAATAAAGAAAAAATAAACATAATATATATCATATATAAATACAATGAAATCTTAATAGACACCATGAGAATCGATGGGAGATAATAGAATAATCATCGTTTTGTGAGGCGTTAGTTTTCCATCCAAAAAAACAGTATGTTCTTTACCCATTAGATGGAGGTGTGTGTATGTGTAGTTAAAATAATTATCCTAAAAACATACTAGTATATTAAGGATACTGGTGTTTTTATAAAAAAGGAATAAAAATAGTCTATGGGATAGATACGTAAAATTAAAAAACGAAGTTAAGAGAAACCGTTACCTTTAATTTGGGTAACTCCCTTTGGTTTGAACCAAAAAAACATCTTGATGTGAGATCTACCTAAGGTAATGCATCTAGGTGGAATATATGGATCATGAAAGATTATTTGGGTTGGGGTTGGACGATCCAAGGGGCTTGATAGGTGTGATGAATGAGTTATAAGTGAGGGATTTTTATTAGGGGGAAGAGGGGTTCTTTAGGAAAATGTGAAAATATTGTTTAATAATATAATGATATTCATTTTATAAATGTCCAAAACTAATTAAAATATAAGATAATATGACTCATGGTTAAAATAAGGTCATCGAATAATAATTGTCTAGGTTTTGGATGTTATTTTTATATTTATAATCTTATTTATTTAAACCATTTATTAATGAGGTAAATACTGCATCATTATTGTGTAATAAAAAATTTAATTTATTTAATGTCTAAAAATTATAAAATATATACCATGAAGTAGAAAATATTTCATTATTTACAATGAATATTTATAGTAAAAAAGATGACATATATAATCCTATTTAAAAATTACTTTACTAAAATAATATTTTGTGTCATTTTTGTCTTTACTTTAAGTAAATTAAAATAATGTGTCATTATCACTCATAAGTGGCTCCATGAGTTCCAAAAATAGGTAAAAATATTTCCATGGTCGAATATGACTCAAAAAAAAATTTAGAACAAGTTTTAAGGTAATATTAATTATTATAATATTTTTTTACCTTGAATTACTCTGCTTATCTTTAACTGCAGCAAATAAAAGTCAAAATTTATTCTTCACCAAATATTATTTTATTCTTATTGATCCAAATTTTACTTAATAATAACAACCACGTATGTTGTATTTTTTAAATTCAATTCATAGAATTGGTAAAATTTCATTTAAATGGAAAAGTCAGTCTTTTTAACTACTACTAAGTGGTTTCACTATTCATCCACAAATTGATGTTTTTCAGAAAAATACAAAAATTCAGCCTAAGATATATTTGATTTTATGAATTCAAAAATTATGTCTATTTTACAAAATTCAAAACATATAAGTTTCATTGTTAAATTTAAAATTAATTCACGTTTTCAAAACAAACAGCTTGTTTTAAGAAACAATAACTCTCAAAAGATTTACACTTATTTATGTCTAATTTCAAAGTGAAATTAATTCCAAAGACCAACATTAAATTAATTGGTAAAAATATAATTTAATTAAACTTTAAAAACAATTAAAAATATATTCTATCTATATAAATAAAATATATTAAAAGGCACTTGTGCATAAAAATACAATAATTTTCACTATTCATAAAAAATTCATTTTATCATAAAAAACCCAAAATTTACCCAAAGTAAATTTTGATGTCCCAAATCTAAAATATAGTTATATTTTGTAAAATAGATCATATAAAAGTGACCAAAACTATATTTAAAGAGGGTTCTCCATAAAATTGTGCTAATTTGAACTTTTAATGAATATTAGAGTATTTATGCTTCAAATTAGATTCATTCACATTTTAAGCCTCAAACTTTTATTAGATAAATGTAAAAACCATTAAAATTAATATATAATCATATTGCAGTTAGTTATATTCATTCTTCCCAATACAACGGCTAGGTGTTAAATTCCATTTAAAATAATAATATTATATTGTTAGTGTGCAACATAAGATTTCAAAGAAACCCGTTGTTGTGTATCAGGTACGCCATCGAACATAGAAACCCCCTTAAAGTAAAATTAATATTTAATTTTAAAATATTAATAAAAATGAAAATGTATTATTTCTTTATTTACTTCGGATGTTACATCATTCCCCCCTTTTAAAATTACACCCTCATAATTTTTATTCACTAATCAAATAAATGGGGCTATTTATCCCTCATAGCATTTTTAGATTCCCATGTTGCCTCTTCATCCATATGGTTTTTCTGAAAAAACATTACCTTGTGAATTACCTTATTCTGCAACACTTGCTCTCTATGATCAAGAATTTGGACTGGTTGTTCCGTATAAGAGAGATTCTTTTCCAACTGAACTACCTCTGGGCTCACAACATGAGATGGATATGGCATATACTTTCTCAACATGGAAACATTAAAAACATTGTGTACCTAGGATAAACATGGAGGTAAATCCATTGTATACGCAACTGATCAAATTTTCCCCATGATTTCATAAGGTACAATGATCTTCAGACTCTAATTTACATTCTTACCAAAACACATCACACATTTACATGGAGAAACATTGAACAGACATGATCACATTCCTCAAAAGAGATACCTTCCTCCAGTTATCCACATAAATTTTCTTCCTACACTGAGTTGTTCTCATGTTCTTCTGAATCAACTAAACCTTTTATGGCATCTATTCTACCAATTCTGGCCCCATCAGATTCCTTTCACCTAATTCATCCCAAAAAGTTAGGGTTCGACAATTATTTCCATATAATGACTCAAATGGATACATTTATATATTGGATTTGAAACTGTTACTATATGAAAATTCAACCAGAGAATGATGTTGGTTCTAAATTCCATGGTAATTTCGTTAACAAGCACATAACATATCCTCCAAGGTCTGAATTGATCCGTCTGACTTCCCATATGATTGAGAATGAAAAGTTGTACTAATATTTAATTCAGTACCAAACGACTTATTAAGGCCTTCCCAAAAGTTAGATGTAAACCTAGGATCATGATCAGATACAATGTAGAGGGGAACTCCATGAAACCTGACTATCTATTTAACATAAAATTGAGAATGTTGATCTATAGACAGAGTATCTCGAATAGGAAAAAAATGAGCAGATTTAGTCAATCTATCATCAATAACCCATATTTCATTATTATCTCATGATGTCTTCTATATTCCCACAACGAAGTCCATGGATATATTTTCCCATTTCCACTCTAGCACCAGTAAAGACTAAAGCATCCCTTTTGGTAACTTCCTCTCTTATTTAAGCTGCTGACAAGTCGAACACTTCACATTAAAATCAAGAATATATCTTTTCATTCCTTACCACCAGTAATACTCCCGAAGATCTCTATACATACTAGTACTGCTAAGATGAACTAAAAATGGGGAACTATGAGCTTCACATAACATCCTATTCTTCAACTGTGAATCACAAGGCATGCATAATATTTTCTGAAACCTCATAACACAATCATTATCAACTTTAAAATCAAGAAACTTACCCTTCTAAACCAACTCTACCTTTTTCTGTAGCTCACTGTCTTCCTTCTGCGCTTGCTTAATTCTGTCTAATAGAGATGATTTCACCAACACCTGAAGCAAAAAAAAGAATTTATTTCACCAAAAACATCTATAACAAATATTATTAAATAAAAAAACAAAACAAACTCTTTCAAAAAATAACATGGTTAATGTTGCATAACTTTTCCGACTCAAAGAATCATCCATTTTTTTACTTTTTGTTGATGGTAAAGGATCGTGTAATCATAATCATTGATTAATTGCAGCCATCTCCTATGTCTCATGTTAAATTATTTCTGAGTGAATTTATACTTTAAACTATTTTGATTAGTATATATTTCACATTTTACTCCATACAAATGATGACATCAAATTTTTAAAGGAAAAACAACCATAGCTAATTCAAAATCATGTGTAGGGTAATTTAAATCATGAGGTTTCAAATAAAATGAAGCATAAGTAATTACATGATCATTCTCTATAAGGACACAACCATGTCCTTTCAATGAAGCATCACTGTAGATAACAAACTCTCCATTTATAGAAGGAAGTTCCAAAACTAGAGTATTCACCAATCATCTTTTCAGTTCCTGAAAAAAATAATCACATTCTTTTGTCAAAATGATAATAACACCATTTTGAATTAACTTACATAATTAGCGAGATAACTGTGAAAAATATTCAAAAAACCTCTGGTAATAACCTTCCAAACCAGGAAAACTACGGATCTCAGTTATATTTTTGGGTCTTGGCCCTTCTTCAACAACTTTTGTTTTAGTAGGATCAATAATTATGCCATTTTTTGAAACAATGTGACAAAGTATAGAAACTTTTTGTAACCAAAACTCACATCTGCTGAATTTCACATAAAATTTCTCTTATTTTATTATTTTCAAGAAAACCCTTAAATTACTTTCATTTTCCTCTTTAATTTTTGAATAAACCAAAATATCATCAATGAAAACAACTATAAACTTATCCAAGAACTCATGAAAAATTCCATTCATAAGATACATGAATACAACACATGCATTGGGTAAACCAAAAGTCATAACTAAAAATTCATAATGTCCATATCTAGTATGAAACACAGTCTTCATAATAACTACTTCCTTTAATTTCAACTAATGGTACCCAGAACTCAAATCAAACATCGAAAAATACTGATCTTCCTTGAGCTGATCAGACAAATCATCGATATGAGTCAAAGGATACATGTTCTTAACAGTGCTATTATTCAATGCTCTATAATCAATGCAAAGAATCATTGAACCATATTTCTTTTTAAAATATAAGACAAGATCACCCCATGGTGATGTGATCGGTCGAATGAAACCATTATCTAATAACTCCTATAGTTATTTATTTAACTCTAAAAGTTCAATTTGTGCCATTCGATAAGGGAGTTTTGAAATTGTTTTATCATCAGGAACTAAGTCAACAGAAAATTCAACTTCCTGACCAGCTATAATACCAGGAAACTCATCAGGAAAAACATCAAGGTACTCATTTACCATTGACACATCATTAATTTGAACATTTCCCTTAATTTCAAAAATATGTTCAAGGTAACATTCATTTCCATATTTTTCTTGTTTCTCAGCTTCTTGATATGTTACAAAAGAAATGTTTCATTATTGTACACAAACAAAAGATACTTCTAAAAAGAAACCTCTTTAGCTCTGTAGTCAATCTTAGCATGATAAATAGAGTTCCAATCCATACCCAAAAAAACACCAAACTCTACTAGAGGAAAAACAATAAGGTTTGTAGGTACATTCTTCCCACACACAAGGACTAGAAGGTTCTTATGTTTTATTTTTGTCTCAATATTTCCTCCAGGTTTTTTTACCATAAGTTCCGTATTCATATCTTGAGATGGAATTCCCAATTTACTAGAAAACTTCTTAGAAATGAAAGAGTGAGTAGAACCTAAATCAGACAACACATTGGCATAATCTAAACAAACAAACATTGTACCTGATACTACTTCATTCAATTTCCCAAAACCTAATGAAGTAGTTGAAAAGGATTTCACCACCCCTTTTGCTTGTAGTCTAGCCACTTTTTCTTCAGTTGAGTTCTTCGTTGGACACTCATTTTCATAATGACCCATTTCATTTCACTTAAAACATTTTACTGACTATAAATTATATTTTGTCTCACCATTACCTTGATCTTTTTTGTGCTATTACGAACCTTATGTCCCATTTTACCACATCATTAGCACTTACCGGAATTCAAAAGACAATCCCCAACATGCTTTTTACCTCAATTTTCACAAACTTAAATCATACATTTCTTACCATCAGACTTTTTTTTATGAGTTCTTTCCTTTTTCCTACAGCCTCGACCCCTTATTCTATTATTTGTCAAAGAACACCTGATCATTTTTAAACTCCATTTCTACCTTCTCCGCACAACTATGAATTTTTTTCATAACTTTTTAACTCAAAAGAAGCTAAATTCCTTCTATAATTGGTCTTTAATTCTGAGTAAAAAATTTGTTGATTTTTCTATCAAGATATTGTATAAAATTTAGAGCATACCTTTCTAGTCGAGTGAATTTTTATTTATAAGTAGCCACTGATTCATCATCATTCCTCAATTCAAGGAATTAATTTTCCATCCTAATATGAACCACCTTAGGAAAATATTTCTCACAAAACATACCATTGAATTCATCCCTATCAAGAGCATCAATCACCTTGCTATCCCTGATATTTTTCACAATCGACCATTACTGATCAGCTTCACCTTCAAAATATTGAACAAGAAGATGAACCTTTTGATGTTTTGAACACCCCATTACATCAAAAATTTTCTCCAGTTCTTTAATCCACCCTTCTGCAAGCACACAACTAGATGATCCAGTAAATTGTAGGGGAAGTTTCCTTGTGAATTGCTCGACTACTGACATGTTCCTCTATAGTTGATCTTATTGATCTCATGCATGGATACCACCACCATTTATATCCTGAGTCAACTATTCCATCACTGCAAAAAACTATTCAATTCAGATTCCGACCGTTCGAGGTTACTGATTTGGAAGGTTTTCTTCATCATGATGTCGTCCCAACATAGCAGCCATGTTTCCTCTATGGAAAAGCATTCTGAACACAAAAATTTCTTAGGTGAAGCAACATGGTAATATGTAAATGCTATATCATTTCAATAATAAAATAATCTAAAAATAATTTATGTATATTAATTTATCTATAATTCTAACCCCTAAAGTTGTAAAATTCGACCTCTGATACCAACTATAAGGACCTGACCTTAAAATAATACATAATCTTGAATTAAATAAATAATTCACATTGAGGAACTTTTTAGGTTTAGATTTATAGAGAGGTAGGCCTTGAATATTACATTACATCTCAAAAATATCAATGTAGACACTTCTAATAGGTTTCAATTTTTTCATTAAAAATAAACTCTTGATAAAAAGAGTCATGTCCAGTTCCATGTTTTAGACAACATGACTTTCCCTTGATCCCATCTTTGACCTTATTCATCTTTAGGTCCTGTGAAAAACATTTCAAAAAATGGGATGAGAATAAAAAGCTCAGTAAGGGTTATAAAACAAAGACAAAAAACATTAGTTCATCAATACATACATAACATAAGAACTTTAACATACCTCTTGAAATCATATGATTTTTGAATCACACATATAAAATGTAAATCTTAATGGAAATGTGTGGAATCTATATCATACTTACATTGTAGATATCAGAGCAACGTAAGGAGTTACATTTGGAATACCAATAACAATATATTCCCAAAATCTCTTATAAGAAACATTCATGTTTACCTCCATCACATTACCCAATTCTTTAGAGAACTATCTCAGGCTCACCTACTCTAGGTTTATCCTGGAACCACCTGTATATGTAAACAATGTCGAAGAACCATTACACGAAATACAAGCATTACCGAAAGATAAAATTTCCACATTTTAATCACAATATATCATTTCAAGATATTTAAATAATCAATTATTTCTCAAAACCATATTCAATGCCTAAATAAGTAAAAAGGGTATATAGTAATTATTTTTCATAAAAAACACTATGGCTTGTTATGTATGCCAATGATCCTATAATACTCATGATGACGGAATGGTTGTTGTCACCCTTTAGGTTAAAAACATTATCTTTTGTCATTTAGTTAAATGCCTTATAGAAAAAGATTCTATTTGAATGAAATAAAATTTCAAATGTGTTTATAAAGCATATAAATAAATGTCATGTATTGAAACAAAATATGCCTCAATGAAAGGCGAATGAGATGAAGTCCCTTACCTCATGTCCAAATTGACCCGTTCATTCTTTTATCTCCTGAATAATAAACTAAAATCATTTTCTAATTTATTAATAAATTTTTAAAGTTTATTATTCCTATTATATTACTTATTACCATGTTATAATCATTATGCAATCATTTCTGTTAATAACGGTTGTTTTGTCGATATTTAGTACTTCAGTCAAAAATGAAGACCTCATATTTACAAGTTTTTCATGTGGTCAATAGTCCATTATATCAGGAATAATATTCATTATTTAGATATCATATATATCATATATATCTAGTATATATATGTATTTATAAGAGTACCTATCATTTGGAGATAAGAAATGAAATGCACTGTTAATGGAGACGGTAAGTCGTACGTACGCATGAATGCTACTTTCATTTCAATTTCATATTTTAATGGAATTAAAATATAATTATACATAGTTATATTCTAATTCTAGTATAATATCCTATATAATATCATTAAATCCTTCATTTATACATCCCATATATTGAATTAACATGTTATATCACTTTGAGGGTGCAATAGTCTGCACTTCCTCAAATAAATTATCATGTTTACCCATAATGGAAACCATAAAGGTATGAAATAAATGAAAAATAAAGAATAATAAAGAAAAAATAAAAATAATATATATCTGATATAAATAGAGTTCCATCTTAATGGCCACAATGATAGACTGTAGGAGATAATTGAACAATCATCGTTTTGTGAGGCGTTAGTTTTCGATCCACAGAAATAATATGTTCTTCATCCATTAGATGGAGGTGTGTGTAAGTGTAGTTAAAATACTTCTCATAACAAAATACTAGTATATTAAGGATACTGGTGTTTTATAAAATAAATTAATAAAGATTGTTTAGGGTTTGGAGAAGTAAAATAAAAGAAAAGAAGTTAAGAGAAACAGTTACCTTTAATTTGGGTAACTCTCTTTGGTTTGAACCAAAATGACTTTGTGAAGTGACGTCTGCCTAAGGTAAGGCTTCTAAGTGGAAGATAAAGATATTTAGAGAATATTTGGGCAGGTTTTGGAATATTCAAGGGGCTTTAGAGGTGTGAGGAATGATTTGGAAGTGAGGGCTATTTATAACAGGGAGGAGGGGTTCTTTAGGAAAGTGTGAAAATATTATTTTATTTTATAATGATATTCAGTTTCAAAAGGTCAAAAAAAAATAAAAGTCTAACATAATACGACTCATGGTCGAAAAAAATCACCCAATAAGAATTTGACATGTTTTGGATGTTACATTAATATTTATAATCATATTTATTTCAATCATTTATTAATTATGTAAATACTACATCATTATTGTGCCATTGATAATTTAATTTATTTGATGTCTAAAAATTAAAAAAAATTACATGATATATGAAATATTTCTATATTTCCAATGAATATTTATAGTAAAAAAAAAAACTTATATAACCCTATGTAAAAATTACTTTAATAAAAGATATTTGTTTGTGTCATTTTTGTCTTTACATTACGTTAATTAAAATAAAGTTTCATTATCACTATTAAGTGGCTCCATGGGGTCCCAAAATAGACCCAGAGATACCCATGGTCGGACATGACTCAACCAATAAGGATAAGACAAGTGTTAAGGTAATTTAATATTATTATAATATTCTTTTCACCTTAAATTACCCTATTTACCTTTACGAATGGTAAATAAAAGTCAGAAGTTACTATTCACCATAAATTATTTTCATCTTATTGAGCCAAATTTTACTTAATAATAACAACCATGTATGTCGATTTTTCTAAATTAAATTCACAAAAGAGGTAAGATTTCATTTAATTGATAATGTCAGTTTTTTAACTACTACTAAGTGGTTTCACTATTCATCAAAAATTGAAGATTTTCAGAAAAATATAAAAAATTAAGCCTAAGATATATTTGATATTCTGAATTCAAAAATTATGTCTATTTTAATAAATTCAAAACATAAATGTTTAATTATTTAATTTTAAATTAATTTCTGTTGTCAAAACAAATAGCATGCTTTTATGAAACAATAACTATCAAAAGTTTGACCCTTGTTTATGTACAATTTCAAAGTGAAATGAATTACAATGACCAACATTGGATTAATTGGTAAAAATATAACATAATTGAACTTTAAAACCAATTAAATAAAAAAATATATCCATATATATATTAGGTTAAAAGGAACTTTTGAATTAAAATACTGTTTTTTCACAATTCATAAAAAATGAATTTTATTAGAAAAATACTAAATATTTACCCAAAGTAAATTTTGTTGTTTCGAATAAAAAAATTATATTGTCAAATAAAACATATAAAAGTGACCAAATCTATATTTAATAACGTTTTTCCATCAAAAGGCGGTAAATCGACCTTTTAAATAATGTTAGAGTATTTATCCTTAAAATTAGATTCATTCACATTTTAAGCCTCTAACTTTTATTGGGTAAATGTAAAAACATTTAACAAACATGTATAATAATTTTGTAGTAAGTTACTTTTATTCCCACCAATAAAACAACTAGGTGTTAACTACCATTTAAAATAATAATATTATATTATTAGTGTGCAACATATGATTTCCAAGATACTCGTTGTTGCGTATCAGGTACGCCATCGAACACAACAACCCATTTAAAGTAAAATTAATATATAATTTACAAATATTAATAAAAATGAAAATGTATTATTTCTTTATTTATTTAGGATGTTACAGATAAAAACTATGGGGTCCATGCCCTATAATTTTCCCAAGGAGGTATGATCTTGAAATGTTAGTTAAATTATTTTTTTTGATGGATACATGTGATCAATAATTTTTATTCGTTGACATGAAACACCATGTAAAGATTTTACCTATTATTTTTCAACAATTTATCACATTGATGCAAGAAAAAAATATCATTCATGGTGTCTAGTTGGTTATTATTTTTAGTACATATCTCATTTTAATCACTGTATATGGTTGGGATTATGGAAGTGGTCAAACATATGTTCTCTCAATTATTTCAATAAATGTTTTGATGGATTAAGATTAAGGAGGACATAATCACCTTTATTAGATAGAGTAGATCAAATATATTGAAATTCCTTTCATTTAAGAATATTATTTATATAGAAGAAACATTTCATCATTATTCATTTCATACATTGAGTTTTAGGGTGTCTATTCTAATCTTTATAATATATGTTTTTTCAACATTATCTCGAGCTGGAATCTTGGTCGCTATCCAAACACATCTGTTCATACCATCCCACGAGTGACTAGCCCAAACCTTACGATGCCCCTCAAATAAAATTATATGTGACATATATACAAGGTATGAGAACCATTCTATGCATTCTAAGTGCATATTATATTAGACCAATATAACTACCTACTAAATTAGGCATGACAGGTCAACCCTCTACCTTGTGGATGGCACTTGGGTCACACAAGTTCAATGAAGGGGGTCCTTAGTTGGACAAGGTATATCTTCATTTATTAATATGGACCATTCAAATGTGGATGTTAATTAACCAATAATATTACTGTCATGATAAAAAAATTCTTCATTCCTATTAATCCGTCTATAAAAATTTTATTTACTGTTATCAATTTTCATTGAATTCAAAAATAAATCAAAATTATTATGTTAATTTTAATAAAAATTAAAAATTTGGTGTTCATCATAACCATAATCGTGAAATATGGATATATTTTACATCATTAATTAATTCCACTTCTTTATCAGGTCTAAAGTGATGAACCACCATTGACAAATGTATTTTAAATTAATGAATGAAAAAAATCATAAAATTTTAAATTAACTCCAATTTTTTTTATCATGTGACTTATCACCTTTTATTAATATAAAATATTTAAAACATTGAAAAAATTGAATGGGATGTATATTGGACATCCAAAAAATTCATATTTAATAGAAGCATACTAACATCAAGGGTTTCATCACTTACAATATTATTAATACAAAAAACAGAAACAAAAAAATGTAAATCATACTTCTCACACATTTAAAAAAGTGTGCATAATTATTATTTTTTACATTACTTATCATTTTGTTATGACATATTAAAATCACTTGTTACATCATGTTCCATTAATGATATATTTTTCTCATGCACATTTTTCTCATATTCATGGATCAAACACATAGTGACTGTATGGTGTGGTTTTTCCTTATTGAGAATTTGATATCACACTATTAATATGTTTACATTCCCTAAGTCCTAAAAATGTGTATAACTTATTACATGTATAAAATGGTGTCTAGCAGGGTTCATTTATAAGGAATTCAGTACATGAAATATAAAATATATATTCCATGTAACTAATCCTCAATGACCTTAAAATTGTTATAGGTGATATTTAATTATGTTTTTATATGTAATGTTTAGAATACATTATTAATATAATGTGATAATTTTTTATCTTGGATGACCATTTTTTTAATATAAATAACTGTCAAATAATGTTTTGAGAGATATATCTAATAGTGTTGGTCTTGGGTCCCCATTTACATAATTCAAAAAAATAATATTTTGTATTTATTTCAAAAGTTCTCTGATGTACTTGTTATGGTTTTATATTTTATTATCCACTCAAAATTCATTTAGCATTAAAATGTTTATATTTTTTATTGGAGACAAATTACATTATTTAAGGTAATAATATTAATATTACAATGAAAATTCCCTATTTCACTAATGCACGTTTTTTATAATCTCAAATCTATGTATTATGTTTGAT
The DNA here is from genome assembly GCA_963277665.1 of Viscum album. Taxonomy (NCBI): domain Eukaryota; kingdom Viridiplantae; phylum Streptophyta; class Magnoliopsida; order Santalales; family Viscaceae; genus Viscum; species Viscum album. The sequence continues at coordinate 1,873,482,456 of OY728137.1, read as the reverse complement.
TATTGAAAATTTAATGTTTTTCTTGGCTCAAATTTACAAATTTTTCAATATTCATCACATTATAATGAGGAATAGTTTTTTATAACAATTTTTTTTGTTTGAGTTAAACCAATGTGTAAGGTATTTTGGGATGCTAGAATGTAATAAATACTAATTTTATAGATGATAGTTAGATATTAACTATGTTTATATTGCATGTTTGTTTTATATGTTGGTGGAGTGTAAAATATTGAATAATGATGTAGACATATTAATATAGAATGAGATGATTATATAAAGGCCTTATATAGATTTATATGATGTTTCATTAAGTGAAAATGAGATTGGAAAAATATTAGTGGGTAGTTGGGGTGAAATGTGTGGTATTATAAAATGAAAACTATATTATAATGTTTTAGTAACTATATAGTAGTTATGTTCATTACTGTTTTTGAAATTGGGGGAAATTCACACACTACAATATAGTCCTATTTTCAATATGCTATAAATATTTTTTGAGAGTCCTAAACATGATTTTTTATTCATATAACATTTTACCCCTCGTATTTTCTTTACAACATTGTATGTGGATAACATGGGGGATTTTAATGGGATTTTGGACAATTCACTATCTCATTAAGTGATGTTTTACCATAATAACATAATAAAACCATGGATATATTGTCATATCCCCTCTAGTATCACAAAAATTATCATCACCTAAAATTATTATATCTATGACCATTGGAATTGGGTTAAATTTATTCTTATAGATAAAATTAATATAATCATTTTTCATTAAGTCATGAAGAGGTTTTTTTATTTATTATGAATTCCATTAGATATTTTATTGATGAAAAATTTAATTATATTATTGTTTTTATTTAACTATTACATTATTTGTGGTGTATTCATTATAGTTTATTGTTCATACATTGGAATTTTAGGCTTCATTAGTAAGTATTTTTCAATTATTACAATTCATTGAATAGATGCAACAGATGTGTGTTTAGGATGGTGGATTATCATTCTCATTATTTTTTGATAAATCACACTGTCTTTAATGTTTTTTTATAGTAATTAATTAAAATTTAAATAAATGTACATATAAATCTTTAGTTTTGTAATGTGATATATTTTTTTATGAAAATTAAATGGGAAATTTAATATTTGTATGGTTGTTTTCATGAAAATATGAATTTTGTGAAATTACAAACATTTTATTGTTATGTTTTTTGACTAATATAATAAAAATTATTTCATTATTTACTATTTATTTTAAGGATTCTGTTATTAGATAATAATTTTTTATGGTAGTCATTATTAGGATATATTAGTTTAATGTTCTAGATTATTAGGAAGATAATAATGGTCTTTATTTGGAATTACATAATAGTGATAACATGGTCTTATAGTTATCATAGGGATGGTGTAGAAAAATGAGAATTTATTTTAATAAACTTGATTATGGTACCACCTATTTAATAATATTACGAGAAAAATATTTTTTATATAATTCAATACCATTATATTTTATATCATTTCATTTAATTTCATAGGTTTGAGGAATATTTTAATAAAACATAAATGAGTAAATTTGATATCATAATGATGGATTACAAGTGTAGTCACAAGGAAAGTCACAATATTTTTCAAATATACATTATATGCCTTTTTATTGTTTATGTTTACGATATTTTAAATCAGATATATATTTTAGGGGTTATTCAATTATATAATCATATAGAGTAATATGTCATTGGAAGTGGAGGCTAGTAGGAGATATTCCATTACATTTACATTGGGTCACTAGAAGGGTTGAATTTACAATAGTCAATTTATTTATAATTTTTTTATTTGTAATTGAAGTTTCCAAATAACTAAGGTCCACTTAAAAAGACATAGATAAACCTATTTTTATCCATTTAAATATCTTTTATATTTATATTAACCCCATTATCTTGTTATATTTTATATCATTATAATCATTACAAAACAAAATCATTAGTACTTAATGATATGAATATAAATCAAGGTACAAATGTTTTAAAAGAATTACCCATATTGTGGGTGGATACATCATTTCTTTTGAGAATTCCATCTGTCCAAAGAAATAAAAAATGATAGAAGGTGAAAAAAACTGATATAACAACCATTTAAAATATTCAATCTAATTATATAAAACTACATGAACTACCATTTATTAAAATGTGTTTTATACTTCAAATAATAGATAATAAAAAAATATACTCATGAAACCATATCCAAATAATTATTCTTTATATATCCTTTGTTTGCACAGAATTAGTTTGATGTTATTTTCATTAATATAGTATTATTTCATTTGGTGTGGCTTAGAATTTTCTATTACACTAATGTATTATCTATCAAATAAAAAATCCCCAAAGCATGTGAGTAGCTTTCACTATACTGAATTGAAAGAAATCATCTATCAAATGAGTCTTAGACCAATGACAAACTATATTTCATTCCTTTTTCCAGTGTGCATAACCTAAGCTTCTATATGGCACTACCTCTTTATCCAATTAATACCGTATCTAGATAAGAACACCTAATAGAAAACATCATCACTTCACCTCTATAAGGAGTGTATGAAAAATGTTACACATATTATGATGGATACCCCATTTTATATATGATCCATTTTAGGAAGAAATTGGAGAAGAAAATTTATTCCCTATGTCAAAAAAATCATATTTCGATCATCACAACTACAAAAAACATATGATATTCTTAGTGAGACTTATTGAACCTTTTTTAGCATCATAAAATCTCTAGTAAAAACACATTCATTGAAATTTCATAAATCTATATAAAGTAAACTCAAAAAATTTATGAATCCATGAAATTATTAAAAGAAATGAATTAAAAACATTTAATCATTATTTTAAATGATTTATTTTTTTTAATGGTTATCATATCTCTATTCAGAAAATGTTTATTCTATATTATCCTTTCAATATTCTATCTAGTTCAGAATTTCTCTATCCTATGATCAAATATTATTTCATTAAAATTTTAAATATTCAATTATGATACCCCACTATAGTGTCAAATTTTACTAATTAAGTCAATATAGTCAACTCATTCCCTCTACATTCAATTCTTTTCATATATGTCCTCTGACTGATTTCCTTTGGTCATTCATCACTCCGGTTCTTCAAACAAGTTTTTTATGATGTAGGGTATTATCATTATATCAACTGATTAACTTCATGAAGCACTCCGTCTAGAAATACTTCCCCTCAATATATGATTTTTTCCAATGAAATCAAAACCATCTCATTGGTTATAATATAGATGACATGCCAATGAAATCAAAACAACTTTTTGGCCATTATCTTTTAAACACAGAAATTATATAATACTTTTCACTAAAACAAATTTTTATAATTCATCATAAAACTATGTTACCAAATAATTTCATTTCACTTTCCACTGATCATTATTTTGATTGGTATTCACAAGATCACCATTTATTTCTTATATATTCATACTTTCTTTTAACCTAGTCACCTGAGGATTATATATTCACAAATAGTCTAATTATTCCTTGTCTTATGGTCATGTACAATTAGGTTATATATAGTAGCGATGCCAACCAATTTTGGATTTATAATTTCATATGTTCATAGTCTTTAAATTTATATCTTCTAATATATATAACTTTAATATTATCTTACATCATCTTGAACATTGTTCAACCTCTCAAATTAATCTTTATGGGCATTCTACATCTCCACATGTCTACTCCGCTAACATTGTAATAAATTACCAAATCTTAATAACATGATACTATTTTTGATCTAAATGAAATAAATTTGTAATTCTCATCACATGCATGTATAATGTATTCAATCATGTCACATAAAGAAATTCATCTCAATTTTTTAAAAAAATTATACTAGGTATGTTTTGATCATGATGATCTTCATGATATTTAGAACATAAATATTTCTAAAAAATATTATGACTTATTGAATGTTTTGTACCCTTTATAAGATCATTTTATTAAAATATATTATAAATAATTTCTTATTAATATATGTACCCATTACAAATAAAAAGTTTTAAAAAATATGAAACATAATACAAAACCCTATAAAAGGTCATTAATCATACTATTTGGATTTTTTAGAAGCATTGAAAAAAATTATATTTATATAAATTTCATCAAACCACATATTTATTATATAAAATATACTTACATTAAACATATATATTATTCTATTTATTTTAATGTACTTTCATCCATTGATGATAAGAAATTTTTTGGGTATGATAAAAAAACTATACAAAACTTTTTCTCCCAGTTTTTTGGTTTACACTAGATTTTTTTTCAAAATGTTGCTCATTTTTTTTGTCTCCTCCTTTGATAACATAATATATTAAATGGTGGGGGGACATTACATCATAATATTATTATGTAATTGGTGGAGGGTAATTATATCGATTCAAACATAATCCCAAAAAAATCATTCTCTTCGAATAGTGTTGGAAAAAACATTAGTAATTTGATATACTGTTAAAATATACTAAATTATAACAACACCACTAAAAATGATAAATGAAATAATATAAATAATTATTGTGATTATATCTTGAGTAAGGGAATTTTTTTTCATAATTATCATTGCCACTTTGATTATCACAATGAATCATCAATTTTTTCATAAAATCCATTTTAAAATCATCCAGATTAATATACATATGTGTAATTAGAATAAAAATATTTGTGTTTGTAACATAGTATATATTAATTATACTCAAAATTATATAATGATGATATATTCTATGAAATCAGACATAGAAATATGAAATAATTAAATTTCTTTTGATTTAGACATTCTATCATTACAATCTCCATCAAAATTAGCATCACTGAACACATGAAAGGATATCACGTTCCCTTTTTCATAAATCAAAAAATATCATGAGGATCTTCTAAAATACATGAGAATTATATTCTAATCAAAAAATATATAATTATTATGAATCAACCTGATATAGTTTTTACACAATTTATCAAAATAATAAATTTATTCTAATGATGTTGTAAGATATATTATAGAATGGTATATATGTTTAGAAAAAACAGTACAACTTATAAGATTATCATTAAAAACAATAAATTACAATCCATGCTAGATTTTTAATGTTTCATAATATATATAATCATGGGTTAATAATGAAAAATATTCTAAAATATATATATCATACCATCATATAGTTATTAATAACTAACTTCTTTCATAAACACGTTATACTTGATTTCTTTTTTTATATCTTGGTTAAAATAAAACATAATTAAGGGTGTAATCAAATACTCAATAAGGGTAAATAATGGAGATATTAGTGATCATTTATGAATAACATGGTCATACGATGTTTGATATCATGCTCTTTACAATTAAAAATCAAACCACATAATTCATAGATCCAATACATGATTCATAGATAAATCATTTAAGTTATTTAGAAATGAATTATAATTCGATCAAAGAAAATGGTCAATGAGAAAATATAATTTGAATAAGATCTTGTATTAAAAGTGTGAAATACATTTTTGAATAATTATAATAAATGAATTATTATTTTAATATTCACCACTGTGAAAGTCATAACATGTTAAAATGGGACAGTCTCCCTTGTTCCAACTTCATGTTTTAGATATCCTAATTTGTTCCTTCTTTCAATCATGGTAAAAACTCATGTGAACCATATTTTAGGCATGGGAAAACCTACTGTGCAATTTTTTTTTAAAATAACATTATTATATAAACTATTCAATTGACATATTCATAAATCCCTGCTCACCTTTGAATAATCATAATTATATTTATATAGATTCTATGAAATCATAGAAAAATTGATGATAACTAAATAGGTAGAAAATAATATGATTTTCATAGATGTTAATCATTAAAATTTTTAACCATATATAGATTTAATTAATTTGGTATAATAGGATTATATCAAAAGTAATTTTTCAATGAAATACAAATAAGTTTCTATAGATGAAGATTTCAATTAATATCTAACTCGATCATTTTATGGGGAAAATATAGTTTTCAATTATAGATAATGTATATATAATCATATAATTTCACAAATATTAATGAAAGGATAGTAAAATAAAGTAAACATGGAATCATATATTTAATTTATAAAATTATATTTGGTTAAGAATAGTTAAATATTCTATTCCTATTTTTTATGTTGAAAAATAAAATATTTCATTCAAAATTTTGGTGAATGGTAAAAATTACAACATTTTTAAAATTAAAACAATGTTATTTTTAAATATTATCTTAAAAATAAAAACATTTTAGAAACTACATTAATGTATAATTGGATAATATCAAAAAAAATATCTAAAAATTATTTTCTGAAAAAATGTACGTGGATGAAAAATTATTTTTGACTGAAGAGGGGAATAAAGTCATTTTATCTATTAAGAAAAAATGTATCTCTCATTATCACATCATGACATAAAAATGAATGGAAATATGTATTATTGGGAAATAATAATATTCAAAAACAATTTTATGGATTTAACATGAAGGGGTCATATATTTAAATTAATGGATATTCAATCATAGATAATACCTATTTATATTAGATTAAATAATTACCCCTACTAATCTAGCTATTATTAAATTAAAAAACCCTTGAAGAAATAAATTAAAATTAAACATATAATATCATTAAAATATATAATTTTATGATATAATATGTTAAATGTTTTTTCTGTACACCTAATAAAGGAAGATTTGTTCCTAACATAACGTAGGTCCCCAACAAGCCAATTTGAGATGATAAATCCTTACCAAATATTGAGTTACTTGGAATGTCATATTACATAAATTATATAAAATATATTATTATGAAAATCTGTCAAAAATAATTTATATACTTATAATATCATATAAGATCTACTTATTAAATTTTAGCACCCATTTATTAATATGTTCCAACAAGAAAACATTGTTTATTTGTGTTAACTGTTTTATTTTTCATGACAATTTTTTTATTACTTACTATCCTTATACATTAGTAACTATTTACTGATAAAAATAATTTCAATAATATTATATATATCATGTGTATACACAATATATGTATATATTTAGATACATTACAAAAGAAATAGTTAAAAATAAATTACATAGGTCAAACACATCTATGAATGTTGTTTTAACTACTTGATATGTAGAAAGAAAGAGAGGTAAATAGAATATAAAACCTATAATATAATAATTAATATATATATATAACATCTATTAATTATTATTATTTATAATTATCCATGTAAATTTGTAAAGAAAAATGGATTTCATTGCATCATAGAGGTTGTATACCACACTTGCACATGATTGACATTATCATTTTCCAGTAGATTATAAGTTGAGTTGGTAGATTTAATATATTAATTACGTATGTTTAATTATTTAAATAATATAATATATATTCATTATTTAAATCGTTATAAAAATTAAAAATATATGGGGATGAAAAATGATTTTTAGCTATATATGGATACGGTATGCCATCCATATGCATGAGTGGTGTTCTATCTATTCGTTGAATAAAAGAGAGATGGAAAATGGATTTATTATAATAGTAAAATATTAGTATATTTATGATATTATATTTTTTATTTTAGGATGGGAACAAAGAATTTATAGTATTTAGACGATTATTTTTCTACATAGTGTTTGAAGAGATGATTAACACTTCTTCGGTAGACATCCATTATATCGATTATTAAGGACATTAGGAATTATATTTTATAAATTAAAAAAATTATTATATATGGATTTTGGGATGATAATTTGGAATGGTTTTTTCGAGATATATGGTTCAAAAGGGTGTGAGGAATAGAGGACAAGTCATGCACTTTTATAAGTTATTAGATAGGTGTTTTGGAATAAAACAATGTCATAAATTAATAAAAATTTAATTTTAGATTAAGGTTGTATAAGATTTATATATTTTGATGATATGGATAGTATGATAGAATATTTACAAAAATAAAAGTGGTCTTTTTTAGTTGATTTTATCTCCCCTATGTCTTTGTTTTTACCAAATTTACAACTATTGATAGTTACATGAATTTAAAAGTTTTTTTAATATTTAATTATAGTGGAAGTTATTATAAAAGTAATGTGAAGCGTAAATGTTACATGTCTGATATTCTCAACCATATCCCATTCACATGGCCATAAATATACTTTTAATAATTTTTAAATATTTTAATAAAATATATTTTTATAAAATATCATTAATGACATTTTTAGAAATTATAAAATGTTATAATATAACACATGACATACTAAATGAGTTGGTTCGAGAAATAAATTTAATTTATATTAATGGGTTTACTTTATTTCAATAACTACATAATAAAATATTTCCCTGTTTTGATATCATTTGACACCATATCATATGAATTAAAACAATTGTTCACTAATTTTATCATTAAGTATAATAATAAAATTTCTTGAATTAATGTTTTATAATTTTATTTATATGGTGAAAATTTTATCAAAAATGAAAAATAGATGATATTTTAGACCATTTATAATACTAATTGTCATATTTTATGATATTTCTGATTTTTAATTATATACTAAAATTTCACTTAACATAAAATACTAATAGGGTAATGATACTAACTATTAACACAATTTTACTTTGGAAACAACATAACATTAATAGTATTTGAAAAGAAACCATTCCTAAATTAATTATATGATATATATATATATATAATTAATTAATTTGATGATTATGTTACCCTAAAAATATTATATTAAAATTTTTTTAAATGATTTATCTTATTTTTTACATCATTAATTAGAGTTAAGTTGATGTTTTAGTGGACATGAAGATAAATGTTTCATAAAAAAATAAACACCCATTATAAAAAATCATTAATAATTCAAGTATATATTTGTAGGTGAAAAAATATTTGTATCCCTATCCCAAAATATTAATGTTAATTAATTAATGATTGGCATTTTTAATCTATATTTATTAGAAAAAATATGTCAATCCATTTAAAATAAAAAATTGTGATCAAATGGAATAAAATAGAATATTTTAAGAGGATGGAAAACCACAGTAATTTAATATGTTAACAACATGTGTTTGGATCATTTTTTTTCTTTATCTTATAATTTTTTACATTAATTAACAAATTTAAAATTACTATGGTGATAATATTTGCATAGGTTAGTATTCATAATTACCAAAAATAGAAAAGGTATCTATTTACCAAAATTTAACATATTTACTAAAAAATGGGTGACTATATTTTAAGAATCATTTTAAAATATTTATACAAATCAATTTTTTCATAATTTAAAAAATATTAATGTATAATTTTATGCCGAAAAAGTGCATATGTAAAAAAAATATAACATTAATTATTATATAATTAGTTATATTATATCAAATTAAATTATAGTCATATTACATCATGATGAAATTAAAATAATAATTATACAATTAATAAGAGATAAATTATATTTTTATCAAACCCATTGTTCTTTACTATTCAATAAAAATCCATTCCTTTTAGAAAAATAAATACAATTCACCAAAACATATTTTTTCATGTTTATATAAAAATTTACGTTAATTTAATTAAATTCTAACTCAAAAAGTAGAGGAATTTAATTATACCATCTATTCAGAATGTCCAATATAAACATTTTTTGATGAAAATTCAATTTTCAAGCAAAAAATGAAATCAGTGAAAATATGTATATTATATCCTATGAATTATTAAATACCTTTACACTGAGTAGAAAAACTATACAAATATATATATGTGTGTGTTTGTTAATGTGAATAATCATATTCATACATACATATTTAATGGATACCCCAAATTTAAATAAATGTTTTTTAATAATACATATTATTTGGCATAATGATATGAATTTTTTGATATGAAATATAACAATATGGTAATTCATTTCGAATAAATTTAATTTGTGTTACATTATTCCCCAGAAAATAAATATTTTTATATAGATTTTATCATTTTCATTGTAATCATGTTTTTGGAATTTGGAAATAATAATTTTGAAAAATGACATAGTATAATGGGATTACTAGAACATCCTCTTAAAAGTGGGAAGAGGAAAAAAATGATGGTCATATGTACTAACATATGACTATTTTTAAAAATATATGAAAATTAATGGGAATATAATATATAAACTTGGTAGAAAATATAGTTTTCATATATTCATAGACAATGATAAAAAATACGGTTATGAGAAGACTAATACCCATTGATCTATAAATTAGTTAGGGGTAAAAAGACCACTAATTCATGAGAAATTATTTTAAAAAGATAAATGTTTTATTTAATGATTATTTCCCTAATGTTGGTGGATTAATTTACTATCATGATAGGGAACATGATAAAATGTACTTATAATATTTCATTCCATTTCACCAGAATGATTTTTTTCATTGATATTTCTTTGAGGAATTTTCACCTCATCTCTTATTTTAAGATGATATTTTCATGACCAATATAATAAAATAATTTATCAAAAGATGTTGAGTATTTTAAAATTTTGAAAAAATATAACTTTTTACTATTAATATTTTACAAAAGAGAAATGTTTATCAAAATTTATATTATATATTAAATTAATATAAAAAATATTATAAGTAGCACCCAATGTTAAACTTAGCCCCTTATAAAAATTGTTAACCTTTGTATTCATCCAAAAAATTTCAGAAAAATAATTCTATATAGTAAAATTTGAACAATTATATTACAATTTTTTCTAAAATAAATATTATCATTTATTCCAATAAAACATATAGTAAATAACCATGGAACATACCAAACATGTGAGTACTATGATAATATATTATACTAAAACATATTGATAACATGTATCACCATAAAAATTAATGAAAGCTTATATGCATCCAAAAATTAAAAATAATATTTATTCCTCAACTAAAATGGAAAACATTTTAGTGTATTTTATAAATAAAAAATGTAATAAACTTTATAAAAAATGACTGAACTCACTTTATCATCAAATCATTATTCATTTTAATGGTCATAAATAAATTTCCATTTACTTTATCTATTCAAATAATATATTTATCTCAAGAAAATACTATTATCTCAATATTGGGAAAAAATTACTTGTAATAATTTCCTCAATAAGGATTTATGAAAATGAATAACACTTTAATAGTGAATAATTTTTCTATCCATGACCCTCTATTGTCCCCACAATAAGCATCATTAAGTCATATTATATGCAATTATAAAATCAAGTCTTAGGAATCATAACACAACCTTATAACATTTATGTTAGTGGAATAATAATTATAATGAGCCAAAACATATTTTTTTCCAAATATTAAAACATTGTAAAAAATAAGCCACTATCACTAACCTTAACCATAAAATTAATAGTTTTTGGTTAGCAAGGGTAAACAAATTATCATATTCATGTTACACATCTAGAAATCCAATAATTATAATTTTACAATTTTTTACAACATTTTTCAATTCATGTTAGGAACCATTTTTCATTTTTATCTAAAAAACAAGGAAAATAGTTAATGTTCAACAACTTTTCCATAACATATTTTCCCGTTAATTCCTAAAATAATGCATGTCATAATAACCCTGAATACCTTGAATAATGCATTCATACTCAAATCTCATGTCATTATAGGCTAGGAATCCGTACTAAAAAATTCTCAGAAACAATGATCATGACACACCAAAACATTTTCACCCACGATTAATTAATATTCAACCACAATAATAAATAATAACAAAAAAACCACAAAGTGTATTCTGGGATTCCCTAAAACATGAGTATCAAACATCCATTCACAAGCTCTTTACCAAGCACTAACACTTCATAGACTCTTATCTACCTTTCTTAAAACTGTAAGAAAAAATAAGAAAAACGAAAACTAGTGATTTAATAGCACTTTCTAGCATCCCCATCATGGTTTGACACAATAGTACATCAACATAGTCAGTCACATGACCTCATGCATGTCTCCACATACGACAGTGGATACTGACTAGTAGTAGGGGTCTGCTATATCTGTGATGGGGAGTGTATACCATATATTATAATAGTAAAACACCATCAAAAGTAATTAAGTAATAACATAACAATATGTAATCATAAATAGTACCAATGATATAAGATAAATAAAATAGAAAAAAATATTAATCCAAAATGGAAAACATTCCATTCCAATATTTGTTTCATTGTACCTAAAAAACAACTAAAAATAAAGAGACCAATTGACTACCTACAGGGCCCTGAAACATGCCTGGTTCCTTCAACAAGATTCATCCCCATTCAACAATCAAACCCAGGGACATTTACCTTAACATATCTTTCATCATTAATGTCTAATCAGATATCTTTATGAAATCCAGAGTAGGGTGAGCGTGAAAATCAGAAGGCCGCCACCAATTGGGTCTAAAAGAATTCCAGTAAAATTATAGTGTATGCAGTTCTATAAAGAAATGAAGACAATGCATAAATAATCAGTTATCACATCATCAATTTACCATTATTTAATCATATCAACTCCAAGGTTCTAGAGGACATATCTTTGAGGGCCTTTATTCTAATACATTATATTCATGAATTGTTTCAAATGTTACCGTTAACAAATTCATAAGTATGATTACTATGATACCATTCATACTTCTCAATATAATAACCTTATTCCTATTCTTTTAATCATATGTAAAATGACCATGTTACCATTTATACATCTCAATTGAATGATCATGTTTACATTCTTTCACACATTCTTAATTCATAATTAGTTACCCACCTAAATTTCATTACTATTTCTACAATTAGATAAATACATCCAAATCCCCAATTAGATCCTCAATTAATTAAGTAGGCCACTCACTTTAATTAATTTTTGAATTAAATATTCAATATCGCAATTCGTATCCCATAATTAATATTATAGAATTAATTATCGCATTTAAAATCCGAATTCTTTGTAATTAATTACAAAACTTAAATATCTAGATCATTATATCTAAAGAACATAATTAACACACAAATAATTATCCCAATTCTGACATTTTATTATCTCATAATTAATACCATGATTCATCATCTAGATTAGATTCTCAAATATTTTAATAAATTAACTCAAATTAAAAATCCTATAGTACATCCCCTTATTCTCATGACTAATTCCTCAATTAATCATTTAATTCAATAATGATTTCAAAAATCTATTATATAAAAAAATTAACCAAATTTAGAAATTCAATTACTCAGGAATGGTATAAATTTTACAATTTTGTAAACACACATCAAATCATGGATATGTGGATTAGATTTTAGACCACCAATATCACTTTATTTATGGGAGTTTATTAATGGAAACCCCCATAATTTGAGCCGCAAAAATGTTGTAGATATGTGTTGTAGATTTAAATAACTAAATAAAGATCAAGGATATAAATATCTTCTCAATATAGATCTGGATCATAAATCCCAGATCTATATATCATCAATTAGGTTTAGTTCTAAATAAACATTGGATAAATTTCCCCACAATATCAAGGAAATAGATAATAAATAGTGGGATATGCATTAGGTTGAGATCTACATTCTATTAGATGAGTAGATCATCGATTCATGATTTGAATAATAAAGAATAGAGTCTGTATGACCTTGAAACCCCTATAGAAGGCTCTGAAATCATCCAAAAAAAATATTCAAGAGATAAGATCGAAAAGAAAATGTTTTAGGGGTTTTATGGGATTTTACAAATAATTTTCAACTGAAAAGAAGCCATGCGCATGGTTTTTTAGTTTGGGACACACTGTTAGGTAAATCGTGCCCCAACTGTGTGTCCCTTATGATACAAGTTCATATGGTTATCATGGTTTATGTTCATGGTTTTATCTAACCATGCACCAAACATGTACAAACACTTTTCTTAATTTTTTTCCGAAACATCACCCAAACTCAAACTTACATAACTCCAATTAGAGGTTCTTAAAACTACAATATTTCTAAAAATTTATCTAGTGAAAAGTCTTTAACAATTTTGGATTGTATAATTAATTACATATCCATATAATTTTGTTAGTTTATTTTTTATTCTAGCGGGGGTGAATAAAATTTCCGGGAAGTATAAGAATAAATAAATTTAAAAGAGTTGGTAAAGATTACAACTTCGTTCTTAATATAATTCATCCAAATACATCTTCAACTGAATATTGAATAGTATTTAAGGGAAAAAATTATACAATTCGTATATATGGTTTTCTGTAGGACAATTTGGAATTTATTTGATGATATAGATACCTCAATGGGTGTGGGGATAATAGGATAAGAGGTTCCCTCTAATAAAGGATGAGAAGGGAACTCTATGAACATATGAAAGTATTGAATTTAAATATATCAGGTATTCAGTTTATGTGGATAAAAAATAATATATTTAAAATATAAAGAGGATATGAGTTTGAATACTATCAAAAAGTAAAATATTTATCAATTAAGGTGATACTTTCATCCTTATAACATTGTTTTATCCCACTTTTACCCTTTTTTGAAAATTTTCACTACATTGCTGTTTTTATGCATTATGGGTTAAGAATGTTACCATATAAAGGCATGTTCAAATAAATGGATCATTGTTTATATTTTAATCCATATACCATTCATATACTGTAGATTCTCAATATGTTGCATACTGTTATCATATTTTATATTATTAAATATGTTACATACTGTTATTAAATTTTGATTTTACAATATATTTTACATTGTGTTATCATATTTAATATTTCTGTTAGTTTATATAGAGTTATAAATTATTTGTAAATTATAAAAAATAGTGTAATCATGAAATATATTGATTTACACATGAATTTCAGATTTTATGAATATAAGATGGAGGATATCCTTATATAAGGGTGTACCAAAAATAATAAGTTTCTATAAACATATATTAATTTAAAATAATATAATTAAATATTGATTATTATAAAATATCATTAATATCATTTTCATAAATATACAAAATTTTTTGATATAACATGTGTTTAACTCAAAATGAATGTTTCATAAAAGAAATGTAATAAAAAACATTGATAATAATGTCTTAATATAATTTCTCAATATAATTGGGATAGTTTTGATATCATTTTATACATTATCATTTTTAATATCTTTTTATTACCCAATTTTATTATTTATAGAACTAAAGAGATTTTAAATATTAACAAGATATAAATTTACTTATATGATAAAAATTGGTTCATAGTTGGATAAGGGATGATATTATATACTATTTTTATCATAATTATCTACTTTAATTATATATTTGTTTTTTAATAATTTCATAAAATATTATTTATTATAAATACTATTAATTTTTTTAAGAACTATTCACTCTATTTGACCTATAAAAATAATTACAAAAATATAATTATAATCTAAAATTCTAATAAATAAATATGATTGTTTCTTTTTTTAAAAAAACATATGGGAATCATTATATAACTAGAAAAAATTAGTTTAGTATTTTTAAAATTATTTACCTAATTTTTCTACTTTTTTCGAAATAACTTCGTCGACATTATATAAATTTTTATGATAAGAAATTTATCAAATTATATTATAAAAAAACAAAAAAACACACATATTTAATGGAACATTTTGAACCAAACCAATGTTTCTTTCTATCACAAAATTATATGTATATATATAATTAAAAAACATACATTTTTGATTTTTTATATACAAAAAATGATATATATCAATTTCAAAGAATAATGAAATATAATTTCTATGAATTTAAACCATCGATATTTATTGTATAGCTTCACTATACAATAGAATAAATCCATGATTTAGGGTTATTTTTACATATGATATTAATATTTTAAACCCTAATTACCTAATTTACCCTTTATCATGGAAAAAATAATTAATATGGTAACTATTCATAAGAACGAGTAGCTAAATAGATATATTTTTCTTATATAAACCACTTGATTCTAAACATGATACCCATTTTAAAGAGCCAATTTTATTAGTTGCAAAAATAAATTATAATATATATGTGTAAATCTTAGAGAAAAAGAGTTTTTAATCGAATATGATTTTATTCCCAAAAATTATGATATACTAAAATAAAATATAATGATGATTCCCAACTTATGAATTTCATTATGTCTAATTAATAATAATTTTTTTAATTCAATACTGAATAAATTTTAAATGGACATTTTAAATTAAAAGGATGGCCAATTTTTCAGAAAATCATTATTTGTATATATTCAATTAAATATCAATATTTTTTAAAAAAATATACAAAATATCACCCTAAGATAATATTGATTTTATAATTATAAAAATTATGTTAAATTTTTTAAATAACCCTTCGAAATATTTTTGAAATTAAATACAACTTCCAAGAAATCAATTCCGTATAAATAATTTTATAAAAATGATTTTTTGATGAATAAATATAAATTACTACAAATGGATTTTTAAAACCAAATAATTAGGAAATAAAATTTTATTTGACTATAATCTAATAATTATATTTCATAATTAGTGTAATCTTATTCATTTTACCCAATTCAATATGTAGGCCATATTTAAATTATAATATTTATATAATTTATACAACTCTAATAAATCTCAGAGATATAGATTTTATTATTTATTTTGAAAACAATTACATGGTGTCATTGAGTAAACATCCTATTATAATTTTGAATTCCTTCTCATACACACACTTCTCTACTTTATATTTGATCATCTTCATTCCAATATATATTGTACTAGAAATTTATTTTGAGTCTACTATCACATATTTTCTAATGAATCCTCAATAAAATTTTATTCCAATTAGAAGATAAATCTATTCATTTTGGAACATATAATGCATAAAATATTATTTACACTCCATGAATACATATTTCAATGTTCATGTTTATTATCCTGTCAAATTCTTCAGAATATTTATCCATATTAGCTAAACAAATTATATCATTGTTTTAAATAATGAAAATTTTGGTTGTGTGATCATTTATTTAACACACATAATTATATGAACTTTTTTATTATAAAAGGTCATAAAAATCAAGTAAAATTCAATTTTACAGTTCCAAAAATTTGTATAAAATTTCTATACATATAAATTAGTCATCATATTAAACCAAATGGTTCTATATTTATTATGTACTAACTCACTAGTTCTCATTTTATAAACATTTCATTAATTGTTCTATATAAGAAATTTTCCTTACCTTCAATATAATAATCATTACAAATATATGATCCATCAATACAATGAACATATTTATTTATTATGTCATATTTATAAAGGGGGATATTTTTCTTCAAAATCAACTCCTTCCACCAAAGACATTCATTTGAAAATAATTATTATTTTCTTCATTAAATTTCTACATGTTTGGAAAAATTATTAATTAAAATACAATTTTCCACTTTAATATTATATCCTGAAGGAAATAAAATTTCACCCTAGTTATCAAGCTATAAAATAATCCAAATATTATTTTATTTTTATATAATTTATTTTGTTTAAAGATCCTCTAAAATTGACCATTTTTTCACGTATAAGGTGAGTGATATCATATTATTTTACAATAACTATTTTATAGTATCTACTAGAATTTTTATATTTCCAATGTTGTTTTTTGTCTCAAAATATTTTTTAAGATTTCTTAAAATAAGATACTTTCTCTAGAGAATACATTACCTATCACAAGTATGATATTTATCAACATATAAATGATTTCATTATCTTATCATCCTCTTTCTCATTTACTTATTTGGAAGACATCATTTTACATTTCAAAATATTTTTATTTTTTATTTATCACCACATAATAAGTAATTATTATTTTCAATAATATTTAACTTCCCAAAACCATTTAATCCAATGGGTAGGATCGAGTTACTAATAACTGTGTTATTTTGGTTTGTCAGTATGTAAGGATGAAAAAATTGATATATATTGTAGTTTTAATTAAAATAAATGGTGAAGAAAATTTCATAACTTTTAATGTGTAACAAAAAGTTAACAGGGTGTTCTAAGTAATTAATGTGTTATATCACACTTTTAGGAATGTGGTTATGTTATCATTATGGGTTTGTCCAAAGAGTGTTTGATATCCTGGATTAGTAAAGTGAAATTATTTATGTATAAATGTATTCATATGTTATTTTTTTTTGTTCTTTGTAATATTGTGACATGATAGTTATGTTATATAAGGCCCCAGCCTTAAACCTTACTTAATATTGAATTAAATGAATAATTCACATTGAGGATCTTTTCAGGTTTAGAGTTTTAGAGAATTAGAACATAACTATTACATCTTAAAAGATTACAGAGTAGACACTTCTACTAAGTCTCCATAAAATAAAAACTCTTAAAAAGAAAGATGTCTAGATTCCATGTTTTAGATAGCATGAAATTCCCTTGATCCCATCCTTGACCTTATTCCACTTTAAGTACTGTGAAAAACATTTCGAAAAACTTGGGGTGAGCATAAAAAGCTCAGTAAGGGATAAAAAAAAGAATGAAAACTGTTAGTTTTTCAAACGTCAAGTAAACCATGTATACTATATCAAAGTAATAACTTCACCTTCATGAAGTAGTAAAAAAAATCTTCACTGAATAAAGTATCATTACTTACCTTTTTGTAACCAAAGGATTACCATAAAACCCATATAAAGAACACATAGAATATATATAAAGGTAACTTGGGACATAAACATACATAAGTGGAATAACCATACGGTTGACTTCCACACATATCACTTAATGGAATAGCCATACGGCCAATTTCCATACATACTTAATGGAATAGCCATACGGCCGACTTCCATACCCAATGCATTGGAGGTTATAACGTAACCACCCGTCCTGGTATTCACGGCACCACCCGTCATATGGTTTATAACGTAACCACCCATTAAAATGTCCAAGTACCAATATAAAATCATAAAACATAAAACCAATATAAAGGAATGATAACATTTCCACATTTCAATCACAATATATCATAAATATATTGACATAATAGAATCCTTTTTCAAAACCATTTTCAATACCAAAATACATAAAAGAGTATATGGTATTTATTTTATTCTAAAAACATTACGGCTTGTTGAGAAAGCCAAAGATCAAATAATACTCGCGGCGGCGGAAAAGGTCGTTGTCACCGCGTACGTTAAAAAAAAATTCCTTTTTGTCGTTTAGTAAAACGCTTCGTAGAAAAATATTCCTTTTGTATAAAATTAAAAGTCAAAGGAGTTTATACACCGTATAAAAGAAAGTTGTGTATAAAACGAAATATTCCTCAATGAAAGGAGATTGAGACGAAGTCCCTTACCTTGGGTCCGACTTGACTCGATCGTTCTTTAACGTCCTGAATAATAAACTTGAGTTAATTTATACTTGATTAAGAACCTTTTTAAAGTTCATTATTCTTTTTATATCACTTATTTCCATGTTATAAACATTATGTAACCATTTAAGTTAATAATGTTTGTTTTGTCAATATTTGGTTCTTAAGTCGAAAGTTGACTTCTTACAATTACATGTTGTTCATGTGGTCAAAAGTTCTTTATATCCAGAATGAAATTCCTGATTTGGATATCATATATATCATATATATCCAGCATATACATGTATTTATAATATTACATAATCATTTAGAGGTAAGAAATGAAATGCACCGTTCATGGAGACGGTAAGCCGTACGTACGCATGAACGCTACTTTTATTTCTTTGTCATATTAGTGGAATTAAAACTAAATGAGAGGTATGTATATTTTAATTCCAGAATTATATTCATCATTTAGATATATCATTAATTATATATATACATTATATACATGTAATTTTAATAGTACATTACATTTGGGGATAAGAAATGAAATGCACCGTTCATGGAGACGGTAAGCCGTACGTACGCATGAACGCTACTTTCATTTCTATCTCATACTTTAATGGAAAGAAATAATAATGATATAGAGGTATATTATAATTCCAGTATAACATCATATATAATAACTTTAAATCCATCCTTTACACGTCCCACATAAGGCATTAACGAATCACATCACTTTTAGGGGGCGGTAGTCCGCACTTCCTTAAATGAAGATATCGTGTTTACCCATAATGGAAACCATAAAGGTATGACAAAAATGAAAAATACAGAATCTTAAAGAAAACATAAACATATTATATATCATATATAAAAATAGTGACATCATAATGGCCACCCTTGAAGGTGTTAAATGAGTATTGAACAATCATCGTTTCGGGAGGCAGAATTTCACCATCCACGGAAACCGTATGTTCTTTAACCATTTGATGTAGTTGTGTGAGAGTGTAGCTCAAATAAATATTATAACAACATCCTAGTATATTGAAGATACTTGTGTTTTTACAAAAGAAGTAAATAAAAAGAGTTTAGATGGTTGAAGAAGCAAAATAAAACAAATGAACAAGAGAGAATGAATTACCTTTAAAAGTGTAACTCCTTTTGATTTGAGCCTAAAGGCTTCCTTTGAAAGGATTCTGCCCAAAGGGAATCCTATAGGATGAGGAGAGGGATGTGGATAGAGTAATTGGGCAGGGGTTGGCCGAGCAAAAGGCTTGAGAAGTGTGTGAAATGAGGTAGAGGTGGGGGCCTTTTATAAGAGGAGAGGAGGGGCACTTTTGGAAAGTAAAGAAATATTACATTATTTGAAAATGTGTTTCGGTTTCAAAAGGTCCCACATTGATATAATTCGTGGATAAGGTTATAAGGCTTCTAAATCCACTCATCCAATTGGTTTTGGCCATGTGTAGGTTTTATATTTTTCATTATCTTTCCATTTTATTTAAATCGTCAAATAATGATGTCATCGCTGCATCATTATTATGTCATATATTATTTAATTTATTTAATGTCTAAAAATTATAAAAAAAATACTATAATGTAGGAAATATTTTTATCTTTCCAATGACTATTTATAATCAAAATTTGGACTTGTATAACCCCACTCAAAAATTATTTTAGTAAAACAATTTATGTTAGTGTCATTTTCACTTTAACATTAAATAAAAATATATTAATATCATTTTCCAACTAAAGTGGCTCCATGGGGTCCCCAAGTTGGCCCATGGCTTGTCTTGTTCGGCCATGACTCACCCAATAGGTGTAGGACAAGTTTCATGGTGTTTTCACATTCTTATAATACCATTTTTACCTTAAACTACACTAATTACCTCTAATCGCGATTAATGAAAAAAAATTACTATTCACCAAAAAATTATTTTAATCTCATTGAACCACATTTTACTTCTTAATCAAAACCATGTATGTCGGATTTTCAAAATTCAATACACATTAGTGGTAAACTTTCATTTAACTGAAAAATCAGTTTGCTTGATTACCACTTAGTGGTTTCACTATTCATCAAAAATTGAAGTTTTTCAGAAAATTACAAAAAATTCACCCTAAGCTATATTTGATATTCCGAATTCAAAAATTAAGTCCATTTTACAAAATTAAAAACATATAAGTCAAATTAATTAATTTAATAATTAATTCCCGCTGTCATGACAAATAGCGTGTTTTTGTGAAACAATAAGTATCAAAAGATTGACACCAGTTTAAGTCCAATTTCAAAGTGAAATTGATTCCAATGACCACCATTGGATTAACTGGTAAAAATATTTTCTAATTTCACTTTAAAACCAATTAAAATAATAATCTAATCATATAAATAATTTAGATTAAAAAGATGTTTTGAATTAAAATACAACATTTTACACTATTCATAAAAAAAATAAACTTTATCAGAAAGGTACCAAAAATTTACACAAAGTAAATTTTGATGTCCCGATTCTAAAGAAGAGTTATATTTGGTCCAAAATAAAGTATAAGAGTGATCAAAACTATATTTAATGACGGTTCACCATTAAAAGGTGATAAGTGAACCTTTAGTGAAAATTAGAGTATATATGCCCTAAAATTGAACTCTTTCCGTATTTTAAGCCTTTATCTTTTATTGTGTAAATGTATAAACATTTAAAAACATATCTAATCATATTTTAGTTATTTCTATCCATTCCCGCCAGTACAACGGCTACTTGTTAACTAACATTTAAAATAATATTATTTTATTACTAGTGTGCTACGTAAGTTTCAAAGAAACTCATCGTTGCGTATCGGGTACGCTATCGAACATAGCAACCCCTTTAAAATAAAATTAATATTTAATTCGTAAATATTAATAAATATGAAAATTCTTTATTCTTTATTTACCTGGGATGTTACATCCTTCCCCCCTTTTGGGAATTGTGTCCTCGCAATTTCATTCACTTATCAAAATAAGTGGGGGTATTTATCCCTCATAGCATTTTCAGATTCCCACGTTGCCTCTTCAATCACATGGTTTTTCCACAAAACCTTTACCTGATGAATCACCTTATTCCGTAACACTTTCTCCCTGTGGTCAAGAATCTGGACCGGTTGTTCCTCATAAGATAGGTTCTCTTCCAGCTAAACTACCTCTGGACTCAAAACATGAGATGGATCTGGCATATAATTTCTCAACATCGAAACGTGAAAAACATTATGTACCTGATAAACTCGGAGGTAAAGCCACTCGGTATGCAACTGATCCAAATCTTTCCAGAATTTCGTATGGTCCAATAAACCTTGGACTCATCTTTCCTTTCTTACCAAATCTCATCACACTTTTCCAATTAGAAACCTTGAGAAAAACATGATCACCTACCTCGAAAGATAGATCCTTCCTCCGGTTATCCGTATAACTCTTCTGCCTGCTCTGAGCTGTTCTCATGTGTTTCTGAATCAGCTGAACCTTTTCTGCCATCTCTTCTACCAATTTTGGTCCCATCAGCTTCCTTTCAACCACTTCATTCCAAAATGCTGGAGTTCGACACCGCTTCCCATATAATGCCTCAAATGGTGCCATCTGTATACTGGAATGAAAACTGTTATTATAAGAAAACTGAACAAAATAAAGATGTTGGTCCCAAATTCCCTGATAATCCATAGAACAAGCTCTTAGCATATCCTCCAATGTCTGAATTGTTCGTTCTGACTGCCCATCTGATTGAGGATGAAAAGCTGTACTAAAATTTAATTCAGAACCCAATGACTTCTGAAGGCCTTTACAAAAGTTAGAAGTAAACATGGGATCAAGATCCGATACAATGGAGAGAGGAACTCCATGTAACCTGACTATCTCTTTAAGATACAAATGGGAAAGTTGATCTAGGGAAAAAGTATCTCGTATAGCAAGGAAATGAGAAGATTTGGTCAAGCGATCAACAACAACCCAGATTGCATTATTACCTCGAGATTTCCTCGGTAATCCCACAACAAAGTCCATGGATATGTTTTCCCATTTCCACTCTGGCACTGGTAAAGGCTGAAGCATCCCTTTCGGTAACTGCCGCTCTGCTTTAACCTGTTGACATGTCAAACACTTCACAGTAAAATCAGCAATGTCTCTTTTCATTCCATCCCACCAGTAATACTCCCACAGATCTCTATACATCTTAGTACTGCCCGGATGAACTGAAAACGGAGAACTATGAGCTTCACATAACAAATCTCTCTTCAACTGTGAATCACAAGACACACATAATCTCTTCCCAAACCTCAGAACACAAACACAAACTTATCCAAGAACTCATGGAAAATTTTATTCACAAGGTCCATGAATACAGCAGGTGCATTGGTTAACCCAAAAGGCATAACTACAAATTCATAATGGCCATATCTAGTATGGAACGCAGTCTTCGGAACGTCTGCTTCTTTTACTTTCAACTGATGGTACCCCGACTTCAAGTCAATCTTTGAAAAATACTGAGCTCCCTGGAGCTGATACCACTTCATTCGATGGCCCAACATCTGCTGAAGTTGTTGCAAAGGATTTCACCACCCCTTTTTTCTTGTAGTCTGGCTGCATTCCCCCAGTTGAGTTCTTCGTTGGACACTCGTTTGCATAATGACCCATTTCATTACACTTAAAACATCTTACCGTTGGCTTTTCATTTCCTGCTTGATCATCTTCCTTACAGTTATGAGCAATATGACCAGACTTACCACACCGAAATCACTTACCAGACTTGGATAAACATTCTCCAGGATGAATTTTACCACACTTCTCACAGGATGGATCTTTGGTTTTCTTACCTCCTTGCTTCTTTGATGAATTCTTACCCTTTTCCTGCCAACTAGACCTCTTATTCTGTTGTTTGTCATAGAACACCGGATCATCGGAAAACTCCATTTCTACCTTCTCGGCACATCGAACAAGTTTTTAATAACTTTTGAACTCACGAGAAGCTAAAGCCCTTCGATACTTTGGCTTTAACCCTGAGTAAAAACAGTTTATTTTACTATCAAGATCTCGTATGAAGTTTGGAGCATACCTTGCCAATCGAGTGAACTTTTCTTCATAAGCAGCCACTGAATCATCCTCCTGCCTCAATTATAGGAACTGTTTCTCCATCCTAAGACGAACCACCTTAGGAAAATATTTCTCAAGAAACATACCTTTGAATTCGTCCCAGTGAAGATCCTCAATCTCATCACTATCCCTTATATTTTTCACCATCGACCACCACTGATCAGCTTCACCTTCAAAACGGTAAACAACAAGACTAACCTTTTGATGTTCTGAACACCCCATGACATCAAAAATCTTCTCCAGTGCTTTAATCCACCCTTCAGCTTGTACAGGGTCAGATGATCCTCTGAATGATGGGGGATATTGCCTCATGAAATGTTCCACCACTGACATGTTCCTCTGCGGTTGATCTGGCTGATCTCGTGCATGGATACCACCACCATTTATAGCCTGAGTCAACTGTGCTATCACTGCAACAAACTGTTCAGTTCCGATTCCGACCATCTCAGGTTGCTGATTTGGAAGGTTATCTTTCTCCTGATGTCGTCCCAACATAGATGCTTTGTTTCCTCTGCGGAAAACCATTCTGAACATAGAAATATCTTAGGCGAAGCAACATGGTAATCCGTAAATGCTATATCATTTCAATCATATTATAATTTAAAACTTTTCTAACTCCTAAAGTTGTCTAAACCGACCTTTGATACCAACTATAAGGCCCCAGCCTTAAACCTTACTTAATATTGAATTAAATGAATAATTCACATTGAGGATCTTTTCAGGTTTAGAGTTTTAGAGAATTAGAACATAACTATTACATCTTAAAAGATTACAAAGTAGACACTTCTACTAAGTCTCCATAAAATAAAAACTCTTAAAAAAAAGATGTCTAGATTCCATGTTTTAGATAGCATGAAATTCCCTTGATCCCATCCTTGACCTTATTCCACTTTAAGTCATGTGAAAAACATTTCGAAAAACTTGGGGTGAGCATAAAAAGCTCAGTAAGGGATACAAAAAAGAATGAAAACTGTTAGTTTTTCAAACGTCAAGTAAACCATGTATACTATATCAAAGTAATACCTTCACCTTCATGAAGTAGTAAAAAAAAATCTTCACTGAATAAAGTATCATTACTTACCTTTTTGTAACCAAAGGATTACCATAAAACCCATATAAAGAACACATAGAATATATATAAAGGTAACTTGGGACATAAACATACTTAAGTGGAATAACCATACGGTTGACTTCCACACATATCACTTAATGGAATAGCCATACGGCCAATTTCCATACATACTTAATGGAATAGCCATACGACCGACTTCCATACCCAATGCATTGGAGGTTATAACGTAACCACCCGTCCTGGTATTCACGGCACCACCCGTCATATGGTTTATAACGTAACCACCAGTTAAAATGTCCAAGTACCAATATAAAATCATAAAACATAAAACCAATATAAAGGAATGATAACATTTCCACATTTCAATCACAATATATCATAAATATATTGACATAATAGAATCCTTTTTCAAAACCATTTTCAATACCAAAATACATAAAAGAGTATATGGTATTTATTTTATTCTAAAAACATTACGACTTGTTGAGAAAGCCAAAGATCAAATAATACTCGCGGCGGCAGAAAAGGTCGTTGTCACCGCGTACATTAAAAAAACATTCCTTTTTGTCGTTTAGTAAAACGCTTCGTAGAAAAAGATTCCTTTTGTATAAAAGTAAAAGTCAAAGGAGTTTATACACCGTATAAAATAAAGTTGTGTATAAAACGAAATATGCCTCAATGAAAGGAGATTGAGACGAAGTCCCTTACCTTGGGTCCGACTTGACTCGATCGTTCTTTAACGTCCTGAATAATAAACTTGAGTTAATTTATACTTGATTAAGAACCTTTTTAAAGTTCATTATTCTTTTTATATCACTTATTGCCATGTTATAAACATTATGTAACCATTTAAGTTAATAATGTTTGTTTTGTCAATATTTGGTTCTTAAGTCGAAAGTTGACTTCTTACAATTACATGTTTTTCATGTGGTCAAAAGTTATTTATATCCAGAATGAAATTCCTGATTTGGATATCATATATATCATATATATCTAGCATATACATGTATTTATAATATTACAAAATCATTTAGAGGTAAGAAATGAAATGCACCGTTCATGGAGACGGTAAGCCGTACGTACGCATGAACGCTACTTTTATTTCTTTTTCATATTAGTGGAATTAAAACTAAATGAGAGGTATGTATATTTTAATTCCAGAATTATATTCATCATTTAGATATATCATTAATTATATATATACATTATATACATGTAATTTTAATAGTACATTACATTTGGGGATAAGAAATGAAATGCACCGTTCATGGAGACGGTAAGCCGTACGTACGCATGAACGCTACTTTCATTTATATATCATACTTTAATGGAAAGAAATAATAATGATATAGAGGTATATTATAATTCCAGTATAACATCATATATAATAACTTTAAATCCATCCTTTACACATCCCACATATGGCATTAACGAATCACATCACTTTTAGGGGGCGGTAGTCCGCACTTCCTTAAATGAAGATATCGTGTTTACCCATAATGGAAACCATAAAGGTATGCCAAAAATGAAAAATACAGAATCTTAAAGAAAAAATAAACATATTATATATCATATATAAAAATAGTGACATCATAATGGCCACCCTTGAAGGTGTTAAATGAGTATTGAACAATCATCGTTTCGGGAGGCAGAATTTCACCATCCACGGAAACCGTATGTTCTTTAACCATTTGATGTAGTTGTGTGAGAGTGTAGCTCAAATAAATATTATAACAACATCCTAGTATATTGAAGATACTGGTGTTGTTACAAAAGAAGTAAATAAAAAGAGTTTAGATGGTTGGAGAAGCAAAATAAAACAAATGAACAAGAGAGAATGAATTACCTTTAAAAGTGTAACTCCTTTTGATTTGAGCCTAAAGGCTTCCTTTGAAAGGATTCTGCCCAAAGGGAATCCTCTAGGATGAGGAGAGGGATGTGGATAGAGTAATTGGGCATGGGTTGGCCGAGCAAAAGGCTTGAGAAGTGTGTGAAATGAGGTAGAGGTGGGGGCCTTTTATAAGAGGAGAGGAGGGGCACTTTTGGAAAGTAAAGAAATATTACATTATTTGAAAATGTGTTTCGGTTTCAAAAGGTCCCACATTGATATAATTCGTGTATAAGGTTATAAGGCTTCGAAATCCACTCATCCAATTGGTTTTGGCCATGTGTAGGGTTTATATTTTTCATTATCTTTCCATTTTATTTAAATCGTTAAATAATGATGTCATCGCTGCATCATTATTATGTCATATATTATTTAATTTATTTAATGTCTAAAAATTATAAAAAAAATACTATGATGTAGGAAATATTTTTAGCTTTCCAATGACTATTTATAATCAAAATTTGGACTTGTATAACCCCACTCAAAAATTATTTTAGTAAAACAATTTATGTTAGTGTCATTTTCACTTTAACATTAAATAAAAATATATTAATGTAATTTTACAACTAAAGTGGCTCCATGGGGTCCCCAAGTTGGCCCATGGCTTGTCTTGGTCGGCCATGACTCACCCAATAGGTGTAGGACAAGTGTCATGGTGTTTTCACATTCTTATAAAACCATTTTTACCTTAAACTACACTAATTACCTCTAATCGCGATTAATGAAAAAAAATTACTTTTCACCAAAAAATTATTTTAATCTCATTGAACCACATTTTACTTCTTAATCACAACCATGTATCTAGGATTTTCAAAATTCAATACACATTAGTGGTAAAATTTCATTTAACTGAAAAATCAGTTTGCTTGATTACCACTTAGTGGTTTCACTATTCATCAAAAATTGAAGTTTTTCAGAAAATTACCAAAAATTCACCCTAAGCTATATTTGATATTCCGAATTCAAAAATGAAGTCCATTTTAAAAAATTCAAAACATATAAGTCAAATTAATTAATTTAATAATTAATTCCCGCTGTCATGACAAATAGCGTGTTTTTTGTGAAACAATAAGTATCAAAAGATTGACACCAGTTTAAGTCCAATTTCAAAGTGAAATTGATTCCAATGACCACCATTGGATTAACTGGTAAAAATATTTTCTAATTTAACTTTAAAACCAATTAAAATAATAATCTAATCATATAAATAATTTAGATTAAAAAGAGGTTTTGAATTAAAATACAACATTTTACACTATTCATAAAAAAAATGAACTTTATCAGAAAGGTACCAAAAATTTACACAAAGTAAATTTTGATGTCCCGATTCTAAAGAAGAGTTATATTTGGTCCAAAATAAAGTATAAGAGTGATCAAAACTATATTTAATGACGGTTCACCATTAAAAGGTGATAAGTGAACCTTTAGTGAAAATTAGAGTATATATGCCCTAAAATTGAACTCTTTCCGTATTTTAAGCCTTTATCTTTTATTGGGTAAATGTATAAACATTTAAAAACATATCTAATCATATTTTAGTTATTTCTATCCATTCCCGCCAGTACAACGACTACTTGTTAACTAACATTTAAAATAATATTATTTTATTACTAGTGTGCTACGTAAGTTTCAAAGAAACTCATCGTTGCGTATCGGGTACGCTATCGAACATAGCAACCCCTTTAAAATAAAATTAATATTTAATTCGTAAATATTAATAAATATGAAAATTCTTTATTCTTTATTTACCTGGGATGTTACATCCTTCCCCCCTTTTGGGAATTGTGTCCTCGCAATTTTATTCACTTATCAAAATAAGTGGGGGTATTTATCCCTCATAGCATTTTCAGATTCCCACGTTGCCTCTTCAATCACATGGTTTTTCCACAAAACCTTTACCTGATGAATCACCTTATTCCGTAACACTTGCTCCCTGTGGTCAAGAATCTGGACCGGTTGTTCCTCATAAGATAGGTTCTCTTCCAGCTAAACTACCTCTGGACTCAAAACATGAGATGGATCTGGCATATAATTTCTCAACATCGAAACGTGAAAAACATTGTGTACCTGATAAACTCGGAGGTAAAGCCACTCGGTATGCAACTGATCCAACTCTTTCCAGAATTTCGTATGGTCCAATAAACCTTGGACTCATCTTTCCTTTCTTACCAAATCTCATCACACTTTTCCAATTAGAAACCTTGAGAAAAACATGATCACCTACCTAGAAAGATAGATCCTTCCTCCGGTTATCCGCATAACTCTTCTGCCTGCTCTGAGCTGTTCTCATGTGTTTCTGAATCAGCTGAACTTTTTCTGCCATCTCTTCTACCAATTTTGGTCCCATCAGCTTCCTTTCAACCACTTCATTCCAAAATGCTGGAGTTCGACACCGCTTCCCATATAATGCCTCAAATGGTTCCATCTGTATACTGGAATGAAAACTGTTATTATAAGAAAACTCAACCAAAGAAAGATGTTGGTCCCAACTTCCCCGATAATCCATAGAACAATCTCGTAGCATATCCTCCAATGTCTGAATTGTTCGTTCTGACTGCCCATCTGATTGAGGATGAAAAGCTGTACTAAAATTTAATTCAGAACCCAATGACTTTGGAAGGCCTTTACAAAAGTTAGAAGTAAACATGGGATCACGATCCGATACAATGGAGAGAGGAACTCCATGTAACCTGACTATCTCTTTAAGATACAAATGGGAAAGTTGATCTAGGGAAAAAGTATCTCGTATAGCAGGGAAATGAGAAGATTTGGTCAAGCGATCATCAACAACCCAGATTGCATTATTACCTCAAGATTTCCTCGGTAATCCCACAACAAAGTCCATGGATATGTTTTCCCATTTCCACTCTGGCACTGGTAAAGGCTGAAGCATCCCTTTCGGTAACTGCCGCTCTGCTTTAACCTGTTGACATGTCAAACACTTCACAGTAAAATCAGCAATGTCTCTTTTCATTCCATCCCACCAGTAATACTCCCGCAGATCTCTATACATCTTAGTACTGCCCGGATGAACTGAAAACGGAGAACTATGAGCTTCACATAACAAATCTCTCTTCAACTGTGAATCACAAGACACACATAATCTCTTCCCAAACCTCAGAACACAAACACAAACTTATCCAAGAACTCATGGAAAATTTTATTCATAAGTTCCATGAATACAACAGGTGCATTGGTTAACCCAAAAGGCATAACTACAAATTCATAATGGCCATATCTAGTACGGAACGCAGTCTTCAGAACGTCTGCTTCTTTTACTTTCAACTGATGGTACCCCGACCTCAAGTCAATCTTTGAAAAATATTGAGCTCCCTGGAGCTGATACCACTTCATTCGATGGCCCAACATCTGCTGAAGTTGTTGCAAAGGATTTCACCACCCCTTTTTTCTTGTAGTCTGGCTGCATTCCCCCAGTTGAGTTCTTCGTTGGACACTCGTTTGCATAATGACCCATTTCATTACACTTAAAACATCTTACCGTTGGATTTTCATTTCCTGCTTGATCATCTTCCTTACAGTTACGAGCAATATGACCAGACTTACCACACCGAAAGCACTTACCAGACTTGGATAAACATTCTCCAGGATGCATTTTACCACACTTCTCACAGGATGGATATTTGGTTTTCTTAACTCCTTGCTTCTTTGCTGAATTCTTCCCCTTTTCCTGCTAACTAGACCTCTTATTCTGTTGTTTGTCATAGAACAACGGATCATCGACAAACTCCATTTCTACCTTCTCGGCACATAGAACAAGTTTTTCATAACTTTTGAACTCACGAGAAGCTAAAGCCCTTCGATACTTTGGCTTTAACCCTGAGTAAAATCAGTTTATTTTACTATCAAGATCTCGTATGAAGTTTGGAGCATACCTTGCCAATCTAGTGAACTTTTCTTCATAAGCAGCCACTGAATCATCCTCCTGCCTCAATTCTAGGAACTGTTTCTCCATCCTAAGACGAACCACCTTAGGAAAATATTTCTCAAGAAACATACCTTTGAATTCGTCCCAGTGAAGATCCTCAATCTCATCACTATCCCTTATATTTTTCACCATCGACCACCACTGATCAGCTTCACCTTCAAAACGGTAAACAACAAGACTAACCTTTTGATGTTCTGAACACCCCATGACATCAAAAATCTTCTCCAGTGCTTTAATCCACCCTTCAGCTTGCACAGGGTCAGATGATCCTCTGAATGATGGGGGATATTGCCTCATGAAATGTTCCACCACTAACATGTTCCTCTGCGGTTGATCTGGCTGATCTCGTGCATGGATACCACCACCATTTATAGCCTGAGTCAACTATGCCATCACTGAAACAAACTATTCAGTTCCGATTCCGACCATCTCAGGTTGCTGATTTGGAAGGTTATCTTTCTCCTGATGTCGTCCCAACATAGATGCTTTGTTTCCTCTGCGGAAAACCATTCTGAACACAGAAATATCTTAGGCGAAGCAACATGGTAATCCGTAAATGCTATATCATTTCAATCATATTATAATTTAACACTTTTCTAACTCCTAAAGTTGTCTAAACCGACCTTTGATACCAACTATAAGGCCCCAACCTTAAACCTTACTTAATATTGAATTAAATGAATAATTCACATTGAGGATCTTTTCAGGTTTAGAGTTTTAGAGAATTAGAACATAACTATTACATCTTAAAAGATTACAAAGTAGACACTTCTACTAAGTCTCCATAAAATAAAAACTCTTAAAAAGAAAGATGTCTAGATTCCATGTTTTAGATAGCATGAAATTCCCTTGATCCCATCCTTGACCTTATTCCACTTTAAGTCCTGTGAAAAACATTTCGAAAAACTTGGGGTGAGCATAAAAAGCTCAGTAAGGGATACAAAAAAGAATTAAAACTGTTAGTTTTTCAAACGTCAAGTAAACCATGTATACTATATCAAAGTAATACCTTCACCTTCATGAAGTAGTAAAAAAAAATCTTCACTGAATAAAGTATCATTACTTACCTTTTTATAACCAAAGGATTACCATAAAACCCATATAAAGAACACATAGAATATATATAAAGGTAACTTGGGACATAAACATACTTAAGTGGAATAACCATACGGTTGACTTCCACACATATCACTTAATGGAATAGACATATGGCCAATTTCCATACATACTTAATGGAATAGCCATACGGCCGGCTTCCATACCCAATGCATTGGAGGTTATAACGTAACCACCCGTCCTGGTATTCATGGCACCACCCGTCATATGGTTTATAATGTAACCACCCATTAAAATGTCCAAGTACCAATATAAAATCATAAAACATAAAACCAATATAAAGGAATGATAACATTTCCACATTTCAATCACAATATATCATAAATATATTGACATAATAGAATCCTTTTTCAAAACCATTTTCAATACCAAAATACATAAAAGAGTATATGGTATTTATTTTATTCTATAAACATTACGGCTTGTTGAGAAAGCCAAAGATCAAATAATACTCGCGGCGGCGGAAAAGGTCGTTGTCACCGCGTACGTTAAAAAAACATTCCTTTTTGTCGTTTAGTAAAACGCTTCGTAGAAAAAGATTCCTTTTGTATAAAAGTAAAAGTCAAAGGAGTTTATACACCGTATAAAAGAAAGTTGTGTATAAAACGAAATATGCCTCAATTAAAGGAGATTGAGACGAAGTCCCTTACCTTGGGTCCGACTTGACTCGATCGTTCTTTAACGTCCTGAATAATAAACTTGAGTTAATTTATACTTGATTAAGAACCTTTTTAAAGTTCATTATTCTTTTTATATCACTTATTGCCATGTTATAAACATTATGTAACCATTTAAGTTAATAATGTTTGTTTTGTCAATATTTGGTTCTTAAGTCGAAAGTTGACTTCTTACAATTACATGTTGTTCATGTGGTCAAAAGTTCTTTATATCCAGAATGAAATTCCTGATTTGGATATCATATATATCATATATATCCAGCATATACATGTATTTATAATATTACATAATCATTTAGAGGTAAGAAATGAAATGCACCGTTCATGGAGACGGTAAGCCGTACGTACGCATGAACGCTACTTTTATTTCTTTGTCATATTAGTGGAATTAAAACTAAATGAGAGGTATGTATATTTTAATTCCAGAATTATATTCATCATTTAGATATATAATTAATTATATATATACATTATATACATGTAATTTTAATAGTACATTACATTTGGGGATAAGAAATGAAATGCACCGTTCATGTAGACGGTAAGCCGTACGTACGCATGAACGCTACTTTCATTTCTATCTCATACTTTAATGGAAATAAATAATAATGATATAGAGGTATATTATAATTCCAGTATAACATCATATATAATAACTTTAAATCCATCATTTACACGTCCCACATATGGCATTAACGAATCACATCACTTTTAGGGGGCGGTAGTCCGCACTTCCTTAAATGAAGATATCGTGTTTACCCATAATGGAAACCATAAAGGTATGCCAAAAATGAAAAATACAGAATCTTAAAGAAAACATAAACATATTATATATCATATATAAAAATAGTGACATCATAATGGCCACCCTTGAAGGTGTTAAATGAGTATTGAACAATCATCGTTTCGGGAGGCAGAATTTCACCATCCACGGAAACCGTATGTTCTTTAACCATTTGATGTAGTTGTGTGAGAGTGTAGCTCAAATAAATATTATAACAACATCCTAGTATATTGAAGATACTGGTGTTGTTACAAAAGAGGTAAATAAAAAGAGTTTAGATGGTTGGAGAAGCAAAATAAAACAAATGGACAAGAGAGAATGAATTACCTTTAAAAGTGTAACTCCTTTTGATTTGAGCCTAAAGGCTTACTTTGAAAGGATTATGCCCAAAGGGAATCCTCTAGGATGAGTAGAGGTATGTGGAGAGAGTAATTGGGCAGGGGTTGGCCGAGCCAAAGGCTTGAGAAGTGTGTGAAATGAGGTAGAGGTGGGGGCCTTTTATAAGAGGAGAGGAGGGGCACTTTTGGAAAGTAAAGAAATATTACATTATTTGAAAATGTGTTTCGGTTTCAAAAGGTCCCACATTGATATAATTCGTGGATAAGGTGATAAGGCTTCGAAATCCACTCATCCAATTGGTTTTGGCCATGTTTAGGTTTTATATTTTTCATTATCTTTCCATTTTATTTAAATTGTCAAATAATGATGTCATCGCTGCATCATTATTATGTCATATATTATTTAATTTATTTAATGTCTAAAAATTATAAAATAAATACTATGATGTAGGAAATATTTTTATCTTTCCAATGACTATTTATAATCAAAATTTGGACTTGTATAACCCCACTAAAAAATTATTTTAGTAAAACAATTTATGTTAGTGTCATTTTCACTTTAACATTAAATAAAAATATATTAATGTCATTTTCCAACTAAAGTGGCTCCATGGGGTCCCCAAGTTGGTCCATGGCTTTTCTTAGTCGGCCATGACTCACCCAATAGGTGTAGGACAAGTGTAATGGTGTTTTCACATTCTTATAATACCATTTTTACCTTAAACTACACTAATTACCTCTAATCGCGATTAATGAAAAAAAATTACTATTCACCAAAAAAATATTTTAATCTCATTGAACCACATTTTACTTCTTAATCACAACCATGTATGTCGGCTTTTCAAAATTCAATACACATTAGTGGTAAACTTTCATTTAACTGAAAAATTAGTTTGCTTGATTACCACTTAGTGGTTTCACTATTCATCAAAAATTGAAGTTTTTCAGAAAATTACCAAAAATTCACCCTAAGCTATATTTGATATTCCGAATTCAAAAATGAAGTCTATTTTACAAAATTAAAAACATATAAGTCAAATTAATTAATTTAATAATTAATTCCCGCTGTCATGACAAATAGCGTGTTTTTGTGAAACAATAAGTATCAAAAGATTGACACCAGTTTAAGTCCAATTTCAAAGTGAAATTGATTCCAATGACCACCATTGGATTAACTGGTAAAAATATTTTCTAATTTAACTTTAAAACCAATTAAAATAATAATCTAATCATATAAATAATTTAGATTAAAAAGAGGTTTTGAATTAAAATACAACATTTTACACTATTCATAAAAAAATGAACTTTATCAGAAAGGTACCAAAAATTTACACAAAGTAAATTTTGATGTCCCGATTCTAAAGAAGAGTTATATTTGGTCGAAAATAAAGTATAAGAGTGATCAAAACTATATTTAATGATGGTTCACCATTAAAAGGTGATAAGTGAACCTTTAGTGAAAATTAGAGTATATATGCCCTAAAATTGAACTCTTTCCATATTTTAAGCCTTTATCTTTTATTGGGTAAATGTATAAACATTTAAAAACATATCTAATCATATTTTAGTTATTTCTATCCATTCCCGCCAGTAAAACGGCTACTTGTTAACTAACATTTAAAATAATATTATTTTATTACTAGTGTGCTACGTAAGTTTCAAAGAAACTCATCGTTGCGTATCGGGTACGCTATCGAACATAGCAACCCCTTTAAAATAAAATTAATATTTTATTCATAAATATTAATAAATATGAAAATTCTTTATTCTTTATTTACCTGGGATGTTACATGTTACCTAATGTTTTTGATTTTTCATAGTTTAAAAATGAGTTTTTCAATAAAATGTTTTTGAGAACAATGTAATTATGAACCATCAATATTTTATACATTGATTATTTAGAGAATTATTCTCTATTAATGACCTCCTTGTGATTTATTATTGAAAGGAACATAAAATTGTTATAA
Source organism: Viscum album (assembly GCA_963277665.1). Taxonomy (NCBI): domain Eukaryota; kingdom Viridiplantae; phylum Streptophyta; class Magnoliopsida; order Santalales; family Viscaceae; genus Viscum; species Viscum album. The sequence goes on along the minus strand of OY728137.1, from coordinate 1,873,446,117 downwards.
AACTAGAACATAATCTTCTGATAATAATAATATAATTAAATAATCAATAATATTATAATTGAAATTAATGTTATTTCATGATTATTTAATAAAAATTTTAATGATTAATTAAATTCAAAATTAAATGATTACTACTTTCGTATGAGTTTATGTCATTTCTATTTCAGTATAATAAGGATAATATACACAAGCATTACTTAAATTTTTAATCTAAAATTTAATTATTTTATAAACATGTCATTTGTTAATTTAATTTAATGATTTTTATGTTGATGCATTTTTCTTTTTATTAAAAATTGCATATATTAAAAAATTGATTTCTTATAGTCTTAGTTAATTTCAAGATATGTTTAATGAAATCATTTTCATTGTTATTAAGTAAAGTATTCAAAATTAATGAATCATGTATAGACTAAATAATAACATTACCTGTAAAAATATTATAGTTCAAACATGAAAAACTATTTTCATGTATAATATAATTTTATGACTATTGAATTATGTTCCATGAAAGCATTCAAAAAATGTAACTGTTATTTTTAATTCTACAACATAATAAATGTACCTCTAAATAGTTATTTGTTATGATATTAATAATTAGGGGGGCATGTTGATCTTATAATCATAATAACATACGAGGTTTTGATATTTCAATACCAACAAACTATGGTTAACTACTTCGTTATTAAGAAATTTATGATAGTTAATTCAATTTTTACAATAATATGTGTATATATATATATATCTTTGGCACATAATTTTCTACAATATTTATGAAGAATATTTCTCACATATTCGTCAAATTATATAGTTATACATTTTGAAACTTATATTAACAAGTTTATTTCTCAATTGACATGATTAATGATTTTCTAATTATAAATTTGGTTAAATTTAATGCATTTGATATCATGGGCACATATATTTTTTCCTTATAGTTATATGATTCAGTTTCCTTGGATTATGTGACCTATGTTAATGAGGCATATTTTAATGAAAAAAGTGAATTTCATTTATATAATAATAATTTAAGGATTTATTTTAAAAAATATATATATTGTGTGAATTTTTTTACCAATAAATTTTTGTAATTTTTTTAATAATTAGATATTTTTTATTTTGTAAAATATTTAAGGAATTCTCCTTATGATTACCATGGAACCAAGGGTTGGAAAAAGGTAACCTTGTTTTGTTTGGGTATTTATAATATAATGGATTTAGAATATGTTTAACTTGTAGGTGGCACTATTTTATATGAATTGATACTGATCATTTATAAAAATAATTTTGTAACGACTTTACTGGTGTTTAATTTTAATACATTTTTTTAAAAATATGTATTTCTTAAATATGAAATCTAAGAAAAAATTTAACATAATTTTTTATCATTATATTTATCCTTTTTCATTATGTTGTTATTGTTGTTTTGTAATAGAAATACATATATATAAAAGGGATCACTGTTTCTAAGAAATGAGTCCTCATGGGATGATATTAATACATAATTTTGGTGTTATGAAATTATAGTATTCAGATTGACCATAATGCTAAATGTTTTATTGGCATGTCCTATCTGGGGAAAAATTCATTGTCTGGGAACTGAAATTATTTTAATCTATGGAATGAAAATGGGTCCTACTAATCAATTACAGAATTTTTTCTCTATTTGGTGGACCTATCTATTTTAATTTGATAGAATTTATCAAGTATTTATAGTGGACATGAAATTTTTATCTTGATAGAGCATAGTCTGAATGGTTGGTTAAGGAAAAATATCCCATTTTCACCGTTTTAATTATTTCATTTGCTGGTCCACTATGGGATATTGGGAACCATATATGGGGAAAATTATCATTTTTGTTGTTATTATGATGGGGGTTATGTTATGTATCATCCTATGATGTTTCTATAGTTGTCATTGAGTACTTTTTTTCTCTCTGTCTTATCAGATGAGTGAATTTTTATGTAATTTTATAGATCTAACCATTTATTCTTATTTTTCTATTTCAATATAAATTGAATTCATTCTAATGTGTAGTTTCGAAAATAATTTATCTTACTTTGTATCACAGATCATTATCATATGGTCATTGAATGTATCATATTCCTAGTATCTATATGTTTTGTTTCTGATCATGGGATCACAAATGATTCATCTGTTAAATAACATACATGAACATCGGTTTTATAAAACAAGATGATTCCATGGTTTCTTAATAGATAGTTCTCATTCATAACTTGGGTGATCTAGTATAATAATTATTTTTTAGAATCCTTGTAATTTTACATATATTATAAAAAATATTTTTTTAGATCCATAGAGGGATTAATAGAGGATGAAAATTATATCATGTGTATCAAATCGAATAATTAATCCTCATTATCTCATTACAAGATCTCGTAGATTAAGCATCCATATATAGTGAATGGAAAATATTTAAAAAAACTTCACAAATACTAGTTTCTATGTCATAAAATTTTTGTACACCACTCTAGTTGGTAATGTAAAATATCATATTCCATGAAACTGGTTCCCATTAATGGGAATATAATATTAAAGTTCATGTTGATCGTCCCATTGAGTTACTGTTTGTATTTCCATGAATGAAATTATTCAATGACAATATAGTAATGAGGTATGTAATGTAGGTGTTAGTAGTTAATGCAGTTTGAAATAGAAACTAGACTGTATGTGATTATAGGATATCCACATAAATTTATGGGCAACTAAGAAAATATTTAGTGTTTCGTAATGTGTGTGATCAGTGTTGTTAGTTCATAATGGGTTGTTTATTTCATATATCATTCATGGATTTCTAGTTATCCGTATATTCTATATATTGGAAATATTTTTTGAATCATACAATGGGTTGTTTCAGTTTGATGTTTATTAGGTTGCAATGTGGTTGAATCCAAGTGTTATTAGTGAAGAATCATGTGTTCCTCTTCTATTTATAGGGAAAAGGTGGTATCTAATTTTAGAGAGATTGAAATTAATTTTTCGATTAGGTATTATTGTAGGATGAATTATATGAATACATATGTGTACTTAATGCCATTCTATTAATCCCATGTGGTCACTGTGTATATTAGAATGTGGTTATTTATTTATCAGGTTAATGAAAATATTTAGAAAAAATTTCAATCAGATCTTATTATCTATTATATCTAAGGATTGGTATGAAAAGATATTTTTGGTTGATATATACATTTTTAAATCAGTATATCTAGTAACATGTATCTTTATGTAATAGTGGGTTTTATATACTATTATAATATACTAATAGATTATCCTTTTTTCAATTCTCTCCAATCCTTTATCTTTTCATGGATAGAAAGGAATATTATACATATGATATATTCCCCTCGATATGGGGTATGCCTTTCTTATATGGAATATCATAAATCATTGTGATTGTTGTTTGGATTTTGGAAGACATATTGGTGATTGGTGTACATATGATATTTTTACCCCTTTTGAGGTGTTCCATGGACTAATCCATATTGTAGTGGTAACCATGATGGGTCTATAGTTCTCTACTACGAGACAAAAAGATACTATGCATTGGGAAATTGAATAATCTATGGAGTATGTGAAGTTGTAATCCTAGTACACTATTCATAGAAATTGACTATGTTTGAATGAATGGTTTTTGGTCATGTGCATGTGTGATGTGAGAACACTAAAACGTCCATGAAATGACATGGATTAATGGTTGTATTGATCTTAGTTGGTAGGATGTTGAGAAATTAAATTTATATAGTGGGACCTATCCCCAATGTGGTCCACGTCCTGATGGGTACAAAAAGTCATGGTTTTTTGAATAATTCAATAGTATAGTAATTGTGGTAAGACATGATTGGATATATCCATGGTATTGGTGGACATAATATAATATAGTGATGGTTAGTGGGGTTTTTAAATTTTTTATTCATTAATATAATCATTAGTTGGCCTTACGATCTTCAAATGAGTATATTTTTTAACATTATGGGAGGGGTTATATGGAGAATTAGACATAATATAAACCCCTAAATCATCATCTTCATCTTTTTTATAGGGAATTCAAATAAAGATCCTTAGGTAGATAGACTTGTTTAATTCATCTCTATCAGAAAATTTTCATGTTGGGTTCTTATAAAAGATGAATTACTCTCTGTTTTGATGGGATATTATAATTGGTATGTGGGTTTCCCTATATACATATTAAATATAATTATAAGTCTCTTTAATTACCAAAATAAATTCATTCCATAAAAGGATATTATAATGATGAAATAATACTAATATTATCACTGAATGGTTGGTTCATGAATCATGTGTTGTTGGATATTAGGAATTTTTTTTGATGAATTGATAAACTATTTTTCATATATTATATAATTATTGTGATATGTAAACATGGAATTGAATGCCTTGTGTGTGTTTATTTGAACTGATCCTTGTCATGAGGGATTTTTTCCTATGGAAAATTTAGGAAATTGATTATAATGATATGGTGGATGGTTTATCATGGACCTCAAATAAGGGAGATTTAGGTTTACATTCTTGGGTGTGTTTATGATTGATAGAGTGTTATAGAACATAAAATATTTATCCCTATAGGATGTACAATGAAATGTTTCTACTACATACAAAATCTATGTTTTCTCAAAACATAGATTGAAATATTTCCATACACTTTAATAAATAGTCATTTAAATTGTTTCAAATTCATGGTATTTTTTAATATTGATTTATAAAAATATTGATTTAACATGATTAATTATTAAGTGGAATTTGAATAATGTCTCATATGTTTTTCATATAGAGTACGATTCCTCAAATGATGTCTCAACGGTGATCACCATTGATACAATCAATTATTCAAAAGTCTAGTTTCATTACCTTATTTTCATGAATAATTTAATGTATCAATGGTGATCATAATTAATCATTCTCAATCATGATGGAGGATATTACAACTACTATAAAAGTAAATGATGTTTTATAAATACCTTGTATTTTTATTTGGGAAGATAGTTCTTGATGTTTCACCTATCACTTAAAGAATTTATATTTTATTAATTAGAAATAAATTTAATATCATGTACATGTTTCATTACATTAAATAATGATATTTTAATATAATAAAATTATTTTCAAAAGCGTTTATGTTATGAAACACTGAGTTTAAACAACTATTGGAATATATTATTTGAGATCCCCATTATAACATAACTATAGAACTCGAGGGTATGAATAATATAAAATTAATTCCAAAACCAATAATGGTTCTACTGAGTACAAATTTATTGATAAATTATAATTAATAAGCACTAAAATCTTCATATGGATAAATTAATATATGAAATATTTTTTTCTTCAAAATTTTAATTTTAATTATTTATTAGAGAATATATTTTAATCAATGGCTGTATATTACAGAAATTTTATCTTATAAAATTAAAAAAATTTATATAAGAATATATATTATTAAATACTATGAAATTTTAGATTTTTTGAGGTGATATGGAATTTTCTTCTAATATTAAAAAATATTGAATTCTTGTAAAACTATAGGTTCTTTTTTTTAAAAATAAATCAATTGAAAATTCTTAATAATATTATATTATTCATTTATATCTTTTTATTATTTTTTACAATTAAATAAATTTATTACATTTGAATAATATTTTTTTTGGATTTTAATATAAATTTTATTTTAGGATTTTATGTACATTTTTTTCTTAATACTTTTTAAATATGAATAATATTTATCAGTTTTAAAAATTATTATAAATGATAATTCTGAATGATTTAGTAGAAATATAAAGATTCTATGTCATTAAATCATAATATAAATTAATTTAATTATTATTTATTTTAATATAAATATTATATGATCATCTTTCTCTTGAATAATGTATTTCATGAAAACCAATTTTTTTAAAAAAATATCTGGGTTTAATATTATTGTAAATTTTAAATAATCAATGAATTGAATTTTTTTAATATAGATTCCATATTTGAAACCCAAATAATTAATTACAAATGATTATTGCAACTTCATTTTTAGTCAAAGTCAATAGTATAATAACATTAAAATATATTACCATGGTAAATGTTTGAATTGTATTACATGGTGGGTTTCACAAAAGTGGTAAGAAGAAAAACATATATAAACAAATGAATCCATTATATGATAAAATTAAGTCATATCCATATTTCTAATCCATTATTTTTTTAATATTTTTTAGGCATATGGGGTGAGTTTTACTTTCCAATATTAAATAGCTTTTGGTATTTTAATAATTGAAACTCCTCATTACTTATAAAAGGGTACTCACTCCCCACAATTAGTCAAACATATAATGAAATTTTGATCAAAAAAACTCCAAAAATATCTCTTTATAAAAATCTTATTCATATTATATTGATTTTGATATTCAAAAAAGACCATCCCTTGTGTTTTTAAGAAGTGATCAAAATGATAGATTTCAAAGAGATGGTAGTCATCTTTAGGATGATCTTCCATTTTATTTTATATTTTACATCCATTAATTATGTCATAAAAATTTAAACATAATAATAGTATTATATACATAATAATGATATGTAAAAATGTTGATGGAATAATATTTATCTAAACATTTCTATATAAATTGGGAATCATATACATCACACGTGTGTATGATAGACTACTGCCTCATGAACTGATATGATTTGTTTTCCATCAAACCCTGTAATGGGTTTCAAAAATTATATTTTTATTATATATATAAAATATTTATGATATAATTTTACTCCTCATATTATTTTATAACACATATATTTATTCATTCCTTTAAACTTACAATACAATAGTTTAACTTGTGTGTATGATGGACAACACAATTTGAATGAGATGCAGATTTTTTTCATATACATATTACATGGAAGGTAATAAGGATAAATTTAATTAATATAGGTGACATATATCAAAATATATTTATTTTTGGAAACTATTATGTCACCAACTACTTTACCCATCCACCCATTATTAAATAACATCATCCCACATGTGTACATACAACTTACCATCTCCATGGGGAAATGAAATTACTTTTCCATTTCCAAAAATTTAAAAAAAAATTAAAAATTAATATAATTATATAATATGATATTTATAAAATTAATATAAATTAATATATGATAGTAATATATCCTATAAATTATAACTGAACCATTCATGAAAAAAATATGCATGATGAAATATGGTAATTAATACCCAAAACAACAATAACAATAAAATATTGTTAATAAAAATGTAGTAATATGTTATAAGAGGATAATTTAAGATATTATATTGAGTAATATGGTTATTATATATATTAATAACAATATTAAACTCATTATAATGTTGGATAATGAATGTTCATTCTAAAATAAGACTCGGGTAAAGGAGTTGGTCTCAATTTTCTTTCATTAAGGCATTTTGTAATGTTTTTAATATAATTTACTTATATTGATTATTGAATGACCCTTTTACATTTAATCAAATTAATCCTACATAATTCATGTCACTTTATATGTTTTAATAAATTATAATTATTTTATATTAGGGGAATTCACAAGACAATAACAATTCTACAAAATTCACATAACTTAATGTACATACATTATATTAAATTACTTATTCATTTCCTTTGATATATTATGATTATTTGTATATTTTTTATCTTATGTTTAATTTACCCATGTTTTATGTTTATTTAAATTTCATACACCCATTCACTTCATTTATTTATTACCACATAAATAATATAATCATTATAATGGATTTCATCCCAATTTCGATTTTGTTGAGACATATTTGTTAATATGAAACTGTTGTCGTTTATGTGTTGAAAATAATTACAATTTTCCAGATTTAAAAGTAATATATATATATATATATATATATATGATCCTAAATGTTTCAATACATTTTTATGCCTTAATTTCTTTATAATATTTGTATTACCAATGTGGTTAGTGTCTATTATGTAATATTAGTTTCCTTTGGGATTTAATCGCTTGTATCGATCACCTATGTAATTATGTAACCAAGGAATCCGGGCTACCAAGGATAATAAAATTTATTTATTTATTCATTAAATTTTATTAGAATAATTTGAATAAATATCTATGGATAAAATTATTAAAAAAACATAACACTATAAAAGGTATTGAGTATACATATTGAAGAAAATCCTAATGTTTTGGTAAGGTAGAGACTATATGGTTTTTATTAGAGATATATTCATATATGATTAATTCTAGTGGACATGATTCATGCATATATATACATTGTTGTAATAAACTATGAAATTGATTAACATGATTTGACATGATCATCTTTGGATATAGGACAATGGGCCTCTCAGGCACCATAGTTGACACTCTTGAGGGAATTTATTTTGATAAATCACATTTTTATTATATTTCATTAATATTTTTGGTAAATAAGATTATAATGAATAAATGAGGAAAATAATATGGTTTATTGGATTTAAAACTATGTTCTATTATTTATACGTCCTATTAATAATTATTTTTTCCCCACAGTGATTGTTATCTCTCACACAATACTTATTTTTTTCATTCAATACTAATAACCGAAAGGAAAGATGTTAATGTCAAATTTTTTGGGATTTTATCATGAATTTAGAATTTTTTGGTATTTTTTTTAAAAACCCCTTTTTTTAGTATTTGATTTAGTGATATTTTTTCAATTAAGAATGCCTTTATATGTTGTGGACATACGTTTTGAGGTATATGTAGATTAATTTATCATTAACATTAAGGTAAATATAAATTACTACAATATAGAATAATTATAGGAGTTATATTAGTAGTGTTCATGATAATGAAAAAATTTCTTGTATGTGAAAACATTAATCATACAACAATGATTTAGGGAATGAACCCATAATATAATGGTGGAAAATTCATTATGCCTACCATTGACCTTGATTATATACAAGTTAAGATGATGTTGTTTTTAATTAAATGTTGTGATGTTTTATTATTATGTTGACTATTTGAAACATATTATAGGATATAATAATTTATACTTTGATGATATTAATGATAAAATATGAGATTTTTTTAGCGGTGGTATATTTAATGATATGTTTTAATGTAAATGATTGTTTTGGAAGAATATTATTATATTTTTGAAGATGTATGTCAAATGATATAATTAAACCATTATAGTGAAGACATTTTATAATGTTCATAATAATGATTTTAATTTTAAAATAGAGTTATTTATTTGTGTGTTAATTAATTATGATTATTTGTTGGAAATTTTTATGTACCATGAGTAATTTTTCCACATGAAAGAATTTATATTTTTTACTATCTTAACATATAGTCACCAGATCAATTTAGGATAAAATTTAAAAGCAATTGAAATTAATTTTTAAGAAACTGTGATTATTAAAATCAATTAAATGTTTATTTTATTGATTTTGGTTCACAGAATTTAAATTGTATATTCAATTTATTGAATATGAAATGATGTGGAAATTAATAAAATCACATTAATAGGTTTTTATTTTCCATAAAATATATCAAGTATGTATAATGTTTGGGTTCAAATATATTCATATAAATATATTCTATCAACTTTAGTAAAAGTTTTTTTATAAATATTTTATCAAAGTGACATAATATTTTATGAATAAATTTTATTTTAACTATTTATAGATGCATGGTTTTGTGGATTTTAAATTATAATTATCAATGATGTATATGAATCTCTAAAATTATTTAAATTTTTCTTCCTTGTACATATGTTCAAATCCTACATGTTTTCCCCTACCCAAAAAACAAGTTATGTGCTATTCCATATTAAATTCGTATTTCCTTTTTCCATTTAAAATTGAGGTTTAGTCGAATGTTTTTATGTTGCAGGTTTTCAATAATGGCACATTCAAATATCAACGCCCTTACTTTGATTCATATGTTCAAATTGTGAGGATACAATTTAAAGAAGGCGAGGAAAATGTATTACCCCATTATTTTACAATATATTTTTCTTTAATAAAATTAATATCTTAGATATAATTTTTTATGAAACTAAATATTTAATTCCAATAAAATTATATACAATATCATATATAAATCTAAACAACATGGTAACACAATCCTCAAAATATATTATTTAAATATGAATGTTATCAAATAGATATTTTTTAAAAATATTTAAATTTAATAAAATATATTTTAAAATATATAATGTTCCTATAAAATATAAATTTATATAAATTTTTTTAATAAATAAAAAATAACTTTTAATAAAGAAATTTTATTTTAAAAAATTAGTTTTCCCTCAAAAAAGAGTTTTTATATATTATTGTGATAAATAATAATAATCATTTTTTGGATCAGTTAAAGATGATATTTTATATAAAGGAAATAAATTTTTAAATAATCATATCATTAATAACATAGGTTTAAATTTTGTGATATATCATAAAATATTTATTTTTAAGAAAATCAGAAAAATCAATCTTTTTTGTAAAATTATCATTTCTTTTTCATAAATTATATAATTTAGTATTACCATTAATATTTTATGATTTAAAAATTAATATAATTATATTTTATTTATATATAATTCTATTAATTTAGTTTAAATCATATTTATAATGGATTTAAATATATATTTTTAATAGTTTCTAATTCAAAATTTTTCACAAATCATGATGATGGTTCATAAAAATTATTATTTTTAATTATTTAAACTAACCCATATTGAGGAATTATATCAATAGTTCATTAAAATTTTATATCAATACTGATAAATTTATTTTAATTTAATTATCATTACGTGAAATATAGTTATCAATAGCACATCTTATGGTTGAAAAATTGATTTATTTAAACCATACATGTCTATGTATTTAATTATAAGTTTAATTATACCACATATATAAAATATATTAGATAATATTTATTCATTAATTTTTATCAGACTAATTAATATTATATAAAAAAATTTATTGGTTTTTAGTATTTATTAATTGTAATAGCTGTAAAAATATATTACATTGGAAAATATTAAAACAGGATTACCAATAAGTTATACTGAAGAGGTAAATATAATAAAATGATTAAAAAATGATTATATTGAATTATTTAGGTGATTAGAAAAATTATATATCTGAAAATCATTTATTTTTAGATTATGGAGGCACATGAGGTGAGAGTGACTACCCATTATTGAATTATTTTTTGTAATAAAAAAATTCCACTTGTCAATTATAAAAGGGAACTACATCCCCATAATCATTCAAACCTATAAATATATTTTGTGAACCCAATAACTGAAAAAATATCACATAAAAATCCTCAGATACATTATAGATATTATAGACTTCAGAAATTCCTAATCAGAATGTCCATAAGAGGAGACCCAAAATAGGTTTCTCTATGAGAATGTAACCATCATAATGAAGCACCTAATTCTTAATTATTATTATGCAACCATCAATTCTACCATAATATTTTTAATATAATTACACTAGTATCAATAATATAATGATAGTTGATTACTTTTATTGTGTGATGTATATCCATATTCTCATGCATCAAATTTGAAACTAAGTTGTCACCCTTGTGTAAGACATACTATCAGCTCACAAACTAATTCGATTAGTTTTCCATAAACCCCTATCATGGGTTGAAATAATTATGGATTATATATATATATATATATATATAATATTTTTATAATAATTATTTACTTGAAAATTTATTGTCACATATATCTTATTACTCTATATTTCGATTAAAATACTATAATAGCAGTCGTAAACATAGCAAACAGACACCTCACAATGGGATGTGATTTTTTAATTTATGATATAATTGGATCTATTTAAGGATACATTTATTAACTATATATAATACTTATAAATTTTTATTTATTCTATAAATTTAATATATCACCCATATCCTTACCCTTCCACTAATTAAAAAATGATATCATTGAAAATGTGTACGTACAACATACCATCTCGATATGGCCATGTGACTCATTTTACATTTCTGACATTCAATAATGGTTTGTAAACATTATTAATTATACAATTATTATATATATACATTATTATAACATTTTATATTATTAAACTATATTAATTACACAATAAATATAACATTAATGAAACGAATGCATTAAAAAAGGTAACTAATAACTTGAAATAGTATTAATGATTAATGTATGTTAAAAAAAGTTGGTAAAATATTTTAAGAGGATAACTTATTATATAATTATCAGTAATAAGGTCCTATTATAAATTAATTATATTATTGAATCAAATTTAAATTTGGTTAAATCATGGTCAACCAAAAATAACATTTTTTCAAGTGATATTTCTCAAAATATTTTTTTCAGGAATATAATAATGTTATGAAATTGATTTCATTATTTTTTTTATATACCTCAAATTTGCAATAAATATTATTAATCAATTATATATAATCATATGTTATTTTTTATCTATTTTTTCATTATTGGTTTCAAATAAAATTTACCGTTTGTTAAAAAATTTCCATCAAGTTATCTGACATTTTAATTTTCAATGATAATATATGATTATATATGTAATTAATATTTATTATATAATGTTTTATTTTCATTTTCTATATGGATTTTAATTTGATACACATATTCTATAAATTTAATAAATATCACTTCAATATTATGATAATTGTAAGGAATTTGTTCGGTATTTCAATTTCATTGAGATATATTTTTGATAATATACACCCATTCACATGTTGGTGGTGTATATACTTCCTTTGTATCTATTTAATAAGAATACATATTAATGAATTGTAGTTAATGTTGGAACATATTTCTGTTCTATAACAACACTTTTTTTCAGGCACACATTAATATGATTTATTACATAATATATTCTCCTGATAAAACAAAAAAAATTGAGAGGTATAGTGTCTTTAGAGATTAGTATCAATATATTACAAATTAAGACATAAAATACAACATCTTTATTGAAATATTTATTTACATGACCACAACATTTATCTGGACTTAACATTGCACGAGACAACTTGAGTACATAAATAAGAAAGAGGTGAGGTATAAATACCAATAAGGGAATAATCCTTGAATAACATAAGGAATACAATATATGTAATAAAATATTCATATCAATGGAGAAAAAGAAAAAGAGAAACATGAACATAAAATTAAATCATAATAATCATAACATAGATATGTGGCAACAACTCTTAACATGGAATTAGCATGAGCCATGGCTCATTGCACATGGAGCATGATTAAAAACTCATTTCAAATAAAGCATGAGTAAAAACTAATTTCACTTGAAATATAATGAGTAAACACCCCTTTAAAATGACCTATCATGATACTATACTTTACCCAATTCATTGTACCACTATTAGGGAACACCCTTCATAATCTTTTCATTTCATGCATAAGTGTGCCACATAGATCATACTATATGGATTCATTAACATCATGATTAATTTCACGAATAAGATATAAGTAATACATAAATTAAATTCCTAAATCATAATTTACATGTGCATATAGGTGGATAACTTTGATAGTGGAGTGGGTATGGTATTCTCCACACGATGATTTTGTCATGGTGGTGTAATTTCAACAGCATAACGACATAAAATTGAAATTCGTAAAATGGGTTAATGATAGTGAAAGGGGACTACCATAATTTATACATTAAATTAAAATTAAGGGGATCATGGGACATAATTTACCAACATATTTAATGAAATTTAGAAGCATAATATAAAAGAATATATTGAATGTAATTGAGGAGAGAGAAATTCATTACAGAATTTTGGCATGGTAGCGAGTGTACATGGGAGTCATTAATTAGAGAGAAATGCGGTATATAATCATTCAAAAATTAAGAGTGATGTATGGGGGAGGTTATAAATCATACCCCAACATTTATAATTGAAAATAAAAGGGTATAACAACATAATGTCATTTGGACAAAAATGAGAAAGGAAGAAATCCCATACTTAGAAGTGTGATCTCGATCGATTGGGAGAAGGTTGAGAGAGTCTTATTGGGAGCTTGGGTCGCCTTAGGAAGATTATAGATATAGGATGAAAGAGGTTGGACGAACATCAATGGATTTTAGTGATGAGTAAGTGGGAGGTTGCGGGGGTTTATATAAGAAAGGAGAGTGAATTCTTTATTATGTAGGTTTGGGTCACCACACATTATACTAATAAAAACCACCCATCAGACCATGGTTTTTTCCCATAGTTTTTTCCAAAGGGGAGTGAAAAAATTGTTTTATATCTCCAATGTCCGAACATCATAAAATTATAAGGTTTATTAAGAGGAGGTGAGTCACACTCTCAAGGAAATCAATTTTAAAAGATAAATGTTTTGTAAGTCTTGGAGGGTCCACTAATGATTTGTAAAATAAATAAAAAAAAACCTAAAATCACATTATATTAATGGTTAAAACATATATTGGCCAAAAATAATGTTTATATTATTTTATTTCATCAATATTGGGTCATTATGATGTCATATAACACAATATATATTTAAACGGTATTTAATTTTTACCCAAAAATTCGACTCTTTCAGAAAATAATGGAAAATTCACCACTGGATAATTTTGAAGACATGATTCCAAATATAATAGTAATTTAATCCAAATAATTTTCTAAATATGTTATTTTCTGTTTTTAAATTAAAAACCATCATTTATAAAAAATTCATGGGTTTTGACAAAAAAAAACTTTCAATCATTATTAAAAATTACAATTGTATTCATAAAAATTGCACCATCATTTACAATTAATAAAAAGTTATTTAATAATGATAATATTTTATTAAAATATTTTTTAATTGAAAAATCCATCAATAGATCAAAATTTATTTCTTATTTGAATATTAACTAAAAATACTATTTGTTGTATAAAAACTATTTAAAAAGTAACAACAATAATAAAATGAGTGTATATTCTTTATTTTATACAAAAAATGCACATAATCATTGTTCTATAGTATTGTTATATAACTTCTTATAACACCCGCATATGACCAAAGGGTAAGGTGTGCTATGGTGACAAACTCTTGGGGTAGCTTGGATAACATTGCTCGGGTGGTAATCTCTATCATCTTCCACTTCTCCCATAGGTTGTTACATTCGAGCTTAACATGTAAAATCTTGATTGGGTCTTGGACTAGAGGGAATCCTAATGATGCCACCACATTTCCAAGCTCTACCAAATGGGATTTGTACGGGGAAAGTCTATTTGATGAGGCATTGCTTCCTTTGTATGAGTAAATTGGATTTGTTAAATCCCTATATTTATATGAATCAAGTGATCACTGTTCAATGACTATATTAGCAACAGTCACAATTTGTAACAGTATTTTCAAATCCAAATACATTAAACCATGAATTGAATACATTATATAACCATATTACATAATATTACATTTAATTAGATCAAGAATAATTTTCATTAATAAAATTTTGGGTCATTAAAATATTCTACCCTTAGGAAATTTCACCCTCAAAATTTTATTTTCCCATACTAAAATAGATGTGGTTAACCCTACTTCATCACATCCTCTGATTCCCACATTACCTCTTCAAAATTGTGGTTGTGCCATAACAACTTGACGAGGGCATTGTTTAATTTCACAGAATGTTTTCTCTATGATATAAGATCTTCACTGGATGCTTCTTGTAAAAAAACTATCCTCTAATTGTACTACCTATGAAGAGAGTACATGTGAAGGGTCTGGTAGGTATTTCTTTAAGAGAGATACATGAAAGACATCATGTAATTATTCCATGGTTGTTTAATGTTCTAGTTGATAGGCCACAACCACGAAATTATCATGAATCTCAAAGGGACTGATGTACTTAGGATGTAACAAACATTTATTTCCAAAACTCATGATATTATTCTATGGATATATGATTAGAAATACCGTGTCTCCATCTTTGAACTCAATGTCTCGTCAACGGTTATCTAAACTACACTACTATTGACATCTGGCTACCTTTGTATGCTGTTAAGTGGTCTTCACCTTCTCCACCATTTCATCAAACATTATTTGTCCAAGCAGCATACACTCACCAACTACATCCCAACACAATAGTGTTCTGCACGTTTTCCCTTAAAGGGATTCAATTGGTGCCATTCAGATGTTTGAGTGCAAACTTTTGTTGTATGAGAATTAAACCAGTGGAATATGTTGGTCCAATCCTACTTTAAATACCATAAAACATTATCTTAACATATCTTACATTTTCTAAATAGTTTGCTCTGATTGGCCATCAGTTTGAAAAATATAGGCCAAACTGAAGTTCAGTTTAGTGCTTAGAGCATGCTAGAGACTTTTCCATAATATCACGATGAATCTAAGATCACAATATGATAAAATAGATAGTGGTACTCCATGCATCTTTACCACTTATTTGATATAAATATATACAAGTTGATCCAATGATAAGTCCTGTCGATTCGTGATGAAGTGAGTTGTCTTAGTAAGACGATCCCCAAAAACCCATATAACATTGTTTCTTATGGATATCCCTATAAGTCTATTGAATAAATCCATTATAATTATGTCCCACTTCCATGTTGGTATGGTTAGTGGTTGCATCAGCCCCTTAGACTTTATCCTCTCAGCCTTCACATACTGACATACCAGTCACTATGATGTATATCCAGAAATCTCCCTTTTCATATTGTCCTGACAAAAGTTTTCTCGGAGATCTCGATACATCTTAGGTCTCCCCAGTGAATAGAGAAGTTTGAGATATGTGTGTAATTCAGAAAACCCTTCTTTATCTTTGGATCAGATGTTACATATAATCGTGAACAAAATATCACAATTTTATCCTTCTCAACCATGAACTCGGAGGATTTCCCATTTTTGATAGCTTCCAACCTTTTTAAAATTTCCGCATCTGTTCTTTGAGCATCCTTTATTTTATCCACGAGGGATGGTTGAGAAATAATTTGAGAAATGATTGATGATGTTACTCCATGAATGATTCCCATGTCCATCCACTGCAAGTCTATGAATATTGGATCCTTTTCAATTTACATCATTGATAATGCTGCATGATTCTTTTTATATAGGGCTTCTTCCACCTTGTTTGTCGTATCAGGATGGCAGTGGATCAAGCAATCATAATCGTTGATTAGTTTTATCCATCTTCATTGGGGTATATTAAGATCTTTTGTGTGAATATATATTTGAGGATCTTTTTTTTGTATATATCTCACACTTCTCCCCATAGAGACAATGCCGCCAGATTTTCAACACAAAGATCAAATATTTCATCTCTAGATCATGAATGGGATAGTTTTCCTCATGGCATTCTAGCTTTCTTGAGGTGTAGGATATCAATTTATCATTTATCATAAACACACAACATATGAACCTCTTACAAGAATCACTAAATACCAAAAAAAATGTTCTCAACATGTGGTTAAAGTGAGCATGGGTGTAGTGATAGGCCTCCTTTTTAACTCCATGAAGCTCTCTTCACATTCATCACTCCATGAAAACATTACTCCTTTCTGAGTTATCTTGGTAAGAGGGTTGGAAAATCATGAGAAATTTCTCACAAATCATCTATAATATCTTCATACCCCCAAGATACTATGATATCTATTACCGATAATGGCTTTGACAATCCCTCAATTGTAGTTGTCTTGGAGGGATCCACAGATATCTCATTGCTTGGGATTATATGATCCAATAATGATACCTCCTTCAACCAGAACTCAAACATGTTGTAATTTCAATAGATATTATCCTTATGAAAGGTCTCTAGTATAGTTTTTAGATTCTCCTCATGATCCTCTTTGGTTTTGGTGTATATTATAATATCATCTATAATGAACACCACAAATTTGTCGATGTAGGATCTAAAGGTTTATTCATCTAGTACATGAAGATTGTTGGACCATCAGTGAGTCTAAAAGGCATTTCTATGAATTCATAGTGCCTGTATCATGTACATAAATAGGCATTAGGTATATCTTCCTTCATCACCCTTACTTGATAATATCTCGACCACAAATCCATCATGGAGACGTATCATGCTCCACACAACTGATCGAACTAGTCATCAATTCGAGGTATATGATAATTTTTATTTATTATGATTTTATTAAGAATACGATAATCAAGGAAAAGGCGCATTGACCCATCCTACTTCTTGATAAAGAGGTCAGGTTCACCCCATGGTGAAGAAATTGGGCATATAATCCTTTTATCTAGATTCTATTATAGTTGTTTCTTCAGCACCTCTTGCTCCACCATATCTATTCTATATGGATTCTTAGATATTTTTAGTGCCCTAGTTATATGGTCAATTGAAAATTTAACAAATCTTCTAGGAGGAAGACCATACAATTATTCATGAAACAATTCTGTGAATACCCTCACAATAGGTATGTCTTAAAGGATGATTTCTTCCTCAGACTCAATCATCTGAGCTAGAAACGTATGCTCATAAGGCAGAAATATCCATTCTTAAGATGATGGTTGTAAAGAAGATTAATCTTCCTCCTTTCACTAGTATAGAATCAGGGGTCGATTCTTCTTATGGAGAGTGATTTCCACTCACGACAATTTATTTTGGCTCTATATAAGGAAATCCAATCCATGCTGATAATATCATAAAATTCCACCAGAAGGAGTATGATACGGTTCACCGAGATGTTAAATCCACAAATTATGACCAGGGAGGAGTTATATTCCTGGGATGAAATGATTTCCCTATTTTACATATATACTGACATCATTACTTCCATGATTTGTGGTGGTGTTGGGAATTTTCTACTAAAATTTTGTGATATAAAATAATTCTGAGAACCCAAATCAGAACTTACATTTTATATTCTCGGATGAATAACTATATCACCAATTATTTTTTGGGGTTCAATTAGGTAGTAATTATGGAAAAAGATTGTTGTTGCTCCCTTGGAGGTTGCTGGTTGCCTCTAAAAAACCTTGGCTAAGGGCACTGATTTTCATGGTGCCCTGGTTGATTGCAATTGAAGCAATGAACAATGCTTTGAGAGTAGAACCGAGAATTCCTGTCCTCTATCGCAACCATGGGTTTTTCATGTCAGCAATTAATGGATAAGTCCCCTTCTCTTCCAAACATAAATTATTTCCTCCCCCTCTTCAGGAAATTTCCAGAGTGATTTTTTACACACCTTTGATAAGTGGGGTGCTGGAATTTCTTAGCAACGTTTTATTTATCCATCAGATAGCTAGAATTTAAGTCCACCTTATTCTTCTTATCTCCATGATACACCTAAGATTATCTAATCTTCAATTTTTCCTTGAGGGAGCATAATTCAATTTTCTCATAGCTGTCGAAGTCACAGATTGCTAGGGCTTTCCATAAGATTGGTTTCAACCCACTAAATAAGCGTTCAATCATGCATTCGGGTGTAACGACAAAGATAGATGTAAATCAAGAAATCCATGTGACATTTTCCTCATATGATCTGATGGATTTTTCGTCTTTTTTTCTTGATGTCAAGGAAGTCCCTTTCCATATTTAGTAGTAGGGTGCGTGAAATTTATTTATCAATATTTTTTCTTCAGAAATCCTTCCATTCCAACGCCTCGACCTCCTCCTCAAGATTTATATTTTTGATCATTGTCCACCATTGATCTGCTTCACCCTCTATATGATATGTAGCCAGAAGAACCTTCTCTTTTTTGGAACATTGAAGGATGGAGAATATCCTTTCAATGTATTTGATCCCTTGTTCTGTTATTGAGGGATCAAATGATCAATTAAAAGTAGGAGGCCTTTGTCTCATTAAGATCTCGATAGAGACTTGTTCTTTTTTAGGGGGGTTTGAATGTTCCTATTTACACATGATTCTATTCAATTATTTATTTAACTGAAAGAGTATCATGACAATGTTCACGATTCTTACTCCCTTTAGATTGGGTATCTCATTAGAACTGTCATCACATTGATCTTTGCAATGGTTGTTATCCCTAGTTTTCCTATTTTCGGCCATTAGCTTGAATAAAAGGAATGTTTGGGGTAATACATAAAGGGTAAACTAATAAAAAACATATGTAATATAAATTAATTTTATTTTCTTATCTTTTGAATCTATAGGCTTTAATTTATTTTCTCCATGATCAAATATGTAACATATATTCTTAAGGGAATTTTTTTATTTATCTTATTAATTGTTCATACTATGGTTTTGAATTTACCAATGCATATCCCACAAGAGTGTCGTAACCAATAGTTCATCAATGAACATTGTTATATACCATGACATCTTGGGTAATGCCCAAAACTCCTTGTAAGAATTTTCACTCCTAAGTACATCTGTGCTAGAGCCGCCTCTTCCTGCTCATATTCGAATAGGGATGTATTTTCTTGATAAACCACATACTCAATACTAACCAAAATTTAGGGACGTATTTATTATACATTGTCTTATCCATACGGCTTTAAATGGGGGTTTCTAATCCAAATCCCAAAAATAACTACCTCTATCCTCTGATACCAACTATAACAACCCTGATTTTTTTACACACAGATAAACATTATTTATTACATAAAATAGTCACTTGATATAATTTAGAATATTGAGAGGTATAGTGTATTTGGGTATTAGGATCCTTACAAAATAACTTAAAACATGAAATACAACATCTTTATTGAAAACTCTATTTATATGACCACAACATTATTTCATACTTAACATGGCATGGGTGACTTGGGGACATACCTAAGAAAGTGGTGAGATATAAAGCCCAGTAAGGAAATAAACATTGAATAAAATTAGGAATACAATATATGTTATAAAATAGGCACATCAATGGATCACAAGAGAAAAATGAACATAGAGGCCTGATAAATCATGATAATCATAACCTAGAGATGTGGCAACAACAATTCACATGAAATTAGCATGTGCTAAGGCTAATTTTACAGGGAGCATTAGTAAACCATCATTACACATGAATCATGAGTAAACCCTCATTTCACTTGAATTGTCATGATTCAACACCCATTTCACATGACGTATCATGATACTATACTTTACCCAATGAATTGGTGTGCTATTAGGGAACACCCTTCATAATCATTTCATTTCGTGCATATGTGTGCCATGTAGATCAAACAACATGGATTCATTAATTTAATAATTCATTCCATGAATAAGATATGTAGAATAAATAAATTTACATACTTAATCAACATGTACATGTATATAATGGTGAATAAACTTGATAAAAGAGTGGGGATGGTATTCACGACAGAATGATTTTGGCATGGAAATTTTCGTGTAATTTCGGTAGCATAACGTTGTCAAATTGAAATTTTTAAAATGTTGATGAGATTGAAAGTGGTATATAATCATTTATACATTAAATTAACACTAAGGGGATCATAGGGCGTAATATACAAACATATGGAATAGAATTTACATTCATAACATAAAATAATTTCTTAAATGTAAATGAAGATAGGGAAATTCCTTACGGAATTTCGGCATGGTAATGGGTGTACATGAGAGGAATTAATGAGAGAAAAAATGGGTTTGTCATCATTCAAACATTAATAAGGAATTATGGGGGAGGTGAGAAATCCTACCCCAACATTTTAATTTAAAACAAATGGTCATTACAACATAATGATATTTGGAAAAAATTGATAAAGAAAGAAATCACATACTTGGATGTGTGATCCCAAAGGATTGAGGGAGGCTTGAGAGAGGATTCATGGGATCTTGGGGTGCATTTGTAGGATTATAGAGATAATAGGTCAGAGGTTGGATTAACTCCAAGGGCATTGAGTGAAGAGTAAGTGGGAGATTGGGTGGTTTATATAGGAAAGGGCAGGGAATTCATTATTATATAGGTTTGGGAAACCACACATTAAACTAATCAAAACAACAATTTAGCCCATGGTTTTTTACCATGGTTTTTTCCAATGGGGAGTGGAAAATATATTTTTTAAGAAAATGGAAGAAATTCTTAAAATAATAAGGTATCTAGGTAGAGGTGAGTAACACTCTCAAATAAATCAATTTAAAAAGCTAAAATGTTTTATAAGTCTAGGAGGGTCCACTAAGTCTTTGTAAAATAAATAAAACAAACCTAAAATAACATTATTTTAATGGAAAATAATATATTGGCTAAAAATAATGTCTATAGTATTTTTTTACATCACTATTGGGTCATTATGATGTCATCAACACAGTATATATTTAAATAGTTTTTAATTTTTACCCAAGTATTCGAATATATCATAAAATTATAAAAAATTCACCGTTGGATAATCTCGACATCATGTTTCCAAAAATAATATTAATTTTACCGAAATAATTTTATAAATAGGTGATATTTCACTTTTAAAATAAAAACATATATTTATTGAAAATTCATGGGTTTTGACAAAAACATCTTTCAAACCTTAATAAAAATTTCAATTGAATTCATAAAAATTATATGATCAATTAGAATTAATAAAAGGTAATTTAATAATAATAATATTTTATGAAAATTTTATTTAATTTAAAAATCCATTAATTTATCAAAAAAATA
The DNA here is from genome assembly GCA_963277665.1 of Viscum album. Taxonomy (NCBI): domain Eukaryota; kingdom Viridiplantae; phylum Streptophyta; class Magnoliopsida; order Santalales; family Viscaceae; genus Viscum; species Viscum album. Next base: position 1,873,423,492 of record OY728137.1, on the reverse strand, counting down.
TTTTTTAGTTCAATATTAACTAAAAATAATATTTGTGCTTTAAAAATTATTTACAAAGTAACAACAATAATAAAATTAATGTATATTCATTATTATATACAAAAATAATTCACATAATCGTAGTTCTATGGTCTTGTTACTTTACCCCTTATAACACCCACTTAAGACTGAAGGGTAAGGTGTTCGATGGTGACAGACTCTTGGGGTGGCTAAGATAACATTTCTCGGGTGGTAGTCTCTATCAACATCCACTTCTCTCATAGGAGGTTAGGCTCATGCTTAAAATTTTAAAGCTCATCATGGTGTTGATCATGTGAGTAACCCAATGACACCACCTCAATTCATTTCTCTAACAAATGGCTTCTTACGGGGCATGTCTACTAAATGAGGGCATCCTTTTTATGTCTGAGTAAATTTTATTTGTTAATGCCCTATATTTATACTAATCATGTTATCACTGTTGAATTACTATATTCAGAATAGTCACCATTCATACAGGTATTTTAAAAAAAAACATTAAACCATGGAAGTGAATATGTTATATAACCATCTTTCAAAATAAGAAATTCAATTAGATTAATAAGAATTTTCATTAATAAAAGTTTTGGCCTTTAAATATTCATTCAAAGTGATAAAATTTTAATATTATCAATGAAGTTTTAATATATTTAAAAATCTCAATTTCAGTTGGGATTTATTGTACTCTTATTCAATGACTATTATCCTATATCCATAATAATAATAAAAATATTTTATTATTATAGTTTTTTTTGAGGTTTTTTCGAATTCTAATACGAATTGTGATATCATATGTTGTTGGTTCAAGAAACTAAATATTTTAAATAAATAATTATATTATTTCCCTTTCATCCAGATTAATTTTTCTTCCATACACATGTTTTTGAAAATTTATTTCAAAATAGCATTTATTTTCACAAAGGATTTATGAATGACATTTTATTTTATATATTTCTCTTAAAATTTATAATATAATATTTATACTGTGGAAAAAAATATTTTTTTTGATAAATGTCTAATAGAATGTTTTTTAATGTATACAGTGATTATAAACTTCTCCTCAATTATAATTTTTTTACAAAATATGGAATCTATAGAAAATTTCAATTATTTTATTATGAAAACAATTTTATGACATATTAAGTTTATATTTCACATTCTTTCCTTTTATTCCTCGGATTGACATAATATTATTGTAATAAATTTATTCCATGTGCATTGATGATCAAAACGTATCTTCTTGTTATTTTTTTAGTAGTGAAATTAACTCTAATTTCATCACATTCTAGAGATTATTTATCCATGGATATTAATTTTTTCATAAGGATCCATATTTTAGGGTAATATATTTAATTAATTCTGAAAAAATAATTAATTTTTAAAAATGGTTTTTTACATTAATTGTTATTTAATTAAACTATGGAACATTGAAAAATCTATACCCTTAACAAAAAAATGGTATTTATTGATAAAGAATATTGATTCATTAATTATATATATCATTTAATGTAAGGGTAATATAATTAACATGTAGTGATAGTTGGGAAATGAAATTAAAAATCACATCAATTCATTTACTAGTATCATTAGAAAAATTAGTTATCCAAATTAAATGGGTATTTACACATGGTTTTAAAATGCCATGTGAATGGTCATGATGGTATAAGACCATGATGTCTAATATAATGTAATATAAAATTATGTATTTCTTTAATTTTTAATTTATTTATTATTATCCATGATATTATTTCATTAATGTTATAAATGGAAACATTTTTTATGAAGTTATTGATTAAATGGAATGTTTGTACATATATATAAATTATTAAATTGATTATGATTTATTGATTATGAATTATTTATTTAAATTTAATTATTAATTATGTAACTCTTACTGATAATTTTAGATCCCCATTATTTTGTTTTCATTCCCTTAGAAATGATTAAGGAATCATTATATGAGTTCAATGATGTGTATTTTTATTTACATTCAATATAATATATTTATTATTTTATATATAATGAAAGAATCATGTATGTATGTAGTTTAACAATACTAATAAAATAATCATTCATTTTTTAATCGACAACTTCTATCTAGAACCAATATAACAATGTACCCACCAAATCTATTATACTAGGGTTGAGGTCATTTCATTTTATGTGGTTTTTACTTCCTATGACCACATGATGATCCATTAAAACTAATCAGTTGTATTCAATCCATTTTTATATAGGTGTATTTTTTTAATCCTATAAAATTGTTTTATAGTGTGACTTAGATATGGGAATCTCAAGGGTCACATAAAAATACCCAATAAATTTTGACCATTGTGACTAGATTCCAATAATATCTCCACCAATTACAGAATGTTCCATGGTATGGGCCTCCATATTGTCCCATTAATGAATGTGTATAGTTAAATTTATATTATAAATTTATTTTATATGATTGTGAAATGAATTACATGTTAATTGAGATATCAATAGATTTGGTCTTTATCTATATTGACCACAATTATTTTTCTAAGTTAAGAGATTGTGAATAGTTACTAAATTTTATTTTGAAAACTAATTGTTTTTCATACCCTGGATTTAATACTCAATTTAGTAAAGGCTAATTGAGTAGATAAAGATAGTGGTAAGACTACCCATCATTTAAAAAACATTTTCCTTGTTTTTAAAATATGTAGGGTTTACTCTGTATCAATCTTGGAGTACCAATTTTTTGATTTGAAATGTGCAATATATTTATGTTGTCGCATTAAATGTTCATGTAACTTGTGAATCAGATGCATTTGGATATCATATAATACGATTTTAGTCCATTTTTTTTAATGTAAATCATTTTTTTATTGTTTAAAAATATAAAAATTAATGTGATGTGAAAAAATGATTAAGTTGAGGGAATAGGGTTTCCACTAAATCTTATATGCATGTCTAAAAAATGGAATAAAACATGTGTCAATAATAAATTCATGATATATAATGAATTTAATATGAAATATATATATATATATATATATATATAATTTATGATACATTATAATAAAACACATGAAATTTTTATTTTGATATGTTTTATATAAAGGATATTGTCAAGACCTTAGTCATTTATTATTATAAACCCTAATAGTTATTGTCACACCCATGATTTTATTTTCATACTTGGATCATGTTTTTACCTTAGAATTGGGTGTGACGGGTCTAACTTTTTTAGCTATTTATTTATTTATTTTATGTCTGCATTTCCCCCCTAAGTTCTCATTCGTGTTTTGGACAAAAATGAAATATTTTGGCCATAATGTATGTGGTTCATGGTTAGTAATAGGATTGAGGAAACTGTGAACCCCTTCCCAAGTAATTTTGGGGTTAGGTATGGTTTTTTGGAAAAATCTACCTCATTAACTTCACACTAAATTTCAGGTAGTGTGGGTTTAATATGTAGTAGGAACCACTTATATATAGAGCAGTGCACAGTTTCCATATGGTTTTTCAAACCATGTGGGAAACCGTGTGGGATCTCAAGGACATTAAAAAGTGAAAAATCACCTTTATGACCTCTTGTGATTTTAGAAAAAATCCACACCTCTCTTCTATATTTGGGATTTCTACTTTTAGGGGCCTTATCCTCCTCCCATGGTACACTTAGATATCCACTTTTATGGTTTATTGGTCATGGAACTCAAGGAAATCATCATGTAAGTACCTCCTCATTCGATTGACTTCACTTATCTTGGATTTATCTTCCAATTTCTTTTATTTTTTACTATATTGGGTTGTAGGGACTTATTTCGTGTTGAACTATGATTATTAGGGTTCAAGATTGATATTTTTGGTCGATTATTTATTTTCTCAGGTCTTGTGGTACTACAGTTGTGGTTTCACACCAATTTGTTTATGCTTTAATATTGATGTAGGTGTTTCTTTACTATAACATTTCTGAATACTTTTGATATAACTGTTTTTATATTTATATATATTCTATTATTTTCATGTGTGGTGTAAAATATGATTAGAAAAAATGTTGACTTCATATGCAATTATAATGGGCTGTTAAAGAGAAAATTGATATTTGTTGTATAGGATTCAGTATGAAAAATTTTGGTAATGTTTTTCTGAGTTTTTGAAAGGTTTAAAATCTATTTTCAAAGGAACATGAAGTGTGAGTGTATTTAAAGTGTGGTTTTAAGGGACAATGGATTACCTAGGATGTTGGTATTTGTTAATATATTATAAATGAGTATTATGTGTAATGTATGTGATGTGGATCACATTGTAAAATGAAATTGGATTATTTGTGGATATAAAAATGGGATGGTACCATTAAAAATTTTGGGTTAATTTTTTTATATTCATTATATTTTTCAATATGGGTTCCTTCAATTGATGAAGAGGTGAGAATATTTTTCTAAATGTATTTTTTGTGACTAAAATGGGTGATGATTATATTATGAATAAATCATGGTTTCATGTGATAATTTGAGAAAGAGATGTTTCCCTTGTGTCCATCTTAAGGATTTGTGAATGTGGTGATTTGTGTATTACATTAAGTGGTATTGAGCACAAGGGGAATCATGGGTACTAGGTGCAATGACTAGTTCATATAATCTTGTGATACAAAAGTGGAATGTCCCAATTTCACCTATCAAGATTAAGGATTATAACAAAAACTAAACTATTATTATAATTTAAGACTACTTGGCCCATGGGATGTCACATACAAGTGTATTAGGAACGGAAATATTGATGGTCATTGTTATTATACCACATTTCACCGATGTACATGGTCATAATGTCTCAATCATGATGGGTTACACCTAGGGATTTACCCATGGTTCTATCTTGGGACTGATGCGATATTGTTTTATCTATTGGCATACGATACAACATAAAGGCATTTAATTTTTATGAAACTATTTTTTGGTAAAGGATATATTTTAAATGATAACATTGAATGAGTTTTCCATAAATTTTTTTTGGTAAAAATAGTTTTCAATGAATAATTTTCATGAAAATGATTCAGTGTATTTTTTATATATGTGCTTGTTAATTTTTATACTAATGTTATAACATGGAGTAATTTTCTTTGTGTGGAATCCTAATGGAAATTTTCTCACAACCTACATACTCATTTGGCTATATGTAGAGTCAGTTTTTATGGATCAAGTTAAAGAGAGGTGTGTGTTGTTAGCGGATATAGGTTTTTAGAATTCCTCAGTTGTAAATTTTAGTGGTGTTGTACTGAGGGAGTTGTAACTCAAGTCAAATAGTGGTTCATGGTTTATTATTTGTTTTTCCATTCCATTTTTTCACTTTTGGTTTTCCTAAATTTTAAAATTTTCAAATGTGAAAAATTATAATATTAGGGTTTGTTTCGTCTTCCAGCCTTTTGATGTTTATTATTACGGGTTTTTATGATTATAATAATAGGTGAAATCATTCCCACATTGGTTTATTAATACCCAGGAATAATTTTACAGCCTTTGGGGATTAATAACGCACATAGGTCCATTCCACATACAAGGTCGGGTCACGGGCTAGATGGAACATTAGCTTGGTTCGTGAAAAAATAAAATTAATAGGAGTTTATACTTTCTTTGGGTCTTGTAATTTTCCAAAGAGTTAGTATAGACTGAAAATAAGACTGTCATTGATTGCGGTTCTTTTTGAATGTAGGGTGCCTAGATAGCACATCTCATGATGAGACTCAAGTTAATATGGTAATACATGGTTTATTTGGGTCCTTTGGTTTGTTCTGGTTGTTCTATATTGGGAAATGAATAGGGAATTGAGTCAATGGTCTCCATGAGTTCACATGGAATGAAAATTCATGTGTAACTGTGGACCAGGTCTGGGGAGATTCTCTGTGATGGTCGTGGGATTAGTCTCTGTCTTCCAAGAAATTAGAAATGTTACACATCAATACTAATTTCCCATTATTATTTTTTTGAGTCCCATGGGATTTTCAATTTTTTATAAAACATTTTTTAAAATTATGATATTTTATTTTTAATTTTCTACCTGTTTAGATTGTAAAATATGGAAAGTTATTATTTTTGAATCATTTGGAAAGAAGTTTCTAATAATTTTCTTTGTAAATGTAATTTTTTGTAAATTGGGAATTATTTTATTGAGAATAATTTTTTATCTATAAAAACATATGGTTTATTGAGTTTTTTTATTCAAAATACAAAATTTATTTTGAATAATGTATTGTAAATTTATTTTATAGAAAAAGAAATTAGTTTTAATGAAATCATTTTTTATGCAATGACTTTTTTTTTCAAGTGGAAATATTTTTAAATGGGAGTAATTTATTATTTCTATCGAAATATATGGTGTTTTATTTTGAGATAAGAGGAACTATTTTGATGTGTGGAGTTTGAAATCATTTTTTATTTGATGGGTACTGTTATTTTGAAGCCTTTTTCTAAATTTTTAATATGGGAACTGAAATTGAGAAGTTTAAGGAATGAGTTGACTGTTTTTTTTTGGAATGTAGAAAAGTATTCATGGAATTTGGTATTTATGTGAGTGACCACATGTATAGGATATGAGTGGAATTTTTGATGAATTCCAAGTTTGGAAGGATTATATGCATGTGTTAAGCTCTATAGAAAATTACTTTGCTGAGTGTGAAACCCACAAAGATTGAATATTTTTCAAAAATTCTATTGAATTAAATATTGGGTGTGTTAATAACTAGTGGTTGTGAGATGTTACTTCTTGTAATTATATAATCTTTCAGGTGATTATATTAGAGAAATTATATTTCTTTTTTTTGGATTGGTGTTTTCAGATTTATTTCTTATCGGTGAGTTGTTTTTGAAATAATGGTTAATTGGTTCTTTTGAGATGTGTCCTAGGAAGCCTTTGAGTTGATTTAATTTATATGTTTAATGTTTTTTTTGGTTTGTTATGGATTATGGGATTGTTTTATTTGGATTCATAGTTTACATGTTTAGTAGTATACACCCTTGAAATATTTGTTTATTTTTATATTCTACGGGTCGTAATGGGTGGTTCACCATTGGCATACCATCCCCATTGATCTACATAAGTAACATCCTCTTGAGTTTTGATAATTGAATCTCCCTCTATTTTTTGGTCAAGTAGATATTATTGATGTAGAAGAGTGTATGTGAGAATTTGATGGAAATTTTAGTTTCCATGAGTTTTCTAAGTCCTTAATGAATATGTTCACTATATTTATGCTTAATGGCCTGGCCTTTGAATCATGAATAGAAAATATTTTAATGGAAAATTAATAGAGGTTGTTGGTAGAGGAAATTGTCTTAAATGACCTCTCGATCATTCATTGGATTCCATTAAGCATGTGAAAAAGTTATGTCATTTATGCGTAATTCCTTTTTATAGGAATCTATTGTATCTAGTTGTTGAAAAAGTGTGATGTTTGGGGGTCGATTTAAAGTAACTTTTTTAATCATTATTTTTTTTTCAATGTCGTGCTTGGTTGTTTTTTTTGCTATCATATTATATTTCATATAAAAATTTAGATTTCGTGGAATCATTCGTGAAACTCTATTTTAATGGAACCCTGTTTTTCTTTCAAAAATTCATAATTTCATCTTTTTAGATGGAGTTTTCCTCCAAATGTTCTTCCTTCAATTATTAAGCATTATAGGTGAAAACGTATGTTTCATGTGAATATTTTACGTCTTTGGCTCAATATAGAGCCATTATAAGGATAAATGAGTTATATGGTGTGTTTTGTTCTGCTGGTTCTACCTCAATTTCTATGGGAATACTTGTGCAACCAAAATCAAAATCTCTAACTTGGGGTATTAAACTCATGTTGTTAATGTAGGATATGATTCATACATAAGTGATCTCTTCATAATCCCCTAAGTAAAGCTGACCTATAGTTAGGAATTGTGTTGAGTGTGCATCTTGGTCTCTAGTATTGGATATGGTCAATTCATGTTTCTCTTTTGCAACTCTGTTATTTTGGAAAGGTACCATTTTATGGTCTTGGTGTAATGAAGTCATGATTTATTGTGCCCTATGTTGGTGGAAGGGTTCTTTATTGGTTATAATGAGGAACTATTATCTCTTTTTATATAACTCTAGTTTTTTTACATTTTCTAATTTGAATCTCCATGTGGTTTTAATCTTTTGTAAATTCATAAAAATTACTTTGATTTTTGGTCTACACAAGTTGTTCCCATGTTGTCCCATTTAGGGAATCATGTGTTGGGTTTTTCTAGTTGGTTAATCTAGTTGGTTCCTATGGTGGGCAGACTCCCAACGGTTCTCATTGAAATTCATTCTAGAGTGAATTGATGCTGGGTCATTTAAAATGTTATGGATTCCATTCATGTATACCATATTCAAAAATCTATTTTATTTTATGAAGTTTCCTCTAATTTACCCTTTTGAGTAAACATGGGACTTTTTTTGAGAATTCCCAATAATTTTGATTCAATCAAAAATTGTAAAAGTAATAGTTCAAATTCTTCAGATTCTCTTCTTAGAGTGGTTTGAGTTTTGAAATTTGGTGTCTAAAGTAGTGTGGATTTAGAGGTTGGATTATAATGTTGTGTTACTTATTTTTATTGATTGATCCATGGAGTTGTGGTAATTTTCTATGGGCATAATCCATATTTAAGGGTGACCATTATGGCCTCTGGGGTTCAAACATGTGAACGTATTTTATTGTTTTTGATGTTCTTGATATAATCACATTTAATGTTGTTAGGAATCTCCATGATCCATGGATGACTATATATTTTTTTCTGATCAAAATAAATTTTTAGGATTTATAGGGGAGGAAATAATTATTGTTGGTAGTATAATTACACATTGGTTTTTATTTTCATTCTTGGATCCTAGTGTTTTATGGGAGTCCCCCCCTAGAACTGTGTGTGATAATTTAGAAATTTTTTAGGTAATATTGCACATATTTTTGTTATTTATATATCCCCACATGAATAATATTATTTGGGAAAATTGAAATTTGTGGCCATACAACACGTGTCGCACGGTTGGCACGTGACTTGAGAAATCATGTGCCACTTCCTAGGTAATTTAGTGGTAGGTGGTTAATTTTTTGGGATGAATCTAGTCACAACTTGTTTCTGGAAATTCAGGTCATACAGTCTAAATGTGCGGTAGGTTCCTTTCAGATAGAAAGGGTTCAACAGTCACCCCATGGTATTTCACGTCATGCGGGAAAACTGTGAGTGATGTCCTGATCATTAAAAATCAGAAAATGACATTTGTGTCCTCTTATGATTTAACCTCCAATCCACCATATTGTCCCCAATTTAGGATATCTAGCCCTAGTATCTTCTTTTCCCACCCATGGATCCCTTGGATCTCATATTTTTCTCTTGTTTTGGCATGGAAACTTTGAGTAATAATCACGTGAGACCCTTCTCCTTTGATTTCCTCTGCTTCCATAGAGATTCTCATCTTCTTTATTAGGGTTTCATTCACTAAGGGGTTAGGGGTAGCCTATTTTGGATTAGATCATGATTATAAAGGTCAAGTAGTGTTTTTTTGGTTGGATCTTTCCTTTCTATGGTCATGTGGTGATTCAGTTGGTGTTTTTATTGATTTTTTGTCTGTTTATGCCCACGAGGTAGGTGGTTCTAGGCACTTACATTTTTAGATATTTTCAATATTATTTGTTTGGATCTATAAATATATTCCAAGATTTCATTGTATGGTATGAAATATGATTTCAAAAATGTTTTACATGCACATGTAACGAGAGTGTGGTTTTCTAGAGAAAATTTTTATTTTATGTATGAGATTAATTGTGCTGAGCCATGGTAGTGTTTTTATGATTATGTCAAAGGTGTGAAAAATTTATTCAAAGAAAAATGAGGAGAGAGTATATAAAAAGTGGGGATTTAATGAAATTTATTATATGTCATGTTTTTTAAACAATTATATTTGTGATTATGAATTATGTACATGATATGTACACCATAGAAAATTGAAAAAAATTTATGTGTGGATATAAAAAGGGTATTATCCAATTGAAATGGTTGGGATACATGTGTGTTATTCTTGAGATATTTCCAAATGGGGTTGTTGAATTTTTCATGCAGTGATTTTTTTAATTTCTATTTTTTTCTATAAAATGGAAAGTTATTTTAATTTAAAAAGTGTTGTTTTTATATAATGATTTTTGAAATTGGTGTTTCCCATGTTTCCTTGAAACGATTTTGTAAATATAGTGATTTTTATAATATGTTATGTCGTATTGAGCCTAAATGGAATCGATGGTATATATGTGGAGTGACCAGATCTAGTACGATAGTGAAATGTAATGGTTGACTACCAATTTTTCTTAGATGGATTGATGATTATTACACTGTTATTTCCCTTATTTTTGAATTAGGTTAAAACATGAATGTTGCTGAAATTTTTTATTCACTAGAAATATGAGTTTTAAAACTAAACCTCAGTATTGAGTTTCACAAGTTGGGATCCTTTAAATGTGTTTAAATCGAGCTTGGGTAAAACCTCGAGGAGTTTTTTAGATGGCTAGATGGGTTTTCGGGAGCACCAAGCCCTATAGAGGTGTACACACATATAGTGCACAATTAGTCAAACCATGTAGATAAGCTATGACTGTTAAAATGGTTGTCCATTAGCAGATGCATGGTCTATGCATGGTCTGTCAGACCATGTTAGTCAGACATTGTGGCATACCCAATTTTATGTTTCATGATAATTTATATAATTAAATTTTGTATTAAAATGAATTGAATTAAATTGTGTGAATTCGGTTTTTTATTGATTACATTATAGTTTAAGAGGAATTAAATTAATTTATGTTGAAGGGGAGATTTATTTAATTAAATTGAGGTTGAAATTTATTTTTTAAATGGTGATGAATTCTAGAATAAATTTAATTTAATTAATTAGAAAACAATTTAATTAATTTAATTAAAAATAGGTTTATATTTTATTAAATATATAGAAAGAGAATTTAATTAAATGATAATATATTGGATAATTTGTTAAAATAAATTCAATCGAGGAAAATTTAATTAATTAAAGTGAATATAGAGTTTTATGTAATTAAATTAAAGGTAAGATAATTTAATTAAATGAGTGTGAGATAGATAATATATAATTCATTTAATTAAATTGTGTTAGAGAGAATTTAATTAAATAGCGTAGAATGTGGGAATTGATAAAATTATATTATAGTAAGAATGTTTAATTAAATCATGTACAGTTAGAATTTTTAATTAATTAAATTTAGTTTAATGGATTTTTATTAAATATTCTATAAATGAGGAGTTGGAGGTTCATTTGAATAAATTAATAGTAAAGTGGAATGTATTTAATTAATGTGAAGTGGATATTTTATTAATTAAAATAATTGATAAGTATAATTTAATTAGTCATTGCCAAATTGGTGTTATTATTTAATTAAACTAATGTTGATATAATTTAAATAAATAATGTTGATGTGTTGGAGTTCTTAATTTAAGTTAATTATGTTCAATGAATTTAGTCAAATAACAAGAATTGAAGAAATTATTTAATTAAATTAAGCTGGAACAGATTTAATTAAATAAATATTAATGGGTTTCTGGGTTTTTAGTAAAATTATTTTGAGAGAATATAATTAAATAACAATGATTTAGAAAATTTATATACTTAAATTCAATTAGAATAGAATCTAAATAAATGAAGTGTTAAATGGGGAGTTTGTGTTTTATCTATTTAAATTTAAGGATAAGATGAATTTAATTATATGATGAAAAATGTGGTTTTTATTAAATTAAATTGTGTGAGATAATTTAAATGAATAATGATGTGTTGGAGAAATAATTTAATAAAATTGGTTGGAGAAGTATTTAATTAAATGATGTGTAATGGCAGAATTGGGTTTTATCAAAGATGTGTAATATTAGTGGGTGATAATAATAATATGATGGTTATTATAATCATTTTTAAAATTATATTAGTTATTAGATTTATTTTTTGGATTTTAATTTATTATTTGAGGGGGAATCTAAGAGGGAGTCACAACTCCCCCTTCTCATACATGAGGTTTGACGCACCCATGGTGCAACACACATGGGTTGTAAATTACCCTCCTCTCTCGGATCCCTCTCAGCGTGCCGAATCACAATTGTTCATTCATAGAAGTTGTTTGTCTCGTCAAGGTATGTCCTTCCACACATGGTTTGATCTTCACACCGGTCGTCTCTTCTCTCTTTCGCTCGGTCTCCCTTAGGATGAAACTCAATATTCAAGATTAATTCAAATTCCTCTTTTCTTTTGACTCCAGGTGGTGCTTAAGATTTATCCAGACCCATTGGTCCATATTCCAATGACCGCCACTGAAGTTAAAGTGGTTACTTTTTATTTGTTTCACCACCTTAATTTTTAGGTAAGGCTATATACATAATAATTGGGTTTTCACTCATTTAATTAAGTGCTTATGGTGTAATTGTGTTGTATTTGATTATTTTGTTGTGTGTAGATCCCCACCGCTCTAATTGTGAGTTTTGGTTGTTGTTATTAGGTGTTTAGATCAATTCCACATACGAGCATGAATTAATGTGGATGTGCGTATTTGTGAGCTAGTCGCGTTTTTAGTTAGGAAGCATTGGCTCAGACAAATTCTTTGAGTTAGGGTTCTCATCTATTCCCAATTCATACTATGCAGTTTTCTTGATTTACTACATTTGATAAACATAACTTTAATGATTGAATAAATTTGTTATTGGTGGGATGAGATTATTAATTGGTAATTAATTATATTATTTGATTTTAAATATTAGATAATTAGTCGGGGGATTAATTATGAGATATTAAATTTCTTAAGATGAGATAATTACTTATGAATTTATTATGATCCTTGAGATAAGAATTGTCGAGGGATTAATTATGAGATATTAAATTGGTTAAGATGAGGATATTAATTATTAATTAATTATGTGATTTGGGATAATAATTATCATTGGATTAATTATGAGATATTAAATTGGTTAAGATGATATAATTAATTATGAATTAATTATGTTCGTTGAGATGACAATTATCGGAGGATTAATTATGAGAATTTAAAATGTTTAAGATGAGATAATAATTATTGAATTAATTATGTGATTTGAGATCATAATTATCAAGGGATTAATTATGAGATATTAAATTAATTAACTTGATATAATTAATTATGAATTAGTTATGTGCTTGAGTTGTTAGATAATTAGTAGATTAATTATGAAATATTAAATTCTTTAAGTTAAGATAATTAATTATGAATTCAACTTGTGTTATTTGATTGTAATATAGATAATTAATTAGTGGAATAATTATAAGATTTTGATTTGTGGATAAGTTAAGGTAAATAATTTTTAAATTAATTATGTGATATAGAGATGGTTTTTTAGAGATAATTATTTTCTGAATTAATTATGTGATATTGAAATGGTTGCCTTATGAAAAGTTAATTGTTGAAGTAACTAGAATAATTGTTCAGATATGTTAATTGTATAGTTAACTAAAATACTTGTTGCATTTAAATAATTTTTAAATTAGTAATTGTCACAAACCAGCCTAGGTCGACCCTGAACTGGTCACCCGAGCCAGCCCGCAACATGACCCGAGAGGCGTTCCCAATCCTCCCGGGCTGGCGACAAGAGCCAGGGCTTCAACAGAGGCTGTGGGAATGATTTCTCCCAATATAAATAAATAAATCAGAAAAAATAATACAGAGTAGAATAGAATAAATAAACAAAGTAATGTTACTAAACAAGAACAAAAGAAAATAAAACTAACCAAACTCGACATCTGAACTAACTCTGTGTGACCCCACGGGTCACTCTCCGACTCAACAATCAAGTGTCTCCCATGGCGAGTGGACTAAAGCTGTAGCCTGTAGAAACACTAAAAACAAAAAATAACTATAGGCGTGAGTATTAAAACTCAGTAGGCATGCCAAACAAACTATTCCCAATGCACTACCCTTAAATAAAGAATTTATCAATTTCAGGTTTGAACTAAATTATATAAAATATTAGTTTCCACAATCACATTCTTTTCTAAAACTAATATCAGTCCACTGCCCTTTTTAATTTAAAAACAAGTTTTAATGTTTGAAAGGAGAAGGTGCATTACATTTTGAAAACGTCTTCCCGAATAATTTTGAAATCCACATTTCAATTTTTAGCCAAAAGGGAAACCACACATAACGTAGAACACACAATAAGGGGAATAGAAAAAAGTGGCACGTGGGGGCCAACAACCGAACTAAACCTCTCAATCGTCTGCCACATACAAATAAACACTAAAGGAAATATGGGTCAAACCTAAGAGATTTTGAACAATCCAGAACGTACTATACATTTAACTCATCCTGAAGGCATGCCCTAACTCGATGACGTCATAAATACCTAACACTCGGCATAGTCCTACATGGCCTAACCGAGGGGCCCAATCCCCATAGCAGTAATAACTCAGTATTCCCCTACTATGGGGCCACAAGCCAGTGTGTAATCTAAAATAGTACAACAATTGTTCTCAGAAGATTCACTCACTATGACAGGTTCCCATGTCAACACATGAAATAAAAAGGGGTGTGTCCACAATGTAAATCAATCAGTCATGAGGCACAAATATCACACACAACTCACGCAATCAACGCACACCAACGATCACCCCTGAGTAACTCCAATGTGAGTTTTTCCAAAATAATTTTTTTTATTAATTTGCCAAACGGGCCTTCACTAACTTTAAAGAAAAAATCATTTTTCAAGAAAACCCAAATCACCGGTTTAGAAGAAATTATTTAACTTTAAAACTAGAACTACATTTAATATTTCGTGAATTATGTATAAAATCCAAAGGGGAATTATTTCACTATTGGGTGTCCGTTCGTCGAGAAAATATTTCAAGTGATCAATATAAAATAAAATTCTCTTTTTACACCATATAATCATTTAAAAGTTAATTATCTTAAATTATTTCTCATTTATTAAAATTAATAAAACATCAAGAAATTAATAAATTCTAAATTTAAAGGTGAATGCAGTGGGGGAAATACCTTGACTCGCAGCTCGGTTATGATGACGACGCGACACGTCTCACACTCGTGCACAAGTACGTGCAACCTAATGACGACGCAAAATAATGGAAAACCCCGCCAATGTGCTGCAATAATGCAAAGCATCTAAAAAATACATAAAATATAACTTAAAACAATCTAAATGAACAAACAGTGTAAAACCCACCTCGACACTGGCGTAGGAGAAACGAAAAATACCCCAAATTGCTCGCCTTTAGAGGCGAGTGTTCGTCAAGTTCCCTAATTGAGAATAAGGTGCACAGTCGGGTGCGCGATCAAATGAGGTATGGGATGGTGCAGGGGAACACTTGTCACACTAGCGATGTGGCTGGCTAGAGTAGTAGGATGTCGCGGTCAGAGGAGAGTCGTGCCAGCGCGGCAGCGTGCCAGAGAGGTCACCTCGGAAAGAAGGGAACAGACATGGGGGCTTGCGGTGGTCCTACTTGCACTACAACAAGGGAGAAGTAGGAGGCTGTAGGTGTAGGGGAGCTGCTCGGATGGGTGTTGCATCAGACAATAGATTAAAGGGGGTTCTCAGCTAGATAGAACATGTGCTGTTCGGGTGCGCTAAGTATGGACGAGGTGCACGATGGCGAGATGAGGGGATCTGGCTGTGGTCGGGGTGTGTGCTATAGGGATCCGGATGGAGCGACATCAGTAGGTGGGAAATGGAGGTAGCAAGTGATGACTAGGAGAGGGCTGGTGTGGCGTCATTGCTGGACAGGAGGGATGGGCAGCCGGCAGGGGCTTCGCCGTATGCAGTAAGAGGATTCCTCGCCGACCAATAATATTGTTTAAAAATAATAGATCATACCTAAAGATTACTATATATTTTTTATTTAAACATGAGAATATGTTTATAAATTTGATTTGTATTTTTTAAAAGAAATAATTTATGGTTAACAACACATCAGTAAATCGTTTCATTAACAAATTATCTCTTAACATCTATGAAATGATAAATCCAAATATATATATCTTGGTCCATTTGAAATGTTAATATCAAGTTATTTTATTTTTTAATTATAATAATAATGTGTTTTAAATGAACCTCATTTGTATATCTGATAGCTAAACCATAAATATTGGGTTTTATTATAATATTATTATAGTAATAATCTAAATGAAATATAACTTCGTATTTATTTTCCTAAAATCTATATATTATTATAGAATAATCCTAATAAGATTATTATTATTTATATTGACCAAACAATTGAAGTATAAAATTTCATTAAAGAATTATTGTAAAGATATTATAATCTTGTCTCGTAATGATCATAGAAGGCCGTAAGATTATTATGGTTCAAAGTTATTCATGACAACCATGAATGGAGAAATAAAAGAATTTGAGTGAGAATAGTTAGGTCCACTGTCAACTATCCTTATAGTAATATACTTGGTATAAATAAATAGGTATCATAATATTACTTTAATGAAATTGAGCTATAGATTTTGATATTGTTAATCCTTTTGTTAAAGGTTATAATTAATATTAGGGAATATGATTTGATGATTTTATTCACTATCAATAAAATATGATTCTATTCAAATTAAACTATCCTTTATAGTGAAAATGAATATCATTTTATTTCAAATGGTTGAAAATGTAAAGACACGTAAATTTCAAGGAATATTTTTTCTTAAATTCTTTGGGATTTTTCGAGTACGCAGTTTCTAACGACACCTGATTCCGAGGCCTGGTGTGCCTGGAATCAATTTCCAAAGTTTAGCTCAGGTACGTTCAGTGAATGAACGAATGTGTTTTTCTATCTTTTGAATCGGTGCTCGGAATCAAAATCTGAGGGCACCGATGAAACCACAATGGCAATATTTTATTAAAAGGACCTTTTCCGAAGGTGCGTTTGCTCGGGAGGAGTTATGAAAAATTGAAGCTCAAATGTGAAGTAAATAAAATATGTGGAAAAAATTTTACTTCTAACCTAATTGGTTTTATCCTAAGTATGGGAGTTGGGGTGGGACCCACTAGATCCGAACTCCTCTTGTTAGGATATTTGTGAGGTGGGGCCCACAAGAGCCACACACCTTCAAATTCCTCTAACCCACTTAAAGTTGAAAACCTCCCCCGTTAATTTGTAACCCACCCTATCTCCCTCTTTATTGCTTGACAACTCTCACATTAAATTAATTGATTAAATCTATTCAATTAATTTAACTAAGATTTTGAATTTTGAAGTTTTGAATTGATTGCATGGGTAAATAAAATAAGGCAAAGCCTTATTTTATTTTGGTTGGATTTTTTTGTGCTATGAAAGCGGAGAGAGCTCTTGAATATTTTATTTTGAAGAAAATCATCCTCAACGAAGAACGACAACACATCGTCAAGGATCATCGACTTGGCGACCCAGTTTCTTCCATCTTCTTATTCCTCCACGATAAAGGAGGAGGCATCAACGCGAGAGCTCACCAATGACGTCATGTTATTCAATATTCTCTCCACATCAAAGGAAGGGAGATGCCGCTTCCTCCTTGGACGTTCTCCGTCGACGTCTACGGAGCCTCACCCCATGACACCATTTCCTACGACGCTCATCGTTCGAAAACTTGTGTTGAGGTAGGGGTTAATTCTTCGTTCAAGTATTATTTAACGAACTCCGTTGTTAAATGATTGGACACTTTTTATTGATATATCGGGAGGAGGTAGGATCACACAAACACGTCCAATTCTCCTCCCATTTTGTTGTTGATATTCTATGTGGCTTGAAACGAAGGCAACACGGTGTCGTTGCACCGCGTAGGAACGAAGAGGACCGTGGAAGGAGCGGGCCGCGGCGGAGGAGCACGGCGCCGTCGTGCTGTGCTGGTGAGTCCCAAGGAGTCCGCGGCTAAGAGAGGGTCGCGATGGAGGGGCACGACGTCATCGCGCAACACCGGTTGGACAGGGGCTGCGACCGTTTCATAAGAGGCGGCCGGGCTCGGCCGGCCGCCGGCACACCAGGAGGCGGGACCCGTAGGGGTCCCCCAGCAGCTCAACGGACGACCATTTTTGGAAATACTGGGGGTTGTAACCCCTGACCAGCAGGCAATGGTGGGCCCCACTGAGAGGGGGGGCCGTAGTTTCAAAACGAGGGGGGCCCCCTTCGCATCCCGCTTGGCCGAGAGCCGAACCACCGGCCACGCAGGCCGGGCCAGCCGCGATAGGTAGGGCCGCTAGCACCGGGGCAGGCCGCGCCCAAATTTTCCGGACCCGAACCCAGGTCGTGTCGACCCGGTTCCGGCCGAGGGGGTACTGGGCCAGGTCGGTCCGGGCCCAAACCCCCTAATTTCAGATTAATTCGTACAAACGCCCATAACATGAGCTACGGACCTCCGATCGATGCACCGTCAGTTGCGTTGGTATCCTTATATAGAGATGGTTGATTAGGTATATTACACTCAAGGTTTCAGAGAACATTGGGTATGGACGGGTTGGTTCCAACACAAAACCAATCAAGCCCTCAGAGCGATAACGCTTATAACTCAAGCTCCGGACGTCCGATAGACGTGCCGTCGACATTGTTGGTTTCCTTTTTGTGACACGGTTCTTTTGGATTACCCTGATCGAGGTTTGGATGCTGTTGGAGTATGGTCCAGTTGGTTTTAACTTAAAAACCAATGGGTAATCTGGGATGGAAAAGCCAACAACTCTCAGACTTGGCGTCTGATTGACATGCCGTCTGTCGCGTTGAGTTCCTATTGATGAGACTAAACTTTGTGATACATTAACTATGGTATTTGTGACAGTTGAGGTACCGAACCCCCTTGGATCGTGGTGCGGACCCTCCCAGAATCGAGCATGCTGTGTGCGAGAACCCTAGAGCTAGCTGCGACTGCGACGATGACGACTGCACTTGGATCCTTCGTGGGTTCGGCAGCGAAGAAGACCGTACTGAAATCCTTTGTGGGTTCGACGGCGATGAATACTATTCTTGTATCCTATGTGGGTCTGGTAGTATTTGACTCTGTACTTGTATCTTATGTGGGTCTGGCAGAGTAGCTGGTCTGGTATCCTTTGTGGGTCCGACAACATAGCTGGTCTTGTATCCTATGTGGGTACGACAGTATAGATGAATCAGTGGCTACATATGATCATCTATATCGCCATACAAAGAGTATTCCTCTGTGAGCTGAGTCTTGGCTTTCAATCATTATCTTCGATATGAATGAATTGTTTTCTTGTGTGGATTGGGTTGTGCTTTCCTGTGTGGATTGAGTTGTACTTTCCTATGTGGACTGGGTTGAACTTGGGCTCGGAAGTTGGAGCCGAACTAGAATTGATGACTTAGGTATATGTATGGGAATATACCTAAGTAGAGTTGGTTGATACTTCTTTATTTCATCTTTTATTTGTGGTTTATCCTTCGTGGATTCTGGGAGACCTTCAGGAGTCTCGGGGTCCATACTAAGTATCATATACTCACCCCTGCATGGGCTATCCGAACTACGTTGTGTTGGTTGTAGATGACGGAAAACGCTGATCGTTGTTGAGGCTTGTGGAGTGGGACGGTGCCTGGAGGTGGACTATCAGGCGAGACGTACACGGAGTGGACAACCAGCCTCAAGGATCCGATGAGAAAATCTGTACTCACCCTTCAGGTGGGAGTTCAGGAGGATGTCTTGGTGGTTTCTGCTTTAATTACCAGCTGTTGTACATTACTTTTCTCAGATGTACTGCACTTTCAGTTGGGTTTGTATACTGGCCCGTTTACTTTCCAGCACTTACTTTTGTACTCAGTTTACTTAGTGTTTACTTCAGCTTGCATAGTCTATGGTGTTTGTTTTCATATAAAAATGAAATTCCTTCCCTTTTATCGGGATTTACACCTTTGGTGCTAGTCGCCAGCCCCTGGCCTATGGAAGGCGAGCTTGGGGTAGTCACGTCACGGTCCCTGAGGACAGGTCGTGACAAATTGGTATCAGAGAAGTTCGGTTCTATCGCATAACTCAAGACTCTGATCTTTCTTCTATCTGATTCAATAGTGTTATGGGTATTGAATGTGGTTATCAGTCCAGGGAGTCCAGTGTTGGTGCGATGGCCGAAATATCCATACAAAAGGACCCTGACTTCTAATTTCCAACTCAATTCACGAAAACATTGATTTCATGTGTGTTTCAAATGTTTTCTTTGTGATTACTTTGGGTCAGATAACCAGGAATACTGTATTGTCTGTGGCGCACCTTTCTCTTTCCTGGATGGCCCCACAATGGCATCCAGCTAGGGTTCTGAGATTTGTGTGAGACGACAACGCACCGAGTGAAGAGGCCTCGGTGTAGGGCCCCATTATAGCAAAGGCACCGGCGTTACCTCTACCCGCCGAGCCACCGATGCCACCAGCCCCACCAGCTGAGAGTGCACATCGCCTTAGTGAACTACACGATTTTCAGCGTCAGAGACCACCCAGGTTCCGCGGGGAGACAGACACTCAGGAAGGCAAGAATTGGCAGGAGGCTATTATTCGAGTCTTCAGATTAGTAGGGACACCAGCTGACCTCATGGTCATCCTTGCGGCGAGTCTCCTACACACGGCAGCAGGTAGATGGTGGAGCCTGATGCTCCATGTGCATGAAGAGGCATCACTTCTTCGGTCGGACTTCGAGGGCATTTTTTTGCTCGGTGTTTGTTTCAATCACCCTCCGTGCGGTGCGCATTCAGGGGCTACTATAGCGATGACAAGGCATCATGACTGTAGCCCAGTACTCGGTGAGATTTACTGACCTCTCGTGCTACTCCACGGACATGGTACGAGACCCATTCTTCCAGGCCCAATCCTTCGACCAGGGACTGAGTCATGAGATCAGGGAATCGATGATCTCCCCCATCATTCGGACACAGGAATGGTAACTAGAGCGAGCCCTTCTTGTGGAGAGATTTCTTGCTGAGCCTACACCAGCAGCGAGACCTACCGTAGGGTGGCACATAGCGGAGTCTTCTGCAGATGGTAGTCAACGGATGTCATAGGGGTCCATGAGGACCAAACCATCAGGTGGGAGACCTCAGGATACTGGCTCAGAGGTGCGGGGCACACGACGCAGAGCCACTCTTATGAGGAGAATATAATGCTATGCATGTGGTGGGAAGGTCCACATGGCTCGTGATTGCCCGACCCATCATGTAGACGAGCAGAAGACCGTAGAGGGACCTCCCGGGCAGAGGGAGAGGTTCGACTGTGGTGGTCCGTAGGGAGCACGTGGATGAGGCAGAGGATTTGGAAGAGCAGCGGGAGGTGGACGATGCTTAGAGGCTCTACCACCCCCACCCCCAGGAGTTACACCCTGACCAGAGGGAGTTGGCGGGCAGAGGCAGGCTAAGCTTCAGGTAGTGGTGGCCTACGACCACGGTGAACCTGAGATGATTTGAGATACTATCTGTGTCTACTCCACCCTTGCTGCAGTTCTTATAGACACAGGAGCGATTCATTCATTCATTGTTGTTGCCCTTGCTCGAAGCTCGGATAATTTAATGGAGCCGTTGGATTGGTCCTTATGGATAGAGACTCCTACGGGAGCAGATTCAATGATTACGCACTGGTGCCGGTAGTGTTATCATACTCTAGGAGGCGAGAGCTTCGGCTGGGATCTTCTTGTATTGGCGTCGAGGCCTTACGACATCATCTTGGGTATCGATTGGTTATCTAAGGTCTATGCTTAGATTGACTGTATTAGGTGCAATGTGCGGTGTGTCCGCACTGATGGGAGCAGGTCCACCTTCACCGGCGAGAAGGGAGACTTTGCAGCACAGGATAGACTCATGCAGAGGAGAGTACAGTCGATCAATCATCAGTTGGCTATCCTCATTCTAGGAGCAGTCGACATGCGGAGTCCGAGTTTTATTGTTGTTGTGGATCAGTATGTGGACGTTTTTCCTGACGACATTCTAGGACTACCTCCTCATAGAGAGGTAGACTTCTACATTGACTTATACACTGGGACAACCCCGATATCTACTCCACCATATCGGATGGATCCCTCTGAGCTTCAAGAGCTATGGGTACAGCTGGAAGACTTGCAGGCCAAGGGATTCATTCGTCCCAGTGTTTCACCCGGGGCTTCACCGATTCTATTTTCCAAGAAGGCGGATGGGAGTTTGTGACTGTGTGTTGATTATCGTCACCTAAATAAGTTGACCATAAAGAATAGGTATCCACTTATAAGGATTGATTACCTCTTAGATCATCTCAATGGAGCACGTTGGATCTCAAAGATAGACCTCAGGTAAGGCTATCATCAGCTCAGAGTTCAAGACGAGGATGTGCAGAAGACGGCCTTCAGGTGACGATATGGCCACTATGAGTTCTTGGTTATGCCTTTCAGCGTAACCAATTCTCCAACAGTGTTCTTGAGTCTCATGAATAGGATATTCCAGCCTTACCTCGATCTATTTTTCATGGTCTTCATTGACGAAATATTGATTTACTCGACTACTGAGGAGGAGCACGCCTACCACTTGCGGGTTGTACTGGACACACTATGAGAGAACCAGCTTTATGGTAAGCTATCGAAGTGTAATTTCTAGATACGTGAGGTCCAATTCTTGGGGCACGTCATCTCTGAGGTGGGAGTTGTCGTGGATCCTTCGAAGATCGAGGCGATACTAACTTGGGAGCCACCCGGGAGCATGACAGAGGTGCGGAGTTTTCTAGGTCTAGCTGGGTACTTTCTGAGATTTTTTCCAGACTTCTACAGAGTTGCCGTACCACTCTTAGGTTTGACGAAGAAGGGAAAACCGTTCATGTTGTCAGATAGATGTCAACAGATCTTATAGAAGCTGAGACAGAGAATAACCAGTGCACCCATCTTGAGGCTACTGGAGGAAGGAGTAGGGTACGATGTTTACTATGATGCATCAGGGACCAGACTCAGGTGTGTCCTGATACAGGATCAGGCAGGGATCACCTATGGATCACAACAGTTGAGGCAGCATGAGACAAACTATGCTACCCATGAACTGAAGTCAGAAACAGTGGTCTTCACCCTGAAGATGTGGTGGCACAATCTAATGGGCGAGCGCTTTACAGTCTATTCTGACCACCAGAGTCTCAGGAACATTTTATTGCAGAAGGACCTGAACCTGAGACAGCGGTGATGGCTCATGTTCCTCCAGGACTATGAATTTGAGATATTATATACTCCTGGAAATGGGAATGTAGTAGATGATTCTCTAAGAAGGAGGATGGACATTCAGCTACTTGGAGCGGCTACCGAGAAGTTACCCGCTTTGCAGATATCCTATGTGGATAGAGATGGGGCAGCCTTTCCACAGTTTCTCACAGTCACTCCACCACTACTTCAGTGGGTCAGAGAGGCACAGCGTTGGGACATTGATTGTGAGACACAACGTGCATAGATATCCTGAGGACAGGCACCTGAAGTATTCTCTGTATGAGGAGAGCATGCCGTCCTTTTCAGAGGACATACCATGGTACTAGTTGTATTAAAGGAGGAGGTTCTGAGAGTGTTTCACACTTCCCCATTAGTGGTACATCCAGGAGTGGCAAAGATGTACCAGGATCTAAGATGACAACACTGGTGGCCGGTTATGAAGAAGGTTGTGGTAGAGTTCGTTTCTCAATGCCACACCTGTCAGCAGGTGAAGGTGGAGCACTAGGTACCAGCAGGCTTGGTACATCCCTTGGAGGTCCCGAAGTGGATGTGGGATAGGATATCTATGGATTTAGTGACTTGTCTTCCACATACTTCTAGAGGACATGACTCCATTTGGGTGATTGTAGACTGACTCACCAAGTAGTCCCACTTTCTACCTATCAGAGAGAAGGGCTCAGTGGAGAGCATAGGACGCCTCTATGTTTAAGAGATCATACGACTTCATGGTGTATCATCATTTATCGTCTCTGATCGAGATTCTCTCTTTACTTCCTTGATTTGGAAGGGGTTGTAGGAGGCATTTGGGACGTAGCTATGCCTGAGCACCGCCTTTCACCAACATATAGATGGTCAGATGGAGAGGACCATTTAGACTCTCGAGGACATGCTCCGTGCATGTGTCCTTGCCTTTGGTCACAGCTGGGAGGATCACCTACCCCTGGTGGAGTTTGTGTACAAAAACAGCTACCACTCCACTATCGGGATGACACCATACAAGGCACTGTACGACTAACCTTACAGATCACCTCTGTGCTGGACAGACCCTGGGGAGTCAGCACTTGTAGGACCAGAGATGGTCAAAGCCATGACGGAGAAGGTACAGGTCATCCAGGAGAGGATGAGGATAGCTCAGAGCCGACAGACGTCCTATACTGACAGGAGGTGAAGACCACTAGAGTTTGAGGATGATGACCATGTTTTCCTATGGGTCTCACCTTGATGTGGGTTACAGAGATTTGTCCGGGGAGACATGTTATGTCCGCGCTTTATCAGACCATTCCAGGTTCCAAGCAAGATAAGAGTGGTGGGTTATCGCCTGGCTCTTCCACCTCAGTTGCACTGGGTGCACGACGTCTTCCACATATCTCAGCTGATGAGACACGTGCACGACCCGACACATATCAATGATCACGGGGAGTTGGACATCGATGACGGGGTGACATTTGAGAAGTTCCCAGTGGAGATCGAGGATCGACAGGAGTGGGTCCTACGTGGATAGTCGATTCCTCTAGTGCGCATCAGGTGGTAGCACAGGAACCTCCAGGAGAGCACATGGGAGAGGGGGGCTCAGATGCGTGCACAATAACCTCATTTGTTTCCCTAGTTTGTTATGTATCTTTATAGTGACATAAAGCCCTGAGATGGGAGTAATATAAAGACCCATAAATTTCAAGGAATTTTTTTCTTAACTTCTTTGGGATTTTACCAGTACGCAGTTTTTGACGGCACCTGATTCCGAGGCCCGATGTGCCCAAAATTAATTTCTGAATTTTAGCTCGGGTACGTTAAGTGAACGAACAAGCGAGTTTTTCTATCTTTTGAACCGGTGCTCAGAATCGAAATCTGAGGGCACCGATGAAACCACAGTGGTGGTATTTTCTTAAGAGGAACTTTTCCGAAGGTTCTTTTTCTTGGGAGGAGTTGTTAAAAATGGAGGATTAAATGTGAAGTAAATAAAATTTGTGGAAGAAATTTTACTTCTAACCTAAGTGGTTTTATCCTAAGTATGGGAGTTGGAGTGGGACCCACTAGATCCTAACTCCTCTTGTTAGGATATTTGTGAGGTGGGTCCCACACGATCCCCACCCCTTCAAGTTCCTCTAACCCCTCTTAATGTTGGAAACCTCCCCCATTAATTTGTAACTCACCCTCTCTCCCTCTTTATTGCATGCCAACTCTCACATTAAAATAATTGATTAAAGCTATTCAATTAATTTAACTAAAATTTTGAATTTTGATGTTTTTAAATTCTTGCATGGGTAAATAAAATAAGGAAAAGTCTTATTTTATTTTGGTTGGATTTTTTTGTGCTATGAATGGGGAGAGAGCTCTTGAGTATTTTCTTTTTAAGAACTTCATCCTCAACGAAGAACGACAACACATCGTCAAGGATCATCGACTCGACGACCTGGTTTCTTTCGTCTTCTTCTTCCTCCATGATAGAGGAGGAGGCACCAACGCGGGAACTCGCCAACAACCTCACACCATTCAATATTCTCTCCGCGTCAAATGAAGGAAGACGCGGCTTCCTCTTTGGACGTTCTCCGTCGATGTCTACGAAGCCTCACCCCGCGACACTGTTTCCCGCGACGCTCATCATTCGACAACTTGTGTAGAGGTAGGGGTTAATTCTTCGTTCAAGTATTATTTAATAAACTATATTTTTGAATGATTGTCCTCTTGTTATCGATATAACGGGAGGAGGTCGGACTGCACAAACACGGCTGATTCTCCTCCCCTTTTGATGTTAATCTTCTCTGTGGCTTGAAACGAAGGCAACGCGGTGCCGTTGCACCGTGCGAGAACAAAGAGGAGTGCGGCCAGAGCGGGCCACAGTGGAGGAGCGCAGAGCCATCGCACTGTGCCAGTGAGGCTGAAGGAGGCCGCGACCAAGAGTGGGCCGCGGCGGAGTGGCAGGGCGCTGTCACGTTGCGCCAGAGCACCAAGGGTCAGCGGCCAGGGCGGGCTGCGGCGGAGGGGCGCGAAGCCATCGCCCCGTGCCGGTCATACTGGGGCCATGGCGTAAGGCCACAACGGTTTCAGAGGAGGTGGACGGACTCGACCGGCTGCCGACACACCAGGAGGCGGGACCCGTGGGGGTCCCACGGTAGTTCACCGGCCAGCCATTACGGTCGGCCGTTTTCAGGACGACCGGGGGTTGTAACCCCCAGCCAGTAGGCAAGGGTGGGCCCCATCGAGAGGGGGGGACACCGTTTCAAAACAAGGGGGGTACACACCCCCTCCCTTCACCTTCGCATCCCGCTCAGCTGAGAGCCGAGCCGCTGGCCACGTGGGCCGAGCCGCCCGCGTCGAGCGAGGCCATCCACGCTGGGCCGGGCTGCTAGCGCCAAGCTGGGCCGCGACAGCCGGGTTGCACCCAATTGGACCGGACTCAGACCTTGGTCGGGTTGACCCAGTTCGGGCCGACCCAGGGGTTATTGGGCCGGGTCGGTCCGGGCCCAGACCCCCTAATTTCGGACAGATTTGTACAAACTCCTATAACATGGGCTATGGACCTCCGATCGATGCACCATCAGTTGCGTTGGGATCCTTGGATCGAGACAGTAGTTTCGATATATTACACTAGAGGTTTTGGAAAACATTGGTTATGACCGGTTTGGTTCGAACACGAAACCAACCGGACCCTCGGAGCGGAAACACTTATAACTCGAGCTCTGGACGTCCGATTGATGTGTCATCGACATTGTTGGTTCCCTGTTTGTGAGACGATTATTTTGGCTTCTTCGCTTGAAGTTTGGACGCAACTGGAGTATGGTCGGGTTGGTTTTAACTTAAAAACCAATCGGGCCCCTGGGACGGAAAATCCAATAACTCTCAGACCGGGCGTCTGATTGACGCATTGTATGTCACGTTGAGTTTCTATTGACGAGACAAAACTTTGTGATACATGAAATATGGGCTTTGTGACAGTTGATGTACTGACCCACGTTGGATCTTGGAGTGGACCCTCCCGGAATCGAGCGTGTTGTGTGCGAGAACCCTAGAGCTGGCTGTGACTGCGACGATGACGACTACACTTGGATCCTCCATGGGTTCGGCAGCGATGATGACCATACTGGAATCCTTCATGGGTTCGATGGAGATGACTACTGTTCTTGTATCCTATGTGGATACGGTAGTATTTGACTCTATACTTGTATCCTATGTGGGTCTGGCAGAGTAGCTGGTCTTGTATCCGTTGTGGGTCTGACTGCTTAGCTGGTCTTGTATCCTATGTGGGTCTGACAGCTTAGATGAATCAGTGGCTACATCTGATCATCACTATCGCCTTACAAAGAGTATTCTTGTGTGAGCTGAGTCTTGACTTTTAATCATTATCTTTGATATGATTGACTTGTTTTCCTTTGTGGATTGAGTTGTGCTTTCCTTTGTGGATTGGGTTGTACTTTCCTGTGTGGACTGGGTTGAACTTGGGCTCAGAAGTTGGACCCGAACTGGAATTTTTGACTTAGGTATATGTATGGGCATATACCTAAGTAGAGTTGGTTGAGACTTTGTGATTGCATATTTCCTTTGTGGTTTATCCTTCGTGGATTCTGGGAGACCTTCGGGAGTCTCGTGGTCCCTATTGAGTATCATATACTCACCCCTGCACGGGCTATGCCCGTACTACGTTGTGTTGGTTGAAGATGATGGATAGTGCTGATCGTGGTTGAGGCTTGTGGACCGGGACGGTACCTAGAGGTGGACTATCAAGCAGGACGTACATGGAGTGGACGGCTGGACTCGAGGAGCCGACGAGACTATCTGTACTCACCCTTCAGGTGGGAGTTCAGGAGGACATCTTGGTGGTTGCTGCTTTACTTACCAGCTATTGTACTTTACTTTTCTCAGTTGTACTGCACTTTCAGTTGTGTTTGTATATTAGCCTGTTTACTTTCTAGCACATACTTTTGTAGTCAGTTTACTATGTTTTTACTTCAGCTTGCGTACTCTGGGGTGTCTATTTTCTTATATAAAGGCAATGCCTTCCCTTTTATTGGGATTTACGCCTTTGGTGCTAGTTTCCAGCCCCTGGCCTATGGAAGGCGGGCTTGGGGTAGTCAGGGTAGGGGCCCTGAGGACGGGTCAAGACAGAAAATTTGTTCATCCTTAATATTAATATAAAGGTGAAGTATTATATATACCATAATATAAATACTAAAAAAAATAGAGACATAATATTATATTTATATATACCAAAGAAAATTGTGGAAAACAACTATGCTAAAGATCCTTATATGTTCCAATATTTGGGTTTCAAATTCGAAAAACAAACATTACCATGTTTTTAATAGTTCCAACTATTTAAATCAATAATATTTTTAAATAGATTGTTAACATTGATATATATGTTGATTAATTTACTTTATATCCACCAAAAAAATATCTTAAATAAGTTATAATAGTCTTATACATTTTGATTTTAATTGGAGTATGATTTCTAAACCAAAATTCAATATTGGATTATAAATTTAACATAAACTATAAGTTATAAGTCTATATTAGTATAATTACAATATATATTAATGAAATGATTTACATTTTTAACTGAAACATGTATTAGATCCCTAATAAGTATTTCTTAAAAACATCATCATAATGGATATTAGAAACACATTGATAAAAATATTTATATATATTTATTCAAAATAATTTTTTCCAATGTTTTAGCCTAGATGGTATTTTTTCCTTATGAATTGTTTATTATTTTTTTAAATATAAATGAATTCATATAATAAATATTTTAATGTGTTTTCCATTTTATGAAATGATATGTAGAACATTGAATGTTTTATCATTCAATATATTATTTTATATATAAATGGTTTTAATATATCGATTTTTATGTACATAAAATTATTAGCAAATGCATCGGTTGATATTTTGACTTCTTATGTGATTAATTAGTTTCACTATCTAGAAAGAAGAAACATTTAGTAGAATAAATATATGGTAAAAATATATTTATAAAATACATGTATTTTGTAATCAATTAATATCAATGTAATAAAAATCATGAATTTTAAATTGAATCATATAAATTCATGGATCATATATTAAAAAAAATATTTTTTATCTCCATATAAGAACCTGGTACAACACTCATGAGTAAAATACATTGTTTTATGTCACAACATTGTTTACAATGATTATTAGAAATTATATATTTGTGATCTTTTTGAAAAATTCTAAACATGGATGTCAAATTTCATGTGATATTATTTTATTTACATATTTTATTTTAATAAAATTTATATCACTTCGACAAAATGTGAAGATATTTTTTGTATAAATCAATTTAAAAATGGTCAATTGTAACACATTTAGAAGATTTATTAAAATAAATACCATTGGAAACCCTATTTTAAAAATTGTTAAAGGTATATTATTGGATTAGTGATATAACATATAAAATATAATATAAACCATAAATTTTTACAACATTTATTTTAGTTTTTTAATCATAATACTAAGAGATTAACTATTATCCAAGGAATTTAAAATTTCTTTCATTTAAGATTATATTTTGATATGATTACTATCATTATAATTTATTGGAAAAAATTAGATCCACAATGTATTTTTTGATATACAATGCATAATAATCATGTTTTTATATTTTTTTCGAAAATATTGGAATGTAATTATATTTACATGTGAATAATATCTACAAAATTCAAACAAAATTATTTAGTTTTATGTCTTCAGTGTATACCACATTTGAAATTTGTAAGGATACAAGTTCTATAATGTCATTTCCATTTTCCTATTCCATATAGAATCCTATAGAAAAGAAAAAATATTAATATATTTTTCCCAAATATTTTATTGTGAATAATTATTGATACATATTGATTATATAATAATAAATCACTAAAAAAGCTAATAATCAAATTCTAGTAGTGGGAATTGATAATAATACCATCTAATTCTTATCCATTTTATAATTCCATAGCTAATATATTTTATAAAACATTGTTTTATGGTAATACTTGAACTTAAAAAACAAAAACATTCCCATTTGATGATCGTGTGATTACTATGGAATTAAAATACTCCATATATTATCTATGAATTCAATTAGTATGTGTGTCCACTAAATGTTTACATATACATATAGAAACATTTTGTTCATTTACCAAGGTAAACACACACACACACACACACATATATTATCTGAATTTAAATCCCACAAGATATTGAATCTTGATACAGAAGAATGTACTTTTTTTAAAATTATTATCAAGTTTTTTATCTATGAAGATGGAATATAATAATATTTTTAAATTTCCAATCTTTATATACTTTATTTATAGTTTGATGGTAGATAATTAAATATTATTTATGGATTTTTATTGGAATTAAATGGTTATATATGTTTTCCAATATTAAGATGATTCAAAACAATCTAAGAGGGAGTTTTTCAAAGATTTAAATGAAATTATGTTCACCTTTTTAGATAATATTGTTATGAATATTTGTATATTGATTGGAAAGAATCATATGATTAATAATGTGAAAGAAAAAAAACCCCATAATGAAATACCTATTTTAAATATAAAATGGTTGGAATATACTAATTAATTTTTAATATTATTTTTCATGTATTGTCAATTAAAAATATTTATAAGCACTATCTATCATGTTAAAACATATTAATAACATCTTAGTTGAAAATGATGAAATGGGTCACATTGAACACAATACATTTGGTACTAAAAATAATTTCACATTGTATACTATGAAATTAAATATGAAAACAAAAGGAGTTATGATGTTGATAATAAAAAATTTAATATCTAAAAAATGAAATAAAAATGATAATGAGAAAAATATTCTATATAAATATAACTTGTCAATGCTTATTATATCACTAGTCAATATTTGAGAATAGGTTATTAATGATGAACAAAATCCAATAAAGGTAGTTGTTTCCCTATTTTGAACCATAAAAGGAAGATGAACTTTCATATATTAAAATGTTCATTAAGATTTAGTCACTCTATTACTCCTTAACTATTCTTCATTGGGAAAAAATTTTATCATAATGAATTATTTGATGATATTAATATGATAATATTTAAATTACTTATTTTATTTTGAGATCTGAATATATATAAACATCCATTATTATTATCATCATAATCTAAAAAATATTCATTACATATAAGGTCCAAAACATCAAAATTAGTTTCATGAAATAAAGTGATGTATTGGACAAATATTGTACCCAAAAAAACTTAATCCCAACTGTCTATGAAATAAATATCTATCGAAACACTATAAATAGATATAATAATAATAAAAGGAAGATTTAGAATTATATAAAAGTAGAATATTATGCAAAATCTATAAAATTCAATTATGGTTATATATATTGTTATCTTTAATTTTTAATTAATAACGACATATATTGATATGTTTTTTAAAAGAGTAACTCTTGGATGGAAAATGTTTTTCCTAGATTTTAAACGATTCTAAGGGGTGGTATCTAGAGACTCTCCCTGGTCATTTCAAAATAAATTAATCTAGTTCAATATTTTAAAAATGAGTTGTCTATAATACCATTATTGATATTAAAATAAATGTTGTAGTAGTCATCAAATATGATTTATGGATCAATTAAACATTTGTTCCTAATGAATTATGAACTCATATATGTTTTATAAAGGATAAAATCTAGACTACAAAACTATATATTCCAGGAGAGTAATCATGGACTAATAAACATTGACATAGGAAAATATATTCATTATTTAATATTGTTTTTATGAAAATATCTATGTAATTTATATGGAGGAAGATTTTATAAAAAATCGAGAAAATATGATGGCATAATTATTAATGATATTTTTTCTATAGGAAACCATAATATGAAGGATATCAGTGTATGTATTAATTTCTCAAAATTAATACATGTGATGTTTAATAGGTAAATGAATGTCATGAGAAACCAAATAAAAGTTTATAAAAAAATTGAAGTATTGATTTTCCATGTTTTATTCAATACTTTTTAATATAATAAGAAAAAAATTTGATAAGTCATGTTCTGTATGTTTTTTAAAAAAAAATTATTCATAGACAATAAATCATTATTTATTTTATGAAAGAATCAATGGAGGGTAAAATTTGTTTTTTAATGTTATTCCCTTTGAAAATTATATTATATAAAAAATTTGTTTGATATTTTATTACAATGATATTTTAAAATTTTTAAAGAGAGTATATTAAATGTTCCATGACTGTAGAAACGTATAGTAAAAATATATTCAAAATGATTTTAGTACAACCAGAAACAATTTTATCATGTTTTATTTAAATTTTTATATTTATCCAATCAAAAAACCCCAGAAATAATTGTTTGGATTAATTATTAAATTAATTGAAATAATGATTCTAGGAGTTCATTTCATTAGATTAACTTAATTTATTTAAAATAATGAATCTGATGTATATTATTTAATGTAATGTCATGTTAGTAACCTTAAAACTATATGGAATGTATCTTATAATATACATTCCATTATTTTATATTTCATAATAATAGTATTTCTATTTGTTAATGTGACTAAAAAAATAGAGAGATATTTGAGTCATTTTATAAATGATATCTTCTAAATCATATATTTCAAATTTATTAAAACAATATATCGATAAATATATTGTTTTCATGAAGTAAATAATGGAATTTTATTTGAGTTTTTTACAAAATAAGGCATATTAATACTATAACATCTTAAAAAATAATTGAAATTGTGTGAAAATTTAAAACAATTAAAATACTATAGATAAATAAAATGAGTGTCTATATACTAAAAAGTAAAATATCTTTTTAATGATTTAAAATTCCTCATATTTTTATAATTATATAATGAATAAATTCATTTTAAAGAATTATTGCAACTATAAAATAAAATATAATTATTTATAAGATTGAGTAAAAGTTTTTTTATCATTTTTTAACAACCTGATTATAGTGCATTAATATTTTGAAATTATATTTTGAATAAACAATATAATTTTAATTACAATTATTTATTTATTCTGATATCTATTGTTCATGTAATTTCACATATATTATTCTGATGAAAATTATCAACTTTATCAAGGAAGATATATGGGTCTCCAACCAGAATAAATAATATCCCACATTTTAATTCTTAAGGAAGGGGATCTACTTTGAATAGATAAACTAGTTTCATCAGTTAGAGGATGAAAAAAATATACATACTAAAAAAATTAAATAAAAAAATAAGACTAATGACGTAGCCTCATGTCTAAGTCATTGATATGAACAAATGGATAAAACTAGATGAAAAATAATCATTATAATAGTTTATTTCGAACTCTATAAAATTATATTTATGAATTTATAATCAACCAAATAAATTAGAAAATATGAATCCAACATTATTGGATAAAAAACATGTCATTTTTATAAACTATCCAACACATTATCTATGTATTAAACCATATTTATAAAATAGATTACATTTATTGGACAAGATGATAAGTGGATAAGAATAATTCAAGAGGATTAAAATTGTAAATGATAAGGCTAAAATATATAGGTTGGTTCCTATAAAGATTAAATATGTACTTATAAATTAATAAATTGATATTCTTATGATAAATTTGGTTTTTTTATATTTTTTAAGTCCACTCAGTACCTGATAGAATTGATATAGTTACCAATAAAGATATTAACCCCATTATATACTTTATTTTATTGAGTTTCGAATCAACATATCCAATTTGTAACAAATTCTCAGCCATTATAAATAAATATTAAATAATTGTAAATTAATATTATATTAACACATAAAGAAAATTTTATTTAAGGAATATACATAAAATATATATGCGGGTTATTAAATAATATTTCTTTGATATTGTATATTTCTTAATTAATTTTTTAATCATTCATCATTGTATAAAATTATATGGTCATCAGGGAATAATTTTGAATCTTCCTTGTTGTTGATGTGTTACATATAAAAATGAGCATAGAAATGTGAAAGGAAAAATTATATTTCAATTATATTTGATTTGAAAAAATTCAGTCTATAAGGGGGTATTTAATTTTTTATATGGATATTCTATGTAGGTACATTACTATAATGGAATATTAATTATTTTTTTATAGGAAATATCTATTGATATATCCTTTTTTAGATTATTTTTGTCAATATTATTTTATATTTTATCTCAATCAAAATTTTTTAGTCTTATTGGTTGGTACTAAGATTTATTAAAATAGGAAAAAAAAGTAACTTCTTAAAATTCTCCAATATTTTACACAAAAATTTCAATTTTTTCACTTAGATGTGACCAATTATTTTTAATAATAGATGTCTAATTAATTGGATTTTTGGGTTATTTTGGGATTATTTTAATGTTTAATATCTAAGAAAACATTATATTACTTATATTTATTAAGATAAAAAATAATTATTTAAAAATGTGTTTCTATGAAATGTTGTTTTGTGTTTTGTTGAAATTTTGATGAAAAATAATAATTTTAGGTTAAAACATTTTACGTTCAAAAAAATTTGATAAATAAATTGTGTAAACAATTTTGTAAATAAATTTTGATATCATTTAAATTTTATTTGTGGAATATGTGTTTATAACAAATTTTGTTATATAATTTCTTTTTAGAGATAAAAAGGTGGTGTTGGTTTACATCTATTTTTGGATAATGTTTATTTATTAAAATATTAAGAAAATTATATTATATATATGAAATGTTACTTTTAATTTATATTTTAAAGTTATAAATTATAAGTGAATATGATATTACTATATATGAGATATTATGTTCATTTATAAAAGTACTTCCTGAAACATTTTTTGTTTTATAAAGATGAGATGTTTAAGATCAGTGAATTTGAAGGGAATTATGATATTATTAAAATATAATCTAGTTTTAAATAATGGGTTTTATAATTCTGGTAGTTTTATATAATTTAATATCTGAAATGTTTTTCTAAAAAAAATTCATGGTTCAAAACCACATGATCAGTGACTATTGGATAGAATTAATTTTTATTAATTTTTTTTATAAATTTTCTACAGAAACTGATATACACAAAATGATGTTTTTTATTTTAATATGATATTTTTCATTAAAAACATGTCATAGAGTACTTTTATACTATTATTGATTTCATAATGATGTGATTTATAAAATAACGGGCTTCAAATAAATTGTATGACTTAGATAAAATTCCCTTATGATTAAATGGGTCGTTAATTTATACTTATATTCTCAATTTATTAAAAACCTTATTATTATATCATTGTTAAATTATTTATATAAAAATAAATTTTTTCATAAAATGATGTTCCTTCAATGTAGTTGACTTATCCCAATGTTGATTCAATTTTCTCAGAAGGTTTATTTATTATTATGGTATGTGTTGGAACCTTCGTATATTATTGTTCAAAATTCATGTTAATTAGGTTTCTAACAGATTTAATATTTTTGATAGCATGTTATAAAATAATGAAATATGATGAAATTTTGTAAATGTTTTGAATGATTCAAAATTAGTTCAGAACGAATCACTACAGGACTTCACCTACCTCTATAAAAGAGTCACCACACTTCATGGCTCACACCAAAAAAATACTAACTGATATATATTACTCTCTACCAGAAAAGAGTCACCACTAGACATTAATCACTATTATAAAGGAGTCTCCAAAAGACATTAACTACCATAAAAAAGTGTCACCACCAGAAATGACTCACTATTAAACATGAGTTACTTCCATATGACCTACTAACAGATGACCTACTATAAATTGAGTCACAACTGAACATGAGTCATGTGTATATGACCTACTGCCAACCTAAATCACTACTTTACTAACTCACTGATGGATATGAGTCACCATTACCATGTTCCACCTTTACTAATATGATAAATTATAATTAAATGATTCAAATGATATATTTTATAATTTAATGTAAATGATCATTTTATTATAATTCATTAAGTATTCCTCAAACGTATGCAAGAAATTTTTGTATCCATGAATGGGGGTTTCAAACATCTTTTTTTTATCCTTCAATGATTTTTGGTTCATTCAGTTATATATATTTATGAAGGACTATCTATGCCATTGTAGATGAATGATTAGGAATCTCACATAACGTATACTAAAATAATTATCACTCTACAAGTTAAATGCAACAATCCAAAAGACTATCATCTATGATAGATTGAAAATGATGGAAGATCGATATTATTTCATATATATAGAAGAATTTAACATAATGAAACACTATATTAATGATACTTTAATAAAAAATATTGAGATACTCACCAATAAACACCCTAAGAGACCTAATCATTTAGATCACTTCAATCAGAGCAACTCTACATTTTTTATGTCTTTTTACTTGCTATTTTCGTTATTCATTCGTTAATAATAGTAGTGTGTTGTTTATCCTATATATCTATACATATTTCAAATTTTTATGTAACATTATAAAATTTTATATTCCTTTTACTATGTTTTCATCTTTCTATCCACAACATTTATTTAAGAGGACCAAGTGTGGCCTATTTTTATTATCTTTCCATTAAATTTGTTGATGATGTTCGGCCCTGGCCTGAGTATCTTGTATGTTGTTCTATATAAAATCGATCCATTTTGTGGATCATATTATTATTATATAATCTTCTTAGTATGTGGGTGTTGTTAATGTGTAGGGTATATGGTCTCATCAGGATTCATAACCCCTTGTATTAGTCCTTTATATGATTTTTTTTCATTCATTGCGTTGCTCTTACCTATATTTGTTATCATTATGAAAATAAAAATGATACTTTTAAAATTATTCTACAATAGTATTTAATTAGGTATTTGATTCTTTAAATTTTATTCTAAATTTCAATAAATTTTCTTACTTATTTAACTGATAAATAATTAATATGTCAGTAATAATTTAATGGATCAAAAATATTTTATTCTATTATTTTGATTAACATAATGTATTAATTTTAATATCATATTTTCATGTTAATTTATTTAGTAAATTTTTTTATTGGTAACTAAACTATCCCCCTGATAATCTCTTGAGTTACTCACTCCAACCAACATTTAGTATCAGAGTATTTCAATATCTTTTACAATTTGATTTTACATTTGTTTTAATGATCAT
The DNA here is from genome assembly GCA_963277665.1 of Viscum album. Lineage (NCBI taxonomy): Eukaryota > Viridiplantae > Streptophyta > Magnoliopsida > Santalales > Viscaceae > Viscum > Viscum album. The sequence continues at coordinate 1,873,386,125 of OY728137.1, read as the reverse complement.
AAATTTATATTTGTTCTATATGAAATTATTTTATTTACAACAACAATAATTTTATTCTACCAAAATAATACATATTTTGATAGAAGTAAATATGATTTATATTAAATTATGATGAAAATAAATATTGAGATAATTGGTTTTGATATCTTGGCAGAAATAGAAGATAAATATGAATTGCATAAAAATGATCGAGTTTCAAGGATTGATGCTTCCATGGATTCTTATAAAATTAACACTAATATTATTAATGATCTATTTTATTCTTTATGGGATGAACAATTCAATTAAAATACGTACATGTAAAATTAATTTTGTAAAATGGGACACCATAGATATTTCACATGAATGACCAATTATTGTCAAATAACTGAAATTAAAAACTTGTAAAAGTTTTTATGATACATTTCAGCTAAAATATGATGAGATTATTTCTATAATGTATATCTGGTTCACTAAAATTGTGAATGAAATTAATTAAACAGATAATCATATTTTTAATAAGAATTATGTGATGAAGCAATTATGATGTTCACTAAAAATATAGAGTGGAACATTAGTCTCAATTAAAGAATAATATAATATAAAAAAACTATAAGAAAATGATTTTATTGGAATTTTAATGATGTTTAAGGAATAAAATGAAGAAAAATAATATTATGATGATATGTTGAAAAGAGAATCTATATCATTCATGACCACTAACATAAAACAGAATGATAATGATCAAGATGAATGTTCATGTCATTAGTAATCACCTACTGGTAGTAATGAAGTGATATCCTATCTGGTACGAATGATTAAAAGGTTTTATGAGAAGAATAAGTTATTTAAGGAACTAATATTATAATTTAATTTTTTTAGTTGAGAAAATATGAAGAAGGTTGTAAAAATTGATGATACTCAATATGACATCAACTGTTAAGAGTTTAGGATAAAAGAAAATGTCCAATATGACATTCAAAAAATGAAATAAATAAATATATAGCACAAAAAAGATATTAAATACATAAATGAAATTAATGTAATATATAGTTCCTTAAAAGATATCTTTTGATATCCAAACACTACTTAAGAGAATAATATGACATAAAAATCATGAGTTTCATATAAAATTCTAGTGTGGTATTGAAGGACTTTATTACTTACCTAATAAATATTTGTAATAATATTTAAGAGGAAAATAATAATGAAATATATCAAATTAGAACATGATAGAATATTTTAACATTATTAAAAGAACAATAATTGAACTTAATAGTAAATTTAAAATTTATAATAAATAGAATAATTTTTCTATTAATTTTTTATACGATATTATTGTTGAAAAAATGAAATATGATCAAATATTAAAATAAAATTGTAAATTGAAACTATCTATTGTGAAACTGAATAAGGACGTAGAAAAATATATAAAAAGACAAATAATATCACTCAAATAGTGGGAAAAATATAACACCTAAATATATTGAAGGCCTTGGATACCAAGCTTGAAAGAAGATAATTATAATGAACAATTGTATTCCAAAATCCAACACTATAAACTCATCCATCAATTTTTATTATAAAAGATAATACAATGTATAAATTTTTATAGGTTTATAATCTACATATGGGAAAATCATTAAATAAATATGGTTTCCAAAATATATAATTATTTATTTTCATAGACACAAAAATATTTGGCACCCAAAATAATTATTGATGTAAAAAATGTGGGTATCTATAATGTATCCAGATGCGCGTGCTATAAGAAAGGAAGAAAGGAGTGACTGCACCACCTATTTTTTATGTACACCGAATGTGGACCATATGGAAATACTTCAGTGACATAACGACAACCAATTTTTAGGCTCTCCAAGGAGATTCCTTCATGGAATAATGGTTCTACGATGCTAGCGATGTGGGGCCTGAATGGAGAGATCTAGCGGTGATCCTTAATGTTAGGTTCTGGTGTATCTAGAAAACATGAGACAAGGCTCTCTATGAGGTGTTCCGGTATTCCAACTAGTCCCTTATTTACATTACTATGATCCTGCTAATTGGCTTTTTTAGACTATTGAGAAACTAGTTTGACACTCCCACCCTCAGAACCCTCCAAGTTATTAGTCCTCCTGATCATGCTTTCTACAACCCCAATGAACTTGGTTCCATTAGTGCCCTCCTCTAAAGCGCCTAAAACTCAATACGGATGGTTCATATGACTAATACACCCTGATGGGTGGTGAGGTAGTGCAGGAACCCAAATGCTCTATCATTTTGGCTTTCTCATCTCACCTCGGATGCTGACTGTCTCTTCAAGATGAGGCCAGGGAAATAGTCACTGGTTTATGCTTATTTCGTCAATGGAATATTTTTCTATCTGATGTGGAAATAGAATCAACTATTCTACCTCATTCTCTCATCTACCCAGGCACCGCCTCTTGGTCAATCATTTATATTATCAAAATATGTTAAGGCTTCCTCAACTACAACATCTATGTGCTCCATACTTAGCATGTAAGGAACTAGTTGGTGGACCATCATGCATATTTGACATCCAAAGTTACAGGTACCATTTTCTTTTCAAGTAAAAACCCATTGTTTAGTGAGTGAGATAACCATGTTAGAGGGGATTCCCTCAGTGTTTGCAGTTTTACTCTCACTTATCCTTCTCCCTACTCCTATAATTTTTTCTTTATGCCTTGTACTCTTTCTTCCCTATGTTATAAATAAGAAATAATTAGAAGTTTTGTAGGGACCCTAATTAATGGGATCTAGTAAAAACACACAAAACATGGATAGTGGTTATTGTAGTCACATGGTAGTAGATTACTCATGTTTTTTGAAAAAGATTATGGGGGATAATTTCACTTTTGGTGACATAGCCGATGGTCAACTAACAGCCCTTAGATATGTTTTAAATTCAAAGAGAGTTTTAATTTATAAATAAATATTTTTTTTCATAAAATTAAATCTTCTTAGTTTCTTAAATTTATGTGATAATGGTTCTCATGTTGAATTTGGAAATAATTCTTCTATTATTATATATTAAAAAAATATTAAGTATTTACTATTTTTTGAAATGAAAATTCTTATTCCTTTAATTAAGACTCTCTATTTTCTCTAAAAAAATCATGTCTATGTGGAATTAACAATGAATTGTGGCATTGAAATAAGATACTGGGTTAATTGAATATTCTCTCACATTGAAATATAACTAGTAAATGGTTATTCAAAGATCTAACTGAAGATGAATTTGAAAATAATTGTGTCTGTAACCAATTTTAAAAGGGGAAACATTAGAATATTTATTTCAAATCCATGAAATATGTTTCAACATCTCAAAACATAAAGTTGGTTTACAAATTTTTTTGGAAAATCTAGAGTTTCTTGTTTAAATGGGAAGAAATATGTTTATGTCCATGAAGATGAATTTTTTAGGTATACATGGATATTATTTTTTCCATAAAAAGTGAATCATGTTCTTAAATTATGATTTATTCTATTTTGGAATAAAATCCTAGTGGAATTAGGATTAAGACCATACTAATTCTTGATAAATGTGGGATAAATAATCAATTATTTGACTCCTTTTTCAGAAAAACTATTTATATACACTAATTTTATTCTCTCATGTCCCCCTAGATGATTAGTATTGTATAAATAAGAAATATGGGACATTATAAAAGTTTCTATAACATTGAGTAATGGATATGACTGTGAGGTATAATTTTAGTTAAAGTCCTTGAATACAATATAATATATAATTAATAGGTTTTCGATTAGTCCCCTTTTAATGAAAATATTTTGTGACATATCTATTAGTATAAATACTAAGGTTAATGACTTTATAATTTTTTCAAATTCATTATTTTTTACACTAATTGTAATCTCGTAAAATTTTCCTCTAAATGGGGTTAAAGAATATTAAATTTATATTCAACATCTTGTTAATCATATAATGTATTTAATAAAAGAACAAACAGATTGGATGCATCTATTCTTGTATTTTTTTTATGAAAATGATACAGATGAACTAATGTTCATAAAATTAAAACCATGAGAATGATTTTTAATCTTTGTAAATCAATGCTAAAACATTTGTAATATGTGTAATACAAAAATAAAAATCATACATTTATAAAGATAAACTTTAACATGAACCTTTAGATTATCATTTCAAAGTGATATTAGTAATTATAGATATAATCATCAAGATTATATGGTTGGAGATCCAGTTACAGGTACATAAACTATTGATTATCATATGAATCAGGTTTAACATCAGGACTTCTTGTCACAACTTCAACCAAATAACATAACTGATTAAATTAATAATAAATTTTAGATATTTGAAATTAAAGAGGAACATAACCAATTTGAATGAAATAAATTTTGGGAACATATAGATGAAGGTCGAGACAATATAACAATTGGAACTAAATTCATTCCTAGAAATATTTTTGATGAGACATGCACCACAATAAGAAAGAAAAAAAAGTTGTTTGTACAAGGGTATAGTGAAGAATATAACATTGACTGTGAGGGAACCATTACACCAATATCCAAACATGAGGTAATTAAAACTCTAGATGCCTAGGTATAACATTTGGATTTCAAACTATATCAAATTGTGTAAAAATGTTAATTAATTAATTTTAATATAGATAAGTATTTTTTCCAAAAAAACCTCATAGTTTTATATAACTTCATTTATTAATCATTTTATTAAATTAATAAAATAATAATATGAAAAAAAATTTCTCAGATCTTGTGTTGAATGATACATCTCTATTATTTTTCTAATGATTTTTATAGGTATATGATAATAATACTTTTATAAAATTAAATTCAAAATATGTTCAGGTTTTCAAATCTACATGAATGATATTATCATTAGATCATCCAAAAATTACATCACTATATATTTTTTAAATAATGGTGAAAATTTAATTTTAAATGCATTTTGTGGTTGAACTAAATTTCATTCTTGGTTTTTATAATTTTTAAAATAATGAATGAATTATTATTAATTTAATGTAAATATGAAATTGATATTAACATTATTTTTAGATTGGATTTGTATAAATGTATGCATACACTGATGAGTATCACATGTAATGTGGATCTTGATAATGCGTGGATGCCAGTGTAATAAACCACATATAGAGGAATTATTGGATGTCTTCTATTTTTATCTTATAGTCATCCTTATATTTTATTAGTTTTTTAATGTTTTCTCATGTCATGAAATCCTAAAGAGGCATCATTTAATTAATATTAAATTTATTCTCAAATAACTCTAGTACAAAACAAATTTATTATTGTTATAACCAAAAGGAAAAGTGTTTGACATAGTGACTTATTTAAATTTTGATTTTGTTTTTTGTAATATAGATATAAATACAACATCTATAAAAAGTCATATTTTGTGAATGTCTACCACATCTTGGGGAAGTATGAAGAAAATTTCATTTTCACAGTCTAATTCGGAAAATGAATACATGGATACAAATTTTTTTTATACACAAATTATATTGATAAATATCACATTACTAGACTATGAATATAAATAAAAAAATTACCCAAAAAATGTTGATATATATTGTTTAGTAAATATTTTTAATAACAACATTTCACACTCAAGCATAAAAAATATAAATATAAGAAATCAATTTTTTGTAGATTGTTTTTAGAAGGCTAAAAAAAAACACGAATTTGTAGAAAATGAACATGATATTGCTTCAATTTTTACAAATTAATTAAATTATATCAGATTTAGATACATTAAGACTGAATTATAAATAATAAAATTTGGTTAGACATTAATTTTGGGGAGCCACTATTGGACACCCCCCCATTGGAAAATAAACCCTTGGATGATCAACCATTAGGAGAACCATTGTTTGGGGACCCACTATAAGGAATTACACATAATTGAAAATCACACACTATTTTAAGTCACCCACCATTAGAAATTAACAAACATTGGTAATCACCCACCATTAGAGATTACCCATTATTAGAAGAAACCCACTATTAGAAATTAACCACTATTGGAAATATACAATCATTATTAATTTTCTTTCTGTGAGTTTAATTTGTTTTCAATTTAAATTTTAATATTTTATTTTATCAGTTCATGATCCTAAATGACATAAATTGGTATTAATTTAAATTTTGGTTTACCCCTAACATCGTCCATATTTCCCTTCAAACCACTTTGTTATCCTTTTATTCCTAACCATTAGCCTTCTCTCTTACTCTCCTAAACCATTACTTATATGAAATGATTAAAGTAATGATACCTATAGAGTCATATGATGGGGGATTCATGACCTTTAAATAATCATATAGGAGAATCGAGTAGCTCGGTAGAAGATCCATGAACAACAAAAATCCAAAATTTTACAGTGGTTGCTGAGAATTTCTAAAATAATGAATGGTAATTTTCTATTGAATTGGTTGTTCTTTAGATGATATATGAACATGGATAGAAGTATTTGTCATATAATAAGTATACGTTGTTAAATCATATGTTTTATATCCAATTATATCAATATGATTAGTTTATTTTTTGGTGAAATAACTGTAGTATTAAAAGTATGACAGATTGATAGAAAGTAGTCTTATATTTGAAATAATGTTTTATGTTATTTAAAGTACCTCCTGTATGAGTATTGAATAGATGTCAGTTTTCCATTCTTAGCGGTAATGACTCTTTTTTATATGAGAATTCCATAGTATAGATAAAATGAGATAGAACCCCAATAATACATGCTATAAAAAAATTGGATAGAGAGTGCTGATTGTTTTTTATTATTATACGACACATATTATTCACTAGAAATAGATTCTTCATCAAAATGGGATAAAAATATGTGTATCTCAAATAAATTATTAAAATATAAGATAGAATCATTGAGTTCATATACCAAATAGATCATATAATGGAATTTTTTGGTAATCATCTAGGTCAAATTAGATTATATATCAATTGTTTATGGAGAACAATATTGATGATAAGGAATTAATTGATAATTATAATGAAACCAAATTAATTTTTGTTGATTTTCCTAGAGTAAGGTAATCTATAAACTAATTTAGGTAAACTCGAACCCCTAGATAATGAAATGTGCTAATGATATTGATAAGATATATGAATATTTTTATCATGTTGTTCAACCTTCTATAAAACATATTTTATTGATCCTGGATTGGATTTATATGAGGTAGTAGTGTACTCAGATAATTAGAAATGGTAAGTGTAGGTTGATACACATGTTCATTGGTAGGAGTTATCAATTGAGTTGGGAAGTGAAACTAACAAACCTAAAACCCCAATGATCCATTTTGATCTATCTAGTCCTCCATGATCTGTAAAGTCTAGAGAAAGGATTTTATATGAAAGATATGATTATGTGAAAACTATGGTTTTATGAGAATGATGGTTTAAGAGTTATCTAAATATTTTAATAATGGTGATAATTTATCTTATAAAGAAAATTGAAATGTTTAAAGTGATGGTTATAAAATGTAAATTTTTTAATTGATGTAGATTATAAATATGAAGGATATATAGATGTTGATGGAAGTGATGATTGATTTGATCATGGTTCTCAAGTTGATTATGAAATGACTCAAATACATCATTATTCTCGTTTTGTATCTATTTATACTAGGTCAGAAAAATGAACAATTTTTTTTATTTTTATGAAGATAATTTTGGTTGAGATGATATTTGGGCATGTTTTTCAGTTGAGGAATCCCCTAATTTTGTTATCTATTGAGTTGACTATTGTGATGTTGATCATGTTGAACTATATTTCTTCGAAGGTGGGTGTCACCCCATTTTATAAATCAAATTGATTCCTACAGTTTGTGGGGATTTAAATAGATTATTATAAAATAGGAAATGATGAGATAGATTCACCTAAAAATTTTGGAGCTTCTATCCCACCTCGAGTAGAGATAGACAATAAGGGATATACAATTGTGAAAATTGATGGTGAATGAGTGATTTGTGGTTTGATTTCATATGTACATACCAGAGAAAACCCATCCTAGTTTTTTGTTACACATTTAAAGAGATATTATTCTATAATACTTTCTGTTATTAAACTTCTTCCATTAGATATTTTTTTTTCAAAACTGGTTTGGAATCTTCCCTGGAAAGGATTTACTATGATTTTGGTATGATTCTAAAGAATAAGGTACCTCAGTCCACACAACACAGTGAGGATGATTTTAGAAATATATTTGAGTTAGTTTTGTATTACATCCTATAATATATGATTCACCAAAAATAGGATATTGATATTGAGAATAGTTTGTTATAAAGTGAGATGTTGTATTTGAGATCTGTGATGAGGAGACACAGACCACAGTTGCTATGTGTTTGGACGATTTATTGAGTATATTGGAAACATTATCTTTAGTATATTCTATATACAGTGATCTATCTCCATAAAAATACATCGATATAAATTTTATCTGATATATTATATTGGGGGATCATTATGTTGTTGGGGGATATGTTCATACTATCCATTAGGATTATTTGAGGTTGATCGAACAGTATGATGAACGTATTAAAAAATCAGTTCTGAATTGTATAAATGGATCCAAAGGTGAAAAATATTTGACCACCAAGGAAATTATGTATTACATTTATTGTATTTTAAACATGATCAAATTAACAAACACACATCATCTTTTTAGTTTAGAACCTTCAGATTCCACAAGTGTCCCAAGATTCTTAGATATATGGCAATTAGTTGAAGGAGATGAAATAAGTACTTCAATTTTTTAAGGATTAAAAGAAAGAATTTATTAGTTACATAGAGTGGGAAGGTGACATAATTATTTATCACAAAAATATTATGAATTATATCATACAAGTGACAGGAACTAAATTCATAGCTCATAATCCCATTTCAGTGAACTCTCATCTATCTACTTTATTCACTACCCCTAATTATTTATGATAAAATTTATTATAGAATAAATATACCCCTTTACCTAATCATATTTTTACTATTATTTTTTCTATATTTGATTAAATGAAACCTATTAGGTCTTGGATTATCAAAGAACAACCCACATCTACATTATTTCATGCAACCACTACTTCTATTCCATTATCCTCCACATTTATTCTATTTTCTCTGACATGGGAGAATCACATGATTCTCCAAGAGACAAGGCTAAGCTATAATTATATTATATTGTGTATTCTATAATGAATTGATTGTATTTACTTTTATTTTAAATATAAAACGATCACATTTTTCTTAATGGTATTTATCTTATTATTTATCATTTTCTATTTTAACTTTGTCGTTTTTTATCATCAATTATTGATAATATAAGAATATAGAGAATATTTATGGAATTTTTGTTTTTGTTTTGTGTATTACCCCATTTCGAATCTGATATAATAAAGATTTAAATACCATATATTTGATATCATATTTATTTATATTCTCTTTTAAATTTTATGAATACACTATTAGAGTAGATTTTTAAATCATTTTGAATATATGATTACATTTATAAAAACATATATTTAAAGAAAAACATTATTCTCTTAATGGTTTATAAAATAAAATTATTTTTTCATCAAAATGGTTATTTTTTTGGCACCATATTATTTTACTAATCATAAATCATGTTAATTATATATATACTGAATTCAATGTTTATGTTAGAATTATATAATATATGTAAATGTAATGAAATTTAGAAAAAATATTAGGGTGAATCATCTTTAATTAAAAAAAACTCACAAAATGATATTAAGTACCAATAATAAATATTATCACCATTCATGACTCACTATAAAAAAAAGTGTCACCTCTAAACAAAACTCATCACAAAAAAAAGAGTCAATTTCAAACTTAACTCACCACCCAAAAAGAGACACCTATAGACTTTACCTACTACCTAAAAAGATTTATCAACATTATTTACTAACCACTATACATGATTTACAACTATTTGACCTACCAACATATGACCTACCATCAGATGAGTCACCACAAAACACGAGTCTTTACCATATGACCTACTGCTGACCTAAATCACTTCCCAACTGACCCAACACTATACATGACCCTCTATAATATTGTTCTAAAATCTCTATACTGATGAATTTTAATTAAATTTTCCTAGAGGAAATATTATTTAAGTTAATTCTATTTATTATTTAATGATAATTATTCATGTAATCCATTGATGCATTGATCAATAATTTGTAGCCCAATATATTGTTTTAGAAAACCGTTATGATTTTCTTTTAATGGAAGATCCTTTCATCAGTTATATATATTTTTTATGGACACTCTCTCATAGAATATAGTTGATCAGTATGTTTAATTTATATATACTGAATGGATCATCACTCAATATCTTAAACGATGAAATTATTCAGAATATAATTTATGAAAGTGTGATAATCATTGGAGACCAATATCATTTCATATAGACCAGAGAATAGAACATTACAATGATCTATTTTACTCATATTTTCACAGAAATATCTCATGCTTCTAACCAATCCACATCCAAGGAGATGAAACAATATCAAATACTTTCGATTGAACAAGACATCATTATATATATATTATTGGTTTCCAATTTTCATTGTTTCTATAACATTCGAGTAGTGTGTTGTTTTTAATATGTGTTAATGCACACTATCTCTTATGATATAATTGGATAATACAATATGTTATATTCAATCTCATTTTAACATTATACCAACATTATTTGCAGAGTAGGTCTATCTATGGTCAGTTATTTATCTATGAAAAATAAATTTGCAAGAGGTCTCTAGTGTCCTATATTGAATGAAATCTATTGGGTATATACATGATCTATGGCTTGAATTAGATTATTGTTATATAATATTCTTATTAGTAGGTTAATTCTATGTGTATGGGATTTTTCATAGCTTGATAAAAAACCCCTATTTTATTCCATTGGGTTATTTTGTTTTGTTAAACTCTTTAAAAATAATTTAACTATATTTTTTAAATCATCAATTCAAACTGTTACATTAATAGTTAATATTAAATAGTTTTTATATTAATATTTGATTCTATAAATTGAAATAAAATATAAAATAATTTTTCATATATGTTAAAATATAAAGTAATGATGTTTTTATGAATATTTTAAAAGAACAAATTTCTATTAAACTCTTCTTTTGATTAAATTGTAGAATTTATTTTTATAAGTGAACTTCATTTTAACTTATTTTTTACATAAATTATTATTTTCTGCTAAATTCACCCCTGCCACTCTTATGTTATGCACAAGGAACAATAGTAAGGTTAGTATATGGTAGAATAATATTACACTATGGATATGATTCTAATATTTTCTTTTTTATCATAAAAATGAGGTTTAAATAGTTTATTTGTGAAAACTATCCTTGAATATATTATTATTATTATTTGTTTAATAAATATTGATTAATGATGGATAATGAAGAAATATTCATTTTCTAGTACTTTTAACATTAAGGATAGATTAGGAACATGTGAACATTACATTATCCATAATAATTTGTAACCAAAATAGTGTATTTATAGAGTATATATACATGAAAAAAGTGATGAATAAGTGGGTTTTATTTATATCACATAGATCATGATCTAAAATGGATACTTTTTTAGGTTAATTATTTAATATTACTATTGTAAATGGAATTGGTTAGAAGATAATGAAATAGTTTCTCTTACCACATAGGCAGTGTAGTGGGTCCATATGTGATTATTGTTATGGAGATAGAAAAAACTTGTCAAATGTGAATACATTATAAGGGATTGTCAGTTTTCTTGTCATATAATTGCAGGTGATTACCAAATAATTTTTTAAATACTAACCCAAAAACAATTATATTATAATTTTGTGTACTTTTTTATTAGATATTGATGGAACCAAAAATCCTTGGTCCTTCTCTTTATTCTTTTCATTGTATTCATTATTCCTCAAAAAGTTTTGTATAGTGATGATAATGTCTTCAATAGGTGCAAACTATTCACTTCTTATCCCTTCATTCATTTTCTTATCAGATAGTTGAAATATTTCTCACATTCATTTAATTATTCTACTACTATTATTAAATGATATTTCTTTTTAAATTTCACAATCTAGATCTCATTTTAGGATTTATGGTTTTATATTTTCATTGGCTATTTATAGAAAACACTAGTACTCATCAATATCCAATAAACTCTGTTAATCAGTCCAATTTTTTAAAATTAATCATGATTTTGGAACTATGGAGGTATATATATAATTTGATTATAATTTTTTTAATGGTTTAGATGGTTTTCATTTTTTATTGGGTTCATTATTTATTTTACACAATATTTATATATCCTTTTATATGATGTTTTTATTTTTATTTCCCTAACTTATTCCATGATCTATCAAAATAGACTCCATTTTTCTACTCTAATGGTTTTAATGGATGTATTTGGAGGTGTTTGTGAAATATTTTATGGTGTTCCAAGGGGTGAAACCTATGTTGATCTCACATATTTCATTCCTTTTTATGGATCTTTCAACAATGATTGTTGGCCCCTTTTATTGTGTTACAATTTTTAGAAACAATTTTTACATATTCATTTTCATGTACATGTAGAGAGGTTTAACTTATGTAATTCATTACCCCTACTCCATAGGTCTTTATCAAGTTATGTAATCATTCCCCACTATTTTTCATATTTTTTGACTTTTCATAAAGGAATCTATATTGGTATTATATTTGGATATTTCATGTTGATGGTCTTGTTATGGAAACATTTTTTTAATTACACAATGTTGTATGTGATTATAGAAACATTTTTTTAATCAATTGTCTAGAGTGTGATGTAGGGTTTAGGTTCCAAATTCATTAACATTTTCAGTACAATTTTGGTGGTGATGAAATTTTCTATTGTGGTAAGTTAATTATTTTTTTGAGTTTGATGATTTTTTATTTTCAAGAAAGATATAATATTTATATTTAATATTTCATTGGATATTGATCCATGTAGATAGCTAGTAATTCATTAAATATATTTTTTTTGTTTAGTCATTACATTTGATAAAGCTAAATTAAGTGATTACCACATCATCAATGATAATTTTATATTGTTGTATATAGTTAAATTTAAAATTAGGAGGGGAAATGAAATTATTTAATGATAAGTATTCTACTTTAGGTTTCCCTTATGAAAATCCAATTGGCGAACAACCTGACCTGGAAACTATAGTTTGAATTTTTTAATTTTTAATTTTTAATTTGTATATTTTTAATTTTTGTTTTCTTGAATTTTTATATTTTCTTTATTTTTATAATTAGGTTTATCTCTAATGGTATCCACATAAATCAAAATAAGTAAATACTCCAAATAGTAAAAAATCCATTATTGGAAGGTATTTTAAAGGTGTTTATTTGTAATAGATGAATAAATTATTTTTCTATCTTAATGTGAATTTGGTGATACTATGTTTTATATATTTCATATCTATTATTATACTTATATATCATGACAATGTTTATATTTCATTTTGATAATGGAATTCTTAGAGGGATCCAAAATGGATACATTGTTTTTTTGTAACATTTTTCTTTACGTGAATATGATATTGTGGTACCTATTTATTTCCTTTTACATAGCCTTCACATTATTGTTAGGGTGTAAATGTATTTTATTATGGTGGTTTCTATATTTTAAAATAAATTTGAATGTGTGTTTTATAAAATAATATGATTTCAAAAGTATATATATATTTTTTGAAATATGATGTGTGATGTTCCATGTATTAAATTTTTCCCAATTTGTAAGTATTTGAACATGAATTTTATAGTTCTTTTGATTACTTATGATTTTGGAACATGGAAAATAGATGTTCAATATATTCACTTTTTAGTATACATTTGATCATATTGTGAGGTTTTATTTTCTTCAATGTGTTATTAATCATTGATCATAGATGGAATCATTGTTTTATATATAAGAGAAAATTTAATTCTTTATGAGGTGTACCAAATTGTTTAAAATGTTTTAATTCATACATCGGTTGTGACCATGGGTTCATAGGGGTAATGTGAATATATATTTATATACATTTAGATATGGGGATTTATCTCTAGGATGAATTTGGTTTTTAGTAGTTGTGGCTAGTGGGGTGGATGGTTAAATATTTATAATGGATGGATAGTTTTATTTTTGGTTATTTAAATGTATGTTGTTTGTTTCTATATATAGTTATGCAGATTTAGTATATTATTAAAATGGTTGAAATTTGATCAAAATAAGGGAAATATCATATCTTGGTCTAGTGGTTGGGATTTTTAAAAAAATCAAAAATGGTGTTTTGGGTTAGAAATATTAAGGTATGTGTTTGAGTAGAGAGGTTTTTGTCAAAATATTTTATAAAATCATTCTGTTTGAGGGTATTATAGTGATATAAATTATTATAAAATATTGATATATAGGTTTAAATATATCTCTATTTTCAGATTGATTTTCTTAAATTTTTTAGATGAATATTGGGTTTTGTGTGATGGGTTTTTGAGAAAAGCAGTGCCATGGGTGTAGAATTTATCTACAATTCATTTCAAAATAATAATAATAGAGAATATTTATTAGTTTTTGTTAAATATTTGGACTAAATTGATCTTTCTATTGGAAATAGTGTTTCTGAATATTGGACATTATTTTTAGTTCCTCCCATAACATAGGTATATGTTATTATTGTTGTAAGGACATAACCTTAAACATTAAATATTCTACTAAAATTAAACTCTAATTTTTATTACTACATACCTTTTTATCATCTATTATTATAGTTTTAGAGTGTTTAGAATAAAATATACATAGAAAAATCATACACTACTAGTGAAATATTATAAAAAGTACCCATTTTTTCATAAAACAAACCTCTTTAAAATGAAAAATATTTTCACATCATGAAAAATATTCCTAATTTATCCTTGATCTCATACTTGTGTCAATATACCATTAAATCTTGTGATTTTTTTTAAAATAGATGGTATTAGGAGAAAAAAAAGGTTAAAGGATATAATTAAAGTATATAGTTAGACTATTGAAGTTGATAAAAGATTATTGAAATCATACCATTTTATACTGAAAAAGTAATAATCGTTTTATAATAATCATTATCTTATCATTAGAAAATAAATTTATTGTCATGAAACTAATAAATATTACAATATATAACTAGGTAAATTGGGAGATAATTTTCCAAATCACTCTTATAAATGGAGTAACCAATATTTATAACCTCAAACTATGGAATACACAATGCATTTAAGGTGATTACATAACAACCCATCCTTAGTTTATCATGGCACTAAAAATAATTATTTTTTAACGTACCCACTAATAATTTTTTTAAAATGAAGAAACACTTCATCACATTATTAC
Organism: Viscum album; assembly: GCA_963277665.1. Classification (NCBI taxonomy): domain Eukaryota; kingdom Viridiplantae; phylum Streptophyta; class Magnoliopsida; order Santalales; family Viscaceae; genus Viscum; species Viscum album. The sequence continues at coordinate 1,873,370,697 of OY728137.1, read as the reverse complement.
ACAATAAACATTCATCGTATAAAATTATCAAGAGACATTACATTAACAAAAATCATGAAATCTGGCATCATAAAATATTCATTGAAGAAAATAAAATTTCAATTTTTAAATAACATATTTTAGAAAATAATGCAAAAAATTGAAAAAAAAATTATTTTAAAGTAAAATTTTTTAACATATAATGTAAGATTATAAATTTTAAGAGTTCAAGAATTTGGAAAACTCTATTATTGAAATATATTAAGCAAAAACCTACTGTTTGGAATAAGTAAAGGGAAAACGTTAATGATACTTTTGAGAAATTTCCCATAAAATAATCATATCATTGATGTGAGCATTAATAATATAAATCTATTATGTTCATCCACATTAAATACACATAAATGAGATTCTATTAATTAAATTAAAATAAAAATTTATATCACACATAATCATGAAAATAAATTATCAATTATGTTGTTGTTTAAAATAAATAATGGAAATTAGGTCATGATTTACCCTACCACTTTTTTGACTTACATAAAATGTGGGAAACTCTCTGGTATAATAAATTATAGAATGTTATTAATATTTTTCAGATCCATATTAAAATTTATTATACATTATATAAACATTTTACAACAACCCTCATTGTGTTCATTAATAATATTTCATTATTTTCATTTTTTGGGAATATTCCGTTTCATCATTTCATGATGATTTTATTTGTGTATAATTATAGAAATTCATATAAATTTGAAATAATACACCCAAAATGGATGGAAATAAAAGTTATTCACTTGAAAAATAATAAATGTTACCATAAATTATTTATCATTAATACACGAGTTTGATTGAATTTATAAAATTTTAATGATAAATGTTTAGTTTATTGTGGAGGTGTTTTATAGTCTTTAAAAACTAAATTAATTTTATTTTTTATTATGAATATATATTAGTTCCAGAAATTATAATAAGTAATTATATAATTATTAAAAAAATTACAATAATATTATTTTAATTATCATCCCTGAATGTAATAATGGAAAATTAAAACTCATTATTAATGGAGACAATTAATTGCCCTAACATGGACAATAGTTTCATTTCATTGAATATGAGGAGATTGTAAAAGGGGAGATATAAAATATTAAATAATAAATACAAAATCATAGTATATACATGATTATAGAGTTATTATTCTTTGATTAATGAATGATATGTTGAGAATGTAGAAGATGAAGAAAAAATAAGAGAGCTACATTGAGAATGTGATCTCTTTAATATCACATCTTCGAAGGCCACATTAAGGACTATAAGAATTGTTATTTTTGTTATAATATCATAGATTTTATTTTTGATAATAATGATATGATGGTGGGTTTAATGAATTTTTTGAAGCATTAATTCTATTGGGTATAATGGGGGTTGTGAGGAGTGGTATTTATACAGAAGTATGGTTGTTTTTCTGTGATTAAAAAAATGATAATATTAAAATAAAATACAAACACATTTGGGTGTAATTAAATAAAAATATTTGGATTGATATATGATTTTATAGATGATTTTAATGGATTATGAACACATCAACCAACAATTTATTATTTTAATTTTTTGGTATTTTAGGATATTTTCTATTAACTATTAACCCCTTTCATTATTTTACATATTCTGTGTTAAACCATTTTTTACTAAGGTAAATAATTTCATGCCTCAAAATGATATTTCCCATAAAACCAAATTTTGAACTTCTGAATACAAATATTAAATTCGTTTTACCAAATTCAATTCACGTAATTTTAAGAATTAAATTTAAATCAAAACATGCATAGTGATGAAAAATGGGTTTCAATAAGAGTATTTTTATATAAAAATTTGATTTTATATGAAATAAATGGATAATAATAATAATTTTTTGAAAATAATTTAATTAAATATGATATAAAATATAAAATTTTAATTTTAACAATTCCCCCTTAGGCATAATGTTAATTAATTAAAACGTATAAATATTCTCTTCTTCAAAACCATTTGCTTTATAAAAATATTGATTATTTTTAAAATAATATGTTTTAAAATAATATAAATTTTTACATGATACAACATTGTGAACAAAATGGTTCTTATAAATCGAGATATTTGTAAAGAAATTGTTTTATAAAAAATCAATATTTTTAATTATTCACTTAAAACATATTATTTTAAAAATAATAAAAATGATCACCCAACATAAATAATCATATTGTAATTTAAAGAACTTATATTATTTAAGGATTATAATTATCAAAATCATATAAAAAAATAATTATACTATTCACCCATAAAATGGAATAAAACCCATTTTCATATAAAAAATTAATTTTTTAAAGAATAAAATAACTTTATAAAAATATAGTATTTATTTTAATTGAATTAATTAATAAATTATGAAAGATAGTGGTCATTATATATATCATAATTTAATTAATAATATTCAGTACATTCAATTTAATGTCAAGGTTATAATTGTAGCATTTAAATTATAATTAGTTGTTTTTATATGCTTGATATTGAATATCTTGTGTGATAACAACAAAAGTGAATTATTTTAAAATATAGAGATTCTACATAGTAATTGATAAAAAATCATCACATTTTGATCAGAGGGTCGATAATGTGGTGTTTTAATTTTCAAAATAATTTTTTAAATCCCTCACTGTAAAAAGGATTAAGAAAAAGTCCACTTCAATAGATAGGATCGAATGTATGAAGGTAACCTATGATAAATTATTCTAGATTTCCATGTATGAAAAATTGGAAATTGAAATGAAAATAATACACCCACGAACTTATAAAGAGTTATATATAATACAGTCATGAGAAAGGTAACCATCAAAAAATCCTTAGATTGTGATAGGTCAAAAGGCCATTGATTTCTTGGTATGAAAAGTAATGAAAATAAAAATTCTTTTTGAAATACATTTTTCAGAGTTGGGTAATTATTTTACTACAATTTTTAAGAACATAAAAAATATACTTAATTTAAGTTTATAATTTCAACCTTTAATAAATTTTCATAATAATCTAATATTTTCATTAAATGATTAGTATTCAAGATGATGTTTCATACATTGAATCATCATAATCAACTTCAATGAATCAATAAATCCAATAATGTATAACTATATATCATTATAGTATTTGTGAAATAAAAATAGTATATAGAAGATATAATTTCAAAAAATAATGAAGCATTATATGAAAACAAACATCTTTAATCTCCAAAATTAAATATTAGTGGAAAAAATCAACAAAGATCATTGACAAATAATTATAATTATTATTCCTAGAAATGTTCTAGAATAAAATTAGAACCCAATAATAATAATGATTTGATCACATTTTCCACCATTTAAAATTTAATATTTATCTTCAAATAATATCAAATACTCCTAAAGTCACATTTCAAATTTTAGCATCCTTTATCACATAATATTCAAGATATAATAAACATTCATGAATCACCAAAAATCAAATAATTGTATAAATATAATTCATCCATTGTTTCTCTAAAAAAATTTATAGTATTATATTTTCTATTATTCAATATAGTTTCCAACAAGTTGAAAATATTTTTAAATAATATTAATCAATTAATCAACCAATTGTTTTTTCAATATAGTGGTTATATATATATAAATATATGATACTAAAATAAAATTATTTTTCATTGGTTAAATATTTTAAAAATTGAGAAAAACACCATAGTAAATGGGACTTCACATAGGACATTGGTAAAAGATACATATTTGATACCCTTCAGTTGTGCCTTCGATACCCACATCCTTTCCAGAAGAAACATGTTTTCACAAGGTCTGTAGGATTTCCTTTTATAATACTATGGTAATATAATCCATACAAAATTATAAAAAGGTCTAAATATGATAAAAAATATATTCAATTGTGTTTATCCTCTATGGATCTGTCATAATATTAATTTTTCATCTTTAAAGGTAATAACCCATAACTACATAAAAATAAAATATTATATAAACCAAATTTAATTATATTACCATCAAAACTATATCAAAAAAATAATTGAATTTTTACCAAAATAAAATTTTCATATGTAAAAATTAAGTGTTACATGTACATGAAAAATTATCAATTTTTGAAATATTACATTGTTATCAATTCCATGTGTTCTATGATTCTAATAAAAATTATAAAATACTACTATAGGATTAATTTAAAAACTAAACACATAAAAACAGACCTCATTCAACTTCATTATTAATCCATTAATAATGAATCATCATATTATTCATTAATAATTCATTACTACAATCAATGCTATGAATTATGTCTATATGATTCATCAATATAATCTAATATAAGTTTTCATACTAATAACATCTAAAATAATAGTTCATACCTTAAATCCATAATTTATTATTTCATTCATATACCTTTTATCTTCATCATCAAAAATGTATATCGTCATGTCATTTTTAGATGTTCTATTTTTTAGAGAGTTGGTAATGTTGAGATCATGAAATCAAATAAGAAATGTACGGTGACCTAAATATTTTTTTGAGAAAAGAAAAGGATTTAAATAAGGAAAAAAAATTCATATAAGACATTTTAATACTCATAATGCTATCAAAATAATTTGAACACGATTTTGAAATAATTTTGATAATCAAATCAAATAGAAGGGAAAATAAGTTTTTGAAATATTTTATTCCATCAATATTGATAAATTATACATAATATATTGAAAATAACATCAGTAAAATATAATATGGATTATAACATGTTAAAATGAAAAGGGGACTTTTAAAGATAACACCCATATAAACATTCTAATAATTTAATCTCCAAATCCATTATACATAAATTATTTGTAAATATAAATCGAATCAGAATAAATATTATTAATCTCCTTGAAATCAATCACATTAATAAAAATAGGGTTTTTAATACTTAAAAATAATAGTCATATTTTAAAATTAAAACCCAATTATGATATCCAATACACTTAATTATCCATATTAATATATAATGTTATCTAAACAGGCTTCTGATGATAATTATAATGACTCAACCTTAAAAAATAGATATTTAAGTGATTTTGAACTAGAATTCACGTTATTAAAATCTTTAGAATATTTTTCTTTTAATGATTCATATAATTTTTATGTAGTTATACACATTAAACCAATAAATTACAAAATGGAACATATACATGGTATCCATAATTTTTTCTAAAATAAATGTCCTTAAAATAAAACATGTTTTTTTTCATAAAAATCATCAAAACAGTACTCTTTATCTCATACTTTCCATTATTAATCCTTAAATACTAATAAATAAAATCAAAACATGGTATTAACATAATATATCATCAAGGGATATAATGAATGAAAACCATTAGTCCAATGAAAACCCATAAAATAATTTCATATAAACATAAATTTTTACCCCCAAAATGTATCATCCATACAAAAGGATAATTATCTTACCTTTTAAAATTATTAATTTTTTCATGAAAACTCATAAAGAGGAATATTTTATATACATAGTGACCTTAGGAAATAATATTTTTAAAAACTCTTTAAAATTCACTAACCAATATTTCTAAACTACAATTCTAGAGTACCCAATGCATTGGTGGTTGTAACATAACAACTTGCCCATGGTATATCATGGCACCACACATATATAGTTAAAAATAGAACCTACCATTCATTTTTGATCATAAAACCGCCCATTATATTCTTATTATTTAACCATAAATCATCATATAGTGTTATAAATAACCATTACATCATCATAAATCATGAAATTTTATTCATTGAAATAATTATTGAAAAAATAATCATTCCATTTGTAAATAACTTATTTTGATGAAATAATCATGTACAATGGAAAAAAATTTCATTAAAAGTATCCATATAGATATGTAACATAATATTTTAAATATTTGGTATATATGAATGTGGTAAATTACATTTATTCAATATATGTTAAAAACATTACCTTTTTACTTTTGTAAACAAAATATTTAAAATTGGTTTTTTTAAAATGATTTAAAAAAAATATTATATCATTTCTTGTAGAATTAATTAAATGCGTACGCTATTTGTATACAATTTAAATTTAAATTCTATAATAAGGCGTAAAACATAAGATAATAGAAATTCATTTCAAATATAATATTTTTAACGCTCAGACCCCAGAATCGAGGAGTCGATGCATTATTTCTATACATTTTCATGATTACAAGGAATCAAGTCCTGAATGAATGATTAGATTATTATTATTGGAAACAATATACATAATTAAGTTCAACATTACAACCTGAAAATATAAAACAATACTAATTTATTCAATTATAAACATCCAAGCTTCCAAGATTATTCCTGCAAGTCACACTTTACTAACTTCTTCATATCCTAGGAAAATGAAACATGAGAAAAGGGTGATCTTAGATGCTCAGTAAGAGTAATAAATAAAGAAGAAGCTAACACAAACATTAGTCATGGTGAATAATTGAAAACTCATGACCTAACGAATAATAAACATGAGCACTTTATGGAAGGAATATGAGTTGAGTATATAATACCATAATAACACTTAGTTATGGGTCTTCTACTAGTCGAATAACCACATATAATTTTAATAGCTAATATCTTAATGATGGACTCTATAATGTAGGACAATATCAAAACATTTTTTCCAAACCTCAGCCAAGATGTCTAAAAATTATTAAGGCCTCGGCCAAAACCTTATCTCAAAAATTGGGAGAGTCCTCAGCCAATTACATGTCTAATTGTCTCATGAGACATAACGATGCATTGAGGATCTATGGCAGTCTTTACCAATCAATTACTAATCCCAATTAATTCATCATATGAAATGGTTTAAACATAACATAAACATTCATATTAGAACTATCATATGAAATGACAATACTTTTTCCATAAACCATAAATGGTATAAAAATAACAAATCCACAGTCAAAAATATCACAAAACCTTCAATACAGTATTTAATATTTGTATAATAATAATTCAACCTCAATCAAGAATAATATCTTATAAAGGAAGTTTAAAACATTTAAAATTATCATTAAAAATCTTGGAGAGAAATTTCTTTTTTTATAAAAACATTTAAATGTCTCAATATTTATCAAGAATCTGTTTAAAATAGATTTTTGAATCAAAGTGTTCCATACCACTTTGAAAATTTTAAAAGGAAAGATAAATTTTAAAAAATTAATGTCCATATAAATGAAACCCTAAAACCATTTTTAAAACATCGAAATTAATGACACAGATTTGGAAGAATGAATTTTCAAAACATTTAAAACAATATTTTTGTTAAAGAGTTCTTAACCAAATAATAGACGCTTAGATACAAGTAATTGATGAATAACATTAATCAAAAAATTATAATGTAATTTTAATAAAGGTATTAATGATATAATTTATCAATGTATAGTATATATACCAAACAAAAGTGAGTTGACGCACAACAACAAAGAAGACTCAATGGAATGTAAGTTGAGATGAAATTATTTATAAAGACCATATCCTTTGGTTAATGATAAATCAACGAAATAATTATGTGTGAAAAATTTAAATACAATCAATATGATTGGATATTTATTGTAAATAAATCATAGTACATTCACACATATTCTTGTAAAAACAATACTAATGACTTGGATGTTTAACTCAATGAATGGAGATTGAGATAAAATTGCTCTCATCAAGTTCATATCGATGACTTGAGAATTAATAAATAGAGTGATTATGTGTATCAAAAGTATATCCAAATAAATGGGATTTTAAATTACAATAAAAATAATAAATAGTTATTCCACACATAATCATGGAGTAAAATAATCAATGAAGTATGTGTAAAGCCCAATGAGTGGAAATTGCTATTTGAAATTCCCATACTGATTTGGTAACAGACAAAACAAACACCCCATGAAAGAAAGATCATAAAATGATGATTTAAATACTCATAAATTTATTTATATTACAAAATTAATACAATCATGTATAGTACATATGCCACACAAATGGAAATAGTGTCCAATACAACATGAATCTCACATGAATAAAAAGTGAGATGAAAAACCCTTACTTTGTTGTAATAAATCGAGTCATATGACCAAAACATAATAAACAAAAAACGAATCACATAATACCATGAATATAAATATAATCATGATAATATATATCAAATTGTATTACACAATACATCAAATGAAACAAATACGTGGCGAACAATGGAAATCTCATGGAATTGAAAGTGAGATAAAAAATCCCTTACCTGAAGTCCAACTTCTCTTGTATGTTCCTTGTTCTTCCTGAATAATAAACATATGTTTATTTATAATTCATTAAGAACAATTTTAAATTTTATTATTCCTTTTATATCACTTATTACCTTAGTATAACAATTAGTTAATTATTTCAGTTCATATTAGATATTTTATCGATGTCCGGAACATGAGTCAAAAATGAACATGCTATAATTACTATTTTTCCATGTGGTCAAAAGTAAATTATCTCCAAAATTATATAAATGATTTATATCTCATATATATATTATATATCAAGTATATATATGTATTTATAATAGTACATAACATTTAGAGATAAGAAATGAAATGCACCGTTGATGGAGACGGTAAGCCGTACGTACGCATGGACACTACTTTCATTTCTATTTTGTATTTTAATGGAATTAAAACACAATTCTACATTGGTATATAAAAATAAAGTATTATATCATATATCATATCATTAACTCCATAAATTATGGGTCCCACACAAGTCATTAATGATTCATTTTAGTTTGAGTGGATGATAGTACGCACTTCCTCAAGTGAAATTATCGTGTTTTACCCATAATGGAAACTGCAAAGGTATGATATAAATGGAAAATACCAAATAACAAAAAAATATATATCATATATACATACATTTACATATTAATATGTATCATTATATGTGGAAAGATATAATCGAACAATCATCATTTCGTGAGGTGTTTGTTTTCCAACCACAGAAATGGTATGTTCTTCACCCATTAGATGATGGTGTGTGTATGTGTAGTTCAAATAAGTGTCATAACAACATCCTAGTATATTTAGGATACTGGTGTTGTTATATAAAAATTAAATAAAAATATTTTAGGGGGTTGGAGAAGTAAAATAAAAGAATATAATTGAAGAGAAATGGTTACTTTTAATTTGGGTAACTTCCTTTGGTTTTAACCAAAAGAAATTTTTGAAGTGTCTTATGCCTAATATAAGCATTCTAGGTGTAAGATATAGACATGGAGAGCTCATTTTGGTAGGTTTTGGACGAGCCAAGGAGCTTGAGAAGTGTGTGGAATAGGTTAGAAGTGGTGTCCTTTTATAAGGGGGAGGTGAGGCACTTTAGGAAAGTGTGAAAATATTATTTTATTATATAGTGATATTCGGTTTCTAAAGGTCCAAAACTAATTAAAGTCAAAGATAATATGAATCATGGTCGAAATAAAATCATCTAAAAATATTTGGACAGGTTTTGTATATTTTTTTAATATTAATAATCTTATTTATTTAAATCATTTATTAATGAGTTAAATACTACATCATTATTGTGTCATAAATAATTTAATTTATATGATGTCTAAAAATTATAAAAATATACCATAATTTAGGAAATTTTTTATCTTTCCAATGAATATTTATAGTCTAAAATATGACTTATATAATATCATGTAAGAATTAATTTACTAAAAGATATTTGTTTATGTCATTTTCCCTTTACTTTAAGTTAATTAAAATAACATTTCATTATCATTTGTATGTGGCTCCATGGGTCCCAAAATCGACCCAAGGATGCCCATGGTCGTCCATTCCTTATCCAATAAGGCTAGGACAAGTGTTAAGGGAATTTTTTATTATTATAATCTTCTTTTTACCCTGAATTACCCTTTTTAACTTTAATCGCAGTAAATAAAATTCAAAAGTTACTATTCCAAAAAATTATTTTATCTTATTGAACCACATTTTACTTAATAATAAAAACCATGTATCTTTAATTTTAGAAATTAAATTAATAGAAGCTGTAAAATTACATTTAAATGAAAATTTTGGATTTTTAACTACTAGTTAGTGGTTTCACTATTCATAAAAAAATGATGTTTTTCAGAAAAATACCAAAAATTAAGCTTAAGATATATTTTATATTACTATTTCAGAAATGATGTCTATTTTACCGAATTAATAACATATAAGTTGGATTAATTAATTTTAATTAATTCTCATTGTCAAATCAAATAGCGTTTTTTAGAAACAGTAACTATCAAATGATTAACACTTGTTTATGTATAATTTCAAAGTGAAATTAATTCTAATTACCAACATTGGATTAAAGGGTAAAAATATAATCTAGTTAAAATTCAAAACCAATATATCATATAATCTAACCTTATAAATAAATTAGATTAAAAGGTAGTTTTGAATTAAAATACAATATTTATCACTATTCATAAAAAAATGATTTTTATTAGAAAAATACTAAAATTTCATCCAAAGTAAATTTTGATGTCCTTATTCTAAATAATAATTTATTTTTCAAATTGAAAATGTACAATTTTCAAATATTGTATTTAAAAGTGTTCTCCATTAAAATGTGGTAAAATTGAATTTTTTTGAAAACTATATTTTTTGTCTGAAAAATCGAATTTGTTCTTATAATATGTCTAAGAAAAACATAATACATAAGTAAAAATTATATGGAGTATATAAAATTCAAAATCCATTCAATACAATTTATAACAGCTTTTGAACGACTAGTTTGGTAAGTCATGGTGCGCTCGAACTTGGTGTTGCATGTTACCCAAGCTATAGAATTTAAAGAAAATAACTTACTATGAAATCATGGGGTGTTACATTATCCCCTACTTCAATAAATTGTGTCCTCAAATTTGAAATTTTTCTTTGAAAATAAAAGGTTAAAAATAGAAAAATACCTTTGGGGAAAACCCACATCGAAAAGTGGGTTAATAAAATTTAGTCTTAATTAGAGGGAAAGGGAGATGAAAAATTCACCACCAAATTATGATCTCAATTAGGAGAACATTGGTGGAAATTAGATACACATAATTAGAGTAAAAACATAAATTTTTATAGGGAGTGGTTGAGGACATCAATCACAAAAAAGTGTGAAATTGAGGGCCTCAAAGCCATCAATTTATGACGATTTAAAATATCATTTGTTCAAAAAAACATAAAACATTAGGATAACACATTTTTGGTTTTAAGTTCCCTTCCCTAAAGTTTAATAATTGATTTACTCTTAGAATAAGAAAAAAATACCTAACAAGTAGAGTTTCATCCTTCATCTAATTCTTACCACAAACTCATCATTCACTACAAATGATGAGTATTAAAGATGACTTCATCACACCTGAAGTGCTAGAATCAACATATAAAGAATCATATTATCCACAATGGATGAACTATATATTTCCCTTTTCTTTAGAGATTAACCAAAACAAAAATCGTTAGTAAAAGATCAGATGATCCCAAAAGGATAATACATTAAAGATTGAAATACTAATCTTAATATCTAAAATTAAACAAACAATACCCAATGTTCAATAAATACCATTCAATAAAAAATTGTCCATAAAATCTTTCAACATAATCCAAACTATTATTGAAACCCAAAAATCAAAAGAATTTTCTTACATAGTCTTCCTTGTTAAATTGTATCTCTAAATAATATCGACTACTCTTAAAGTCACATACTTAAAAGTAATTAAGATAATCACATATTCTCTATGATAGGTTAATCATTTCCATAAATAACCCAAATCACTATAAATCATCAACAAAATATATGTAAAAAACACCATTACTCTTTAAATTAAATCCTATAGTATTCTATTTTCCTTAGGCATATAGTATTACCAATAGAGCGAATGTTTTCATAAATAACATTTATCACTTAATCACCAAATCATTTTCCTATACTAAGGATATCCATTTGATAAGACATGAGATCCCAAATAAACTTATTATTGATCAATAAAATCATTTAACTAAAAATAATTAGTCACACTAACTAGGGACATCACGTAGTCTAGTGGTAAATGATAAATCCAAATCGCACTATAGTTTTGGGTTCGATTCCTGTATCATTGTCTGATGCGACGGGTTGTCACACGGTCTGCGTGTTTTCCTTTTTCAAAAAAATATATAATTTTATACTAGTACAAAAAATGAGATAGATTCCTCAAAGTAACTATAACATAATTTCATCACAAATGTTATCTCCTACATCACATTTCCATCCAAAAGTTTAATAACTTGAAATTTCCTCAAACTCAATGATCATATAAAAAAAATATTTATTTATAAATATATCCACAAGAGAAAAGATAATTATTCCTCAAATATAATTTTCACATGACATACTGTAGGGTTAAAAAAATAAGAGAAAAGTATTCCTAAGTAATCACATCAACAAAGAGCACTAATACTTTTTAAACATTTCTCCATCCATTTATTTCCACATAGATTTTTCCTTCACCAAGAGGATATCCTATAAAATAGGTCATTCACTCAGGTAATGGCCAAGTCCCCTACATTTACGACAAATGAATGTAAATGGATTCTTTGGACCATTTTTATTTTATTCCATAATACTCTTCATTTTTCATCGGTAATTCTTTAATTTATGTCCATATTTCCCATACATAAATCATTTATTTCTTCCATTAAGACACATTCCTATGTGTCTCCTTCCACATTTCGTGCATGATAGAAAATGTGATTTATTTTCTCCGTGGTCTTCACAGCTGGAGCTCTTATCAGTCACCACTTTTCTCTTCTTTTTTGAGTCCCGAGGTTGGTTAATATATATGTTGTAAATCATATTTTTGAAAAACTAATTCGGCATGGAAACAATATCATTTAAACCTATCAGCATTCCATGTCATTTCTCATTTCCACCATTGTTCCCAACTTGTACATAATCTTCAATGTTACTATGTATTCCTTGGAATCTAGCTATTTACTAAAAAAAGAAATCTAGTGTGAGTTATAAAATCATTTAGAAAATATCATAACATCATATTTTTAATCTATAACACCTTCGGATTATACATGGTTATTTATTCTCATCTTATATTAAAATCATTAAAATCATTTTGTAAAGAAAATGTGATTTATCCAAATCATATTTCCCAGGAGTGTAATAACCAAGAGTGAATGAAGGCCCATTTTCATGTACCAGGATACCCTAGGTCAAGCCCAAAACTCCTTGTCAGAGTTTTCACTCTTAGGTACTTCTATGCCAGAGCCGCCTCTACCTGCTCGTATCTAGACATGGATGTATTGCTTGGAAAATACACAAAATCTATACATTACCAAAAGTCTAGGAAGTTCTTAGATACTAATCCTCGATGTCTATCTTAGGGTAATGTGCTCTAATCGGATTTTATCTAAATCTAGTTTCCATAGTTTTTACTAAACTTTCTCTAATTCCAACTGTAATGCCCCGACCCCAGAATCTAGGAGTCGGTGCATTATTTTAATAAATTGGAATGATTACAAGGAATCAAGTCCCAGAGGACTGATTATTTTAGTAATCTTGGAAACAATATGCATACATAAGTTCAATATTACAACTTGAAAATGAAAAACAACACTAATTTATTCCATTAGAAAAATCCATGTTTCCAAGATTATTCTTGCAAGTCACTCATAAGTAACTTCTTCATTTCTTAGGAAAATGAAACATGAGAAAGGGGTGAACATAGATGATCAATAAGAGTAATAAATAAAGAAGAAGATAACATAAAAATTAGGCATGGTGAATTATTGAAAACATGTGCCTTAAAGAATAATAAACATGAGCACTTTATGGAAGGAATATAAGGTGAGTAAATAATTCCATAACAAAACAAAGTCATGGGTGTTATACTAGTTGAATAACCACATGAAATATCAATATCTAATCTTATAATGATGGAATTCATAATGCCATCCATTCTGAAGCATTTTGTCAAGGCCTCGACCAAGACGTCTAAAAATGATTAAGGCCTCCGCCAAAACCATATATCAAAAATTGGGAAAGGCCTCGACCAATTCTACGTCTAATTGTCTCATGAGACCTACCGATGCATCGAGGAGCTATAGCGGGCTCCACCTGTCACTTACTACATCCAATTCATTCCTCATATGAAAATGCATAAACATAACATAAACATTCATATTAAAACTAGAATATGAAATGTAAATACTTTATCCATAAACCATGAATGGTATAAAAATATCACATCTATAGTAAAAAATATCACAAAAACTTCAATACATTATAAAATATTTGTATAATAATAAATCAACCATGATCAAGAATAATATCTTGTAATGGATGTTGATATAGTTGAAAATCATTAGTAAAAATCGTTAAGAGAAATATAGTTTTTTATAAAAACATTTAAAAGTCTCACTATTTATCAAGAAACTATTTAAAATAGATTTTTGAATCAGAGTGTCCCATACCACTTTGAAACTTTTAAAAGGAAATTTCAAAGTTCATACATTAGTTTCCATATGAATAAAACTTTAAAACCATAATTATAACATGGACATTAATGAGAAAGATTTAGTAGAATAAAATTTTAAAATGTTTAAAACAATATTTTAGTTAAAGAGTTCTTCACCAAATAAGAGATGCTTGGATACAAGTAATTGAGGAATAACATTAATCAAAACATTATAATTTCATGAGAATAAATGTATTACTTATATAATATGCCAATGTACAGTATATATACCAAACAAAATTGAGTTGACACACAACAACAAAGAAGACTCAATAGAATGTAAGTTGAGATGAAATCCCTTATAAAGACTGTATCCTTGGGTTAAGAATAAATCATTGACATAATTATGTGTGAAAAATATAAATACACTAAATATTATTGGATATTTATTTTAAATCAGTCAGAGGACATTCACACATATTCTGGTAAAAACAACACCAATGACTTGGATGTTTAACTCAATGAATGAATATTGAGTTAAAATTTCTCTTATCATGTTCATATCAATGACTTGAGAATTTATAAATTGAGTGATTATGTGTATAAAAGTACATCCACAAAGTGGGGGTTGAAAATTACTATAAAAATAATAAATATTGATTCCACACATATTCATGCAGTAAAATAATTAATGAAGTATGTGTATTGCCCAATGAGTGGAAATTGAAATTTGAAATTCCCTTACCAATTTGGTAACTTATGAAGAAAACATTATATGAAATAAGGATCATAAAATTATGATGTAAATACCCATAAATTTAAGTATATTACACAATGAATACAATCATGGATAGTACTTATGGCACACAAAAGTAAATATTGGCCAATATAGCATGAATCTCAAATGAATAAAAAGTGAGATGGAAACCCCTTACTTTGTTGTAATCAATCGAGTCGTATGACCAAAAGTTAATAACCACCAAATGAATCATATAATACCATTAATATAAATAGAATCAAGATAATATATATCAAATGTCAGTACAAAATACATCAAATGCAACAAATAAGTGGTGAACAATGGAAATCTCACGGAATTGAATGTGAGATAAGAAATCCCTTACATCTTGTCCATCTTGTATTGTATGTTCCTTGTTATTTCTGAATAATAAACATAAGTTAATTTATACATGATTATGATTATTAATTTTAAATCACTTATTACATTCTATAATAATTAGTTAATTATTTGAGTTCATATTGGATATTTTGTCGATGTTCAGAACTTGAGTATAAAATGAACTTGTTATAATTACAATTTTTCCACGTGGCCAAAAGTCCATTATCTATAGAATGATATAAATGATTTAGATATCATATATATATATATATTATATACATTATATATATGTATTTATAACAGTATATAACATTTGTAGATAAAAAATGAAATGCAATGTTTATGGAGATGACAAGTCGTACGTACGCATGAACGCTCCTTTCATTTCTATTTTGTATATTAATGGAATTAAAAAATAATTTTATATAGGAATATTATAATTCCAGTATAATATCATATTTAATATCATTAAATCTATACTTTATACATCTGACACAAGTAATTAACAAGTCTTATCACTTTGAGGGGGCGGTGGTCCCCACTTCCTAAAATGAAATTATCGTGTTTTACCCATAATGGAAACCATAAAGGTATGATATAAATGGAAAATATAGAAGCACAAATAAAAAAATAAACATAACATATATCATATATAAATTCAGTTTCATGCTAATGACCACCCTAAGAGGCGGTAGGATATAATTAAACAATCATCATTTCATGAGGTGTTAGTTTGCCAACCATCACTACCACAAAAACAGTTTTTCCCGGCGCCAACCTTTATCATTACATTTTTTAGTAGCGCTGATAAAGGGTCGACTTCAAAAAAATAATTAATTAAAAATAATATATTAATATATTAATATATAAATATAGTTATATTGATATAAATATAATATATAATTTTTAAATATATTTTAGATATGCATAAATATACATTTACATTGAATATACTTAATATATAAGATATTTAGTGAAAATGGCTTATAAAAAATTAATAAAACGTATTTAATTAATAATTTAATAATTATTATGGAGGAATAGTCATTTCATAACAATTTGAAGACCCAAAAAATAAAAAAAATAAAAAAAGACCCTAAATATGTTGAAAACGCAACTCAAACTTCAAACGACCATAACATTTGATCCGGGTGTCCGTTTGAGCTCTACCATATATCAAATTGAAGCCTGTGACAAGATCTACACCACAATAAACATGGAACACCCTGGTCAAGGTTTTATTGAGGCTGAAAAGGCCCGGAAGGCCTCCAAAACTGGGTTTTTAGTCAGGGTACCCCGATTTTTTAACATTTTGTGGATATTTAGCCTTGTTTAAGGGTGGTATTATTGCCTTTTTTTGTTGGGGACTGAATTTATTCCAAGTTATTACATTCATATTGATATTATTTTATTGAAATTTTATCATTTTTTATAATGAACTGCTATTTATAATCAAATATATATCTATATGTACATATTTTTTATATACTCACACCTAATAATTTAATTTTTTAAATAATTAATTAAAAATATTTACATATAAAATATATTAGATTTATCTAAATAATAAATGATATCCATTTTATTTAAAATACCAATATAATAATATTTATTTAACTATATATTAATATAATTATATATATATTAATATAACTATAAATATATATATTAATATAACTATATATATATTAATATAACTATATATATTAATATAAATATATATTACTATACGAATAAATATAAATATAAATATATATAAATAAATAGATATATCATAAATAAAATAACAAATCAATATAGGGGAGTGACAAAGGCTTCAGGCACGTATGGGGGAGGTCTTGAGATCAAATCCGGGTGGAGGTAGGGGCGCACACGCAAGGGTGAATTAAAGGGGCTAGCACTGATAAAGGTGGGGTATAATGCTGATAAAGGGTTGAGGTGATGCGTGTGGGTGCTGGAGGTGTGGGAATGCACTGTTAAAGGGGGGGATCAAGCGCTGTAAAAAGCCCCCCCCATGATTGGTAGAATTGTTTTTAATTGTTTTTATTTTTTTTAGTTTTAGTAGTGCTTTTAAAAAAGCGCTGATAAAAGGGGTCTTTTATCAGTGCTAAAAAATAGCGCTAATAAAGGAACCTTTTATGAACGATTTTTTAGCGCTGATAAAATGGGTCTTTATCAGTGCTTTTTGGAGCACTGATAAAGGGGACCCCCTTATCTTTTCTGGCTCTAATAGTACTTTTCTAGCACTGTTAAAAACCATTTTTAGCGCTGATAAAATGGTTATTTTTAGTAGTTCACAGAAAGAGAATGTTCTTCAACCATTAGATGGAGGTGTGTGTAAGTGTAGTTAGAATAATTCTCATTACAACATACTATTATGTCTAGGATATTGTTTTTTTAATAAAATAATGGAATAAAAAGTGTTTATGGGGTTGTAGAAGTAATATAAAACATAATAAAACAAACAAATTTAAGAGAAATTATTACCTTTAATTTCGGTTAATTTCTTTGGTTTGAACCAAAATGACATCTTTAAGTGACTTATTCATATGATAAGGCTTATAGGTGTAAGAAAGGTATCTTTAGAGATTATTTGGGCAAGGTTTTGATTATCCAAAGAGCTAGAGGGGTGTGTGGAATGGGTAGGAAGTGATATCCTTTTATAAGGGGGAGGATAGAATCTTTAGGAAAGTGTGAAAATATTATTTTTGGATATAGTGATATTCGGTTTCTAAAGGTCCAAAACTAATTAAATTCTAAGATATAAGGACTCATGGTTGAAATAAAATCAGCCAATAATAATTGGTAAGGATTTGGATATTATATTAATATTTGTAATATTATTTATTTAAATCATTTATTAATTTGGTAAATACTACATCATTATTGTGTCATAAATAATATAATGTATTTGATGTCTAAAAATAATAATAAAATTACCATAATGTTGGAAATCATATTATATTTACAATGAATATTTATAGTTGAAAATATGGATTATATAACCCCATGTAAAAATTGATTTACTAAAAGATATTTGTTTATTTTATTATTTCGTTTACTTTAAGTTAATTGAAATAAAGTGTCATTATCATTCATAAGTGGATCCATGGGGTCCCAAAAGCAACCCAAAGGTTCCCATGGTCGCCAATGACTTGTAAAATAAGGTTAGGATAAGTGTTAAGGTAATTTTGTATTGTTATAATATTCTTTTTACCTTGAATTACCCTATTTACCTTTTACCGCGGTAAATAAAAGTAAAAAGTTAATATTCACCAAAAATTATTTTCATCTTATTGAACTAAATTTTACTTACTAATAACAACCATTATCTATTATTTACAAAATTCAATCAACTTAAGTGGTAAAATTTCATTTTAATGAAAATGTCAGATTTATAACTACTACGTAGTGGTTTCACCATTCATCAAAAATTGATGTTTTCCAAACAAATACCAAAAATTAAGACTAATATATATTTGATATTCCAAATTCAAAAATGATGTATATTTTATCAAATTAAAAACATATAAGTTGGATTAATTAATTTAAAATTAATTCCCTTTGTCAAAAAAATAGCGTGTTTTTATGAAACATTAACTATCAAAAGATTGAAACTTATTTATATATAATTTCAAAATAAAATTAATTCCAATGAAAAAAATTGGATTAAAGGGTAAAAATATAATCTAATTTCACATAAAATAAAATTTTAAATATAACCTACCTTATAAAGAAATTAGATTAAAAGGATGTTTTGAATTAAAATACAGTATTTCTCACTATTCATTAAAAAACGAATATTATTAGAAAAATACCAAAACTTCATCCAAAGTAAATTTTAATGTCCTGATTCTAAATAAGAATTTTTTTTTTCAAATTGAATATGTTAATGTTTCAAATTTTGGATTTCAAAAATATTATCCATTTAAATGTGGTAAAATTGATTTTTGTGGAAAAATAAATTTTTTATCTGATAAACTGAATTTGATCTTATAATATGTATAAGAAAGACATAGTACATAATTTAAAATTATATGGTGTATATAAAATTTAAAATTTAGTTAATACTATTCATAACTGCTTTTGAACGGCTAGTTTTGCAAGTCATGGTGTGCTCGAACTTGGTGTTGCGTGTAGCGCAAGCTATTGAATTTAAAGAAAAAACACTTTATGAACTCTTGGGGTGTTACAATATTTGCAAGAAAATATAAATTATGTTGATGTTAAAACTAATTAATTGAAATTGGGTAAAATGTACATTACCTCATGTTATGATTCCTACAAACGTTTTCAAACATATGGTATAATTCCTTAAATAAATATATTAATTTTTTAAATAATTATATTAAACATTATAATAACTTATATGATCATTCTATAACATATTTCATATTGTACCACAATAATATTCCATTATTTTTTTATAAAATAGAAATAATGCATCACTATTGTATGTAAAGAGTATTAAATTACATAAATAATTATAAATGGTATCATATATCATTTTTTCATACATGAGAATGATTAATTTCATAACACATTGATGATAAATGTGTAGTTTATTTTTCTTGGGTTTTCTGAATATGAAAAAATAGTTTTTTTTTATATTATTATTTGTAAATATTTTTTCCTAATCATGAAATATAAAATAATTTCATTTATAAAATATTATTTTACTATAATAATAGTTTAATGATAACCCATGAATGATTTAATGGAGAAAAAAATAATTATTGATGGAGATAGTTAACAGCTATAATTTGGAAAATAGTTTCATTTCATTAAATAAGACGATATATTAAGAAGTATATATATAAGATATTCAATTAGAAACATTAAATTTATGTATATACATTTTTTGAGATAAATTTTTCACTGATGGATTAACTATTTCATTATAAAGTATATGAATAGATGAAATAAGGGATGTGCCTTGAAATGGTTACTTCATATATATCACCTTCATGAAGGATGACATACGGTTTTTGAAATTGGAATTTTGTTGAGAATAGAAGAATTGAGAAGTTGAATGTGTTATTAGGAGAGGGTTTGGAGGATATTTTAGTAGTTTTTCGGATTTTGATGAGATATGAGTGGAGAGGAGTGATATTGGTTCTCATAGTGGGGTGGTTTTATGTGATTAAAATAATGATTATTTTATATATAATATCTTCCCCATTTGAATGGAAATAATTACAATGAATGGGATTGATATTTATTGTTGTAAATTTTCGTTATGGTTGATCTAAATTTCATCTATCCATTTAATATTGCATATTTTATTTATTTTTTAAATTTTCCTCTCAACACTAACCCCTTTCTTTATTTTACCTATTCTACAGTATTTTTTTTTACCATAGTAACCTTTTCCTAAATTTTTTTTACATCCTTAAAAATAATTTGGTCTTTTTTATTCAAAATATTAAATCTATTTTACCAAATTAAATTCAAATATTTTGAAAAATTAATTTTTAAACAAAACATCTACACATTATTAAAACGTGGGTTTTTGTAAAGACCCGTATTTTCCCATGTATTTTTTTTAATTATTGGGGAATATTATGATTCCTTGAAAACTGACGGTGCATGATTCTGAGGCTCGATGTGCCCTGAATGAATTTCTGAACCTTTTTTCTTGTACGTTCAGTAAACGTGTGAGTGGCATTTTGTAACTTTTGAACCGGTGCTCAGAAATTAAATCTGAGGAGACAGTTGAACTCGCAACGCCGATATTCGCTTAGTTAGACCTTCACCTCGATCGTAGTAGGTTGAGGGTTGAATTTTGTTTTCTGCTTTTTCATGGGAGAGTTAAAAGAATAAAAAAACTAAAACAACTACTTTTATTTTACATTCGTGAAACCTCCATTTTGAAACATGGTGATGGGGACCACCCGAACTCCCCTTTAATGTGAGGAAACCTTTTGAATTCCCCCAATTTAATTAGCCAAATTATATGATTTATTGTTCCAAATTTAATGTGAAAACTTTAATTAAATTAATAATCTTAACACAATTAATGTTGGCTCCTCACTTCTTTATTGGGAATCGTTGGAAAATGAGAGCATGAGAGAACCTTTGGAGTAATAATCTCCAACAAAGAATAACCATTCAGATCAAGAACTTTGACATTGGAGTTTGGTTCAGAATCGAGTTGTTGGAGCGATGAACGCCGAAATCCCCTTCATTGACTTCATCTCCTTCCCCACGAAACCTCCAACGAATATCAAGGAATGGGTTTTAATTTGAAGTATGATTGAATCTATTTTTTGATTCTTTATATTCTTGATTCACAATAATGATGGAAAAACAAACATGGCCATCATTCCACACTTATACATTGACCCCTTTTTCATTCATTCTTCACGCATTCCTCATGCATTCTTCGATGCCAAATAATTAAGCGCGCTGAAAACAAAATGTTTTTTGTGCCACATATGGATATAGAGATCATGACTCGTGGATCGTGAATATGCGAATGTCATGATTTTATGGATTGGAACAAAGCTGCGATGAATCGTGGAAGAAGTTGGCAGTCGGCACCTAGCCGGCCACATGGGAGGAGGGCGGCGCATGTCCACGCTGCCAGAAGAGGAGTCTGTGGCCCGTCGGCCATGGGGGAGCATGGTGTCGGCCATGTGCATGGAAAAGCGGCAGTGCACATCCGCACCGTCAGATCAGGAGGCTGTGACTTCTTGGCCATTGTGGAGGCCGGAGGGCGTCTGAAACTCAGTCGGCCACACGTGGGCACTGGCGCCGTCGCGCCGCTGGAAGGAGGACCGAATGAGAACCTGACCGGCCGTGACACACCGAGCGGGACCACTGAGTGGTCCCGCATGCCAGCAAACAAAATGGTTTGATGGATCGTTCGGGAATCTAGGGGAGCGCCTCTACCTGTTGCAGCTAGGGCAGGCCCCACCATGGCGGACCACACTCAACCGATCGGAATGCACCTAGCCGGGTGGGCTGGGTCTGTCCGGCCGGGTCAGGCCAGACCCGGGGCCATCTAGACCCAGATATGCCATTGTGGCCATATCATGAGAATCAGGCATCCATTTGACGAACCGTCTACGTCGTTCGGATCCATAGATTGAGATGGTATTTTTTGAATACTTAATTTGAGTTTTGGATAATGTTGGAGTACGACTCGGTTGGATTGAACCCCGAATCCAACCGATACCTCGGAGTGGAAACACTAATAACTTACATATCGGGCATCTGATTGATGCACCATCTATTGTGTTGGGTCCCTTATGATGTGATAGACCATTTGATTCATATTCATGAAAATTCATGGTAGTTGAGGTTCGACTGATGGATTGAGTAGCAGGTCTCACAAACGTGCTATTACTGAGAACCTAGTGGCTGGCTGTGAGGCTGAGGATAGAGACATATCATATAGAGGTTAGTACTGATCGATACTGTGTGGGTCAGCACTAATCATGTGTGGTTTAGATTTTATGTGGGTTAGCTTTTAGTGATCTTGTGTGGGTCAGTGCATACCGATCATGTGTGGGTCAGATCCTATGTGGGTCAGCGCTCAGCGATCCTTTGTAGGTCATCGCGTACTGATCTTTTGTTGGTCAGATCCTGTGTGGGTCATTACGGGGGTTAGTACCTATCGATCCTGTATGGGTCAGACTCTGTATAATCATCAGCAATGCATCTTGACAAAATAAGATGATCTAGCTTCACGAATGATCATATGTACTTCTATACATTACTTATAATTATGTGAGCAGAGTCCTTACCATCATGGTATTCATTATCATGGTGTACCGGTGTGGTACTTATATCTTCATGGTGTACTTTTGTGGTACTTATATGTTCTTGGTGTACATGTGTGGTACTTATATCTTCGTGGTGTACATGTGTTCTACTTATATCTTCGAGGTGTTACCTGTGTGGTGCTTCTACATTAGCGGTGTTACCATTGTATATCTTGATAACTTAGGTATATGTATGGTCATATACCGAAGTAGTGTTGATGAATATTGCTTGTTGATTTGTGGGTTTTCCTTTTCAGAACTCTAGGAGATCTATGAGGGTCTTGGGTTTCCTACTGAGTATCGTTATACTCACCCCTGCACGTGCTACGCCCGCACATTATTATGTCTTGTGATGAATATGGAAAACACTGATAGAGGTCAAGGGTACCAGACTGGAGGTTGATCAGAGGTGGAAATTTGTTAATACTAACTGTAGGGATGAACGTTCGAGAGCTATACCTACCCTTCAGGTAGGGTCCTTAGCAAGTGTTCACAGGAGCGGTTCTTTTTCAGTTTTACTTGTACATTCCAGTTGGGCTTGTATTTTGGCCACATTACATACTGTACACACATTGTTTACATTAAAGTTTACCTTATGCTTGTATCTTTTTGTGTTAATTTGTTTTAGTGAGTTTACAAGATTAGAGGCAATGCCTTCCAAGTTTTAGGGATATGCCTTTCCAGTGTTAGTCACAAGCCCATGGCCTATGGAAGTCAGTCTTGGGGTAGTCACGACACATGCCTCGGGGGACTAGTTGTGAAAAATTGGTATCAGAGAAGTTTGGTTCTACCAAAGAAATAGGACTCTGATCTTTTCTATGTAGAAATAGTGTTATGTGTGATGAGTATGGTTTTCAGCTTAGGGAATCTAGTGTTGGTGCAACGACCGACATATCCATACACCAAGACATTGACTTCTGATTTCTGACTCATTGCCTGAAAACACTGATTTTGTGCGTGTTATTGAATTTTTTTCATTGTGATCTCTTTGATTTAGATCACCAGGTATAAATTATTTCTTGTGGCTCACTTGATTCTTTTCATGATACCTCCACACAGATAGCCAACCACAGTTCTAGGTAGAGTACGTGATGGTAGCCCACCGAGTGATAAGGCTTCGATGCATGGACCCCTTATAGCAGTAGTACCATTTGGTGGTGTACCAGCTGCACCACTACCCATTGGGAAGCCGATGTCACCAGCCCTAGCAGTAGAGGGTGCACACCTCTTGAGCGCGTTTCATGAGTTCCAGCGCCAGAGGCCACCGAGGTTCCAGGGAGAGAGTGATCCACAGGCGGCTGAGGACTGGTTAGGGGCTATGGTTAGAGTTTTTCTATTGGTAGGGATGCTAGACGATCTCATGGTAATCCTTTTCACCAGTTTTCTTCGGGCTGCATAGGGAATATGGTGGAGCTTGATGCTCTAGGTTCACGATGAGGTAACTCTCATTTGGGAGGGCTTCGAGAGCCTTTTCAGGGTAGATTTCTTCCCAATGACCCTACGATCAATGCGTATAGAGGAGCTTCTCCACTTGCAGCAGGGGTAGCATGATTGTGACTTAGTATTCAGCAAGGTTCACTGACCTCTCTTGCTACTCCACTAACTGGGGTGGGACTCTTTTGTCGGGGCCCAATCCTTCGAGCAGGGGATCCGATGAGATATTATATCTTTGATGGTTTCTCTCAGCATCCCAATGCCGGAGGGCTATTAGAGAGAACACTCTTAGTGGATTTATTCCTTGATGAACCGTCACCATCAGTGAGACCCACCACCAGACGACACGTAACAGAGTCATAGACAGCTGGAAGCAGACAGATGATGCAGAGGTCCAAGAATACCAGACCAACAGTTGGATGACTACATGATATAGGTTCGGTGGTGTGGGGATATTGCGGTAGAGTAGGACATGCGAGGGATATGAAGTGTTACTCGTGCGGTGGGCATGGTCACATGGCTGGTGATAACCCAACCCGCCGTATGGACGACCAGTAGATGGCCGAAGGGCCACCTGGGAAAAGGCAAATATTCGATCAAGGAGGTCCACAGGAAGGAGGTGGACGTGGCAGAAGAGATGGCTAACCAACAGGCGGTGGGTGGTGATACAAGGTTTTACCTCCACCAACACCAGGTGGTCCACCCCGATCATAGGGAGCAGGTGATATGAACGAGCTCATCTCCAGGCAGCTAAGGTCTATGACCAAAGTGCTCTGGAGATGATACGAGGTGTGATCTGTGTCTACTAAACCCAATCTACAGTACTTATAGACATAGGTTCTAGTCACTCATTTATTTCCACGACCCTTGTTCAGAGCTCAATGATTTTGGTGAAGTGTTTGGCTTGATCCTTATTACTAGATACTCCTATTAGAGCAGATTTGATGATTACTCACTGGTGCCTGCAATGTGATATTACTCTAGGAGAAGAGAGATTCGACTGGGATCTCCGAGTAGCGGCGTCGAGGCCTTATGATGACATCTGGGGTATGGACTAGTTATCTACAATTCATGCTCAGGTTGACTTTATTATGTGCAAAGTGTGGAATGTCTGCACGGATGAGACTAGGTTTACATTCACTGGCGAGAAGGGATCCTTTGCAGCATAGGACAGACTTACCCAGAAGAGAGTGCATCCGATGACTCATTAGTTGGCTTGCCTTACCCTCAGAGTGGTTGATGTGGAGAGTCCAAAATATCCTATAGTGGTGGACAAGTACATGGATATATTCCCTGATGATGTTCTAGGTCTACTTCCTCACAGAGAGGTGAAATTTTAAATGGACTTGAACCCCGGGATGACACTGATATCTACAACAGCATATTGGAAGGCTCCTGCGAAGCTTCATGAGTTGAGGGTATAGTTAGAGGACTTTCAGGGTAAGGGCTTGATCTGGCCCATAGTTTCTCCTTAGGCAGGCCCGATTTTGTTCGCTAAGAAGGCGGATGAGAGATCGAGACTTTGTGTTGACTATCAACTCCTAAACTAGGTGACCATGAAGAAAAAGTACCCACTCCTATGGATTGGCGAACTCTTTGATTAGCTGAAGGGAGAAATGTGGTTCTCGAAGATAGACCTCAGGTCAGGATATAACCAGCTCAGAGTATGATACAATGATGGGCATAAGACAGCTTTCAGATGTCAGTATGGCCAATAAGAGTTCTTGGTTATGCCATTAAGCCTGACCAATGATCCAACTGTATTCATGAGACTAATGAACATGGTCATTCAGCCATACCTTTATTATTTTTTAGTAGTCTTCATCGATGACATTCTGATCTACTCAGCTACTGAGGAGGAGAATGCCTATCTTTTGAAGGTAGTTCTGGACACACTACAAGAGAACCAGCTTTATGGTATTCACTAAAAGTTCCATTTTTAGATCTGGGAGGATCAATTTCTGGGAAATGTCATCTCATAGGCTAGATTTACGATGGATCCAGCGAAGACTGAGGTGATACTTTCTTGGGAGCCACCCAAGAGTGTGACAAAGGTACGAAGTTTCCAAGGTTTGGCCAGAAACTACCCGAGATTTGTGCCAGACTACTCTAGAGTTGCACCACCTTTATTAGTGTTGACGAAGAAGGGGAAACCCTTTGTATGGTCAGAGAGATTCCAGTGGAGTTTTCATGAGCTGATTTAGAGGCTAACTAGTGCCCCCATCTTGAGGATACTAGAGGAGGGAGTTGGGTATGTAGTCTACTGCAACACATCAGGGACAGGTCTAGGATGTTTCATGATGTAGGAGCGAGAAGTTATCACATATGGTTCTTGAAATCTGAGGCAACATGAGAAGAACTCCGCTACCCATACTATTGATTTTGAAGCGGTTGTCTTCACCATGAAGATGTGGCAAAAATATCTTATGGGCGAGCGTTTTACAGTCTACTCTGATCACCAGAGTCTCAGGTACATCATCTTGCAAAAGGACCTAAACCTGAGACAACGACATTGGCTTGAGTTCCTCCAGGACTATATCTTAGAGATAGTATATACTATTTGGAAATGGAATGTTGTAGCAGATGCACTCAGCCGGAGATCTAGTATACAACTGTTGGGTGAGGCGACAGAGCAACTGGCCAGTTTGCAGATATCTATTGTGGAATGAGATGGGGCATCTCTTATTCAGTATCTTATATTCACTCCCCAACTACTTTAGTGGGTTAGGGAGGTACAGCGTGGGGACACTGACTACGAGGCTCGACGTGCTCAGATATCCATAGGACAAAGACCTGATCGATTTTCTGAAGGTGGGGAGTACATCATTATTTTCAGAGGACATACCATGGTACCAGTGTCACATCAGGAGGATGTGTTGATAGAGTTCCACACATCCCCTCTAGCGGTAAATATAGGAGTAGCGAAGATGTATCAGGACCTCTGACAACCGCAATGATGCCAGGAATGAAGAATGAAGTAACATAGTTTTTCTATCGATGCCTCACTTGTTAGCAGTTGATGAGAGATCATCTGGTACCGACAGGCTTAGTTCAGCCTTTCGAGGTACTAGAGTGGAAGTGGGATGGGATATCCATGGACTTCGTGACAGGACATAAACGCACGTCCAAAGGGACATGATGCCATTTTGATGATCGTTGACTGAATTACCACGTCGGACCACTTCTTACCTTTCAGGGAGAAGGGATCAGTAGAGGGCTTGGGACACCTCTACATGCATGAGATTGTACAGCTTCATGGGGTTCTATCTATGATTTTCTCTGATCGTGATGCACGTTTCACAACCTGGCTATAGAAGGGTTTGTAGGAAGCATACGGGACACAGATTTGGTTGAGCACCGCTTCCTTCCTCAGACAGATGGTCAGACAGAGCGGACTATTTAGACCCACCGGGGCATGTTGCTTGCTTGAGTCATATATTTCAGCCGCAGCTGGGAGGATCACTTTTCTTTGGTTGAGTTTGTGTACAACAAAATCTATAACTCCACTATCGGAATGGCACCATTTGAGGAATTGTACAGTCGACCTTATAGATCACCACTGTTCTGGACTGACCCCGAGGAACCATCACTCATGGGACCAGAGATGGTATGAGCTACCATGGAGAAGGTGCAGATCATCTAGTAGTGGATGAAGAATCCACAAAGAAGACTAAATTCTTATGTTGACAGGAGATAGAGACCTCTAGAGTTCGAGGACGATGACCATGTCTTTCTACGGGTCTCACCTCGACGAGGTTTGCAGAGATTTGGCTGGGGTGACATGTTATCTCTGAGTTTCATCAGACCCTTTCAGGTCCTCAGCAGAGTTGGTGAGGTGGCTTACCACCTAGCTCTTCACCTGAGTTGCACCGGGTGCACAATTTTTTCCACATATTCCAACTAAAGAGATAGGTACATCATCTTTCACACATCATTGACTGAGTTGAGCTAGACATTAACGATTGGGAAATGTTTTCAAAGGTTTCGGTAGATATTGAAGATCAATAGAAGGGAGTCCTTCATGGGCATTCGATACCTCTGTTTTCTATTCATTGGAATCACAAGAACCTCTAGGAGAGAACATGGGAGTAAGAGGATCAAATTCATGCTCAGTACCCCCACTTCTTTCCCTCATTTGTGTTGTGGCATTTGGGGATGCAAAGCCCTGATGTGGGGAGAATGTAAATACCCATATTTTCCATGTAATGTTTTTAATTATATGGGAATATTACGAGTCCACAAAAATTGATGGTGCATGATTCTGAGGCGCGGTGTACATGCAATGAATTTTTGAACATTTTTTCAAGTATGTTTAGTAAATGCGTGAGTGACATTTTGTAACTTTTGAACCATTGATCAGAATTAAAATCTACAGAAACCATCAAACTCATAGTTCCGATATTCTCTTAAAGATACATTCACCTCGACTGCAGTAGGTCGAGGGTGGAAGTTAGTTTTCTATTTTTTCTTGGGAGAGTTAAAAGAATAAAAATAAAATAAAACAACTTTTGTTTTATTTTCTTGAATCCTCAATTTTGAAACTTGGTGGTGGGATCCACTAGAACTCCCCGTTTATGTGAGTAATCCTTTGGAATTATCCCAATTTAATGAGCCAACTTATTTGATTTATTGTGCCAACTTGAATGTGCCAACTTTAATTGAATTAATAATCTTAACTCAATTAATGTTGGCTTGTCACTTCTTTGTTGGGAATCATTAGAAAATGAGAGTGCAGGAGAACCTTTATAGAAATATAATCCAATGAATAAAAACCCTTTAGATCAAGAATGTTGACGTTGGAACGTGGTTTAGAAGCGAGTTTCAGGAGTGAAGAACGTCAGCATCCCCTTCATCTACTTATCTCATTCCTCACGAAACCACCAAAAAATGTCAAAGTAGGGGTTTTAATTTGAAGTTTTATTAAATCTATTTTTTGATTATTTGTATTCATGATACATAATAATGATGGCCAAACAAACTTGGCCATCATTCCGTACTTATACTTCAACCCCTTTTTTCATTATTCGCGCGTTCTTCATGCATTCTTTGATGCCAAATAATTAAGCGCGTTAAAAACATAATGTTTTGTTGAGAATGACATATGGACATAGAGATCTCAAACTGAGGATCGTGAATATGCAGACGTCATAATTTTTGATCTTGGAATGAAGCTGAAATGACTCGTAGAAGAAGGTGGTGGCCAGCACTCGGCTTGTTGCTTGGAAGGAGGGAAGCACATGTCTATGCTGCCAGAAGAGGAGGCACCAAACTATTGAACGTGGTGAAGCAGGGTGGCAGACGGTAGGCTAACTGGCTACATGGAGTATTGGAGGTGCACATCCCCATAGCTGGAGCATGTGGTCGGGACCTCTTGTCCACGGTGGAGGTCGGAGGGGGGATGACACCCGGTCGGTCGTAGGTGGGTAGCAGCCCCATTGCTTTGTTGGAAGGAGGACCGACCAGAGCCTAGTTGGTCGTGACGTACCGAGCAGGACCGCAGAGCAGTCCCACCTTCTAGAAAACTGAAAGGTATGATAGACTGTTCGAGAATCCTATGGAGCGCCTCCCCCCAGTGCAGTGAGGGTGGGTCGGTACGGCACGGTCGGACCGGACCCAGGGCCATCTAGACCCAGATACGGCTTTGTGCCCTTATCTAGAGAACTAGGTGTCTATTTGATGAACCTTCTATGTTGTTGGGATCCTTGTTTTGAGACATTTTTTTGGTATACATCACATGAATTTGGATTATGTTAGAGTATGGCTGGGTTGGATTGAACCCCGAATCCAATAGGGCCCTCGAAGCGGAAAAACCTAATAACTTATAGACTAGGAATCTGATTGACACGTCATCTGTTGCGTTGGGTCCATTATGATGTGAAGGACCACTGTGATGCATATTTGTGAAAATTAGTGGTGGTTGAGGTACGACTAATGGATTTAGGAAAAGTTATCCCAAACATGCTATTAGCGAGAATACAGTGGTTGGAAGTGAGGTGGAGGTTAGAGATTGATCTTACAGAGGCTAGTACCAAGTGATCCTGTGTGGGTTAACACCGATCCTGTGTGGGTAAGATCCTATGTGGGTCAGCTTTCAGCGATCCTATGTGGGTCAGCGCATACTGAACCTGTATGGGTCAGATCCTGTGTGGGTCAGTGCTCAACGATCCTATGTGGGTTAGTGTGTACCGATCCTCTATGGGTTAAATCCTGTGTGGGTCATTGCGGTGGTTAGTACCTATCGATCCTATGTGGGTCAGAATCTGTATAATCTGTATTAGTGCCTCTTTTTAGAATAGTATGATCTAGCTTCATGACTAATCATATGTAATTCTATACATCACTTATAATTTTGTGAGACGAGTCCTTACCATTATGGTATTCATCATTGTGGTGTACCTATGTGGTACTTAAATATTCATGGTGTACCTGTTTGGTACTTATTTCATCATGGTGTACCTATGGGGTACTTATATCATCATGGTGTACTTGTGTGGTACTTATATCTTCGAGGTGTTACCTGTGTGGTAATTCTACCTTAGTGATGTTACCTTTGTATATCTTGACAACATAGGTATATGTATGGGAATATACCTAAGTAGTTTTGATTACTATTGCTTAGTGCTTTTAGGTTTTTACTTTGTGGAGCTCTAGGATACCTACAAGGGTCTTGGGGTCCCTACTAAGTATCATTATACTCACCCCTGCATGGGCTACGCCCACACCTTGCTGTGTCTTTTGCAGACGACGAACAATGCTGATCAAGGTTGAGGGTACCAGACTGGAGGCTGATCAGAGGTGGACATTAGGCGAGGCGAACCGAAGGGATGACCATTAAAGAGCTGTACCTACCCTTCAGTTAGGGGCCATAACGGGTTTTACCAGGAGGTGTTCTTTTTCAGTTTTACTTTCACTTTCCATTTGGTCTTTTATTCTGGCCCCTTTACATACTATACACACCCTGTTTACATTATTGTTTACCTTGTGCCTCTATCTTGTTGTGTGCTTGGTTTGGGTGAGTTTATAGGTTTAGAGGCAATGACTTCCCAGTTTTGGGTTATTCCTTTCTAGTGCTAGACTCCATCCCCTTGCCTATGGAAGGTGGGCTTGGGGTAGTCACGACATGGGACCCAGGGGAAGGGTCGTGATAGTTTTCATATAGGATATTTTTCAAGAAATTTTTGATTTTATTTTAACTATATGAATTATTTTAATTACTGTAAATGCTAAAATAATATTTATTTTTTATATAATCAATAATTTTCATTTAAAAAAATCCTTCAAATGTGTCATTTTATCTAATTAAAATGGAGAAACATTATGTACATTGAATCGAATTTAATAAAAATTCAATTACATTAAAATAAAATTATTATAAAAAATATATAACATTGATTAAAAAAAATTTAACTATAAAAAACATAACTTAATTATAATTATTTTACATAAATACATATTAAAAACATAATGGGACATTTAAATTTCATAATTTTCTGAAAATAATTGATAGTTTTTAAAAAATATGTAATTTTTATTATTCACCACCAAATCTATTGTTTTTTAATTTTCTGAAAACACTTTTAAGAAAAAGTGTGAAACCTCACAAACATTCAACACAACACAATTCACTCTGAAAAAACCCAAAACCCAAAACCACCATAACTGCGCACCAATGAAAACCAATTTTGAAATTCAAAACACCTAAACCGAATGACCGTGCCTTGAGAACCACACCGCACCGCGCCTCCTTGAATCCAGAACCACCAAAACACTTACATGAGGGTCAAATTCCACATCACCGGAACCATCATCGCTCCACTAACGTCATCGTCGTCGACATAAAATTCATCCTTACCCATCAACATAGTTCCAGTCAATGGCCAGAACGAACGCCGGCCAGATCCGTCACTCCACCGGAGAAGAACCCATAATCCTGGAAAATCAAGAGACACCACCAATATATACATCAATGACCGAACCAATATCATTGCCATTTGAGCACCATCATCTCCGTTGAAGCATGTAAGATGTGCCTCCTGGAGACCACTGACCGCTCGAACAACACATCCCAAACCCTCCATGAAGACCGCCGCACCTACCAACTTGGAAAGGAGCATTGGACCAGGACAGCAGAGCATAGTATCAGCAGCATGAGCCACTGACGGCTTCCACCATAACCAAGACAGAGAAGATCCATACCAAAAAACACCAACAAAACCTTCATCGGGCTGGTCTCAAGTAGATCGACTGCCAAGGGAATGGACACAGACAAATCAATACTGAGAACCGAAGCATACCGCGCGAGGGGCACCGTCGTCCACTGAACCCCACCTCCCAAATCCTATGAGGAACCACCGCTTTGGATCCAACTCAGAGAGAAGAAAAATGCCTTGAGGTTAGGGCAGGGATAAGAGTGGCCTAGGTCTCCAAACGACGGCAACACAGTGAGATTGAAACCAGAAATCCAAACCAAGGTCAAGCCGAAACTGAAGCTCCTAAAGAAAAGACGACCGCCGAAACCCTTAACCCAAAACCCCTTTGATACAACCACTCCAAATCTGACCTGGAGAGGTGTGGTGGAATGCAAGATCAGGGTAGGGTTGAAGTAGCCAGAGTCTTCAATGGCGGCAGGCTTTAGTAGGACCAAAGAAGTCACCCTAGAAGACGAACATGAAGAAAAACTGCACCTTCAAGAAGTGCATCATCGACCGAAATAAACATAGGAGGAAGTAGACTGAAGGAGACAAAAATAAAAAAATGATATTCTAAGTAAAGAATTTAATTATTATTTATATTAATATTTTTATAAAAATTCTAAAATTAAAATATATGATTCACCAAAAAAATGATAAAATACAATGTTTTGAAGAAAATTTAATTTTTGATGAATAAAATGAATTTATAAAAATAAAGTATTTATTTAAATACATTTGATTAATACATCATTAATGATTATGAATATTATATATTTCTTATTTTAATTATATTTTTCATTCCCAACAATTTAATGGCTAGGTTATAATGATCACATTTAAATAATAATACTTAGTAGTTTGTTTAAGCAAGATGTCACATATCTTCTATGATATTGAACATAGTGTATTCTTTTAAATTCAAGGAATGTTAAATAGCATAGAATTACCATGAAATTATATGATTTGTATGAAAGGTTAATAATTATTATGTAAAATTAGATGTTTTGATACATTATATAACTTATTGAGACGATACATGATCATTGGCAGTGTAGAAGATGTATTCAATTTACACCGATAAGAGTTTTTGTATGGTCCAAATATACTTCAATTCGTGTTTCAAAATAATATTGATATGGTTAGTGTTTATACCTAATATTAAAATGTTTTTCTATAGATTTAATTATATATAGGATATCTTGGAAAAAAATAATAAATATTGAATACTTGTTACAATTTCATTCTAATTGAAATAAATTATTCTTGTAAAATTCAGGAATCAATTTTGATAAATACAAATGTCTTTGAAAGTATTTATAACTATTCAGATGGATATTATTGAATTTTTTCTTATATATAAAATATATGTTCATTTTATAAATGTTTTATAGTATAAAATATAATTGGTAAATTTTGAATGTATTAGTATTTTCTATTTTATTTTTTAAAGGACCTCAAAATAAATAGAATGTGTTTTGGAAAGGTAAGGATGTTTTGGTGGGTGTTTATAAATTAATAAGGGTTAAATTGTAGGAAATGTAAAATGAATACCCTCTAGGGTGGTCCAATAGATCATAAATAGGAAATATTCATTTTATTTTTGAGTTATTGAAAAATTAACAAACTCTTATATAGTCCATGTGACTATAAATGATTATGTATAACTTTTTATTTGTCCTAAAAATGAAATATTTTTCCCCATAATCCTATTTTTTCCATATATATTGAAAAAAATATTGATATTAAATTCTTATGTGACATCTATGTGGAGTCATCCATCTTTATCCATATCTATTTATTCTATCATTATTTTATGAATATATCAATATAATGTAAGATACACTCTATATTTTCTTCACTTCAAATATATCATCCTATATAATCTTTTACCATGGTCTTTATATGAAATAAAATATTAAGGATGAATATGTAACATGTTTTATTTGATATGGCTTGGGGAGTTCCTGATTTGGATTCCATATAATATATGAAAAAATGTTGACAATGAATACAATAGTGGTAACTATTAAATTTATTATAATTCGTAGATATTTTATTTTCAAGATATGGTATTTTATCTTATGATGATATTGTATATTTTTTCATTTCTTGTGATGTTTCAAAATGAAATTACAATATAAAGTCAGGGTTGGTGTAATCCAATCTTATAAATAATATAATAATTAATATTGATTTGAATGTTTTTTTGAAATTAAATATTTAATTAGATTTATAATTATTTAGAGTGTGGAATTTGGTAATTTAATAAATTCTTATAGTGTGTACATTGTTTAATGTAATAGAATATAATGATTTTTGGGATGTCTTTTTGTATAAAAATATGTATTCATTAAATTTGATAATAGTGTATTGGTATATTTGTTCATTAATAATATATTAATGTTATGTTATTTATTATATATGAAATTGATTATATGGGTTTTGTGTATTCATTATGTTTGGGTAATCATGGATGTGTTTTTCCATATTTTTCAGGGGATTTTTGATAAGACAATACTAGACATGTGTGAGTATAACACAATTAATATTTAATGTGATTTCATTAAACATTGATTGGGGTGGAAAATTTCTTAAGTGGCCTGAATGAACAATACGATTTCATTACACGGATGTTCAGTAATTTATAATAATCCTATATTTTTCTTTTTTATTGTTTTTCTAGATCATATTTCATCAAATGTAATGGGGTTGATGAATGTTTTCAATGTAATTGTGATACATCATTTTCATAGGCATAGGTATCATCGATTATATTTGGGAAAATGGATCCGTATTTTTAGATTAACAAAATTTATTTGAATAATGGTGGATATACTTATGATGTTTTGATTGAATTGTATGTTTTTTAATCGTTATAAATTTAATTTCATGATGTAACCGAGGCTTGCTAGTGGTGACTATTGGAGGTAATTTCATATGTTTTATGTTGTCCAATGGTAGGGTTGTAAATATAATGTGGTGATTATTTTTATTATTTTTATATTTGAAAATTTTATATAACATTCACTTTCAATGGAATTTACCAATTTAAATGATATATAATTATGTAGTTTATTTTTTGTCATATCAATATCCATGAAACTCAATGATGATCTTATATTTATATATATTCTTTGTATTTTATCATACAATTCTATGGGATATGTTAAAATATGAATTAACATTGTTTTGGGTTTGAGTCGTCGTACCAGTTTGGGATGTAACAGTTTAGATATATAATCATTATACAACGTAATCTACAAATAGAAAATCGAGATAGAGAAATACCTATAAAATCCATCAACTAATATAAAAACCATTCAAAAATAAGTTATTAGAGTGAAATTATAATTATTTTTGAAACGATTGTAATAATTTATCATTAAAAAATGAATAATTTTTTTTCCAAAATACAATTCTAATGATCGATAGATGAAATGAAAATTTAATTTTTTTAATATCTTTCACATGAGTTAAAATTATCTTCCACAATGAAAAAATTTAATGAAGAATGTGATTGGGTTCTATTCTTATTTTGGAACAAATTTACATATAATTAAATTTAACCCTTTTATAAAGAAAAAGATAAAACATTAAATAATATTTATCTTTATAATTTAATTTAAAGCTCTTATATAACATAATATTACATATAAACAAATCAAATAGTTAAAAACCACAATAAATGTTTACTATTGTATTATATATGATAATGAGGCAAGGCTTTTAGATTTAAAGTGGAGTGAAAATAAAGAATTAATATTATTTTTTATCATAATAAAATGATCAAATTAAATAAATATTTCAAATATCTATATTTAATTTCTTAATATAATTTCTCTTTTAACCTAAATATTCATATATTCTATTGTAAAAATTCCATTTTAATAAAAATATATCTACTAGTATAATGATGTATATAAAAATAATATCACATAATATATAATATTTATGTGTATATAAAATAACTACGATGTCTAATAACAAAGTATATGTTGTTATTAAATTTATATATGGTCTATTATTACATATAGTGGTATAATAAAATAAAATAGTGATTTTTCCTCTCTTTTGACTGAAATCAACTACTACATCCTTGTTAAATGAAATAAACAATATTTAAAATAGAAATATATAATATACATATTCAATTAATAAGGCAATTGATTAGATAATTTTTTTTAATAAATAATTAACAATATTATCCTAAATAAGTGGAAAACACTTTTTATAACATTGTTTAGAGAAAATTAATAAATAATTAATGAAAATTTTATGATAACCATTAAGTAGTATGAATGATTTTATAACAATGATTTTTTTAGATATATTATGTACGCTATATCCATAATTTATTCCATTTAATTACTATATTATGACCACAAATGATTATATCATAAAACCAAGCGAGGCCCTCAAAGTTGAACAATTTTATACTGGCACATAGGGTATCATCTCAAAAATATGAGGAATTAACTTCAAATAAATAAAATATTAAATAGAAAAATCATTAAACTATATAGATTGAAATCTAAAAAGACATACTGGTATGATACATAAAAAATCATGCATGCTTATATAATAATATAACTGAATTACATGATATCTCTAAAAATGGTATAACAACAGAAAAAACATGAAATTCCAAAATAATAAATACTGAATATTAATAAATTTTGAAAAATAAATAATCACTCAATTCCTACTATCAACCTATTTTACAAAGTTAATTTCACCTAACCACTACCCAAACATATCTCTAAAAACCATCACGTATAATTAGAGGTGAGTATATAAAAATAATTAATAATAAATATGTTTTATATATTAAACAAATTCAATATCATGTTATTTAAAAATAGATATAATGAAGTCAAAATAAACCATTTTATCCTCACCTGAATAATTATTCATAGGTAATAAAGCCCAAAAAAGAAAATTTGTATTATCATAACTAAAAGTATCATAAAATAAAATTAATGAGCCTATATAAATCCAAATTTATACATTATGTTGTCAATATTTGTTTTCATGGCAGTTTATTATATTCTCATGATCAACATAAACATCACCCATTAAATAACAAGGTTTTTATAATGTATCATTTGTGTTTAAAACATAATAGTTCCTCATAATCTAAATCCAACTATCTATGGTAACCATCCCTAATTTCTATCATCTTATTATCCTATCACTCCAAAATTTATTAGAAAATAATATCTTGTGTATCATTTTTATGGAACTAATATAATAATACATTTTATAGTGATTGTATCCCATCCTTTTATATGGGAGAGGTTATATGAACATGTGAGAAACGAAAATTTTAATATAGAGATATTATTTTCATTCACATAATAAAATACCATCACACATATCCTGGATAAGTTGCTGTATTTATGGGATTTATAGATTTTTATTGGTTTTAAGGATGTTTCAATGTTAACTCTTAACCACATTTAGGATTTATTATTTAACATGTATAAACTAGTTCCAATTCATCTATAGTGATCTCTATTGGGTGATGCATTTGATAAACATGTTAATCTAGATATTCCACTATGAATTCATCTTGGGATGTAAATCCTCATACCACATCTCATTGTTGAATGATTCAATGTTAAAAATATATCAATATCACATATTCCTGCACATATGAAAAGTTCTCCTCATTCCCATTTTATTATATGTGATGTGTTATGGATGATATTTAATGAAAACAATTCCATCATATTGCATTTAGATGAAGCCCCTTGTTTTGTTTAACAAATCCAAAATCATTCCATTAATCAGTGTTTTGGGAATGTTATTAGTGTGTTTAGACTCTTTGAAAATATAAAACTTATGGTAATTCATTTGACATGTGCTAGGTTTTGTGTTTTAATTATTATGTCATAGACATTATAAATTACCATTTGTCTTGAAATAGTTATCTTAGTGGATTCAATCAACTATTTGAATATTAAACTGAAATTTAAGTCTATAGTATGTGTATACTATATAAATACCAACCCATTATAGTGTTGGTTCAACCCAATATAATATGGTCATTTCACGAAAAATTTCTAGTATATTTTTGGCTTATACATACCCTAACATGTTATATATTCATATTCTAATTGATATGTTATATGTTTTCAGATCTTACTCTCCATGTGCAAAAGAATTTTTATTTGTATTTTGTTATAATATTCAGATATGTTATTTTTATAAATTTGAAATAATATTATGATACTAATGTTTAGATGGTTGATATTTTTCATTTCAATACTCATGAAGATGAAGATCCAATTGGTACTAATACTCTCTATTTCCGGACCAAAAATTGCAAGCTACATTGTATGGAATCGATAGGGAAAATCCAGTAATTTGATCACTTAGTTAAACATAAATATATATATGATGGTGTTTTAGGGTAAAAATCTATAATATAAAATTATGAAACTCTATTTAGATATGACAGAATAAGTCAACATCATTTTTTAGAATATCCATTTTCTATATATTTTGATATGGAATTTGGAAAATCAAATAATTCACTCTGATAGTCATTATAGAGTAATGTTGAAATTCATGAAAAAAAATTATTATGTGATTGTAAAGAAAGTGGAAAATCATGAATGATTTAGAATATTGAATAATAAATCATGGGAAAAAGTTTTATTGTTTTAATATTTATCCAGCCATTATAAAATGAACTATAACTTGATACACTAGAAAAGTATCATATATTCACAAGGATGATGAAATTTCATTAAAATGGAGACAACAACTGCTTCTCTATTCAAATTTGTTTTTAAGGTGAGGTTATTATTCATATAATAATATGAATACTATATAACTATATTGTTTAAAAGAATTCTCATTGTAATGTTTTAGGATTAATTTTTATTCATAATTAAATAATTAATAAATATTTAAAATGTATAATTATCAATTGGGATGTTTTTTTTCAGCTAGTGAATTTAATATCCACTCATTCAAAATGTGATGTATTTTGTAGAAGTATTTTATGAATCATAATATTTTAATGCAAGTTAAATCATTATATAAAATCACATAGTATAAATTTGTTATAGAATAAAAATATAGATGATCCTCTTCCAAATAAATTGTATTGTATATTTTAATAAACTATTTATATAGATTATTTTTTGGTAATATAGAACATTCAGGCGAAAAATCATTCGATCAACTATTTTGTAAAATGATTTCCAAAAATTACCAATGAAAATTTTAATTTCATTAATGAAATAGATATATGATTTAGGGACCCCACGAATGAAATCTAACCTTTATACCAAAACTCGGGTGATTGATGTCATGTAACTAGTGGAAATATTATTATAGACATCACCTTGTCCCATGCCATAGAGTAAAGAAATCAAAAGGAGTTAAACCATTCATATTTCCAAAACATTTCCAACATCACAAGGAACACATCCCTTATTGATCATTTTCCACAAAACTAGTCACCATTTCAGTATTATTTAACAACCATCATAATTATAAATTATGTTATCTTTTTAAATGAAATAATACATTATTAAGAAACAGAATTATAGAAAAAACATTTCAATTTTTTTAATAATAATAAGTTAAATATAATATTATTTATAAGTCCATTAACCATTATATTCGATGATAATATAGCCTTTGTATAGTGGAAATTATTATAGGTATATTAATGGTTATGATAATTTCCAATTTATATATAATGATTGAGAGATGACATTACATAGTAAGATCATACCCTATGAATCCTATTTTTTAATGATTTTGAGGGAGAAATAAACATTTTTCTTTTCCATTTACCATGACAAAGATGATATTTAACAACTAAAGCATCAAATTTAATAACTCAGTCCTAACCAAAATAGGTTTTTTAATCAAACCATGAAAATTTCCCCATAACACACCTTAACATTAAGTAATATGTTAGTGTAATAATGGGATATGTATCTATATCTTAATGGTATGGCATAAAATATTTTTCTTTCTACTATATAAAT
Source organism: Viscum album (assembly GCA_963277665.1). Taxonomy (NCBI): domain Eukaryota; kingdom Viridiplantae; phylum Streptophyta; class Magnoliopsida; order Santalales; family Viscaceae; genus Viscum; species Viscum album. The sequence continues at coordinate 1,873,329,641 of OY728137.1, read as the reverse complement.
TATTATATTTATATGTTTTTAATTTTTTTTAAATGATTAGATAATGACTTTGATAAAAATTATATATTGATATGTTAAAAAAAATATTTTCAAATTGTATACATTCAACCAAGGAACTATATTTATGTTTTAATTATTTTTGGAATGAAATTTTAATTTTATTAATTATTTGAATTGAATAATAGTTATTAATTAATATTTTTAAAACAAATGAATGAAGTTAAAAATAATTTTACAATGTTTGGAAAATATTTATTTCCATAAACAAATTATTTTTCAATAAATTTTTATTTCTTGTTTAAATGTTTGAAATCTCATACATATGGATTTTTAGGGTTAAAATAAATATTATTTTTTAAATCATGACATATATTTTTTTTATCCGTTGATTTTTTATAATTTTATGAGATAGTAGAATTTTTAAAACATAATTAATTTTTTTATAAATAAAAGATAGGAATAATGAAATAATTAAATCTCTTATGTGAATTTTTTTATAATGTTTATAAATGAATGAAATTATTTTTTCCTTATATAATAATATATTTATAAGTTACATTATTAAATTTTATAACATCATATTTAATCATGTAAATCCTATAATATATTTAATGTTTTTAAAATCAATGATTTATAATCATGACTCAGTTACATATATCAATGGGTGTTATTTTAATGTGTTAATTAATTATCTTTAAAAAATAATTAAAACCACTCTACCTAGGTAGAAAATGTGATGTTTTTTTATTACAAGATTAAATACTATCAGAAATGTAATTTTGGATACTAACAATGTATAATCACATCTTTTTCAATATAAACACACCCAACTCCCAATACCCTTCACTAAAAACTCTTAGAACACAAAGTTAAAATGACCTTCCTTTTATTCAGTACTCACAATTTTACCAAATCTCTTAATAAGGTCCTTCCAAGCCTTGAGAATCGCCCTATCAATGTAAGGGATCCTATAATTCTCCACTTTATTCAGACATCATTTTAAAATATTCAATTTTTACAATTTGTTTTCTTTATAGATGTATTCATACATCCATATTACTATCCGTCAGATATACATGTAATATGGCACCCATTTTATTCTCGATTTATTATTCCATGAATCATTGTTTACCCCATTGTTTATAAAGAAATTATCATGCAATTTTCCTTGAAAAATATTTTTATAGGGATTATAAATTCCCATTTAAACTCAACGTTAACAACATAGTTGTAAAAAATATTAATTTATTAACTATTTACATATATTTATCTTAGTATTCGAAATCAAAGTGTTAAACTGGTTAAATACATGCTTATGCTGTATGTTCTATCTGGTACACTTATGAATGTATTTTTAATAAAAGTAACTAGTCCACACAATATAATATATCCCTTTAATGAATTGGGTAATGTTTTATCTCATTAAATGCCACATATGGTGCACATGATGTTATCCTACGTACATTATGTAATGTTGTCTCTGTGATATGAATTGAATTATGGTTATGATGGATTCTATATTGTTTTTATACATTCCCTAGGTGACTATTTTATAAAATTTCATATCATGCCGCATATACAAGATAATGGCACACACCCCTATTACGATTCCTTGATATTTTCCAATGATCACAAGTATTGATTTATATTAATAGATTCATTATTTATTCATATAATTGGATTTATATATCAACCATTTCTAATGATTTTCCGAGGGTTATCTCATGCATATAAAGAATAACAATGAAAATTTAGAGGCATTTTAAAGATGCTTTTTAAATTTTAAATGTAATACTATTTCAAGTTATTATAATATATAGATAATTCTACAACAAATCTTGGATTCATGATATTTTGGAATTTTATAATTTGTTCTATTATGTATTAAATTATGAATGATATTGTTATAATGTATAGGTTTTCATTCATTATATCATATAAAAGTGTAATTATTTCATCTTATTCTAATTTAAAAAATAGTTATATATTTATTAATAATATTTAATATAGAGAAACACACTTAATTTTTTTAGGTTATATAATAAGTTGGTTTCATGAAAATTGATCATTATATAGATATTGATAGTGGATGTGGCTCTAGAGAATATATACCTTTTGGTAATACCCCCATAATAGGTGAATTAAGTTATACCCGATCATCACCATGTGAATGATATTGGGATTTTCTAAACACCTATTTTTACAATAATGTGGTATATGATTTGTTAAATGCATAGTATCATTTCAAACAATTATTTAGTAATAAAATTTCCAGGTGATTTAATATTATGAAATATATCATGGAATAAAATATAGAAAATTTCAATTCATATGTTAAAAGGAATATATTTTGTTTATGATTAATATATTTAACATTCATGATTTCCAGTTTGTGTCTTTATTAATTAAAACATTATAACTCCTAATTTTCTATTTTTTATAGTCAATGACCAGATTTTGTATTAAACATGTAAACTAAAAATGGGTGGGGAAATGTTATGACTCCTATAATGACATTAACTTCTATATGAGAGAAGGGATCATGAAATTTATGAAAATTATATCTCAATAGACTATGGTTATCAGTAGAATCCTAAATTATGCAGAACACCCAAATCATTCTAAGAAAGATCATGTTGAAATTAATACCATTATAAGAAATAAGAATATTAATTTTAGTAGATATTTTGATCCATTAATCATAAAACAATGGGTCATCTCTATTTAAAGTATCTTATCCATATTTAAATGGGTTGATTATGTAACGATTATGAAAAAAAAATTATAATATTGATGTATTGTATAGAAAATGGTTTATAATTTCCAAAATTAACAAACATGCAGTGGAGATCAAAGATATAAAGATAATGAAATTATGAAAAATATTTATTGAAAAATATTTTCCTCACGCACTATATCTAAATTTGTATAGAGGCATTCATAGACCCATGAAAAAGGACGATTAACCTATCAGGGAGTATAGGGAATACATCACCAGACATTAATGATACATCTCATTATTTTTCATTACCCATGATTTTAATATTTACATCTTCTTTGTTGGATAATTTATAGTCTATGAAAATTCTTATCCATTAATTACATTGAAATCTATGAGGTGATTTATGGATGATTCATTGAAGTTATTATGGCGATTTGTAAATTTTAAGGGTCACATTGGTCATCTGATATGATATTTATAATTGAATTTTATTATAGTAGTGTGATGAAGAAATCAAACAAGAACATAATGTTCAATATAATATCTTTCAAAAGTTTTGAAAAAATAATTTATGAAAATATGAAATATGGACAATGAAATTCATTTTCATCTAGAAGGAAGGAAACTGTTCAAGTGATTACCAAAGAGGGAAATCTGTAATTTTTACGAAAATAAGGAACTCTATAATTACCAATCATCAGAATTTATAATGTTTCAACATAATGTAAAAATAAAACTATATTAATAATTTTTTAATGTATGAGACATTTTTGATGACCAATGACACCAACATTTATTCCCAATAGGGAACAACATATCATATTTTTTCACAACATTTTCAGTGGACCCAAAATATGATGATTATATATGCAATCTATATAATAATTCAATAATATTAAATATTTTTTTTCTAATTATATGAATTCATTATTACCATGCATGTTTTGTAGAAATATTATGAAACCACCTAAAAACAATGATATTGATTTATTTATGATGACATGAACTGTTTGAATTGTTTTCTAAGAATATTATAACATATTCTCTATCCATATTTGTGGGATGAGGTACCCAATGATTCTTTTGATACTCTGAATAGTGTAATTTGATGTGGTAATGAGTATCTATTTTCTTTCATTAAATAGATATCAAATAAATTTTCAATAGATGAAAATCACCCTCCATACCATGAATTATCCACTGATTTTATACAAGTGGGAGGAGGACGTTGTGTCTCTTTTAGTATCATTGTCTGAATAATGGATATTATTTACATATTAAAAAGTGTATCGTCCTAAAATTAATGATATTAAAGAGAATTAAAACCCTGAATATTATCAATATAATATAATTCAATAAATAAATATACTAAAAAATGTATGGTATTTGAAATAGGGGAGTGTTTGTGTTCACAATGGATCTTCTATTCGGGTCCATGGTAATATCAAATTATCTGTATAGATTATACAACATTTAACACAAGTAGATGATGAAACAATTAAAAGAGAATCTACATAAAGTGTTTAAATTCCCATGTACCTCACGGTGGGGTACACCAGTCCAATTCTTCATGAAGAATGATAGGTCAATGCACAACTACAAAAATTATCAGGATCTCAAAAAGAATATACTAATGACCAAGAATCCACATTCCAAGGTTGATGACCTATTCAATCAGCTATGTACTGAAAAATACTTCACTAAGGTGGATTTTTTGGTAAGGATATTATTATGTTGTTGGGGAGAATTCAAATATATCCCAGACTACATTTTTTACAATATAAAAGAACTATGAGTTTATATTTATTTTATTTTGATTCAATAATTTTCCAAAAAAATATCATGGAATTGATTATTAGAGTTTATTGGGACTAGCTGAATAGATTATTATAAATTATTCATATATATGATTCTTATTTTCTATAAATTTAATGAAGAATATGAATAGAATTTTAATACTATAATGATATTTTTTGAAAAGAATAAATATATTTGAATTATAATATATTGGATATTATGAAGGATAATGTAATTTTGTTGGACATTTTATCATTATAAATGGGATATCAATGGATCCTCCAACAACTAATGGAATTATTGATCCCATGACCAAAATCTATGACATAAATAAATTATTTTATTATATTATATAGGATTTATCATAGAGTTTTTAGAAACATCTCATAATTATATTTTCAAAAAACATATATTTCTCAGAATGGTATTATGAATTTCTAGAATGATTAATTATAATAGAGAATTAAGGATTTACAAAATAGGATAATAACTATACATGGTCTCTTATTTCCCTCAAGTAAGGTATAATTTTATATTAGTAGTGATGTATCTAAAAATGGATTAGGTTGAGTACTTATGAAAGAAGAAAATGTGTTAGTCTATTTCTACCACAAATTAAATATCAATGAGAATAACAACCCAATGTATGATATATAGTTATATTTATTGATCTTCACACTGATTATTTTGTAGAAATATCTATAATGAGAGAGTTTTGTAATTTATACAGACCAAAAAAGACTCATCTATATATTTACATTGGCCCATCTCAATAATAACTTACATAGGTGGTTAGAGATGATCATGGACTCAGATAGATCAATCTATTATAGTTCTGGTGAAATACATTTAGATACTCTGAGTAAAAATGTCCTCAAATAGCTATACATTATTACTATATATTGTGATCCGATATTTCCATAAATGAATATTATGTATATAGTTATGTTTTAAGTATCTTATTCCTACCATGGTTAATTAACTACTCAACAATATATTATTCAATAGATTAATGAGGCCAATAAATATTATTAGTTACTACTGATCAATGAAAAAATATTCCAAAGATATATATTTTTTAATATGAAGTTATAATGTTTTCATATTTGATATGATTCCCATAAAATGTAGAATGTAATACAGAACATCTGGATGATGTTCCTACCTCATCCTTATCTCTTCATCCATGATGTAATTAGATGAATAGAAATTTTAAGAAAAACATCAAGTGGGATTACATGAAGAGGGAGACTATAATTTTTATGTCTAGATGATTTTTATTTCAACAAGTATCAGGATTATTGATATATGTCTAAGATTAATATTAAATTTATTCCTATACCAATATGTATATGGGAAATCATAATAATAGATATCATAATAAGACTATCTTGGTCACCTAAAGGAATCAATAACCTCAGGGATGTAGATGATCATTATGCAACATAGAAAAAATTCGTTTCTATAAAGTAATATTTTTCATATGAATTACATCCCAAGATATAAATAAGTTATGTCGTAATGATTAATGTAGTTTCACTCACAATTGTTTCTAATCGAGATTCAATGATTATTTTAACATTTAGGAGAATCATTTATCATGAATTGGATAAGAAATTTAGCATCAACAAAACTTATCATATGTTAAATTGTGTATAGTCTAAATGAACCATTCATTCAATGGTGGAAATTATGATATCATGTTTAATGGATTTATATTGTTATTGATATTAACTCCTTCCCTTAGTTTATTTCTCATTAAACAACAGTTTCCATTCTAGAATCCAAATTACATCTTATAAATCTATTCATGGAATTAAATGTTTGAATTCAATTTTCATGAATGATTCTATAGTGTAGAAGATTGTGGGACCATTAGATACCCATGATATGACATAGGGTTTTCAGACTATTCACCATCATATTAAATCCAAAAAATTTATAAATAAGATTTATTTTTGAAAATCATCGATGATACTTAATGATTTTAACCATTGATAGTGTTTCCATTATATAATTCCATGGAATAAATTTATATAGTTTGGGTAGAATTGGAATCTAAATCCTTGATACATCATCCGATTTTTGATATTTTCTCACATCAATGTTATTGCATACTAACTAAAATTGTAACCTAATATAACTAAATTAAGTGAAGGATTCTATGAATCCCACCCAGAGGAAACATATAATATAACCCTCATACTTAATGAATCCATATGTGGTAAAATTAGAGGATGATATAGAATATAAGGAGGACAATGTGAATAAATTATATTTTAGATATATTTTTCTATGAAAAATATAAACTCACCAAGTCAATATTTATTATTAGACCAACAAGTTTTTTGGAAGAAACATAGGATCTTGATATAATGCCCCTACCATAAATAATAATTAAACATAAAATAAGATAATAATTTTACTTACATTAACATTGATGATATTTTAAGGTTTTGAGTTGTATAGAGTTAGGCAATAACTCATACTTAACAATATAATATAAATAAAATGTGGACACTTACAATATTACCCATTTTTTCCATAAAACATAAACGCTTAAAATGAAACATTGTTTAATTTCATGTTTAATCAAAACTTTTTCTTGATAGAATCACTGAATCCATTATCCATTATGTCCTGTGAAAATAATTTCAAAACATTTGATGGGAATAAAAATTTTGTAAGGGACACACAAAGATGGAAAACTGTTATCCATAAAAAAACATGTAAGCCATAAATAATTTATCAAAAAGTAATACAATCCCCCTTTATGAATTATTAAATACTATTCACTGAATATATGCTCATTTCATTTTATTTTCGTATCCAAAATATTACAATAAAACCTATATAAATGAATATACAAAATATAAAAGTAAAATGTGTCATAATAACACTTAAATGGAATAACCATATAGTCAACTTCAACACATATCAATAAATGTAATATAAATACGACTAACTTCCATACATAATGCATTGGAGGACAAAACATTAGCATGTGTCCTCAGTTTATCATGGAACCATCCGTCTTTGGTTCACCATAGAAACACCCTTCTTTTCTTTATCATGTAACCACCCATCTTTAGTTTTTCATGTAACCACACATCAAATTTAAAAGTACCAGTATATAATCCTAATGCATATAAATTTAATTTTCAATATTCCCCTCATAAAATTTATAGTCTCAATAAATCATTTCAATTTTTTGAAATAATCAATCAATTTCTAAAACCATTTAAAACAATTAATATTGAAATTTTTTATTCAATGTGTATCATACCACTTTGAATCTTTTGAATGAAATTTTCATTAAAAAAAAAATTTGTATATAAAAAATTTCCTATATTTTTTTTGGAAACCATGTACAGTAGATTTAAGGGTTTATAATAATAAATATTTAATCCATTAAAACAATGATTTAGTTAATGAGTCCCTTACCTCATGAGAAACTCATGACTGAAAATAATTAAATAATAACAATAAAAAATATTAAATATCATGAGAATATAGTAATTCATGATATAAAAAGTTAAAATGGTTCTGTATACAATTTAATTTAAAATAAAGGTGCACAATATCAAGATATGCCTTAATGAAAAGAGTTTGTGACATAGTCCCTTACAATGATCAGATAATTTGATTAAGGATAAATAAGTGAGATAAATATATGTGGAAAATATAAATACACAAGTTATAAGAGGATATTCAATGTTAAACAATGAAATTCCATTAAAAAAATTCTTTGAAAAACAAAACCAATGACATGGATATTTAACTCAATGAATGGGGCTTTAGTTAAGATTTCTCTTACCTATAGTCTAAAATGTCACGTACATTATTTATTTTACATAATAATTATCTTGTGTAAATTTATACATGATTGATAACCCTTCTAAAGTTTATTATTCATTTTTTATCTCTTATTAACATGTTATTAATATTACATAACTATTTAATTTCATATTGGACGTTTTGTCGATATTCGGTTGTTGAGTAAAAAATAAACATGTTTCGATGTAAAATTTCATTGTGTTAAAAAATAAACCATCTAAATAACAATATTAATGATTAAATATCGTATATATATATAATAATCCAAAATTTTTAGTGAAAAGAAATGAAATACACTGTTTATAGAGATGGTAGGTCGTACATATGCATGAACAATACATTCATTTTGTTGTCTTATTAAAATATTAATAATTAAACAATATAAATTTATATTATAATTAAATTATGATATAATTTTCAAATAAATATCATATGTTTAATAAAATAATCTTTTATACATTCCATGTATAGTGGGAACAAGTTATATCACATTGAGAGGGATGCAGTTCACACATGCTGAAATGAAATTATCATATTTACACAGCATGGAATGCGTAAAGTTATATTATAAAAAATACATAAGCATGGATAAATTATAAATAAAATAAATATTAAATATATATATAGTTTCCTTTATAATGGTTATCACGAGAGGTGGTAGGGGAAAATTGAATAGTCATTGTTTCGTGAGGTAGTAGTTCACCACAGATTGAAACTGTATGTTTGTTACCCATTAAATGAACATGTGAGTAAGTTTAGATATAAAAAATATCATAAAAATATGCTATTATATTTTTTATACTTGTTTTTTTACTCATATAATAAAAAAATTTTGGGAGTGGATAGTGGGAATAAAACTAAATAAGCATAAGAGAAGAAAATACCTCTTTATCAGACATATTCTTTCGGTTTATACCAAAAGGATTCTTTGGAAAAAATCCTACCATAAGGGAGGAATATAGGATAATGGTAGGGATTATAAGAAGAATTTTGGGTATTTAATTTCTGAAAAAAGTTTTTATTAAATGTGACTATTAGAGAAGAGATGATAACTTCTTATTGGATTGGGATGGGGCCCACTTGGAAACTCTTAAATTTTTATATTAATATAAACTAAATTATTAATTAAAAGAGATCTATAAAGAGATATGTCTAAGATAATATTAGTAAAGTCCTAACTCATATCATCCATTAATTTTAATACATGTATTTATTTTATTTTAAACCTTATCTTTTCAATTTACCCTTAATTATTCTCTTTTAATTTTAATTGTGACAACATCATTTTAATTATTAAAAGGCCATTAGTTTTACATATGTGGGGTGAATTTCACATAATTGGAAACATAATATATTTTTTGAACTAATAATAGTTATATTGTGATTTTAATTATTTTACATGATTTTTAAATAATTTAATAATTTTTAATTTTTATAAAGCATAATTTACAGAAATATTTACACTATTTTATTCATTGAATTTAAATTAAATCCAAAAAGAGGGATAAATTTGAAAAAAAAGAATTGAATTGTCTTATAAAATTTCATCTTAAACTATAAATATCTAGAATGATATTAATTATGTCATATAAAATTTTATTTTTATTTTTGTAATATCGTTTATTTGATTCCATCATTAATAAATCAATAATTGCATCATTATTATGTCATAATTAAAATATATTATTTAATGTCCAAAAATAATAAATAAAATAAAATAATGTAGTAAATATTTTAATATTTCTAATTAATATTTATAGTAGAATATATCACTTATATAAACCCATATGAAATTTATTTAGTATTAAGATATATGTTTATAACATATTTTATTTTACTATAAATTTAATGTTATAGGTGTCATAATAAAATCCATGTGGCTCCCAAAGGACAATGTTTCATCCCAAGTGTTGTCTTCATCGTCCATATCTCTTCTAATATGATTAGGAAATGTGTTAGGGATGTTTATATAAATATAATATTATTTCGTACACTTATTTATCTGATTTACCTTTAAATTATGGTAATTAAAAATAATTACTAAACATACTATTCAAAATGACCAAAAATAAATGGGGCCTATTTACATAATTTGGAACGTAGGATTACAAATATTTAATCCATTTTTTCAAATTCTAAAAAACATAAATTTCATTAATTAATTTAAAATTATTTCCTATTTTCAAAATGAGAAAATGAGTTTTAAAAAAGTAAAAACCATCAAAATATTGGCCTGTGTTTAAGTTTAATTCAATGTAAAATTACATCTAAAACCAAAATTGGATTAAATTATAAAAAAATAATCTAATAACACATTAAAACTAATTAATATGATTTTATAACATTTTAAATAATTTTTATGAAAAAGACGTTTTGAATTAAAATGCATCATTTTTCACTATTAATAAATTTGGAATTTTATCTGAGAAAAATCAAAATTTTAGAAAAATAATTTATGTTGTCCCTACTCAAAATTAGAAGTTTATTTTTTCATATATAACATATATAAGTGAAAATAACTAGATTCAAAAAGGGTTTTCCATCAAAAATTTGTAAAATTAATTTTTAAATATATTTATTTCCTACAATTGGATTTATTATCATTTTAAACCTAAAAAATTTAATTGATGAATTAAAAAAAATTAAAACACATGTAAAAATAAAATATCTAGTTTCGTTCCATATATAATATAAAACTACTATGATTTAACTACTAATTAGACTAATAAAAATTTATTATTTTTTGGTATAACTCAGTCTTGTGCGCAACATAAGATTTCAGAAAACCCATTTAGCGTTTTGGGCACACTATTAGAAAAATAGTATCCTTCAATGTAAAATTAAAAACATACTCATAAATATTTGTTGATATTAAAGAATATTATTCTATAATTACCTAGGATGTTACATCCTTCATGTATTTTTGTAATTGGGTTCTTCTAATTTTAAAATTTGGATTGGTAACTTCATTGAAATACCACATCAAAAAATAGAGTCACTAAATCCTCCAATTTAAATGTAATAATGTATGTTAAGAAAGTAACATGATGTTCTATGTATTAAAACAGGGATATGGATGAAAAAATCTGACATATACTTAATGGGAGTGATATATAACTTTATCATAGAATGATAAAAATCACAATAACATAAATATGTGATGGGAAAACGATTATTGATAAAAGTTAGTGTATAATGTTTTTTTCATGATCCTTTTAATAGTTTTGAATAATTATATTATAACCTAGAATAATACCATATCAAAATATACTTACTTGAATATAAATCTTTTATCCATTTATAAATTTTCACCTAGAAATTATCTTTTCACCAAATGATGAGTATTCTAGATGACTTTATCACACCTGAAGCACTTGAATCATCTTTTAAAGAATCAGATAATCCAAAAAAAATATTAACAATCTTTTAATGTTGCCTTGTAATATTTACCTAAATAAAAATTTTTAGTATAAAATCATATAATTTCCCCAAAATAATAAACCATTGTATGAATAAAAACTACATTTAATCTAAAAAACTGAATATTAATATACAAATTCCAAAAAAGTCCATTTTATAAATAAATATCCTTTGAATTATTCAAATTAATCCAAACTATGATTGAAACCCACAAATTTGACGTATTTTATAACATATTATTCTACAATAAATTTTGACAATTATCCCCAAATAACATCATCTGCTGATAATATCTCATACCAAAAAGTAATTAACCTAATTAAATTTTCTCCATGATAGGTTAATCACATAAATTGATAACAAAAATTGCCATATGTACTATATTAAAACATAGATTCTTCCAAACTAAAATTTAACCATTACTCCTAAAATAAAATACCATAATACACTATTTTCTTCATGCATATAAGGTTCAAAAAATATAGAATTTCTTCCAAAATAACATGCATCACTCAATCCCCATATCATTTTCATTACTAAGGATATATTTTTTATAAAACATATATTCCCAAAATCATCATAATCTTTGTCCACAATATAATTTTATTGAATTTTTATTTTAATAACCCTTTAATTCATGTAATCTAGTGGTAGGTGATAATTCCTTGTCACACATCATTTGTGTGTTCAATTCCCACAACCTTGTCCGACACGATGGGTTTTCACATGGTCATTCTGTTATCCTTTTTTAAAAACTATTTAATTTTCATAATATTACAAAAAATTTATAGATACCCAAAAAATAACCATAAAATGATTTAACATCAATGGTTATTTCACACCTTAAATTTTGAATCCCAATAACCAATGAAGCATAATTTACCCAGAGGTGAATGTATCAAAAAAAAATATGATTAGTCACCTTAATATTTTAGAACATAAAGCCACAATGGGGATTATATAATATTTATCTTATGATCAAATAGAAAATTATAGACTCATAATGAAATCCCTAACTCTTATGATAATATCCTCAAATCTAAAATTGTCTAAACCATCCTATGAAACCAAAGAGAAGTACCCAACCATAAACATTAATCAATTTTTAGATATTTAAATAATAGGTCTTATATTCACATCTAGTATCATTTAAGGTTTAGTGTTTTAGATAATTAGGCTATATGTCATTCATAACAAAACATTACAAATTCCAAGTTGACACATCCAATGGTATCAATTATTTACATAAAACATAAAAATTTAATATGAAACATGAATTATTTGAATATTTAATCATAACATTTCCTGGATCCCATCCATGAATCTATTCTCATTTATATATTATGAAAAAAATTCAAAAGATAGGATGATAATAAAAACTCAGTAAGGGATATAGAAATAAAAAATATTATTAGCCTTATAAAAAAATGTAAACCATGAATAATTCATCATAATGTAATTTTTTTCTTCTTTATTAAGCAGTAAATACTCTTCACTAAATATAAGATCATTTCATAACCATTATTATCCAAAATAATACCATAAATACCTTATGAAATGACATATAACATATAAATGTTACATAGAGAATTATCATACATAAATGGAATAACCATACGGTTGAATTCCACAAATATCACTAAATAGAATATCCATTCAACTGACATTCATGCCCAATTCAATGGAGAAATAATTAAACACTTTTCTTTAGTTTATCACAGAACCACTCATATTTATTTTATCATTGATCCATCAATCTTGGGTTTATAACATAACCACCCATCTTTGTTTTATCATGTAACCACCCATAAAATGTACAAGTATAATTATATAATCATAAAACATAAAAGATTGTAATTATGAACATTTCATTCATAAAATTTTTAATCTTAAGGAATCATTTAACTCTATTCATATAATCAATTCAATTTAAAAACCATTAGAATCATTAAATACATAGATTTTTTAATCAATTTTTTGAATACCAATTTGATGAATTTGGAAGTAATTATCATTTTAAAACATTTATATACAAAGAAATAAATCCATCATAACCTTTTTGCATACATGTACATAAAATAGAAGAGATTAGATGAATAAATTATTAAAAAATTAAAAATGTTGTTTTATTTAAATTGTACCATTCAACTTAAGAAACACTTGAATAAATAAATTAAATAAGAACATTATAAAACAATAAATATCATGGGAAAATAGTAAATATGTACATGACATGTTAATAAGTTCTTATATACAACATAATGGACTATAAAGGGGCACAATATCAAGATATACCTAAATGAATGAAGAATCAAACAAAGTCCCTTACAAATAAAATATCATTAAATTAAGAATAAATCAATGACATTAATATTTGTGAAAAATATAAATACACATAATATACATTTATATTAATTGTAAAAAAATCATAGTTTATTGACACATATTCTTGGGAAAATAAAACCAATGACATGGATATTTACCTTAATGAATGGATATTGAGTTATGATTTCCCTTACCATGAGTCTGACTTGTCTCGTATGGTATTTTTTTCATGAATAATAAACATAGGTTAATTTATAAATTATTGAGATAATTTATCAGGTTTATTATTTCTTTTATATCACTTATTACCATGTTATAAAAATTACATAACTATTTACATTCATATCAGATGTTTTATTGATATTTGGTACTTATGCCAAAAATTACCATGCATTGATGTAAAATGTCTATTAACTCAAAAGTCCATCCACTCTAAAATATTATTAATTATTTAAATATCCTATATATCCAATATATAATAATTTAGAATAATCCATAATATTTGATGATATAAAATTAAATACACCGTCCATGGAGACTGTAGGATCTACATATGCATGAATGGCACTTTCATTTCTTTGTCATATTAAAATAATAACAATTAAATGATATAAATTAAAATTATGATACCAAAATAAGATTAAAGTCATATATGTCTCATATGTTTTATAAAACCATCCTTTATATGTTCCATGTATAGAATAAATGAGTCAAATCGTTTTGAGGTTTCGGTAGTCCACACTTCCTCAAATTAAAGTATCATATTTACACAACATGGAAAGCATAATGGAATGTTTTAAATAAAAATTACATAATCATAGAGAAAATAAAAAATATAATATATATAAAATGTAAAAATAGTTTTCATTATAGTAGAAACTAGGAGAGGAGGTAGGGTAAAATTGAAAAAACATATTTTCATGAGGTAATAATTTTTCATATAGAAAATCAATATATCTGTTACACCTTAAATAGTCGTGTGTGTATGTTTAGAATGAAGACATAAAATAAAAAATAATATTGTATTTAAGATACTTCTGTTTTAGTCTAATCATATTATAATAATTATTTAAGGGTTGAATAATGGAAATGAATCTAAAAACATGATATAAGGTGTTACCTTTTAATCAGGTAACTTCTTTTGGCTTATACCAAAATGATTCCTTTGGAAGGATTTCTACCCAAAGGGAAGCATCTAAGATGAGAGAAGGGATTTTGAGAACTGTTTTGGGTAGGTATTTTCCTGAACTAAAGGGTTATAAATGATTCAGTATTAGAGAATAGATGGTACCATTTTATAGGAGATGGAAGTGGGATCCTTGAAAACTCTTAAATTATTTAATTAATATAAATTTATTTTTTAATTAAAATTTCTCCAAAGTGAGATATGTCGAAGATAATATTATTATAATTTTAAATCCTACCATAAAATTATTTTTAGAGATGTATTTATTTTATTATAATCATTTTTTCTTTTCGGATTACCCATAATTATTGTCTTCTAATTTAAATTGGGATAACAGCATTTTAATTATTAAGATGCTATTCATTTTCCTTATATGGTCTCAGTATACCATAATTGGACACTTAATGATCTTTTAAACATTATCATAGTAAATTTTAAATTTTATAATATTTTTTATATTTTAAAATAATTTAATAAATTACTATTTGTATAGAACATCAATTATCTCTATTTCTACTCTATTTATTTCATTAAATTTAAATAAAATTCAAACATAGAGATACCTTAAAAAAAAAAAATTTAATATTCTCACAACATGACATATTCATCTATAAAAATTGTGTATGCTATATATTATTTCATGTAATATTTATTTTCATATTTATAATATCATTTAGTCTATTCTTTCATTAATAAATCTACCACTACATCATCATTTTGTCATAATTAAATTTAATTAATTAATATCTAAAACAATGAAATAAAATTACATGATGATAAAAATATTTTTATCATTCTAATGAATATTTTTATTCGATGAGTTAAATTATATAAACCCATATTAAGTTGTTCTAGTGAGGATATATATGCTTATAACTGATTTTTATTTTACTTTAAATTAAAAGTTTTATGTGTCATAAGCTCACCCAATTGGATTACAAAGGACAAATTTTCCACCCAATTGTTGTCACGGTCAGCCATATCTCATCCGATTTTTTTTACAATTGGTAGAGATGTTTTATATTATTATTATGTTTTTTACCATTATTTACCCAATTTACTATTTAACCATGGTAAATAAAAAATAATAATGTTTCTATTAATAATGTTACAAAAAATGGGGAATATTTAAAAAATTTAAACCATCCAATTAAAACTATGGAATCCATTTTTTCAAATTCAAGACACATGATTTTAATTAATTAATTTAAAATTAATACTCATTGTCAAAACAAAAAAACATTTTTCTAAAAAGTAATAACTATCAAAAGATTGGTGTGCATTTATATCCAATATTATTGTTAAGATACATAGAATGACCAAAATTGGATTAAATTAAATAACCACAATATAATTAAATTTAAAATCCAATTAAAAAGAAAATATAACTATATAAATATATTAGATGAAAAATAAATTTTGAATTAAAATTTAGTATTCTTCACAATTCTTTAAAATATGAATTTTATCAAAAAAAAATACTAAAATTTCATCCAAAGTAAATTTTTATGTCCCTATTTCTAATAATATGATTATTTTATAAAATAAAGAATAAATAAGTGAAAAAAACTAGATTTTAAAAGGGATATCTATCAAAAGGCGGTAAAACTTCATTTGAAAAAAAAATTGTCCTTAAAATTATATTTATTCTCATTTTATGCCTCTAAAATCTATTTGAAGATAGTAAAATATTTTAAAAAATATATGTAAACATAGTAGAGTTATTTATATTCACTCATGAAAATACAATGTCTAATAATTAATTACCATTTAAAGTAATAATATATATAATGTATTATTTTTCGGTATAACTTGGTCTTGTGTGCAATGTATGATTTTGGAGAAACCCATTATTGCATGTCGAGTACACCATAGGAAAAATGATCCACTTAAATGTCAAATTAATATCTTATTCATAAATATTAGTAGATATAAAAACATCTTAATCTGTAATTACATAGTATGTTACACCAGAAATGGTGATGAAATTGTTGTACCCACATCGTTATTAGGGTATGAATTAAAAATATAGAAGTTGAAAATTTATACGGGTGATGAATGTAATAACTAGATATTTTATAAATGATATTTTATTTTTAAATGAGATAATACCTTATAAATAATCGGAATTATTGAATAAAAAAGCAACACTATGGTTCTATTGGATGCTATCTCTGTTATGATCAACGGACTGGGTTTGTTTCTAATATGAAATGCACGTGGATATGTGTCGAGGTTGACGTCGTGAATCCCCCGTTGCGTCATGTTCAGATTACTGATTAAAAGGAGTTCTGATGGATATAAGAGGTTGTATTTGAATTGTGGATGAAATTTTCTATGAGATGTAAACTATTTGGGCATCTGGATGTTGTTTTCCGCAATAGAGGGATGAGTGGTATATTGTAGGTGATGGAAGGGAATTGTGGAGAGGGTTGTGATGTTCGTAATGCTATGAGGTCGGCTCAGGAGGTTGTGAATGTTGGATGTGTGGATGGAGTCATGAATGCACATACTGCATCTGATGGTTATATCAGAAGTGGTGGTTCATTTGGGCTGCGAGGCTGGATGGGCTCTTATTTCACTAAAGTGGGTGGAATGGTTGCTGATGTATCGAGCCATATATGTGGTGTGAAGTCAGTGCAGGAATCTTTGAATCCTTCGGTGATGAAAGTCTTCAACATGATGAAGTGTGATCTTGAAGTGGAATCCCAGTCTATTGTGGAGGGGAGTTCATGTCACTTGTATATGGTTCTTTCCTCTAAGGTACATTGGGTCACTACAGCTGATGATGAGAGCATTATGTACAGATGTATTACGGGTTCTGTGGAGGAGGAAATAGAGAATGGTGCTGTTGCAGTCTCTGCATTCTCTTATGAGGAGATGTTGGGCTTCCATGTGGGAGGTAATGGCTATACAGTGGTGGAGGAGCACTCAGCTCCAGTTTTATTGCAGGGTGTGAACCGTGATGCTGATTTTTTGGTGACCTATAGATAAGATATGGCTGAGGATATGGGGCATATTGGTCATGAGTTCAAATAGCAGGATATGGCTTGCAGGTCCTTGCTGTCTGAGCTTGTGTTTGATACTATTTTGGACTCGGTTGTTTCTGTATCGGGGGCTATGGGGGATTGTGTTATAGAAGGGAAATATGATGATGGTAGGGGATTGGAGATAATGATCTCTACTAGAAATAGTTTCCATGCACTGGAGAATGAGTAAGAACTGTATGATGAGGAGATTGACACAATAGATGTTGCAACCGGGGAAGGTGTGCTGACCATGATGGATCATCCACAATGCCTTGCTATAGATGATGTCGACAATAAAGCCTAGTAGGATTGTGTGTTGAAAGATATTTATCAAGAGGTGAAAATCTTGGGAAAGTGTGGTGATGTCTCGAATAGTGACAAGGGAAAGGATAGTGGTGTGGTATGACCTTCCTACAATGATGTTGCTCAGGGCAAAAGGATGAAGGTGCACAAGGATGAAGGTACTACGACTGCCCCACCATGGTGAAGAGCGAAGAAATATTATTCTTATCTTCACAGGACAATGCCTACCAGATCTTTTATTGTGAAGGAGAGTTGGGCTATGAAATCCTCGAAGGTATTTATGGCCTTGGAGAAGCTTAATCTTAGATGGAAATATGCCAATGTTTTTAAACACTATGAAATCTCGGAGTAGGATACAGATAATATAGAGGACATAGTTGCTAAAGGGGGTGGTGATGAGTATGATTTCTATGATATGTAGTTGTTTCAGACTTTTTTTATCTACTGTATTCCTTTTCTTTTATTAATAAATGGTCAGAGGCTTTCCTCTGACTGAGCGTTTCTAGTATTATGGTAAAATCTAATTAATATAGTAGGAATTTTTGACAGTCGTAACCATTAGGATCACATCATACAAAGTGCTTTTATTGGATTTATTGAGGGTGATATCAGTTCTGTGATTTTCCATTTACCAAGAGAATGCATATATTCCAAAACTAAAGCACAATCAAAACCTTTTAATATTTGTGTTCAATATTATCAAGATCATAACCCAATATATGTTTTACTACTCTCCCTTTGAAAATATAATCATCAGAAACATTAACCATTGAAAATTCTTTTTTCAATAATTTTGTTTTGCCTAAAACATAATAATATGATTTTTTAATGAAGAATTTTTATCAATCAATGATTATATTTATCTATATGATGTATTAATTTTAAAATTATTAGATAATGAGTATGATGAAAATTTTATTTTTATAGGATGAAACCTAAATATATTATTTTAAAATATATAGTATCAATAAAAACAATATTTAATGATTTAAATTTTTTTTAAAATAAAAAATACTGTACTAAAATATTGTTATTAAATAAATATTAAATAAACTATATTTCAATGACGGTATTTAAAAAAAAATATTTTTCATTAAATGTGGATTTTTAATTTAATTGTATAAAATATCATACATAGAGAATTTTTAGTATAAAATAACTATTATTTTTACAGTAATATGAAAAGATGAGTAAGTTCTATTTTTCCTAATTTTCAGAGAAAATCATAATTTTGGGATATATTTCAAAATGTTAAGTATTATGACATCATTAAATTCAAAAATCCATATAATAAATATTATAAAGTTAATAAATGGAAAAAATAATGTATTAAATTTATTATCATTTTTTGGAATGTTATTTGATTTATTTTATAAACCCTTAATGAATCCTCCAATATATATGCTATATTTCAATGACATAAAATAAATTCATAAAAAACAGAATCACTTCAACATCACCAAAGAAATTATTTTAATGATTTATATTTCTAGACTTATAAAATAATTAAAACCACATATATTTCATAAAAACCATTAAAAAATTAATGGGAATGAATTTTTTTATTTTTAATACATTATTTTATACTGTAAAAAATATATGTTTTCAAATTAATAATGTACTCTAAACTATTTTCTTATATAAACCCACCCATCATCCCAATACACTTCACAAAAAAACTCATTGAGAAACAATTCAATCCAATATCCCATTATATGGTCCTATTAATGATACATAATGTTCTTAAGAAGATCAATCCAAGGTTTATGAAGAAACCTTTCAGGGTAAAGAATCATCTCTTTCTCCACTCTGTGAAACAATCTTTTAAAATTATTCCAATTTTTTAGTTTTTCATGTTGGTATATTTTTTAACAAAATCTCTTATTTTCCATAGATCTAAATTTAATGAGATTCCCCTTTGACTCCCATTAAACCCATCCATGAATCATTATATAAAAAATTTACACATCAATATTATTTATATTATTTTCCAAGCCACTCATTTTTATAGTGAATACACATTCCCATTTCCACTAATATGAAATCACTAATACATAAATATCCTTCATTCATTATGGATTTACAAGTATGAAGCCTACAATCCTTCTGCATGTGGCTAAAATTTATGATGAATGTTCTTGTGGTGTATGAGTTATGTGGAACACCCATGTATATACAAGAAATTAAATTGATGTGTGGACCAAAAATTATATTTCCATCCAATGAAGTGGAAATTGTTTTTATCTCTTGAGATACATTATATAGGGAATGCAATATAATCTAAAGAAAAATTTTATATGTTTTTTTAATTAATATCTTTTTCTTATGTTTATTATTTCATGTTTATGTTGTTTCAACATTCTTATGACTTTGTAATGCTATCATGTTATATCATGAAAAAGTGATCTTAATTATTAATCTCATCACTCTTTTTTTACTGGGTTATGACTATTGGTCCAAATGTATTGCATTATGTTATTCTATTATTTATTTATTTCATGAATGTTATTTATATCTCACTCTGTTCTTATGTATGTACACATGTTTTATTATTCAGGTTTAGAAAAAAGGTTCGATTTTGGAGGAATATAAAATAGTTTCAATTAATTTTACATTATTCATATTTCATGTTGTTATGTTATATAACCTAATATCCAAAAGACAATCAGATTCATCATCTTAATTGAATAGTATAAATTTATGATTAAGTAATAAATAAATAAATCATGTCTTGTAATGAATTTATCTTCATATCATATATGTGACCCCATAATAAGAATATATTGGTGTATCATAAATACTAGAATATAAAAAAAAACCTATGTAAACTCCATAACCATAAAAAAAATTCTCTAAAAGAATTATATAACATTAAATGTCACATCACCTAACATAAACAGTCAAGCAGACATTTTTCACAACACATTTGGACACAAACAGTGATAGAAAACCCATCATAGACAAAAACATTCATCAGATATATGTATCACCATAGTATAAAACAAAAAACGAAACTCTTTTCACCAGATAAAAAATATTTCCACAATAACAATATTTTATTGTAAATCATTAACATTTAAACGTCATCCATAATGAATACCCCCATGATATGTGTTTATCATTTCAATGTAAATTGTTTTCTGGTGTGAGACTTATAATTTTGTTTCACAAAACATAAAATGTTGAATTTTATAAAAAAACATTTTCCTTCTAAAAAATTATATCATAATCATTCCATACGACACTATGTTTAAATAGAGAAAATGAAAGTCTACACATTTAGTAATTACACTCATCATTCCAAATATTTGTTTTTACTCTATTAAAATATCCTTATGTGGGAGGTTTTGTAAAGGGTGGTTCTTCCACGACCTAAATAAGAAATTTTTTCTACAATTCTAGAGTTCATTATCCTACACACATAACAAATAAATTGAAATAATTAGCACAAGGAATTTGTATTTTAAAATCATCAATAACCATAATATATTTGAAATCATATCATCTCCATTGTAAATTCATAATTACCTTCATGAAACGTGTGAATATTAATGTGTCCTGGAACTCCCATTTATATTCCTAACACAAATATCCTCCTTGGAAAGATCATATAGTGAGAACTGTATACAAAAATTCATCAAAATTAAATAATACCATCATAAAACAATTTATTTTAAATATTGAATTTTTATGGTAAATAAAAAACATTCTAATTGTTATATTTATAACATATTTAACTAGTTTCAATGACAATTAGATCACCTCATTATTATTACATATAAAAACCTCCAATAATTCCACTCATATGTACAAACCACACTCCTCATACAATAACCACATTATAATTAAAAATGAATAGATATATAAATCATAACATTTAATTCCATATCAATGAAAAATATCTAATTTTTGAACCCATGTAAAATAACCATGTAAATGTCCAACCAAATACCATGTCATATATATAATGAGTTTAGATCCCAAAAATGATAAAAATAAATATATTTTTCCATTAATAGTCCTATAATATAAAATGAACACTATCAATATTTTCCCACAATCATAAATAGCCCCATAATAATATAAAAATCAAAAAAATTACTCATCATTATGAATCATATCATTTAATCCATGATTCATAATGAATATATTATTAGTAATAGTAATAATAATTATATTCATGAGCATGTTTCTTATTATTATTTTTTGAATATATAGAGATGGGCATAATATTTTGTTAAAATTAGACTCACACTCATCACAAAAACTTCAATGATAACATTTATTATATATGATGCTCTAAAAATTTTATTTCTTTGAAGTGATCTACATGAATATATTTTGTATAAATAGTATTTAAAAATATTTTTCCCATGTTGAGAAGGATATTTTTTAAAATAAAAAATAAACAATGGTATAATATTTTAAAAGGAATTATCCATTGAATCCTAAACATCATCATCCTCATGTGATAGTTAATAAAATTGGACATGAATTTATCATATTCATTTACATTATAGAAAAAATTTATTTAAAAAAAAATTATTATAATAATATGGAAAGTTATATCAGAAAAATTTTGCATGGTTCATCAATAAATTTTCCTTGAGAGGATGAGATTTTCTTTAATATTATACCTTGTATTCCTCTATCATCATATATGTGAAAAAATATTAGAATTAATTATAGAAATAAATATTTAATGAAAATTATGTATGGGTAATGACAAGATCCTAACACTGAATAATGTCAATATTAATATTCACTCCATTTTTAGTGTAATATAATTATGATGATTTCTAAATCTAAAAAATGATCTCATTTTAGATTTTTTTTATAAAAATAGATATTGTCAATAACAACCTTATGTAACTAATAAAAATTATTAAGATCACAACATATTATATTTTTTCTAAACATCATATACATTGTAATTACAACATTCTATGATCATTAGAACATTTTAAAAAACAATTCATAGTAAATTTACATCTATTTAAATGATTTTTTTTCATTTTGGTATGATATTAACAAAATTACCATTGAAATTCAAAATTTCCAGAATATAAATTTTCTAGGCTTATAAAAAATTAAAACACTACAATTGTAAATATAAAAACATATTAGTATAACATTGAGGCCCAAAAAGATAATATTTCATAAAAAACGTTTTGAACCACAATCAATCACATGAATGTCAACATAATGTGAAATTTCAATAAGTGTGATCTATTACTCAGTAATTTAACAATCAACGTTAGAGTACATTTAATAACTTCTAATTCATTTAAATTATCTAAAAAATTCCCTTAAATTTCAAATTTATGGGATATTAAAAGTAGAAGAATAAAAATTAAGGTAATATTCACATAATGTGAAAATTTTCACTCAAAATTGAACATTATTACATCTTCATGGCCCTATGAATCAATAACTAGAGATTCGATTTTTCCTCTCCTAGAATTAGTGTGTAGTTATCCCTTTAATTTTTATTTAACCACACTTTAAAATTATCCAATTTTTCAAGGGATCTTAAAACCTAACAAAAAAAAATAATTCATTTGAAACGTATTCATTATATGAGTATCAAAAGATACACTTTAATTCTTCATGATTAAAAATAATAATCCATATAACATCATTGTCCCAATCACTAGAGGCATTACTAAGACAACCCATATATCAAAATTTATTATGATAAATTATAAATTTATTTTACTAAACTATTCAAAAATAATAATAATATGATTATTTGGTAATAAATCATGTTTTCTCATATTTAATCAATCACATAAGACATTCAACCATTTAGGGGGAAAGATGATAAAATAATTTTGAAATGCATGGATGGGGATTAATAGATAAGTAAATATCATAATTAATATTATGAGTATAGAAGTAGTGAAATTTTAGATCGTGTATATATATATATAAATATTCCAAATGATGATCATTAATTAAATATTAGTAATATTTTATTTCATCCATTTCATCAAAAAATACAAAACATTACCATAAAATCCCGTTATATGTACTTCCACTAAATTTCATAATTTTATATTTATCATTGATAGTATTATTACATCAGTTATACATTTCTCAGTATACAATGTCATTTATAGAACATGTGGTATAATTTTATAACTCGTGTGGGTTCCATGAAAAATTATTTTCAATGAACAAATTTAATTTTTATGACACCGCCACACATATCATCATTCAAAATATACATTAATTTGTAAAATTGTTAAATTTAAATGAAATTTGAATCATCCCATGCCATCATTACTCACAACTATTTATCCCTATATGATTCATTCTTTTACCAAGACTACCAATATATCAAATTCCAACCCAATAATTATATATTTTATTTCATTATAACAATGTTGTAATTTTTTAAATATTGAATATTTAAAATTTCACTAGATATGTGTCTAATGTCCTTATATAAAGATCTAATAGGTATATTGTAGAAGAATAATTTTAACAAATAATGGCATGTTCTTTTTTAATGAAATAATAAACTATTATTGTAAACCAACATAGAATCTAAATAAAAAATATACTATAAATGGGAATTAGATAAAAATTAATATATAAATTAATTTTTATGGAACATTACAATTATTTTCATCAAAATTAATATTATATTAAATACACATTTATTGATAGATGAAATATTATCCATATAAGTTGATTAACCACAATGATATCAAGATATTTTTTACACATAATGATCAGATAACATGTTCGTATCCATTCACATTGAGTTTTTTTCAAATATCTATTTTAACTATCCTTTATGTAGGTAAAAATTTATTAAAATTTTTACTATATTTATCAATATAGGATTCCCATGTAGATCTTTTCTCTTATTAAAACAATCATCAAAACAACCCTATTTTTGAAAATAAAATGATAATGAACTTCTTCAAAATGTTATAAATAATTATATTTTTTTATAACACATTGAAATAAAATTATATTTATTTACCTTGTCTAATAGGGAAACTCATTCACACATTTAAATGTTCTCAGAATTCTATCATTTATTATTTCATTATTTAAAAAAACCACTTCTAAGAAAGTATGATTTCTTAATATAAAGGGGATCATTATAAATTTCATTATTCAAGAAATCCTCCAATCGATATTGATTAAAAATTGAAAAATAAATTTTATTTCCCATCACATGGAAATATAATCATCCATAAATAAAAAATAAGTATTTTCCAGTACCACCCCATTAACTAAATATCAATCGTCGAATGAAAATAAGTATTATTGATATATATATATATATATATATATTCTAAAATAGGATAGCATAATACTAATTTCATGTAGTCAGGTATTTGATGATTCATTTTGGACTCATCAAATATTGGTAGCATTAGGTAATAATTCATGTAAAATGTGTTATCAACTATAACCCTCAAAGGAACCAAAATTGAATATATGGGGAGATAAATCCATAAAATTAAAAAATGTTTATGTCCATTATACTTAAATGCCAGGATAATTTCATCATAACTTTTATGAATGATTATCGGTGGAACATGGAAAGAAATAGACTTAGTCACTATCAACATATAATATTTCATTGAATATATATCACATAACAATACTACATTAATAAAAGTTCACAAGTATCGCTATGTTCATAGTGGAGAAAATATTAATTTAAAAAACATTAAAATTAATGACTGAACATCACCCGATATTTCCCCTATCACATATATTATATAAATACAATCTAATGCCAAAACCTTGTCAGTTTGGTTTAAAACAAATAATGGTTCAATCTATTTTAGACAATAATTCTTATAAGGTTTCACAATCAATGATTAGTTCATAGAAACTCACTTGTAACATGTTAATCCTTTATTTTTATATTTCAAACATTTATGATGTCTTCATTAGTATGGATCGTCATGTCTAAATGATTAGAGGATAATGAAATTAAAAAATAATTTCTTAAATGAAATATATCTAATGAGAGGGATTTTAAAATGATTAATAATGAATGCAAGCATTTGAAATGATTGAGTCATATTTTTGAAATTATTTACAAACAACTGGGTTCTAAAGAGTATCCTCATAATCTTATAAAAATATATAGTCCTTACAAAAATAGTATAATTTTATTCCATTAGATACTGCATTAGAATAACTGATGAGTATGTGCTCTCCCATCAAAGATTCCGGGTTCTAAAAACCACAGGGACGACAGAATCATTTCAATGTGTTGAGAGATTCTTTTAAACATATATACCATATATTGAATGAATCAATTTATTTATTCTTAGTAATCACTATCAAAATCACAACATGTAGTTTGGATATAAAATTTTTATAGAGTATTCAAACATAAATAATCATTTTTATTTATGCACAGTACTAATTGAATTATTCTATTGAATATTTATTTTTTCCTATATGTTTTGATAACCATTTATGTAACATCTATTATTTTCTATGTATTATTATTTAATATTTAACAGAATATTTTCAATACTAGAAACTGAGATGACATGTGATACGGAGGCCCATTGTGCTCAGAATAAATGTTAGAAATATATAAAAAATATTAAATATAATGGACACTTATTTTTCTAAAAAACATGGAATAAATTTTAAATGGGTTTTTAGATAAAAAATATGAGGGAATCATTGAGTTCAAAATGGCGATTTTACCCTCAGTGAGACTTAACATTAATTGATTTGGGTCAACTGTAGGAATGTTTTCATGGATATAAAATAAATACAATAATTTAGAAAATATTAGTTTGGAACAATGACCTATTTTTCACATTAATACATGCTTATAGAAAATTCATAGGGTTAGCCACACGACCGAGTGAATTTGATAACTGTCATTGGAGAATTATAGGAGACCCCATCAGCAGATGATGATAAATATTCAAATTAAATATAAACAAACCATATATTCAACAATTATTACCATCAATTATTATTATGTGTTTTTTATTCATCAATGATCAAACCTAATCGAGGTAGGGCATGTGTTTTTCTTGGATTATTTACCCATTCTTAATTTCAGTGATGAACAAAAATCAATTGATCGATGAATTGATTCGAGTATAGGCTTCCATGTGGATGGGATTATTATGAAGTTATTTTGTAGGAGATATTATTGTGATTTCATTTTTTATCGATCTAATTGTTGTTATAATTGAACCAAACTAAGATCAACATGAACATCTATTGAGGTTCATTCTTCTTGTTTGTTCTTATACTCCCTCCCCTGGTTCTATGATTCACCAAATGCATTATTTGATTGGACCTGGGTTCTTCTATTCCCAAAAAATGGATCATTGTGCTCCCATTTTTGGGTGAAATGATCTAATATCATAGATCTGGACTCGTTACGACATGATGGAGGAGCAGTTATGGAGATATAGCAAATCAGGCAATATGTGATTCTCGATTTCACATTTTTTGCATTCTTCGGAATATAATGAATAACATATATTCTATCCATTTTGTGAGAACAAATGTTGATAAAAAATGTTGATTCAGGGATGGCATGGAAAAAAGTGTTTGTATCATGAGTTTAATGGAATTGCGGTCGACATACTATAGGCTAGAGAATCGGTCGAAGTGTGCGGAGGATGAACTATAATTTATTGAAAATTAAATAGAACATATCATGGAATGTTATATTGCATGGAATGTGGGCCCCTTAATCAGTTACTATGGTTTAGGGTAGAATATTGGTGTCACACATCATGTACCCTAGACAACATGGCATGTGGTCCTTCCCTGGATACACGACAAGTTCTTGGGATATAAATAGACATGGGGTGGAGTACACGGGTTTCCTACACTGTGTGTACTCCCACACATTCACATGGGTTAGACCATACACATATGAAAATCCATGTTTGTATACATGGGAATGGGAACCTGGGATGATGATATATATTAAAACTAACAAATTGTGTGCGTTTTTCCTTCATTGCATGTACTACTAGAAGGACACAACTTGATGACATGGGTCGTTTACACTAACAGGGCCTGAAGTCATGGGACATAATTTTTACTCCTTCTACACACTATATTCTCAATTAAATTTTATTTATGATTGTTGATATCTTCATATGGACTAGTATAGGTTGAGTTTATTCCCTTGGTCCTTTCCATCGATGGTATAGTGTGGTATTGCATCCAAATTACTGGATTTTTATCCCCAATTGAATTTGAGTATCAAGTAGAATTATGGATTCCATCTATGAGACTGCAGTACGATCCTTAATAATTAATATTTCCATAGATGGGGTTTTTAGAATCATTATGACCTCCCTAAGTAGATATTTGATAATCAATCGAGAAGGATATATCAGTAGAGTTGGTGGAATCGATTGTATAAATCCCCTTTGTAGAGGGTTGATCTAGAATATGATCATGGTATCACACATCAGTTATAGGAATCAACCTCTATTAGTGTATGAATGTTTTCATAGATCGGTGAATGTTATTTGGGTGGTCCCATTTTGTTATACATCATATTTGAGATTCTCTGATGATTTCATGGAACATTAAGTGAGTTATCCAAGGACAAGTATTACATCAAGTAGAATCATATGGATGACAGTTGGTAAAGATCATATGATGATGTAGTGTCTTCCTTGAGTATATCGTGTTTTTTCTTCTATAAATTTAATTATATATGTTCTATTGAGTTTACAAAACATGGTTACTCTGATTTATTGTTTTCAAGGAGTCCTACTGAATAATGTTATACTCACACATGCATGATATTTTCACACATGTGTCTTATGTGGTGTTGATGATGAACCTCTTGATGGTTTACTGGGAGGAAAATGAGTTGGTGGGGTATATGTTGATCTTGAATGAAAATGTATTATACATTGAATTATATTTTACTTTTGTCATCATAGTTGTTAGTGGTTGGACTCTTAACAATTTTTATGGGGTTTTCCCCAATTGAGGTTTTAATAATTTACTACCATACTATGTTTTGAGAACATAGATAGTTTCATTTATTGTTTCATTTATTTTACATTTCATCACTGTGTGGGATTGGATATGTGTGTGTCTATACATTTACTTTAGAGTAATTCCACCCATTTATGGGATATGCCTACCTAGTGTAGGTCGCCAATCCCTTGCCTATTGGAGGCAGGTTTGGGGAAGTCATGTGATAGACCTCAATGGGTTGGGTTATGAAAGAGTTGTATATGATAAGGTTGGTTATACATTAGGACTAAGATATTTTCAAATTTGTTTTTGGAAATGGTTTCTAGATTTTAGAGTTTGGCATTTAGGATAGGGGTTCCAATGTTTGTGTGATGGCCAATGTATCCATACACTATGACTATGATAAACTTCCATTCAATTAGACACCATTAAAATTTGGTTGTGGGAAAATTTTGGTACATTCATCATATATGAATGGGTTTTTTTTCTAAATTTTATTTTTTATTATGCACTATAGAAATAATATTTTAACCATGGTACATCTTATATTAACTTTGGATGCCTATATCAAAGCAACCATCCATGATTCCACCGCATGACCATGCGAGTTATCTTCTTAGGGATGCAGTAGCATTAAATGGGATAATACCATAGATATCACCTCCAAGTGGTATTATTTCTATTTCACCACCCATAAATAAAAGTATTGAACCAAAATACTAGTATAGAATTCATTTATTATGAATGTGTTGAATGAGTTTCAGATGATGTGACTTCTTAAGATTCAAGGTGAGCTAGACCCCCAAGTGGATATGGACTAGCTACATATAGTCCCTCACGTTTTACACCTTGTGACAGTGTCTTCAGATAAGATATAAGTCATTTATGTGAGACTCAATCATGGTTCTATGGGGATCTATTTAATATTTGTGACTCAGTCACCCAAAAAGAGAGCTCTCTCCTAGAAAAAATTAAATAGAATTTTTAAAGTGGGGTTCTATATAGCTATGTTGTGATCATTATACATACATGATATCCATCATTTATAGTGAGAAGTATGAACATGAATGAGAATTCAACATTGTCAACGTAACTCTCTATTAAATCCTTATATATGGTATGAGACCGAAAATTTAGGGATTGGTTTTTTAGTAGGGATTGTGTTGGGACATCAGGGAATCAAAGTTTTCAATTATAATTTACACCAATTATTGATTTCTTGAGCATTAAATATTTTAGGATTGTTTTCTAAAAGAGAATATGCTAGAAGATGGAGCTAGTATTGGGCACCCTAAGGATGCAACCTTGGAAGCATGTAGCTGATTATAGTCGCAGGGTTCTATGAGGGTCATATTATTCAAGAGGAAATCCAAGGACTTAGGTTCAGCAGTGTAGGGATCTTAGGGTGGCTCAATTCAACTAAAGAATATGTGGTATTTCCCTTTAAATTTCTAGGTACATATGGCATGATATTGCATGACATGTCTTATAGTTGATTGGTAGATGGTTGAGGTACCACTGGGCTAGAGAAAATGGAAGGGGAAGGGAGCTTTGTTGGGTATTAGACATTAACTATGGGATACTAGGGAAGCCTAAGGTGGTTAGAAGTTCAACCTATTACAACCACCACCCCTATGTTGTCCACTCTAGGCTTAGGGAGATGGTGGGTAAGGAAAAAGCTGGATGCCGGCTATGAGTCTAATGACCCCGATGATCTAGGGGTTATAAGAGGTAAAATCTTTGAATTTTCTACATTATCTATAATATTGATAGACATAGGCTCCATCCAATCCTACAATTCCACTTCAATGGTTTGAAACATAGTGATTTTGGTTGATGTTTTGACTAGACCCTTGTAGTTGGAGACTCTGACAGCTGGTGTCTCGGTGATTTTGTACTTGTGATGAGAGTGCGACCTAATTCATCGAGGATAGAGTTTTATATTGGATCTCATTGTTTTAGGAATGAGGCCTTATGATGTCATCTTATTTATAGATTGGATATCTACATTTTATTCCATGATTTACTTTTATTGGGGAAGGATGCGGTTTTTCCATAGTGATAGAATGAGGTTTTACTTTTTTTTGTTGAAAAGGGAAAAATGGTTGTGTCGGGAAAGCTTTGGTGTAGGAGAGTATAGTCTATTACTCACTAGTTAGCCAACATGACTCTATAATAAGAGAATACATTGGGTTATCAGTTTCCTATAGTGATGAAAGAGTATGAGGATGTCTTTCCTAAGGATATACCAGATATACCTCCCTGATATGAATTAGATTTCTACATCAACATGCATCTTGGGATGAAATTGATATCTAAAAAATCATATAATATTGCTTAAATAGAGATTTGATAGTTGAGTAGGAAGTTGCAGGACTGATAGGATAAGGTAATTATAAGGTATAGTGTTTCCCCCAGGGCATCCCTATTGTTATTTACAATATTGAGGATGAGAACATGAGGTTATGTATCAATTAATACCACTTGAACTAATTGATCATGAAAAAAGTATCCACTATCGGGAATTGATGAAAACTTTGACTTGTTGAGAGGGGCATGGTGGTTCTAAAGGATTAACCTCAAATCATCCTATAACCAGTTGCAAGTATGAGATGAGGATATAATGAAAATGACCATCATATATCAATATGGTCACAAAGAGTACTTGGTGATTCTGTTTAGTGGGAAAAAACTTCACACTATTGTTCGTGGGACTCAAAAACTATATGATTGATTATTTGTTATACCATTTCAATATAGTATTCATCGATGACAACATAGTGTATTCGGAATTTGAGGAGGACCATTGAGAAACATTAGGATAGTCTTGGACACACTTTGAGAGAAACAGCTTTATGAGATTCTCTTGATGAGTTAGTTCTAGATTTGAAATGTACACATTCTGGGACACATCATATTAGAGGCTATATATGTAGGGGATCTAGTGATGGTAGAGGAAGTGAATTCTTGTGAACCACCCAAGACTATTAAAGAGGTGTGGAGTTTCCTTCGATTGCTTGTGTACTCTCAAAGGAATGTACACAAAATCTCAAGAGTGGAAGTATCCTTGATATCCTTGAATAGTAAATGGAACCAATATATTTGGACATAAATGTTCTAGTATTTGTTCATGATAAGAGGCATAGGTTGGAGAGCACACCCATATTGAATTTACGAGAGGATAGTGTATGTTGTTTTCTATGATTCATCAAGGACATGGATTTTTTGTGATCAGTTGTAGGGGAAATAAGATATTGCCTACATTTCACAATAGTTAATACCACTTGAGAAGAAATAAGTGACCCATGAAATTGAGTTAGTAGTAATAGTTTTCTCAACAAAGATGTGGTGACACTACCTAATGGGTGATCAGTTTATCGTAACCCCCCCCACAAGCATCTCAAGTATATATTCTTTGATAATGATCATAACTCAGATAGAGGAAATTGAAATAGTTCCTACATAACTATTAATTTGAGATATTTTATACTCATAGGATGGGGAATATGGTGGAGGATGTTCTCATCTAGATATCTTCTTATCAGTTGTTGGAGGAGGCATCAAAGCAGTTAGCATTATCATAGTTGTCCATTGAGGACATGGATAGTGCATCATATCCTCAGTTGATGGATATTAAACCACAACTTCTACAATTTTTCAAGGAATATAAATATGTAGACTCAAAATACGGGACCTTACATACTCAGATATTCAATATATATTCTCTCTATGGACATTATGAAGGTTTAGATCATGTTATTCTTTCTAAGTTATGGAAAATGGTACCTTTGGTGTTGTAGGAGTCTATGTTACAGTAGTTTCAAACATCCCAAAAGGTGGTACATAAAAGTGTGCCTATGATGTACCTAGAATTATGATGTCCATTTTGGTGGTCTTGAATAAAGAAAGGAGTGGAAAATCTTGTCACAAGATGCCTTACTTGTTAGTATAATAAATCTAAGTACGATTTTCCAACAGTTTTAACCCAAACCTTGAGGTACCACAATGGAATTGGAATGTAATATCCATTAATGATGTGAATATATTAAAATTCACTTCAAGAGAAAATGATGACATCGGGTTGATCATATACGAAATCACCACATTGTCCAACTTATTAATAATTCAGTAGTAGGGTTCATTAGAGAGCATGGGATGTATTTCTATGGAGGAGACAGTTAAACTCAAAGGAGTTCCTTCAATGGTCATATCTGAAATTGAAGTTTACCTAAAATATTGGTTATGGAAAGGATTAAATAGAGACTCTGGTATACAGTTATGCGTTAGCCCAACATTCCACACAGAAACTAATTGCCACATGGAGAGGACCATTCAGGTCTTTGGAGAAATGCTACGAGCATGAATGTTGGACCTTAGCTAGATTTTGGAAGACCACATACCCATATAGGAGTTTGCGTACAATAGAATATACCATTAATCCATTAGTATGTCACCATATGATACTTTTATGGGTTACCTTGTTGGTCACCACATTTTTGGATTGATCCTTGTGAGTTGGAAGTCGTGGGCCTGGAGTTTGTTCGAGCTATTGTATATAGGGTTCAGATCATCTCGGAGAAGATGAAGACTATATAGATCCATCAGAAGTCTTATGCTAACAAGTGATAGAGGCCTATAGAGTCAGCGGAAGGAGTCAATGCATTACTTTGGGTTTCACCTCAAAATAGATTATGAATATTTGACATAGGTGAAAATATATCTTCAATGTTGATTGAACCTTTTAATATAGTGCATATATTTGGAAATGTAGAATAATAGTAATCTCTAACTCAATAGTTAGAATGGGTACATAACATCTTCCACGTGTCGCAGTTGAGGAGATACATGCATGCTCCATCACACATTATCGACTGGGGTGATCTGGATGTTGAGGATAGAGTAATCATTCATGTGTATACTGTAGATATCTAGGATCATTTAAAAGGTATTCTATATGGACATTCGATTCACATTGTTCATGTTTTGTGGAAGTACATGAACCTTTGGGAGAGAACATGGTATTGGGAGCCTCAGATTCATTCTCAGTACCCACATCTTTTTGAGTATAGCTTATTGTTTATTTTAGGGGATGTAAAGCCCCATGGTGGGAAGAATGTAATGTCTAGAAATATCAATTTTTTTATATATTATATGGAATTTTTTGAGGCTATGTGTTAAGATTAAATGTTATTTTGAGTCCTGGTGATCCTATAATAAATGATTGAATTATACAATATATTATATATAGAATGATAACATGGTTATCATAAAAAATAGTAGAATAACTAATAAAAAATTGTCCATATGATAAATATGAGGTGTTGTTGAGTTTAGAAAGGTTTTTTTACCCAATGTGTGACATTAAATTAGTTAGTGGTTTTCATTTGTAGATAATGTTTTGTATGTATAAAATAAATAATATAATTTAGTAGAAGTTATTTTGGTGTAATGGCCTAGTTATCTATATAAATAAACTCTTATGGAAAATTAACAAGGTTAGACACATAACAATATGAATTTGATGAGTTCCATTGTATCATTTGAAAAAACCCATTGGCGGAAGATGAATTATTTTCAATTAAAAGATCGAAGAACCCCATATTCGATGGATCATGCCAATGACAATTATGACACATTCTTATTTTATCAATTATCAAATAAAATTAATATAGTGTATGAGTTTTATTTGTTTTTCCTACCTATTCAGAATTTATTCGAAGAAAGAAAACCAATTGATATGTTGTTCAGAGTATGACACATAATTTGTGGGTTAATTGAGTTCTTATAAAAAAATATTAAAAAATAAATTTGAAATAGTACAAAAAATAAAAAACAAGACATGAAAGTTAATGAAAGTTGTAAATTTATAATAGTATGATTGTTCAATTAATTTCTCAAAGGATTGATTAATTATCAATTAATAAATATCAGATATTTATATATGTTTTGGATATAATTTACAAAGCCAAAATAGTTATAAATAATATCAAAGAATAACTATCAATGTGAAACATAGGTTCCTAAAATATCAATTATAAAAAAGTAAAATAAAAATAAAAACATAGTGGATTAAAATATAAGGTTCATTCTCAAGAAGAGTCATAGTTCTCCCCACTTGGTGATTACCTCACACCATGAAAAATATAAATAAATATTTGATCCACACACTTGATTAGGCTTTACACAACAGTGTAAAATCATTCTAGGTCACAAGACCTCTACCACTATTCTATGTGGGAACTAAAATATCCTGGTTACAGAAGACCTCTACAACAGTTCTATGTGTGGTATAAAAGGTGTAAATAGAATTTTTTGTTAGGATATCATGTATCCTTTAGTTCAGTGCAAGAGACAATGTGTTTCTAAAAGACATATGTATATACTACATGAAATGTAGTAAAAATGTGCACAATTGAGCTAGAAATAAATAGATAGGGTTCATAAAGAACATCGTGTTGTAAAATAGATCTCTAGACTCATTGGTTGTTGGAGATGTGATGTTTGAGTCCTCTTTGAGAAATAGACATTAGAATAGGGAGTTATTTAAGCTTTTTGTCCCGTTTTTCAAAGAAGATAAAGTTCAAATCTTTCGGTTTTTTATTTTTTGGTGAAGAGGTACTGGAAATGTTTTTCACAAGAAGTTATTATTTGGGTTCACTCAACAAAAATTATATAATTCATAATGTTTTCCTCTCCCTTTTGTTCACAAGTTCAATATCGGGGCTCGAGAAAGTTCTCTACCGTATATCTATGTCTCTCTTTTCATTATCTCACATGATTTCCTCATTTATATTCTTCAGCCCAATAGTAAAGATGAATTGGCTAGTTTATGTACCACATACCTATTACATCCACATTAATATTGTCTTTAAATAGAATTAATGTAATCAGTAACATTAAGACACACAAATAGGATTGTTGGAGATAATTTTAAATAAATGAAAATTTAAAGATTCAGTCAGTGTCTCTTATGTCGGTTAGTCATGTTATCAGTGACTTCTTCTATCTATGATGCCTTCTATCTGTATTAGTTGATCATTCTATCGATGATTCATTCTATCAATATCTCCATGTGTCGGTTACTCAATGTGTTACTAACTCATTTTTTTCTCCCAGTGAGTCATTCCTTCTGTTAGTGTCTTATATTTACTATCAATGAGACATATATCAGAGATTCATTTTATATTTTTGGTGAGAAATCCCTCTATTGGTGTCTCATATGTATTGTATGTGATTCATCTATTAGTGTGTTAGTTTGTTCAATCAGTGAGACAATTACTTCTGTCTGTGTTAGTGACTCATACAAAGTGAATTTTTCTTTTTTAACTCTCTTATACCATGAAAGTCAACATAATGAGTTATAAATATAATGGCACATAAATAATCATAATAAAACATAACTAAACATGATTTATGATAAATAAACATGATTGAAATGATTAGACATGATTTGTGATTATTATAACAATTAATACCAAAGAGGGACCAATAATCTCTTATGGACCAACAATTTACCACCTTTTAATGATAAAAATCCCAACATTATAATGTAAAATTATTTTCTGATTAATATAATTATTCCACTTATTATACCCCATTACATATTTTATTAAAAAATAAAATTTCCCAAAAAATTGTTCAGGATCAAAGGTAAAATAAACAATTCCCTATTTTCTACCCCTTTATAATTTGTCAACATTATTTATAATGATGTGTAAATAATAATATTAATAATAATTCCTTACTTTTTCCTCAATTTATAATTATCAAAAATCATAATGCGATTAATAAAAAATGAAATAAGGAAATAGGTAGAATAGAAATAATGGGAATTAATGATCATTGAATTTCATAATGAATATATAATACATGTCAGTGGAATACAAAAAAAGTACAATCAAGCAACCCTATCAATAATTTATTCAAACTACTCCTTGGATATAGATTTTCATTTCCTTTGTTAAAGTATTAATAGTAGGTTTAGTTGATAGAGACTAAGAGACATGAAATTCTGTATGAATTCTCAAGGGAATAAGGATAACGACTTCAGTAACAGAAGTGGAAAGGGTAGGGTTGGTTCAAGCCCAATGATGTAATTTCTCTTTAATGATATTCAAAATTTAGATCAAATACTAAGATACTAACATAGGATGTGGTTGAGGTGGAAAAGAGGTACCAGGAGGGGTTGAATAGGACAAAGGTGTTCTAGGAGGTGCATCAGCTGGAGCTATGATGTACGAGCACTAAACATGCATATATGGCTTCAGGAGATCAATGAAATATCTAATAATATCATATCCATATTTCATAGACTTCTCACAATCATCCATATAATCCATAAACATGTCAGGGAGAGGTGTGAAGTCCTTCAAATTTTTAACTCTATCCTTACAATATCATATAAATGGAGGAAACATCTAATTATCTACCAAATATTTAATGTTTCTGGTCAACCGATTCTTGGTGTAAATGATTAAAAAATAGGAATTTATCCTCCTTCTGATTTCTTCATAAGTACAGATGCTTACTTGCTATAAAATTTGACAATATCATACAAATAGTATGTATTCCTTGAAAATTATTCAAGTCATTCCAGACCCAAAGCACAAAATAAATATTGAAGCTATTCTCAAAATAATCATTTTTCTATTTCAATATCTAAATTTTTTGAAGGCTCAAAATTGGTTGATAGAACAACATGAGATGAGGCATGTTACTTAAGATATTTTGGGAACATTATTTAAAGAATATTTATACATAGAGTATTCCCCATTTATGGATGAAATCAATTTTCGTAACTCATTCCCCATTCTTGGTATTGTTCTCAACATTCCTTTCAGTTATTGAAATTATTTTTGTTTGAATCTTATCTAAAACATTCTATTAAACTTTGGCTACATCGTTCTCATGCACACCAATTTCCTGAACTGAAGTAGGAGG
Organism: Viscum album; assembly: GCA_963277665.1. NCBI lineage: Eukaryota > Viridiplantae > Streptophyta > Magnoliopsida > Santalales > Viscaceae > Viscum > Viscum album. The sequence goes on along the minus strand of OY728137.1, from coordinate 1,873,291,114 downwards.
AGCATGCATAGAATGTATTTTCTCATTAATCAATTCCTTTACAGAGTTTACTGAATCACTTGGAGTATTCATGAACACAACATTAGTGTGAATATATTCCCTGATATCTGATCATACTTCTTTAAAAATATCAAGTTCTTCTTTAGTGACGTTGTCACTTGAAGGGATCTGAACCACTGATACTCTTATTGTAGTCACAAATACCTCATCATCTGAATATTCATAGTCCAATACATTAGATACATATCCAATATTCACTTCCCATTCATACATAGCATCATCATATAAAGGTATGAGAGTGTCAGGTCTCACTATTCCAACTTTATGCTCCCCCTCAGCTTGAGATCTTCTCTCTTAGAGAAACCCCTCAACTATATCTCTTCTTACTTGCTAATCCCCTTGATATTGAGATCTTATTTTGGAATATACCAACAAAGTCACTAGAATAATTTGAATTTTCACTTATCTTTGAACCTCAACCATTACCTCTTATGCAGTATCAACTAATGAAGAACCATGAGGGTCTATAATGGGTTATGAATTCAAAGTACCTAACAATTCTAAAATATCATCCTAATTATCACCAGGATGATCTGAATCACTCTAAATCCCACTTCATTCATCATTTATATAGTTTTCATAATTTTATTTTCATTTATAATAATGGTATTTACTTACTTCATCATCTTCTCCACTACCTGATCCACATCCATTTTTTTCTTATTCTCTTGGTGAGACACTTTCTATAGGCTTTTATTCTTCATTTACCCTTTATTTTTATTCTTATGAATCCTAAGAAGAACCGGTAGACTTGATATTATACTCCACACTTTCTAAAACATCTGTCTCCTCATACCCATTTTCACCAATAGTTGGTTCTTCTGAAGGTAAGACCAGATGTGGACTAGGAGGTCCATAAGTCATTCTTCTTGGGCCTATAGAAATGTCTGGGTCACTTCAATCATCTATAGAATATCCTTCTTCTCTTGAAATTCCAGATTTTACTTCTTATTCCTCTTCATATTTAGATTCTTCATCTATTCCAAGACATGGATCATCTACATCTCTTGGCATAGTTGGATGATCAAAAGGATTTCATTTTCATAATGTTTATACTCATCTCCAAATCATTCCCTATTCTAGGGATTCTAATTATTTTTTAGTGTTTTGAATATTTCTTTATTCAAATAGATTCCCCTACAAGTAGATACAGTCCAATCATCTCCACTAACACTTCCTCTCAATAACAGCATGACTGAGATCATCATTATGTAGAATAGTGAATTGGACTTACATAATGGATTAATCAATTCATTGATATGAACTAGAAGGTATCTAAACTGATTCAAATTGATTTTTTCTTCAGAAGGTACACTAACTATCCATCATGGTAATTCAACAATGAAATTCCACATTTCTTAGAATATAGGTGGGGATGAATGAACGTAGAAAAAAATATTCTCTCACCATCCAACTATGTTGTTATTGGTCTTTTGTGATCTTTATTTCCAGTCATCTCCATAACAGTTTTCTCGAATAAAATGATGTCACTGTCAGGTTTATGCTTCCCTGATCGCCGTCAAATATTCTTTTATGTGGATCCTTAATGAATTGATCCCAATTTCTATAAAAAATTATCCTTCCTTTAACTATAGATTTGATCCAACATACCTCACTACCTCCCAAAATAAAATCATCATTTATGTAGAACACATCCAAAAGAATGGGATAGAATGGATCTTCAGTATTTCAAAAATATTCCATCAATCCATGGGGTTCTATTACATTTAATAAGTGAGAATTACTATTTAACAACAATTCTGCAAAAACATCCTTCTATAGTGTTACTACATGACTTGAATGTGCTGGGTTGATAGGATATGACTTACACGATTCTACATTCTACTTCTCAGTATGACGTGACTCGTATTTAGATCCTACATTGTGTGCATTCTTCATTCTTACCATTTTTGATGGTTCAGTTGAAGGCTTGAGGGTGAAAGGTCGAGGGAAATGAAGAATGACATGTGAGTGTACAAGTTAAAGGAGGGTTGAGTTGTATCATAGATCAACTCACATTTATCATTTAGGGAATTAGAGATCAAAAATTCATGAACCATGTTTAATGAAATAAATAAATCAACAACTTATTGATTCATGTAAAAATAGATGATGATAACAGTTTTTGTCAGTGTGTGCCCAATGTTGGTGTCAGTATGCTACTATCAACATGACACTTCCGACATGGAACTATCAGTGTTGACATGTTAATGGTTTTAGTGTGAAAAATGTGATAGTGTCAGTATGACATGGTTAATATGACATTTTCAAAGTTTTCATGGCCTCTACACATATTTTTTACAAGTAGTTATCAATATAAGGTATTTATAAATTAGTCATTTATAATTCAGGTTTGATGTAATTTATTCTATCAATGTACAATGATTTGTGAATATGTCCTCAAGTTGATTGTTAGTACCAATAAACTCACGTGTTATATCACCTTTATGATAATGTACTCTAAAAAAGTTATGTCTTAAATAAATATGATTTTTATTGAATGATAACCATGATCCTCAATGTTGTTAATAGCACATATATTATCAGATTTTATAGGAAAATTTCAGAATTGATATCAATATTCTAGTAAAGTGTGTTTCATACACAAAATATGACCCCAAAAACTACCAGTAGCAATGTATTCGACTATGCAAGTAGATATTTCAACGGAATTTGGGTTCTTAATAAACCAGGAAACTAGAGACATGCTTAAAAAGTGACATATTATAGAGGTTCCCTTTTGATCTATCTTAAAACACCCAAAATCAGCATAATAATGACTCGCTAAATCAAAAGGTTGTGCTTAATGGTCGAAAAAACCTAAGTTAGTTATATACTTGAGGTATACAAAAATTTATTTAAATGTATTTTGGTTAGATTATTTAGGGCTGGATTAAAAACTAGGACATATACACATACTAGACATAATGTTAGGACTACTACTGGTTGAGTACAGTAAATAATAAATCATTCCTTCATAAGTGGTTTGATCAATAGATTTACCAAAATCATCAAGATCCAACTTACAAGTGGTACTCATTGGATTATCACAACATTTTCTAAAATCAAATAATTTTTTTAAATTATAATTTGTATATTTACATTGATTTAAAATAATACTTTCTTTTTTTAAAAGATTTGAAATCCCATAATGAATTTTGTTTCCCCCATTAAGATCAATTAAATTTAATATTGATTTTTTTAAAAAATAAACACATGATGAATTTTTAGAAGTTCAAAACATAATATCATCTATATAAAATCGAAATACTAAAACATTTTTTTCAAATTTATATTATAAAAATTGTTGGACCAGCTATACCTTTTGTAAAATAATTAGAAATAATAAAACAACATAGTCTATCATACCAAGCTCTTGGACATTTCATTAAACTATATAATGATTTTGTTAATTTAGAAATATGATTTAGAATGTGAGGGTTAGTAAAACTATGGGGTTGTTCAAAAATACATCCTTATCTATATACCCATTTAGGAATGATCATTTAACTTCCATTTGATAATGTTTTAAATTAAGAGGTGACGACTATGAAAGCATGATTCTAATGGCCCCAAGTCTAGAAACTGGTGAAAATATTTCTTCATAGTCAATACCTTCTTCATTACTATAATATTGTGATACTAAAATAGAATTCTTTCTTATAGTTTTATGAGTTTCATCTACATTATTTCTAAAAACAAATTTATTGCTGATATTTATGATGCCTTTGGGTTAATCTACAAGTTTCCAAACATTATTTCATTCAAACTGAACTAATTCTTCTTTTATAGATAGTACCCAAAATTCAACACTGATAGAATCATTGATGTTGATAGGTTCAAGATGTGACAATAAATCTGGGTGATTGACCTGATTTCTAAGAGAATATATAGTATGTGACCCTTTATCTATGTCTCAAACTATGCCATCTATAGTTTGGTTCTTCTAGGTTCTAACCATTCTATAAAAAAGGCCCCATAATTTCAGCTTCTTCAATATGATTGGGTTCATGATGGGTAGATTCTGGAGAATTTCTAGAACTCTAAGATTTAATAGGATACATAATAGAATGTTCAAAATATTTAGAATTTATTTCATAATATTACAGATCATCATCAAGATTTTCTAGGGAGGCCTTGGGTTCATTTCGATCTGTTTAATCAAATTTGAAATTTACACATTATTCCACAAACATAGTTATTTTACTAGAAAATATCTATGATTTACTAGAGATTTAATAACCTAGAAAGATACCTTCATCACTTTTGGATGAAGTTTTTTTCATGAATTTCATTTTAATTAAGGAAATATACATTGAAACCAAAAACATTGATGTATCTCACTTTGGGGTTCATACTATTCAATAGATCATTGGAGGTTTCTTATCAATTGGTCCGATTAAGATATTGTTAATTATAAAACATGTCGTATTGACAGCTTCTACTAAAAAATATATGGGTATTTAATATTTATTAAACATATTACTGACTATAACTTGTATGGTTATATTCCTTCTTTCCAAATCCTTATTCTACTAAGGTGTCCTAGGAGCAGAGAAGTTATTACTATAGCCATTTTTTGGGAAAAAAGATTCAAAAAAATGTTTTTGAAAATCACGATCATGGTCACTTTTTAAGAATTTAATTCTAAGACCACTTAGTTTTTCTATGGTTCTAGTATACATACTAAAATGAGAACATGCTTCAAATATGTGATCAAGAATTAAATTCCAAGTATATATAGAATAGTCATCTATAAAAACATATACCTAGTGCCTCCCATTTAGAATTAAAACTCTATATAGTCCGAACAAATCCATGCGAACCATCTCAAGTGGTAGAGATGTCGAAACATCTTTCTTTTGGATTTAATGCTATTTTATGTTGTTCACCCTTTTGATAAGGATTATATACTTTGTAATTTGGAAACACAAGATTAGGTTGATCCATGAGTAGTAAATTCCTAGTAATCATTCAATGTGAATGAATATTAGAATTTAATAATCTCATTTGGTAGATCCACGACACTTTTTGAAAGGCTCTTAATCATAAACCATTTTGAGATATTGAAGAATCAATGTATATAGAATAATCACACAATTGAGATATACTAAGAATATTTTTCATTAATCCATGAACAAAAAGTACTTTGGAAATTAAAACAAAATTATAGTTACTAATCTGCCCAAGTCTAATGATTTTATCATTAGAATTGTAACATAAAGTAAAATTCCAACCATCATTACTTATTAGATACATGGAGTAAGAATAACATCATATTATGTCGATTAAACATCCACTGTCCAAGTACCATATAATTCTACAATAATTCTTCAAACAACATTCATACAAAAATATATTAGATAAGAAAATATTTTTTGTACCCATATTTGATTGGTTCCAGTAATGGTAGTAATATGAGATTTGGCAACCGACATTTGTTTTAGGGGATTCATATACATAGTTTTTAATATAATGGGAAAAAATAGTTGGTGCAAAAAAAAAAAAGTAAAATATATTTCATTCCTCTAGCATGCATAAAATTTTTCAATACAAGGAACAAAACTAGATTTTCTTGATTTGGATGCCAAATTGGGTTTGACAAAATATCTTTTACTTGGTCGATAGACAATACCACTAGTTTATTTAGATGAAACATTCATACAATCATAAATTTTCCATTGTAAGTCATTTATGAACCATTTCTCAATTTATTATTGGTCAATTTAATCTCAATTTTCTCTTCATGAAATTGAACATTCATTTTATATTCTAGGGTAAGCTCATATTTAATAGTAGAAGTGCATGTTTTTTCATTAAAAATATAAATATAAATTTTATTTACTTTCATGTACCATCAACCATTTGTATTTTTTCAAATATTTCTTCATTGATTTTATTGTTGGAATCACATTAATCTAAAAAAAATTAAAATTAAGTATAGTAGAACCAAGAATTACCTCAGATGTATTTGTCATGAAACAAATATTTTCCTTGCTCCTTTCTCATCATGTAATGATTCTGAATAAATATGTCTACCCTCTAGAGCAGTCTAAGTGGACTTAATTTCAATTTGGAATCTTTTATCATTTTCCTCATATTTATTCTTATATTTCAACATAGGATAATAATCCTTTACTTGTCCTCTTATCTTAAATTCATTAAAAAATATTTCATTTGAATTATATTTTTCTTTTTAGATCATTTTTACATATTCCCTTATTATCATATTTACCATTATAGATGAGATTCATGAAAAACTTTTTCTTTTTATAAAACTTCTTAATACTTCTGGGTAACTAACCGATTTCCTCATCACTATCTGATTGTTAAATTTTTTGCATGAACTATCATAATTAGTTTGAATCCTTCTCTTTTCGTTATTTTTGGAAGTAGTGGTTTTGAAAGACACTTAATTTATCTTTGGATCATCGTCCTACTCTTTATTCACCATAATCTCTTCCCCATACATTATCAGATTTCCTATTATCTCCTTTACTGAAAACATAAAAATATCCAAAAATTCCCAAATTGATACTATGGTTCTGATTCGTCTCTCAGGTAGAAATCTATGTAGACGAATGATTTGTTCTTTGGAACCCACTGGCTTCCCAAGAGATCTCATGGTATTGAATATATCGTTGAACCTATAATACATATCCAAAATGGGTTCATCAGGATTCATCATAATGTAATCATATTTAATATTATAGGTAATATTTATTATTTATTTAAAGTCAGTGGTTCTTTCATGTGAAACATATAAAGTATCCCAAATTTATTAGGTAGATTTACATAAAGATATTTTATTAAATCTTTTTCCCATATATCTCAAAATAAGGAATTCATAGTTTTACAATATTTATTTTAACAAGTTTTTGTCACTTAAGTAAATGTAGTTCTTAGAGTGTCTCTTGTTTCATATGTATCTTCCATTACAGTTCTAATATCAAACCCCATGCTTTCTTTGTGTATTTTTATCTTTATTTTCCATTGGTCATAATGTGTACCATTGAAATAAAGAGTCTTGTTGTTAGAAACACATTCTTGTATATTATCAATAATAATAGATAAATTTAGGAATTTAAAGTGATTAAAATTTAGATCCAATTGAAATTTATAGATATTTAAAACATATCAAAATCATAGTTAAAAATATTTGAAAATTTCATTTTATAAACACACATTGATACCAAATGTTCTGTGGAGTAGGACACTTAAGAGGGAGGATAATTGATTTCCAATATAAATTTCTCTTAAAATTATTATTCAAAATAATCCACCAAATAAATAAAAAGATAGGCATGTTTATCAAAGTAGTAAATTTATAATATTTTTACAATTCAATTAATTTCTCATAACATTGATTTATTCTCATTTATAACAATATGATACATTGATATAACTTTTGATACTAATTTACCAATCCAAAATAGTTGTAAATACTATCAATGACTAACTTTAAAAATGTAAGATAGTTTTCTTAAATATGAGTTAATATAGAGTTATCCAAATTTGAAAATGCAATGGAATAAAAAAAGAGGATCAGTCTCAAGTCGATACTTAGTAATCACCACTTGGTGATCACCTACCAATAAGAAATATATACATATATATAGATTCTATCCACACATTAGAATAGGGTTTACAGAACCATATAAAAACAGTCCAGGTCACAAGACCTCTACCTCCATTATACATGGGAACTAAAACAACCAGGTCACAGAAGACCTCTACAATAGTTATATGTCTGATTTAATATGTGTAAAAAAATGTTTTGTTGGGGTTATATTGTATCATTCAATTTATTTCATAAGATAACATGTGTTTAACATAATGATCCACACACTACTCAATATATACTAAAAAGTAACACAACAAATGGAAATAATGAGATATAGTTCAGAAGGACCTGTCTATTAAGAAATGAAGCTCTAGACTCATTGGAGGTGGATGATGGGAATATTGAGTACTATTTAAGAAACATTAAAAAATAGAGTGTCATTATATATTTGTGTTTGGGCTTCCAATACGATTAAGTTACACTCCTTTAGATATGTATTGTTCAGTTTAGAGGTGTTGGACCTTTTGTACATAGAATGAAATCCTTTCTGTTTAGCCAGAAAGATTTAAGGAATTCCTCATGTGTTCTTATTATTTTTTTAACAGGTTCATTATGGGAGATCCTTTGATTTCATTATTTTATTTCTGTGTCTCTCTTTTCTTTAGTTCACATGCTATCTTATTTTATTTTCAAAAACCCGAAAACCATAGTGATTGCGGTATGTTGTGTACCTCAAACATCAGGGATCACAATTAATATTCTTATTAAGAAGCATTAATATAATCAGTATCATTAAAACATGAAAATATTAATGTTAGATATAACTTAAAATAAAATAAAATTTAAACAGTCTAACAGTGACTCCCCTATCAGTTATTTATTCTACCAGTGATTGCTTCTATCGGTGATTCCTTTTATTAGTATCAGTGACTTATTTTATCAGCAAGTCATTCTATCAGCATCTCCTTGTGTCGGTGGCTCAATGTATTAATGACTCATTTTGTTATATTAGTGAGTCATTCCTTCTCTATATTTCTCATTTTTACAGTCGATGAGTCATCTATCATTTAGTATGTTTTTACTATCTTTGTGACATTCCATTAATAATTGTCACATTTTTACTATCATTGAATTTCCTATTAGTGATTTAGTTTGTACTGCTAGTGAGACATTTGCTTTTTTCAATGTCATTGACTCATACTATGCCAAATTTTATGTTTTGAAAATCTTATAAAATGAAAGTCAGCATAATGTGTTAGACATATAACAAATCATTTATAATCATAATTAAACATTAGTAAACATTATTTAGTAAAAATAATCATGAATGAAATGTTTTGACATTATTCTTTATTATTAAAAAAAATTAAACCATAGATGGTACAACAATCACCCATGGGCCAACACGATCAAAAAATTGATTTGAGGATTGATCAACAATTATGATGGTATTATCTTTTAGTGATATAGTGGGAGAAACTCTTGTGATTTAATTTTTCATGTATTTGATTTTAATTAAAATGGAAATAAAAAAAAATTTATCCATACAACAATTGATGTTCATTCTAATAATTTTTTCTCCAACTTTTTCGCACCAATTCCATGATCCATAACATGTATTATTTGGTTGGAATGGGGTGTGTCTATTCCCGATCAATCAGTATTTGTGAAAATGTTTCATTGAAAAATAATATTATATTGTATTAAATGGATCTAAATGACACAATGTTGGTCTGAGGATAGAGAAAGAGTGATTCAGATGATAAATGATTCCTGGTTTTTTCATTCATAAGAATTCATTAGAATGAATAAACAGAACACTGATTTGATACATTTTTTGAGTAGATATGGTGATCAAATGTGTTGATTTATTGATGGCATAGAAAAACCTGTTTTGATATTATGTTTAGCATCTTGGAAGTCGATAGATCAGGGCTGACAGATTGTCCAAGGTATGCAAAGAATGATATTGTATTATCATAAAATACCAGATAAAACGGCATGTAATCTGGGATTACAGTGTGTATTGACCCCCTGAGTGGAATAATGGGTCTCAGGTAATAAATAAGTATTGATCAACATGTTTCCAAACCTACATGGCATGTCATCCCTCCCTTGAAACTCGATGTGTGCTTGGGAAGTACTCGGACATGGGGTGGAGTACATGAGTTTCCTATACGGCGTGTACTCTCCCACATATACAATGGATGGACCAAGTACATGGGCTAAGACATGTAATGATACTTAGACATGGGTACATAGTATAAATCCAAATAATGAAACATATGTAAATTATACTAGATTCCAAAATGTTGTGTACTACCATACATCATGGTTTGATGACATGCACCATTTAATCAAGTAGGAAATAGGGTGAAGCGACACAACATACACCCCTTCTACACACCATGTACTTCATTTACGAGTTCATGAGGCACATTGTTTTATTAGTTTGGACTAGTATAGGTTGACTGGATTCCATTGGTACTTTCCATATAGTATAAAGTGAATTATTACATCAACAACACTAGAATATGTTCTCCTCTAGATGTCGAGTCCAAACAGAGTTTTAGGGACCCACAATGAAACTGTAATGTGATCCTCAATCATCCATTGTTCCCTAAGTATTGTTTTTGGAATTAGCATGACCCCATGAGTGGATAATTAATCCAGTATCTATAATTCTTTATCTGTTTTTATGGTGGAATTTTTTATGTATAATCCCCTACGTAGTAGATTTATCTATATTGGGTTTGTGGTGTCCCTTAATGGTTCTGGTTGTGAACCTTATCTCTATAACATAATCATATTACGCTAATGCATTCTCTGTAGGTGGGTCCCAATTTTCTACACCTATTAGTCAAGAGACTCTGATTAAAACATGGCTCACATAGAAGGTTCTCCCAGAATGAGAATTTTTTTAGAAGAATTATGTGGCTTATAGTTGGTTATGACCGCCTCATGATGTGGTTTCATTGTTATGTATATTTGAATGTTTCTATTATAAATTTATTATTATATCATTTCCTATTCCAAATATAATTTTTGATCCATATTTGTGTCTTTAGGGATTCCTAATGGGTATTTTTATACTCACCCCTCCATAGGATTTGACAACACGTGTTGTGTCTTGTGCAGATAACGACCATTTTGATGGAGTCCTGGGAGGACTAGGAGTAGGTGGGGAGTGTCTAGAGAATTATTGTCTAAGGGTTTTAATATGTGATTCCTATATTCATATTCCACAACCTTATAAAAGGTTTTACCCTTTATAATTTTGGTTTTGGATTGTTTTTGGATGTGTTTTTGTTTTATGTTTTTTACATTCATACACTATTGTCAGATGTTAGATGTATGCATGCATTTTTTTTAATTACAACATTGTGTGGTCAAGGAGATGTGTATGTTTTTGTTCATGTAGTTTAGTATAATGCATCCAATTTCTGGATATTCCTACATAGTGCTGGTTTCCAACCCCTAGTCTATTAGAGGTGGGCTTGGGGTAGTCACGGGTAGGACCATGGTGGGTCATGTCAGAAAAAATAATCCCATAAAAAATTAAAAATGGTTTTGTAGTGATGTTTGAAATGTGAAAAACTCATACAATATTTTTCACATGAGAAGTAAAAAAGTGTAAATATCCACTGTGATGATTCATTAATGGTGCAAAGAGTTACATATCCTAACTTATTATGGAAATGATGTCATTTTTTATACTGAAATATATTTCATATAAGACATGCTCAAACATGTTATGGAATATAAAACACAAGGATATATAATCCAATTAGATAATATATTTATTCATATTAATATTCTTTATTACAGTTATAGAAATATTATTCTCTGGAACCATTATGTATTTTGAGAAAAAAAATTATATAGAATTTTGATGTTTCCAAAACCAAATATAATTTTGAAAAAATAATTAAATTTTTATTATAGATTTTATAAATAAATTAATATTAAAAATAATAGTGTGAAAATGATTTTTTTCGAAATATAATTCAACACCAACATGATAATAGAAAAATAATTTCTCTAGAGAAAAATTATGGTGGTTTGTATAGATCTATAGTGTCTATTATAAAACCATACCCCAGCTAGATAAAATGTAATCATGGTTTCAAAAGTCTGAATTATAAAATCAAGACACAAACCAAAAATGAGATAATAAAAAATATCATACAATTCCTTTGAAAATATTTTTCACCCTAGATGAAACACGTTATACTGTATTTCAAAAAAATGTGTTTTTTAAAAAAATTAAATTTTTTAAAAATTAACAAACATAGATCTTATATTCCCAACACTAAACTTGATATTGTATAGATCAAAACATATTAGTTATGGTGGTAATATTTGTGTTAAAATTTGTATTTACATAATTAAAGAATTTATAATCTATTTTTCAAAATATTAAATAATTAAAAACAATAATTTATTTAAATATTTTATTAATTTTTCATAATTGATAATGAAAATAAAATATTGAAGTTTATTTTTTTAGAATAATACAGAGGAGAAAACGTATTTTTTATTTGGTAATGATAAAAATACAATAAAATATCTTATTTTTTATTTCTGTAATATTTTTTAAAAAAATCAAAAAGATGCGGTAAATTTTTAATAATTATTTATTACAAGAACATTTCACATATTTAATTTGTTACCTATATTATTATTCATGATTAAAATGTTTTGGTAACATCAATATAATTACGATATAGGTTAAATTGTTAAATTACTTTTTATAAATGTCATTAAAATTATAAAAGGTGTTATATCCTTGGTATGACACATGAATTAGTTACATTCAGCCATTAATATGATTTATTTTGGGGTTATGAGTTTGAATAAAATATTTTTCTTTGATTTTGGATTCTTTATTGTCATAAATATATTATATTTGTGGCCACTTATAATCATTGATGTCTGTTACAAGAACAGTAGGATCAAAATCTCACTATATATGACACATAACACTATATCTACAATGTTAGGGTTTTCAACATACCCACCATTCTTGTTCTTATGATTATATTAATTTTACATGATTCAAAAATATTATATGAAAGGGTTTAATATGACCATAAAATAGAATTAATTTACATATAGTAATATAATTATATTTTTTTTATTATTGATGAAAAATCAGGTTACATTTAGAATGTTATAAATTAATGTTTCATAAATATACATATTTAAGTAAAGGGTATTAAAAAATAATTAAATGTTTTTTTAAATAAATGGAATTTATAGTATATGATATTTTTTGTTTGAAGAACCATAAAATTAATAATTTTTAAATTTCTTATAAAAAACTACTAAAATTACCTTAACATAATTTTTTATCTTATCAATGTCAGGTAAAAAGAGATAGAGGTCTTTTTAACAGAAAATATTTATTTTTTTGATTAGATTTTTAAATGAATTCAGTGAATTTTATTCCAGAAAAATGAAACAGAAGAGGGGTTATAATGTTTTCAATTAGGAACATAGACATTAAATACCCTAATACATGATTTCAATGTATGATTTTCAATAATGCCTAATTTGAAAATATATTTTTCTTTGATTTTTGGAATAAATATTTTAAAAATTGGATGTATTCCAATATTTCATATTTTATTTTCCTTAAAACATTTTATATTGTTAAATATTTATAAATATAATATAAAATATATTATAATTAGAAACACCAAATTAAAAATAAAACAAAAAAACCCCACAAACAATGGCAACCAAAATCTTGAAACACTCCATAATATGTTTTAACATTTCTATACACATAAATGATCTAACATATAAAATGTATACAATAATAAAATTATATTAAAAATTAATTTTAAATTTTGTATAAGGTAGTTCAAAAAAAATGATGTAATATCAATAAAAATACACCACAACATAAATTTTTTTGGATTAAACAAAAAATAAATATAATTCAGTCTAAATGATTTATAATGAAATGGATGTTTCCAAAATATTTTGTTTTTTAATCATTATTTTGTCATAAATGAATCATAATATATATATATATATATATATATATATATATATATATTCAAAACCTATATTTGATGATGAAATTGTGTTTTTAAAATAGTATATATTTAATAAATACACTTGATACGTAATAATGATATATATTCACTAATATATAAAATTTCAAATTGATAATTTTCATATTCAGTTTTACTAAAACAATTTATAAGTTATCCAAGGTGATCAAAATCCATGTCATATTGTAATTTATAATTTAAATTAATAAAATATATGAAAATTAAAATATTAATATTTAATTATCAATGAATATAATTAGACTTACTAAATTGAAAACCTTTTCAAATATCATTTAAAACCACCCAATAAATATCATACCAAATATTTCATGGATTTATATGTGAAAATTATACATAAAATTCAATTTCCAATAAAATATTAAAAATAACAGCATAATACGGGTATGATGAATAGATGTTCAAAATAATATATTTTTCATTACCAAATGTGTGATTAATAAAAATGATACCTAATATCTTTTTAATATTTCAAATTTATATATTATATTAAAATTTTGAATGTTGGATTTGGTTTTTCAAAACCATTTAAATTTATTATGAATACAAACACTCATAAATGGAAGTAAGTCGTATTTTATGAATATAATATGGAGATAAATATTCAGTAAAGTTATAAATTAAATCAATATTTTATATTTTTACTCAAAAAGGTAAAATTTTCTAATTGAAAATTACTTACATTGTAAAAAACTAGAATATGGTTAGAGTGTGCTTCTCACCCTTTTATAACATTAATGATTTTATTTTTATATATAAATACTACTTAAAATATATCATAAATATCATCACCAATCATCCAATCATAATAAATATATATTATAGACGATATATATGTTGGTATCTAGAGGTGTGGTTTCCCAAAAATTTCGTTTCAATTACATTGATTCCATCTATCATAGATTCTACCATATAGTTATGTAAAACGGAAAATCATCTAAATTTTGAATATCTTAATAAATAGAAAAATGTTATAAACACATAATTCAGATGTCCAAATTATATAATAAATACCATCCAATATAAAAAATGGACCAATGCATTGTATAATTATAGTCAACACCAATGGAGGAAGAGATGCTTGAGTAGTTTGATCAATAATATCATTTACTTCTAGTCACACCAGACATGACTATGATAACTAATGATGTGACTAATCCCAAAAATAATGTAAAAAATCTCATGTTATAATATGTATATCGTGATCCCTATCGTGAAATTCATATTACACGGTCGATTCAAAATGAGAAGGGGCATATTTGGTGAGGCAGTCTATTATGGTTGTCTATAACTCATCAATTTCAAAAACAAATTTTATAGCAATGATTGAATTATATCATCTATTTAATCCCCCAAATTTAATGGATCCCCCTTAAAAATGATATTTATCCCTTTTATTCATTCTCTATTGTTGTTCTACTATGGTATCCAATAACATTTATAATATGGACACACTCCTTATATCAAATTATACAGCCTATGTTTTTATGAAATCATTAATAAATTATATTAATATCTATCCTACCCTTAGATAATAATTTTTTCCTTTTTCATACCACCCTAAAGTTCATATTGATATAATATTATCAAATTTTCTACATGTGGGGTGAATATCCTAATTAGTATTATCAATTAAAATAAATTATTAATTACTAATAATGATATAATTTACATACTTTTGTATATTGTTAATAAATTCATTGTTTTTTAATCGTAACTCTTTCACATTATTCATGATGAGTGGGGAATTGAGGTCAATATTAACCCTCTTTTTAAAATCTAATGGTCTTGAATATTGATTCCTTATTACTTCAAAAATCATTTTTTTCTCTAACAATGTACCCCCACTTCATTAAAGTGATTGAGTTTATAATTTATCGTATTATATATCACAATGAGAACTCTTGGATTCCTATAATAGTAGGGGGAAAATATCATGTAAATAAAATTAATATTGAATATAATTTTTTACAATAAATTATATAATATAATGGACTCTTCCTACCATCTTGAAAAAACATATCTAATGTATCTATATCACTATACTAATACATATGTATGAGTTCATGATTCCATTCAGTCTAAAAAATATAATACATATTTCTAATTTTCATTATATAACTCCATTTAGTTTACAAAAAATGTAGAATCATTGTCATATTATTTTTTTCTCATGAATGTAAAATGTTATCTATAATTGTATAAATTAAATATGAGTCATATATATTTATATTATATTAATAATTAGAAAATTATAAATAATATAAATATATATTACATTACTAGTTATGAAATAAGGGTATTCATTAATTAGTCATTGATCATCCAATTCAAAAATGTAATAGTAATAGTATAATGAAATTGAATAACCATGTATCATTTCGACTAATTTTCCTGTTTGCCATATGGGTGGTTGTTATTATCAGTCTAATATTAAATTGTTTTCTTTCCATATGAAAATTTATATTATGGAATATTTTTAATATACCACCTAGATAAAATATGTTCCACACAATCTAGAGAGAAAAAAATGATGCGCATAATTTCAATAAATGTAAGTATAATTTCAATAAATTATTTATTATTTATAGTGAAATTTATGTTGTGAAACATACAAAAATCAGTTCCCCTACCAATGTGTTTCTCATATACCATGTTGTATTATCCCAACCACCTCTTACCAATGGTCACCTTCGGGACATGAAATGAATAATGAGCGATGATGAACAACATGTCCTATCTTCAGTAGGCCCTTATTGGAAACAATCAATGATAATATAATAAATATTAAAAAATGGTGTTTATTAACCTTAATAGAAAATTAGAAGTATGAGAATTTTATTATCTATAAAATAACAATATCACTGAAATATAAAATTCATTGAAACTAACTAAAAGTGCATGAATAATATCAATCAAATAAACAAAAAGTACCCATGAATAGTTTGAAATGAAAATCCCACATTAGTAGCTCAATAACATCACTAATTTCAAATTCAATAATACCAATTATAATATTCGATTTCCTCTTAAATTAATTATTATTTTTATTTATAAATGGTGAAAATAGCATGTACACATTATACGATCATTCCCAAGGAAAATTATGAAAATTTTAAAATAGAATACAAATTCGCCAATGAATAAATAGTTAGTCAAATAAAATTCTAAATTTGTAATATATAAAACACCAACCATACTGTGACACTATCAAAAAATAAAACATCATGTATAATATAATAGAAATAAAACTATATAATAAAACGAACATGATAACCACTTCCCCAATGAGTTTCACCTCTCATGTACCAAATTCATATTTCTTGTTCCCCCATTTCTTCAATGTTTATGTCACGGGCTGTGATAAATATCTATTTTCCAAAGCCTCACATGGAGAATATAATATTATGATTTCATCAATATATTCATGTAAATTTCCATTGATTCTATCACATCATCACCAACATTAACACATAACATCATATCTACTACTGTAGGGTAACATTAACTTGAAGGACATAAACCTCTTTCCCTATTCCAACAACACACATCCCCCCAAAATATAATATCCTTAGCATCACTATGATAATCAAATACCATTTATCATAATCATGACAAATCACTAACTGTAATTATCATCATTATAATAGTTAAAAGAAGATTATGGATGATAGGGTGGCATGCTATCTTTTTCAATAGCATCCATTGTGTAAGGATTGTCACACAGAACCCAAAACAATTGGAAGTTGGTATGGTTGTCAATATATACTAGGTAATGTATATATATAACATGGTTGTATATGATATTTATATAGAACATAAAACAAAACTATGGTTTTAAATATAACTCCTCTAGAATATACCAATAAAATACCTATAAAAATCAAGGCTTCTCCCATCAATGTCACAAACCACTAATAAAGCACAATATACATACAAGAAACACGTAAGACACTTTTAATATTCTATTTTTTTGTAATCCAATTTGAAGATATAATAGTAACCAAAAAAATTTATTTACTAATGAAATTCACTCAATATTTAAGATAATAACTCTAAATTTCAATACTGTATAACTTTATAAATTAATTGAAAATTTATTTCATGCCGCTAAATATCACATATTATTTACATTTATTTAATTTTAAAATAAAGTATTTCAGTTTCATAATCACATTTCTTTTAGTTACACATAATTCCATTTCAATAATGATTTTAAATAGACACACCATATTATAATCCATACAACTTGTACCAACAATCATAAAATGTCGTGAAGATACGTCACCACAATATGAAAATATCATCCTATATTCTCATATTACACCCATCATATATAATCCCATATTCCATTACATCCTAACCAACCATAAATTTACTACTTGACACATTTTTTATATGATCCTAATAGTTAGAATCAACAATTTTTTTCCCTCATGTTTTCTACAATGGATATAATAAAAAGTCCACAAAAAACTAAAACATATATACATATTTCATCATTCACAAAAATAAAATTTTATAATTATATAAATGGGTTTCATTAGGTTGCATCATTAAATTCATGGGCATTCAAACAAAATTCTCAAATTTCAAGGAATATTTTTTCACCAGATTTATATATGTTATTTATCCTTTAATGCTTGGTGTGTTAGATAAATAAAAAAAGTACAGAAAAATATCATAATCCAAGACATAATAAAATAATGTAAAATATATTATATTGACCAACAAAAATCCACAAGATTTAACTCATAAGTAGTATCATAAAACAAGTGAAAAACTAGAGGCCTCCATAATAATTAATTTTAGCCTATTACAATAAATTATAAGATAATGTAAACTGTTATTGGCCAAAAAAACTATGAAAAAAATGAAATTTCAATATATTCTTGTAAAACGATGAGATAATTAGTATATCATACAACAATATGATGTTTAGCTATCTCAATTTAATAATACATTATCTGAAATGTACCCCCACAAAATGAAACACAACTAGAATATAATAGTGGAATACTAACATCATAATTTTCCATATTTGATTTAAAAAATATGATAATATAAAAAAAGTAATCCTAAAAGGATGAATCCTTTAATAAAAATATAATAGATGTAAAAAAGTGTACTTAGACTTACAAAGCTTCAATCCAAACGAACCAATGTGTTCAAAAACCTAATAGGTGAGGATGGAAGATGATGAGTGGTTATAGGGTAAAATATTTTGTTTAGAGAAGTAGTTAAACTATACCATGTATGAAATGATATCCCATTTATAGATGAAATATGGAGAATTCCAATATGAATTGGTGAAAAAAAATACGATAGATGATTTAGAATAGGTAAGATAATGTGTCAAATATTTCAAATAATTAAGCCATAAAAATTTCACATGATTTAAATATTAAAACAATAAATTTTTACCATCACTATGTCATTATTCATATCATAGTGTAAGGATATTCACAATATCATTATTTCCATAAATACTCATTATGGTGTAGTAATTAAAAAGCGGTTATTATATCCTCATCGTGCCAACGAACAAATCCTAGTGAGATCTAGCTCCCTATAATACAAAGGTGATCCCTTGAAGGGATATTATTATCACCATACCAATATCACGACTTTCGAAACATCACATATTACACACGGTTAAACAATATAAAACATAGCCACATAAATAGATAAAATAAGTCAATTCATTTCTTTGGTGAACCAATTACCACATGTTCATCTCAAAAATAAAAAGGGTCATCCACATCTAGATAAAGTATCTATCATGTCAACTCATCTAAAAAAATTCACCTACATACTCCCTCTTATGTTGGAGACCACCTAAAATGTTTATAAGTCTCTATAATCCTATGTAACTTCCTTAAACACCCTCTTGACCCAAAAAATCCCTAAAAAAATAAATGTTTTATGATTCTCAACACACACCATAAAAAATATTAAATAATTGACAACTATGGGATTCAGATGAATCCCAAAAAAATATTAAAGAAATTAATGGATCTAAAAAAACAATCAAATGGTATACCTATGAAAATTATCATCACATCCAAAGCTAAACCACACACCATTAACAACAATGATGACAAAAATGAACTTTTCATAATCCATAAAAACCACGCATTACATTACCCATGGAAAGAAAAACATACCACAACTAAAAAACATTATGATATTTGAAAATAATCTATGAATCAAATTAATATTTTCATTCCAAAAACATGTCATGCCTCTATAAAAAATATCTAACACGATAACCAAATAATTCAACACCTTCTCTAGATGGTTATGGTTCTCAACTAGACATTCAATAAACATCCTATCATCCCTAATTAACCTCTACCAAGTCCATCAATTTTGATTCCAAAAAAATACAACGTACATGATAAAAAATATTTAAGAAATCATGGACCAAGTCCATCATTGTGGGAGAGAAAACTAACACATCACCTCACCAATATAGTTCAACACCTTGACATTCTTGATAATGATGTGATAATACTTACTCCCCTAAACTAACCTCAACTACACTTTATAATGGGAAAACATCATGATCAAATGGTTACTAACATAAATAACTAATGAAATCCATATAAAATCAACATAGTCTACTGGATGATCATTTGACACTATAATATTTCCTCATACTCTTTAGGTCGTATCCTTCATGATTTTCACTACATCAAAATTAAGAAATTATGAATCCCTAACATCATTATAGAATAATGGAGGATTACATGACCACCATTATAACTCATTAAATAGAAATGTTCAAAAAAATGAATAATATATTTTATTATTAGAAAAAAAACAAAGGGTATTTGATTCATCCACAAATAGATAAAATAATAAATTCATGTTCACAAAAAATTCATTTGCAGCTTGATATTTCTTTTATCTCCTAGTCTATTTTAGGGTGGAAAGAGGTATTGTTATTTCATTGAAAAAATGATTTATTTAATAATCTCTTGAATAATGATTTAAAATGATGAAAATGATCAGAAATGATTTTCCATGGAACCATATGATGTTGTATATCAATATTGGCATATGGCCTCATATGATCATCAAGGACACATGACTCTCTGATCATTATAAAATTATCCAACATTATCAGTTTCTCTAATCACACATAAAAATCAAATAATCTCTATAATTTTGGTATCATGGGTATAATATCCATTTAAATATCCTCCCACAAACACATAAGGTAATCCATGTACTACAACACACCTTTAAGAACATGGTTGTCAATATTCATGTGTGAAAAAACAGAACAAAATTCCCTAAACACTTTAAATAAATTATTTATCATTGATAAAAACTAACATAATAAATCCATGAAACATCTTTAACACACCCAAAAACATATAAAATTGTAATATATTGAACTAATAGATATATCAATAGAATATTCCAAATCCGGAAAAAAAATATCTAAAATTTATATCTTCAATTAACTTTCATATGTCCACCCCTATGGAACATCATTGTGGCCTACATGGTCTCACATCACCTATGCCTTTTAGTCTTCCCAATGAAACTTGTCTACAAACCAAATAAATTATGATGCCATAGTCATTTGATTAAGATAACTTCTACCACTACCATCTTATATGTTGATAAATGTTATAGAAATAACTTCTATCTTATTAAAGATATAATTAAACTCTCAAAAAAGAATCCCAGATAAAATCAATCTCAGTGCATCATTTTTAATGTTTCCATTCACTTTGAATAAGGTAATATTAAAATCTTATTCCTAGAGGAACATAATCCACATATATTTTTCATTTACTTATATATCATTGAAGGAAGACATATATATGGCACATGTGGTATATGAGGATAATAAATCAACCACTAATGAGGTAGTACCCATAAATATTATTGAAAACCTTACTGCATCCAAATTCAAATCATTGGTTACATAGTTACTCTTAGTTTTATGCAACTAAGTAGACCTATAAGAGTTAAAATACTATTTCATCATCAAGATACATATCAAACCAAAAAATATATGTGTCATAAATTTCTTCGAACATCAACCCTTCCTTGGGAAACCAAATCACTAGAGTTTTATATAACTCATCTCCGATGTTCCAATCCAATGAAAATATATCAACAATGATTAATGAATATTCATTATAGGTAAATTTGGTTTCAGAAGGTGTAATCTAAATGAAATCAGGCACAAAAAATCAGAATTATATGGAAAGACTCTGAAAGTTATCCACCATTGAAGATTAATTGTTTTCACTCCCATAAAATTGCCTCTATATTATATGGATATATAGAATCAAGCTTTTCAGAAACCAAATTGAAAAATAAATTCAGTTCCAAAATCCAATAATTCATTTTGGAAAACATTTCATATTGTTTGTGAAGTTTAAGAACCTGCAAGAAAATATTGATCTCCCCAACATGATTCTCTTCAGATCATATGTAGGATTGGATATCGTCTATTACATTGACCATAAACCAAACTAGAAGATAATAAAACAAAGATTTCATGACCCTAATGAGCATATACCATGCCTTCATGACATCTAATTACATTACCATGAACTCAGAATTTGTAAAAATGCATCTACAATTAGTTTTTAAGATATACTCTTATTTCACTATCATCTGATGATATGCATACCATAGTTCAATCATTGAAATCTAGTTTTCCCCTTAAGATGATCAGACAAATATTCACAACTCAGAAGCAGGTAATGGTTCTTGAACATTACCTAATTAAACATATGGAATACTATGAATGAAATCATATTATCATCCAAAATAATGATGAAATACATTGGAGAACCCTACGAGGACACACAAGGTCTGATAAAAACCTTTTTCATTATATAATCAACATGAATCCACAACTTCAACATCTGTGTTGTTGTAATCCAATAAGTATCCATCAGAGTATGATACATTCTTGGGTGAAACACTATTAAAAACTAATAATAATTCCATTGCCGTGTTTTCATGACCTCATATGTGAAAAAATAATAAACTCATAACTGAACATGGGATTTATTTTAAAAATGTATTTAATTTATATCTCCTCAAACATGGATTAAAGATGTTCAACATTATTACTACCCATTTTATTTCTCGTCAATCTAAAAACTACACCCAATGACCTCTCATGTCATAGAATACCACATTAATTATAAATAAATACATAAATTAATTTATATAATACAATAAATTTATAGAATGGATAAAATAATTATCGATGTATCTATAGTATGATTATGTCCCCCACAAATCTGGGTTTCCCAAACATTATAATAAATTTCTGGAACCCATCAAACAAAAAAACGTTACCTTTAACTGGCGTGGAAAATACTAGTGGTAGTAGATGACACACAACCTATATTTGTAATATATAGACCAGTGTTGAAATAATCTAAAACTGTGAAAAATTATAATTAATCAATGAATAAAATATGTAATATGTTAAACATAGTATATATTAGACAATATTCAGAGATTCCGGCATTAGAAAATCTATACAAGTCATTTATATATAACCATCTTGATTTGGTCACTGATAATTTACATTACAAAAAATCACTTGTCTAGGTACAAAAATTTATGATACATCACAAGGATTACCACAATATTCTCTACATCATCTTATTCTGAAAAAATACATTCCGATATGACTGCTAAAAAAGGATTAGATTCCCCTAAAACTAATTCTACTCCAGAGGTTATAGATTCATCAAATAAAAATGGTCCTATAAATATAAATAAAAATATCTCATAGTTCATACTATACAAATCATGGCCATAATCAGGAATATGTTAAGAGTGAATAACAAGGTTACTGAAATTGAATCACAAGCTCTCACATGGTCAAGATACCCTACTAAAGGGTGGAGACACTTTTTATTTGTTCTTGTCATCATAGATGATAGTAATACAAGATAAAAGACCTAATAATGTAATCCAGTTAAATGTTTACCACATTTTTAAAAATAATATGAAATTTATACTAATGAATGGATTCTCTTTACTTCTGAATGATTTACAATACAATCGAAAACTCAACTCATGTTTGATTCATAATAAAGTAAATCTCAATATCCTTTATCAAAAACTCTATCTCAATGTCCGCAACCCCAATCATATTTTAATTGATTCTAATACAAGAAATCATATCTATATTTGACTCATGAGTCATCAAAAATTGTTTTATAAATTCTATAATGATTAATAATATCAATATATTAAAGCTATTCATAGTGGAATGAATGGAGAAGATAAATTAAACACTTTATAAAAAATATAATCGTTATCCTCATACTTCTATTTTTTAATTAAAATATAAATATTAAATAAATTAATTTTATCCAAAACACACACTTCAAACATAAAAGAACAAGAGAAATTGAATCATGTATGACATATTGTTGTATTACCAGGATGTGAAGTGACTTAACTTTTAAATTCAATAAGATTATATTCCATTTATCAAAACATGGGGGGATAAAATCTCATTCCTCATGCAGTAACCCTTTTCTACATCATCCACAAAGCTAAACTAAAACAATTTGATTTTAATCCAATGAAATATTCAATTTATCCCAACAAAAAGAAAAATATTATATATCAAAAACCATTTAGAACCACTTTTTTTATTCCTCATCCATCATAATATACAAAACCTAACCAAACTAATAAGGATGTGATTTTATGACACACCATTTCCATCCTCCATAGTCCCTAATATGGAAACTAACATTGAGTGTATAATGAGTTTCAACTATATGGGATTCATCAAGCCCAATATAATAGTAAAATCATGAGATATGATATGAACCACAAAAAACAACATAAAATAATTGAAAAATAACAATATAAATAAAACATTGAAAGAAAAATGTTAAATGAAAATAATAAACTCTTAATGGAAATTACCAAATGACATACCTATGAATGAAATTCATAAATATCTACAATACCAAAGATAGTAACACCCATAATGTCCTTTAATGTCAACATTGAAACTATAACAACATTTTATAAATACATACATTTATATAAAGAATATATAATCAGTATTACCATAACCAAGGTGTAATATGAAAATGTTAAATAGAATATTATAGAAAAAGTGAATAAAAAATAAATCAAACAAGTACATAAATAGATCAAAATATCAATTCCCAACCAACCCACAACAACCACATAAAATAATTCATCCATGTATAACATCTCAACATCAAAAAATAATAATAAAATGATCAAATCATCCACATCCACATTTATTTTTCATTCTCACTCCCAAAAATAAAAAATAATGTTCCACATTCCATCATTTTGATCATATTTTATGTCCATCCATTTGGGATCTGGGTAATGGTTTGTCCATACCTATAATATCATAATTTAGTGATGATCATCACATGTTTTCATTAATTTATACACAAAAATCTATAATTACACGGAAGCATTATCATATTTATCACCCCACAAATACATATCAAGATAAGTAGAGTATTAAAACAATTGAGGACATAAACCTTGTTCCCTCCTTCCACTCATAAACCCCACTATATATCATATCCTCATCTATAAATGGAATATAAAAAATGGTACATCATCATAAATAATATATCCACAACATCCACAACATCCACTCATTATTTTAATTATAGAAGATGGGTTTTGAAAAAAGGGGTAGTTTAAATATGTTTTCACATCAACATAGATGATGGGGAAAAATTATAACCCAAATCCTTTTGTTGTTGGTAGGTATATCAAATTTTTGTTGGTTTATTATATAAATAACCTGAAAATTACCCACACATGCACCCATATATATATATATATAACTATAAACAACTTGACATATCCTACAACCCTACCATAACAACAAATGAAAACTACTATCAACAACTAAAACCACTAATAAATCATTACATATAAACATACCACATATATTAAACATTTCACATGATTTTTTTTTTTCAATTGATCAGTTTTATAAATATACTATTTTTCAAATGACCTAAATTAATAAACACAATACACAATGTATTTTTGGCAACCACACTAACCATCACTTTTTTTTAATTTCCCATATTCATTGCCCATATTGTAAATTAATCCAATTATAAAACATTGATATAATCCAAAAATAATTTAATGTACATCCAATACCATTTTAATATCATTATTATATTTTCATCATTTATTCTTCATTCCATCACTAATAGGAATCTAGATCTAAATGGTATAGAAAATATCACCCACCCCACACTAACCATCATAAAATCACAAGCTATGAAATCATAATAACCATCCCATATCAAATAAACATCATCACATATCTACCATCACATTTCATTCACTATCTTATCCCATGTAAGAAATACAATTCATCACAACCTTATAGAATCTTCAATCGAACCCAAAGTCCATAATAAGTTGACTATTTACCACAATATCCTCATACAAAAAACATGAAATAAACAACAAAAACAGTCAAACTTATATCATTAAATCACTATTAACAACGTTATACTTTTTTTAATATAAATGGATTATAAAAAACTACCAAATTTGACTTTTGGATATTCACTTATAAATAATTGATTTTGTGAAAATTTTATTTATTAATTGTAAATTAGTTTCTTATCCTTATTAAAATTTATAGTTCATGAAATCCCCATAATTAGGTTCACAAATATAATAATACAAAAAACAACGATAAAAATAAAAATGATTCTCAGCTATATGAGTCAATGAGGGTGAAGTTATAATCAAGATTATAAAACATGTAAACACATACAAAAAAAATCCACACAATAATTTTAAATTTAATTCAATTATTTATATAATTATGAAATACTATAATAAACAACCAATATTTTAGAAAAAAAATCTTATTTCGATATATTCACACAAAGGGTGCAGAGAACAAGGATCACCTAACTCAGATTGAGGATCAATATTCATTAAGGATGAATATAATATCATTAATAATCCATCACCTCACGAAAGAATTGTTAAATTCAAGAAATAGTATAGTTACACTAATATTTGATAATTTACAACTCAAAATGAGTATATATATTAAAATTATCTCATTGAAATAAGAATAATGAGAAGAATAATGGAGATATTTGAAATAAGGGAACCTATAATTGAGAGGATTCATTCTAGACCAACCAAAAAGTTTAAATGGTCAATCTGTGGGGTGGGAAGACATTGGGAGGTCAATGGGTTAGATATTCTCAATATAATATGGAAAAATTCATGTATTTTTTAGCTCCCATTTATATATATGAAATTGACTAGACTCCTCCATGGTGTGGTGAAAAAAATTATCATTACGAATTCTCTCAAAAATAGATATAGTATCCCCATATACCATATATTTATCCTATCTAACCACACATGACTCTATCATGATTTCAATGAAATTTTAGGTAATTTAAATTATCACTGAGCCCTGGGAAACAATATAGTCTATGGAATTTTAGAAACTACATTTCCTCAATAATGAGATTTAATGACATAGAATGAATTTATTGTTAATTGTCTACTCACCTCACCATATAATTTGATGTTGTAGGATTTATATCTCTATGTCACATATGTGATCCCCTTATGGGATAAAATCAATATCACACCGATATTGTCAAATTCCAATCTTCTAATTTTACGCATGGATACACTTTACCCAACATGACTACCACAACAGTCAAACAAGTTATTTCACATGTAATGGTCCACCAATAACCATGAATCTAGCTTAAATGGACATGGGTTGACCTGGGCTTGTAAAAATCACTTAATCAAGGCTTCAACTCAATAAATGATCATCTTCACCCCCACTCCAATGGTTTGGTGAGAAAATTCATTCAGATACCTTCTATATAGCCTCTAAAAATCTTCAAAAACCCCTCAAAATACACCAATACCATTGAAAAATTTATGAGAGGGTTTTTTGGAATATGATCCCTCACAAGAACAGTACATGATTAATTTTATTTTGGATATATTAAAATTAATATATATATATATATAATAAAAAATATTTTCTTATTAAATAAATCAAAACACTCCATATTATTTTTTTCATAAAAAATAAATTCTAAAATTATTATATATTAAAATTAATAGAAAAATGTTAAAAATCATTATTACTTAATAATGTGAAAATTTTTAAACGTATATTTTTTTTACAGTTATATAAATGTTATTACTAAAAATGTAATTTTTCACAATATGATGAAAATTAATAATATAGTATTTAATAAAAAGTATACATGAAATTGATAAATTTTTAATAAAAATGGGAAAATTATTTATTTATGGAAGAAAATTAAGAAAAATAGAAAAGCATAAATATAAATAAATTACAAAATATTCAACATGTTTAAGATATTATAAATTTTAAATTATTTGAATATATATAAAT
Source organism: Viscum album (assembly GCA_963277665.1). Taxonomy (NCBI): domain Eukaryota; kingdom Viridiplantae; phylum Streptophyta; class Magnoliopsida; order Santalales; family Viscaceae; genus Viscum; species Viscum album. The sequence goes on along the minus strand of OY728137.1, from coordinate 1,873,262,955 downwards.
TCTGACAAAACATTAAAAACAATTTGGTAATATAAAAAAACATATATTTACATAATTAAATAAGAGTTTAATGAATTGTTTTCATATAACCATTTAACATTATTATTTCATGTTTCGTGGACCACGCCAAATTTTTTTTGATTATTTTTCTCTTGTAATAATTTAATAGGTACATAAATGTTTCCTCACTCAGCGACATATTCAATATTCACATAAATCATCGATTATCTTCCCTATAAAAAATAGACTCCAACTCATTTGTTGGATCCAAATAAAGTATTTTTGTTTCATATCTCATTATTCCAAATGATACAAATTTTCATCTGAATATATTAATATAAATTTTAAATCAATAATCATCATGTTTTTAATGACTATTACAATAAACCTAGTTATACATAGGCACTAGTACTTAGTATGTATATAATTATAATCCCTTATATAATTATTAATTTGAAAATATGTTTTTCATGATGAAATTATGTTTTATAACTGAAAAATGTAGTTTTTTAGTGATAATAATTACACTATATTTTATATATATCTATTATCATCCTTATTTTTTATATAAAATTTTCAACCACTAATATCATAACAATGAATTGTGATCATATTAATCAATGGTCATCATGAAAATCATTTTAATTCTTCTAATTTTGATAAATCATCATTGAAATTATCTTAGAATCAAGAACCAAATCATTATTTATATTCATTCAACTACCACAATCCCCAATCGTAGAACAATGTAACATAAATATATTAGTTAGTCTTCATATAAATGGTTGAACCTCACATATATTTTTCAAAATGAATAAATGTTTTATCATATCACTTTAACATCAAATTCTATTTACATTTAAGGAAAAAATCTATTTAACTTCACTTTAAACTCTCAATTGAAGATAAATTTGAAGAAAATAGATTTATAATTAAGGAAAATAACAATTAATAAATAAATCATAAATTCTAATATATTTTTTCTAAAAATATATTCATGTGATTTATGTGGATTTTAATATTTCAATTCCCAATTACATTTATCTTTCAAAATGATATATCCAATATAAATTTATAAGAACACATATTCTTTTTATCAAACATTATACATTACTAGGTAAACCATTATATCAAAAAAATTAGGGAAAAATATATTTCAAGATGCTAATGTATTTGGAAAAATTCATTCAAAATCTAATTTAATAAAATTTGATCTAATACTATGGTTCAATTGGAATTGTAAATATGAAAAATCATGATGATATACCATATGATTGTTATGTAAAAAATTACATGTAATTAAAATAAAAGCAGTATTATCTTTCATAAATTTTTTTATAGATATTTTATATCTATTTTTCAAAAATTATTCAATAAGACCAAAATTTTTACAATTGAAGAAAATGCACAAGGTGTACTGATATAATGAAAACATTGAGTTTTTTATAACTCTATAAATATTTATTTATAGGTAGTGATAAATATGTTATTTTTCTAATCATAATGGGAGATTCCTATAATTGTTTCCTATATTTATTATATATATTCATACATTAATTACATATTTTATCATTCCTTTTTATTTTAAAAATTTTATATTCAAAATATATTTTATTTTTTCCCAACATGAATAATGTTAATGTTATGTTTTACCTCTTAAATATCAAATATTGTAGGTCTAATATAATGTACAACTTTATACATACATTTTTTATGATAAAAACTTATAATATTTACAAATGTGACATCGATTTTCATCACAATATCAAATTACTCATTATGAAATAATGTTTTTTTGAAAAAAAATAATTTTGTAAAAATATAAATTAAATTTGTCATCTTTTAAAATGAATATCCATTAAGAAGAAATTAATATTTCCAATTAAAACTTCATTCTTTCACAATAAAAATGATGATATAAATTTCCCCCATTGAAATTTTGTAAGCATTTATGTCATGTTACACTATATATTGATAAATTATCATATTTAATAATTTAATTTATAATGAAAATTATTAAAATTTTCAAAAGAAAATACACTTTCTGGTTTGTCTCAATATTATAATACAATTCCCTGATATAAATTTTAAATGATTTATCACTTGGGATAAATAATAATAATTATCAATTCTAGAATATTTTATTCTAATAATCATAATGCTCATAATATAATATTTTATCATTAGTTATATTTATATTTTTGTGGGAGGGAGTGATTTTATATAAAAATAATAATATTCTACAAACAATGTCGGCTATTAAGGCTCTCATGTGTATTAATTCCACTTGGGCATAGTACCATTCAATGAATTCTATGATCATTTATAAAATTATGCATCTTGTGATCAAATATATTCCATTTTATGGAATCAGGATCATGAAATGTCTTCCTATCCAACACGAACTCATCTGTATAAAATTATAGCTCATTTCACTATTTTAATATTCAAATATACCCTTCAAGATAAGAATTATTGAATTATGCTATATTACACTATTGGGTTGTTTGATTGATGATCTTAATAATATATTATTCTTGGATTTTATAATATTTTATATAATTATGTCAAACATTCTATAGAATTTTTTTAATCATTCATATTAAGTCATATATAATATATAACAACATAGGAGTCATACTCTTAGATTCACTAATAAAACAAATACATTACATTTCTAGTTATGATGTTGATAACTGAGACCTTGTTTTTCAATTATGATATTAAAAAATAAAAAATAATAACTAGATTAGTTATATAATCAAGGAATATTTAGGTGTAGGATTTTAGAAAATTTTTACAGACACATATATATATAATTCACATGACACTGAATGACCATTTTTCACACTAATGCCTTATTTTATTTCTCACATTAATACACCTTATTATTCCAATTGGATTACCATGTATACATAACTCACACATATTCATTATTTATATCAGGGGAAAAGGTAAAATTAAGGGAAATTTAAAATGACAAGTAATGGAAAATGTAAGCATTAACTGATGAATGTCATTTGCGATCATTAGAAGAGTATAAGGGTATGACGACATAATAAATGTGAACAAGTATAACATAATCATATTTGTATTAATAAATGCATGGATTATGAAAACATGAAATAAAAATGAAATGACACATATGAATCAATAATTTTGAGCTACATGAAATCATCTTTTATCAAATAAAAAATCATAAACCTATAGAAAAAATATAAAAAATGTTATTATCTTGGAAAATAATATCATATAACCCTTACATAAACATTATAGATAAATTAAAATTTTCAATAACAAATCCAAAAAATCCAATATAGTTCTTGAAGGATCATAAATACTTCTAAATCCAATGGATCCCTATCTAGGAACACCCATCATGTATTCTATATTGGGATAAGGTGGAAATATCATTATAAACACATAATATATAATTTCCAAGAACCACAACATAAATAAAGTACATACTGTATGTATAATAAAACTCAATGAGAAATTTTTTTATTTCATATTATTATTAAACCATTTAAGATTAATGTGATTTACATTAATCTTTTTTAAACCCTATTAACCTATGAAAAAGAAAAATGTTATATCATAATCAATTTGAAATATATTTAAAATTTGGAATAAAATGGATTCTATAAAATTATCATAGAAACATTATTACTCTATTCATAAAATAATGAGGTTGGTATCATTTAAAAATGTATCCATTGGATCATAAAAAAATGGTTGTTGACATTTTTCAATGGAAATACAATTGAATGATCATTAAAAACATAAATGATGAAAAATATTCTGTTTCATTTTGAAAATATATTTTCAAAAACAAAAAAAAATTAAAATTCATTTCAATGAAAAAAAATTAAAAACACAATAATTTAAATAATATATAGAAAATAAATTCATTAAACTTTTCATTTTTATATTTCAAATGATGAATTAATGAGATAGAGTTCATGTTGATGGGTAATTATGTATATTCCATAATGAATATTCCTTTAGCAAGCTTAAACAATTTTAAAAGATCCTTGTGCGGAATGTGATAAGAAGATTATTTGAAAAAAATAATAAATGAAAAATTGGTAAAAGATTTTTCTAACATCAAATTACTATTTTCATCTATACAAATACCCCGCTATCAATTATTTTTTGGTTTGTTTTTGTTTGAGGGTCCATAAGTTCAAATAATGTAAATTTTAAAGGATATATGGGTTGTTCACATTTTTTTCCACAATTTATCTAAATTGTACGCCTTCTGAGGGGAATTATGAAAACATAAACAGTGGGGGATTTCACAACATGCAAATTGTTTGATAGTTCACGATCCTTGGTAAAAATTGGCGATCGGTTTGGGAACATGATTTTTTAATCCATGATCCCTTTCCTCATAATACATTCATAAGAGACATAATTAATTTGAATTTTATTTTTATGATTATAAACCCATATTTTTTGGAACCCATTGTGCCTATATGACCCTTATTCATTTATACCATCTTAGAAGATCCAAAGAGGTTATTTTAGATCCTCTACACCATTTAAGATTCAAATCAGAGCTTAGTGAATGATATTTAATCTCATCCTAGTAAGATTCATTTTTACACTCTCTCACTCTCACTCCCTCCTATGTCCTCTATAGGGTTTTATAGATCTCCATGTTTTTGAAAAAAAATAATATCAATTGTTTTGGGTTTGAATCAAGGATGATTTTTATATACTCTTAGATGAAGTTCTTCATTGGTTTTTCTCTATTATGGTTTTTTGTTTTAAGATCCCGTTATACTGATGTAGGTGGTTCCATTTATACAGAATAATACAATTAACAATGAATTTCGTTCTTTAAATTCAATTTTTTGTATTAATTTAAAATGATTTAAATTGGAATATTAAAAATTAAATTGCATTTATTCATGGATTAGAATTTCTTTCAGGAAATAGAAATAAATCCCCATTTCTATTGAATTTTCGTTTAGTGTAAAATCAGATGATAATTTTCTACATTAAATTGTGGAATTTTTTTGTGGAATTTGATTAAAGAATTTTATATTGGTAAATTGACTTGATGTAATTAATTTTATATTAGAAATTAAGAAAATTTATTAAAATTGATTATGGTAGAATACCAGTGGTTATATCTTGGAAATTCATCTTCTGATTAAAAACCCATGTTTTATATTTTAAATTTAAATTAGATTAAATTGAAATTTTCTAATGGGTTAAATCATATTCTAATAGTTTTAATATAAATTTACAATAATTTATAGATATTAGTGGGCATGAAATAGATTTTATTTAAAAAATTATTCATTATGTCACTCTATCTCTTTACAGCTCTTAAAATACATATGTAGCATGTAACATCCTTGATGAGATGGTGATGGGTTATTTTGTCCAGTGTTATAGGGATTTGTGTACAAAACATTCCGTGATCACTTACAAAATTATAAGGGATTCCCATAACCTATATCTATAATCCCTTAAGATGTTGACCATTGTCCTCATTTTTTATATTTGAAATTTTTTTCATTTTTTCTTTTAAACTATTTTACACATTACAACTGAATGTATATAAGAAATTTTATATTATATGTTTACTATTCTATTGTATTTTATTATTTTCATTATTTAAAATGTAATGTATGATTTTTTTATATATTCCACTGAAATTATAATTTTTTACCTAAAGTTGAAATTGTTTTTTGTTTAATTAATTTTTTGAATATTATAATTGAATCATTCGTGATACCATTGGGTTTTTAATTCACACCCTAACTGTAACATTACGTATTTTTATATTATATTATTCTCTGATTGAGTAAGGTTAATGTTCCAAATGGATTTATTTTTTGTTTCTAATCCTTGGGCTTGATGAGCTGTTTCTATTTGTGTAGTATTTTATATCATTTTTTCTTGATTATGGTATCACATTGTGTTTTCAAACCAACATGAATTCTGGTAAACATCCCACTGTGTTCATATTATTATTGTATGATAACATACTTATATCTCTTGATTGTGTTGTGTTTGTGGAAAATTTGTTCCCACATTCTATTTTTATGCCATGTTCTATTGGCCAGCCCATTGGGATCTAAAACATCTTTTAGGTCATGTCAAGACTTGATTGTGTATAAGATTACCATGGTTTCTGGGAATTTTCTTGATTATGTTGTATTAGCTGTACATGTTAAGAATCATTCACTCATGTTAGTATGTAGTTGAGAAATCTTTAATCGACATAAGAGGTAGTTTTGAATGATATCCTCGACATCTCAACCTGTAATGAGCCTTACGTCACCATGGGTGGTTTGTAAAATGCGTTTTGAGGATTGGTTCATGTTTTTTCATATATTTTATTTGGATAGATTTAAATACATATCATTTTTATCTATCTTTAGGGATTTATAACCCATTTATATCTCTTGTATTGTTAATCCAAGATCATAAATGTTATTTTATGACGTTTTCATGCATCATGGCCGTGAGTAGACAAGTGAATTTGATCCCAAAGGATGATAGCGATGAACTAAAGAGAGAAAATACACTCATCTACTTGATCCTGGTTTCTATCATTGTTCATTCTCTCCAGGACCATGGATAGTAAACCACACTATTTCTCATTCTAGTTGTATCTATATAACCTCAGGGGGTATGCTTTTCTTACTCATTCTCTGAAGTTCTGTGGATAGAAGCCACCAGTGTTCAAGGGATCAAGTTATTCTCAAAAGTTAGAGGAATAACTCACCATGACTGAGCATTTTTTTAGTTCAAGGATAAACCTAAAAAAATCATGGTGAAGTGTGATCATTCATGATGGAGGGACCAAGAATGATATGATTGGAAAAGATAGTGACATCAATGATAATTGAGGGTTTGGAGTGGAAAGACATTAAATGCCTTTTCACCGACCATTTATATCCATATTCAATGGTTTTGCCGGAGTATATTGAGTTTTTAAAACTCGAGTAGTCTGAATGGAACATGACATAATATGAAAATCATATTTCTCACCTTATGCACTTTTTAACTGAGATTGTATCAAATGATAAGGTATAGACTCAACAGTTTGAGATGGGACATATAATTATTATTCCTTATTAGGTTATCTTTGTGAAGATTCATTCTTGTAATGATGCGATGGATAGTGTGTTAATTGTTGAAATGGACCTGGCTAGAATGTCAGGGTTACCAGGAGTTTCATTCCCTCCCAATGGTGGCGTTACTTACATTAATCTAAAGTGGAAGAATGATTACTCTTATCATGGTTCTCAATAGTTGGGCTCTTCTACAATTACTTTAGTTCTTGGAATAGGTCCTTTGATTTTTTTTACTAGTATGGAAAACCTTGTCACCTGAAGTGGGTTTCACTAAGGCACTAAAGGAATTTCGCTCTTGTTGATGATCAGGTCACCTATATAAGTTATTCTATGACATTCTACAACACATAGTAGAATGATATCTTCCCCACAAACTCAGTTTTTGTGAAAATTATATGATTCATGAAAAAAGGTGTTCAATACAATGATATATGGAATGAAACTTCCTCATGCAGTGGAAAAACCTCTTGAGGAATTAGATTGGTGACTAGTTACTACTATAGGTACCATCACTATAGCTGAATACTTAGTGAATGATTTATTTTATTCAAGTGAATATCATTCATTTATTTTAACTTTTATTATTAATTTTATAAATCACTATATGAATCTTTTAAGTTATGTGATAGATAATAATAAAACCCACATAATGATGAATGGGAAGGGACTTCGTAGTCATAATTATGTTTTTCATTATCATATATCGATCTTGGTTAGATGTTTCTAGTTTTGACATAAAACTACAGGACATCATTCTTGGGATGAATTGGATCATTTCCATTAAATCTCAGATTTATTTTTATCATCAATGGGGCTTTATCACTATACAATATGGGTTGTTCCCTATATTCCAAGGAGAATTGGACTCGATGATTAGTAGAGAAGATCCATCAAATAAATATTAATTGAATGAAATACCTATTTTTTGATATGGAGATATAATATTCTAATGGTGATATCCTTCCAACTGTTGTCAAGTGTAACAACTTTTTTCTTTCAAACTTCTCTTATTTTCCTCAAGTAATGGATTAAATTTTATATCAATTTACTACCTTTTAAACTACCAATGTCTATTAATTATTAATGTATCCAAAACCCTAAAATGTTTTATTTGAAAACTGAGCTGAATAATATTGTATGAATGTATTTAAACAATAGAGTGTGTGACATTGGGAAGCATCGGTTAAATTTACTATGAAATATGATGGTTTTCATCACCTTTGTATTGATTAAAAATAACAAAATAGATTCATGGTAAAGAATAATACACATTTCCATAGATTGATGATATGCTTGAATAGTTTAAATATGTCAACCAGTTATTAAATATTGACCATCTATAAGTTTGTCATTAGTTAAGGATAAAAGAATCTGACATTTAGAAAACTATGTTTTGTATAATGTATATCCAATATGAGTAACTTATCATGCTTTTGGATTAACCAATTATCATGTATTCCATAAGAATTTATTGAACATGATTTTTCATGAGAATATTTATTTTTTGTGGTAATTTTTGACGAAATCATTGTATACCATATGTCTATGGAAGGCCATGAAGGTTTTCTGGGAAACGTTTTGGAATTCTTGTGAAATCATTGACATTATGAAAATATTTTGAAATTTGGTTTCATGATTTATGAAATGATGTTCTTGGGACATGTTGTGTTGAAATGTGGTATTCCATTGGATCCTAAAATGGGAAAGTTGTTATGACATGGTAAAAAAAGTGATTTCTTTTGAGATTCATAGTTTCTTGGGTCTTGGTATGGAATTATCTCTTCCTTGTTAAGAAATTATCATAGTAGTATTCGCTAATGATGGATCTTACTCAAAAAAGAGTAATGTTATTATGGTATGAGAAATATCTTACATTTTTTTCTTGTTGATCCATCATTTAAATATTTTTCTGTTGATGACTCTCCTAGATGTCAGTAAAGGTTATGTGGTCTTCCAAGATAAATTTGGTTCAAGTTTGAGCTGAGTTATTATATAGGATGATCACATATCTAATTATTTATATTATTAGGTTAGGACACACAAGATGAATTAAAAAACCCATGAAATTTATGTTTGAATTTTGATGTACCCACATAATAGTTTGAGACATTACCTTTATAGATAATGTTTTACCTTGTATTACAATCACAAGATCATGAGTTATCACTTCCATAAAATATATTTAACATACAACTAAAGGCATTATGTGGAACACCTAAAATCTATTGACTTTTCCATTAGCTATACCCCAGGGAAAGAGAATATCATCATAGATGCTTTGAGTATGAAACATTTTTCCCTGGACATGAATGAATCATCAAGAGATTGGACAATGATGGATCATTTTCATAGTTGTATATTATTGTTTGCGAATAATTGGATAATGTTTAAATTTACAATTTTAGGTTGAAATATTATTTTCATGACATGATTATTTAGGAACAAAAACATTATGATGACTTCCATAGAAATAAAGACACTATTTATGGTTGGGAGATCATACTTGAGAGTATATTCTCCACAGAGGGAATTCTATTATATTAATATCGCATCTTTGTGCCATCAATGATTAAGAAATCCTTTATAGTGGATTAAAATAATTCTCAGTGGGTAGTTAACCATGAAACAACAAATATATTGTATGACATGTGGTTTAGATTGTGGTGTCTATGTATGATATGGGTCATTTTATAATTTTCCTCTCAGTATTTTAACATTCATGTAGGTCAAGGTCATGCACCAACAAACATCAGGTTTTCTTTATCCAATTCCAGTTCCAACATGAAAGTGGGAGGAAATATATATAGAATTTTTGTTTTTTTTCATATACTAATAGATTGAATAATGCATTATCAGTGGTGATTTATATGATAAATAAATTGGATCACATTAAACCCATTCATGAAACATCACTGGTTTGGAAGTTGGAAAGTGTCACTGTAAAAGTGATTTTTTATTATTATGGAGTTACGTCTTCTATTGTCTCTCATAGGGATCTTGGGTTTAGTTCTCGCTATTAATGGGGACTCCAATAGGCACTGGGATATCCATTCTAATTAAGTACAACATTCCATCATTAGTCAGATGTCCATATAGAAATAGATATAAATATTCTAGAAGAAATTTTTCGTGCCTAATCCATTAAATTTAGTGGAGCTTGTGATTATATTTTGGGGATGGGTGAGTTTTATTATAACATTGCTTATTAGTATTCAATCATAATGGATCCTCATGAGTCCTCGTATTACCTACATTGTAGATATTTATTATGTTGGTTGGAGATTAGTTAAACTTCCTTGGTTGAAATGAATATGGTTCAAGAGAAATTGTCAAATATTCAGTTGATTCATTAATTATTTTAGATGTAACAGAGCCAGTATAATCCTATGTTGATAGTTGTCATATATCATTGGATTTTTTAGTTTGTGAAGATTTGTTATTGAAAATTTCACCATGGTTGGGTCATCTATGTGTTGGGAGAAATGAAAAATTTCTCATTGTATTGTGGGAACTTTTTTTGTTATTGAGTTGGTGTAGAATGTTTATTACCATATAAAACTTCCACTACATGTTATGTTAATACATAATGTGTTTCATGTTTCTCAGCTACAAAAGTATCCATCTGATAGATCTATGGTTCTGAGCAGGACTAATCTTGAGGAAGAACATGATTTTTATGTGGAGTGAATCCAGTTGAGATAGTTGATTATGAAACCAAATCACTTCATCATAGAATAAATAAATTTGTTCCAATGTTATGAAATCATGGTTTTGATTCTCATGACTCATGTGAGAGAGATGAGCTGATTAAAGATAAGTGGCCACATCTTTTCGAAATTTATTCTTATAAATATGATTTGTAAGAATAATTTTTTTCAGTGGTGTTGATGTTTTAACATCATGTTATGTTTGTTTAGTTATTCCTAAAAACCCCTATAATTTTTTATTTTTTGGTTTTCCTTTTAGGAAAATTCGAGTTATATTGTTTAAATTTTAAATGATTTTTGGGTTGTGCACTTTTGGCGCATGGTTTGGCCAAACAGTGCACCCTCTGAGTGGAAACTGTGCTGACTCAAATAGTTGGGGTTTTCACAACTACAACATGATTTTGACAAACCATGTTCCCACATATTAGGTAATATGAACCATAAAAAAGGAAAAATAGTTTGAAAAATTGTTAAACTTGGCCTAGGAAACCAGGTTTATGGGAAATAATTAATCCAAAAGATTGTGTTAAAATACAAAACACCAAATTTTAGGTACCTGAAAGGCCTATATGACCTTTTTTAATTTTATTCATCTATATTGACTCCAAAGAGGTGATTTTGGACCCTCTAAATCATTATTTAAGTGAATTAAATATAGATAAATTATCTTTGATATCTTCCTAATCAGATTCTTATTCTCACTATCTTACTTCAACTCTCTCCTCTTTCTGCCCTAGGGTTTTATAGTTCCGTTTGGTTTTAGGATCTAATCCTCATTGTATTGGATATTAAATCATGGTTTTATTCTTTAATCCTATATAATGAAGTTTTTCATTTGAGTTTTCTAATTAAGGTTTCCACTTTAGAGATCCTATAATTCCATGGATGGTGGTTCTGTTTATGTGGGACAATTTAATTAACCATGATTTTAATGATTTAAATTAAACTATTTTATTAAAATGAAATTTATTTCAATTGGTTTCTTAAAAATAAAATTCCATTGAATTAGGTATTTTAAATTGGATTTGGAATGAAATTAGAAAAAACACAAAATTATATTTAATTATGGTGTGTTTTCAAATTTAATGGAAATTATCAAAATTAAATTATTGAATTTCATTGTGTAATTTTAATTGTGAAATTTAATTGGTCAATTTTATTACAGTTTTTTCTTCGAAAAAGAATATAAAATGGTTTTTATGGAATCCCATTGGTTTTATCTTGGAAAAGGAATGTTCTGATTAAAACCCCATGTTTATGTCTTTAAAAAAATTAGCATATCTTGAATGGAAGAATGTGATGAATTGTATTTTAAATATTTTTGAACTAAATATCACAACATTAATTTTTCTGAGAACATGAAAGCCAATATAGTTACTGAATTACATAGGTTAACACACTAACACTTCATAACACTAGAAATACATATGCATCATGTCACTTCCCCAATGGGATGATGATGGGTCCTATTTGACCAATTTCATGGGGACATGTTTACATATTTTCCCGTAAACACTTAATTCATTATAAGGGGTCCCTAGATCATAGAATATCATACCTTTCAGAATATGAAAAAGTATCCCGTCTGTTTATATTTGAAAAAAATTCCATTTCTTATTGTAAAATATTTTGTATATTCTTATTGAAACTATATATAATGTTTTTTGTTAAGTTTTTATATTCCATTTTTATAGTATTTCTATAATTTTAAATTTATCAAATTATTTTTTTAAATATCATTTATAAATTCCATGCCATAGTTTTTAAAATTGATTAAATTATTTGGTTAATTTATTGTAGTGTCTTATTATGGAATACTTAGTGATACTTTAATTGGATTTCAGCCCAAAACCTACTAGTTTTTTTTGGTTTTTCTAGATTATATCCTTCAATGATCAAGTAAGGGTAAGTCACCATTTTAAGGGGGCTATTCTAGGTAATCCTTGGTCCTGAAGATTTTTGTCTAGTGGGACCTGGGTTTTTAGAAGGTAAGTTTGAAATGTTTTTAAAAAAATAAATCATTTAAAAAAAATAATTTTTTAGAGGAAAATATATTTTCGACTAGAGATATAAATGATGTTATATTTATAAATACATTTTATCAATTATTTTAATTACCAATGACTGATAAAATGGTACTATTACATGTACATATAATAAATAAATATACAATAATGAAACTAGAGAGTTTCTTTTGATATGGATCACAATGTCTCTACATGGTAATCATAATCATAAGAAATATCAATAATAAATGAGATTAAAACATAAAACTCTTAACACTTTGTAAACATCGAACTATTATACCCATTAAATTATATAATGAAATTAAGGTTATAATATATTTAAAATAATATTAATCATGATATATCATGTCAATGGTTTTGTATATAATTCTCATATAATAATTTTGGTATTTAATAATATATATGTATCATAGGAGGAAAATTGAGACAAAAAAATCACATACTGGTTAGGTAACATTGAAACCATAATTCCAAAAATTGAGATATCCCAAATAATTATATTTAAATACACATAAATATAATTATAAGAATCACATAATACATTTACGGTCATTATATAAACAACTAAACAAAAACAATTGGTGAATATTGAATGTATCTCACAAAAATAAAAGTGACAATAGAAAACCTTTTTCATGAGATTGGTTAATCCCAAATGTTCTATATCTTTCTAATTTATAAACATCAATCATAATTTCATGATAAGTTTTTTTGTTACGACCCGTCCCCCGGGGTCCGTGTCGTGACAACCCCAACCCCACCTTCCATAGGCTAGGAGTTGGTGACTAGCACCAAAGGCGTAATTCACTAAAAATATGAAGGTATTTCCTTTATAACCTTAAACACACACAACAAAGAACACAACTAGATACAAAACACTTTGTAAACTGTATAACAAAAGAGTGATGGAAAGTAAAAGGGGCTAGAAATACAAACCCAACTGTAAATTACAATGAACTAGAAATACAAGTACAACTAAAGATAGAAAAAAACTATTGGGTTGTCCTCTCGGATTCCATCCTGAAGGGTAGGTACAGATATTCTCCTCAGCACTCCACGTCTACCAGTCTCCTCCATGTAATGACCCGTCATATGGTCCACCTTCGGGTACCGTCTAGTCCTGATACTCTCAGCCTCAGTAAGCAGTGTCCATCGTATGCAACCAACACAATGAGGTGCGGGCTTAGTCCGTGAAGGGGTGAGTATAATAATACTCATCAAGGACCCTGAGACCCTCATGGTCTCACAAAATCCAACAAGGATAATACACAAGGTAAGAAAACAACATATAACCCCACTTAGTTATATGCCCATACAAATACATAAGTTATCAAGAAATTAATCTCAATCATGAGGTAAAAACAAAATTTACTGACTCAGCTCACACTGCTATACAACTTATGTAAAGAGATATAGATGATAAGATGTAGCCACTGAATCATCTACTCTATCGAACCCACATAGGATCCTAGAACCGATAACAAAGCTGTCGAACCCACGTAGGATCCTGGAATAGTAGTCACAACTGTCAAACCCACGTAGGATCCTGGAATAGTAGTCAAAGCTGTCAAACCAATGTAGGATCCAGGAACATTAGTCAGAGCTGTCGAACCCATGTAGTATCCTGGAATAGTGATCAAAGGTGTCGAACCCATGTAGGATCCGAGAACAGTAGTTAGAGTTGTCGAACCCACGTAGGATCCTAGAATAGTAGTCAGAGGTATCAAACCCACATAATAGTATTCAAAGGTCTTCCATGTCATAGAGGTCTCAACGCAATAGACGGCTCGTCAATCTGACTCCTGGTCTGTGAGTTATTAGTCTTTTAGTCCTGGGGGCCAGGTTGGATTCGTGAACAATCCAACCTGACCGTATCTCAACTATACCCCAAACTCCATTGGGGTATACTCTAACGGACCTCCGTGCACCATGATTACCAGCACCGCTGACGTTTTTTCAAACGGACGTCCGGTGCAAAAGATATGGCCAAAAGAAAGTAAAGGGTTGGTAGTGGGCCCGGGTCCGGTCAGACCTAGTCGGACTGGCCCGACCCACCCTAGTCTGGGCAGACCCTGTCTACGTCACCATGACCTGACCCTTTGGGTCTTGCCCAGCCCACTGAGCCCATCCAAATAGGATGTTAGGGGTTGCAGAGGGCCATGAGAGCACGAAATAATCGTGAGGGCGAAGACCTTCCGTGGGTCGACGCGAGGGTGGTTCAGCCAAGAGGGCGCCACATAGGCGGCTCGACCTGGAGGCGCGAAGCTGGTTCGGTCCGGAGCACCGCGGGGGCACGGTTCAGGAAGCTCGACCCAGGAGGATGGGGATGGTTTGTCCAGTAATGCCACGAGGGGTGCGGTTTGAGCATCTTGGATCAGGAGGCCGGGCAGCCAGCTGGTAGCCGGGAATCGGGAGGCACGGGCTGGCATGGTTTGGCCGAGGTGCACGAGAGTCTGGCGGTGACTGGGAGATGGGTGGTGTAAGCCGACGCGGTTCGGCCGAGGTTCAAGGTAGGCCGGAGGGGGCCGGGAACCAGGAGGCGTGGGCAGGCGCGGTTCGTCCAGGGCGCACGATTGGCTGGAGGTAGACGAGAGCCGGGAGACGCGGGCCGGTGTGGTTCACCAAGGGCACAAGGTTGTCCGGCGGCGACCGGGAGCCGAAATCCGGCCGGGATCTGATTCAACCGAAGCACAGCGAGGGCGGCACGGGTTATGGAGTCCATAGGTAGTGTGGTCTTTTCCTGTCACCTCTTCCGCCTCATCATTATGTCGCCATGCTGAAGAACATCAAAATAGTGATCAATGGAGGGAGTTGGGCCATGTTACTTTAGATCACACCCTCCGTGTTCAGGTTGATAGCAATCAGTTCAAAATCATCATGATTTCAAAATAATTGTCAAGATAGAAAAGAGAAGAAAATTACCCACATCTTACCGCAAATGAAGCTTCCCAACCCGCAAGGTAAACATCCACAATGATACATTGTTTTAGAAGGGATGAAATATATGAATAATATCATATTCAAATAAAACCCCTACCTTTTCTCGTTGTTATTTGATGGAGTCGCGGGAAAGGATATGGATCGTTGGAAAGGATGGATGTCAACATTTTCTTCGATCATCGGTTTGTGCACCGGCTTGTCGTAGTCGAAGACATCCTACATCGAAGGAGGTTCCGAGGAAGAAAGTTGAATATGCTCCTCGCCGACATTCTTCATTTGGAGGAACATGTTCTTCTTTTTTCTTTGGAAAGAGGTTTTCTCACTAAGCTCTCTCTCTTGTCCCAAGTTCCACCAAAATACAAATACTAACCAAAATAATAGATTATTTTTATTTAATATTTAATTGTTGGCACAAAACTAAAATGGGTTCATTAACTAATTGAAAGTGTTGGATCAATTAATTAATGAGGCTTATTTGTCGCATTAAGTGTTAGGGGAGTTGATGAGGCTCCCCTACACTTAATGGAAAAAATGAGGGTTTCCCCCATTAATGGGGAGTTTCAAAGGGGTTTAACATCTGGGTGGTCCCCACCACAATTAACATGAATAGGATGTTAGTTTCTGGTGGGCCCCACCATCATAACCTCTCAAGAGATGTTAAGGTGTGGTGGTCCCCACCTCCAACTCCCACATGGAGGCTTTAACCAACTAAATAAAAATAAAGCAACATAACTTTATTTTTATTTAATTATTTCACTAAAAACCCAAAAACTAAGTTTTATTCTCGACCCACTGTCGTCAAGTTGAAAGGCTATTTAAGAGAAAACCAGCACTACGAGTTCAAAGGTGCCCTCAAATTTCAATTCCGAGTAGCGGTTCAAATTTTATAAAAACCCCCTCGTATTTTTATTGAACATACCCAAACAAAAATTCAGAACTTGATTCCGAGCATACGGGGCCCCAAAATCACGCATTGTCAAGTTTCTCGGACTTGTAAAATTTCCATGAATTTAAAAAAAAATCCACCAAAATTATGGGTCTTTACATTCTTCCAACCTTAGGGATTTATGTCCCTGAAAGCTACAACATGAAATAAGGGAACAAGTGTGGGTACTGAGCACAAATCTGAGCTTCCCACTCCCATGTTCTCTCCTGGAGGTTCCCGTGCTACCAGCGAACAAGCACCACAGGTATCGACCATCCACGTAGGATCTACTCATTTCAATCCTCAATCTCTACTGGAGCCTCTGTAAAAGTCGCCCCACCATCGATGCCAAATTCTCCATGGTCGATGATGTGTGAAGGTTCAGGCACATATCTCCCCACCTGGGATATGTGGAAGATGTTGTGCACTCGGTGCAACTGAGGTGGAAGAGCTAAGATTTATGCCACCTCATCAACTCCGATGAGGACCTGAAAAGGTCTGATGAATTGAAAAGATAACTTGTCACCTCGGCCAAATCTTCGTAAACCTCGTCGAGGTGAGACCCGTAGAAAGGCGTGGTCCCCATCCTCGAACTCCAGAGGTCTCTGTCACCTGTCAGCATATGACTTCTACCTACACTATGCAGTCTTCATCCACTCCTGGTTGATCTGCACCTTCTCTGTGGTAGCTCGTACCATCTCTGGTCCCACGAGTGCTGACTCCCCTTGGTCAGTCCATCATAGAGATGATCTATAAGGTCCCCCATATAATGCCTCAAAAGGTGCCATCCCAATGGTGGAGTGATAGCTGTTGTTGTATGAAAACTCCAACAAAGATAATTGATCCTCCCAACTGCTACTGAAGTCGAGGACATAAGCATGCAACATATCCTCAAGGGTCTTAATGGTCCACTTGGTCTGACAATTTGTCTGAGGATGGATGGCAGTGCTCAGATGAAGCAGTGTCCCAAAAGTCTCTTGCAACCCATTCCATAGATGGGATGTAAATCGTGTTTCACGATTGAATAAAATCATCGAAGGTACTCCAATTAGCCGCACAATCTCTTGCACATAGAGGCATCCCAAGATCTCTACTGAACCCTTCTCTCTGATTGGTATAAAGTGAGCCGACTTGGTGAGTCGATCGATGATCACACAAATCGAGTCATGACCTTGGGGTGTACGTGGAAGTCTTGTCACAAAATCCATGGATATCCCATCCCACTTCCACTCTGGGACCTCTAAAGTCTGAACCAATCATGCTGGTACCTAGTGCTCCACCTTCACTTGCTGACAAGTGAGGCACCGAGAGGCAAACTCTGCAATTTCCTTCTTAATTCCTGGCCACCAGTGCTTTCGTCGGAGATCCTACTACATCATCGCCACTCCATGGTATACCACTAGAGGGGATGTGTGGAACTCCCTCAACACATACTCTTAATGTGACACTCGTACCATGGTATGTTCTATGAAGAAGATTAAGTACTCCCCACCTTCAGAAAATCTATCAGGTGCCTACCCAGTAGTTATTTGAGCATGTCATGTCTCGCAGTTAGTGTCCCCATGGTACGTCTCCCTGACCCATTCAAGAAGTGAGGGAGTGACAATAGGAGACTGAAAAAAGAGTTTTCTCCATCTCTATCCACAAAGGAATTATTGTATAGTATCCATCTTCTATTTCTCCTCACCTAGTAGCTGTATACTAGATCTCGTACTGAGAACATTTGCGACAGCATTCCCCTTCATAGGAGTATAGACTATCTAGAAGTCATAGTCCTAGAGGAACTCAAGCCAACATCACTATCTCAGGTTCATGTCAATCTAAGAGAAGATATACCTGAGACTCTTGTGATTAGAGTACACAGTAAAACACTCTCCCATCAGATAGTGTCACCACATCTTCAAGGCAGAGACCACTGTTGCTAACACTGGGCCATGGGTAGCATAGTTATGCACATGTTGTCTTAGCTGTCGTGAACCATAAGTGATCACTGCTCACTCTTGAATCAAGACACATCTGAGTTTGGTCCCTGATGCGTCGCAAGAGACTATGTTCCCTACGACTTCTTCCGGTAGCCTCAAGATGGGGGCACTAGTCAGCCTCTACCTCAGCACCTAAAAACTCTGCTAGAATCTATCCGTCCACACAAAGTGTTTTCCCTTCATTGTCCAGGTTGATAGTGGTGCTGAAACTCTAGATAATTCTGGTACAAACCTCAGGTAATATCTAGAAAAACCAAATAAACTCCATATCTCCATCACACCTCTGGGTGGCTCCCAAACAATTATCGCCTCAATCTTCGCTGGATCCACTGAAAATCTAGCCTCTGAGATGTCATTTCCGAAAATTTGAATCTCTCAGATCCAAAACTGGCACTTCTAGAGGTTACCATAAAACTGGTGCTCTTCGAGTGTGTCTAGTGCTACCTACAAATGGTAGGCATGCTCCTCCTCAGTAGTTGAGTAGATTATAATTTCGTCAATGAAGACTCCGACAAAATGATCGATTTATGGATTAAAGATCTTATTTAAGAGTCCCATAAACAGTTCTAGAGTGTTGGTTATTTCAAATTCCATAACCAAGAACTTGTAGTGATCGTACGGACATCTTAAGGCCATCTTCTACACATCCTCGTCTTGAAATATGAGCTGGTGATTGCCTAATCTGAGGTCTATCTTTGAGAACCACTGTGCTCCCTTCAGTTGATCAAATGGGTCGTCAATCTTTGGGAGTGGCTACTTGTTCTTCACAGTCACCTGGTTCAGGTGCCGATAGTCAACATAAAGCCTCAAGCTCCCATCCGCTTTCTTGGAAAACAGAATCGGGGTTTCCCAAGGAGAAACACTAAAATGGATGAATCCCTTCTCCTACAAGTCCTCTAGCTATACCCGAAGCTCACGAAGCTCCACAGGAGCCATCCGATATGCTAGTGTAGATATTGGTGTCTTCCAGGGGTATAAGTCAATGTAAAATTCCTCCTATTTGCAAGGAGTTAGACCTGTGAAATAATCAGGGAAAACATTAGTGTACTGGTCCACCACTACAGGAAAGCTTGGAATCTCTACATCGACTGCTCCGAGGGTTAGGTAGGCCAACTGATGAGTGATCGGCTGCACCATCCTCTGAGTAAGTCTCTCCTATGTTGGAAAGTGTCCCTTCTTTCCAGTGATGGTAAAGCTAGTTCCATCCATGTGGACACACCACACTTTTCTCCTAATACAATCTATTTGAGCATGGACTTTAGATAACCATTCCATACCCAAGATGACGTCATAGAGCCTCGATGGCGCTACTAGGAGATACCAACCAAATTTCTCACCTCCTAGAGTAAGATCACACTTCCGGAACCAGTGTGTAATCGTAGAATCATCTCTCATAGGAGTATCTAGCTGTAAGGATCGAGAAAACGACTCTGTTGGAATGTTCGAGATCTGAATGAGGGTAGTGGCAATGAAAGAGTGATTGTAACCTATGTCTATAAGAACTGCAGCTTAGGTGGAGTAGACATAGATAGTACCTCAAATCATCTATGGAACACCATTATCGTAAGCCTTAGATGCCTGGATCTGAGCTCTCTCCTGTCCACCTTCTCCCTGTGTTTAGGGTGGACCTCTTGTTGGTGGTGGTGGTAACACCCCGTAATGTTGTCCACCACCACCTACATGACCAGCTCCTCTTCCACATCCTCATGTGACCTATGAATCACCTCGATCGAACCTATAACTATTCCTAGTAGGTCCTTCATCAGTCTTCTGATCATATACATGGTGGTTCAGATAGTCTCGAGCCATATGACCCTACCCGTAGCATGCGTAACACTACATGTTCCCCGTATGACTGGCTCTGTCTCATGTGCCTCGCACAACCAAACTCATGACCTGAGGTCGTCCACCAGATGGTCTGGTTCTCTTGGATCTCTGTGAGATCTGTCTACTGCCACCTGTAGAAGACTTCGCTATGTGACGCCCGATGGTGGCTCTCACTGCTGTTGACTGCTCCTCAAGGAATCTTTCCACTAATAGGGCTCATTCCAACACCTCCACCTATGTCAGGATGCTGAGGGAGATCATTGAACCCTTAATCTCTCCCCTGAGCCCCTGATCGAAGGTCCGGGCCCTGAAGAATGGGTGAAACACCATATCTTTGGAGTAGCGCAAGAGGTTAGTGAACCTCGCTAAGTATTGTTCCACCGTCATGCTTCTATGCTGCAGATTTTGTAGCTCCAATATCAGCACATCAAATAGGGTGGCTGGGACAAAATCTGCTTGAAACAGGCTCTCTAAGTCTTCCTAGAGAAGTTTTTCCATGTAATTCACCTAAATAATTAGGATCCTCCATCTGTCTGCTGCTCCCTGGAGGAGACTCATGTAAAGGATCACCATAAGGTTAGTTCGTGTCCCTATCTGTTTCAAGACTCTCTCTACAACCCACAACCAATCCTCAGCTGCCTGCGGGTCCGTCTCACCCCTAAACCTAGGAGGACTCTAGTGCTAGAGCTCATGAAACACGCTCTGGTGGAATGCATTCTCTGCTGCTGGGGCTGGTGACATCGGTGACCCAACGGGTAGGGGTACCGCCGGTGCCTCCACTATGACAGGGCCCTGCACCAAGGACTCGTCGCTCAGAAGGATTCCATCTCGTAAAAAGCCTGGAACCCTGGCTGGTGGTCTACGTGGGGCTACCCTGATAGAAAATAGGTGTTCCACAATCAATAAGTTATACCTGGTGATCTGACCCCAAGAAAAGAATTAAAAACACACACGCAATTAGTGTTTTCATACACTTAGTCACAAATCAGAAGATAGGGTCCTGGTGTATGGATATGTCGGCTGCCGCACCAACACTGAAGTCCATGAACTAAAAACCTCCCTCTGATAGCAATTTGTCACGACCCGTCACTTAGGGCCCATGCCCTGACTGCCATAAGACCTCCTTCCATAGGTTAGGGGCTGGAGACTAGAACCAAAGGCGTAATTCCCTAAAACTGGGAAGACATTACCTTTATAACCATAAACACACAAAACATAGCACATAGATGGGTAAAAAACACTTAAACTCTATAACAAAATAATGATGACAAGTAAAAGGGGCCAAAAATAGAAGCTCAACTGCAAAGTACAAGGAACTGGAAATAAAAGTACAAATGAAGAAAGTATAAACTGCTGATGGGTCGTCCTCTAGGATTCCTACATAAAGGGTAGATACAGGTATCCACTTTAGCACTCAACGTCTGTCAGTCTCCTCCATGTACCGACTCATCATAAGGTCCACCTCCGGGTACCGTCCAGTCCTGGTACTTTCAGCCTCAGTCAGGGTTGTTTGTCGTCTGAAACCAACAAATTGAGGTTCGAGCATAGCCCGTGCAGGGTTGATTATACCAATACTCAGTTGGGACCCTAATACCCTCAAGGTCTCACAAAATTCAACAAGAATAAACCACAAGGTAAGAAAAAAAAAGATAACCCCAATTAGGTATATTCCCGTACATATACATAAGTTATCAAATAATTTATCTCAATCATGAGTTAAACAAAAAAGTTACAGACTCAAATCACAGATTTTTACAACTTATGTATAGAGATAGAGATTATTAGATGTATCCACTAAATCATCTACTCTGTCGAACCCACGTAGGATCCTGGAATAGCTAACAGAGCTGTCGAACCCACATAGGTTCCTCAAAAAGTAGTCAGAGCTGTTGATCCCTTGTAAGATCATGGAACAGTAGTGAGAGCATTCGAACCCACATAGGATCCTGGAACAGTAGTCAAAGCTGTCGAACCCACGTAGGATCCTAGAACTGTAGTCAGAGCTGTCGAACAAATGTAGGATCCTAGAACAGAAGTCGGATCTGTAGAACCCACATAGGTTCTTGGAATAGTAGTCAGAGCTGTCGAACAGATGTCGGACTATCTCAAAGGTCTGCTATGTCATAGAGGTCTCATGGTAACAGACAATGCATCAATCAGAAACACGGTCTGTAAGTTATTAGCCTTTTAGTCCAAAGGGCCCGGTTGGATTCGAGCATGATCCAACCTGACCTTATCTCAACTATACCCCAAATGTCATTGGGGTATACTCTAAGGGACTGTCACACTTCATGATTACCAGCGTCGTTGAAATTTTTTCAAATGTACGTCTAGTGCCAAAGATATGGCCAAAAGAAAGTAAAGGGTCAGTAGTGGGCCTGAATCCAGTCCGACTCGGTCGAACCGACCCGGCCCGACCTATTATGAGTCGACCATGTCTGGTTCCACACAATCTAACCCATTGGGTTTGGCCTGGTCTGTTAGGTAGTTCAGCCAGTTAGATTTGGCCCGACCTATTGGGCGCAACCCAGCAGGACACGAGGGGTCGCGGAGGGCCATGAGAGCGCGGACCGGTCATTAGGGATCGAACCAGCCGTGGGTCAGCGTAAGGGTGGTTCGGTCTAGAGGGTTCCGCGTAGGTGGATTATCCCAATGGTGCAGAGCTGGTTCGGTCTGGAGCGATCCGGGGGGTACGTTTCAGGAGGCTTGTCCTAGGAGGCAGGGGCCAGTTCGACCTGGAGGGCCGCGGGGGCGCAGTTCGGGCAGCTCGGTCTGGAAGGTCAGAGGGCCGACGGGCTTCCGGGAGTCAGGAGGCGCGACCAAGCGTGGTTCAGACAGGGGACACATGAGGTCAGCGGTGGCCGGGAGTTGGGTGGCGCAGTCCGACACGGTTCGGCTGGGGCACACGAGAGGCCAGGGGCCGCCGGGAGCTCAAAGGCGCGGGCCGGTGTGGTTCATTTGGGATTCACATGTGGCTAGCGGCGGATGGGAGCCATGTGGCATGGGCCGACATGGTTTGTCCGGGGAGCATGGGTGGTCGGCGGGCGGCTGGATGGCCTACGGGAGGCCGGGAGCTGGTTCGACCAAAGTGTCGTGGGACAGCGCAGGGGTCGGAGTCTGCAGGTTGTGCGGTCGTTGCCTGTCACCTCCGTCACCTCATCGTTTTGTCTCCATGCCAAAGAACATCACAAAAGAGATCAGTGGAGGGAGTTAGGCCATGTTAGTTTGGAAAGCACCCTCCCCATTCAGGGAGATAGAAAGTGGTGCAAAACCTTCATGATTTTCTAAAAATTCTCAAGATAGAAGAGAAAAAACACACCACATCTTCCCGCAAATGAAGGTTCCCAACCCGCAAGGTAAACATCCATAAAGATACTTTTTTTAAAAGGGAATCAGTATAGGAATAATATTATATTCAAATAAAACCCCTACCTTTGCTCATTTTTCACTGATTGTGTCGCGGGAAAGAAGACAGATTGATGGAAAGGATGGACATTGGTGTTTTCCTCGATCATCGAATTGTGCGCCAACTCATTATTATTGAAGGCATCCTACATCGAAGGAGTTTCCGAGGATGAAATTTGGATATGATCCTCACTGGTGTTCTTCTTTGTAAGAATGCATTCTTTGTTCTTCGTTGGCGAGAGCTTTTTTCCCTAAGCTCTCTATCTTCTCCCATGTTTTACCAAAAGACAAATGCCAACCAAAATAATAGATTATGTTTATCTATTATTTATTTTTTGGCACAAAATTCAAATGGGTTAATAAATTAATTGAAAGAATTAGCTCAATTAATTAATGAGGAGGATTTCACACATTAAGTGTTTGGGGAGTTGAAGAGTCTCCCCTACACTTAATTGAAAAAATGAGTGTTTCTCCCAATTAATGGGGAGTTTTAAGACGGTTTAAAACTTGGGTGGTCCCCACCACAATTAACATGAAGAGCAGGTTAGAATCTGGTGGGCCACACCACCATAACCTCTCATGGGATGTTAAGGTGTGGTGGTCCCCACCTCCAACTCCCACATGGAGACTTTAACCAACTAAATAATAATAAATCTACACATCTTTATTTTTATTTAATTCGTTCATTTAAACCCAAAAACTAACTATTATTCTTGACCCACTTCCATCATGGTGAAAGTGTCCTTAAGAAAAAACTGGAGGTATGAGTTCAACGGTGCCCTCAGATTTCAATTCTGAGCACCGGTTCAAGAGTTTTAAAAACCCGATCATATGTTTACTGAATGTACAGTGGAAAAACATCAGAAATTGATTCCGGGTACACTAAGCCTCATAATTACACACCGTTATGTTTTGTGGACTCATAAAATTGCCATGTATTTAAAATAATATCCACAAAAATTCTGTGTCTTTACATTATTCAATATTATTATTAAATTTATTTCAAATATTCTCATTTCATATAAAATTATATAATCCACTAGGACTATATCAGCTATTTTTATCTTAATCGGCATATTGTCAAAAAAGACTTCAATGTGTTGAATACTGTGAAAGTGGACATTACAAAAAAACACCATAATTGTAATCCAAATATAATCATTATATTTCTACCTTAGTAATTATTTTTAAGCATATCATTATGTTAGTCCATGATAAATTATCAAACATTAAAATCATGTAGATGGTAGGACATACTTACAGGTGAGTAACATTTCAGTTATTCAATGATCATTATAGGAGAAAGTAAAGTAATACTTGTATTTAAATAAAAATTAAATTATCATTAGTAAAATATTTTCAAATTATATATAATTATATAAATCATTCTCATTATTTTGTGATAAAAAAAAACAAATATCTCATAAGAGGTGGTATTCCACACGTCCACGAACAACATTTTAATTTTCATAGTTAGTGAATGGGTAAATTGAAAAATATATAATATATTTAAATTATTTTTAAAAAATATTTTATATTATAATTACATCATATATATAACATATATTTATTATGTTTTTTCATTGTACAATCCTTGTAACGTGCTAGTGAAAAATGAATCACATCATTTCATGAGATAGTAGTCCATTGTACATATTACCAACATTATCGTATCCCCAAACCAATGTAATGTTAAAATTAATAAATTATATAACGACTAAAAAGGTATAATTATGTTATAAATATCATATATGAATTATATGTGCATCATAATAACCAATCATGAGTGGTTGTAATGGAAAAACTACTTACATGATTTCATGAGGTGATAGCTCAAAGCGCATACAAATGATGGTTTTGCAAAAAAATTTATGGATGTGTGCCTTTTTGTAGTCAGTATCCATAAAATATAAAAATATAAATATATCTATGATACTTATGTCTTTATATCGTCAGGGTATAATAATAAAATAAGGAGTATGATAAATAAATAACATAAAAATGATCATTGATGAGCATTTCCTCATCTTTGTGTATATTTATTTGGATTTCAAAAATACCTTCCTATTATGGATTTATTCCAAAAAATAAGGATTCTAGGATGAAGTATTATAAAATTTAGAGTGATTTGGTTAAGTATTTGATGATCCAAATGTCTTGAGAGTTTTGAAGGAGTGAGGGGAGTGAGATACCTTTTATAGTTAAAGGCGAGTGGCATTCTTCTAAATAATCAAAACTATTCAATATTGGGTGATCAATAATTCCAAAAGTTTATCATAGATAAATATATATGGTTTTGGAGGAATTATATGGTTAACTCAAACCTCCAACACATAATAAAATAAGTAGATCCGCATGTTCCTAATTTCAAACTCATCACTGATGGGTTGTGACTATTTGGCTTCATGAGGGGGGTGGGGGTATAGTTCAAGATTGTATAGATTCTTTCATATATGTTTTTTTAGATTCCTCTAAGAGTGGAATTTATTTATCAAAAGAGTATAATTATATGTTTATCGGCCTGTAATTTTGAAATTAGAGGCTCATTCTCTTTTTTTCACTAGAAATTGACTCTCAGGTTATCCATAAATCTCTTCAATGATATTTATCTAACCCATGGTTAATCATATACCATGTGTGAAAGTGTAGGAATCTAATTCATGATGACATGGAGGTTACTCATATTTGCAGAGAATAAAATATGGTGGTTGACTTCCTCACATCCATTGCTCCTATTAATAATGGGGTTTCCAACTTAGTCACAATTTGGTCATTTTCTAATGACGGTGTGCGCATTATTATTTTGGACTCTCTTGGTCTCCAATTTTATAGACTCCAATGATCCTTTTTTCCTTAAACCCCATTTATTTATGGGATACCTTTTTCTTTATCTAAAAATATTTTAATTTGGTTTTCTTTTCAACTCAACCACATTAAAAGTATTTTTTTACACTTTAGTGATCAATATTTTCAATAAAAAAATCATAATTTGAACGTTAATCTAACATATTAGATATTAAATAATAATAATAAACATCTTTGATGCAGATTGTTTTTTTTAATTTTAAATAATTTAATTAAATATCATTTATTATAAAATAACAATGATGTCATATTTTAAATGGTTAAATTAATTTAAATTAAAAAAGACATAACAATATGATGGAATTAGAATATTATTTTATACAATTATATATTATTTTTAAAAATAATTTTATTAAAATAATTTATTCAATTTACATAAATTTTAATATTTCAAATATCATTGATTTTGGTTAATTATTATATAAATAATTAATGCATCATCGTTTCTTAAGTATATAATTTAATTCATTATACTATAAAAAGATTAAATAAATTTTGTTGTTAAAAATTATATATATTAGAAAATAATATATATATCTAATCCCTTTTTTGTCTCTATTCCAAAGCCTTATTAAAATTAAAATGAAATTATTTTCATATTTTTAATTTTTCATTACATAACTTATTATATAGAAAAATATGATGGAAAAGTGTCCCAATATCTCTTAATTATAGAACATAATAACATAATGGAATTAATATATCCATAAAATGGGTTTGGATAGGTTTCTAAGTCGTATTTCTGTTTATGATTAATGTTTAATCCCTAAGTATACTCATTTATGCCATCATCGTTGTGATTAATTTTAACTATTTTGAGTAATATTTACGGTAAAATTTTATGTTGACATTATTTGAAATTATAAATTATGAATATTCAACATAATTAATTGATTAATTTAATTTTTACTCATATATGAATAAAATAACATAATATTTATCCCACAAACACAGAAAGATAGTTGGTTTTTAAGAAGAGTGTTTTCAGTAAAATAATAAACTATATTAACTCTATGAATAATAATTATCATTTAATTAAAATATTTTCTTATCTACTATTATATTTTAAATATACTCATTTAATGGAATACACACTATCCGTTTTTTTAATTTATTAAAATGGAGATACATTATGCATTTTAAAATTGTATTTTTGGAAAAAATTTTGTTCAACAAGAAAATAACCTTTAATGAAGACCTAGTTGATTCAATGTAATTAATTGGATCATATATTACATAGGATACATTAAATCATAATCAAAAATTATTTTTTTATTTAAATTAATTAATTTTTTATTAAATAAAATTAGATTTACACTAATATGTTTTATTCATTCGTTACCGAAAATTTCCTATTTTTGGAAAAAAAAATTAACAAAAAAAAATTTATATTCAGATTTTAAAAAATGAATATATTTTTATTAAATTATTTTTCATAACATTCCAAAAAATAAGTTTATAATTATTTTTTATAATCAGTAAAAATCATTTTTGATGTAATAATATTTTTTATGAATAAAATAAAATAAATCAAAATTTATTTATTATTTGCTAGAAATTTAAAAATAATTAATATTTATTAAAAATTTAATATATATATATATATAATAATGAATTTAAAACTATTCATTCTCTCTATTTTAATTTCTTGATCATAACAATAATATGTATCAAGGGCCGTTTATGTTTAGTGTTTTTTGTGGAATATGCTATCAACCATATAGATATCTATGTTCTATGTAATGCAATATAATCTAAGTATTGCGTATATAGAAATATGAACACAATATTTCTTATCTTTTACACTATCAAATGTAATTTTCTTATTTTAACTTATATGGGTTTTACATAATACATAGGTGTATGGTAAATAATATATCTTTTTATACCACAATCCCTATAGGAATAAAAATTTATCTTTCATGATTGGAATTAAGAAGATTGTTTTCTTCAGTATGTTTCTCTTTATATTTTGTATGAAATTCAGTGAAGATTTTCTACCTGTAATCATTTTATTCATTCAAGTATACAAATCTCATAAATACTCATAATAGTATAAATGTATTCTAAAAATGGAATATTAGATTCTCACTTTCCCTGTAAAAATATAAAATATTTTATTTTTTCAGCAATATGAACACATATATCATGAATTATTTCGTATTGGTGTTCATCCATCACATTTTTAACATCATCATCCTTTGATTTTCATATGATTTTTATTTTACTATGATTTATATCATGTTTATAATTATTAATAAATATATATAAAATGAAATTTACGTTATTTATTAATACACTAATTTTACAAAATTCAACACATAATTCATGTATTAAAAATTAGAAAATCATTTATGATAATTTTTTAGATAATTATATGAAAATGTAAACCACATTTTCATATTTCTCTCTAATTCTAAGTTATTTTATCCAGTAATGATCCTTTAATTACATAAATTCATATTATAATAAATGAATATGGTAATAAATTTATACATAATATATATATATATATATATATATATATATAATTTTAGATGATGTGAGAATATAATGATAAAAAAATTATAAATTTATGGGAAAAAAAATTATTTCTCAAAATCATATTGAATCTAAAAACTATGTGAACTAAAAGAAGATTTTTATATAACCAAATGAAATTTTAATAACCAAAACAACAAATAACCTAAAAAATAATGAAAAAAAATTATTTTAGCCTTAAATAGATTACAATTACATTCAATTTTTTAATTTAAAAAATTTAAAAAAATTGAGAAAAAAATTAAATCCATAATTTCTAAAAAAAATAATTTTAATGATAAATTATTATATTAAAATATTTATATAGATAACAATTTAAATGTTACTGTAACGTACCAACCCGGCTCACCTCTAAAATGGTGGCTGGACCAGTGGGTTAGATGACCTCAAGCACATCTCCTCGAACGCCAAAGGCTGCCGAATAGTAGCGAGGTCCTTTTTGTGTCTGAGAGAGAGACTCCGCCCTTATATGTAATCGGTATTATCACATCGGAAGTAAACATCAAATAATAATAAATATCAAAAGCTTATAGATGAATAAACTGCAATAGAAGAAATATAAATAAATCCCAACTGAATACATAATAAATGTGGATGTTGACAAATAAAACTGGGTACAAAATGATGTCATGTCATGATGTTTGTCTCAACTAAAAGCATAGAAAAAAATAAACGCAAACATAATATCGACAAAAATAAATGACACAAAGTGTGAAAACATCATCAAAATAAAGGCTCGTTCCTCTACTCTGGTCTCCATCCTAAGCAGCATGAAACAATAAAGAATTGGAAGCAGAATGCTTCCCTTTGTCAAACATGCAAACATATAATCTAATCGAGTGTCAACGATGCCCGAGCAGTGTGTGAGATAAAATCCTAGAAAGACGGAAGCCACGGTGTCTAAACCTTTCCATTTCATGCAATAATAAAATGCAGTGTTCCATTCTATAACAATTTCCTAAAATTTATTAACTGCAAGGAAATACATAACTTGGCCAGGGTTCCAAACAGAAACCGTCCCCAATAACTTGCTTCGGCCTAAGCCAGAAGACTGAAAGAAGTACTTGTAATCATAATACACATATGCATATATATGAAGCCTAGAAGAATAAGTTAAAACAAGGAAGAGGCATACCAATAAGGTTGTGCTTTAACATGGGGTGTAACATCCCAGGTAAATTAATAATACGAATTTTTCATATCTATTATTTTTTGAATTAAATATTAATTTTACTTTAAAAGGATTGCTATGTTGGATAGCATACCCGATACGCAACAACGAGTTTCTTTGAAATCATACGTTGCACACTAATAATATATTATTATTTTAAATGGTAGTCAACTCATAGTCTTTTTATTGGTGGGAATGAATTAAACTAACTACAATATGATTATACATGTTTGTTAAATGTATTTACATTTATCCAACAAAAGTTACAGGCTTAAAATGTGAATGAATATAATTTTAAGCATATCTTACATTAAAAGGCCAATTTATCACCTTTTAGTGGAAAAACCCTTTTAAAATATATTTTTGGTCACCTTAATACATTATATATGACCAAATAAAATCCTTCTTTAGAATAGAGACATAAAAATTTATTTTGTGTAAATTTTTGGAATTTTTCCGATAAAGTTCATTTTTTAATGAATAGTGAAAAATATTGTATTTTAATTCAAAATTGTCTTTTAATCTAATTTATTTATATGGTTAGATTATCTTTTTAATTGGGTTTAAAGTGAAATTAAAATATATTTTCACTATTTAATCCAATGCTGTTCATTGGAATTAATTTCACTTTGAAATTGGACATAAACAATTATCAATTTTTTGATAGTTATTGTTTCTTAAAAACACGCTATTTGTTTTGATAACGGGAATTAATTTTAAAATTAATTAATTCCAATTATATGTTTTGAATTTTTAAAAATAGACATCATTTTTGAATTCAGAATATCAAATATAGCTTAGGCTGAGTTTTTGTTATTTTTTTGAAAAACTTCAATTTTTGATGAATAGTGAAACCACTTATTGGTAGTTAAAAAACATACTTTTTCATTTAAATGAAATATTACAACTTCTATGAATTTCTTCTCTAAAATCCGACATACTTGGTTGTTAACAAAAAGTAAAATGTGGTTTAATAAGATGAAAATAATTTTTGATGAATTGTAACTTTTGACTTTTATTTTCCGTGGTTAAAGGTAAATAAGGTAATTCAAGGTAAAAATAATATTATATTATCTTAAAATTACCATAACACTTGTCCAAACCTTATTGGTTGAGTCATTTACGACCATGTGCATCTTTGGGTCGATTTTGGGACTCCATTAATCCACTTGGGAGTGATAATGACAATTTAGATTAATTAACTTAAAGTAAAGGTAAAAATGAAAAATGAAAATATATTTTTGTAAATTAATTTTTATATGGTGTTATATAAGTAATATTTTAGACTATAAATGTTCTTTAGAAATATAAAAATATTTTATCTGTGATATTATTTATTTTATAATTTGTATACATCAAATAATTTAAATTATTTACGACACAATAATGATGTAGTGTTTACCTCATTAAAAAATCATTTAAATAAATAAGATTATAATGATTAAATTATTATCCAAAACCTATCCAATTATTATTAGATGGTTTTATTTCAACCTTGAGTCATCTTTTCTTCTACTATAATGATTTTTGGACCATTATAAACCTAATATCAATATATAATAAAATAATTTTTTCACACTTTCCTAAATAGCCCCTCATCTCTCTTATGAAAGAAGACCACTTATAACCAATTCCACACATCTATAAAGCCTTTTGGATCAGCCAAAATCTGCCCAATAAATCCCACTAAATCTCTCTCCTCTTCCTAGAATCCTTACCTTAAGAATAAGTCACTTCAATAAGTCCTTTTGTTCAAACTAAATGGAGTTACCCAAATTAAAGGTAACAGTTTCTCTTAATTTGTTTTTTTATTTTACTTATCCAACACCTAACCTCATTTACTCCTTTATTTTGTAACAAAAACAGTATCCTCAATATACTAGGATGTTGTTATGAGAATTATTCTAACTACAATTACACACACCTCCATCTAATGGATGAAAAACATAATGTTTCTGTGGATGGAAAACTAACGCCTCACGAAACAATGATTGTTCAAATATCTCCAACTGCCACTCATTGTGGCCATTATTATGGAAATGTATTTATATATGATATATATTATCTTTATATTTTCTTTATTCTTCTGTATTTTTCATTTATATCATGCATTTATTATTTTGATAGTGGGTAAATATGATAATCTCATTTGAGGAAGCGCGGACTACCACCCCCTCAAAGTGATGTGACTCGTTAATGCATTATGTGGGATGTATAAAGGATATATATAATGATATTATATATAATACTATACTAGGATTATAATATACCAATGTATATTATGTTTTAATTCCATTAAAATAATAAATAGAAATTAATGTAGCGTTCATGCGTACGTATGGCTTACCGTCTCCATGAACGGTGCATTTCATTTCTTACCATTAAATGTTATGTACTATTATAAATACATGTATATACTTAATATATATGATATATATGATATCTCAATCATGAATATCATTCTTCATATAATGAACCTTTGACCACATGAACAACATGTAATTATAAGAAGTCCATTTTTGACTCAAGTACCAAATATCGACAAAACGAACATTATTAACTTAAAGGATTACATACTGTTTATAACATTGTAATAAGTGATATAAAAGGAATAATAAACTTGAAAAAGTTTCTTAAGCATGGATAAATTAACTTTAGTTTATTTTTTAGGAGATTAAAGAACGATCGAGTCAAGTCAGACATGAGGTAAGGGATTTTCTTATCTCACTTTTAATTCTGCGAGATTTTCATTATTCGCCACTTATTCATTGCATGTGGTGTATTGTGTACTTACATTTGATATATATTATCATGATTCTCATTATATTCACGGTATTCTGGGATTCATTTGGTGGTTATTCACTTTTGGTCATACGACTCAGTTGATTACAACGCGGTAAAATGTTTTGACTCACTTTTTATTCCCGTAAGATTCATGCTATATTTGCCACTATTTACTTTTGTGTGGTGTATATACGACCCATTATTGTAATTTTTATGTAATATAATTTCATTTATGAGTATTTATATCTTCATTTAATGATCCTCTTTTTATGTGGCATATGTTTTCTAAGATACCAAATCGGTAAGAGAACTATTCACCCTCCTCTTTATAAAAGACTTCTTTTTTGTTATGTCTTTTAATTTACATCTTATTATGTTGGGAGATGTTTTTCTATAACCTTATTGATATAAAATTTATATCTAAGTGATGATATTCCCTTTTTTATCTCATCAACTCATTTTCTAAATTTTAATGTGACGCTGTTAGGCTGTCGAATTTTTACAAGGGAACCTCTTAACCCAATTTCAATTCTTTGGGTTCAACTTGTACTTCTTGAACATGTCATCCTACAAATATGTGTGAATGAACTATGATTGTTTTACACTTAATATAAACTTATATTGGGTGTATTTATATTTCTCACATATAATTATTTGATTTATTTATCCTTAATTTAAGGATACTATCTTTATAAGGGGTTTCATCCCAAATTACATTTCCACAACGACTTCATTGTTGTTATGAACCAATTAACTCTTATATGGTGTGTATACTAATATTTGAAATATTATATCATAAATCACTTTATTCTCATGATATTATAATGATCTTATTAAAAGTTATTCTTTAATTATTTGTATTCAAGCATCTCTCTTTTTGTTAAAAACACGTTAACTAAAATATTGTTTTAAATGTTTTAAAGATTTATTCATATAAATATTTCTCATTAATGTCCACGTTTTCAAAATGGGGTTTAGGATTAGTTTATATGGACATTTATATTTTCAAATGATAATTCATTTAAATGCTTCAAAGTGGTATGGGACACACTGATTCAAAAATCTCTTTTGAAATGGTTTTGAAAATGATTTGATAAAACATTGTCTTGATTTGTTATAATAGAATGTGGAAATGTTATCTTTCCTTTATACATGTGTTATATTTTATGATTATGTTATGGTTATTGGGAATTTTTTACATATACAGGTGGTTCCTTGATAAACCTAGGTTGGGAGAGCCCGAGATAAATCTCCAATGCATTGGGTAACGTGACAGAGGTGAACATGATGTTTCTTCTAAGATATTTCGGGAATATATCGTGATGGGTATTCCAAGTGTAACTCCCTATGTAGCTGTGATATCTACAATTTAAGTTTGATATGGATGCAATAAGTAACCTTTATGATTTATTATTTTATTTTTTTAATCATAAATCTTTTGATTTCATAAGGTATGTTATGATTGAATAGTATGGTTTCATGAATTTGTATTTACTATTGGGCTAATGTTTTCCATCCTTATTTTATAACCCTTACTGAGCTTTTTATGCTCATCCATTGTTTTGTAAATGTTTCCCACATGACTTAAATATGAATAGGTTCAAGAAAAAGATCAAGGAAAAGTCATTTTGTCTAAAACATGGAACTAGACATATGTATTTTTAAGAGTTTTTATTTTATAAAAAACATGGATACTCGGTAGTAGTGTCTACTTGTAATATTAAAGTTATTATGTAATAGTTATGGCCTAATTCTCTAAAACTATAAACCTGAAAAAATCCCCAATGTTAATTATTCATTTAGTTCAAGATTATGTAATGTTTAAGGCTGGGTCCTTATAGTTTGTATCAGAGTTCGG
This sequence comes from Viscum album, assembly GCA_963277665.1. NCBI lineage: Eukaryota > Viridiplantae > Streptophyta > Magnoliopsida > Santalales > Viscaceae > Viscum > Viscum album. Next base: position 1,873,227,823 of record OY728137.1, on the reverse strand, counting down.
TTTAGATAATTTTAGAGGTTAGGGAATTATTTTAGCATAAGTGACATTACCATATTGGTTAGGATTTAAAAAAGTGTCATATTTTTTTTGGATAAAGTGAATGAGTTTAAGATAACATGAATAAGTATATCTTAGTGTTTAACCTCCTCATAAGATATTATATGATGATTTTACTGATATACTAACACTTACCTTTTTTATTTTAATAAATGGCTGGGTCTAGCAGGTACCAAAGTAACTGTGGATGTGATGAAAGCTATGATGGTTTTCTAAACGAGCAACAGAATGATATGGGAGCTACAATGAGAAAACTTTTGGTCATTCTCAACCAACTATGTGGAGTCATGATTGACCACCTAAACCTTAGTGATCTTTATAAGGAATCATATATTCCAGAAAAAAATCCCTACAGAAGTTCAGGTAATAATCATAAAGGTATGTGTGTTAAAAAACCTATGTGTCCATGATTTTGAAAGAAACACCTAGAAAAATGTTTCAAAGGGACCGAAAGATGCTATAGATGTGAAAATGAAGGTCATAAAGAAAGAACCTACCATGGAAGAAGGAAGCATCTAGTCGACTCTAGGAAAGGGAAAGAAGTCCTTTCTGAGGGATCAATTGAATGTTTTAAATGTGGTGTGGATGGTCATTATGAAAACACATGTCCTACGGAGAAGTTTTGGGAATGGGATCACCAGGATTGTAAAAATATTTGTTTACCAATACCTAATGCAATTCTGATTGAGGATGAAGAAACAAACAATGACCAATGAAAGTTATGAATCATTTCATAACATATGTTTTCCTTATTATTGAAATTTAGGATATGATTCATGATTTTTTGTGTAGTAAAGAAGTATTTCAGAATTTGTTGGAAAGGAATGGTTAATGGATCATGAAGAATGTTGAATTATTAAGAAGTCAACATATAAGGTATTTAACAGTTATGGTAGAATTTAGGATTGTGAAATGCTTAAAAATATTAAGCCTCTTCTGATGATGGGATTGCATTAGAAGACTTTTTATAGTATGTGTAACCCTGATTTTTGATATATGAAAATTTTATTCAAGGAATAATTATCTTCTATTTTGTATATATTGTTATAAGGAACCATTTGGGTTTATATGATCAATGAATTTGATGGAATTACCAGTTAATACATTTTGCGATGCAAAAAAAAGTTATTAGATAACCTTTATGGTTAAAATATGTTATGGTTATTTTTTATGAATTTATCTCTTTTTGAATATGTTATAAAATTATGTATTTTTTTTGAAAAGGGACAACAAGTAAACCGTTTGACAACCCGTCGCATCAGACGAAGCTGTGAGAATCGAACCCACAACCAAAGTGTGACTTGTATTTATCACCTACCACTGGACTACGTGAATTCCCTGATTAGTATGACTAATTCATTTAGTTATATGATCTTATGAATCAGGAATAAGTTTATTTTGGGTTATCTATGAAAATGATTAACCTATCATGGAGGATATGTGATTAGGTTAACTAATTTTTAGTATGTGACTTTAAGAGTAACTGATGTTATTTGGAGATAAATGTTAAGTTTTACCTAGGAAGACTATTTGATTAAATCATTCAGAGATTTGTGTTTCAATCTTAGTTTGGATTACTTTGAGTAATTTTAAGGATAAATTTTTATTTAATGGTCCTTCTTGAACCTTGGGTTAATTTTTTTTTGAATTTTGGAGATTAAGAGTAGAATTTTTTTTAAAGGATTATCCTTTTGGTGATTATCTGATCTTGTACTAACAATTTTGGTTTTAGTTGATGTCTAAATACAAGGGAAATAGATAGTTCTCCTTTTGTGGATTAGGTGATTCTCTAGTAGAAGATTATTGTGCTTTTTATGTGACCAAGTCTTTTTGAATGCTCATCGTTTAGAGAAATTATTAGTTTTGGTAGAAACTTATTAAAAGATGAAAATATACTTGAAGGTAAGTATATTTCCTTATGTTTTTATTCTATGTAGAAGATGAATTCCTCAAAATTATGAAAAGGAATTTAAAACAAAAACATTGTTGGTTTATGTTTCCTATTGGGAAAACAAAGACCATTTACACATATCATAAGTTTGTGATTTTCTTGTGGTTAACTTTCTCCTAATCATGTTTCCTATCACTCTCCATCAGAACATGACCCTTTTTTTTCTCCTCCATATCCATGTTTACATGGAATCTTAGTATGGGTTAACTAAGGTGACCATTTTACTTCACTTTCTTTCTTTTAAATTGATAGTTTTACTGACTCACTTTTCTGATATGAGACTTTCAATAATGTTTCCGAGCCCAAATTTTAAAATTGCGAAGACGCAATTCCCAAAAGGGGGGAAGGATATAACATCCCAGGTAAATAAATAATATGACTTTTTCATATTAATTAAATTTTTTAATTAAATATTATTTTTACTTTAAAAGGGTTGTTAGGTCTGATAGCATACCCGATATGCAACAACGAGTTTCTTTAAAATCTTACGTTGCACACTAATAATATATTATTATTTGAAACGATAGTTAACTCTAATCCGTTGTATTGGAAGGAATGAAAAAAACTAATTAAAATATGATTATAAATGTTTGTTAAATGTATTTACATTTATCCAATAGAATTTAGAGGCTTAAAATGTGAATGAATCTAATTTTAAGCATAATTTACATTAAAAGGACGATTTATCGCCTATTAATGGAAAACCCCTTTTAAAATCTAGTTTTGGTCACTTTAATACATTCTATATGACCAAATAAAATCTTTATTTAGAATGGGGACATCAAAATTTACATTTTTTAAATTTTTGGAATTTTTCTGATAAAGTTAATTTTTAATGAATAGTGAAAAATATTGTATTTTAATTCAAAAAGTGCCTTTTAATCAAATTTATTTATATGGTTATATTAACTTTTTAATTGGATTTAAATTGAAATTAAAATATATTTTTAACATTTAATCTAATTTTGGTCATTAGAATTAATTTTACTTTGAAATTGGACATAAACAAGTTTCAATCTTTTGATAGTTATTGTTTCTTAAAAAATGCTATTTGTTTTGATGACGAGAATTAATTTTAAAATTAATTAATGCCACATATATGTTTTGAATTTGAAAAAATAGAAATACTATTTGAATTTATAATATAAAATATAGCTTAGTTTTAATTTTTGGTATTTTTCTGAAAAACTTCAATTTTTGATGAATAGTGAAACCACATTATAGTAGTTTAAAAAACTGAATTTTCATTTAAATGAAAATTTACCACTTATTTGAATTTAATTTAAAAAATAATACATACATGGTTATTATAAAGAAGTAAAATGTGGTTCAATAAGATGAAAATAATTTCTGGTGAATATTAGTTTTTGACTTTTATTTACCGCGCTTAAAGGTAAATAAGGTAATTCAAGGTAAAAAGAATATTATAATTATTCCAAATTACCTTAACACATGTCCAAAACTTATTGGTTGAATCATTTACAACCATGGTCATATTTGGGTCGATTTTGGGACCCCATTTAGCCACATGGGAGAGATAATGACAATTTAGATTAATTAACTTAAAGTAATGGCCAAAATGACAAAAGCAAATATATTTTAGTAAATTAATTTTCATATGGTGTTATATAAGTCATATTTTCGAGTATAAATATTTGTTAGAAAGATAAAAATATTTCCTACATGATATTATTTATTTTATAATTTTTATACTTCAAATAGTTTAAATTATTTATGACACAATAATGATGCAGTGTTAACCTCATTAATAAATCATTTAAATAAATAAGATTATAATGGTTAAAATATTATCCAAAACCTATCCAATTATTATTTAATGATTTTATTTCGACCTTGAGTCATCATATATTATACTATAATTATTTTTGGACCATTATAAATCGAATATCAATATATAATAAAATAATGTTTTAACACTTTCCTAAAGAGCCCCTCCTCTCCATTATAAAAGGAGACCACTTCTAACCAATTCCACACACCTATAAAGCCTTTTGTCTCGTCCAAAATATACCCAATTAAGCTCCTTACATCCCTATCATCGTTATATAAGCCTTACCTTAGGTAGAAGGCACTTCAAGAATACCTTTGGTTCAATCCAAATAGAGTTACCCAAATTAAAGGTAACAGTTTCTCTTAATTTGTATTCTTTTATTTTACTTCTCCAATACCTAAACTCTTTTATTACTTTATTTTGTAAAAAAAACCGTATCCTCAATATACTAGGATATTTTTATGATAAGTATTCGAACTACACTTACACACACCTCCATCTAATGGATGAATAACATAATGGTTCTTTGGATGGTAAACTAACGCCTCATGATACGATGATTGTTCAAATATCTCCCACCACCTCTCACGGTGGACATTATAATGGAAATTTATTTACATATGATATATATTATGTTTATTTTTTCCATATTATTCTATATTTTCCATTTATAGCACATCTTTATGGTTTCCATAGTGGGTAAATACGATAATCTCATTTGAGGAAGCGCGGACTACCACCCCCTCAAAGTGATGTGACTCATTAATGCCTTATATGGGATGTATAAAGGATATAGTTAATGGTATTATATATTATATTATACTTTAATTATTTTATTCCTATGTATCATTATGTTTTAATTCCATTAAAATAAGAAATAGAAATGAAAGTAGCGTTCATGCGTACGTACGGCTTACCGTCTCCAGGAATGGTGCATTTCATTTCTTACCTTTAAATGTTACATACTATTATAAATACATGTATATACTGGATATATATGATATTTATGATATCTAAATCATGAATATAATTTTTTATATAATGAACCTTTAACCACAAGAACAACATGTTACTATAAGAAGTCCATTTTTGACTCAAGTACCAAATATCGACAAAATGAACATTATTAACTTAAATGACTAAATAATGTTTATAACATTGTAATAAGTGATATAAAAGGAATAATAAACATGAAAAAGGTTATTAATCAAGTATAAATTAACTTTAGTTTATTATTCAGGATATTAAAGAACGATCGAGTCAATTCGGACACGAGGTAAGGGATTTTCTTATCTCACTTTTAATTTCGTGAGATTTCCATTATTCGCCACTTATTCATTGCATGTGGTGTATTGTTTACTTCAATTTGATATATATTATCATGATTCTCATTATATTCATGGTATTATGTGATTCATTTTGTGGTTAGTAGCTTTTGTTCATATGACTCAGTTGATTACAATGTGGTAAAGGGTTTCGTCTCACATTTTATTCCCATGAGATTCATGCTATATTTGCCACTATTTCCTTTTCTATGGTGTATGTAATTCCAATTATTGTACTCTTTATGTAATATACTTTCATTTATGAGTATTTACATCTTCATTGTATGATCCTTATTTCATGTGGAGTATGTTTTGTATGTTACCAAATCGGTAAGGGAACTAATCACCCTCCGCTTTATAAAAGACTTATTTTTATTATGTCTTTTAATTTACATCTTATTTTGTTGGGATATATTCATATGTATCCTTATTGATGTAAAAATTATATATAATTTATGAGATTTACCTTTTTATCTCTTCAACTCATTTTCTTAATTTTAAAGTGACGTCGTTAGGCTGTCAAATTTTTACAAGGGAACCTCTTAACCTAATTTCAATTCTTTGGGTTCAACTTGTACTTATTGAACATGTCATCCTATTAATATGAGTTAATGACCTCTTATTGTTTTAAAATTAATATATACTTACATTGGGTTTATTTATATTTCTCACATATAATTATGTGATTGATTTTTCTTTAATTTAAGGATACCATCTTTATAAGATATTTCATCCCAATTTACATTTCCACTGAGACTTCATTGTTGTTATGCACCAATTCACTCTTATATGGTGTATATATTGTCCTTTAAAATATTATATCATGAATCCATTTATTCTCATGATATTTTAATATTCTAATTAAAAGTTATTCTTCATTTATTTGTATTCAAGCGTCTCTATTTTTGTAAAAAACTCATTTACTAAAATATTGTATTAAATGTTTTCAAGATTTATTCTTCTAAATATTTCTCATTAATGTCAATGTTTTGAATATGGGTTTTAGTATTTGTTTATATGGGCATTAATGTTTTCAAATGATAATTCATTTAAAAGATTCAAAGTGGTATGAGACACTTTGATTGAAAAATCTCTTTTTAAATGGTTTTGAAAATGATTTGATAAAACATTGTCTTGATTTGTTATATTGGAATGTGAAAATGTTATCTTTCCTTTATACATGTGTTATATTTTATGATGATGTTATGGTTATTGGGAATTGTTTACGTATATGGGTGGTTCTGTGAAAAACCTAGGGCGGGTGAGCCCGAGAAAGCTCTCTAATGCATTGGGTAACGTGACGGAGGTGAACGTGATGTTTCTCCTAAGAGATTTAAGGAATATACCGTGATGGGTATTCCAAGTGCAACACCCTATGTAGCTATGATAGCTACAATGTAAGTTTAATATTAAATCCATAAGTAAACTTTATGATTTATGATTTGTGTGTGTTATTCATAAATCTTATGAGTTCATAAGGTATGTTATGATTGAAAAGTATGGTTTCATGGATTTATATTTATTGTTAGGATAATGTTTTCCTTCATTATTTTATAACCCTTACTGATATTTTTATGCTCATCCCAGGTTTTTGAAATGTGTTACACAAGACTTAAAGATGAATACATTCAATGATGGGATCAAGGAAAAGTCATACAGTCTAAAACATGAAACTAGACATGTGTCTTTTTCAGAGTTTTTATTTTATGAAAAATTTGGATATTGAGTTGTAGTGTCTACTTGTAATATTCAAGTTGTTATGTAATTGTTATGGCCTAATTATATAAAACTATAAACCTAAAAAGATCCCCAATGTGAATTATTCATTTAAATCACGATTATGTAATGCTTAATTCTAGGTCCTTATATGGGGTCTAAGTCATGTGTCGACTAGGAGTGATTCAACAAACCAGAAAATATCTCAAATCTCAAGAGACTAACAATGACATTAATATAAACATTCCGTGCATCATTATTAAGGATCAATTTGAGAGTTGGAGTCTGAGCTCGTCCCAAAAGTATCTATATAGAACATCCTTCAATTATCTAATACCACTAAGCCCGTCCAAGGCAATCTTTCGAAAGACTGTGTATCTCTCATGGAATTGCTTCACCGTGAGTCTGTCCCGATCTTGCAAAAAGGGGTCGAGCACCATCCGAGGCTGGCTTAACCACATTGCTGATGGATCCAACTCGATGGGCCCTTTTGGAACTGGTATCACTCATAAGTATTAAAAAGCTCGAGGAAGTCTCTATCTAGTAAGCCAAGAACACTGCCCCCCGTCAAATAGAGGTAACCGTCAGGAACGAAGGGTCTAAGTGTGACCCTTAATATGGGTCCCATCTACTTTCCTTACCCTGAATTTTATTAATTTTTTCACAACAGCAGATATGATATCAACATGTGTAACTGTAGCTTGAAACCAAAAAGGTACACCCATGCATCACACATTGCAATGTAAATATTATAGCATAGAAACTTTAACAAGACAAATTACCACATCAACATAAGCAGATAAATTATCTTTTAAATAAATAAATAAATTAGACCAACTAACTACAATGATCCAAAAATTTCCAAGTTCATAATTAATCTAAACTAATTATTTAAATTAAACACAACAAAATAGGTTGTGCAAAAAATGAAGATAAAGATACTTTTTTAATAATAAATAAACCAACACAAAAAACTACAAAAGATTCAACAATTCAAGATTCATAATTAATCTAAATTAATTATTTAAATTGACCACAACAAAAAATAGGCTCTGTAACACGTGTAGATAATTAAATTAAATACCTGAACATGTAAATTTAAATAAATAAAAAAATTCAGAACAAAAAAACTACCAAATATCCAAAAATTCATGGTTTATAATTATTCAAAAATAATTATATAAATTAAACACTGCAAAAATGGGCTGTGCAAAAAATGCAGTTAAATAAATTAAATACCCGGGCTAACAAAATCTATACTGACCTCGTTGGTACACCCAAAGGGGTATCCAAACTTGTTTAAAAAATTAAAACAAGAAAATTTAGGATATTATGACTTGAATAATTAGGAAAAACAATTAATTTAATTAAATTAGGTAAAATTTCACAAAGCCGGTAGGCACCGACTAACGACACGACAATGCATTTTTATAAATTGCAATGAAATAGTGGAAATGATAGTAGACGCCCTACCTTATGGTCGAAGATGATTTTATGATCCATGAAAAGCTTTTATTTGACCTAAATGGAAGAGAACATATGATTTTAGAAAAACCCAAAAATAGGGTAAAATCCTTCCGCGATGAACTGTGTGCAGGATATTCAATAAAAACACATGATTCCACTTGTTCAAGGTTATCCTTTTTTCTATGCCTTATTGTGCACCTAATGGTGAAGAAATTGAATGACAGATGGAGGATCTATAATCATCCGAATGAGGAGTCGGGTGGTGCACAACTTAATGGAGAGGAGGAGGTGCGATGTGAGAGGGAGGAGAGGGAGAGAGGAGAGGAAAAAGAAAAAATAAATAAACTGGAAAAAAAATTAAAAAATGCTGGAAAAAATGAAAAAATTAATTAAATTGGTTTTACCCCATTTTATTTATTTTTAATTCCTCTCCAACCATTTTTTATTTTTTTATTTATTATATTTATTTTATCCCACTTTAAATTCAATTATTTTCCACTAATACTTTTTAATTAATTTTAAACCAAACGTTATGCTATGGTGCGACATAATATTTTTCATAAAACTCAGCAGTTATTTAATTAATTTAAATAAAGCTATCCAGGAACCATAGTGGGGTCTGAAAGTGTGCTTCCCGGTCAATTAAAAGTAAAGGACAAAAAAACATAAAAGGTCTGCACATTAGTTTAAGCCGAGACGTTAAAAAAATTATGTAGATAATTAATAATATTTTATCTAATCCAAACAATAAATATCACCCATGTATATACGCATGTTATGTATACACACACACACACACACACACACACACACACACACACACACACACACACACACACACATCTGTATATTCATATATATACACCCACACATGTATATATATAAATAAATATATATATATATATTTAATATCATATATATATATATATACCTCATATATAAATATGAATCATTGTTTTTTCCTCATCTAATATTAATAACTATAATTAAAATTATTATTATTTAATATAAAAAATCAATGACACCATAAATATTTTAATTACAACAACCATTAACAATAAGGATAACGATTATTAAATTAATATTGATTGCGGATTTGTATTTAGTTGGAACAATTAATAATATAACATTTATTACATTTTCTAGTTATTATTTACACTGCGACACAATTTATTAATTGTGAAATTTCATTTTCATTTATTGTGTTCAAAATAAATAATAATGTTAATAATAAAATTAGTAATATATCTAACTGAAAATAAAATAACTAAAACACAAATAAATTATTTTCACGGGCATTATTACTAAACATCCAAAGCTCGGAAAGGTTATACCATGCATAAGGTAAATCCCTTGTCCCGAAACTATTGGTGGTGTCATATTTCTCATTCGATGCACCATTTGAGATAAAAAATTATTTATTATTTAAAAATAAAAATAATTAAAAAATTAAAAATAAAGATGGTATTATCAAGTGTGAGGGTTCCAAAAACCCGACACGAATCAAGGTTTTACCCTTCCTAGGGTAAAAACTGTATTCCAGACCTAACAGTGGTCTCAGTTTTCTCATATGACGCATCATATTAGAGAAAATAATTCAATATTATTTAATTTTTTTAATAATTAATTAATTAAAAATAAAGATGGAATTATCATGTTCGAGGGTGTTAAACACCCGATGATAATAAATATTATAACCAACCTAGGGTAAATCCATTTGTTCGGACCTGACGGTGGTCTCATATTTCTTGTATGATGCATCGTTTGAAAGTTATTTCAATTTTTTTTAAAATAAATAAACACATGTATCAGTAAAATAAACTTAATATTTTTATTCTATCAACGCCATAGTGTCGACTATCAGAAACAAAAAGTCATCACCCTCAGTTTTAAAACCAACCTGCCCAGTTAATGGAAAAAATTTATTTTCTATGTTTTTTCATCCGGCTCAAAACACGGAATGTTATAAATTTACCACCTTAGAATGTCTCATCCCCGAGAAACCTTTGAGAACAGCGTAACTCTCACACAATCTAAAGGGTCTTGAATTCTCATAAAAAAGGTCTTCAGACACTCAATGCATTTTCAAACATTCTTTAGGAATGTGGCATATAAGCCATTAAGATCTAAGCCAATGCTTATTTTCCAACTAATACAATGATATAGTACTTATTAAAACTCGTTTATCTAGAGACATGAATATGTCATCATCTCATTAAATGCTTATGCAATGTTAATTTTCACATTAGGTTTTAACGTTAGAGGATGGAAAATTCCGGGTTAGGACATCTTCCTCCGTCATAATTTCGTACTAGACACGCCATTAAACATTCCAATGACGCTTCCTACTTGATTTCCAAAATGGATAAAATTATTGATTCCCCATCATCCTTAAAGCCAATGTCGGGGTAGATTTTTATGAAAAGACCTGATCAAACCAAACTGCACTTGTCTCACCTGATGACGTGTCAGAAAAATCTCCTTCACCGACCGCTTCATTGGGAAAGAGAGAGAACTAGTCAAGCCACTCCAAAAGACTATTTAAGAAGGTTCTTGTCTTAGATGGCAGGTGTTTATAGACTAAACTATGATGTATTCTTCAATGGTATCTCACATTTACTATGAACAAGTCCACTAAAGTTCATACCTGACCTCCAATGACCTTCTTTGATTTGGGCATCAACGAGCACAACAATAATTATAGGGTAACCTTGGATTGGCATAATAGGTGTGGAAGGATCTAACACAGGGTAGTCCATACTCCATGTTTATGAGTGATACATTGGTACAAGGGAAAGATGCCAACATCAAAACATTGACCGAAGCCGGAGCAGAATCAGCTTGGAATTCCAGTTAGATGAAACAATTGGTCTAGAAGTGTTCATCAGGAATTCCTACATAGAAATCCAAAGGTCACTAAATACTAAACAATCCTAGATAAATAATGACACATCAATGTGAAACACTGAAAAAAACACCCTAAACAAGCCAAAAAACTTTTAATGCATTAGCATGGCATAATACCAATGCTCTAGTAGTGCATAAAAGATAAAGGAAAGATAGGGGACATGCTTGTCACTTAAGGAAGAGTAAAAAAAAGTGGATTAAAAGATTACTAGTAGGAAAACATTAAAAAAAGTTCATGAAAACCCAACCAAACTGATAGGTGTGTCAAAACACCTAAGTCTCTTGATGTCATCTTGAGCATTGGGAAGCTGACCAAGATGAATTTTAACTAAGAGGATAATGTATTAATTCATCCATCACTGTAGAGAAGAGAGGGTCGAACATCCTATGAAGAAACTGACCATTCATATGGAATGCCTAACTTGATAAAAATGAGATTTACCTGATGCTCAAGCATGAATCAAAAGTGAAGGAAAACATGACCATTTGTCCGAACAATGGTGCAATTTTAAGCAAGGGGGTACGACTAGAGACAAAGGCATGCGAATGGTTCTATTTCAAAGAAAATCAGGGAAAAAATCAAACTACCCTTATACTAGGGTCATAAAGAGAGGACAATGCTGTAGGTTCTATATCAAATCCCTTTATATTTAATCACATTTGATCATTAATCATCAAAATATTTAATCAAAACATTAAGTACCATTTTTCAAAACAAAACATAAGGTACTTGATCTTAACCAACACCTCAAGGAAATAAAATAAGCGTGTTTTATAAATATCAATTTTAAAACATTTTATAATAATTGACATCCCGTATTTAATTAGGAAATCTATCACATAAATTCCTTTTAAGATCATAAGTCGACCTACCTGGGTCCCACTATGCTGACCTAGGTTCATTATAATGAAACCCAAAAATGGTTGATGAATTATTAAGAGTCACAACACTCATATCGAGTTATCTCATATGGAACATGGACTAACTAACCTACTTGGTCCTAGTTGTTCCTTTAGGTAGTTAACCAACTCATTTGAAATTATGACATGATCAAAAACATATAACTCTAGATATATGGGTTTCTATCAACCTAATAAGTGACTATACAATTTATAGATTTTGTAATTTAGCTCCCATTCAAAGGAAAACAGTAAATTTTAACAAAACAACCAATTGCATAACAAACAAGAAAGCATGAACTACAAGAATCTTACAGAGAGATACATGTTGTAATAAAAAAGCATAAAATATTAATTAGAGAGACATGATAATTGGAATTAAAGCATGATACGAGGAAAACATGGTATAAACTGGTAGCATGACAACAGGCTAACATGCTAAATATATCACAGAAACATGGTATCTCGAAAGGATTTCTAATTAATTACAATACATGGAATATATTCAAGGAAATCAATTTGAATTAACAGGAATACAAAAATGCAACTACATGGAATGGCACTATGCATGGAATGTGAATCCTTATGTGCCTATTATGAGGCATGAAAAGCATCATCCATACCAAAATAGGAAAAGGGTAAAAAATCATAAATTTCATGAATTCATAAGTAGCAGAAATTACACAAATCACAAGAGGTGATATCATATCAATTGTAACAACAAAAAGCATGAGAAGAAATCCCGACAATGGCCACTTATCCATTTACCGTACATCGGGTGATCAGTCCCATGCATGACTATTAACCAAGTGCCGACACATTCCTAGTCTCATGTCTACCAACCCAAAACTATATGACAAAGGAAAATACCACCATTGGTACCACTTTGTAACGTCCCGACCCAAATCACCTTTATGATGGTGGTTGGACCGGTGGCCTACATGACCTCAAGCGCATCTCCCCTAATGCCAGAGGCTGCCGACTAGAAGTGATAAACTTTTCGTGTCCGAGGGGGAGACTATATCCTCATAGGTAAAAGATATTTTCACATCAGAAGTAAATAGAAATTAATAATAAATAGTGGAATCATATAAATGAATAAACTACAACATAAGAAATATAAATAAATCACAAATGAATACATAATAAATGTGGAATCTAATAAATAAAACCTAGTACAAAATGATTTAATCTCATGTTGTCTATCTAATCTAAAATCATAGAAAAAAATACTCCAAAATACTATCGACAAAAAGAAAAGACACAATGTTTGACAACTGCATCACAAGCAAGGTTCGGTCCTCTGCACATGTATCCATCCTAAATAGTAGGAAACAATAAATAATTGAAAGCATCACGCTTCCCATTGTCAATACCTATAAACATATAATCTACTCAGGTGTAAACGACGCCCGACCAAGGTGTGAGATAAAAATCCCAATATGCTAGAACCCGCAGTTTCTAAACCTTTCCATTTTGTGCAATAATAAATTGAAGTGTTCCATTACATAACAATTGAAGATAATTTATTAAGTGCAATGAAATAAATAACTCTTCCCAGTTTCCAAACAACACCCATCCCAAATCATTTGCTTCGGCCTAAGCCAGAAGTCTAAAAGGACTACCTATAAGAGAAATACACATATGAATATATATGAATCTTAGAAGAATAAGTTAAAATAAAGAATATGCCTACCCCAAGCATGTGACCTAACTTGGTGTCTATGTCATGTGTCGGCCAAGTATGCTTTAACACACAAGAAAATATCTCAAATCCCAAGAGACTAATAGTGACATTAATATAAACATTTAGTGCATAATTGTTAAGGTTCAAGTTGAGAGTTGGAGTCTAAGCTCGTCCTGAAGGTATCACTGTGGAACATCCTTCCATTATCCATTACCATCGAGCCCATCCCAGGAAATATTTCAAAATACCAAGTATCTCTCATGGCATGGCTTCACCCTGAGTTCGTTCGGATATCGCAGAAAGGGGTCAAGCACCATCTGAGGCTGGAATAGCCACATTTCCAATGGATACATACCAATGGGACCATTTTAGAAATGGTATCACTCATAAGTATTTGAATGTACAAGGATGTATTGGTCCAGCAAGCCAAGAATACTGCCCCCTACACATAGAGGTAACAGTCAGGAACGAATGGTCTAAGCGTGGCCCTTAATATGGGACACACCTCCTTTCACTGCCCTAAAATTAATTAATGTTTTCCCAGCAGCAGATATGATATCAACATATGTAATTGTAGCTTGAAACAAAATAGGTACACCCGTGCATCACATAGTGCAAATTAAAAATTTCAGAATAACAATCTTAATAAGGAAAAGTACTGCATCAACATAAGTAGATAAATGCACATTTAAATAAATAAATAAATTAGACCAACCAACTACAATGATCCTAAAATTCCAAAGTTCCTAATTAATCTAAATTAATTATTTAAATTAAACACAACAAAAATAGGTTGTGAAAAACATGCACATAAAAAGTCTTTTAAAATATTAAATATACCAGCACAACCAACTACCAAAGATTCATCAATTCAAGATACATAATTAATCTAAATTAATTATTTAAATTGAAAACAAAAAAAAAGTTGCGTAACACTTGAAACTAATTAAATTAAATGCCTAAAAATGCATATTTAAATAAATAAATAATTCAGCACAAAAAACTACCAAAGCTCAAATAATCAAGGTTCATAATTATTCTAAAATTATTATTAAAATTAAAAACAATAAAAATGGATTGTGCAACACATGTAGTCAAATAAATTAAATACCCGGTCTAATGAAATTTATACCAACAATGTCAGCACACCCAAAGCGGTGTCCAACCTTATTGAAACAATTCAAAAAATAAATTTAGGAAATTAATAATGGAATAATTGGGCAAAACAATTAAATTAATTAATTTGGTTAAATTTCAAAAATCTGGTAGGCACTGACTAATGACACAATAGTGTGTTTTTATTAATCGCAACGAAGCAGAGGGAAATAGATTAGACACCCTACCTTATAGTTGTGGATGATTTTATGATCCGCGACATTGTTTGATTTGACTTAAAACAGAATAGAACATATGATTTTAGAAAAACCCCAAAATAGGGTAAAGTCCTTCCGCAACAAACTGAACGTAAGATACTCAATGCAAACTTACGATTCGACTTGCACAAGGTTAGTATTTTTGTAAGCTTTACTATACATATAACGGTAAAGAAATTGGATGACAGACGGAGGAGAAGTAGTCATCCGAAGGAGGAGCAGGGTGGTGCGCCACTTAGGGGAGAGGGGGAGGCACGACGTGAGAGGGAGGAGAGGAAGAGATGAGATGAAAAAGAAGAAATAAATAGAAAGGGAAAAAGAAATAAATTAAAAAATTAAAAAAATAAAGGATTAAATGAAACAATTTATTAAAATGGGTTTGCCCCATTTTAATTATTTTTAATTCCTCTCCAACCATTTTTTATTTTATTATTTATTTTAATTATTTTATCCCTATTTAAATTCCATTAATTTACTTTAATCCTTTTTAAAAAATTTTAACCCAAAAATTGCGCGATGGCGAGACATATGATTTTTCATAAAACACACCATTTATTTAATTAATTTAAATAAAACTGCTCGGGATCGGCAGCGGGGTCTGCAAATGTTCATCCTGGTCGCTTTAATGAAAAAAAACAACAAAAACATAAAAGGTCCGCACATTAGATTAAGTTGAGACATTAAAAAAAATTATATAGACAAGTGTGATGGTGTCAAAAACTCGATGCGAATCAAATTTATACCATACCTAGTGTAAACCTGGTGTTCTAGACCTAACAGTAGTCTTATATTATTCGTACAACGCACCATTTGAGAGAAAATAATATTTAATTATTTAAAAAATTGGAATAATTAACTAATTAAATATAAAGATGGAATTACCATTTGCGAGTGTGCCAAACACCCGATGCGAATCATGGTTATACCCTACCTTGGGTAAACCCGACATTTCAGACCTAATAGTGGTATGCGATTTCTTATACGATGCACCATTTGAGAGTTATATTATATTTTTTAAAAGAAACAAATACATGTATCAATAAAATAAACTTAATATTTTTATTCTATCAATGCCCCAATGTTGACTATTATAAACAAAAAGTTCTGACACTCGGTTTTAAAACCAAACTTCTTAGTTAATAGAAAAATTTTATTTCCTGCGTTTTTTCATCTGGATCAATACACGAAAATGTACATTTACAATAATATACATAATAAAAAATGAATGAATTTCATTATCCTATAACTAATTTTTTAATCAATCTTGTAAATTAATTATCTTATGAAATATATAGGATGAATAATGAATATAGATATTGATCTATAATGAATGTAGGTTAAGGAGGAGGATGTGTGAAGAATGATTAAATATGGTAGATATATTTTATAGAAATAATGGGTAATATTGATTAAACTTAAAATACAATATGTGTTTAATTGTTTAGGGAATTGGTGTTTTAGTAGGCCTAATAATGTTGAGGGTGGTGGAAGGGGATAAAAGATTCATGTTTAAAGGGAAAAAAAATAAATAATTTATTCTAATACAATAAATGAATAATATTGAGAATTTTAGGAGTTTGGTTTCTATTTGAGATAATGTTGGGTTCATAAAGAGGGAATTGAAAAAAATTAGGAGAACCCATGTGAATTAGATTTTTTAATTTTATTTTACAATAGTTCTTATAAAAATGTCTTTAAAGATTATTCATAATGATATTTAACATTAATTTATGTTGTAACTCATAATAAAATTAATTTTATTGAATGTATACAATCAGTTTAAACATAAAATATAATAAAATTCATCCCATGTAACGAAATTTGTTAGTTTCATTACATCTAATATAAAAAAATTAAATCAAAATAATAATTCTATACTAATAAAATTAATCAATTACTATGACCTAACTCATCTATGTGGGTAAGTTCTACCAAGGAAGAGTTCCTATGAATTTTACTATGTCAGTAAGGTAGGATATTTTTAACACTAATAGTTATGTGTATATTACTATTGTGTGTCATACGTTACACATAGATATGACACCTTAATGATAGGGATATCATATGAATGTGTCTATAGATTTTCTTATGTCAGTAATAGGGGGTATTTTTAACCCTAACAGTTATGTTTTTATTCCTATTGTGTGTCATTGGTTATGTTTAGATAAAACACCCTAATGGATGGGATATCATAGGAATGCATGTATTGAAAATTCACATAGTATATTAGGAATATTCTTGTTCATGCAACAATCCATTTTTCAAAATATCACATGATTTTAATGTTGACACACCAAAATTACAATGTTATGATGGAAATATCAATTCAGAATAATTAAATAATAAAATATTTATTAGATCCTAATAATATTAATAATTTAATTATAAGCATCCCAAATTTTTGTGGATGAAATTTTAAGAATAAATTAATTAATTAAATTTACAAAATGATATTCATGTGATACAATCAAATATTAATTAAAATATCCCCATCATAATCTGAATTGACATTGATATTAATAGTTTATTTGTATAATATTTTTGTAATAAATATTATAATATGGAATAGAATCATAAGAATTTATATTAATAAAAACTAAATACACTATGTATTACTGAATTCAAATTTCGAGTAAACAAATGTTAAAATAGTTCAACTAAAAGATAAAATTTATATATCAGTGAAATTTTATTATTTATTAGAATTGATGTATATTAAATTTTTACTCATTTTCTTGATAATTGTCTATATAATAAAATTTAAAGGGTTAAAGTCCCCATTAAATCATGATATGGAAATATAATTATCTCCAAAATCACATAAGTCTATATATTTCTATTTTAAGGAACTATAATATTAAGGTGTTATATATAATTTTATATGATATACATGATTTTTTTTAGATTTATTAGTATAAAATTAGATTAATAGGATATGGTGTTGGGTAAATATATATATGGGTTAATGTTAAGTCAAGAAAAATATAAATGGATGGTTATAAAATTATTCCGTATTCATTAAATCCTAAATTTATTTTCCATAAATACATTATAATATTGTAATTATATATGGAATTTTCATGAATAACTAATAATTTTTTACAATATATATGAAGAGGAAATATATAGTATTGAATTTATTTAATTGAATTATTCATTTTTGAAATATAAATGATAAAAAAGATATACTATACATTTTATTTAAAAATCTATGAGTTCAAAATTATAGACTGTGTTTGTTGATCATAAATTATTCATTCAATTAATGTGACAAAGTTTACTATAATATATATTTTAAATAATGATGTATTAAATTATTTTTTATGGATAAAAATAATGGGAGTGTATTTCATCTTATTTTTTATTTTATTTTATGAAAAGAATATATAAAATAGATTCTATTAAAATTATTAGACTATTTTTCTCATAGAATTTATTAATAGTGATCCAATTCTATAAGTAGATAGAATTGGATATGAGTATAAAAACTATCTATATTATTGGATTTGTTATAATAAATTTTAAAAAAAAATTATTAGTGAAGACCTCCCACCACCATTAAATGGAATATTTAATAGATTAAAATCTTATCATTTGAATATTTCTCCAAAAAATCAAATTCTATATAATATATTTTTGCTAATGGTATATTTTTAAACTATTTCCACAAATTTTACTATGATTTATTCCTAAAAATAATGAAATAATTGTAAGATAATTATATTTTTGAGAATATATTATATAAATGTGGAAGGTGGGTGTATGTTGGCCAATAAAGAAGTTTAATGTGTATAAAATTAATTATTATACTAGTTCGAGTAATTTTGAATGTTAATTTAACTCCAAAAATTCTATAGGTTATATTTTAAATGATTCGAAATCAATTTAAATAGTTATATTATAATTAGTTTTTGTATTTTATCCTTGAAAAGTTTTATCATAGATTTTACAAGATGATGATGATGAGAATAGAATGTGATCTAAATAGGTAAACAATTTCAATATTATTACACTATAAGATGTTATTACCCACACCACTAATGATATTTATTTTATTTCATAAGAAAATGAGAAGAATAGAACAAAGAAAAATAGAAAAGAGAGAAACCTATAAAATGATAGGGGTCAACTGGGTCTATAATGATGAAGAACTAGAGCATCCCCAATGACTAAACCATGCAATCTAGAGGAAGGAAGACGAGACTGTAATAGAATGGGAGCCTATCACTAGGTCCAAAAATGGAGGAAAAAATCTGCCAATCTATTGTCCTCCCTTCACGTATAAAGAACCTTCATCTAGGATTTAATGAGGTTATAACACTTATGAATAGTATATGATATACCCCAAGGTGTAGTACCACAACCTTGAAGAGCACGCTAAATAACTATGGAATCAGTTTCGATGGCTGGGAGGGTAATATACATCTCACAATAGAGAGTGAGGCTAGTGAGCATAGCTTTGGCCTCTTCTTGGAGAGATTTGTCCTTGCCAAAGAAATTTGAAAATGCCCAAATTGCAGAACCAGTATGGTCCTTGACAATAACTCCACCGTTCATGACCTCCATCCCACAGGATCCATCTATATTGAGTTTGAAGCCGATGATATGTGGTATCAAATTAACCCAATGTCCATGTGGGGCTCGAGGATAGGGAGCTCTATTCATCAGAATAACTATGGGGAGGGGTTCCCCTATTCTGTTCATGAGAATATGTCTAAGATTAACAATCATGGATATAATTCTGAAGGTTAGTGTTGTCTATAATGCGATGATAACCTCATGTCTAGCATGATTCTAGGATTTCCAAATCTTCTAGCACCTAGCCAAAAGAATAAATACCCGAGCCTTTTTTTCGATGAAGTTATCAACACCATGTAACCATGTTTGTAGGAAATAGATGATGCTACGTACCTGAAACACACACCCATTAAATGAACCAAATACCTCCCACACCAATCTACCCTATGCGATTTCAAAAGAGATGTAATCCACATATTATTTCAAGAAAACATAGCAGCAAACACATCCAAAAAATAGATAGAAGCCTCTATGTTGAATTTTCTCATCGGTGGAAAGAGCTTGGTTTTTATGCAACAAATGATGAAATTAATATTGGATAGAGATTCCATGCCCATTACTGGAGTTTAGATAGATGACTTTTATATATATCCATTGGGAGAAATAGTTAAAATTATATTGAATTGTAATTATTTTAACAATTCCCTTGATTTTCATTAATATAAATCCCTCTCTAATGTTATATCAGAATAAATTTTTTTGAAGTAAAATACATTTATTTTTGGATTTATATTCATAATTTTGTTTATGAATATAAATTTTATTATATAATAAAAATATAAATATACACATTATTAGTGGATCATGTGGTTCATATATTTTTATTATGTGAAGTAATAATTAACCTATCAATGAATATCATTGAGTTATCCATACTCAATGGTCATAGTATAGTTTTATCTGTTTCAATGAAAAGTAAAAAATGTCATATATTAAGTTACATATAAGGAAATAAATTATAATCTAGATATATAATGTCAATTTCATGATATGTATAACTCGATAAATATTTTACATTGAGTTTTCATACACTACAGATTTTGTAAAATAAGGGAGAGTATTTCATATTAAATCCAGATACAAATGGTTTAAATGATACATAGAAAGAGAACCATCATAATCTAATATCATTTATATTAAATCCAAGAGGTTGATCTAATCAGTGGTCGACTGGGTATGTTTCTGATAATTTCATAGTAGAGGTAGAACTAAGAATGCATTTACCATATAATGTGTCATGTATAACATTTCGGCTCTCGATGGAGATAGATTGAGGAAGTTTATTTACATACTAATAAATGTTTTTTTTATATTCTAGTCAATATGGGATAGCGGAGTGGGTCAAACTCATCAATTTGTTAGAATAAAATTTGATGTGTTCATATATTTCTTATTTTATAAATGGTGAGTTGATTAATTATTTGTACGACATTTAATATTTATATACTTATTATATTGTGGTTACTTTATGAATAGGATAAATTAATTATATGATTATCCATATTTATATGAAATATATTCGGTGGACACAATTATTTAGAAATATGTTATTAATAGATATGAATAATAATAAATTTCAAGATTGGTTAGCATATGAACTTTTTTAATGTCCACTCATCACATATAATTATGTATTACTAAATTAATAATTATTTCCACTAATATAAATGATCAGGGGAAATAGTTTGTGGTTTTTTTAGGAGGAATATATTTTAATGAAATATATTATTATAATGTTTTACTATCTCTTCATTGTTTTTTAGAGGATATCCAAAAAATTCATTGGATAGTCATTCATGAGTTATTATATATGATATATCATTTGGTAAAAATTTGTGAAATCTATTTAGAAAATAGGAATTTTCTTATGATATAAAAATTATTTTTTGATATTTTTTAATGTATTTTTAAATATGATGTAAAATATGATAAAATGCCTCTAAAATTATAAAGATGGATATATTTATAAATATTTAATAAAGAAAAAATGATGATGTGGTGATATAGATAACATTGTGTTTAATCATGCATAAAAATATGATGTGAGTGTCACATTAATATTGTATAGATGTACATAATGTATTTTTTAATTATTAATATTCATAATTTCTATTTGTCCCATATAAGATATCAGTATAGGTTTTTATCGTCATGGGATAATTAATATTGACATTTAGTCACAATTTTTTTTAAATGTAAAATAAACCATATAAGAATTTATTAAATGAAGCCCAATTATGTATAATATATTGAATGTTTTTAAAATAGTTAATCCGTTATGGTCATAAATTTTACATTAAATGTTTCATAAATGGATATAAAATTGGTAAATTACTTATGATATTATTGCAATATTGTTTTGTTATATAATAAATATAATTCTTAATGTTAAACATATTTCTATCATTTATTAAATATTTTACTCAGAGGTTTAATAAAACCAAGAGGAATATAAAATCTATCTTATATATTGGGATGTTCAGTAAGTACATGATTACCCATGGATGAAGTATTTCACTTTCCACTTCTTATTCTAAACTATCACTATCCAGTCATATATCATATAATAACTAGTTCATTATAATAATGGAATCTATTTTGATTTTATTTTGTTTAATGATTTGTAAATGATAAGAAATTATGGAAGAAATAGTTTTTTTCTACTAATTGTTTTGATGTATTCTCCACTAAAAACCCAAATTGAAATCATTGACTAAAAACTATCGATTCATATATAGACCAAATTGAACCTTGTAATCAATATAATATGTTCTCTTGTTAGTACGTAGAAAATAAAATCCCAATATTGGAGTGTGTGGTCTACTACAACCAATGTTGGATTTCCTATATTCCAATGTTAAAAACCAACACCAATAAAACTACTAACTTATATTTCTCTAAAAACCAATCCATTAAATGTGAAGAATTATCAAATGTAGCAAAAATATTCCCAACTATTTTTGTACTGATATTTCATGACACGTATTTACTAGGACCCCACATGATTCTATCCCAATATTAGTGTGATATACCATTCCTCCCATTAATAGTAAAAAAATGTAAGTATCATTGTTGTCATGAATATGAATAAATGGAAAAAATTACACCTAAATTTTTTTTGGGAAACTATTAAATTTATTTTTAAAAACATTGTTAAAAATGTGTATCAAAATTTATGATTTCATAAACAATGTATAGAATATGAATTTTATAAAACAAAAAATAGAGGATAAATAAAAATTTGGAAATTTATCCCTAAAAACCCATTATATATAAAAATACAATCAGTATTTATACCCCAACAGTATATGAACAACACCCAAACCCCATGTATATAGTATCAACATCAATTTTCAATCCATCATCACCCAATATATATATTAATAAAACCTTCCAACCATTATGTAATAAATTTTTTATTGTACCTAATAATTATAAGGATTTTCACAAGAAAACCTATGGATTTTCATAGTCAAACATCATATAATTAATTATATAGTCTTCAAGAAATAAAAAATAATATTACCAAATTCATGTTATAAATTTAATTTATGTACTATTATCAATTAATATATTTCATTAGTGTATTCTAATAATATTGTCAACAAAAAATATCTTATCAATTAACATGTAATTTATAATATAATTCATATTGTTAAAATATAATATGTCCTATATAGACCACAACAAATGATCTAATATAAAAAAATATGATCTATAGAATTATATCATACACTAGTTATTATAGTACCACCAAATTAATATTTTATACTGAAACCAAAACATTATATTCCCAATAGAAAATAATAATTTTCTTTTTAAATGAAGATTAAATACTGCTCTCATTATTCAATTAGCTCTTTTACCAATCTAAATGTTTGGGTAGACATTAGAATACCTCCCTTATGAGGCAGTGGCATAAAAAATAGTAATCTTATATACTAAATAAAAAGTAATAATGGTGATTTCCAATATAATACTATACCCTTTATGAATCAATTTTAAAAAATAATCCACAAAATATTTTTCTAATAAATCATATTATATCATAAATTTATTCCATTACATCATCTTCATAGATTCTATATTATTTTCATATGTCAACTCATATCTATCAACAAATCATAGATATTTTTCATGTTATCATGACACAAAAATCCAGCAAGAAGGGAAAATCTTGGTAGAATGATATATATAATTTAATAATTATTTTAAAAAATCATAAATTCAATTAGTTAGATAGAGAATATCACTCTCTATATCAATCAACTATATTCAAATGAAATGTTCAATGACACATTAGACTGTTTCAGATGGCAATATGATCATTTAATAATTGTTATAATGATATAATTTATATATATTATCACCCATAATATAACCATTTTATATAAACACAATCTTCGTATATATATATATACACACACACTTGAAAACCAATATAATATAACATTCACTATCAAGACAAAGAAAAAATTCATTCCATGTAAATAATAAATACACATAGAGTGGGGGTAAATCTTGTTTTCTCGATTTCATCTAAAACCCCAACACTAGTGATCATATTCCATTGTTTTTAGTAACATCAAACACACCCATTATTGTTTTAAATATATAAATAAAATAAATAAAGAGGGTCTAAATTTTTATTGGTTCATCTGAACTGGACTAATCAATGATGAATATAATGACATCGTGTGGATATAAGATAATAACTAAAGATACTAGTTTTTTTAAAATTTTACAGAAGACTAAATATTTCTCTTATATTATAAAAAATTTGAAAAATAAATACATTCTCAACTCCATTAAAATTGTACTCCCTCATATTATATTAATCATTAAACAACATGAATTAGTACTAAAACTTTCGATAATATCATAGGTGTGTCAGGAAGCATTGTTTTCATCAATGGGATGAATTCTTCTTTTGTACACATTTTTTTATTTGTGAATAAACACTCATGTATAATTTAATTCATGAAAAATTGACTATATTAATCTATTTTAGTAGAACCATTAATTGACATTACACTGTATATGTTTATCATGAATTGCATTAATATAAATCATCAATAAATTCTTATCCATCAAATAATTAGTCCTTCATTAATGATCTTTGTTAAAAAATTATTTTCCTTGTGAATTTTTTTCTTCTATGAACATACATTCATTAAAAAATACCTTCCTTATTGATCTCCCACATTTTAAGAAATTCCAGGTAAAACGAAAAATCTTCACAAATGAAGAGATTTATCCACTATAAGAGCATTGTGATTCTTTCATATGTCATGTAATGAATTTGATGGTTCCCTTAAATAGGTGATGATCCGAAAAATATTACTATAATATCTGAAATATTGTTTTATCTTTCCTGTAAATATATTTGGTATATGAATTTCATGTCATTGGTAGTTTAAAACACGACATCCCTTCCCTAAACATTGTGTCTTCTACATATGAAGTCTATAGAATTTGTTCAAGATGTTTCATTTCACATGGTTTTCTTCATAATCAACTTACCATTTCAACCATATTATAATTTGAAAGATGGGAACATGAGATTCTTTAACCATAATGAAATTACTTCTTTATGTATGTCATTAATTTCAAATTGATATTCATTATAAACATCTTTTCCATAAAGTAGTCTAACCTTCTAATTTTGTATCATCGACATTTTTTTCAATCCTGAACTCACATTGTGATTTTTTTGTTAATAAAAACCCTCACATTAATAAGATTAAAAGATAAATATATGACACATTTAAAAAATTTAAAAACAAATTCTTCATAAATTTTTTGTAGAATCCTTATTTTTGTAATTTTTTCCAAATTATTTATCTATAAATAACATGAAAAATACTCTAAAAAAATCCTTGTAAGATTTATTCAACAATATCTCCCATTTTGTTTGTACAACACATCAAAACTCATTTTCACTCATGTTGGAAAAACCATCATACATTATTCTTCAAACATTATACATCCTATAAAACAAATATTTGAGGTTTAGGACTCTCTCATGTTATATTATAACAAACCATGCGATGAAATATACATGATAAACATGAGAAAAATTACATGTGTATCAAGGCATCACTAAATTTATATATCATAACCGATAGAAATATTATACCAAAAAACATGCATCAAAATTTCATATTATTTAATTCTTACTACATACCATAATAGATTGACCATTATTATCTTCCGTTGTTTGTATCATCCAAAATATTGAGAACTATACTTGTCATAACTCTACAAATCCTTGGTATTTATTCTCCAGTTGATTTAAAATTAATTATCTCTCTTGAAGTTATATTCTTTACTCTACCCAATAATTGGTTTGATAATTAATTCCCCATTTGGATGGTATATATATCTCACTTTATTAAATTTTTATTAAAATTCACTAATTTTATGAATAAAATAGTGGGAAACACAATCATCACATTTTAAAGTCCTCATCTTACCGTAAAGAATGTGTCTCCCACACCCACACAATCTAATAATAGATTGTCAACTAGACACAATGAACTGTATAATTACTCTAAATGAATCATCATGTGAGGAATTTAACATAATATGTGATACATGATGTTCTATTGGAACATAATCCCATATAAAAAACATAGGATCAATATTATCCATTCTGAAGTGAACTTTATTTCAATGTACTTTAACCTTATTGGATGGATTTAATTTTTTCTAGCACAAATAACTCATGATTTATTTCTATTTAATTAGATAGTATACTTCACATAAACTTATAACTAATCAAGATAGATATTAATAAAAAATTCATGTATTATTGTGTATATGAAACATATTTTCTGAAATACTTATAGTGAAATACAGTGGTGTTTATTACATAGCCATGAAATACATAATCTTCTACGATATAATGTCCAGTATAATCTCTATTTATAATCTTTTACTAAATAGTCATAATCTATAATCATATATAACAATATATCAAAATAAAATTTTTCACTATAAAATAATCCAGAATAAAATATTCTTTTGGTATTTTAGTATGAAGTTATATTTAAATGCATAATATGTTAAATATATTATTTAAAATTAATTACTAAAATAAAACATAATATAATTAATTTTATTGAGACAAAATATCACAATAAAAAATAAAAAATAATGTTAATAGAATATGAAACACCATTATAGAGTGTTTGTAGGGAATAAATGTTCACTTAAAAAATGTTCTTAAAGCCCTTATATTTGGGTTTATTGAGAATATCAACACAATGATTGAACTAAAACTATACGGTAGTGAATTAAAAATTTAAATGTTGTAGTAAATGATAATAATATATGAAAAATTATTTCTTGGTATATAGTAGAATTAAATTTTAGTATTTTAAATTTTCATTGGACTTATATCCATAATGAAACATTACATTATAATTTCCTTTTATAAATATAGGTTACCACATTATGAGATGAGTGTATAATAAATGAGTAAATGGAATTTGTTAGCCAACATATTGCTTATGATGCTCATTTTTTTGAGTATGGAAGGGATTTAACTTCACTAGGTATTTCATTAGACCAAGACCAATCTATACATCGACAAGTAATTATTGTGAGAAGAAAATTTGGTGATAAGAACATTCCTATTAAAATATTTTTCATATTATTTATACTTATATATTTAAATCCAAAAATTACAAGTTCTTATATTACTGATTGACCATTTATATATATTTTTTCGGTGTTTTTATTTAGAATTTAATGTTATATTATTATTTAATTTCTAGTAAATTTAATATTCAAAATACTATGTGTATTTATTATATTTTTAATTTGGATAAAATTTCATATTATCTAATAATATAATTTTAATATAATTTTAATGTTGTGATAAAATATAATTCTTATCAATTAAGTAGGGAACATTAATAACTTACCAATAAAATTGATTTAGTGATAAAAATGGTTCTTTTCACAATGATTTATAATTTCAAAAATAATTTTTTTTATAAATTTTGACTACTATTGATAAACGTGGAATATAAAAACAAATATATTATAAAATATGTTCCTTTTAGTATTTTTATTTTAAATTTGAAATAATATGAATGAACAATTTAAATTCATAGAAAATAAAATTTCCCTAAAAACTTTTCCCATGTGTTCTGTGAATATATAATATTATTAATTATATTAAAACACATAAATGGTTTATAATATGATGATTTAATATTTTTTAATCATCATATACAGTTTTTTGGAATGTGGTATCTTAATTTGAAACATTAATATTTATTTTAAAAGAAAATATTATGTTCTATGGTAAAAAGGGGGTTTTAAATGAAGGGTTTTAAAAATTATTCATAAATATTTATATAATAGATATAATTAAAATAATTTATGTGATGACCATAATATTATGATTAAATCAATATAAAATATCTAGAAACACTATGTTAATTAATTTATTATTTGAAATAAAAATAAGAAGAGTCAGTATTAATGAAATCAATTTTCTATATGTTGTATGTTTTGAATTAAAATTTATATTTAAATTTTTATTAATTAGAATTAGGTTAAAAAAGAATAAATATAATATTGAACCCAAGGAAGTTCTTTTGGAATCTTTTCATATATTTTTATTAAAATATATATATTATCGTAATTATTTCACCGTGGCTATTATTGATACAAAAGTGTAACTTAATATGAAAAAACAATTTATATGTTTAATTGAAATTTGGACCTCATAGAAAACAAATGTTGGTTTTATTGTCTCACCAAAATTTCTTACCACTATTTCTCTACCAAGCACCCCCAATCCCCTTTGATTCAATATTTACTCCTCACTGAACATTCAACTCTAAGGAAAAGTCCCTTTTCACCAATAAAAGGATCTCACTTGCTTCATATTTCACAAAAACATTCCGTTACAATCTATAATGAATACATACCAATTTTACCTCTACAATAATTTTATTTATCAGTTATATCCTTGTGTTTTAATATATCTTCACATGACCTCCATTTAGAAGATTTTATTATAGCAAATACTTTAACTCTGAACATGTGCATTAACCACCTCCAAACATTCTCATGTCAATTTTTCTTAGCAACCATACTCAAAAATTTTGTAAAAATAGTAATATATTTTAATTAGTATACTTTTTTTATATTATATTATATTATTTTAATAATAACATTCTATATTCCTCTGATTCATTTTAAAAATTAAAACCCCATTTTAATTATGTGTGATAAACGACCACCATAAAAGGAATATTTTGTTTTCAATATCCTCCATTATTGTTTGGTTTTAATAATATTTTTAATAAATAAATATTATATAATTAAATTATTTATATTTTATAGTTATATATTATTTATTCAATTAATAAAAATATTGATTATTGTAAATTTAACCATCTAGAATAAGAATACTAGAATGAAAAATTATTTCATCATTCTAAGTAATTCTTTCATATAATTTATATGCATCCTATAACACATTAAAAATATTATTTGTCTAATTAAACTAACCTACATAATGAATTTATATTACTGTAATAATAATATTATAAAATTTCCAATACATAATCATACTTATACACTATTTAATGAATGTTATTGTATGGGTTGATTAAACCACCTACAAAAAATATGCGATAAATTAGCATCATAAATGAAAATGAATACATTATTAATTTTAATATTATATATTAATGAGTAAATAATATTTTATTTTATTCTGTAGATTTTAATATTAATATTTAACATCATTATTATTATAACATGATTAATTTAATAAAATTACTAAAATAGGTTGTCATGAATTTCTTCTTCCTTAACTATACGAAACACCAAAAGAATGAAAATTGAACACTATAAATAATTAAATAAAATTAATACCATTTAAATATATTATATATTAATTAATATATTTATATAAGTCATTGATTATGAACATAAAAAATTTCAATGCATCTGTGAAACAATAAAATGAAATGAAATAGGTTTATCAAAATAAACAAAAAACTAATAATAAATTAGTCATTTATAATTATACGTATAGGGTAGAGAATTTAATATATAATAATATAATATTATTAAACATTATGATGTTGTTATGTTTATTATATAAGAGGATGTATTTATTTCATTGATTTTATGAGTAATTATAATGGTTAATAACATATCGATTTTCTTTCTTTGAGACATATTTTATAATCACACTAATTATATTTTTTTGTACATTGTACCATATAGATTATTTTTATCATACCATTCATGAAATTAATGTGATTTATATTTCCATATCTTTTCCCCTTTAATCAAGTTTGGATTCAAAAGTTACATAAGTTATAAGTGATGTTATTAAACCAAATCATCTTAGTTTGAGTTATAATTTTTCTTATTGAGCATCATTCTTTTATTCATAGTTTATTTGGTATAATAATTTTACTAGATATTACTTTTTATTTTAATCTAATGAAAATTAATTTATAATTCAATGATTATTCTATACCAATATATTTCTCATAAAATAGATTAATTGATAAAAATAACTTTCTTACTCTCATACAAGCTATTTTTTATATTATTATTTATTCATTCCACAAATATTTTACTATATTATTTTGAAAAAAAAATATGTATTATACATTAAAACAACATATTTTTATTAACAAGTATTTAAATTGAAATATTTATTATTATTTGTCAAATGTGTGTTTTAAAAGAGGTATTTTAATAAATGATAATTTTTTCATCACTTAACACATATTACCATCCACTCAAAAAATCCTCTATAAAACCATTATAAATTTCTGAAGGATCTATTATTTGGATTCCTTTATAAAAATTTATTAATAATATTTTTCTTATCATTTTATCTAATGTAACATTTGAAATTGATAGATAACATCCTTTTTAGATAATATTTTAGATTTTTTATGAGAACTCATTTTATGATTTGACATTTATTTTCATATTGATTAAAAATGATCTATATTCAATGTAGTTTTGTTACATGAGTCATCTTATAAATTATTTTATGAAATACGCATTTTTTGGTGATTTTTTTATTAATAGATTTAATTATGTTCTTCATCTATTATAATATCATTTATAAATTTTAAGATACACATTAGCATTCCATAGGTCTATTATGATATGATTTATTTCATTTGAATATATATATATATATATATATATATATATGATTATTTTGTTACATGTGGGGTAATATATTAACCTCTAATATATCAGTTTATTGTTCACATATAATGAGATACTTTTGGTAAAAGAGTATTCAAGTTCACACCAATCTGGGAATCCTGATGTGACTCCTAGGTTATTATGTAATTGGAAGTAGTAAGTGTTTAATGGTATATTATTTAATAATGATATAAAAGTGAAACAAGAAACATTTTTTATGTAAATTTTGTGGTGGTTCATAATAAACATTGTTGCGGGAATCGAGAATGTGCGTGTCTAACATGATTGTTATTATTATCTATAACATTCGTCATTTGAGCTTGTACTAATATGATATTCATTAATACCAATACCAACTGTTTACACTCTCATTACTGAAATTAAAAATTGAATATTTATTTGGTTGTTTTAATGATTACACATATTTTCCACCATCAAATAAAATAATATTAAGTTTTGGATGTGAATACTATGAGTAATAAGAATATAGAATTCAAACTATGACCATATATGTAATGTCTCTGCAATTAAAGCTATAAACAAACTTATGTATAGCTATGATTAAATATAGCTTATCCATGGTAACTCTCTTATTTGTTTTTATAACATAACACTCAATTCAAATCCTTTATAATGCTTCAAAAAGCGTTTTTGAATTTATGAAAACATATAACTTGGGATAGTCAAATCTTGTCTGCTGGAAGTCCACTTTTTCACAAGCATAATACCTTTCTATTTAATACCAACTTTACCATTCCTAGTTTATTAAATGAAGGTATATTAATTTTATATCCATGACCACTGGTAGTATTTATCTGTGGATTTTATTTCATGAAAACCAATTCCTCAATATAGTAATAATTTTTTAATCGTTTCTTATACATATAATTTTCTATATGGTATTTAGTAATGTATTCTTAAAATACACAAAAATTATAAATATATATTTATCTAATAACAAATATAAAAAAATTATTCTTTCAGACATTATAAAATTAATCTTAACATAAAAAACCATAAGACATTACCCAAGGATACATATGATTAGTTTCGTTAGTAATCATTGTTTATAATTCCTAAACAAGAATCTAAAATAGAACACATTTATTTTAAACTACATAATTTGATCCATTTGAGTTTCTAAAACAACTTATTATAACTTGGGGAATAAAAAATGTGATTTTTATCAATAATGACTATTACAGGAATAAGCATATCACATGATTAAAATCGAATAACATGGCATCAAATAAGTGAATGATCATGAATAGTAATATGGATATATTTAATATATAAGTTGGCATCATATGATGATAAAATAAATGGAGTGTGGAATAAACATAAAATAAATCAGAAGCATATGTAATGGATAACATCAAATACATGATAACAGAATGTAAAATGACTTATATTGGAGTTGGATTAATCCATGATCAGATGAAACCATATCATGATAAATAATCATTACTAAATGCATTTGATATCAATTAAATATGAATCATTCAAAACATGTACAGTCTTTTGAGTTACACATAATGATATCAATAATATGGTATAAGCATAAATAACACTTAAAATGAATTGGGGGTTTATAATCCTAAAATATTACATAAACAAAAGGAATATCATATTGGGATCCAATAAATAAAAGATGAAATAATTTTTGGAACCTTATAATTGATAGATAAAAAAATAATGAATATTTATATTTAGGTAAAATTAAGGCATTAAAAATAATGAAAAAGTGTCTTTTGAAATTTACCACTTAAGTGGGTTTTTAGGGAAATGGGTGGTGAATCATTAAACTGGGTATGTGGGTAATAATTTAAATAAACTAGAAATTAACTACAAATGTTTGTAAAATAAATTGATCAATTTTAGAAACCATGGATTGTTCGTGAAATTTTTCTTATATTGGAGCATTAAATGAGGTATGACAATGAGTATTCCTATTTATCATATTTTCATAACAAAAAATATTATTGAGAAGGAATCCTTAAAAATATGTATATCCCCAACATACAATGTTAGTAATAAAAAAGATATATATTTTAGGGAAACATACATATATTTATCTAACAATGAATATAATGATAATAACTGTATAATGGAGTTTAAATTTTATGTAAAATACATGACCCAAAATAAATGATGGTGGTTTAGAAGTTCCCACTCATAAGGTCTATATTTGCTATGTATTTTAACATATAAACCTAAATAACAAATATAAAATTATTTTTAAAAAAATATAACCTAATTATACTCTATTTTATTTATTATTATTATTTTATTCTTGAACAATTTTATTTTACTGACATAGAAAATATACATTCATTGTCACAAACTTATTTGTATCATGGGTACATAGTGAGAATAATTTTTAGGTAATTATGGGAATTATTATATTGTTGTTCCATACATCCAAAAAATGATGAAATGTTTTTTATTTATAAATAGTGTTCTAAATAGTAATAAATTCCAAGTATTTTTACAAAACATACGGTCCATAGAATATAAATTTTATTGTTTCATGGTTAATTAAATTATACGGGTTTTCCAAACATTATGAAAATACATTGTAATAATTTACTCTAAAACCCCCGAATGATATCGGGTTAAATAATTAAATGATATGACTCTTGTTAACTAGGTGAACCTTCTTTTTCAAGAGCCTGCCCGATTAGAACTCCATAGTTATGCATGCATGGCATAAAGTAGTGATCATGATGGGTGACCTTCTGGGAAGTGTCCCATGGTGTGTGTGAGTGAGAACAAAACACACAGGAAAAGACATGTGTTGGAATGTGGGGATAGTCATTAGTCAGATGACCAATTTGGGCACGTGGGTGGGCCCAAGGGTGAGGACTATGTGTTTGAGGAAAAACTGGTGGTACCTGGTAGGCCAGGACCCGAAGGCCATGTTAGGGAGAGGTGTTTGTGCTATCACCGAGACCCAGTTTTCACATTTGGTATCAAAGGTGGTACCCTTCCTTAAGTGTGATGCACTGCCTAGGTTGAGATGCATGGCCCACAACGAGGACGTTGTGCTCTAAAGGGGAGGTGATTGTAACACCCCCGGATGATATCTGGTTAAATAATTAAATGATATAACTGATTTTAACAAGGTGCACCTTCCTGTTAAGGAGCCTTCCAGATTAGAACTGCATAGTTAAGTGTGCTTGGCATGGAGTAGTGATCAGGATGGGTGACCTTATGGGATGTTTCTCAGGGTTTGTGAGTGAGAACAAAACACACTGTAATGGACATGTGTCAGCCTATGGGGATAGTCATTAGTCGGATGACCTGTTTGGGAATGTGGGTGGGCCTTGGGGTGGGGACCACATGTCTGTGGGGAAACCGCTGGTACCTGGTGGGCCAGGACCCGACGATCATGTTTGGGCGGGGCGTTTGTGCTGTCACTGGGACCCTGTTGTCACATGTACCATATAATCATTTATTCATTAGGTAATAATATATATATATATATATATACATATAATAATAAAATGATTTTATACATCCTAAATATATTAAAACCATTTTGGATTAATGTTTTGGAAATAATTTAGGTTGTTAATGTAGGTCATTAACTGCCCAAAATATGAATATTAATTTGATATTAGACTGAAATGAGATATGGGTGGATATTAGATATTTCATTCCAAAAAAATAATATATATATATATATATATCATTCTTGTTTTATTATGTCATGTTGGGTGGTGTATATAAAGACGGGACTAGAAAATAATATAATTATAATGGGATAGAGTGAGAATATTACCACTTTGAAAGTCATCTCTTGAGATACACCTTAATGAAAATTTAATTTTTTTGGTGAGTCTAGAATTATAAATACATGTTCTATAGGGTTGGTACTAGAATTGGGAATTATATTTTCCTACTCTATGTCCTATAATGTGTTAGGAGATAGGTGAAGTGAAAGGCGTTTTTGAATGTACTATTTTTGTTTTATTATTTTTCTCAATACTATAAATGGTGATTACTCATCAATGTATAAATATTAATTAACTCATATGGTGTCAATAAAATGGTTTCGTACAACATTTATTACTCCTTAATCCATGTAGTAAACATATAATGCTATATAATATAGTTTGCATAATTAACTATTCACCAATAATTCAACACAATTTTAAATGTATAGTAAATTTACACTAACCATTTTTTAGAGTTCAAATTTAAAAAAAATCATGCTTATAATAAAAATTCTAAATATTAGAAAATTTATTTTTAATTGAAATTCTTATGTATTTTAGAGATATTTATTTTTATATTATAACTATTTTATGGACAAATTACAATTTTTTGTCCTATTTAAATTATAATATCATTATAAATGAACACAATATTATTTTCCCAAAAATATATTAAAATAAAATTTAATTTAAATTTTTATGCTAAAAATAAATATGAAAATAAAAAAAATGTTTTCTCAAGATAATATAAACATATATTTTAACATTATTAATGAATTTTTTATTTATTTAATTATATAATTTTTTTGTTATATTTTTGTAATACAATTAAATAATACACTATAATTTATTTATTCCTCAAACAATTCTAATATATTCATTACTATTTAAAATTGAGAGGTCACTATTCCAATAGTAATATATCAATTCCAATGGTTAGATTTGAAATGGTCTATTGGTTCCCCACATTCTATAAATACATTATATTTCATTCATTATTCATTCAATTCTATTTTATCTCAATGATATATATATTTTAATTATAAAATTTATTTTTAGTTACTAATATATTATTTAATTAATTTAGATTTTTTTGTTTAGGTAAACATTAAAAGGTATTGAATAGATCTAAATTATCATATTATAGATATTTATTTAATTTTTTTGTCCCATTATAATGATTTAAATTTTGTTGAGTGTATTAATTCTTAAATTTAATGATCAAATAAATATATAAAAATATTTTTGGTTCTAACATGGGTTTCATGTGATTTATTCCATAATAATTACTAAATTTGGAATATGAGGAATATTATTAAGTTAATTCAATTGATAAATACCATGTTTGTTTAATGATAAATGTTGATTTGGATACTAAAATAAGTCATGGAATTTTGATTGACTTATTTCTGAA
Source organism: Viscum album (assembly GCA_963277665.1). NCBI lineage: Eukaryota > Viridiplantae > Streptophyta > Magnoliopsida > Santalales > Viscaceae > Viscum > Viscum album. Next base: position 1,873,191,726 of record OY728137.1, on the reverse strand, counting down.
GCATCATTTGATAGAGAGGTGTTATCATGGGGAACTCTAAAGCCATATCCCTTTATGAGTTATGAAATTTTAATAGGAATCTGATCTCTCTGATTTTTTAGTGGCTTCTACTTAAATGTGGAACCCAAATTGGTACTCCAATATCATAAATGAAAATAAATGGTGTTTGTAGAGATAATTTATTTCATTTTGGGTACATTAGGTGTTCTAGAGGTTGTAATGTTCTATTTAGAGTTGGAGGATTTGAATGACGTAGATACAATCCATTTAGGGTATGACTATAAGGGTCCCATCATGAATGTATAGGTCATAGGGGTATTCCACTATATAAATACAGGTTCACAAAATGATCTTCAACTAGACTATGAACTTGCGATAGGATGCTAATTTTTCATGGGTTTTATTTTATATATATATTTCTACTAGTATAAACAACCTCAATTAAGTTTCTTCACTTTTTCCTTATGAATAGTAGAGATATGGACCGATTTTTATCTCTTCTTCCCATTCATAGTTGTGTTGTAATTCGAATAGATTCATGGTGGTCTTTCATATTGAATTAGTGTAGTATCTCCCATATGATTCTATTTTAAATCACTTATTATTTTTATTTAATTTGGAAACTCTATTAAGAAGTTTAGAGAAATAATTTCATATTATTATAAAGAAATAAGACTTCTTTATGTTACTTTTGTGTGCAAATCATAATGGATGTCATAGAATACTATGTTTAATTTAGCATATATTATTTCCCTAGATTTAAATTTTAAAAAAGATTTATTTAGGTTTTGAAATGTATTAAAGAAAATTTAGTACTAAATTGGATTTTTGATTTAGGGTTATTACTCCTATTTATGTTCAATGTGCATCAAGGACATTCCATGTAGTGTTATCCACAGTTACAATGTGATTTTTTACCCTATGAATTTATCGTTAATCATGTATACATCTATCATTAATAGATAAAAATTAAAATCATTAAAAAATTGATATGTGTATTAGGATGTGGTGTATTCTAGTGGGGGACTAAGATATTTGATAATTTTTTTCATTTAATCGATGTGACTAATATTCTTTTAAGGTTATATTTATTTTTATTTCAAATTGGGAAATTAATTATATATTAATAGTTAATTGAGATAAATTGATTAATTCATTAATTTTTTTAAAAAAATTATTTATTTATGATGAAGTGACATTAGATATGTTGTTTTTATTTCAAGAAATTTTTTTATATAGTCAGTGACAGCTTGTTTGTAACTTAATAGAAAATGTATCTTATTGAAGTATGTGAACATAGCATTACCAATTCTTTTGATGAAATTATTATTCATTATTAATGTGGAATTCCTTTTATAAATACCTATATATTATATTTTGGGTTTAATTATTCATAAATGTATGTGAACGTACATCAAACTTATAGAAATAATTTAAAATATAGCATGAATTATGGTTCCATAGTGAAACCAGTGCCAGTTGCCCTCAATGTGGGTTTTTATGCATACGTTTTATTTTTATAGTGAAATAAATTTCATTTTATATTAATATTATTGAAATATTATGTTACTGAAATATAATTTAAATATAATTGGTTGGATTTAGAAATAGTCTTTTAAAAATGTATTTCAATACATAACTAGTTTTATAAAGTAACTCTTGTTTGCGAATTTGTAAAATGGCATTGATTGGGAATAATTGTTAGAAATTCATTTTTATGGATTTCTAGAAATGATATTTGAATATGCTTCTGAAGGTATACTAAAAGTTCAATCCATATCAAATTTTTAATTTCTTTCTTTATAATGATATTCATATTTATTTCAAATATTTTATCCATGTTGGTATTTTGGGTTGTTCATTTCTTGTGTGTACTTTTTTTAATGATTTTGACAATGTAAATAAACCAATAAGAAATTTTTTTATTGTATGAATGTGAATGGGTAATCTAGATAGATATTAAATTAACCATATGGTTTAGAAATGTTTATGAGATAATATATAAAGTATCATAGTGATTTTGAAATGAATGATTGGTTAGGATCTAGTTATTGAAATTTAATTGAGGAACCCTTTTATAATTTATGGGTTGTGGTTTTTCATTGGAGACACATTGATGGATCCCCAATTATATATTGACTACAAAGAGGGCATAATTTACAAATTGGCATATGTAATTTAAGGTGGCACGTTATGCCCTAAATATGAAGAGTTTCTATGCTGTGGATAAGATGATGACAAGTCTTATAGTAGATACAGTGCTTTTTTCTATATGAGAATGATTTCAATAGGTGGATAATTTATTTATTTAGTAAAATGGGAGATCATTTTCATGGGTTGCATTATAATATAGTAAATATTTACATATTTTTTATTCCTATGAGTAGAACAATGGATTCAAATTTTTTGTCAAATACATGATTGGAATTCATTGGAGAGGATCAATGGACTTATGTGTGATACATGGTTTGAATTTCCTAAACACACTCATTTTATTAAAATGTTTTTCTGTATAGGATTTCCTTTTTAAAGTTACAAAATCATTAGTAATGGTATTCAAAAAAACTTAGGTAGCTTATGGGGTTGTTTGTATTTACATGGATTAGTTCCTTTGAGTCATGGTTGGGGATTAGAACATCCATTGTGGCCTATGTGAATGATTATTAATTTCTAAGACCTACTACTTTGAATCAATTACTATACAAAAGAATGCTAGATGCTTCATTGGATAGAAAATGGTTTTCATAGTTTCCATATTTTATCAAAGACCGTTAGCAATAGATAATGATTTGTGGAATATGGTATGGTTATCCATGAATGAGATGTTCCTCATTGGATTGTGTAACATTTTCATTGAAAATATTACACTATTCAAGGAAATAATGGTCATGGATGGTGGGATCCTATATATCACTTGATGAAAATTTGTATATGTGTGATTTGATGGAATTTTTTATTTATATCATGGTGTGTTTCCTGAACATTTATTAACATTTTTTATATGTTTTACATGTACATTCCCATGAAAATAGTTGAAGTAAATATTGAAAAGGCCTTGGTGATTCCAAAAATTTATTGGATATACCCATTACCAACATAAATTACATGTTTTTTATGTAAATTTGTAGAATTTATGTTTTTCTAACTACACATAGTTGTTACTTGGATCTAGAGACATGGTGGTGATTTCATAGGTTAGAGAAGTCATTAATTTGAGAGGTTTGATTTTTTTGTTGGGTGATAATCATGTTTAATAGTTATTGTACAAGAATTACTTTCTATTGAACCTATATTTTATTTCATATAAGACATATGATTATTTTTTATATCTTTTTTTCTCAAATATTTTTTTTGATGCACTATATATACAATTTCACTACATCCCATTCTAGAGGACATGGAATTTTGAGATGCCATTTTATAGGGTGTGTGTCATAAGGCATGTTCATGATAAAATTTGATTACATCTTTTCCTAAACCCTGGGGTGGATAGAAGGTCTAATATTACCCAATATTATTCCATACCTTCACCACTAGACACCATCTACTAGAGTACTAGGATGTGTAACCGAGATCAAGTGGTAACCCCTCACATTGGTGTTGATAATGTGGTTTGGGCCAATTCATTATAGTATCATTCTGTATCTTCAGGATTATATCTCTCATAATATTCTTTGTGATGTGTTACAATGAGTATTTTTTTTAGTGAGTCACTAGATTCCTGGATAATTAAATTACACTGCTATTTTTATAGATAATTTTCTCAATTTCACGAGTTTCTCAAATTTAAATCAATAATCTCTTCCACCAGAGATACACATTCCCTATATTATATCTTAATATCAATAAAATTTCAGATTATTATATCTAAATAAATTTCCATTTGTTGGCATCAATATCATGGTAGTGAAAATAATATTAAAAGAAAAATTGGGTTCTTCCCATCAATCTATATATCCTCTAAAGTAATTATCTAAAATTAATTATAATGTTTAATATATTATTAAAAATGGTACCTTATCCATAAAACGATTTCAATGTAAATAGATCCCCAATCCAGCATCAGCAATATCATCAGTATAATTCTACATGTATATGCTAACAATGAAAACCTCTTGAGGAACATTAAGCCAGACAAAAACCATGGAATATATCGCATATCCCATAACTTATTTATATGATTCCATTTCAATAAAATGATTCTTTATATATATTTTAGGTTCCTTATCATTAAAAATTTTTAAGCTTGTGTCTTGGGGATTGTTAGAAAAAACTGATTAAATAAATTTTTAATAAAATTTTTCTATGTCTACACTGACGATGATATAAATATTATTCCATATTCCATGTCTATTTTTTTCATAATTCAAAACATAAAAAATGCATAAATAATATCCATCATTTGGAAACATTATGAAAAAAATATTATTCTATTATCAAAAACTCATCATGTGTATGGACTAGAGTATGAAGTCAATCAATATAAGAAAAATGATGAATAATATATCATCAAATACACTATAATACTAATAATAGTGAGCATCATTTTATGTTGAAAACATCTATTTTGACATAAATGAATCTAGCAACCATCTGTATCCCCTTGATTCCTACATAAGCCAATAAAATAATCATCTGAGTATAAAGGAAAACAAATTGTTTATTTTATGTAAATAACATTAAGTTTCTTGATGTATATTCCCTTAAATATTTCTATTTTTTGGAACATAATCATCACATCATGATGTTTATGAAATAATACATACCCCAAAACTAGACTTGACAATATCTAAATTCTTGGGTTTCTTACAACAATTGATAAAATTCCACTATTTTCCAGCACATCCACTTATAAGAAAATTATAAACATTACATGACTTGTAATATTTTCAATCTTCAACATCTTTTTTCAAACTATAACTCACATATTTTGATGAAAATGCTTTCCCTAAATTTTTTATTATCACTTGTATGTCATAAACATTCTATAATTCCTATTTTCATTTATTTTCTTATTTTATTCATTTTTAAGTTCCCTCACACATTGAAATTTTATTAGATCCCATGTATTATAATTACAAAATCAATCTAATTATTCCCTCATTATTATCTAACATTTTTATGAGTCACTCATACTTATATCCTCTCCAATTATTCTGATTTACTCAACTTTCATGAGTCAAAGAACATGAATTCTTAAGTTAATCCAAAATATCATTCTTCAAATCGAGGATGAAAACTCAAATTCTTGAGGTTAATTTCATTTTATAACCCACACATCTAAAAATTATTCTCATACATTGATAGGCATTGTGATTTCTAGTATAAAAAAATTCCACTCATCTTGAACATTTTTGGAATCATATATTACAAATAATTTAATACCTATTAACATTATATGATCATATAAATTCTCAAAACCACCCAGCCTCTATTTTATTTAACCATTAAATACATACTTCCACAAATATGAAGATAACATTTAAAAACGTTTTGGTACTTTTTAGGATGTCATTATTTGGGAATATACAATGAACTCTAATAACCTTCAATTAATTATTATTCATGTTTTAGAAACCAAAATTTTCATCACTATATAAATAATTGAAATTTACCTTAGAATAATTGTTGGTTTTTATATAGTTTGATCCTTTTTTATAGGTAGGACAGAATTTAATTGAGTGGAAATAGTTTCTTTTTGAGTTCTTTTATTATTTATTGATATATATTTTAGAGGATTTATTTTCACATAAGTGAATAATTATATACTTTGGTGTCAAGAGTGATAAAAATTTCCATGGGATAGTTTTGATAAAAAAATATCCTACTACATAAAACAATGTATTTATTCTTGTAATAAATTTAAATATGCAATGATTTTGTAATTTCATTTCTATGTATGACTTTTCCTTATCCATTTTTTATATTTATATCATGAATGATATTTGAATTATGTGTATGACATATTCTGATCATATAAGACAATTTGAGTATCAATTTCCACTTCAATAGAGATCATATAAGATTATAATATTCCCATTTGATTTGGTAAAACTATATGATATTTTTATTCTGTTGAAATTATCTTTTTGGAAGAATATTAAGAAATATGGAGACTTTTTTCATCATGAATTCCTATCATTACATACAGAAAATATCACAGGATGATTAAATAAGAATTATTCTAGTTGAGATTTATGGAAATATTAAAGTTTATTATAGTATATGGATCATTCCCTAAATTGTTATATATATCAAAATTAAATATTTGATATTATTAATTATGATTCATGGTATAATTTTTTAGAGATTATTCTATCGAGAGCTTCCATTTTACTGAAAAATAATACATTTCCAAATTATATCTATAAAATCTTAATATTATTAACTATGAAAATATAAAATAAATAAATTCATTACAAAAATTTGTTATAAAATTTTTATATGGTGATGATATATTGTTTTGTTGAATACATAATTTATTAAGGAAGAGTGAAGAACAAAGGACATAAAATTCATTTCATGTTATTTTTTTAATGTTTATTTAGAAATATTATTATATTTTCAAGCATCTCATAACATGGTACTAAATAGGATAGAGATATTATCATCTATGCATACTCTTATTCATGAAAATATTATCTTGAAGAGATAGGATATGATTAAGAACCTAAAACAACTATTATACTAATTATTATAGTGTATGAATGATATATTCATAAAATTAAATATTCCAATATATATACATATTATTATCAATAAAATAGAAGTGGGGTATCTATATTATATGTGGTACCTATATAGATATGTTCATTTCTTTAATGGTTAGTGGTTTATAGATTCTTATTATGATTCATGGATGATACCAAGTCAAATATTTTAAAATAATTCAAATACTCATATAATATTTTTATAATTTAATTACGTGAAAACTAATTTTCCAATAAGATTATATACACGGTATCTAGTAGGCTCTCATATCAAGGTTAAAACATATAAAATGAAAATCTATGTTTTTTACTAGGAAAAATCTAGTTTAAAGGTAATGATGATGTCAATATTGAATAAATACATTAATTTTTAATAGGGGTTTAATTCAAATTAAATATTTTGTATCAAAATATGGTATATTTTATTCAACACATAGAAATAACAGAACTAATTTCAGATAGATAATTGGTATCAAATAAAACTATATTCACCTCTTAATGTAACATTTTTATTTTATTCAAAAAAATAAACTCAAAATAGTAGAGAATGAACCAATCCATTTTATATTTTATTATATACTCCTTCATAAATATCATGTGAATTTTGAGTTTTAGAAGTAAATAATGTGTTCACAACATTTATTATAAAGCAATCATAGGTAAAAAAAAGAATGTTACCAAATATGATTTAATATAAAATTAATGTTAGTTAAGGTATTTCAGTGATATTTCAATATCTAAGAATAGACACAACTATGAATATTTATCCCAAATTAATTAGGTAAATATATTTAAATGTCAAAAATGTTATTCATTCAATGAAATCAATTAAATTTTACACAGACACAATAATTATTTAGATAGGTAAAGACAATTGGGACAATCATGACAAAATATATTTTAGAAATCTTAATATCAATGTTACAAAAAAAATGAAATATGAAAGAATAATTTAAAATAAATAATAATGGATAAAGATGTGGATATTGATGACTACTTCAACAGTGTGAATAAGGTAGTAACGCATCTAATAGGGTTTAAAGTTATGATTGAAGGCTCTATAGTTATTAGAAAATTAATTAAATACATCTCAAGTAGATTTTATATAAATACTTTAACTATAAAATAGATCGAATATATTTCGTTACAATACATACACAATACAATCAATATAAATAAAATAGAAAAAACATAAATATACATGAATAAATAAAAAGTTAATTTGTAAATCAATCCCATGAGTTAGTTGATGATAAAATAATGTGGATGATGTATATGAATGTTACTATAATGGAAATACTATGGGTTATTAGAATCTAAAACTTTTTAAGGTTTTATCTCTAAAAATAATAAAATAAGATAGTGAAAATGTAGGGAAAACTCCCATTAAATATTTTTCTGTGTTGAGGTTTTTGGAACATTTCTTACAGTTTCCCATGATTAAATAAGAGAGTGGAGTATAATGTTGATGATAATTATGTAAATCCTTATAGAATATTGAAAAATAGATCTTCTTATGTGTATAAGATATATGATGAAGGTAGATGAAAAGTTTAATGATGAATAAAGACAAGCATGTGGAGTAAAACAGATTTAAATTGTTCTTCCTCTAGTATTAAGTTAGATGAATATTGTTCATGTAAATATATGAATTATATGGAAAATTTCTATAGAGAATAATAAAAAACTAGTTGCTATAATGATAAATAAGAAAAAAATGGATTACAAGATTTACAATTAATTGGATTTTTGTATTGAGATAAATATTTTTTATAGAAATCAAATCATAGAATAATGTTGAGTGTAAATTTATAAAATTTACATATGAGTTTCATATGAAGGAGGTTGATTATATTTAAGAGAATAATCTTCAAAGTAATATTATTTGAGAATGAACAGATTATAATGGAATTTTAATAGATGATAGATGAAGAATAATTATTTCATATATAGTATTAATCGAGGTCTCATATGTCTCCTAATAATATTGTATAGTTGTAGACTAACCATAACACATATATTGAAGAAATGTATCAGTCATTTATGTGTAATGTGAAATCATATGAACCATAATTTGTAAAACCTTAATTTTTTTAAATATTAACTATACTTTAACTAGTAGATATAGTTCTAAAAGCTATTCCTGAAAAACTATAGATGGGTAAAATCAGCATTTTACTAATTATACAGCTATGTAATTATAAAATAGTATTATAAAAGTAATATTCGTAAATTATGATTTCTTAAGAATACATAAAAACATGAAAACAAAAGAAACTCATGAATGTACTCAATAGTTTAATTGATATAATTAATTAAAGGATAATGTAGATGATATTAAATATATTTCCATATAAAATTTATTGGCTATTATATTATTTTCTTCCTTTAGAACCAAATAAATACATGATTTAGGGGCACTGATCATTTAATTCAAAACAATAATCCTAAGAAGAAACATAATCAGTACGAAAGACCTCCTTGGATACAATTATGAAATATTATTTATGGGAAAATTAATAGCAAGGGATGATGTTAACTATAATTTTACATTGTATTTTATTTCTTAATAATAATTATAGGTCCAAAAAATCTTATTTTAGAATAATTATACAAAAAAATAGAAACAAGATTAAAATTTCCTTTATTATACAAGTTTTGATCAATTCTCTTAATAAGAGAAATCCATGGATACTGGATATTGTTTTCTCATCGAATATGATAGAATACACATGGATATTGAAAAAAATGATGAGAACATGGGTGGTATTGTAACTTTCAATAATTTGAACACAATGAATATCAAGTGAACTGGAATTGTATAATGAATCAACATTTGTAGAAATAAACCTATATCAATTTTATGCACTAATTCAAAATTTTCTATATTCGAGAGAATACATAACAGATAATGTGAGTCGATTTTCAGGTCCAAAATTTCTAAATAAAAAATAAGTAGGAAATAATCTACATTGTATTTGGAAGTATAAGTAGGAAATTAATTCAGGTTATATAACCTAGTAATTCTTATTAACAAATTGACCAGTAAGATAATAGTCTCTCAAATATTTGATACTTTGATCTCAATCAATAGAATCTTCAAGAAATTAAAATAAAAAATATTTTAGGAATATACACGAGTTAAATAGATATGTAGATCAAATTAGTATAAATTTTCAAATGGGGATGATATTGAAACAAACAGTCAATTAGTATAAAAATAATCAAATTGGATACTTGAATTGGTTTAATCATAATTGTGTAGAACCATAATTTATATATAAATATCATTTTATCTATATTTTACCACATTTTCAAATTACAACATAAATATGACTGTAGTTATATTTATGAAGCATAAATAACACATAGAGTAAATTTATTTAATTTTTGCGGAAAGGGTGATTAATAACATGTGATTGAGATCAAGAATCAAAGAATGAATAATTGTAATGAATTTACATAGAATTGTTTGAGTCATATATATATTAATAAAATTATGGATCAATATAACACCCTATATATTTCCGGGTACATTCAATTTTATATGAGAATGAAAGAGAACCTTTTAAAAAATTTAGGAATAAGGAAAGGTAATATTGAAGGATAATTTTTTAAAAAATTGGAGGCCATTTAAAAATAAGTACATATTAAAAATATGACCTTATTGAGAAACAAATTATGGCTTCCCATATAAGGGGAGTGGTATATGTTTAGAAACATTGAGTTTTTTATTAGTATGGAAATCCATGCATGATTAAAATGAAATAATATAATATAGGAAAAATTTAAAGGAATAATTAAAAGGGTTTATTCCTATGATAATTAATTAATATATGAAAGGCCATATAAGAGATAATAAATTAATTAAAAAAGTTGTCAACATTTATGATGTGAAAATTATTCAATCTAAATCCAAATAACATGGACCACTTGTTTTAGATATTTAATTTTTCAAATAAAATTGTTAGAAAAATATTGAGAGATACAAAATTGTATGTGCTATAATAAAAGTGAAAAAACTTTAAAATGTATTTGATCAGACTTGTGCATGAGTGTAGAATAGATGAAATATAAAAAAAATGTTTCAAAAGCTAAAAATTTATTATATGACTGATATTTTTCACAATACCTAGATAAAAACTAAATGATCCTGAATAATATTTCAGTTATAAAATAATATAAATTTTCTTTCACAATTTGATCCACATTCAAAGACTACTATCAATTAGTATAATAACTAGATTTATGATATGTACGATGAGACTCATCAAATTGTAATAAATTTTCTATCATATTTTTATAAGACCTAATAAAAAATACAATTGGAAGAAAATGAATATTCTGGAAAACAATTAATGATATACTAATAGATCTAATGATTAATAAGTGAATTTGAATGAAAATTTTACATTATTAATTGGAATAGTGGACATGCAAATGCTTCTTATTATGGTGGAGTAATAAATAAAAAATGATTCCGATGGATGAAGGGTGGTAATATCATGAAATGAATTGTTATATCATATCTCTTAATAGAGAATACACATTTAAGGAATGAATTATAAATTGTTTTATATGTTGATAAAAACCGAAAGGGTGAGATTAGAGGTCCATTATAATTTATAAATGAGTATTCCTTTATTTTCAACCTTTTGTTGTGACTAAAGTGAATGGATGAGAATGGTAGTAATGTTTTGTTCTGTTATTTATTGGTTGAATTATAAATATGGATAATGATCAATGTCTATATGGGTTAATACATTTTTTATTAGTTAATAGAGTGCTAAAATAAATCTATTATTGATATATTAAATAATTTTTCTTGGTATAGTATAAAGTTTTAGATAAAATTTTAGGAAATTTAATTTTTAGAAATTTTGGAAATATAATATTTACATTTTACATCTCTTATCCTATATATGACATTTCATGCATGTAAAATATTTTATGCGTATGTATTAATTTATACGACCATGTATTAATCGGGTGAATTAAAAAAACATTTTAATTGAAATTTATAAATTTTTACAGATACATATGATATTTAGAATCCTTCAATATATATAAAATCATATAATATTAGAAATTGTTATTAAAATTAGAAAATTGGAGATATTTTTTCATGATTAATTGGTAATTTTTTATGAAATAATATGGCCCTAGAAAACAGTCATGTTTCAAGATAACTAATATGTTTATCAAAATTGAGATTACATGATATTGATCAGGTATAAATTTAATAAATATTTCAAATTAAAATATTCAAATCTATTCCAGCCAATAATTTATACACTTTTTCATTGTTTCATTGATTGAGATATATAGTAAAAAAAGAAATCTAATTAAACATAATATTTGGAAAAATAAATTTCTTTTCAATGTATGAATATACAATTAATTTTATTTTGAATATATATTTTTTGAAAATTATAAAATTGGGCGATACCATATTTTGTAAAATAACCAGTGTATCATATATAAATAAAAACAAACAACAAAACATACATTTTATATGAGTATCATAATAAGGTTTATGTAAGATACTTCTATTTTACATAATATAGCTACCTACTTCTAGTAATGGTGTCACAACCCCCTCACCATAAGGTATAGTAAACACACAGATGGCAGACATTACCCCCTAGAAGAACACATGCGGAAGAGAGAGATAATATAGGCACCAAAAAACTCCAACTTAGGCAGAAATATATATAAAATCCCATGTAAAAATATGTAATGTCATGCAAATTACTACAACTAAAAGTAGAAAACTAGAAATACCCAAAAAAAGTAAAAACAATAGAAAATACAAGCCTGAACAACTCCTGCAACCCCAAGCTAGTAGAAACCAGCTTGATCTCTAACATTCTCAAAGTGACATGAAATACAATTTATATATACATTGGGTGTGTATAACAGTATACTCAGTAGGATCCTCCCTGAATCCTCTCATGAAAAAGTAATGAATGTATTCTAAATCATAGTAAACATCAAGAGAATCATACTCATCACCTAAACAGGTATAATATATTCCCATCCTCACCAAGTATACTCTCACCAAGTAACACATACAAGAGTATAAAAAATAATAAATAATATCAAGGGTACCCGCAACTACTTCCCCACCAGTTTTTTTCTTTTCCCCAACATCGCACATCCTAAGCATCTCTCTCCAAAAAGGCTTGCCCACAGACTCCTGGGTGAAGAACCACAACATGAAACTCGTGCAACAAGACCATCACATCCACACAAGAATGTGACCAAGTAGTTTCTAGGAGAAACCACAACTCCCATAATGTGTATCAAATGTCGGGCATTATATCTCAAGCCATTACAACCCACACACCAAGTAAGAATTCTCTTTCCATCAAAACCTATACACGTTATTCCTATAGTATTCCATAGGATACTATATCGCGAATATATGTGTCTAAATAACCACAAGCCATTACAACCCTCTACAAATCTATGTGGAGAAAAATAATTGTTGTGCCTACCAGCACAAGTAACTAACATGAGAAGAGAGCGATGATAAATGAGGTTGTCATCCATCCATCATCCCACCAAAATATTGGGGACCCCCCCCCCCAGGGCTCATAATACTGAGTGTGTCAATCGCCTTAACTAACAGAGTGGAGTAGCGCATAAAAAAACAAAATTTAATGCTCTGACCCCAGTTACCCAGACTAAGTGCATTATTACATAACATTGGAATGATACATGGAATCATGACCCGAATGACTGATTAGTTTATGAGAATTATAAGTACTAGACACATACATAAGTTTTAAATAACATCATGAAATAAAATACAATGTTGTACCCCATTTAAACAATCTAATATCACTTAGAATATCCCTACAGGTCCATCATAATATAATTTATTGCATCTTGGGAAAAATAAAACATATAAAGGGGTGAGCTCAGATGATCAGTAAGGATAACAATATTGTGGAATCATTCATAAATAAGAATAAACATTTAAGGAAATGTATACGACTAAAACATAAGCCTTTTAAACATTATCTTTTATATAATATGGACAATAAAAATCAAATAATTCCATTTACATATTCACATGGATATTCTACTAGTCAAATAATCACATGCAATATCAAATTGAAAATTTCATAATGATGGAATTCATAATTCCAAACTTCATAACCATATAGTCAATGCCTTATGCCAAGACTACAAATAAGATTTTTTCAAGGCCTTGTGCTAGATAGTAGTCTGTCTCATGAGACATACCGATGCATCGAGGAGCTATAGTGGCTCCACCCATCAATTTATATGTCCAATGCTTTACTCATTTAAAGGGTGAAACATAATATAAACATTCATATTAAAACAAGCATACGAAATGGAAATATTTTAACCACAAACCATAGATGGCATAAAAATAGCACATCCATAGTCAAACATTACTCATTCAATACAATATTAAAGATTTTATTATAATAAATTAACCTCAATCAATAATAATTAAAGACATTGACATAGATAAAAATAATCAACAAAACTATTTGAGTGAAATATCCCCCTTATTTTGAAGACATTTAAATGTCTCACTATTTATCTAGAAGCTGTCTAAATTTGATTTTTGAATAAAAGTGTCACATAACACTTTGAAACTTTTAGAATGAATTTTAATTTTAAAACATTAATGTACATATAAATAAATCCTTAAAACCATTTTAAAAACATGGAAATTAATGAGAAATATTTAGAAGAATAAAATTTTAAAACATTTAAAATGATATTTTAGTTAGAGTTTCTAACAAAATGAGAGACACTTGAATAAAAATAATAAAAGGTAATAAAACCATTATAAATCATGAGAATAAATTGATTCATTATATACTATGTCAATGTACAGTATATACACCAAATAAAAATGAATAGGTTCATAACAACAAAAAAGTCTCCATGGAATGCAAGTTGAGATGAAATCCATTATAAAGACCATATCCTTAGGATAAGGATAAATCAATGACATAATAATGTGTGAAAAATATAAATAAAATCAATATGATTGGATATTTAGTGTAAATAAATTAGAGGACATTTACAAATATTCTTGTAAAAACAACACCAATGACTTGGATGTTTAACTCAATGAATCGAAATTGAGTTAAAATTACTCATGTCAAGTTCATATCGATGACATGAGAAATTATCAATGGAGGTATTAGGTGTATACAATGTATATACAAACAAAGTGGAGTGGAAATTAATACATATGTAAATATATAGTGATTTCACACATAATCTTGGAGTAATGTAATCAATGAAGTTTGCGTACAACCCAATGAGTGGAAATTGAAATTTGATTTTTTTACCGATTTGGTAACATAAAAAACATAAAAAACATGAAATAAAGATCATACAATGATGATTAAAATGCCCATAAATTAAATTATATTACAAAAATAATACAATCATGGGTAGTGTAACACCCCGACCCTAGTTACCCAGAGTCAGTGCATTATTAAATAACATTGGCATGATCACAAAAGATCAAGTCTCAAAAGACTGATTAGTTTAGTAGTCTTGGAAACACTATATATATTCATATGTCTTATATTAAATCATAAAATAAAAAAAACTACAACATAATCTTGTAGTCATATCCCCTCATACTATCCCTATAGGTCATTCATAAATTACTTCTTCACATCATGGGAAAAATAAAACATTGAAAGGGGTGAGCTTGGATGTTCAGTAATGATAAAAATATAGTGAAAACATTCATAAATAATCATAAAAATTTAAGGCAATGTATAACTAAAAAAGAGCCTTTTAAACTTGAACTTCAGTATAATATGGAAAATATAAAATGAAATAATTCCATTTAATTATTAACATGGATATTCTACTAGTCAAATAACCACATGCAATATAAATAACCACTTTAATAATGATGAAATGAATAATGCCGGAATATCATAACCACATAGTCAAGGCCTTGTGCCTAGACTACAAATATGATTTTGTCAAGGTCCTGTGCCAAGACACTAGTTTTTATCATGAGACCTACGATGCATCACATAGCTATAGCGGGATCCACCCGTCACTTACTAAGTCCAATGCATTCGTCATACGAAAAGTTTGAAACATAACATAAACATTCGTTTTAAAACTAGCATACGAAATTTCAATACTTTAACCACAAAACATGAATGGTATAAAAATAGCACATCCACAGTCAAACATAACTCATTCGATACAATATAAGAATATTGTATTATATCAGATTAACCTTAATCGATAATAATGAAGGATATTGAAATAGATTAAAATAATCATCAAACTATTGAGATAAATATTTCCCTTTTTCTTGAAAACATTTAAAAGTCACACTATTTTTCAATAAGCCATTTAAAAAAGATTTTTGAATCAAAGTGTCCCATACCAAATTGAAACTTTTAAAATGAATTTTTATTTTAAAAATTTAATGTCCATATAAATAAATCCTTAAAACCATTTTTAAAACATGGACATTAATGAGAAATATTTAGAATAATAAATCTTTAAAACATTTTAAAATGATATTTTAGTTAGAGTTACTAACCAAAAGAGAGACACTTGAATAAAAATAATTGAGGTAATAAAAACTTTGTAATATCATGAGAATAAATGGATTCATGATATACTATGTCAAAGTACATTATATACACCATATAAAAGTTATTTGGTGTATAAAAAATTTGAGTCTCAATAGAATGTAAATTGAGATGAAATCTCTCATAAAGGTTGTATTCTTAGGTTAAGGATAAATCAATGGCATAATTATGTGTGAAAAATATAAATACACTCAATATGATTGGATATTCAGTGTAATACCATCAAAAGACATTCACACATATTCTTGTAAAAATGACACCAATGAATTGGCTGTTTAACTCAACGAATTGAGATTGAGTAAAAATTACTCTTATCAAGTTCATACCGATGAATTGACAATTTATCAATGGAGTGATTATGTGTATCAAAAGTATATTCACAGAAAGGGGAGTGTAAATTATGACATAATCAAATGAATAGTGATTTCAAACATAATCTTGGAGTGAAATAATCAATGAAGTATGCGTAAAGCCAAATGAGTGGAAATTGATATTTCAAATTCCCTTATTGATTTGGTAACTTACAAAACATACACCCATGAAAGAAGGATAATATAATGATGATTTAAATATCCATAAATTAAGGTATATTACATAATTAATACAATCATGGGCAGTACACACACCACAAGAAATAAATAAGTGGTGAACAATGGAATTATCACAAAATTAAAAGTGATATAAGAAACCCCTTACTTTGTACTTTTTCCTTGGTCAAGGGTAGGTTAAACTCCTTTATAATGGTGAAATAATTTTTATTGAATTATAAAAGAATCATATACATTAATATTATATCATATATGATATTTTAACATTGATTTGTTGATAATATCTTAGTATTATCATCGTTTCAGGTGTTAACAGATTCATTTTCCTTTATATTGTTTGTTATGTGAGCCATATTTGTTATGGATGGGATGTATCTTATTAATATCCTGAATGATATCATGTATCTAAAAATTATTTTTAATCATCAAATAAAATTTAGTCTTGAATGGATATGATAGGGAATGAATCTCATAGCGTTCGTGGAGACGGTAATCCGTACGTACAGACGAGAGACAATATCATTATTTTGATATTAAAATAATATATAATTGGATAGTATGTCATATATAGAGATTCATTATAATGTTATATTTATTATTTACCTGAATTAAACACCATTATTATACCCATCCAAATAATAATGTTTTGAATAACAATTACACCACGACGTGGAGACGGTAAGCCATACGTACCCACGTATGGTGACATGTCATTCAAATGATGGATAGAATACTGAATATGGTTGTACCATATTTATAATAACATCAAAGTATATAAATGATACCAGTTTTATTATTTTATAATGGTAATAACAAAGAAAGAATATGTTGAAGAAGAAAGGAACTTGAAAGAGGGTGGTGAAAACATTGCCTCATCTTCGAGTTCTTCCTTTTGATTTGATCAAAATGGATCCTTAGGTTGGATTTCTTATCAAACTAAGGACTCTAGGTTTAATTGAGTGATGTTTATAGGATATTTGGGAAGGGTTTGGACGAACCAATAGGCTTGGAAGGTCTGAATTAGAGAGAAGGCGTAGTTCCCTTTTATAAGAGGGATGAGGGGAACCTTTGGAAAAGCTAGAAATATTATTTTATAATAAATTCATATTCGGTTTATAATGGCTCAAAAGTGACTTATTTCGAGGCTAAGGTATGTATTGGTCGAAATAATTTCAACCAATATATTTTAGATAGGATTGGTCCACTATATTAACCATATCATTTACATTTAACTCTTAGCTAAATAGAATGACATTTACCATGTCTTTGTGTATTTTTATATTATATGGTTAATAAGCATACCATATACATCCAAGAGAACCCCAAGTGGATCATTATTAATATATATAACCTCATATAAGTCATTTGGCCGAACCATAGATATTAAGGAAGAGAATATCAATTAATAATATAATATTTGTTTTAAAAACTCTTTTATGTCAATTTTAACATTATTGGGCATTTTGTTTTTGATAATTTCATAACAGCATTATTACTTCGAAAACAATTTATATAACCAATAATAATATGTCATATTAACCTAAAAAATTAGTTTAATTCATTAAAAGTCTCAAATTACATTTATTTTTACATTTATAATATAAATTATTTTAATATTTCATTAATTAGGTAATTACTGCATCCTCATTGTGTCATAAATAAATTAAATTATTTAATGTCTAAATATTATAAATAAAATACCATTATGTAGAAAATATTTTTATATTTCTAATGAATATTTATAATCGAATTTTATCTTATTTATAACCCTATATTAAAAATGTTTTAGTAATTAAACTTTGATTTTAACTCTTTTAACTCTTCTTCGAATTAAAAATAATAAATGTCCTAATATAATCCAAGTGGACCTAAATGATAATATTTTATTCCTAAGGTTGTTTTTGGTCGAGATACACTTTTCCGATAGAATTAGGACATGCGTTAGGGTAATATTAATATCATTTTTACCCTTAATTAACCTATTTTCATTTAACCGTGGTAATTAAAAGTAAAATGTTACTATTCACCAAAATTTTTTTTATCTTATTGAACCAAATTTTACTCCTTGATATTAACCATTTCTCTCGGATTTTCTAAATTCTACTCATAGAAGTGGTAAAATTAATTTTTATGTGAATTTCCAAATTCTCCTAAGAGGTGGGTAAAAGACGGTGAAATGTTCCATAAAATTTTTATAAATCAAAAATTATTCTAAACTAATACCAATGAATTACATTGAACCTATATAGGTATTATGTATCCATTTTTACCATAATTAAATTTAAAGAAAATAAATAATTATTTAAATAAAAATTCGTTTTTAAACTATAACTCAGTGTTTTTTCACTATTCATAAAAATTGATTGTTCTCAGAAAAATACCAAAAATTCATCCTAAGCTCATTTCGATATTTTGAATCCAAAAATGAAGTCCATTTTGAATGATAAAATTTATAAAATTTCAAAAAGTTGGTATTACTATTCATAACGGCTAGTTTGATTGGTTTTGGTGTGTGTTAGAACTCAATGTTGCGTACAACACACGCTACTGTATTATTCAAAGAGAAGTGTACCACGGAAGTTTGGGTTGTTACAGGTAGTATATACATCACACAATTGTAAATAGTGGCAATATAGTAGGAATCTCATGCGAATAAGAAGTGAGATAAAAACCTCTTACCATGTTGTAATCAATCGAGTCATATGACCAAAAGTTAATAACCCCCAAATTAATCCAATAATATCATTAATATATATAGATTCATGATAATATATATCAAATCTAAGTACGTAATACACCACATGCAATAAATAAGTGGCAAACAATGGAAATATCACCGAATTAAAAGTGAGATAAGAAACCCCTTACCACGTTGTAATCAAATGAGTCGTATTAGAAAATGTTAATAAAAACCAAATTAATCAAATAATACCATGAATATAAAAAGAATTATGATAATATATATCAAATATAACTACACAATACAACACTTGTAATAATTAAGTGGTGAACACTGGAAATCTCACGGAATTAAAAGTGAGATAAAAAACCCCTTACCATGTAATTTTCTTTAGTCGAGGGTACATGAGCCTCCTATATAATAATTAAATAATTGTTTTTAAATTATACATGAACCAAATACATAAATACGATATCATATATGATCTTCTATTATTTATTTTTTAATAAAATTTTATTAGGAGCATTGTTTCGGGTGTTAACTAATTCGTTTTCCTTTTATTTATTTTTCATAAGTCATATTTGTTATGGATTGGATGTATTTGATTAATATAAATAATTATATCAAGTATTCTACCATTATTTTTATTCATCAAATGAAAATTAGTCTTGAATGGTTACGATGAGGAATGACATATCATCGCGTCGTGGAGATGGTAAGCCGTATGTACGCACAAGAAACAATATCATAATTTTGATGGTGAAATACTATATAACAAGATGTTATATCATATATATATATAATCATTAAAATGTTATATTTATTATTTACATAAGTTATACTGATTATTATACCAATCCAAATAATGAACTGTTTGAATAACAAACTACACCACGACGTGGAGACGGTAAGACGTACGTACGCACTTATGGTGACTTTGTCATTTATAGGATAGATAGAATAACTAATATGGTTGTAAAATATTTATAATAACATCATATTATGTATTAGGTACTTGAGTTATTTTTTTTTGAAAACAACAATGAAATATGTGGTGGAAGAAGAAAATAACATGAAATAGGGTAGTGTAATTATTACATCTTCTTCAGGTGTTTCATTTTGAGTTGATCAAAAGGGATTCCTAGGTTGTATTTCTGATCAAAGTAAGGACTATAGGTTGATTTTAGCGAAGTAGTAATGATATCTCAGCAGGGTTTGGCCAAGCCAAATTGTTTTGGATGTGTGATTTTGAGAGAAGTGGAATTTCCCTTTTATAAGAGAGGAGAGGGGCACTTCTGGAAAATATTGACATATTATTTTATAATTAAATCCTTTTCAGTTTCTAATGGCTAAAAAATTATTTATTCAGAGTATAAGGTCGGTATGGGTCTATAAGATTTCAACCAATAGGTTTTAGAAAGATTTAGGTTAACATATTAACCTTATCTTTTAGATTTAACTCATAGTTAAATTGTTTGACATTTACCATGTCTCTTTGTATTTTTGTATTATATGGTTAATAAACATAATATACCAATACAAGTGAACCCCATGTTGTTAATTATTAATATATATAACCCTATCTATGTCATTTGGTCTATCCTTATTTTTTTAAGAATATTATATCAATTAATAATATAGTATTTGTTTTAAAAACTCAATTTTGTCAATTTTGAATCTATTTAGTACTTGATTTTTTTGAAATCCATAAAAATTTTATAAATTCAAATAATATTTAATTAATCATCTATTACATGTCATATTAACATATAAAATTAGTGTAATTCATCATAAGTCTCAATTTACATTTATTTGGATAATTATAAAATTAATTATTATAATATTTCATTAATAAGGTATTTACTGCATCATCATTGTGTCATAAATAAATTAAATTATTTAACTTCTAAAAATTATAAATAAAAAACAATTATTTAGTAAATTTTATTAGCTATCTAATTAATATTTATAGTCAAATTTATCTGATGTGTAACCATATATTAAAAATTGTTTAGGTATTAAACACTGAATTTTAACTTTTTATTATTCTTTAAATAAATTAATAATAAATGACCTCATCTAATCCAAGTTGACCAAAAGGATCATATTTTATTCTTAAGTTTTTTTGGTCAATTTACACTTATCCAATAAAAATAGGACATGTTTTATGGTAATTATAATATCATTTTACCCTTAATTTCCCTATTTACTTTTAACTGTGGGAAATAAAAGTCAAAAGATACTATTCACCAAAAATCATTTTTATCTTATTGGACCACATTTTAATAACTAATTTTAACTGTGTCTCTTGGATTTTTAAAAATTCAACTCATAATAGCAGTAAAAATAAGTTTTATTCCAATTTTCAAATGCTCCAGGAAGGTAGGTAAAAGACTGTAAAAAGTTAAATATTGTTTTATATATATAATCTTATTATAAAATGACTCAAATGAATTAAATTGAATATATATAGATATTATGTATCCATATTGACTTAAAATAAATTTTAATAAAATAAATAATTATTTAAATAAAAAGTTTGTTTTAAACAATAACGCATTGTTTTTCACTATTCATCAAAAATTGAATATTTTTAGAAAATTACAAAAAAATGCCTATTATAATTTTGATATTCCAAATTTAAAAAGGAATTCTATTTCACCAAATTAAAAAAATATACATTTTATTAATTAATTTAATATTAATTCCCGTTGTCAAAGACAAAAATCCGGTTTTTAAAAATTGAAAACTATCAAAAGATTAACATGTGTTTATGTCAAATTTAAATGTGAAATTACTTATAATGACCTAAATTGTAATAAATGATAAGAATATAATCTAATTATACTTCCAAACCATTCAAATGCATAATTTAACACTATAAATATTTTTTATTAAAAATGTTGTTTTAAATTAAAATTTAGTATTTTTCACTATTCATCAAAATAAGAAAGTTATCAGAAAAGTACCAAAAATTTATCCAAACTAAATTTTTAGGTCCCAATTCTAAATAATAATTTAATTTGATTAAATTGATTATATAAAAGTTTCAAATATTTTTTTAAAAAAAGGATTCTCCATTAAATAGGCCTTATAATTGAATTTTTTGAAATATATTTCTTTTATAAGAAAAATTGAATTTGTACTTATATTATGTCTAAGAATCCCAAAATATTAATTCTAAAATTATATGGAGTATTTAAAATTCAATATTCAGTTAATAATATTTGTAACCTCTTTTTTTACGGCTTGTTAGGTAAGTCGTGGTGTGCTCAAACTCAGTGTTTTGTGTAGCGCAAGTTATTGAATTTATTTGAAAATATAATGTACAATGAAATATTGGGGTGTTACATTCTCCCATACTTCAATAAATTGTGTCCTCAAAATTTGAAATTTGTGCTTGGAAACTTCATTGAATGTCCCACATCGGAAAAAGTGTCAATTAAAATATTATATTAAAAGAAAGAGAAGTAAAAAATATCACTTGAGATAACCCATACTAAGATTACATTTAGGAAAAAATAGA
The DNA here is from genome assembly GCA_963277665.1 of Viscum album. Taxonomy (NCBI): domain Eukaryota; kingdom Viridiplantae; phylum Streptophyta; class Magnoliopsida; order Santalales; family Viscaceae; genus Viscum; species Viscum album. Next base: position 1,873,168,633 of record OY728137.1, on the reverse strand, counting down.
TATGGAAGATAAAGTATGTATCAAGTTCTGATGTAGAGTGATAGAAAACATGAGCATAAGAAAGTTAACAATAATAAAACCACATTCCTGTGATGGGATAAAAAATCATTAGGTTCCCAGTAGGAAAAGTAAACAGACAACATTTTTGTTTTAAGATCCATTTAATAAAGTTGAGGACTTTATTTATTATATTGACTAAGAACATAAAGATATATACTTTCATTTTATGTAGATATTCATCCTTTAATAAAGTTATACCACTAACTCATCTTTTTTTTCCAAACGATGATAATTCAATATGATTTCTTCACACTTGAAGCGCTAGAATCAATATATAGATAATCACATAATCCACAAAGGATAAACTATATATTTAAATTTTCATTAGAGATTAACCAAAACCAACATGGTTAGTACAAGATCAGATGATCCTCAAAATGTATAATCCTCAAGAGTAATAAATTCTAATCTTAATTTCTAAAATTAAACTAAAAATACCCAACGTTCAATAAATACCATTTAATAAACAATTGTCCTTAAAATCCTTCAATATAATGAAAAATAATATTAAAACCCAAAACATAGAAGAATTTGATTACATAGTCTTCCACGTTAAATTGTATCTCCAAATAACATTGACCACTCTTAAATTCACATACGTAAACGTATTTAACCAAATCACATATACTCTATGATAGGTTAATAATTTCAATAAAAAACCTAAACCACTATAAATCCATAATAAAAAAATAGATAAAAATACACCATTACTCCTCAAATGAAATCCCATATTATTAAATTTTCCTTAGGCATATAGTGTTCCGAATAGAGGAAACGTCTTCCAAAATAAAATTTATCACTTAATCACCAAATCATTTTCATATAGTAAGGATTTACATTACAAGGCAAAAGAACCCAAATCAACTTATGATTGATCAATAAATTCATTTAAATAAAAAGAATTAGTCACACTAACTAGGGACTTCACGTAGTCCAGTGGTAGGTGATAAATCCCAATCGCACTCTTATTTTGGGTACGATTTCCATAGCTTTTTCCAACATGGTGGGTTGTCACACGGTCTGTATATTTTCATTTTTCAAAAAGTATATTTTATCATATTCCCAAAATGAGATAAATTCTTCAAAATAACTATATTCTAATTTTACCACAAACTTTATCTCATACCTTGCATTTTCATCCTAATATTAAATAACTCCCAATTGCCTGAAATTGAAGGATCATATAAACACAAATGGTTATTTATAACTATATCATCAATATAAAAAATAATTCTTCTTGAAATAGAAGTTTTAAATAACAAACTGTAGGGTCACACATACAAGAGAATAGTTTTCCAAATTATTTTCATTAACAAAGAGCAGTAATACTTTTAAACATTTATCCATCCATTTATTTCTGCATAAGTTCTTCCCTGACAAAGAGGTTATCCTATAGAATATGGCATTCACTCGTGTAATTCCAATATACAATAAATTTATGACAAATGACTATAAATTTATTCATGGGATCATTTTTATTTTCTTCCATAGTAATCTTCATTTCTCCTCTATAATTATTTACTTTATATCCTTGTTTCCCACACATAAATCATTTATTTGTTCTATTGAGACACTTTCCTAGGTGTCTCCTTCCACATTTCCTGCATGATAAAAATTGAGATTTATTTTATCCATGGTCTCTACTACAACAAAACATTTCATTCACTGCCTTTATCTTCTTTGTTGAGTTCGAGAGTTGTTTGATATATATGCTGTTGATCATATTTTTGGTAAACTAATTCTGTATGAGCAGGATACCATTTACACCTATCAACAGTCCATTTCATAGCACATTTCAACCACATTTCCCACCTTTTACATCATGTTCAATGTTACTATGACTTCCATGGTATCCATCCATTGACTAACACAAGAATGAATAGTGTGAGTCATAAAATCATTTAGAGAATATAATAACACCTTATTTTCAATCTAAAACTCCTTAAGATTCACCAAGGATATTTATTCTTATCTTATATTAAAATCATTCAAGCTATTTTGTATAGAAACTGTGAATTATCCTAACCATATACCCTAGGAGTGTCAAAACCAAGTGTGTATCAATGCCCATTGACATGTACTAGGATACCCCGGGTCAAGCGTGAAACTCTTTGTCAGAGTTTTCACTGCTAGGTAGATTTGTACTAGAGCCGCCTATACCTGCTCGTATCCAGACAATGACGTATTGTATGGAAAACCAACATAATATTTACATTTCCAAAATTTTTGGGATATTCTTATATAATAATCCTCAATGTCTATCTTAGGGTAGTGTATTATAATTAGAGTTTTTCTAAATATAGCTTACTTGGTTTGTATTAAACGTCATCTGATACCATCTATAATGCCCCAACCCCAGTTACCTAGAGTCAGTGAATTATTACAAAACATTTTCATGATACAAGGAATCATGTCCTGAAAGACCAATCGGTTTATGATCATGGGAAGTTCTAGATACATACATAAGTTTTACATTAAATCAGGAAATAAAAACAACAACAATATTGTATCCCCTTTGAACACTCTTATATCCCTTAGAATATCCCTGTAGGTCAGTCATAATATACTTATTTGCATCCTGGGAAAAATAAAACATAGAAAGGGGTGAACTCAGATGCTCAGTAAAGATGAAAATATAGTTGAATATTTCATAAATAAGCACAAACATTTAAGGTAATGTATAAGACTAAAACATAAGACTTTTAAACATAAACTTCTGCATAATATGGACAATATAAATAAAATAATTCCATTCACTTATTCACATGGATATTATACTCATCTAATAATTACATCAATATCAAATAACCAATTTCATAATGATGGAATTTATAATGTCAAACTCCATAACCACATTATCAAGTCCTTGTGCCAAGAATACAAATAAGATTTTGTCAAGGCCATGTGCCAAGACACTACTTTGTCTCATGATACCTACAGATGCATTAAAGAGATATAGTGGTATCTACTTACCACTTATTAAGTCCAATGCATTTCTCATATGAAATAGTGAAACATAATCTAAACATTCGTATTAAAACTATAATAAGAAATGCCAATATTTTAACCACAAACCATGAATGACATAAAAATAGCACATCCACAGTCAATCATAACCCATTCAATACAATATGAAAGATTTTATTATAATAAATTAATCTCAATAGAGAATAATTAAGTATATTGACATAGATGAAAATAATAATCAAAACTATTTTATAGAAATATCCCCCTTTTTTTGAAAACATTTAAAAGTATCACAATTTATCAAGAAGTTTTTTAAATTTTATTTTTGAATAAAAGTGTACCGAATTTTTTTTAATTTTTTTAAAAGTATTATATTTTTATATCATTAATTTAAATATAAATAAATACATAAAACCATTTTTAAAACATGTACAATAATCAAAATTATTTAGAAGAATAAATTCATTAAACATTTAAAAAGATATTATTGTTATAGTTTCTTACCAAATGAGAGACAATTGAATACAAATAATTTAGGTAATAATTATAATATCATGTTAATAATGGTATTCATGTTACACTTTTTCAATTTATAGTAAATACACCAAATAAAAGTGAATTCGCACATAAAAACAAAGAAGTCTCAATGGAATGTATACTGAGACAAATTCCCTTATAAAGACCGTATCCTTAGGATAATGATAAATTAATGACATAATTATGTGTGAAAAATATAAATACACTCAATATTATTGGATATAAAGTGTAAATCAATCATCAGACATTCACACATATTCTTGTAAAAACAACACCAATGAGTTCGAAGTTTAACTCAATGAAAAGAAATTGAGTTAAAATTACTCTTAACAAGTTCATATCAATGACTAAAGAATTTATCAATTGAGTGATTACGTGTATCAAAAGTATATACACAATGGGGAGTGGAAATTACAACATAAGTAAATAAATAGCGATTTCAAAGATAATCTTAGAGTAATGTAATCAATGATGATTGAATAAAACCAAATGAGTGGAAATTGAAATTAGAAATTTCCTTACCGATTTGGTAAATTACGTAACATAAAAACCATGAAACAAGGATAATACAATGAAGATTAAAATTCCCATATATTAAATTATATTACACAAAGAATACAATCATGGAAAGTGCATACACCACACAAAAGGAAATAGTGGCAGTATAGCATGAATCTCACGTGAATAAGAAGTGAGATGAAAACCCCTTACCATGTTGTAATCAATCGAACCATATGAAAAAGTTAATAAAAACCAAATTAATCACATAATACCATGAATATAAAGAGAATAATGATAATATATATCAAATGTAAGTACAAAATACACCACATGAAATAAATAAGTGGGGAATAATGGAAATCTCACAGAATTAAAAGTCAGATAACAAACCCCTTAACATATTGTAATCAATCAAGTCGTATGAACAAAATTTCATAACCACAAAATTTTTCACATAATTCCATGAATATAAAGAGAATCATGATAATATATATCAAATGGAAGTACACAATACACCACATGCAATAATTAAGTGGCGAACAATGGAAATCTCACAAAATTAAAAGTTAGATAAGAAACCCCTTTACATTGTACTTTTAAAAGATCGAGGGTACACTAACCTCATTTACAATAGTTATATAATTTTTATTAAATTATAAAAGAACCACATATATAAATATGATATCATATATGATCTTCTAATATTTCTTTTTTAATAATATTTTTATAGTATCATTGTTTTGGGTGTAAACTAATTCATTTTCCTTTATATGTTTTGTTACATAAGTCATGTTTGTTATGGATAGGATGAATGTGATTCATATACAAAATTATATCATGTCTTTAAAAATTATTTTTATTCATCAAATGAAAACTAGTCTTTAATGGTTATGATGGGGAATGACATCTCATCGCATCGTGGAGACGGTAAGCCATACGTACACATGAGTGACAATATAATTATTTTGATTGTGAAATACCATATAATTAGATGCTATATAATATATAAAAAATAATTAACATTTTATATTAATTATTTAAATCATTTATACTGATTATTATACCCATCCAAAAAATTATGTTTTTGAATAAAAAAATACACCACGACGTGGAGACGGTAAGACGTACGGACACAGGTTTTGTGACATTGTCATTTATAGGATGAATCGAATAATTAATATGGTTGTATCGTATTTATAATAACATCACAGTATATAGTAGGTACTATAGATTTTAGTTTTTATGGAAACAACAATTAATGGTGAGGTGGAAGAAGAAAAAAACTTGAAAGAGGGTGGTGTAATTATTAGCTCTTCTTTGGGTGTTTCCTTTTGAGATGATCAAAAGGGATCCTTAGGATGCCTTTATAATCAAAGTGAGGACTCTAGGATGATTCCAGGGAAGTTGGGAGGCTATTTGGGCAGGGTTTGGCTGAGCCAAATGGCTTTGGAGGTGTTATTCTGAGAGAATTGGAAGTTCCCTTTTATAAGAGGGGTGAGGGGCACTTTAGGAAAAGTTTGAAATATTATTTTATTATAAAATCATTTTAGGGTTATAATGAATCCAAAATGATTAATTTTGAATATAAAGTGGTTATGGGTATAAAAACATTCACCTAATAGGTTTTAGATAGGTGTAGGTCTCCATATTAACCTTATCTTTTATATTTCACTCTAAGTTAAATAGTTTGACATTTTCCATGTCTCTTTGTAATTTTATATTATATGGTTAATAAACATACTATAACAAGCCAAGAGAACCACAAGTTGTTAATTATTAATATATATAAACTTATATAAGTATTTTGGTTGAACCTTAAATTTTTAATAATATTATATCAATTAATAATATATTATTTGTTTCCAAAACATCATTATGTCAATTTTGACACTATTTATTATTTGATTTTCTTGAAAGCCATAAAAAATTTATCAATTCGAATAAAATTTATTTAATCATCCCTAACATGTAATTTCAACCTATAAAATTACTTTAATTCATCATGAGTATAAATTTACATTTATTTGGATATTTATAATATATATTATTTTAATATTTCATTAATAAGGTAATTAATGCATCATCATTATGTCATAAATAAATTAAATTATATAAATTATTAAAATTATAAATAAAATACAATTGTGTAGGAAATTTTTTTTATCTTTATACTAAATATTTACAGTCAAATTTATCTGATGTTTAACCATATATTAAAAATTGTTTTGGTATTAAACGCTGAATTTAACACTTTTAACTCTTCTTTAAATAAAATAATAATAAATTTTCTAATCTAATACAAGTGGAACAAAGAGGATCATATTTTCATCCTAAGGTTGTTTTTTGTTGAATTAAACTTATCAAATAAATTTAGAACATGTGTTAGCATAATTATAATATCATTTTTAATATTAATTACATATTTACTTTTAACTGTGGTAAATAAAAGCCCAAAGTTACTATTCACCAAAAATAATTTCATCTTATTGAACCAAATTTTACATACTGATGTTAACTATGTCACTAAGATTTTTTAAATTCAACTCACAGAAGTGGTAAAATTATTTTTTATGCCAGTTTTCAAATGCTCATAGAAGGTTGGTAAAAGACGGTAAAAAGATCAGCAAACGTTTATATATCTAAACATATTATAAAATGACACCAATGAATTAAATTGAACATATATTGGTATTATGTATCCATTTTGACTTAAAAAAATTAAATAAAATAAATAATTATTTAAATAAAAACTCAGTTTTAAATAATGACACAGTGTTTTTCACAATTCAACAAAAACAGAATGTTTTCAGAAAAATACCAAAAATTCACCCTAAGATAATTTTTATTTGCCTAATTCAAAAATTAATTCTTTTTTACCAAATTAAAAACATAGATGTTTCATTAATTAATTTAAAATTGATTCAGGTTCTTAAAACCAAAATGCGGGTTTTTAAATAGTAAAAACATCAAAAGATTGACATGTGTTTATGTCAAATTTAAATGTGAAATTAAAAAAAATGACCTAAATTGTATTAAATTAAAAACATATAATCTAATAATATATACATACCATTAAAATTCATAATTTAACAATATACATTATTTGGATTAAAAATGTTGTTTTCAATTAAAATTTAGTATTTCACTATTCATTAAAATATGAAAGTTACCAGAAAAGTACCAAAAATTTATCCAAACTAAATATTTAGGTCCCAATTATAAGAAGAATTTAATTTCATTAAATTTATAATATAAAAGTGTTAAATATATGTTTTAAAAAGGACTCTCTATTAAATAGGTGGTATATTTGCATTTTTTTTAAAATACTTCTTTTATATGAAAATTTGAATTTGTCCTTATATTATATCTAAGAAACCTAAAATATGAATTCTAAAATAATATGGAGTATATAATATTCAAAATTATGTTAATTCTATTTGTAACCACTTTTTAACGGCTAGTTTGGTAAGTCATGATGCACTCAAACTCATTGTTGCATGTAGCGCATGTTATTGAATTTCTTTGAATAGATAATGTACAATGAAATATTGGGGTGTTACAAAAAAAGTACAGAATATACTATATCTTACGACCACACAATAAGAATATCCTAGTCATAGACTCAACTGCAGATAACATCTCTTAGACTCCTGACTAACACTTCTAAGACTAGGTATCCTATAAGAACACGACCATTGAAATAAATTTATTAAATTACTTCATTCCATTTTTATCAGTTTCACTTTACATATATTAATTCTTTAAACACTAATTAACCATTATCAATTTCCAAATTATATATCATTGGCTTGACATCCAAAGTCCACTATACTATTAAATTGTAACCTCAGCATTGCATCCCAGTAGGCTCCAACCCCATTGGTTAACATCATTTATTCAACTATTTATTTACAACACTACATTCCCATATTCCCAGATATTCTAGAAAAACATTCTATGCTACTAAACACAAGGGGGCGCAACATGGTGAGTAGATGAACTACCTGTTGATCCTTTTTTCCTATATCAAGAGTGTTGACCAATCCTCCCTTGAGAATCTAAACACATAAAGCACGTGGCATACCCCTCATGTTTTCACCCCTTTCAGAAGAAGGGTAAGAAAGAACAGTTGCCTTGAGCAGTCAGGAAATTAAATCGGATAATCAACCTAAGAATTAGCATGCATCCAAACATTCACAGCCAACATGTTTCATCATCCCCAGTTTTCTCCCTGACACCCACAAACATAAATTAATCCATCTCACCACTCTAACTGTCAACTGCTGCCACAACCAGTAGGCCTCTATGCCCCCACATATCACAATATCCATCCAGGAACACATCACAACATATGCAGAAAGAAAACAAAAATCATATCAATTGGGCTCTTATCCCTTAAATAGTAAAGAGGGTAACCCAAAACCCTACAAGGAATTATGTTTATCAAACAACCAGTTCTTTAACCCAGCTTGGATTAATCAGTTTATTATTCAGAGGCTCCAAATTTGGGAACCCTAAGAAGTAAGTTATCAAAAATAGTTAAACATGCTTACTTCACAAATTTCATAAACATAAAATTTCAAAAAGATGAACTAGATTCATTTACATTCCTCTTTATCTTTAGCCAAACAATTATCGATAAATTCCGGCTTTACATTTTTACTAATAACCATCAAGAATGAAAATATAATCATAGAAATCATAGATATTATACTATCTGTAAAAAATAGAGGGAACAAAATATGATGGATATCAATTAATTTGTCTAGTTAAAATATTTATTAAGTCAATTCCATTATGATCCAGTGGGATAAAACATGCTAACTATACAGTTGCACATAAAATAAAGGAGATGCAATGAATCCTATACCTCAAATGGTTATTGAAATTCTTTATACCAGAACGAGCCACCCAGAGGATCACAATCACTTCCACCCTTGACAATTGTATCCACCCGAGGATGCAGACACACCACTACACTGGTCAACACCCAAGAAAAGTCCATTAACAATATGAAGATACCATTCCATTAAAGGGAATGGAGAAATAGAAGGATATTAACTCAATGGAACGATAATAAAACATACCTTATATCAATGAAATATTGACCCTTGCTACACGCACCAAAATAGAGGGTTCCCATGCAGCATTAAGAATCATCAAAGAATGAAAAATACAAGGATTAATGTTTGATCACACCACTCCTATGAGAAGAATGAAATATTCGAGCATCTCTCACTAGATAAAAAGATGGTAAAATAATGGAGGAAGATATCTCATCCCTTTTGAAGATTTAACCAAGCATTAATTTAAGATACAGTGGATTTTCTATTATAAGCGGATCACATTAAACCAGACTGTTTGAGCAAGTAAAGGCATCCTAGGACTAAAAAAAATTTATATATGAGTTATGAGATTTTATATGGCCATAAATCCCTTAAAATAAGACCTTAAATGCATTTTACGTAAAAGAAAACGTCAAAGGGGTGAGACTATTGGAAATAGGGGACACTATTCATGATTCTGGAAACACTATACACCTTCTAATCCTGGAAACACTATACACGATTCTGGAAACACTATATAGTCACTGATCCTAGACTCACTGATCCTGTAAACACTGTTCACAGAATGACTCACTGATCCTAGACTCACCGATCTTTGAAACACTATTCACAAATTGACTAACCAATCCTGGAAACACTATTCACAGAATGACACACTGATTCTAGACCCACTGATCTTGGAAACACTGTTCATAAAATGTCTCACCGATATTGGACTCACTGATCATGGAAACAGTGTTCACAAAATGACTCAACGATCCTGGGCTCACTGATCCAGGAAATAATGTTCACAAAATGAATCATTGATCTTGGAACTATTCACATCAGTCTCCCTGATGTAACTTTTCACATCAGTCTCACTGATGTAACTATTCACATCGGTCCCACCAATGGAAAGCTTTTCAGAATTGGAATATTTGAAAATGTGTTGGGAATAAGTCACCTTGACCTCCCAAAACACACCAGACACAATATTTTCAGAAAGGGATGGACTATAGGGGTCTTGGTCATTACATTAGATACCTCTCAAAACATTCCCGTCCACGAGAATTTCAAACCAACTTAAAAGGAAACAAAAAAGTAGTCATAACAACCACCCATCGAGATAACTCTCAAAATATTTCATGCCAAAAAAAAAGCAACAAAAGAAAGCCATTTCATAAAAATAAAAGGTCTATAACCAAAAAGGTAATATAGTTACATGAAAAGATTTAAACATAAAACAACTTTGGGTACTGACTACATATTTGTGACTCATGTTCTCAGATACTCTATTTATTCCACCCTATTGCTACAAGACATGAATCATGGGAATAAAATGCTGACAAAACACCTTCTCTTTATGGTCTTGGATCACCACAGGTCGCTCCTCAATGGTCGAATCATCATCAACATCAATCTCTCCCCAATAGATAATGTGAGAGTCCTCTTGAGGATAACGACAGAGCTGTGATACATGAAAAACAACGTGTATCCAGACCATCTGCAGGGGAAGTGCTACTCGATAATCCACAGTTCCAACATGATCCAAAACCTCAAAAGTCCCATCAAACAGGGGAGAAAGCATACTCCATGACCAAACCATCACTGACCAAGATAGGGAGTCACCTTCAGAAACATGTGATCCCCAACATCATAGTCTAAGGGTATCTTCCTTTGATAAACATATGATTTATGATGATCTTACACTGTCTTCATCCTTTCAAGATTCACCTGAACCATCTCTGTTGTATTCTGCACTAGTTCTGGTCTAAGAATTGGTGACTCTCCCAGCCCAGTTCATCACAATGGAGAATGGAAAGGCCAGCCATACAAGGCTTTAAACAGCACCATACTGATGGTGGAGTAAAAGCAATTGTTGTAAGCGAACTCCACCAAGGGTATGTGCCTCATCCACAAACCAACAAATTCTAAGACACAAGAGCATAAAATTTCTTCAAGAGTCTGGATAGTCCGCTATGTCTGAACATCCACCTAAGTCTGAAAAGTAGTGCTAAGGCATAGTTGAGAACTAAAATCATGCTAGAGAACTCTCCACACCCTAGAGGTAAAATGAGGATATAGGTCGGAAATGATCATCCATGGAACTCCAAGAAGTCTCACCACCTCCTCTAAATATTGCATTGACAAAACTTCCACTAAGACTAACTCTTTTAGTACTATGAAGTGGGTTGATTTTGTTAAAAAATCCACTACCACCCAAATTGAATCATGTCCTCCCTAATATCGAGGTGAACCAATAACAAAATCCATAGTGATGTCCTCCCACATCCACTATAAAACATCTAACGGGAGGAGAAGACCACCAGGAACAAATTTTTCGACCATCAACTTATGGAAGACCAAACCTCGAGACACAAACTCTGCAACCACACACTTCTTCCCATGCCACCAAAACTGGATCCTCAAGGCTCGGTACAACATTGTCACACCAGGACTCACCGCTAAATTACAACTATGGAACTCATTGAGAACCGTCTTGAACATCGTCAAAGGAACACAGATCCTTATGTGATACCACACTTGGTGTTGTTCATCCCCAGACCAACCATCATTGGCCTCACCAAAAATAATTCTATCTCTCCAAACCTCCACCTACAGATCCCCCAACTGGGACTCTTCCACCAGCTGCACCAGATATAACTGCGCCATCATCTGAAAAAGAGAACCTCTATCCCTATCCTTTCCGATATCAAAATATAATAGAGAAAGTTCTTCCATTACTCTCCATGAATCACCATATTCATGTAGTGCATCACTACATGGCATTCGACTCAGCACATCATCTACAACATTTTCCTTTCCATGTGTATATGATATTTCGAAGCCTAATTCCTGCAAGAACTCCATCCCCTGATGCTATTGTAAGTTTACATCACATTGGGAGAAAACATACCTCAGACTATTATGATGGGTGAGAACCACAAAGCACTCTCCAATGAGGTAATGTATCCACAACTTCAAAGAAAACACCACAGCTGCCAACTCAAGATCATGGGTGGCATCATTACATTCATGGGGACGCATCTACCGAGACCCATAAGAAACAACTTATCTCTGTTACATCATAACACAACCTAACCTTAGATGTGAAGCATCGCATAAAACATCAAATTGAACTTCTTTAGCTTAAATACAGAGAACTGGAGCACTTAATAACTTCTTCTTTAGATAATCGAAAGCTACCTGACACTGATCAGTCCATATGAATTACTGATCCTTCTTGGTCAAAGCTGTTAGAGGAGTCAAAACTCAAGAGAAATTTGCTGCAAACATCTTGTAGTCGTCTGTGAGACCAAGGAATCCTCGCACCTCTGACACTGTCTTGGGGGTTTCCCAAGACACAACTTCTTCTATCTTTGATGGATCCAAAGATACTCCCTTCTGGGACACAACATACTCCAAGAAAAGGACTTCTTGAGACCAATACTCACACTTGTACAACTTTACAAACAACTGATGTTGATGAAGAACTCCCAAAATGGCACGTAGATACTCCTAATTCTCCTCATCAGACGTGGAGTACACTAGGATTTCATTGATGAAAACCACCACTAACTTGTCGAGGAACTCATGGAACATAGTGTTCATCAATCCCATGAACACACATGGAGAATTCATCACATCGAACAGCATTACAACGAACTCATAATGCCCATGATGACAACGAAAAGCAGTCTTCAGGATATCCTCATCCTTCAAAAGAAACTGATGATATCCTGAACACAAATCAATCTTGGAGAACCAACTTTCACCCTTCAGTTGATCGAATAAATCATCAATAAATGGAAGAGGATAGTGATTCTTCACTGTCACTTTGTTTAAGAGACATTAATAAACACCAATCGCAAACTGCCATCATCCTTCATCGTGAACCAAACTGGTGCACCCCATAGTGACACTCTATGCCAAACAAAACTGCACTATAACAGATCATCAAGTTTTATACGTAACTCTCATAACTCATAATGGGATATCCTATATTGAGACATAGATATAGGAGACGCTTCTGGTTGTAGATCGATCCCAAACTCGATCTCTCATCGAAGGGGTGATTCTACAACATCTTCTGGTAAGAGATTAGGGTACTCTTCTATGACCCTAGGAAATTCCAACTGCTGATCATCTAATGAACTCATCATTAGATCATCCATAATTGATGATAATGACGGAACACACCTCTGACCCATATGAGGGCCTCGCTCGCCAATGAACACCACTAACTCTCTATCCGCATCAAAGAACACAACATTGCTCCTAAAATAATACACAATATCCTGTGACGAATACAACCAATTCATCCCGTGGAAGACTTCATATGGTTGTATTTGTAATCATAAAAAATCTCCCCATGAGCGGTGATGCCTCAACACTAGCCCACAGTCTCTATATACTTCAAACAAGTTATAGAAACCTCTAACTGTCGTAGTCAACTCCAAGGGAACATGTAGCCTCTGTAACACAATTCCCAAAGAATGGAAAAGGGTAGGTGATATGAAGGATTGTGTCGCTCTTGAATAAAAAAACGACTACACCATGGTAGAAAACAAGTTATGGGTACCTCGAACGATGTCTGTCTCGCCTGACGCTGGTAATGTTAAAGCATGAAACTGACCACGACCTCCTCCACAACCTCTCCGACCCTAATGAAGTCCACCACCACATCTGCGCTCTCCTCTATGAGGATGGGGAGAATCAAAAGGTGGTCTTCTTTTTGCCCCATATACCTTTTGCTGATCTATAGCTGCTGCAACCTGCTGTTGCTGCATCCATTGGAACTACCTCAATGGAGGAACCTGGAGCAGAAAACCTGGTGCATGATGACTACTCTAAATGGTCGGGAACTTTCACTTCTGATGACCTTGACCACCACAATAAAAACAAGTGCATGATCCCTAAGAAAAGGAATAACAGACATTGCCCCAAGAGAAACGATAATATGATGGTTGGGACCTACCCCTAACTGAACAAAAACACTTATTCCCGGAATTAGGGGAACCCAGGACCATAGATCAACATCGTGAGAAATCATGATGACTCCACTCTCATGATGATTCGGTTCTAGAAAATGTCCCCTTAACAGCCTCTTCCCTCGCCAGCACCTCAAGTTATGTCTTCAGCATATATGAGGCGACCTAGAACTGGATCAAAGGACACAATGCCTCCTCAAAATGCCTCACCCTAGCCTCCTCATCTAAAAATATGTCTGAAGGATATCATAAAAGGTTCTTGAAACAGATTGAAAACTCTCTCACACTGAAACTCCCATATCCAAAGCATATCATAAAAGGTTCCTAGAATGACCTACTGGAAATCTTCTATGCGATCCTGATGAGGATGTCAACCTAGAGCTATAACTGCAAAATATAAAATAGTTAGAGCTTTTAAACCTGGAATATTGAAGATTCACGATTAATTAATTAATTGTTTTCTTTTATTCATTTTAGGTTAACCTACACCAAGGTCTACCCATTCATACCTAGGAACAAAGAAGAATGATGCCTGATCCTTTTCTATGTCTCTACCCTTTAACTAGTATCACCTCATTTATTAGCCCTTATAAACTCAATGGTCCCTACATCAGGTCATAGGTGGCCCTAAAATCTAATGTCTTAGCTAGTCTCCATTGTTTACTTCACTTTATAAACCTGAATGACATCGTCGCCTTACCGACCCATGAAAACTCACATGTGCCTAACTCCAAACTCCATCCTATCCCTCAGCCATACCTCTGATACCACTATGTCATGACCCCCTCCCCACAAAGTGTACCCCTCCAGGGCCGACAAAGTGAGAAGGGAGATAATGTCCATTGAGTCCGACCTCTATTAGGCTCCGAGATGGTGACTAGCACTAAGGGAATTGTTAACAAACATATGGGAGGCATTACCCTCTAAGAGAACACATGCGGATGGGAGATATAAGATACACACCAAAAAACTACAACTCGAGCAGAAATATATAAGAATTCCCAAGTAAAAATATCTAATTTCAGGGAAACTACTACAACTGGATGGGGAAAACATAAAATACCCAAAAGAAAGTAAAAAGAGCAACAACCACAAGCTCAAATAGCTCCTGCAAACCCGTGCTAGTAGAAACCAACTTTATCTCCATCCTTCTTCAAGTGACCTGAAATACTATTTATATATATAGGTTGAGTATAACAATATAATCAGTAGGGTTCTTCTCAAATACTCTCATTAAAATGTAAATAAAGCATGCTAAAGCACAGTGAACAACAAGTGAAACTAACTCGTCACCTAAACATGTATACTATGTTCCTAGCCTCACCATGGATACTCTAACCTGGTAACTTATACAATAGTATATAATATAATAGCAAATATCAAGGGTAAGTTGCTACTAATTCCCCACTGGTTTGCCATTTTCCCCAATGTCGCATGTCCTAAGAATATCCCTCTAAAAAAGGCTTTTCTATAGACACCGGGGCAAACCACCACAACACAAACCTCCTACAACAAAACCACCATGTCCACACAAGAATTTAACCAGTTTTTCTCTGGGAGCCACCTTAGCTCGGATAACGTGTATCATACATTTGATAGTATACCTCAAGCCATTACATCCCACACACCATGTAAGAATTCTCATGTTGTCACAACCTACACACGTTACACCTACTACAGTCCATAGGATACTATATCCATAATATATGTTTGTGAATAACCAAAAGCCATTAAATCCCTCTACACACATAAATAGTGAAAACTAACCACTGTGCCTACCAGTACAAGTAACTACCAATAGAGGAGATTGAGGCCAAAGGTTGTAGTCCACCACCCAACCTCCCACCAAAATGTTGGGGAAAACACACCCCCTAGGGCTCATAATCCCCGAGGTGTCAGTTTCCCTAACTGATAGGGTGGAGTAGTGTATATAAACTAAAAAACTATAGAATATACTATATATCAAAACCACATTATGGGAATAACCTAGTCTTATACTCAATTGCAGCTAACGTCTCTAGGAATCCCTACTACCACTTCTATGACTAGGTATTATATAAGAACACAACCATTTAAATTGATTTATTACATTACATCATTCCCTTTTTTATTGGTTTCACTTTACATTAATTAATTATTTAAACACTAATTAACCATTATAAATTTCCACATTATATATCAATCACATCACAATCAAAGTCCATTGTCCTTTTAAATTGTAACCTCATCATTGTTTCCTAGAAGTCTCCAACCACAATGGTTAAAATCATTTATTCAATTATTTATTTATAGCATTACTTTATCATATTCCCAAGCATTCTAGAAAAACATTCTATGCTACTAAACATAAGGGGCTCGACACGGTGAGTATAAGAACTACCCATCAAGTCTTTATCGCTTATAGCAAGGGTGTCAACCAATCCTCCATTGAAAATCCTAACACAGAAATCACGTGGCATACCCCGCACGTCTTCACCCTTTTCGAAAGAAGGGTAAGAAAGACTGTCTGCCTTGAGCATTGGGGAAAGTAAAGAAGATAAAAAACCAAATAATTGGAAATCAAACAATCTATAACAACCCATACTTAACATACACTTTTAATACATAAGTATTAATGTATATGTATTATAATATATAACAAATCCAAGACAGGACCATATAGGTATAGTGTCTTTAGAAACTGGGAATCATAAAAAACTAGTTCATAAAGTATCTATGTTGTCTCCTGTTTATTTGATCATATCTATACTCCTTTTTGAAATATCATATTTAATACCATTCTTCATGACCTGGGGAAAATAAACATACAAAAATGTGAGCTCAAATTCTTAGTACAGGTAAACAACTGAAATATTAATTATATCATATTATTATGATCATAAAAATTGAAAATCTTATCCTGCATAAGAGGTCATAATATCATGTCATGGGATAAGTCATTGAACTACAATGTAATACCAATGATCATATAATAAGACATGAAAATTTGTGGCATACACACATAAGCATAGAAAATCATTTCATATTATTCATGGCTCATTCCCAATACCATCGTAGCGGACAATGTCCACTACTGAACCGAGTTCACTTTTCATTCTAGTACTATATCACGAAACCAGAATAACTTTTCATTCCAGCCATGTCTATCTCATGAGATAAAAATCATCACCCAATTCAATGGAGGGAGATATAGGTCCCACCCTTCTCATAATGAAACCATTCGCATATATGCCAAAAATCATAAATCATACATCAGAGCATAACCCATGTAATAAAATGGGATTCTTAAACATCAAGCCATCATAAGATAAAAATAATTCATAAAAATAATTACATCTGAACATAATCAAATCAATATATTAATAGGGATAGAACTGTAACCCTATTTCATCATAGAAAGAAAATAATTTTGATAAAACACTTGAATATAGTTCTTGAGGAAAATATCTTTTCTTCATCAAAACCATTTTCTTTTCTCAACATGTCACACAATTTTAAATTAAAAGATGTTTATTGAAAATAAACTTGAACACATGTAAAGGAATCATACATTGAAATAATCTCATATGAAATCATAAAAATCCTCTCATGTCGTATAAGTTAAAAAAGCATCCTTCTCATACTATGGCCGGAAAAGACAAAAAGTATCTAATACTGAAAACGACAAAAGATTCTTTTCATTTATTTTACTAAAAAGTCATCAATAGGTAAACTTGTTTTTAAACAACTATTGGAGGACAAATATAATATTACATATTGAGGAAACATGGATGGGGATGATAAACATGCCCCAGTAAATACTGAAGTATATACAATCTCGGATAACAAAATGTGATTACGAGATTTTTCCTTTACCTTAGGTCCGATATGATTTGTACGTTTCCAATACTACTATATAATGATATAAATAATGTCATTGAATTATTCCAGAATCATAGTCATTGTTATGATATCATATATGGTCATATTCTTATCTTTTTATTAGTAACATTTTATTGTTACTCATTATTCGAGTGTTAACATCTTTATATTCTTATGCATGTTTAGTCAAATAAATTCGTATTTCTCATTTTAGGATATAAATATATCATTTAAAGAATGGTATTAGTATAATATATATCATATTTATTCATTAAATTCATTTATATAACCATTCATCAATGAGTATCATGTAGAACAAATCACATCACATCGTGGAGGTGGTTGGACATACGTACACACAAGCGATGATATCATTCCCATGATTGTAGAATTGTATTGAAGTGTATGGTGTATATTATTTCAGAATAAATGTCACTTTAAAATAATCATATAGGGTAATTTATTCCATCATTATACCCATCCAAGTATGTTGGTGATGAAAAAAACGATTACACCAAGGCGTGGAGATGATATTCCGTACGTACGCACGCGTGTCGATTTCATTTTTGGCAGGATGGATAGAATGTGAAATAGGGTTTTTTCATATTTATCATAAAATATAAGTATATGAGTGATATTGATGTTATTACTTTATAATGAAAATACTAAATAAGAGGAAGTATAAGAGGAAATAAATTTTAATGAATCGGTAGAAGATATTAACTCTTCCTCGACGTGCCTCGTTTAATCTCCCTCTTAGGGCACTAGAGATGGTCTTTTTAGAAGACTAGAACCTCTATAAGGAAACTATAGAGGTTTAGAAGAGTAATTGTCATGGTTTGGCCGATCTTGAAGGCTTAAATTTTAGTGATGAGGAGAGGGAAGTGGGGTTCCCTTTTATAAGAGAGGAGAGGGGCACTTTTGGAATCCTCAAAAATATTAATTTATAATAAAAACCAAACCCAAATAAAAACATCCAAAATGACTAAACATATAAGTTTATATGATATAGGTTTTTAATATCACCAACCAATAAAATTTAGGCATGTTTGTATTTTATTTTAAACCTTATCATTTTGATTTATCCTTATTTAATCTATTTAATTTTATTTGTGGTAATAAAGTTATAAATTTTAAATAGTTATAAATACTTACTTTTATGTTGTTAATTGTACATAATAGGATACTTAATGAAATTGTAGACCATATAAATTTTAATTTGTCATTTTGAAATATTTTTAGGATTTTTAAACAATTTAATAATATGATATTTTTATAAAATATCAATTGTGTCAATATTAACACAATTCGTTTATTTGAAATTAAATAAAATCCAAAAAGAAGATATTTCCCTAAAATAAATATTTAATAGATTCCTAAAAAGTCATATCAATCTATAAAATTCGTGTAGAACATTAATTATTTCCTATAATATTATTTTAATAATTTTAAAACTATTTATTTGATATTTCTGTTGATAAAAAAATTTCTACAACACTTTTGTATAATTATTTAATCTACTTATTTGTTGCATAAAAATAAAAATAAAATACTATGATGAAGTTAATTCTAATATATTTCATAATAATTTTTTTATTCGTTTATAGGTTCTAAAAAAGACAACTTTTAAAATGTTATATTTATTAAATTATAAAGGTGACAATTTTGACATTATTTTAAATAAAAAAATATAAGTGTCATAATCACTTTTATAAGGCTCCAAAGGGTCCAAAAGTCTACCCTTGGATGATTATTGTTTATATATACTAGACCAATAAGTTTTGGTCATGTTTTCGGTCCTTCTATTGTGTATTACTATTTTAATAATAACAATATTATTGATTTTTCACTAAATAAATAATTTCTGTATCAAAAATGTATAAGCTATTAAGGTAATTATATATTTCATAAGAATTATAAATAAATTACCATGTTAAAGAAAATCATTTTATATTTAAATGAGTATTTATAAAAGAATTTATTTTTTGTATAACCTTATATTAAAAATAATTTATTTATTAATTTCCGAGATAGACATATTTCACTTTCCATTAAATAAAATAAATTAATTGTCTCAATCTCATCCATGTGGGTTCCAATAGATACCATTTGGAACCATGAATTATTTTAGATGAAATATAATCATCCTATTATATTAATACAAGTGTTAGGGTAATTTTATAACATTATTTGTACCTTTAATTACCTGATTTACCTTTAACTATGGTAAATAAAATTTACCGTAGTTACTATTCATAATGCCAAAAAATAAAAGTAGCCTATTAATATAATTTGGACCTACTGATTCCAAATATGGAATCCATTTTTCCAAATTAGAGACACATAAGTTGCATAAATTTCATTTAAAATTAATCCCGTTGTAAAAAACGTGTTTATTTAAAACATTGCAAAAGATTAAAATGATTTTACCTATGAATTCATTGTAAAATTAATCATAATGACATAAATTATATTAAATAGTAAAAATATATTCTATTTATACTTTAAAACAATTCAATATTAAAATTTATCCATATAAATTATCTTGATGAAAAAATTTGTTTTCAATTGAAATTTATCTTATATTTTTACTATTCAACAAATTATAATGATTATTAGAAAAATATAATAATTTTATCCAAAGTAAATTTTTATATCCCGCATCCATTGAAAATGTTTACATTGTAATATTAAAATTATTAATGTTCCTAAATCAAAAATTAAAAATGGTTTTCCATTAAAAGGGGGAAAACATTATTTTAATATCTATTTGATGAATATCCAAAATATCATTTTAATAATATAACATACATGTCTTATTAATTTCATTCACTCAAATAACTAATATGACATATAAATGAATTAAATTTATCATATATTTTTAAGAGTTAGTTATATTTATTCCCTCGAATATAACGACTAGGTTATAACGGAAATTATATATTAAGGGCACCTCACAGTTTGTTTAAACTAGAAATTGCATGCAAAATAATCTACTGAAGAATAAATATTCTTTAAATATTTCATAAAACACATCGGTGTTACATTCTATCCCCTTTAAACTGAATTCAACCCTCGAAATTTGTCACTTGGAAATAAACAGATGAGGATACCTCTCCCTCATCACATCCTCAAGTTCCCATGTAACTTCTTGTAATTGGCGGTTTCTCCATTAAACATTAACAATTAAAGTAGTCTTGTTTCATAGATCATTTTCACTATGATCCAGAATCCCTATCAGTTTTTCTTTATAAGAATGATATTTCTCTAGTGGTATGGATTTTGAGCTTAGTACATGTGAAGGATATGGAATGTACTTTCTCAGGAGGGATAAATAGAACCCATCCGGAACTTGAGAGAGATTTGGTGGAAGATATAATTGGTAAGCTACATTCCCAACACAATCCAGAATCTCAAAAAGGACTAATATACCTGGGGCTCAGGTTTACCTTCTTTCCAAATCTCATTACTCTCTTCCAGGGAGATATTCATAAGAACACCTTATCTCTCACTTCAAACGCTACGTATTTTCTTCGATGGTCAGCATAAATTTTTTGTCAAATCTGAGATGCTCTTATTTTTCATGGAATAGATCTGACCTTTTTTTTCCATTTCATCAACAAGATAAGGTCCTAATATCTTTGTTTCACCAACTTTATCCCCACATGTTTGGTTTCTGCAATTTATTCCATAAAGGGATTTATAAGAACCATCTGAATACTAGAGTGAAAGAAATTATTGTAATAAAATTCCACCAATGGAAGGTGTCGATCCCAACAACCTTTTAAATCCATAGAGCACAATATCAACAATTCTTCTAGAGTTTTAATTGTGCTTTCAGACTGACTATCTGTCTGAGGATGATAAGCAGTGCTGAAACTCAACTATGTATCTAGAGCATGCTGAAGACTTGGCTAGAACATCGAGGTAAACCATGGATCCTGATCGATATAATGTAATGTTTTACTCCATGAAATCATACCACATTTTTTACATATATCCTTGAAAGTTGATCAAGAGATAAATACTATCTTATAGCATTGAAGTGTACCGACTTTGTAATATGATCAACTATATCCTAGATAACATTATTGCCTTTGTATGTTTTCAGATTTCTGGTGAAAAAGTCCATAGTGATGTTTTCCCATTTCCATTCTCGTATGGGTAATGGTTGCAACATCCCCTTAGAATTCTATCTTTCAACCTTAACTTGTTGACAAACCAATCATCGAGAGACATATTCAGAAACATCTCTTTTCATGCCATCCCACCAGAAGTAATCTTTCAGGTCCCAATACATATTCATGCTTCCATGGTGAATAGAGAACGATGAACTATGAGACTCATACAATATTTCATTCTTTAATTCCAGTATGGTAGGAACACAAACCTGATTCCAACATCTTATTATTTCATCACAATCAATGTTGAATTCAGGAACATTTCTCCCCTTCTTTTATAACTCTACATCTTCCTTCTGTGCCACTTTAATTTTCACATGTATTGATGGTTGAACATTCATTTGAGAAAGATGATATTGTTCCCATTACATTATAATTTCAAGATCCATCCTTTTCAAATCCATAAATATTGGATCTTTCATGATCATCATCATGGTCAAGATGGCATGGTCTTATCAGATTAATGCATCTGTAACCTTGTTTGGTTTCCCAGGGTGGTAATGTACGGATCAGTTGTAATCATTAATAAACTCCATCCATCTTCTTTGGCGCATATTAATCACATTTTATGTGAAGATGTACATTAAAATTTTATTATCTGTATAAATATCACACCTTTAACCATAAATTTAATGCGTCCATATTTTTAATTCAAAGATTACCAATGTAACACCCCGAGATTTTGTGAAAAATATTCTTTTTAATTTCATTAATGTTTTGTGTTGTAAACTACACCAAAAGGAGCTTTCACAACACACATCCTTGACTTTCCTTGCATTACACGCAATCGTGACCTTCCTCGATAGCGTGTGTAGTACGCAATACCGAGTTTCACTAAACGAGATATTATTATAATATTATAATGAACTAGCCGTTATGAATAGTAATACCCACTTTTTGAAATTTTATAAATTTTATCTTTTAAAATGGACTTAATTTTTGGATTTGGAATATCAAAATTAGCTTAGTGTGAAATTTTGGAACTTTTCGGATAACTTTCATTTTCTGATGAATAGTGAAAATCACTAAATTTTAATTAAAAACAACCTTTTTAATCGAAATAATTAATAGTGATAAATTATAAATTTGAGTGATTTTAAAGTATATTTAGAATATATTTTTACAATTTAATAAAATTTTGTTCATTGGATGTAATTTCACATTTAAACCAGACATAAACAAGTGTCAATCTTTTGATAGTTATTATCTCTTAAAAACATGCTATTTTTTTTTGACGACGAGAATTAATTTTTAAATTAGTTAATGTAAATGATATGTTTTGAATTTGGTAAAATAAACATCATTTTTTAATTCATAATATCAAATATATCTTAGGCCTAATTTTTGGTATTTTTCTGGAAACTTTCATTTTTTGATGAATAGTGAAACCACTAAGTGATAGTTAAAAAACTGAATTTTTTCATAAAACTTAATTTTCCGGCTTCTGTGAGTGGAATTTCAAAAATCTGAGAGACACGGTTGATTTTAGTAAGTAAAATTTGGTTCAATGAGATGCAAATATTTTTTGGTGAATAGTAACTTTTTACTTTTATTTACCGCGGTAAAAAGTAAATAGGGTAATTAAGGGTAAAAATGATATTATTATTACCCTAACACATGTCCTAATTCTATTAGATAAGTGTAATTCGACCAAAAAACAACCTTAGGAATAAAATATGACCATTTAGGCCCACTTGGATTAGATTAGGACATTTATTATTAAGTTATTTAAAGAAGGGTTAAAATAGTTAAAATCAAAGTTTAATAACTAAAGCATTTTTAATATAGGGTTATACATAAGATAAATTCGACTATAAATATTAATTATAAATCTAAAATGATTTCCTACATAATGTTATTTTATTTTTATTTTTTATACTTAAAATAATTTAATTTATTTATGATACAAGGATGATGCAGTAATTATCTTGTTAATGAAATATTGACATAATTGATGTTTTAAATA
Source organism: Viscum album (assembly GCA_963277665.1). Classification (NCBI taxonomy): domain Eukaryota; kingdom Viridiplantae; phylum Streptophyta; class Magnoliopsida; order Santalales; family Viscaceae; genus Viscum; species Viscum album. The sequence continues at coordinate 1,873,144,524 of OY728137.1, read as the reverse complement.
CCAAAATAAATGTAATTTGAGACTTGTTATGAATTAAAATAATTTTATATGTTAATATGACATGTTAGTATTGATTTAATTAAATATATTCGAACTAATAATTCTGTTATGATTTTCACAAAAATCAATTACCAAATAGTGTCAAAATTGACAGAAAATAGTTTTTAAATCAAATACTATATTATTAATTGTTATTTTATTCCTAAAAATCTAAGGTTCGGGAAAATGACTTATATAAGGTTATATATATTAATAATAAACAACTTGGGGTTCGTTTGGCTTGATATAGTAAGTTTATTAACCTTATAGTGTAAGAAAGCAAGAAGACAAGGTAAAAGTTAAATTATCTAACTTAAAGTTAAATCTAAATGATAAGGTTAAAATTGAAACCTAAACTTGTCTAAATTATATTGGATGAGAGGGTTTCGACCCATACCCACCTTAGCTTCGAAATATGTCAACTTGGAGCTATTAAAAACCGAATTTTACTTTATAATAAAATAATATTTTTAGTTATTCCAAAGGTGCCCCTCTCCTCCCTTATAAAAGGGAACCTCCTCCCTCTCCTCCTCACACCAATTTGAGCCTTCAAGATCGGCCAAACACTACCATATTCTCTTCTCCACTTCCCTAGAAACATCCTAGAGGTTCTGGTATTCTTAAATGACCAATTGTAGTTCCCTAAGAGGATGTCTCAAAGAGGCGCTTCAAAGAAGAGGTAATGTTCGTTACCGATTTTGTCAACATTGTTTCTTCTTACACTTCTTCTTATTTAGTTGTTTCAGTATGAAGTAATAACATCAGTATCACTAATATACTGATATGTTATTATAAGTATGAAACAACCCTATTTCACCATTTATCCACCCTACGAAAAACAAAATCACCGCACGTGCGGACGTACGGAATACCGTCTCCACACCGTGGTGTAATCTATTTCCACCACCACCTTACTTGGATGGGTATAATGGTGTAAATAATGACTATATATGATTATGGTAAAGTGATATTGATTCTTAAATATTATACATACACTTAAATACAATTCCATGATCATGGGAATGATATCATCGCTCGTGCGTACGTACGGACTACCGTCTCCACGACGCGATAAGATTCATTCTCAATGATTAACCATTCATGAATGATTATAAAGTATATATAATAAGTAATCATGAAATATATGACATAATAATGACACTGGATTTATGGATATATATATTTATGTCATCTAATTAATTCCATTCAATTCAATAAGGAAACAAAAACAACGTTCGTGCGTACGTACGACCTACCGTCTCCATGAACGATGTATTTCTTTCCATTTATCGATCCATTATATATATATATATATGTATATTTGGAATATATATTATATATAAATCATGTTTTATGTTCTGGATTTAAGTAGTCATGATCTAAGTAATCATATGAATAATTACAAGTTAAAATACGAATGACAAATGAGACGATTTTACCCAAAACGGTACTTTAACATGAATTTACAAAAGAACGGGTAATATAAAGTCATAAGTGAACCATATATGATATAATAACAATGAATATGATTCTGTAATAATTCTATGACATTATTTAAATCATTATACAGGAGGTTTGGATACATACAAAGCATATCAGACCTAAGGTAAGAGATAATTTTGCAAATCTCATTTTTATCCGAGATTGCTTATTCGTAAGTATTTACTGGGGTTATTGCTATCATCCATGTCCATGTTTTATAAAAGTGTATTCATGTATGTTTAAAGTCCTTTTTACCCATTTGACTTTTACCCCATGGTATGGAAGGAATCTTTCTTTTATTTACCTTATAAGGTACTTTTTGGCTTTTCTGACAAAAGTACGAGAAGAATGTTTTTTTAACGTATACGACATGAAAGGATTTTTAAGGTTTTATAAAGCCTTATTTTCATGAAGCTTACTCCAAAATATTTCATGACTATTTTCAAGAAAAACCTTTTCTTCTAAAATTTCATGACATTTTGTGAAAAGAAACTGATTTTGAAGAAAAAAGGATATTTTCCTCAAGAATTCATTTCAAGTGTTTTATCAAAACCATTTTCATCTAAGATGAAATTATTTCACATGTGTATGTTTCAAGTATCATGTCTCTATGATTTAAATGGTTTCACTTTTCTTATTATGAAATGATATCCATTTCTTTTATATGGATTATTTGATGATGGGATGATGTTTATGAAACCCATTTTATTTATTGGGTTATTATGAATGATGTATGTTTATTTTGTGGCACAAGTAAGAATGATTTAATTATGAGATGGGTGGGACCTATATCTCCCTCTAATGAATTGGGTAAAGATTTATATCTCATGAGATAAACATGGCTGGAATGACAAGTTAAACCGGTTCAGTAATACAGGACTGGAACGAGGAGTGAAATCGATTCAGAAAGGGACTTTGTCCACTAAGATGGTCTTGGCAGCAATGCCTTGGATACTATGGAAATCATATCATGTGCTTAATGGTTACCACAATTACATGTTTTATTCCCATGCTATTCTATCATTATTAATGTTTCTTTATGATCTATGCCTTACGTACTTCCATTTTTTATGTCATTGATCAATCTTTTAATGTTTAAACATTATGTTCATATTTTTAAGTTCAAATGTATATGGTATGTTTTATTTTATACATGCTTACCCTCAATGAGCATTTGAGCTCACCATTTTTATGTTTTCTTTTCCCAGGATATAAATAAAGGTTTTAGGTAAGAAAAAACGGGAAGATCTTTATGGGAGATGTTGAAGATCTTTCACCACGATTAGAAGATTACGTTCCATGTTTCCAAAGACACTAAACTATTACAGTCCTTGTGTGTTAGTTTTTGTTATGTATTAAGTATTCTGCAAAAGTAATGTAAAGTCCATGTATGTCATGCTTCGGGTCTCTACAGTTGGTATCAGAGGAAAGGTTTAGTCAACCTTTGGAAACTAGGATATGAAAACGTTAGTGAGATCCCTAGAGATATTTCTAAGGAATGTCTAGGGATGTCCCTAAGGATAAGTATGCGTATAGGATATAGTCCTAGAACTACGATAACGATCTTAGAATTTAACCTAAGATGTTAGATATTGAAGGTACTCCCCCTTTATTGTGTTGTTTTCCTTACCATGATTTTTGCCTCTCACACTATTCTTTTTGGGTTTCAGACAATGGCTGGAACCCGAAGGAACCATGTTGATCAATGTAATGGACAATGAAATGTTTTTCCTCCTGAACAAACAAATGTTATGGGAGATGGAGTGAAAAATCTTATTTCTATACTTACACAATATATGATTCATTCTGGACTTCCAAATGAGTAGAGAAGGGAACAATATTCTATTGAGTCCTTCATGAGGCAACATCCAACTTCTTTCAGTGGGTCTTCTGATCCACTTGTTGCTGAACAATGGATCAATACCGCTGAAAAGATATTTTCAGTTCTTCAATGTTCTGAACATGATAAAATCATCTTAGTAGTATATCGTTTGGAAGTTGAAGCTGATTAATGGTGGAATCTTATCAAGAATACGAGGCTAAGAGATGAAATTGAGTCCATGGAATGGGATGAGTTCAAGAACTTATTTTTCAATAAGTACTTCCCCCGTATTCTTCGAACAAAGATGGAGAAGGAGTTTCTTTAACTAAAGAAAAAGGATGATGAATCTGTTGGTATATACGAAGAGAATTTCACAAGGCTTGCAAGGTATGCATCTGGCTTTATCATCCAACCTGAAAGTAAAATTGATCGATTCTTTAGTGGCTTAAAACCAAATCTTTGAAGGGAATTAGCTATAAGATACTTCAGTAGCTATGAAGAAATTGTGCGTTGTGCTATCATGGTAGAAATGGAAGTTGGTGTTACATATCCATCTCATGGTTTTGACAAGAAATGAAAGATGTAGTTCAAGGATAAATATCAGAATAATGGTGAAAAGAAGATGAATGTTTCCTTATGATCAAAGTGTGGAAAGAAGCATGGTGGAGATTGTCTTAAAGGGACTAGAAAATGTTTTAAGTGTGGAAAAGAAGGTCATCAAGCAGCTGAGTGTCGAAGTAATGGAAAAAGGGTTGCTAATGGTGTGAATAAAGAAAAGACTACAGAGAACGCACTAACAACACTTCAACGCTTCAAGTGCAATGAAATGGGGCATTATGCTAATCAATGCCCTAATCCAAGGGTTAATGATGATCGACATGAGCAACCACTTAAGGCAAAGGAAAAAGGGAAGTCACATGCGATCACTATTGATGATGTTGAATATGACAACGATGTGGTGGAATGATTAAGTGTTTATGTAATGGGATTCCAAAATAATGATGTATATAGTATTGTGGAATATTGGAATATTTATGTATTGGTCAATTGTGGTTTTCAATAATTTTGTGGTACCGAAAACCATGGAAAGTGATTGAGAAATTTTGGAAAGCAGATGATATGCGTATAATGAAGGGATAAGAAGATAATGAGATGTTTGATTGTATTCATGAGCTCATGATTGATATAAGGACTAAGTGATATCATGGTTTGAGTATAAAGAATTTTGAGGATTTTGGTATGTGGAAAGTGTTAACTTTTAACTACATTCATGTTTTCACTAAGGTTCAATGGGTATTCATTCTTCCAGAGAATACATGATTAAGGTATTCACATGTTTTTAATTTGACCAACAAGATATATCTTATGATATATAGAGGATAAATGATGGCATTCACATGATTGTTTTGTGACATTTCAAGTAATCATTTTCTTTATACCATGAGCTCAGACCAAAGTATTTTAGATAAGCCTAATGATTGGAATGAATTATGTTGGACATAAGTTAGTATTGTTTAAGGATATAACTTTTATTGATGCGATGTTATAGTAATATAGTTTTTGAAAAAGGACAACCTGCAGGACGGGCGATAGCCCATCACGTCAGACAAGGTTGTGGGAATCGAACCCACAACTGAAGTGCGAATAGAATTTATCGCCTACCACTGGCCTACTGGAAGTCCCTGGTTAGTAGAAACTAGTTTTATTATATTAATTAGTGTGATATATGAAGTATAAGTCCATTTTAGGAACCATATATGATTAATCTCACTATAGATGGACTTATGTATTTTTTTTACCTTTTGTTTGAGACAGATGGAATGACCCATCATTCTTCACATGATCTGCTAACACATCACTAATGAAAAATTCAACTTCATTTCTTTAAGAGATGAAGTGGAAATTGTGCAAATAATGATCAACGATGATACTATACCAAAATCACGAAAGTATTTCTTCTAATTCCAATTTCAACAACTTTTGGGAAATGATATTGAAAACAAAAAATGTTGTTCTAGTGCTCTTATATCTGATGAATCAGATGGTACCTTAGATCTTCACAAATTTATGGCTTTTTGATTGTTGGATTTTTCATAGCCATGTTCTCTACCACTCTCCATCATAACTTGATGGTTAGATTTTTCTTCCATATCCATATTTTCACCTATGTTCTCCTACAAGGAAACCCACTGATGAGTTAATTTGGGTAACTGTTACGTTTCATACTTTATTTTTTAAAGCCAAGTTTTGGTATTCCTTTTTACGATGTGGGTTTCTATTAAAGAAACTTTCGAGTCATAAACCATTTATAACCCCGACGAATTTCGAGGGTGAAATTCATTTTAAGGGGGGTAGAATGTAACACCCTGAGATTTTATGAAAAATATTCATTTTAATTTCATTAATGTCTTGTGTTGTATGATACAACAAAAGGATCTTACACAACATGAATCCTTGACTTGCCTTGCATTACACACAATCGTGACCTTCCTCGATAGCGTGTGTGGTACGCAATACCGAGTTTCACTAAACGAGATATTCTTATAATACTATTATGAACTAGCTGTTATGAATAGTAATACCCACTTTTTCAAATTTTATAAATTTTATCTTTTAAAATGGACTTCATTTTTGGATTCGGAATATCAAAATTAGCTTAGGGTGAAATTTTGCAACTTTTCGGATAACTTTCATTTTCTGAAGAATAGTGAAAATTACTAAATTTTAATTAAAAACAACCTTTTTAATCGAAATAATTAATACTAATAAATTATTAATTTGAGTGGTTTTAAAGTATATTTAGAATATATTTTTACAATTTAATACAATTTTGTTCATTGGATGTAATTTCACATTTAAACCAGATATAAACAAGTGTCAATATTTTGATAGTTATTACCTCTTAAAAACACTCTATTTGTTTTGAAGATGGGAATTAATTTTTAAATTAGTTAATGTAACTGATATGTTTTGAATTTGGTAAAAGAAACATCATTTTTAAATTCATAATATCAAATATATCTTAGGCCTAATTTTTGGTATTTTTCTGGAAACTTTCAATTTTTGATGAATAGTGAAACCACTAAGTGGTAGTTAAAAAATTGAATTTTTTCATAAAAAATAATTTTACTGCTTCTGTGAGTGGAATTTCAAAAATACGAGAGACACGGTAGATGTCATTAAGTAAAATGTGGTTCAATGAGATGAAAATAATTTTTGGTGAATAGTAACTTTTTAGTTTTATTTACCACGGTTAAAAGTAAATAGGGTAATTAAGGGTAAAAATGATATTATTATTACCCTAACACAGGTCCTAATTCTATTGGATAAGTATAATTCGACCAAAAAACAACCTTAGGAATACAATATGACCATTTAGGCCCACTTGGATTAGATTAGGACATTTATTATTAATTTATTTAAAGAAGGGTTAAAATAGTAAAAATCAATGTTTAATAACTAAAGAAATTTTAATATAGGGTTATACATAAGATAAATTCGACTATAAATATTCATTAGAAAGACAAAAATATTTCCTACATAATGGTATTTTATTTGAAATTTTTAGACTTAAAATAATTTAATTTATTTATGATAAAATGATGATGCAGTAATTATCTTATTAATGAAATATTGACATAATTGATGTTATAAATACCCAAATAAATGAAATTTGAGACTTTTTATGAAATAAAATAATTTTATATGTTAATATGTCATGTTAGTATTGATTTAATTAAAATTATTCGAACTAATCATTCTGTTATGATTTTCTCAAAAATCAATTACCAAATAGTGTCAAAATTGACATAAAATAGTTTTTAAACAAATACTATATTATTAATTGTTATTTTATTCCTAAAAATATAATGTTCGGAACAATGACTTAGATAAGGTTATATATATTAATAATAAACAACTTGGGGTTCGTTTGGCTGGATATAATAAGTTTATTAACCTTATAGTGTAAGAAAACAAGAAGACACGGTAAAAGTTAAATTATCTAACTTAAAGTTAAATCTAAATAATAATGTTAAAATTGATACCTAAACTTGTCTAAATTATATTGGATGAGATGATTTAGATCCATCCCCACCTTAGATTCTAAATATATCAATTTGGAGCTATTAAAAACCGAATTTAACCTTATAATAAAATAATATTTTTAGTTATTCCAAAGGTTCCCCTCTCCTCCCTTATAAAAGGGAACCTCCTCCCTCTCCTCCTCACACCAATTTGAGCCTTCAAGATCTGCCAAACCCTGAAAAATTCTCTTCTCCACTTCCCTAGAAACATCTTAGAGGTCCTGGTCTTCTTCAAAGACCAATTGTAGTTCCCTAAGAGGAGGTCTCAAAGAGGCGCTTCAACGAAGAGGTAATGTTCGTTACCGATTCTTTCAACTTTATTTCTTCTTCCACTTCTTCTTCTTTAGTTGTTTCATTATGAAGTAATAACATCAGTATCACTCATATAATGATATGTTATTATAATTATGAAACAACCCTATTTCACCATTTATCCACCCTATGGAAAACGAAATCACCGCGTGTGCGTACGTACAAAATACCGTCTCTATGCCGTGGTGTAATCTATTTTCCACCACCACCTTACTTGGATGGGTATAATGGTGTAAATAATGACTATATATTATTATTGTAAATTGATATTGATTCTTAAATATTATACATACACTTTAATACAATTCCACTATCATGGGAATGATATCATCGCTCGTGCGTACGTACGGACTACCGTCTCCACGACGTGATGAGATTCATTCTCAATGATTAACCATTCATGAATGATTATAAAGTATATATAATAAGTAATCATAAAATATATGACATAATAATGATACTGTATTTATGTATATATATATATTTATGTCATCTACTTAATTCCATTCAATTCAATAACGAAACGAAAACAGCGTTCATGCGTACGTACGACCTACTGTCTCCATGAACAGTGTATTTCTTTCCATTTATCGATCCATTATATATATGTATATTCTGAATATATATTATATATAAATCATGTTTTACATTCTGGATGTAAGTAATCATGATCTAAGTAATCATATGAATAATTACAAGTTAAAACACGAACGAAAAATGAGACGATTTTACCCAAAACGGTACTTTAACATGAATTTACCAAATAAAGGGTAATATAAAGTCATAAGTGAACCATATATGATATAATAACAATTAATTTGATTATTTAATAAGTCAATGACATTATTTAAATCATTATACAGGAGGTTTGGATACGTACGAAGCATATCAGACATAAGGTAAGGGATACTTTTGCAAATCTCATTTTTATCCGAGATTGTTTATTCATAAGTATTTACTGGGGTTATTGCTATCATCCATGTCCATGTTTTATAAAAGTGTGTTCATGTATGTTTAAAGTCCTTTTTACCCATTTGACTTTTACCCCATGGTATGGAAGTAATCTTTCTTTTATTTACCGTATAGGGTACTTTTTTGACTTTTCTGACAAAAGTATGAGAAGAATGTGTTTTTAACGTATACGGCATGAAAGGATTTTTACAGTTTTATAAAGACTTATTTTCATGAATATTCCTCCAAAATATTTCATGACTATTTTCAAGAAAGACATTTTCTTATAAAATTGCGTGACATTTTGTGAAAAGAAAATGATTTTGAATAAAAAATGATATTTTCCTCAAGAATTCATTTCAAGTGTTTTATCAAAACCATTTTCATCAGAGATGACATTATTTCACATGTGTATGTTTCAAGTATCATGTCTCTATGATTTAAATTGTTTCACTTTTCTTATTATGAAATGATATCCATTTCTTTTATATGGATTATGTGATTATGGGATGATGTTTATGAAACTCATTTTATTTATTGGGTTATTATGAATGATGTATGTTTATTTTGTGGCACAAGTAAGAATGATTTCATTATGAGATGGGTGAGACCTATATCTCCCTCCAATTAATTGGGTAAAGACTTATATCTCATGAGATAAACATGGCTGGAACGGCAAGTTAAACCGGTTCAGTAATACAGGATTGGAACTAGGAGTGAACTCGATTCAGAAAGGGATTTTGTCCACTAAGATGGTCTTGACAACAATGCATTGGCTACAATGGAAATCATATCTTGTGCTTGATGGTTGCCAAAATTACATGTTTTATTCCCATGCTATTCTATCATTCTTAATGTTTCTTTATGATCTATGCCTTACGTACTTCCATGTTTTATGTCATTGCTCAAGATTTTAATGTTTAAACATTATGTTCATGTTTTTAAGTTAAAATGTATATGGTATGTTTTATTTTATACATGCTTACCCTTACTGAGCATTTGAGCTCACAATTTTTATGTTTTCTTTTCCCCAGGATATAAATAAAGGTTTTAGGTAAGAAAAAAAGGGAAGATCTTTATGGGAGATGTTGAAGATCTTTCACCACTATTAGAAGATTTCGTTCCAAGTTTCCAAAGACACTAAACTATTATGGTCCTTGTGTGTTTGTTTTTGTTATGTGTTTAGTATTCCACAAAAGTAATGAGATGTCCATGTTTGTCAATCTTCGGGTCTTTACAGTTGGTATTAGAGGAATGGTTTATTCAACCTTTGGAAACTAGGATGTGAAAACATTAGTGAGATCCCTAGAGATATTTCTAAGGTATGTCTAGGGATGTCCCTAAGGATAAGTATACATATATGATATAGTCCTAGAACTATAGTAACGATCTTATAATTTAACCTAATATGTTTGATATTGAAGGTACTCCCCCTTTATTGTGTTGTTTTCCATACCATGATTTTTTCCTCTCACACTATTCTTTTTGGGTTTCAGATGATGGCTGGAACCCAAAGGAACCGTGTTGATCAATGTAATGGAAAATGCAATGATTGTCCTCATGAACAAACAAATGTTATGGGAGATGGAGTGCAAAATATTATTGCTATACTTACACAAGCTATGAATCATTCTGGACTTCCAAATGAGTAGAGAAGGGGACAATATTCTATTGAGTCCTTCATGAGGCGACGCCCACCTTCTTTCAGTGGGTCTTCTGATTCACTTGATGCTGAACAATGGATCAGTACCACTGAAAAGATATTTTCTGTTCTTCAATGTTCTGAACATGATAAAGTCATCTTAGCAGTATATCGTTTTGAAGGTGAAGCTGATCAATGGTGGAATCTTATCAAGAATACGAGGCCAAGAGATGAAATTGAGTCCATGGAATGGGACGAGTTCAAGAACTTATTTTTCAATAAGTACTTCCCTCATATTCTTTGAACAAAGATGGAGAAGGAGTTTCATGAACTAAAGCAAAAGGATGATGAATCTGTTGGTATATACAAAGCGAATTTTACAAGGCTTCCAAGGTATGCATCTGGCTTTATCATCCAACCTGAAAGTAAAATTGATCGATTCTTCAGTGGCTTAAAACCAAATATTCAAAGGGAATTAGCTATAAGAGACTTCAGTAGCTATGAAGAAATTGTGCGTTGTGCTATAAAGGTAGAAATGGAAGTTGGTGTTACATATCCATCTCATGTTTTTGACAAGAAATGAAAGATGGAGTTCAAGGAGAAATCTCATAATAATGGTGAAAAGAAGATGAATGTTTCCTTACGCTCAAAGTGTGGAAAGAAGCATGGTGGAGATTGTCTTAAAGGTACTAGAAAATGTTTTAAGTGTGGAAAAGAAGGTCGTCGAGCAGCTGAGTGTCGAAGTAATGGAAAAAGGGTTTCTAATGGTGTGAATAAAGAAAAGACTGCAGAGAACACACCAACAACACTTCAATGCTTCAAGTTCAATGAAATGGGGCATTATGCTAATCAATGACCTAATCCAAGGGTTAATAATGATCGACATGAGCAACCACTTAAGGAAAACGACAAAGGGAAGTCACAAGCGATCACTATTGGAGATGCTGAATATGACAAGGATGTGGTGGAATGATTAAGTGTTTATGTAATGGGATTCCAATATAATGATGTATATAGTATCATGGAATATTGGAATATTTATGTATTGGTCAATTGTGGTTTTCAATAATTTTATGGTACCGGTAACCATGGAAAGTGATTGAGAAATTTTGGTAAGCAGATGATATACGCATAATGAAGGGATAAGAAGATAATGAGATGTCTGATTGTATTCATGAGCTCATGATTGATATAAGGACTAAGTGATATCATGGTTTGAGTATAAAGAATTTTGAGTATTTTGGTATGTGGAAAGTGTTAACTTTTAACTGCAACCATGTTTTCACTAAGGTTCAATGGGTATTCATTCTTCCAGAGAATACATGATTAAGGTATTCACATGTTTGTAATTTGACCAACAAGATATATCTTATGATATATGGGGGATAAATGATGGCATTCACGTGATTGTTATGTGACATTTCAAGTAATCATTTTCTTTATACTATGAGCTTGGACCGAAGTATTTTAGATAAGCCTAATGATTGGAATGAATTATGTAGGACATAAGTTAGTATTGTTTAAGGATAGAACTTTTATTTATGGGATGTTATAGTAATATAGTTTTAGAAAAAGGACAACCTGCAGGACGTGTGACAACCCATCGCGTCAGACAAGGTTGTGGGAATCGACCCCACAACTGAAGTGCGACTAGCCTTTATCGCCTACCACTGGCCTACAGGAAGTACCTGGTTAGTAGAAACTAGTTTTATTATGTTAACCAGTATGATATATGATGTATAAGTCCATTTTAGGAACCATATATGATTAATCTCACTATAGATGGACTTATGTATTTTTTTGACCTTTTGTTTGAGACAGATGGAATGACCCATAATTCTATCACTTGATCTGCTAACACATCACGAATGACAAATTCAACTTCATTTCTTTAAGAGATGAAGTGGAAATTGTCAAAAGAACGACCAACGGTGATACTGTACCAAAATCACGAAAGTATTTCTTCTAATTCCAATTTCATCAACTTTAGGGAAATGATCTTGAAAACCAAAAATGTTGTCCTAGTGCTCTTATATCCGATGAATCAGATGGTACCTTATATCTTCACAAATTTATGGCTTTGTGATTGTTGGCTTTTTCATAGCCATGTTCTCTACCACTCTCCATCATAACTTGATGGTTAGATTTTTCTTCCATATGTATATTTTCACCTATGTTCTCCTACATGGAAACCCAGTGATGAGTTAATTTGGGTAACCGTTACATTTCATAATTTATTTTTTAAAGTCAAGTTTTGGTATTCCTTTTTATGATGTGGCTTTCTATTAAAGAAACTTTTGAGTCGTAAACCATTTATAACTACGACGAATTTCAAGGGCGAAATTCATTTTAAGGGGGGTAGAATGTAACACCCCGAGATTTTATGAAAAATATTCTTTTTAATTTCATTAATGTCTTGTGTTGTACGCTACACCAAAAGGTGCTTGCACAACACGCATCCTTGAATTGCCTTGCATTACACGCAATCACGGCCTTCCTCGATAGCGTGTGTATTACGCAATACCGAGTTTCACTAAACGAGATATTATTATAATATTATTATGAACTAGACGTTATGAATAGTAATACCCACTTTTTGAAATTTTATAAAATTTATCTTTTAAAATGGACTTCATTTTTGGATTCGGAAAATTCTTAATTATCTTAGGGTGAAATTTTGGTACTTTTCGGATAACTTTCATTTTCTGATGAATAGTGAAAATTACTAAATTTTAATTAAAAACAACCTTTTTAATCGAAATAATTAATAGTGATAAATTATTAATTTGAGTGGTTTTAAAGTATATTTAAAATATATTTTTACAATTTAATACAATTCTATTCATTGGATGTAATTTTACATTTAAACCAGACATAAACAAGTGTCAATCTTTTGATAGTTATTATCTCTTAAAAACACTATTTTTTTGACGATGGGAATTAATTTTTAAATTTTTTAATGTAACTGATATGCTTTAAATTTGGTAAAATAAACATCATTTTTTAATTCATAATATCAAATATATCTTAGGCTTAATTTTTGGTATTTTTCTGGAAACTTTCATTTTATGATGAATAGTGAAACCACTAAGTGGTAGTTAAAAAACTGAATTTTTTCATAAAACATAATTTTACCGCTTCTGTGAGTGGAATTTCAAAAATCTGAGAGACACAGTTGATGTTAGTAAGTAAAATGTGGTTCAATGAGATGAAAATAATTTTTGGTGAATAGTAACTTTTTTACTTTTATTTACCACGGTTAAAAGTAAATAGGGTAATTAAGGGTAAAAATGATATTATTATTACCCTAAAACATGTCCTAATTCTATTGGATAAGTGTAATTCGGCCAGAAAATAACCTTAGGAATAAAATATGACCATTTAAGCCCACTTGGATTAGATTAGGACATTTCTTATTAATTTATTTAAAGAAGGGTTAAAATAGTTAAAATCAAAGTTTAATAACTAAAGCATTTTTAATATAGGGTTATACATAAGATAAATTCAACTATAAATATTCATTAGAAAGATAAAAATATTTCCTACATAATGGAAGTTTATTTGTAATTTTTATACTTAAAATAATTTAATTTATTTATGATACAATGATGATGCAATAATTATCTTATTAATGAAATATTGACACAATTGATGTTATAAATACCCAAATAAATGTAATTTGATACTTTTTATGAATTAAAATAATTTTATATGTTAATATGACATTTTAGTATTGATTTAATTAAATTTTTTCGAACTAATCATTCTGTTATGATTTTCAAAAAAATCAATTACCAAATAGTGTCAAAACTGACATAAAATAGTTTTTAAAACAAATACTATATTATTAATTGTAATTTTATTCTTAAAAATCTAAGGTTCATCCAAATGAATTAGATAAGGTTTTATATTCTAATAATAAACAACTTGGGGTTCGTTTGGCTTGATATAGTATGTTTATTAACCTTATAGTGTAAGAAAACAAGAAGACACGGTAAAAGTTAAATTATCTAACTTAAAGTTAAATCTAAATGATAAGGTTAAAATTGATACCTAAACTTGTCTAAATTATATTGGATGAGATAATTTCGACCCATCCCAACCTTATCTTCTAAATATATCAATTTGGATCTATTAAAAAACTAATTTGACCTTATAATAAAATAATATTTTTAGTTATTCCAAAGGTGCCCCTCTCCTCCCTTATAAAAGGGAACCTCCTCCCTCTCCTCCTCACACCAATTTGAGCCTTCAAGATCTGCCAAACCCTGAAAAATTATCTTCTCCACTTCCCTAGAAACATCTTAGAGGTCCTGGTCTTCTTCAAATACCAATTGTAGTTCCCTAAGAGGAGGTCTCAAAGAGGCGCTTCAAAGAAGAGGTAATGTTCGTTACCGATTCTTTCAACTTTATTTCTTCTTCCACTTATTCTTCTTTAGTTGTTTCATTATGAAGTAATAACATCAGTATCAATCATATAATGATATGTTATTATAAGTATTAAACAACCCTATTTCACCATTAATCCACCCTACGGAAAATGAAATCACCGCGCGTGCGTACGTACGGAATACAGTCTCCACGCCGTGGTGTAATCTATTTTCCACCACCACTTTACTTGGATGGGTATAATGGTGTAAATAATGAATATATATGATTATTGTAAAGTGATGTTGATTCTTAAATATTATACATACACTTCAATACAATTCCACGATCATGGGAATGATATCATCGCTCGTGCGTACGTACGGACTACCGTCTCCACGACGCGATGAGATTCATTCTCAATGATTAACCATTCATGAATGATTATAAAGTATATATAATAAGTAATCATGAAATATATGACATAATAATGATAATGGATTTATGTATATATATATTTATGTCATCTACTTAATTCCATTCAATTCAATAAGGAAACGAAAACAACGTTCATGCGTACGTACGACCGACCGTCTCCATGAACGGTGTATTTCTTTCCATTTATCGATCCATTATATATATGTCTATTATGAATATATATTATATATAAATAATGTTTTACATTCTGGATTTAAGTAACCATGATCTAAGTAATCATATGAAAAATTACAAGTTAAAACACGAATGACAAATGAGACAATTTTACCCAAAACAACACTTTAACATGAATTTACAAAAGAACGGGTAATATAAAGTCAGAAGTGAACCATATATGATATAATAACAATGAATATGATTCTGTAATAAGTTAATGACATTATTTAAATAATTATACAGGATTTTTGGATACGTACGAAGCATATCAGACCTAAGATAAGGGATAATTTTTCAAATCTCATTTTTATCCGAGATTGCTTATTCGTAAGTATTTACTGGGGTTATTGCTATCATCCATGTCCATGTTTTATAAATGTGTATTCATGTATGTTTAAAGTCTTTTTTACCCATTTGACTTTTACCCCATGGTATGGAAGGAATCTTTCTTTTGTTTACCTTATAAGGTACTTTTTGACTTTTCCGACAAAAGTACGAGAAGAATGTTTTTTTAACGTATACGGCATGAAAGGATTTTTACTTTTTTATAAAGCCTTATTTTCATGAATCTTCCTCCAAAATATTTCATGAATATTTTCAAGAAAAACCTTTTCTTCTAAAATTGAATGACATTTTGTGAAAAGAAAATGATTTTGAAGAAAAGAGGATATTTTCCTCAAGAATTCATTTCAAGTGTTTTATCAAAACCATTTTCATCTAAGATGACATTATTTCACATGTGTATGTTTCAAGTATCATGTATCTATGATATACATGGTTTCACTTTTCTTATTATGAAATGACATCCATTTCTTTTATATTGATTATGTGATGATGGGATGTTGTTTATGAAACCCATTTTATTTATTGGGTTATTATGAATGATGTATGTTTATTTTGTGGCACAAGTAATAATGATTTCATTATGAGATGGGTGAGAACTATATCTCCCTCCAATGCATTGGGTAAAGATTTATATATCATGAGATAAACATGGCTGGAACGGCAAGTTAAACCGGTTCAGTAATACAGGACTAGAATGAGGAGTGAACTCGATTCCGAAAAGGACTTTGTCCACTAAGATGGTCTTGGCAGCAATGCCTTGGCTACTATGGAAATCATATCATGTGCTTAATGGTTTCCAAACTTACATGTTTTATGGCCATGCTATTCTATCATTCTTAATGTTTCTTTATGATCTATGCCTTAAGTACTTCCATGTTTTATGTCATTGCTCAAGATTTTAATGTTTAAACATTATGTTCATGTTTTTAACTTCAAATGTATATGGTATGTTTTATTTTATACATGCTTACCCTTACTGAGCATTTGAGCTCACCCTTTTTATGTTTTCTTTTCCCCAGGATATAAATAAAGGTTTTAGGTAAGAAACAAAAGGGAAGATATTTATGGGAGATGTTGAAGATCTTTCACCACGATTTGAAGATTACGTTCCAAGTTTCCAAAGACACTAAACTATTACGGTCCTTGTGTGTTTGTTTTTGTTATGTATTAAGTATTCCTCAAAAGTAATGTAATGTCCATTTATGTCAAGCTTCGGGTCTCTACAACCACAGCTAAATCCAAAACATGATTTGGGTAATTTTTCTCATGGATTTTCAACTGTCGTGAGTTATAAGATATCACAATATCATTTTGTATGAAAACACACCCCAATCCCTTATTGGTTTCATCACATTAGATCATAAACTTTTCTCCACTACAAGGTAGTGTGAGCACAGGTGCAGTGGCTAAATTTCTTTTTAACTCCTTGAAATTCTCTTCACACTCCTCCATCCAAATGAACATAACTCATTTTCAAGTCAATATGGTGAGTGGATTAGATAATCATGAAAAATCATTCGAAAAACGTGAATAATATCCATCCCATTCAAGAAAAAATCGGATCTCAGTTACTGTTGTTGGTAACAACCATCTTTCAATAACCTATGTTTTTACTGGATCTACAGATATCCCGTCTCTTGAGATTATGTGACCCAAAATGAAACATTTTTAAGACAAAATTCACACTTGGTAAATTTGGAATAAACCTTATCCTTTATCAGGGACTTCAATAAAATTTATAAGGGATATTCATGTTCTTCCTTTCTCATTGAATATACAAGAATATCATCTATAAATACTACCAAAAACTGGTCAAGATAGTCTCTAAAGACTCTATTCATTAGATCCACGAAGATAGTAGGGGAATTAGTAAGACCAAATGGCCTCACTATAAATTCATAGTGTCCGTACCTTGTACAGAAATCCGTCTTTGTATATCCTCCATTTTACCATTAATTGATGATACCCTGAACGAAGATTAATATTATAAAAGTATTGAGCTCTACATAGTTGGTCAAATAATTCATCAATGCGTGGGATAGTATATTTGTTCTTGATAGTGATCTTGTAAAGTTCTTGATAATCAATGCAGAGTCTCATTGATACATCTTTCTTCTTAACAAACAGAACAGGTGCTCCCCAAGGTTATTCACTAGGGCATATGTATCCTTTATCTAGATTCTCTTGGAGTTGGTTCTTCAATTCCTACAACTCAAATGGGTCTATTCTATAAGGTATATTTAAAATTTTCATTGCACCCGGTATGAGTTCTATTGAAATCTCAACTTCACGATTCGGTGGAAGAGATAGAAATTCCTCTAGAAGGACATCATCAAACTCCCCTATAATGGGAATATTCCCAACTACGAGTTTCTCACCAACCATTTGAGATAAATTACCTTCATTTATTGGAATCAAGACCCATAAGATAGAAGAAAATTAATCTGTAAGGTTATATTAATTCTTGCATCTATAGATGGTCATATATTGATCTAGAATATGAAATGTGACTTTCTTTATTTGGGAATTGATATGAGATTCATATAAGGAAAGCCAATACATGCCAAGAATCACATCAAATTACAATATAGGAAGGATAAAAAGATTTATAGGAAACACCTTCCCACAAACATTAAGTGTATACTAATTATAAACTTTTGATTCAACCGTCATACCATTAGGAGTTGTCATAGCTATCTTGACAACTAATTTTTGAGGTAGTAAAAGAATATCCTAAGAAAATTTTTCAGAAATAAAAGAGTCGGTGGATCCAGAATCAAATAAAACATTTTTTACTTTAGAGTGGATGGTAAGTGTACCTTTCACCACTTCTTTATCGTATTCCACCTCGCTTATAGAAATTTCATGTGAATTTCCATTGTCTTTGGAGTTAAGAGTTTGTTGATGTCGATCGTCATAAAAAACCATTGGATTAGGGAATTGATTATCCTAATGCCCCATTTCCTTTAATTTGTAACATTGAAGTTTAGGAGGTGCATTAGGTGTAGCATTTTCTCTGTTCACATTGTTAGACAACTTTTTCCAATCACTACGACATTAAATTTCCCGATGAACTTCTTTTACACATTTAAAACATTTACTTGTACATTTAAGACAATTCCCTCAATGTTTCATTCCACACTTTGAGCATAAGGGAAAACTCATCTTATTTTTAGTGTGGTCTTTAAATTTTCTATTGAGTTCCATTTTCCACTTCTAATCAATACCATTTGACTAATGGGTTACCCCAATCTCCATCTCAACCATGAGAGCGCATCAAACAATTTTTTCATAGCTATTGAAGTCCCTTATGGATAACTCTCATAGAAGACTTGATTTTAAGCCACTAAAGAATCAATCGATCTTACTCTGAGGTTGGATAATAATTCCGGATGCATTCCTTGCATGTCTTGTAAAATTTGATTCGTAGGAACCAACACATTCCTCATACTTTTACTTTAGTTTAAGAAACTCCTTCTCTATCTTTGTTCAAGTAATATGAGGGAAGAACTTGTTGAAAAATAAGTTCTTAAACTCATCCCATTCTATGGACTCAATTTCATCTCTTTTCCTAATTTTCTTGAAAATATTCCACCATTGATCATCTTAACCTTCCAAAATATATAATGCTAAGAAGAATTTATCATGTTCAGAACATTGTAGAATTGAAAATATCATTTATGTGATACTGATCCATTTTTCAACCACTAATGGATTAGAAGAACCGCTGATTAAAGGTGGGAACTACCTCAGGAAGGATTCACCAGAATGTTGCTCCATGCATTACTCATTTCGAAGTCATGCATGATTCATTTCTTGAGAAAGTGGTGTGATCATGGCTACAAGATTTTGCATTCCAGATCCCATAATGTTTGGTTGCTCAGGGGGACAACCATTTCATTGCCCGTCATATTCATCATTAACACAGTTTCTTCTGATTCCATCCATATACTAAAACCAAGAAGCATAGTGTGAGAAATAGTAATTACAACCGGAAAACCACATAATCAAGAATAACATTTCACACTTTAGATCTTATCATAGGTTATTCATGGCTAATTCTAAAACAATATGATTGTGTCAAATTCTTAGACATATCCTTAGGGTTATTACTAAGGCATTCACATCCTAGTTTCCAAAGGTTAACTATACCTTTCCTTTGACACCAAATATAACAACCCACATGTCTATGGTAAAGGCTTTTTTTACATGAGGTTCATAGCGTGGTGTTTGCCCATGTGTGTTTAGGAAATCTTTTTTCTAGAGCTTATTAGGACGTGTGATGTGGGAAAAACCGAAAAACCTATACAGAAGTGGAAATAGATTTAACCATAATTTTCATTATTATATTGTACAATCTTGTATATGGTACAAGGTGAGGGTATCTGTGGTGAGGTAGGGAACATAGATTAACTGTTTGGGTGATGAGTTAGTTTCAGTAGATGTTCACTTTGCTTTAGCATGATTTCGTTATTGTTACACAAGATTCCTTTGGTAGGATCCTACAGAATCATCTGTTATCCTAACCCAATTAATAGAATGTTTTTAGCTCACATGGATTTGATTGGAGATTAGTCTGGTAACTACTAGCTTTGGGTTTACAAGAGAAATTTGTGCTTTGTGGTTGCTGATGTTTTACTTTCTTTTGGCACACGTAGTGTTTACTTAAAGTTGTTGTAGTATTTCATGTCATTACATACATGTACATTTGATTAATTTATATTTTAGTCATAGTTGGAGTTATATGGTGTATTTTTTTCTCTTCACCAGAATTTATTCTCTTAGATGGTAATGCATCCCATTTGTTGGTATATTATACCATCAGTTCTAGTCTCCAAATATAGGCCTATAGGAGGTGTGACTCAGAGTTCATTTTTTCTGTTCTCACACTACCACCTGAGGAGGGGGAATTTTGTGAGTAGGGTGTCATGATAGAGTGGTATAAGTGGTCTAGTTGTGGAATATGATGGAGTTGGGTGTTAGGCACCGATGAGGTTCCATGCGATAGTATGGAAACAATGTCACCCAAGTTTATCACGCACTGTAAACACTAGAGTTTATCTGAGAAATATTTATTTATGGAACCCTAAGATCAATGGAACATTACTTATATATACAATTTATACTAAATAAAGGGATGCTGGTTTCAAGGTTGATAACAATGAAGGGATCATGAATCATTCATCCTTGTGAGAATTTTTGAATGGGTAGACCTTGGGATATGTTAACCTAAAATGAATAAAATAAAACATTTATTTAATTTTAAATTCACTTATATCATAGTATTATGAATTCTAACTATTTTTTCATTTGCTAATATGGTTCTAGGTCAGCTTCCTCGATAGGTTCACATCAAAGATGTCCAGTAGGCTACAACAGCAAATCACGATAGAGTATAGGATGATGATGATGACATGTTGAAGAGGACACTCCGAGATTTTTAGCGTCATAGTCAACACAAGTATGTGTGATCTATTTTAGATGAATTCATAGAAGACTGGTTGGAGGTGGTTAATATAGCCTTCATTTTCATCTATGCTCGGAAAAAAAACTGGGTGACATTGGTTGTGAAGATGTTTTCTGGGGCTATGAGGAAGTAGTGTCTCTTGTTCATATGGAATCATGAGGTGTTTGCGGTACCATAACAGAAGTTTTGAGATGTGTTATGAGCTAAGTTTATTTCTTAGAACATAATGTCATCTAGTTTCTTGGAGCTTCTTACCCTTTGTTTGATAGGATCTAGTGTGCGAGAGTTTGGGATACATTTTAAGAACCTTAGGAAATATTCTTCGGACCAGTTTCATATGAAGAGGATAGGGGGATGAATTTTGAGGAGGATTTGCATCCATAGATCCAGTGTCAGGTCACAATATTTATGTTGACAATATATCATGAGGTGATGGTGAGGGTATAGGTTATTGATAGGACATTAGAAAAAATTGGACCTTCACGAGAGGTTAATTTTTAAGATTCCTCATGAAGAAATGTTGTGGTTGGGAATTCCCAATTTTCAGGGTAGAAATGATTCCATTTAGAAAGGGTCAAGTCCCTTCTATCAACATTATGTTTCATTGGGGAAGTGGTTTTCAGGTCTATTCCAAGAAATCAGGTGCTTTTTTTTCTTGTAAAAGATGATTTCATCGGTATAAAGAGTGCCCAAACTATCAGAGTACTCAGCATGTGTTAGGTGTTGCACTATAGGTTCCTCTATTGAGGTAGTTTATATTAAGCCAACACTAGCATGTTACCCCAGGATTTGATATATAGAGAGAATATGGGTAAAGAAGAGGATTGCCTTGGGATTCTACCTATCATTAGAGAGAATAGTGCAACCATGGTGGTGAAGGTCATCTGGGTAATAGAAATCATGGTGTAGGTTGTGTCCAACTTCATGCAATAGCATTGACAACACCAGGATGACTAGACAATATTTGAGGTATACTTCACGAGTTTTCTACTTGGGTGTATGCCCTGTCTGATTCAGTAGTGATGTGATCCTTCATATCACATGCCCATTTTCATGAATTGGGACTAGAGTTAGAGATACATCTAGTTCCCTAATCATTGACTACTCCATTTGTAGGTCTATATGACTAGTATAAAGTATGTTGAACTACAATATAGTGTAGGGAATGGTGGCGTTCCTTGATGATGATGATGTGACTGAAGTGTTTGGTTGTGAGGGAGACCCTCAGATGGGTCATATCTGTGTTCCTTCTATTTCATCCTTCATAGATAAAATGATGTTGAGTACATCAGAGGGTTAACAGTCATCATTTCCTCCTGTCATTGAAGAGTACCCATATGTCTTTCTAGAAGAGGTTGTAGTGTTACCCCCTTAATGGGAGAAAAAGTTTGGTGTCGAACTATAGCAGGACATGTCTCTTATCTTGATTTATCTACATAGGATTCCACCTTCAATGTTTTGAGAATTGTGTATAATGCTCAATGGTAAATTCTAGTGTGGTATTGTTCAACTGAGTGTGTCACCGTGGGGTGCACTGATTTTGTGCCTAAAAAAGGTTGACATCAGTTAGCAGTTGTCTGTCGATTATCATTTCTCCATTAATATGACAGCAATGAACCACAATCATATTCATTGGATTGATGATTTTTTTGATCAAATAAAGGATGAATGTTTGTTTTCAAGTATCGATTTTTGGTTTGGGAATCATCAACTATGTTTGATGGATGAGGATATTTAGAAAACTACATTCTTTTGTTATTATGGTAATTACATGTTCTTGGTGATTTTGTTCGGTATGGAGAATTCCCCAATTGTGTACATGGGATTACAAAATGATATTTTTTGTGAGTTCCTGGAAGTGTTCATGGTGTGTTTCATTGATTACATCTTTGTGTACTCTGTGTCATAGTAGGAGAATGCATATCATCTAGGTGTTATTGGGATTCCTTCATCAACATAATATATTAGGTAAGTTTTTGACATTGAGTTTTTGGATTGAGAAGTCTATTTCACGGGCCATGATCTTTCCCAATAGGCATTATCTCTATATCCCTCAACGATATAAAAAGTTCTATCTTAGGAATAACCAATATAGTAAAATAAGTGTGAAGTTTCCTTTGTCTAGCATGCTATTATAGGATATTCGTAACTGATTTCTATTGTTCTACGACTCCTCTGACAACATTGACCAGGATGGGTCATCCAGTCATGTGGACTCATTAGTGTCATTAATCATTTATGTTTTTAAAGGATAAGTTGGTCAGCAATTTGTTTCATTTTCTACCCTCAAAGGGAGTTTAGTTTAATGTTTTCTGGAATGCTTCTTGTCAGGGGTTGGGTTGTGTTCTAATGAAATAGAGGTCAGTCATTTCATATGGGTCTCATCAATTGCATCCCCAGGATTGTAATTATCTAACCCATGATCTTGAGTTTGTGGCAGTGGGGATTTATCTGACATTGTGGATACATTACCTCATCGAAGAGTTCTTTTTGGTTTTCACCAATCACAAGAGCCTGAGGTATGTTTTCTCCCAATATGACATGAACTTGAGACAACATAGATGGAGAGAGTTGTTATAGTATTATGAAATAAAAATCATTTATACACCTAGTAAAGGGAATCTTGTAGGTGATGCTCTGAGCAGGAAGTCACATAGTGACACAGTGCATTAATCGGTTGATTCCAAGAGGGTGATGGAATAAAATTCAAAATTGCTTTTAGATAGGGGGTATGTTTGGGGGGTAGAGGTTGTATTTTTAAGATTAAGGTGAAATAATTTATGGCACAGTAGGTAGAAGAGTCCTGATTGGGGGACCATGAGGTAGAGGTATGGAGAGACAAAGTTGTTTGTGGTGAGGCCCCTGGAGGATTGTCTAATGATGAACAAAACTAGGTGTTGTTTCATGGAATGACTTTCATTCCTTTGATAGTGTGGGATACTGTTCTCATGGAGTTTCATAGTTCACTATTAGTGATACATCATTGTGTGATGAAGTGTTCTTGACTTTGAGGTGTTAGCTTTGGTGGCCTGAGTTGAATCATGTCGTTGTAGAGCTTGTGTCTCGATGTTTGGTTTTCTAGAAGATAAAGGCTATGCATTGTATTCCCAATGGTTTTCTCTAGCCATTAAATATTCATTAATGGATGTGGGAGGAAATCATGAAGGAATTTTTTACTGGTTTTCGTCGATCTCAATGGTGATATCACACTATATGGGTTGTAGTTGATCATTTGAAAAAATCACCCCATGTAATATAAATCATTGAGTCAAGCTATGTGGAGATTTTATTAAGGCATTCTTTGGAGGAGGTGGTGGGACATCCCAAAGTTCCAAGGATGATCATTTTTGATCAAGATCCTCATTTTACCAATGTGGGGTGGAGACGTATCTAACATGATTTCAATTCATAACTAATCCTTAGCACTTCATTTCATCCGTAGATGGATGGCCAGATATATTGGACCATCCCAACTCTTGAAAAAATGTTGTGCTCTTATGTCCTGGACTTTGTAGGTTCGTGGATATGACACCATCCTTTGGTAGTTTTCTCATACAACAATAGTCTCCACTCCACCATAAATATTTTCCCATTTGATGCATTTTATATATGACCTTGTCGTTCACTATTGTGATTGACAGATTTTAGAGAGTCATCTATTCTCAAGCTATAATATGTATAAAATATGATAGAGATAGATCTGGTGATTCGTGAGAGGATAAAGGAAGTATAGGATTGTCATATGTCAAATGATGAAAATTTAAAGAGACCTCTAGGATTTGATTATGGGGATCATGTGTTATTGAAGGTGACTCCCCATCACGGGCATCACATGTTATGTCATGAGAGTAAGCTTTCTGCCCAGATTGTGTGGGAATTATGATGAGTTTGTTCATGTTGGATGCTTGGAATATCGGGTAGAACATCCCTTAAAGATGAGTTGGATATATGAATTTTTTTCATGTGTAGAAAATCCCTAATTATCTTCACGACAGCTCTAACATCATTTGTTTGGGGGAGATTGATATTGATGATGATACGACCTTCGCGGAGTGTCCTATAGAGATCTAAGACCACAAGGGGAAGGTGTTTCATGAGCATGATATCCCCTTGGTTCATGTCTTATTGGGTAATAGTGGTATGGGGGAATACTTGGGAATGTGTGTAACAGATACATGCTCACTACCCCAAGTTGTTTGATGATTTTCTCTTTTCTTGCAACAATTCCCATTTTTTGTGTTTGTAGAAAATTATTGTCTATGGTATGGATCTATTTTTTTTTCTTATTAAGGATTACTCTCTTTTGAGAGTTATCTCCTTCAGGATTGTGTTTAGGATATTATTGTGATTTTCATAAAGTTTCATGGGTTTTTTGAAGCGGTTAGGATCCTTTGGTTGGGATAACTAAGAGGGATATCTCAAATGATGATTTCTCGGACCCCTTTTTGTTGTTTATTTTGATTGGTTTTGAATTCTGAATGACGAGAATATTCTGAGAGGTATTTGATGTAATTTTTCTAAACTATCTTGCCCATTATTTTACTGAAATCAGGTGTTTGAAGTTTTATTGGAGGTCAAGGTGACTTATCCTCAACACTTTTCAAAATTTCTAGTTCTTTGAACAATGTATCTTTAACGACGTGTAATTTACATTTCTGAATTTATAGAACGGTGTCATGAACAATGTTTCTAGAATAGTGGGAAATCCAACAGAATCATGAACATTTTTTCTAGAATTTAACGTCATTTACATTTCCAATGTTCTTAAAAAATTTTGGGTATAGTGTTTCCAAAATGGTGATACATCTAATGGTTTCATGAATAGTGTTTTAATAATCTTGAGTCAATATCCTTTTCCAAATTTCTAGCATAGTGTATTGAACAATGTTTATCAAATGGCGAGACCTCCAATGGTTCCAATAATTTATTTTTCAGAATGATGAGATCTTTCATTTTAATATTTCTGGAATGGGGTCTAGATTATTGTTTTTATAACGGTGAGACACTTCAAATAGTTTTGTCAAATATCCATATTTTTTCAGATTTCTTTATTTTCCCTTTTGATGTCTTTTTTTTAACTGAGTTAAATACCATATTTATGAGGGTTTTAGGCCATTTTAAATGCTATAAATCATAAATTTTATTTTCTAAAAATACAAATGATTTTATTTGGTCAAACCATGTAGTTTAATGTAATCCAAATTAAATTTAAAATAAAAAATTTATGTAAACAAATCCTCTTATAAAATCCTTCTGAATCAGAGATACCCTTCACATTGTTCTTACTCCAATTTTTTCCCCTAGCATGAGAGACCAAAACCATTATTTCCCATATGAGTCCTGAAATAAAACACATATCCTTGTATTTTTTCCCTTGTAGTTTTTCCTAGTGCTTATGCACTACCCTATTTTGGTGAAACATGTATGTTTCAATCAGTATTGAATAATTTATGTTATATAATTGTTGTTTGGAATTCTTGGATATGTTTCCTACCATTTCTCATTGGAATGTGATGTAATTTGAAACCCGTGTTTCTAATTAATCATTTGTAGGTGTTCAATGATTCAATTAGGCCTCGATATCCTCAAGTGAATATAGTCATTGCAGAGGAGGTGATCATGATCTGTTCTGTCGGAATGTTCTACTATATAATATGATGATAAGATTTTGAGGTAGATGATTAATTTATTTTCTATTACTTTCTCATGAAACTATTGATTAATAATGATATAGATATTGGATCAAAATTAAATAATCTTAAAAATTTTATCAACATTAATGAATTATTTTTGATCGTATGTTGTTGCGACTTGATATTTTAGATAGTATGATATCTATGATTTTCATGATTTTCATGTCGTTCTTGATGTAAATTGTTATATAAAGTAAAGTTGTGATAAATTGTAAACTTATTGCCCAATGATAAAGAGGCATGTAAATTAATCATGTTGTTGTTTTAATTTTATGATAATCAAATTGATGCAATAAGCATGTTTAATTAATTTTTGATTACCACGGTAGCTTGCTGGTTAGGTAGCACTTATTTAGAAACTACTAATAATGAATTGATTTATTCAAGATGGATTGATGGATTAGTTTTTGATAAAGAATAATTCTAGGTAGGGTTCTGAGTTACCCTCTTTCTTGAAAATTCCATGATACATATTCTTTGAAGCCATGAGTTCTCATTGTGGGTGTAGGGTGAATGCCTTGTTTGGGGTCAAGAGCCTAGTAACTTGTTTTTTTCACACTGAATGTGATATAATGTGAGCATGGAAGGCTATTGTGGTATGTGTGGTAGGGAGACATAGTGGTTTTGGCAGTAGTTGACACCTAGAGTGGCGAGATGCATCAGTTTATACATGTCGGTGTTGAAGAGGATATCAGAGATTAGGAAACGGGTTGGACATGAAAGTTTGAATTCTTATTGAATTTTTTTGTTTGTTTATCTTATTTACTACCTCACAAAATGAGGTATATGTTCATGCTTAACCTCATTCAAATAGATGCAATGACACACATGGTATTTTATGTTCTTTCTATGTCTAGATTCTCAAGGACGTATGGTAATGCGCTTCATCTATAGGTGGAAAAGACTTGACAGGTTGTTCATCCAGTCACCTTTTTGATCTCCTTGTGTTTGGAATCATAACATGATTTTTTCTAGAAAACCTAGAATTACAGAAATGTGATAATTATTATAATAAATGATTCAATAAATGATGTTAATCCTTGGGGTTGGGGCATCCCAGGATACAATGGGGAGGATATAATTTAAAAGAACTTTGGAAATGGTTTGGTTATGCCTATAGGGAATGAATCATTGGGTATGATTCTAATGAAATTTAATGTGGAATTATAATAATTAATTAATGGTTAATTAATTAATTTTTGTTACATGGAACTGAAAAAATGGATAATGTAATCTACTAGAACAATTTAAATTGTGGTGTGCTGATAATATAAAAAGTCTTCGCATGGGTAATTGAGTGTCTGAGAGCATTATCTACAACTTATTCTATGACTAGGTTATAACCATAGTGTGGTTGTGTGCAATAGTATATTCTTTACCATTTGTGTTTCTATATGCTACTCCACCCAATCAATTAGGATAACTTCCAGCCTAGGGATTCTTAGATCTAGGAGGTGTTTACCCTGACATCCATATGGGAGTATTTATGGATAACTACCCCCATTGGCCCCAATCTCCCCTCTTGGTAGTTAATTGTGCTAGTAGGCACGTTAGTTAGTCTTCCCCATACATGTGTGTAGAGGTTTGTGACAACTTGTTGTTATTCACACACATATATTTTTGATATTGATTTCTATGGACTAATATAGGTGTAACGTTTATAGGTTTTAATGTCTTGATGATCCATACATAGTGTGTGGGTAGTAATGGATTGAGGTAAAATATACTATTCATGATACATGTTATGCGGGCTATGTTGGATCTCGGAAATTACATAATTACTTTTGGTTGTGAGGATGTTGTGGTGCTTCTCCCAAGTGTCTACATGGAAGCATTTATGTTCCATGAGGGGCAAGTTGTGGTGCCTGTCTAGGTGTCTTAAGGCCCACCAATTTAAAGTGACATTCACAGAATATGTGAAGTTGCGGAAAAACATCAAAATAACAGGGAAGTGGTAGTGGGTATTATTAAAATTATTTAACATATTATATGATATTTTATGTGCTACTTGGTATGAGTATCCCTGTTGAGGTGGGTAAAGTAGAATACATGATTAGGTTAGGAGTAAGTTTTAGTTTTTGTTCACTGTGATTTAGCATTATTTCATTACATTTTCATGAGAGTCTCTATGGAGGATCATACTAATTATAAAGTTATACTCACCCTCCATATATCAACTATTTTTTTGTGACTTGGAGCAGGTTGGAGGTTAGTTTATCAACTACTACCATTGGGTTTACAGGAGTTGTTTTGGCTTCCTGGTTTCTATTGTTTTACTTTCATTTGTTACATGATATTTCCCTTTTAGTTGTAGTAGTTTTTCATGTCATTACATACATGAACTTGGGATTATTTTATATTGAATTTTTTGTTGGATTTAGTAGGTTTATCTTTTATCTCTCTCTTGTAAATTCATTCTCTTCGAGTGAAATTCCTCCCATTTGTGTGTTTACAATACAATCAGTGCTAGTCACTATCACAGGGCTTACTAGAGGTGAGACTCGGGGGAATTATATCTCTTTTCACACTACCATCTCAGAAGGGGTGCACTATATGATGAGTAGGTCATGAGAGTTATGCATAATTTTTTTATGCAACTAAGCTGAAAAAGTACCATCCAGATCATGAATTTGTAATTCTATGAGATCGTGTTGACCTAGATATAGATGCTTCATTGCTGCACATGCCAATGTCGATTGTGGATAGTAATGAGAATATATTTCATGGGAAAGTAATCAGTATAGTGTGGGTTTTGTGGAAACATTTTCAGATTGGCAAGAGAGATGGTAATAGTATAAGGAGATGATTTAGATATATCCCAAACACTTTTCATAAAATGATGATTTTCTACATTATGGGGATGAAAAGGCCAGTGTTGTAGATAATGTTGAACCTCATGTTTCAATTATGCAACCCTTTTTTAATGAGTTTTACGTAAATGATGTTTTTGGGTAATGTTTGGTAGGGTATGCATTATATGTGGAATATTTATAGGGATTTTATACAAGTTCACAATATGATCATGATTTCTAGAAATAGTGAAATTTATATAGGAAACAATTAAGAAAAAGATAGTTACTAAGAACAAGGAATATGGGAAAGCACATGGTTTGTGTGACAACTGGGTCCCGGTGACAGCACAACCACCCCTCCTTAACATGGTCGTCAGGTCCTGGCCCACCAAGTACCACCAGTTACCCCATTGACACGTGGGGCCCACCCTAGGGTTCACCCACATGCCTGAATAGGTCATCTGACTAATGATTGTCCCAATAGGCCAACACATTTCCTTTCTAGTGTGCTTTGTCCTCACTCACACACATCCTAGGAGACTTCCAAAAAGGTCACCCATCCTGATCACTACTCTAGGACAAGCATGCTTAACTGTGGAGTTCTAATCAGACATGCTCCTTAGAAGGAAGATGCACCTTGTTGACCTGAGTCAAATCATTTAGTCACTTAACCCTTTATCATTTGGGGATGTTATAGTTTGTCTAAACCAAGTGGCCACCGAGGAGAAACCTTACAACATGTGATTGTGGGATGTTTCCCCAATGGTGAAAAGTTATATAAAAATAAAAGAAATCCCATTGAGTCACGTCAATTAGTAGGTGGATGGAACATGGTTAGCTCATGGTTTTCATAACCATGTAACTAACCATACATGATTTAAAATCTATATCCACAAAATGTCAATACAGATTGAGATTTTAATTTAATCTCTAGTATTCTTCCAAACAAACCGTAAATTAGTATCTTGTCTTCCCAAAGGATGTATAGGCTTCTTTTATTTATCTATAGGATATCCAATGTCTTCTCATAGTGTATTAAATCCATATTCTTGTGGTAAGTCATCATTATTCATTGTTCTTCTTGGTTTTACGTCGACATAATTATTCTTCTCTAAATGTTTCAATGTTCTATATCAACCGTGCATTGATCAATGTTTGTTGATGCAACATATTTCTAGTCAGGATATGTTGATGTTGATAGAATAGATCTAAAGTAGTTTAGATGGTATACGACCCGGATTCCTAGAATTTTGTTATTTAATTTATAGTTTTTTTAAATTTTACTAGTAGGATGCTTCACTCACGAATCTTCTATTTAAAATGAGGAGGATTTATTTTAAGTTTTTTTTTGAAATTTATTATTAAATTGTTCATCCATCATTTTTGGAAACCTTCCTTATTGGCATTTCGTGGTATTTGGAAAATTGGTTTTTTGGAAAAAAGGAGAATTGGGTAGCATGATTTTATAATGATAGTTTTAAAATGGTGAATTGGTTTTGACACAAGGAATGTGGTTTTCAATAAAAGGTTTATTTTGTTAAAATTTTCTGTTGAAAAAATGGTTTAAAAATGACTTTGTTTATATAATTTGTTTTTTATGGTTTTTCATTAATTTATAGTTTTATTGAAATAATTTAATTGGATTGGAAATGGTTTTATTGGCATGTGACATAGATTAAAATGTTATGTGTGTATGGAATATATGTACATTTTTCATGAAGTACTACCTTCAATGGGTATGAGTTATAGATGTGAGGATCCACCGTAATGGTAAGACAAATCTTTTGTGTGGGTGTTCAGGTCTGTGTGGATATGTGACATAAAATGGGTAATGAAAGGTAAATAAATAGAATGGTTAGAATGAAATGTTTTGGTTTTTTCCATGTAAATTGGATTGAATGAGAAAAATAATTTGTTATGAAATCTTTTGTATTTGTTATAAATTGTTGAATTTTCTCAAATGGTCTTTATATAAATTGGTTTATATAAAAATTCACACTTTTTCTAACATATTTTATTGTGTAGTGAGTTCATTTGGGGAATTTCGACAATATTCTAGTACTCACCACTAATTTGGAAGATTAGTTCTTTTGTAGATCTTCTTTTTAGAGAGAGAAGAAAATAAAAGTATCTCACTTCTCTAGTGATACATAGTGATACTTGGGATGTAATTTGTAGTAGTGTATATTGAATGTTTAGAGGATGGAGGTTATTTCAGAGTCATTTGGGTTTGTTGGATATGCCTTCTTCTATTTACATTGATGTTTTATAGTATTCCATAGTGTTACTGTTTTTGATTTTGGATTTTAAAGAAATGGTAATTCATTTTGTTTTCCCTAATTTAAATAATTCATCATGTAGTGGTTTATTTTTTAATGGAATGATTGGTTGGTCATTTAATTTTAAAAGGTTAAATCATCCCCCAACTATCAATTTCCCCCTTGGAATTTATTTACTATCCATGGAATTATCAGGATGTCTCTTAAGGAAACATAATGTCTTTTTTTCTTCTGAATAAAATGAGGGGGATCAATGATACAAATGATTGTATTGAAGTTTTAGAAGTACATGATGTGTCTACTATCATAAAAGGGGATATAAAATGTCAATGAACTAATATTAATAAGGATAAAGTGAGATTTCAAAAAATAAACACATAAATAGAAGATGATCCAACCATGTTATTAAATGGTATAATGTATGGTTTCTATATATTCATCAATTCTGATTCCCAAGATCTAAAATTATATAGTGTATTGGCTGGATGATGATTATGCATGCTCTATGAGTGAAAACAAATTATGTTATATTTTAATTATTGAAACGGGTTGAGATATATAAATGGTTAACATCTGAAATTTTTATTATACATTGAGTAGCTAAAATTAGTAATTTCATTGATCGTAAGTGATTTTTCTAATATAATTATGTTTAATCCCAATATGGTAAAAAACTTCTTCCTAGTATAATCCCACTTTTTTGTATTTCTATTTTTCTATTTGGATGTGTATGAACTCTACAAAAAATATTTCAAATTCCATTGATGAATACATGAATATTCACTTGTGTATATTAATTTTTATGAATCATTATTACTATAGTAGTATGTACTAATATGTTATATAAGAGAAATTTATATCTTGAAGCTGGAGCTAGTAGAACCCACGCTATCCAATGTTGATGCATAAGTTAGAGGAGGGTAAGAATTTGAATCCATTAATAATTATAATGTTCTCCCCATTTATTTACATTTAGATAATTTATCATCCAATTCCAGAAACATTCTTGATTCTTTATTTAATCAACCTAACTATCAAAAAACTAAATAAGATAATAACCATTAGCTATTATAAAATATCATTGTCAATAAATTTGATTGGTTAAATGAGAGAGATATATTAGGGATAAATATGTGGTTTTGGATTTGAAAAATAATTATTAGTAGAGACTATTTGATTTATATAAATTCAATTTTTTTAAATATAACTTTTCTAAAAATTACCAAGTATAAAATTTATGTTATTTTAATTGATAAATTTTATTATTAATATGAGGATCTGTTAGTAGTGATCCAAACCAATAGTCTTATTATATAGACATTATCTGAAATAGTATTTCCTATTAAAACTACAGTGAAATCCTTGAATGACTCATGGATGATCTTCCTGAACATTTTTGGAATCTTATCAAGGTCCTGATAGAACATAGTCACATAAAATGTGATTGAGAAAATTTATATTTCAAACCATAATTGATGGACACACCTTAAATTATTACTATTTAATCCCATTGAATCTGTGAATATATTTTTTATTAATATATACTTTTTAAGACTATTTAATCAATTAATATAATTATATAAATATCTTATTTTTAATTTTAAAAAATATGTTTAGTGGAGATAGTGACTACTATAATGAGTGAAAAAAATTTAACAGATTTATGTCGGGGATTTTTATGATATTTTGGGGATGAATTCATTTATTATTTTGATTTCAACAAATATTAATGGAAAAAATATACTTTATTTTTTATTCATTATGTTATATTACATCATGAACCGAAATTGTGTTTCGGGAATGGTAGATGAATTACATGAAAGGTAAATTTTTCAAATGAACTATTTTATATTATCAGTTACATTACAAAAAAATTTACTACTCTTAGAAAATTATATTACTATCATTTACCTAAATTACGTAATACTTAGATACATTTGAATATAATGATGATTCCCTAATGATTATATGTGATTTTATATTTATGTGGTGCATATGAAAAATTCCATTGATGACTATAGTAGCTGACTTGTTTTTGGTGTTTAAGATGAATTTCACATAAACTTATTACATTAATGATGAGAATAAATTATTATTGGGATTTTAATTACATGAATAATACATATTAATAATGAAATTTAAAATGAAAATGGATGAACTAAAAGTTATAGCTTTTTCAAAGGAAGAAAATTCAAATATATTATACAGTTGTTTCTTTAAAAAGTGTGAAATTGTTGAATTTTCCTATATTATTGTTGAAAATTTAGTTGACCATTTAACAAATTTATTTTATTGAATTTAATTTAAAATAATTTAAAGGTTATCATCCTTTGTATAAGATAGATATTATATCCTTAAGGAAATGTTTAAATCTATGTGTTGTTGATTTGATATGTACATTTCATACATAAATTTCATGAATAATACAAATTAATTTTAATAAAAAAATGAATAACAGTTTCTAATATATTAAATAGATTTTATTCATATTTTTATAGATACATAATTGGGATATAATAATGAAATCATTCCCGAAAATCAATATTTCATCTAAAAAAGAATATACACGATGAAGGATGATCATAGGACGCATACATGAGTCAATATAGATGAATTTGGGTGAAGAGGATGATAGAGGGATTAAAAACATCATATATATTTTAAATATACTATATATGATATAAAAATATCGGGAAATCAGAAATAAACAGTATACAAGAAAATAAAACTCACCTGGGATAAGAACACCATATATTAGGGTGTGACCAATATGTGTCCTGATGTAAAAAGCCCCCAAAATTTCCTAGCATAAATTTACACATTTAGTTCACATATTTGTAGGAGTTCCCTAATACCTTATTTGTGTAAAAAATTATTCAAGACAGTAAATGTGAGTATGGTTCCATAAATGGCCATATATGGCATGATTTATAAAGTGAGACCTCACGTTATGACATAAACCTAATAGAATGAAAAATTATCACCCATGATTACTTCTTGGTTCATTTATGGGAAAATTAATACACCCCAGAAACCTTGGATAAATTTAAATAGAGGATGATGTACCAATATGGATCATACACATAGACCATGGCATAAGGGGATTTGTAACACTATTAAAAATTATTCCATAATCGTTTTCTCCACTTTAGTTATGGTTTATTTTTTATACCTCCCACTTATAATATCATCACAATTGTGGGGCGGTATTTACCACCTAGTTTGAATGAAATTTATCCCAAGGAAGAAGATGGTTTTGGATTTTATTTTCATTATTTTATTTATACTAGGTTGTTTCAATTTCTAAATATAAATTACAATCCAGATATTTTTCATTTATTTATGACCTTTGATTGGTCAATCCATAAAGAAGAAATTAAAAATTACATATGATTTTCATAAACTATGCAATTACCAATAAATAGTCTTTGGAATTTTGGTTTATATAATATATTCAGATAAACATAATTCAATAACATTATTAGGTACATAACCATGGGGGATCATTGATTATCATAATAAAGAGGTACTTTAATGACTCTTTTATATTCCATTTATAGCTCTGAAACTGAAAAAAATTAGTTAATTTAATTTCAAATCCATTAGGACTTTAACCCTACAATCTATAAAATACAAACATTCTTTTCAAAACTAATTATCAAAACCCAATTAAACTTCTCTTTAATCACACACACTCTCTCAAAAACCACATAAATATAAAATATGTCTTTTTTTCAAATAAATATATATTTTCAATATAATTCATGATTAAAATAATTAAAACATATCCTGAGTTTAACCTTCAACTTTTTAGTTATATCATTTATTTCATTAGATTAAATTTTATGTGTTTATATAAATATTTATATTATTTATCCACATCCATATGTAATAATACCATTTAGGTTGGTATGTTTTTTATTTCATTTTTAGGAATGATTTATTTTTTTGCTACTATTTAAATGTTATGATATTGTTTTAATTTCAATTTAGTATTTAAAATAGTGTGTGCATGTTGAGATTTTTTTTAAAATCACTAAATTCATGATTATAATATACTATCAAAAATAAATGTGCTTATGTAATTATACAATGACAATGAATAGATTATAAAGTAGAGAAAAGATGTAACAATATATAGTTTGGTGTACCAAAATGGATAAAATGTTATTCAATGGGATATTGATCTATGAACACTCAATAATTATCAATTTACAATGTATAAATGATTATAAAAAAAATTATAGTGACACTAGTTACTAAAAATCACTTTTATATCAAATGAAGCATCATCCATATGATCTCAAACAACATAAATTCATTAATCATGTGCATGAAGATATGAACGTACATCTAGGATGTTTCCTTTTTCTCTATGAAACTATACAATTTCACAATGTATCAATTGATGTATTAAGGTTTTGAATATTTTTAATTTGTTTTCAATATCGAGGATGGAAATTGATCTATGGATTGTTCTCACATTTTAAATAAACATCAGATGATATGGAAAGAGTGATTCTTAAACAAATCATTCCTCTCTCAATGTTAATTGGAATCAAAATGAATAGACTAAAAATTATTAATTTTTTGGATGAAGAAAATGAAACCTCTTATAAATATTTCAATGATTTAATTAAAAAAATTAAATTTAGTTATTGACATAATGATATAAATACATGAATTCAGTATGATATTTCTAGATGTAAAAATCATATTTATTCATTCTATATATATAGTGTCATTTGTGAAAAAAATAATTTAGAATGATAAAATATATAGGATGAGTTAGAGAGAGAAAAATTTCAATTTTAGACTAATGTTAATCCCTGAAGAGGAATCCACATGGTCGAGAACTACATATATATCGTTGTGGAAATGTAATCTCGGATGAATAATATAAACATTATTATTTTACAAAAACGTCAACACCATGGTACGTATACCAAAAATGTAAATTCTGTTGATTATAAAAATATCAATATTTTTTTTCGATAGAGGATACAATAAAACAATGGGATATGATATAAGAATTTGGTATCATGATTCCATGTTAAGAAAATTCCATTGTTACAAATAAAGACCACACACTGGAAGAGAATCTATCTACACATATGAATATCACATTGGATGCTATAAATGAAGTAATAATATGTTCAAATGGACAAAAAGTTTCAATAAATAACTAATGAATGAATCAAGGGATCAAAACATTTCCCCTAAAAACATTAAATTCCAATTACAAAATATTTTAGTGAATCACATATAGAGACAAAAAGAAGTACATCAATGATTCCCAGAAGTGAAACCCATATAGTTTTGAAATAAATTTCTCTAAAAATTTCAGAATTCACCAAGGACCATACTTATACAATAAATTAACAAGATGATATGATATAAACTAAAAAATAACGAGGAAATACTATCTAAATAAGATACACCCCTATAAAATATTAAAAAAAATATATAGACATTCTATAAAAATGAATATTGATGCTCATTTTATTATAATTGTTGATCGATTTAAAATTTTCATATTAATTTCTAATTTACATATCCTCAATCAAAAGAAAAAATATTCACCAAATTAATGAAATAGTTGGTTACAATCAATTGAATGTTGTTGTATATAAGAACCATTCCACTCTTAATAGAGTGTTTTCTGGTTTTATCAAAATGACTACTAGCAAAGAAAGAATATCTAAGAATTTATAAATTCCAAATATTATATAGAAAAATAAATATATGAGAATATTTTTTATTTACAATCTTATTTAAAAATCATTTCATATAACACTTTCAAAATAATGTGGTGAGACAGGATAATCCCACAAGTGTAATACATCAACTATTATATTAAACTATGAATATACAACGACAATATATTAAATATATTTTGATTATATTCTTCCAATTATATATCCTTGTGGATTTAAAAATGATGGATATGGAACAATATTGGATCTATGTCATTTTTTGATGCTTATTTTTTCTATGAG
The DNA here is from genome assembly GCA_963277665.1 of Viscum album. Taxonomy (NCBI): domain Eukaryota; kingdom Viridiplantae; phylum Streptophyta; class Magnoliopsida; order Santalales; family Viscaceae; genus Viscum; species Viscum album. The sequence goes on along the minus strand of OY728137.1, from coordinate 1,873,106,594 downwards.
GTGTGTGATTATAAGTATAAAAAGTAGGAAAATTTTTCTAATATTTTGTTGTAAATAACTGCAATTCAATATGCATTGGAAAATTTCAAATTATTATATAAATGACTGATGTGAGAAAGTTGATGATGAAATTACTAAATTTGAGGATACTGCAGAAATTGAAGATTTATATTAGTTTTTTAGTCCTAAATTGGGATATTCGTAGTAAAATTATTGAAAATAAGAAAGGTAAGATTAGATGTTAAACCACTAATGATGGAGGATAGGTTGATACAACCTATCCTAAAAATGGGGAAAATAATTTTAAGAATATGACCTTATATTTAGTTACTCATGGAAGAAAATCAATTGGTGTATTGGTCCAATTGAAATTAATAAGGATAAGCAAGCAGTGAAAATTCATTTTTTTCAAAATATAGAATGGTGATAAACTATGTTAAAATGCCAAATAAGATACCACTTTTGGACCCCAAATGTTAAAAAAGTTCAAATCACCTATCACCTCAGATAACGATAAAATAGGTAAGGTCAAGGGAATGGTGGTATAAAACTAAAAAAAGGGATGTAAAATTATTTTGTTGTATTTTTATATTTCTATTTATATGTGTACAATCTCTCCCTTGAATGAATCCTATTTATTTGATAATGGTATATTTATTTCCAGTATTTATTTTTTTCCATGAATATCATTGCACTGAAAGGATGTGTTACAATTTTAATAAAGGAAAATTCATACATTGAACCTAAATTATGTATAAAATACACATCTCAATGTTGAATCTTTATTAAATTAAAATTAAAAATTTCAATTCCGGAATTTATGCTTTATTTTTCAATTTTTTTTTGAGATTTTGACATCAAATTCCTATTAAGTTCTTCATTAATTTATCAATTAATCAAACTAGAATACATATACTACCTTTAATCTACACCATTCCATGTTTTTATATCCTTTTTAAATTAATTTGATTGATAAAATGTAGAATTAATTTATAGGTACAAATTTTTTAGGAATGAATATAATAACATTTTGATTAAATTTTATTATGAATAAGGAAAATTATTTAACCCTTTTTCCTAGTATTTACCTTATATTATTCATTTTTAAACGCATTGTAACCAAGAAAAGTATATTTATAAAAATATCATTCTTACAAGTAATTTTTATCCCATCTTAAATTCTTCTAAATATTTGGAATTATTTTAGGAAAACAAGTGTGGTGAAGATGTTGGATGATATGTGTTGTGTGCATTTTTTTATAAATAAGCGTGGTTTATTTCCATGATATTTCATAGAGGAATTAATTAAATATAATCATTTGAAAATAATTTAAAAATAATTATATAATATATTGTTTTCATTTAATATGTTTTATTTTTTCAAGAGCATTCAATATGTTTCGGGAAGGGGAGATGAATTTTTTAGAAATGGATGTTTTCTAATAAAAAATTTATGATTATCATTATAATAATATAATAGATAACATTGAATTTTATTTTTGATTTTTCATTATTTACCTACATTTTCTATTCTTTGAAGTCATTTGACCCTAACGATGACACACCCATTATTATTTTTTATTCCATCTTTATCCAATTGAGATGTATGATTCTATGAAATCAAAATGTATGTAACATGTTTTATAAATATTATATTATATAATATTCACTGGTTACAATGACTTTGTGTGGAAAATTGTTTTGTGATCTAAATTTAAAATTTAATAAATAAAAATATTGGAATGTATATCATGATTTTTTCAAAAGAAGATTGAAAAAATACATAATCTAACTTCTATTTTAAAATTTTTCTATGGTTGAATACCTTAATATAATATTCATGAATTTAATTCTCCATTTAATCAATAAATTTTTCTAAAATAGAATTTAATTCATGTATATGATAGAATCCATTTTGTTGTTGTGAATTTATCAATGAGGATAGTCTGAATTCAATTGTATGAGATTTGATACATATTTACATATAAACTATACTATTTAAAATTGAACAAGTTTTTTATGAATTAAATTATATATTAAATACAATATATTTGAAGGATGTATCAAATAAGAAAATTTTAGTTTTTTGTGTTGAAGATAATAAAATGGATCAAAGTTGGTTAAAATTTCAACAAAAAAATAATTCAATGATGAAGGATGATCATATAATGCTTTAAGGGGGGGGGGGTCAAATCTGATAAAATAGTTAACAACAGGTTCTGGGGCTTTGAAAATGTTATTTAAAAAATAAATGTAATATTTATTACATAAAAATGTTCATAAAAAATGTATAAAACAAATGCTTTAAAAGAAAAATCATACATGATGAGAATACCATTGTTTCCAATGTAAAACAAATGTGTCATGCCATGAAGAACCCATAAAATTTAATAACATGATTTAAAAACATAAATTAACTTATATGGAGATGGAACAAGATACAATATTGTGTAAAACCAATTTTCATTACATAAATGTGCTGATGGGGCCATAAATTACCAGATTTGATGAACAATATTTAATTATTCAATAATTGTTAAATAATTCCAATTACAACACCACTAGATTTATATAAATAGTGTACGAAACTACTAATTATTGAGATTGGATCTGAAGACCAATTCATGTTGAGAGACATTATGATGATCCTATGTCTTTAATTGATTTCTCTATATATTCGTTCATGTTTTATTTCAATTATTTCATTCCATATTAGTCCATCATTAATATAATTAAGTGGAATTATTTACATGTTGTATATTATGTAGAGGAATTGGGAAGGGTCATGTGGATTTTATTTTCATATTTTTTTTCATTTGGGTTTGACACAATTTCTAAATATAAATTCAAATCCCTTAATTTTTTTCTCCTATACATTTATTAATCAATCTAGAAATAATCAAATAATTTTTTAAAATAATTTTATTAAATAATACACTAACATTTTAATATTATTTTTAACTTATTATTAATTATATTACTACGAAAACCATATTTCAACAATTTTCTAAAGAACGTAACCATGGAAAAAGTGATATTTCCACATTTATGAGGACATACCATGACCATTGGATCCTCTTTGTCCCAACTACATAAACCTATCCAAAAAAATCATTTTAATTTATAACTTATTTTCACCAGACCCATTAAATTTATAAAATGATAAAATTCCATTAAATCCTTTTTTACCCCAAACATGATTTTATTTATTATTTATTTCATTAATAAAAAACAAAAATAATCATCATTTTCTCTATCATCTTGAAATTAAATAAATTGTTTTTTATAAGTCACTAATATAATCATCAAACAATATCAGGAATATGAACTCGTAATTTTTTTCTGTATTTAAGTAATTAGATGTGATTTTTGTGTATAAATAAATATATAATATTTTTCCCCATTGGGAATTGACAACAACCCATGGGTGGTCATAAAGAATTCATTATTGATTTCATGTTTAGATTCAAATAGAATAATTTTGTTATAATAATTATGAACAAGGTTTTAGAGTATATATAATTCCATATCATTAGTGAGGATGGGATGATGGGAACCCTTTTCAAGGATTGGATAATACATTCTCAAATCATGGGTTTTACTTAAACTGCACTTATAATTAATAAAAACCTATGGTGATGATAAAAGTCAGTTCACATTGATAATATGTCCATTTAATTCAGCGAGATCTCCCAAAATGGAGAAACCTTTAAAAAATATCATGGGTGTTGTCTAACTATCGTAATATTGTATATGTGTTAGAGCGATGTTATGCGTGACTTTATACATAAATCAATAAAAAATGTGTGATTTAAAAAAGAAGAATTTTTTAAGGGATAAATTTATAATACATATTTACCCAAACCCTTGTTGTTACCCAATTGATCTTCACTATATACAATAAATCATCTTTGCGACATAGATTCTAACAAATCAATTAAAATTGAATATAAATGGGAAAATAGAATATCTACTAGAATATTTTATTTATATTGGTTGAAAAATAATTTAGTAATGTTTTTTACCAAATATTCTACCTCATCTATTTATAAAGATGTCATTTCATGATATATGTGGTATTCTTAGCTTTTAGAACCCAAAAATCAATTTATAATATAGAACATAACCTGATTCTCTGGGAAATTGAATTAAATGACTAATCCATTCATTTTGGGACACCATTTATCATAGTATTTTTGGGCATAGTCCTCTCTATGAAGATATTTTTCATCCAATAAAATGTCTATAAGTCTATATTGTTCCAATATCATGCCAATTTCATTTTATTTTTGTTATGTTCCTAGCATTAACTATGTACTTCCATAAAATACTTTTTTGTGAAATACATAGAATTTTGTATGAAAATTTACATATAACTTCATATTTGAATCATCGAGGAATAAGAAATAGTAAATTATATCCCAAAGATATTAATGTGGTATTTTTCCCTGTAAATCATTATAAACCAACTTAAGATTATTATTTTTTAGGATTTTCCCGAAATGATACAAAGTAATCTGTCTACTACTTCCCCAAAATGAATCATTAACATGATATAAAATACAAAAGTTCATTATTTTGATATAATTTTTCAACCATGGACTTTAATAATTTCTCCCCAACATAACTATTATGGTCATGAAACAACCCCTCACATAGTGAAACTACCCTAGAAATCACATATTTAGTATCATTATTCCATTACATTTTCATAGGTTATAATAAAATTTCCTCAAAAAGGACCAAAATGATTAGTATTCTTGGTATAATAGACATATAAATAATTATTTTTTAAAAAATGAATACATTTTTTATGAAATACAATTTTATTCAAGGATAATTACTATAATCTATAAATCATATCTATGAATTTATTTCTTAAAACTATTCAGTGAATCTTGTGGAAAGGAAATATAAAAAGGGTGATCTTAAAAACTCAGTAAGGGTAGAAATAAAAGAATAAATATTCAATTAATGAGAATAAATCTACATTGATAGGTAATAATTGAAGAAAAATTCTAGGAAATCAATAAACTATGAAAAATGTTTGTAAACCAAATGGAAATTTAAGTAACTAGAAACAAATTCCATTAAAATAACTAAATAATGTATCATTAATACGAATCATTAAGAAAATAAAAACACATTCAACATAATAAAAAATATACAAAATAAATGCATCCATAAACATTGTAATAGCGAAAATATTATGGATAATAAATACTGAATCAAAATAAAGGCGTTGTATAATTATGGGACATCATTTCCGAGGCACTTTATAACATTTACCTTTATGAAAATTCACAGGATTGTTTAAATATATATGAACAAATAGGCTGAATGTTTGTAACTAATTTGTATCATGTAATCCTATCGATACATTGATTGGTTATATAATTTTTGGACCCACCAATCATTTCTAGTCTAAATCATTCCTCTTATAAATAATAGAATCAAATTAAATTCCTTATCAAATATATGTATTAAAAAAAGAAATAGGGTTTACCAATTTTTCTACAGTTAACAAAATAACTATCAAATTAGAAACCTTATGTATAAATGTTATATGGTTTAGGAAATAAGAATTTCCTTGTTAATTTATATAGACTGTTTTGGGAAATTCAACATGAAATTAACAAACAAAACATTATATTTTAAAATAATTAACAAAATGAACGAAGTACGTGAATATAAATACAATCCATGTACACATGAAATAATAACCCTTTAGATTATGGATTGGGATACTATTAATACAACTTACTCCATGATGAGTAAAAATATAGGGTTGTTTAAGATTATAAATAGAAATAGTAGAAAATTTTATTTTAAATACATTCTTAAGGAAAATATACTTTTTATTTCCAAAAAAATGATGAATTCCCTTTTCATTATAAACATAATTTAAAACCATTTTTTTTAATATTTTATCATTTTAATAATGAAAAGTGAGCTTCAATGAAATTAAAGTGGATAAATATATATGTTATGTAAATGGTAAAAAACTATTTATCATACACGGTAAAAATTTAAAATAATTGCACTATTTAGAAAATGATAAGAATATTTCTTGGTAAAAATTTATAAAAGAAAATATGGGTAATAAATTATTTAATATATCTCTTTTTATAATTTTTAAAATCATTTTTGAAGACCTATTTAGAAAATGTCATTTTTAGATGAAAATAGGTTCTACGAATAAATTAATAAATAATGTTGGGTTTTTGTAACAAAAATTCTAAACATAATTTAGTACCAAAGAGTGGAAAAATTGGAATTTTACATGAAAAAGGTTATGATTAATGATAGTAGAACAAAATTAAATTTATTATTATAAAACAATCGACCAATATAGGCTGATTGAAATTCAATCGTAAACAATCACAAAAAATGAGATTGTGAAGTAAAACCTTCAAAAGTTCATAATGTGGATGTGAGAATAAATAAGGGAGTTTATTATGTGTGTAAAATTTAAATCATAATAAACAATTTAAATACCATGATAGATATAAAAATTTTATTACACAAATATTCATTTAATATTAATAATAATAAGTAAATAATATATCCCAATGAAAATAAATTTGGTTATTAAATTCATTAAAATTGGAAACATTTATTTGAAATTACCCTAGAAGAAATACTTCAAATTGAAAATAGAAACACAATGAGGATAAATGAATTAATTTTATAATATACAAATTGGTGAAGTAGACACACTAAATAAAATACGTATGCAGAGAAAATGGAATATGTCTCATATTAAGAAAAAGTGAGATAAGAATCTATTATATTGGATTTCTTTTGAGGAGAAAATCTTCGTAATTACATTATAAAGGTTTGAAAATGTTACTATAATATTATAGAATCATATTAATATTTATCATATCATATATAATCCTTATAAAAAATCCTATTATTTATCTATTTGTAATATTTCATTATTTACACTATTTTGAATATTAATCTCCATGTTTTTTATATATGTTTTACCATGTTAATTATTGTTACTATAACAGATTAATCATCTCTAGAATGTAAAACATGATTTAATAAATATATATATTCAGTTTATATTTGTTTATTACAATCCAAAATGTTTGTAGATAAAAAATAAAATGCAATGTTCATGGAGACGGTAAGTTGTACGTACACATAAACGATACATTCATTTCTTTTTCATATTAAAATATAATAATTTAAATTATAAATGGTTATATAATAATTCAAGTGTCATATTTATTAAATATATTTTTATTATATAAAACAATACTTTATACATTCCACGTATATCGTGAATGAATTATATTTCTTTGAAGAGGTGGAAGTCCAGACTTCTATAAATGATGTTATCCTATTTATATAAAATGTAAAGCATAAGGATATGTGTCATATAAAAATTAAATAAGATTAAATAAATTATAAATATCATAAATATCATATATAAATATATTCTTCATCTTAGATACCATCTTTGAGAGGTGTTAAAGGAAAAATGAATTTAATCATTTGGTTAAGTTGTACTTTGTCGTACACAAAAACAAAAAGTTTTTTACCTAGTAGATGAAATTTTATAGAGGTGTAGGTAATAACATATCATATAAAATTATGTATAGTTAGGACAATTTTTTTTTATATAATCAAGGAATAAGATGTTTTTAGGGGGTGAATAATGATAATAAATCATAATAGCTTGTGGGGGATGTTCCCTCTTCTTAGGGTAAATCCTATTGTTTTGAACCAAAGTGCTTCCTTTTATTATTTTATCAAAAAATGTATTCATATAGAATGAGGGTATGGATTTTAATGAGATACTTTTCTAGATAATTCTCATGAAATGGTGGGTTTATATGTGTGGATAAGTGGAAGTGTTGAGTTCCTTTTTACAGTGGAGGATGAGTTGGATTCTTGTATATTTTTTAAATAGCAATCCCACCCAATTTTTCATTTGAAAATTAGATACATTAATGAAAAATAAATCTATCCATGTGTGTACATGGTATAAATATTTTGAGATAATGTATTTTTGAAAATTTTCTTAGTGGAATTTTCTATTTTGTTTATTTTTTATTCCCTTGTTAAACTATTTTTCATCATATTCAATTCCATTAATTTGAACAAATTTCATTATTTATTTTTTGTAGAAAAGTTTGTTGACCATATAATGAATTATAAATTATTGTGTTTTTATGTATGGATCCATGATTCCCAAATTCAAACACATATGTATCTAAAATTCATTAAAATTTAATACCTTACATGGGACAACAATATTGTTTTTAATGAAAAAATGTCTAAAATATTGCTATGTTTTTATATTAACATTTAAATTGAAACTTTTTATCATGAGAAAAATTGGATTAATTGATTAAATATTTATATAAATAATCCTTATAACTAAAAAATATAATTTTTATTTATAAATAATTTAGATGAAAAAGTAGTTTCGAATTAAAAATCGATATTTTTCACTATTAATCAAAATAAATGAAACTTCACTAAAAAGTACTAAAAATTCAAAATAAAATAATTTTAATTTTTCTATTTAAAATTAATTATATTTTTAAATATATTTATAGAAAAATACAAAAAAATTAATTTAAAATATATTCTCTATTAAATGGTGGTAAAAGTGCCTTTAAAAAAATAATAATTTTCTTAATGAATATTGGGTTTCATCTTGTCTTATATTTATAGAATCTATTGGATAAATGTAAAAAATATTTTATTCATTGAAAAATTAATATATTGTATTATTATATTTCAATATGTTTATATATTTTTGTTTATTATGTTAAAAAATATTTGTTTTCGTAATAATACTATTGAATAAAAACATTCCATTTATATTCAATTGGTTCTTATATTCATTTATAATTAATTTTTAACCTATGACTTCGTATTATATATGTGTAACATGTATATTTTAGTAATTTCGTTAGTATTATTCATATATTATAATTTAACAGCAAGGTTATATCATGTAATATTTAGGAATATCATTTTTAATAAAAAAATTTCCCTTGATTAAAGATTGTCATTTCTGTAACACAAGATATGAATGAAATTATTTTTTGTGTATAATGTAATATAAATCAATATTTCATGCATTAATATATACATATATTGAAATTATTTATATTAGTAATTATATTTTAATGTCTCAAGATATTATATTCTCTTATTCACTTGGTGTTGTGTGTCATACAAACTATAAAATACAATGACTTTATTTTTGAATTTAAATAAATTACATTCTCCCTACATTAATTAAATTATGTACTCAAAATATAAAAATGTCATTCTTAATGGATTTTTAGATATATACTATCATGAAATCCCATCAATAGAAGTATTCTTAAAACATATTCTATACTAGAGAGAATGGGTGTTTCAAAGGTCACATAGTCAAACATATAACTAGGTATCTAAGTAAAAGAACATTATTGGAATGTATAAATATGTACATGTAGGATAATATTATATATTTATATGGATTTATTGATATAATTAATAAAAAAATTTAATTATAAATGGAATATATAGTTCCTTGAATCTATAATTCTATAATATTTCAAAAGACCATCACTTCTTCCAATTTTATATATAATGACACCGTTTTATTTTTAGATTCTTTTCAAAATTTAGGGTAATTTGTTTATTACATAATTATATAAGGGAACATACTCACTTAGAATATTTCAATGAAATTAATTTTTATCCTTCATCTATTACATTATTAATATCTAATTAACCAATTACATCATGGAATAGGTATAATAAAATTAATTTTGATTCTATAAGAACTTAAATATACTTTTAACACACCATAAATCCCAGAAAACAAGCCTTTAAAATAGTCTCTAACTATTCCCCAAATACAAAATTCTAACTATATTAATTTATAAACCTAAAAATTAACACTAATGGTCTAGAAATAATATTAATTAATAAAAAATTTAATTAAAAAATAAAATACTAGCCATGACATTATGTAGGTGTGTAGTTGGAATTCATCCCTTATCATGCTTAAATAATGTGTTCATCTCTAGTGGACTTACTAGATCTAACGGGGTTTTACCCGACATAAATGTTGTAATCTTAAAAAAAAAATTAATATTATTTCAAAAATTAATTTGATTGATATCATTAAAATTTATTCATTAAACAACCTTTTAACTAAGGTTTTCTGAATAATGTTATTACATAAACATGTCATCCATTTATTTCCACATTTTTTCATCCATGGTCTATGGTTTATTCATTTGAAGGGTTAATTGACTTAGGTAAATCCTATGTTCCCTAAATTTAAGGCAATGGACCATTATTGTGTCCTTAAGAGGATATTCATGTCCAACCATCGTACTCTTCATTTTTCCATGACAATTATTTGATGTATCCCCATCATTCCCAAACATAAATAATTTCTCTTTCTTGTTGATAAACATTCCTAGGTGTATCCTTCCACATTATGAGAACGATTAAATTGTGCCTTCTTTTTTCTATACTCTCCACCACTGGTTCTATTATCACCCACTATCCTCTTATTTGTTGTTGAGTTTTGGAGTTGGTTAGGTTATATGTTATTAATCCTATTTTAGGGAAAATTATTAGGAATAAACGTGATATCTTTCACTCATATCAACATCTCATTTGGTTGCTCATTTCCACTACCTTTACTTTTATTTTCAATGTTAACATGACTATTTCAGTTTCTATAAATATAAAAAAACAAATAGCATAGTGTGAGTTAAAATAGACATAGTGAGAAAATCATGTGATCATTTATAGGATATCTAAATCATGACTTTATCTTTTAAATCTAAAAAACATTAGGTTTAATCATTGTTATTCATCTTTATCTCTTATTCAAATCCTTCATAATGAATTATTATGTAAATATGAATTATTCTAAGTATATCCCAATGGATTATCAAATGAAGTTCATAGTAATGCCCTTTTTTATATACCAGGTTTTGCTTGAGTTAGTCCAGATGCACCTTGTTAGAGTTGTTACCCATAGGTACATCTCATATATAAAAACATCCACATTGACTATCCAAATAGAGATTTATTTCCATGAAGACCCAAAAAATATCAACCTTACCAATATTAAATAACAATTTTAAATAATTATACTCAATTAGATCTTATTTCTATGTTATAAAATCTCTGTTTTCCAAATTCTAGTTCCCAAGAGTGTTTTGAATCCTTCTCTAATATAAACTATAGCAACCCAGTCCCAAAAATCTAAGAACTGGTATCATTATACCATTGAATTGAAAATAGATTTAATTAAATCACATCCCAAATGATTGAATAGTTTACTATTCTTCAAATACCTGATACAAACATGATTCTTAATTTAAAAATAAATCAAAAAATTAAAACATAATTTATTCATTTAAGGATATTTATTGTATTTTATCTAGAATATCCTTTAATAACATTCTCATAACAAATTTGTGAATCCCGGGGAAAGGAAACGTAATATGGGTGACATAAAATGCACAGTAAGGCTAAATACATTAGAATAAATAATGAATCAATGCTAATAATTCAGCATGGCAGGGTATGAAATGAATAAAAATTACATGAAATCAATAAACTGAGTAGGATGTGTGTAAAATATATAGTAAGGTAAATAATAGGAAAAAAATTCCATTCCAAAAATATAGTAAGAAAAATTCAATAAAAAAGGTAAAAAATTAAATACAAAAGCCACATAGTGAATAACCTGATAATGAAATGAATCCATAGATTTTATCATACTGAAAATATCATTGATAGTAAATACATAATCAAAATGAATTTAATGATTAATTATTAGAAGTCATGTATGAGGCACACGAAAACCTTTACAATCAATAACATTCACAAATTTGTTTAAAACGATATGAAAAATCTTTTTATTTTTTGCAACTAATATGTTTCATTAGAACCTATTTATGAATTGAGCGTATATATAGTGTCTGGTCCCCACATGTTATTGCTATTCTAAACCATTCCACAAATCAAATAATCGAATAAAATAATATTCCAAATCAGGTATTTGTATTGAATATTGTATATAAATTTATCATTCTTTCTATAGTTAATCATATAACATTTAATGTAAATACCATATTTATAAATGGTACATGGTTTAAGAAATAAAAAAATTGATGATTTATTATATTGATAATTATGGTAAATTCATTGTTTACTGGTTATAGGAAACTAGATATTTAATGGGGACAAAAAAATAAATCAATGATGTGAATATCAATACTATCTTTTTCTATTTAAATAAAAAAACACACATAAGAATAATATTTATTGTGTCAATACAACTTTTCCCAAGTGTAGTATAAATAATCACTTGATGCCTTTGAGGAACAAAAATACAATTAAAAGTTATTTTGAAAAAATTATTTCGGTAAATATGATTTAATTTATAGAAACATTTTAGTGACTATTTTTTTCAAAAATCATTTTTAAAATCATTTTGTTTAATAATAAATATTTTACACTTAAAAAGGATTATTTAATGAAATGGAATAAGTAAAATATTTCGGTTAATTACAATCTAAAATACATTCCTTTTTCATTGTAAAAAGGATAGAAAAGTGCCTACATGAGAAACCTTAAAATAGATTCAATTGGAAAAAAATAAAAAATAGAAAAAGATAAAAATAATATTTATAATAAATTGTGAAATAGTTCAAATTATTATTGTAAACAAAATTATAAAAACAATGTATTTAGAAGAAACCATTTTCCCTTAATAAAGAGGTAAATGACATTAGGTTTTCATAAAAATAATTTATAAAAAATTTTAATTAAAAAAAGTGAAAATTGGAACTATTATATAAAAACATTCAGGATTATCTAGTGGAAACTAAAAATAAATTTTTTTAATATAAAATGATCAAAAAATATCCACTTGTGTAAATTCATGTGTAAATAATCTAGATCAAAATGAGATTCGGATGTAAACCCCTGAAGAGACCATAATGTGGATGCGGGAATAAATCATTGAAACAATAATTCATTTATGATAGAATTCACAAAAATCAAGTGTATGAAGAAAATTACATGTTAAAATATAATTACACACATATTCATAGAATATTAACTATAATTATAAAGAAATATAACCCAATGAAAAATTGGTTATGAAATTATTTTCCACTAGGCAACATTTAATTCAAATTATAATAGAAGAAATAATTCCAATAGAAGCTAAAAATACCACGAAGATATGTGAATTCATGATAAAATATATCAAATGGTGTATTAGATAAATACATAAATGATGTAAGTGGTGAAAATGTAGGATGTCTCATAGAATGAAATAGATAGATATGAATACCTTACATTGCATTTCCTTTTGGGAAAACTTCCATTAAGTTCATATATAATTTGTTTAAACATTATATTAACTACATCCAGAACCAAATTAATATTTATTATATCATATATTATATTCCTAATATATATAATTACTCATTTGTTAGTAATCATTATTTATATTCACTATTTCGTGGGTTAATCACCTTATTTGATTAGTGTGTTTTTAATTGTTAAATGTTTTTACTATCATGGATTCATAATCTAAAGAATTGAATCCTTGTTTTTAATATAACATATATTAAGTAAATATTTATTAATAATAATCCAAAACATTTTGATATAATAAATGGAATACAGTATTCATTGAGACTGTAGGTCGTGCGTGTGTATGAACACTATGTTCATTTATTTTTCAAATTAAAATAAATAATATTAAATTATATATATGTATTTAATAATCACAGATTATTATTTATATCATATATTTCATATATGATTATTAAAATAATCCTTAATACATAACCTATATAACATGAAAAAATTATATCACATTTAGGAGTCCGAAGTCTAGACATTCAGAAATGATGTTATCATATTTACCGAAATCAAAAGAATAAGGGTACCAGTTATATATAAAATAGAAGAATCAAATAATTATAAATAAAATATATACCTTATATAAGTAGTTTTCAATCATAACTTTAAACTATAATATTTAGTAATAGAAAATAAAATGACATCATTTTGTGAGGCAGTAGTATGTCGTACACATAAATGGGAGGTTATTTATTCATTTTATCGATGTGTTTGTAAGTGTATGTCAAACCATTAACATAAAAACAACTCAATATACATAGGATTTTTTAGTTAATAATAATAGAATAAGAATTTTTTATTGTGTGGAAAATTAATGAAATAAAAAGAGCTACAAGAAGGACGTTACCTCTTCTTTGGGTGTCATATTTGTGTTTCACCAAAGGGCTTCTATATATTGCTTTATGAAAAAAGGGGATTTTAGGGTTAAAAGAGGGAATTTAAAGATTTATTTGGTAGGGTATTTTTAAATTAATAATATATTTTGGAAGATCGTTGTTAATCCAATGTGGCTACAGATATGTGAATATGTAGGAGGGTTTTGAGCCTTTTTATATAAGACTAGGAGTGAAATTATTTTGATATTTGGTGAAGAAATTTAAAACCACATTTTTCCTATGAGTGGAGGCCCCAATAATGAAAAACATTTATATAAAAGATATTATAGTGTTTAAATATGTCTTTAAATAGATTTTCATCAAGTGTCTAGGTCATTTGGGGCCTTATGTGTAAGGTTTAAACCCTTATTAACCATATTTTCCTCTTAATCATTGTAAATAAATTTAATTACATTCACTAATATTTTTTTTCAAAAACTAAATTAATAGAATATAAAATTACATATTATTCGGATTCAAAATATGGAATCATTTTTTAAATTTAATCAATTCAGTGGAAGAAATTCATTCAAATATAATCCTACAAATAGGAAGATAATGTGGGTCTTATAATAAAAATGTTCATATTTTTTACAAAATTTAACATGTAATTTGAAATTTAAATTGATTCTAATGTCCAATTTTTTTTAATTAATGTAAAATCAGTATATTAAACATTAAAAAAAAAATAAAAATATAATTTATCCAAAAACATTAATTAGATAACAATTTATTTTTGAATTAAAATTCATTATTTTTCATTATTTATAAAAAATGAATATTCAAAGAAAAATAATAAATATAAACATAAGATAATTTTTATGTTTCTTTATATAATAAGATGATTGTTTTGATATATCAAATTAATAATTATAAAAAAAATAGATTTAATATTTGGTCTCTATTAAAATGTATTATAATTACTTATTAGAAGAACATGTCTTATTATTCATAAAATTTTATTTATTTTTATATTATACAAATAAAATATGTTAGATAGGTATAAAATTAAATTAATTGAATATATTATATATAAACATTATTTAGATAATTACTTAGAAGTGGGTTGTTTAATTTATTGAGAGGAAATTAGGTTTATATATAAGAAACAAATTTTAAAAAAAGAAACAACTTTTTTTATATACTTATGTACACTTATTTAAACTAATTGATAACCAAATGATTAATTTATATAATTGGGTAAATAATATTTTTACAATTTAGTTAATCACATTCATGATCTCTAGTCCAATGGCTAGGTGGTACCTACACTAATATTTTAAAAATAATATTAATAGTATATTGTTTTTCAGTAAAAAAACATTTTTTCCTCATACATAATTTATTTTAATAATAGAAAATTGTTTGTAAATGAAGAAAAAATTGGGTTTCATTTGACACATGGTAATCTATGATTTCTATGTAGTTTAATTAAGAAAAAAAATATTTCTTTAATATGTTAAAATACTATATTTAGTGTTGTGAGAGATGAAAAATATCAAAAAGATTAATTTAATTTCAAAAAATAATACCTTAAAAAATATATGGTTTTTTTAGTATCGACTCATATATGACATATACGCCTTTGAAAAATTTAACCCTTGACTATCTTTTTTTATGGACAAGGATCTTGGCCCGTGAGTAGCTTATCTGATGCATTTTTCAACATAGAACTTGATTGTAGATTTCATAGTGGCTTCTGCGATATGATATAACCAACCACGTTTTAATAAAATTATAATTTGGAATGTATGGAACTTTTTTTAGTAGATATTTATAACCATACATTAAACATAATTTTTCCACTTCTATGTTTAGAATTTAAAAAATGGGTCATCAACAGTTGTGATCAGTATGTTATTTGGAGTCTAATGGAACCAAATTGATTTTTGATGAATAATAACATACCCTTAGGAATAGTAATATAAATAGTAATATGACACTAATAAATACTAAATAATAATATTATTTTATTTTCAAAAGGATTTAAGAGAGTGAAAAGTTAATATATATATTTGAAAGTGTCCAAAAATTAGTTATATATTTAAAATTATTATTTTTGAATGAATTAAGTCTATATTTTAAAATTAATTTAATAATATATAAAATATTATTTAAAAAATATGGTGTTTAATTTTCAATTCTACATGTCAAAAAATTATTGTGGTGAACATTTTATTTTTGTATGGAATTCATGAATTTTTTATGAATACTGTAATACTATAAAATACTTAATATTTGAATTATCATTAAAATGCACTATTTATGACATCATAATGAATTTAATCCTAATTGTTTAGAACTAAAATTTTATTATTACTATTTTTTGTATCATGAATCAAAACTATTCATAGTCTTAAAAACAAATTAAAATAATTATTCCAAAATGTAAAAATACTCCTCCCCCCACTATAAATATCAACCTCATTCCCCTCTTCCTATCACACCTATCAAGCTATAGAAAATGCATATGTCCTACCCAATACTTCTCCCAAGACACTACCCACATCCTCGTTCTTCTGTTTACACAAAAAGACAACCCAAGGGCCTTAAGATAGATCTCAAGGAGAATATATCATGAGATAAACATCCTATTTTGTTTTCCTTCATCTCTTTCCAATTTATTATCTATTCATCTTATTTCCTCACATCTATTTATCCTAGAGGAATGAATGATCTAGTATCATACATATTCAAGATTTCATCATGTTTATTGAATATATTCAATTATACTTCTTCTATTTTCCCACTTATTCAAGAAATATAATCCCCATTAGTGATTTGCTGATTTACGGACATCATGGACAATTTGATTTTAATATATTTTACATCATTGAATAATTTTAATGTATATATTTTTATGGATTAACCATATTATAATTTATGTGTTATATCTTAAATAATTTTTGAAATCATTTTGTACACATGTTATTAATTTATGAAACAAATTGAGTTCATTATGTCCAAAAAAATAACCAAAATGGCCAAAACCAAAATCAATATTGATTTCTATTAAAAATAATTATCATGTAAGAATTCATATTGATAAATGGTATACTTTTTGGTTCTTGAAATATGTAAATAACATTCCATTCCAACTCTGTATTTTCACTTGAAATCGTCATGAATATCCATCATGAACACATCATGGAAATCATGTGATGAACGCACCCAAAATAATTGATGGAAAAAAATACTAATAATTAAAGGGTGAAGTGATTTTATGGAATAATCATATGAAGTGTTATAAACAATGTTATATTTTTATAAGATACTAATAACTCTCTTTTAACAATTATAGAGGAGGTTATAATAAGTCTGATGTAAGATAAACCCTAGGGAAGGGAATTCTTACCCCGATTTCCATTCATTGCATTAACCATCCACATCATTATTTCTGTGGTAGTAAAATTGATTTTGTGATTGGTTTTGTTTATATAATATTGATTTATGTGTGTTTATAGAGTATATACATATTCCAACCCCTCTAAAACGTCTTACTTGAATTATATGATATTTGAAAGTGTCTTTTTATTTAAAATCTTCTTTTAAGATTCTATTTAAAAAATTAAAAATAAATGATTTATTTAATTATTCTTGTTATATGATTACGCTCTAGTTTTGCGGAATTGTATATGATAAATGGTGGGGCCTATATCTA
The DNA here is from genome assembly GCA_963277665.1 of Viscum album. Taxonomy (NCBI): domain Eukaryota; kingdom Viridiplantae; phylum Streptophyta; class Magnoliopsida; order Santalales; family Viscaceae; genus Viscum; species Viscum album. The sequence continues at coordinate 1,873,088,627 of OY728137.1, read as the reverse complement.
CCTTTAATTCATTGGGTATGTGTATTTTTTGTTAAGGGAAACAGTCTTCTTTTTCATTTTATGTCTTTTGTTTTGGAAATCGCATATCCCTTTATACAAAACTATAAATTAAACTATCTACTATGATTATGGTTCTCTGGTTATCATACTCACTCAGACCATCCTACTTAATCTTTTTATCGTACTCACTCAAACCATCGTACATACACTACCACAAAACAGGGCAAGGGAATCACTTCCCTTTATTAGCGCTAAACAGAATGCACTGATAAAAGGGTATACCTTTATCCGTGCTAGTTAAAAGAACTGAAAAATCTAACCTTTATCAGCACTAAAATAATCATTGATAAAGGTAATACCTTTATCAGCACCTTTTTTAGAACTGATAAAATGGTACATTTATCAGTGACTATTTTAGCACTGATAAAAGTTATTATTATTAATTTATATAAAATTATAACATTTATCAGTGCTAAAATAAAAGAGATGTTAAAATATACCATTACTAGAGCTTTCATCGAGCGCTGATAAATTTTCTAGCGGTTTTTTATTTAACAACTCTAACATGCCCTCCTCTATCGCACACGGTAAAGCTTTCGCGGAAGCTGAACAAGGACCCTATTCCTCTGTGACTTCTCCTCCTTGTTCTCCTCCTCTTCCTCATCCTCCACCACCACCTCCTCCTCCTCCTCTTCATCCTCATCCTCCGCTGCCATTGTTGGGTTTTGCTCCTCTGCCACTGACTCCGTGCCGTTGGGTTTTTCTCCTTCGCTGTGACCGTCGTTGCCTCCGCCACCGCCTCCGCCGCCACCGCCTCTGCCTCTACTGGTCAGTGTAGGATTATTTTTCCTTCTATTGTCTTAATATAAATGAGAAATTATGATCCTTTAATGATTATGTTGACTTATTGTTTTTTTATAATTTATTTGAACCTATGTATGGGTAGTTGGGGCAAGAGTGAGAGCCCAGGTGGTGAGACCCCTGTGTTGTAGGTTGTTTTAGATAGCGGGTGTGTGAGAACCTATAATAAGTGGTTGGTCTAGTTCACTAGATGATGTGTGTTTTGAGGTGGGGGTAAGAGTGGCACCCATGGGCTAAGGATTGAGTAATAATTGATTTAAGTGGTTTGTTTGAGATCCCAATGGTCATTAGCATGTGACTCAGGATGGTAGCGAGTTTGTGAGTTTTGGTGGATTGGGGAGACTACTGAGTGAGGTTACCTTAGAGTTATGAATACCTTAGATACATAAATCTAGGTTATATTCATTGACATGAGGGATTGATTTATATTAGGTTTTATCAAGTTGATAGCGAAGGAATGGTCATGCCTTGGATTTGAATAAGGGAAGCACTCAATATTCTTGAGTTTTGGTGTTATGACTGGGTTGAGGGACATGATCATTTGGATTCCTAACATTATTGATTTATAGCATGGTTGTAATGTGACCATCACTATTAAACCTAGATGGATGGGTTTTGGGTAATGAGGCATGGGTATATTCCTTTGGTTTTGGAATAATGTTGGGTAACTGGTGATCATGTGTTGAGTTTTGGCATGGTGTGATGTTAAGATTGGAAAAGAGTACCAGGGGTGTCCCATTGGAAATATGTGAATTTCCCCTAATTTCTGTCAAGATGTATGGGTAGGCTCATTGAGTTTGAATAGGGATATGATCCTACTCACTAGATACCACATGTTGTGTTGAAAAGATCGTACCATGAAGTTTAAAGTCATAATATTAGGATGTATATGTCATGAAAGGTGTGATAACAAAGGATTGATCAGGGATTACACATTTGGGATATGATATCTAGAATAAAATTGGGATTATAACTAGTAAAGGGGACCTATTTTTCAAGGATTACCCATTGTATGTTCATTTTTTATATTTTAAAAAGTCTTTTGAACTCGTTCTATCAAAGGTTCGTTCTATAATTTCCTGTTATGATAAGGTGTGTGTAACCATGGTGTGGGTTGATTTCAGTTTTAAAGTGTTCTTGGGGTTTGTGGAATGTGGTAAATGGTGTTATCAGTTTTATATTATTTTATTCTCATGAGTTTCCCCTATTTTATGTTTTCTTTTCAGTTGTAAATCTCCTCTGTTGTGCGCCTCTCCTCTACCACGAACTCACCTCTATCGTGTGCTTAACGACACCTTCATGGTGAGTATTCTCATATTACTCATTGGTTTCCTCTTTTTTCATGTTATTATTGTTTGATATTGATGGTTATAATGTGAAATGTACGTGCTGAACGCCCCGCTGATAATCATGGCCGTTGGTGGTCATTGTTTGCGCACTAAGTGAATTGCTTGTTGGATGGTTCTTGTTGAACATTTGAATATAAAAATTGGTAATTTACGTATACTTGACTTATGAATGAATGCCCCAAGATGATAAAACTTCTGTGATAACCCCGGAATTAACAAACAAAAATGAATAAGGGTTTCTTTGTAAAATCTAAAATTGTGATTGTTCGGTTTGTATAGTGTTGCGATTATAAGCATGATTTTGTTTTTGTATGGTGTTGTGGTTGTTGGCATGATTGATATTCCATTTTTTCCATGTTTTAGTTCTTCCACTATTAAATATCAATCCAAACATTACCCATTTTAATGGCACCACCACTTTGTTACTAGTGCAATTCCACCGAATCCTAAAAAACAACTTCTACAGGCCTCTATGAGACACTTTATAGTGTGAAGATGATGTTTTTCAGATTCTATATATTTTTAAAATACATGGTAAGCAGTCTTGTAAAATTGAACATGCTTCCCAATACATGGATTTCATATTGATTTTAATGCCAGACAACTGTTATCTCCAAAATTTTACACCACCTGACTCATCTTCTAACCCAAACATGGAATAAGTTTTATTTTAAATGTTACAAGTCATGTGAACGCAGGTCACACACAATGTATTTTGAAGACATATAATTCAGCATGAAACCATGTACATTCCATGAAATAATTGTAGAACCATATGATATGTGTTTTACTTCACTCAAACCATGTATAGATACCATAGAAACTTGATGTGTATAGACTATACACCCCTAGTTTTCATGTAAGGACTACACACCGTGTATTCCAAAAAAAATGTGACACATTTCCGGTGAAGTGACTCATTTTGTATCTAAATTACACACCTTTAGATCAAGTTATTCTATATGTCATGTATTTTCAAAGGCATCATGAAATCTTTGTAAGACTAACTTGGAATTAATTTTATATATGTTAGATTAAATCAGGTATCTTGTCCATAGACGATGTTCACCCTACTGGACACAACATGTATATGGATTTCACATGAGTTTAGAAATGGTAGTATACAACCAACCTTGACTGAGAACCCTACACATTGTGTATCCATTGAAAAAATTGTGTGCTATGTTAATTTCATTATTATTTTTTATTTTTCACTTATATGATAATATTTCATGTATGAGTATCCCATTATAAATATCCTCTCATGTAGGTCACAATATTATGATTCCCCCATTCATTGGAAATTTCACACGATGTGGTTTGGATATTTTATTTATCTTTACTCTGCTTGAGAGTTGACAAGAGACAAGTGAGATGTTTGGAGAAAATATGGAGTATGGTACTCCCCCATGTTTCGGTGAAGTGTCTTCCTTGTATAGGTTTTAGGTACTCTATGGAGGTATAAAAAATATAGGTCACCGTCCACCGTATATAGATAGAGTTCATGTACATTCACCTATTTTTGGGTAGGTTCCTCTATTTCATTGTAGAGGCATTTGTACAATGATTTTTTTTATAAAACCCAAACAATGATACTTGATTAATTGAAACCTAATGTTAGGAAAGTTTGAGATTGAACACATAAAGAAGATGAATATGAATAAATAATGGATGAATGAAAATCGGTTGACAAAAGAGTGTAAAGATGGAGTGAAAGAGTTTATCAAGTTTGCAAGAGATCATTCATGGGACCCTTCTCAAATCCTTTTTCCGTGTTTACGCTGCTGTTATTCAAGACAAATTAGTCCAGAGGAGTTGGAAGAACACTTGATCTATTACGGAATACATCGAAGTTATATATGTTGGAATAAACATGGGGAAAAAATGAATTTAGGTAGTGGATCATATAACACAACATTTTATGGAAGATCTGATATGATTACAAGCGTGAATAGTGTAGACGATTGTATGGAGGGTGTGATTACAGATGTGAATGATGATGATGATTGTATTGAGGAAATGAAAGGGACAATTGAAGATGAACTTCATGATTGCCCAAAATTGTTTGAGAAGTTAAATAGTTGTGCAAAAACGCCATTGTATGCTGGTTGCACTAAATATATTGCATTTTCAGCCTTACTGAAACTGTATAATTTGAAATTAGGCAATGGGTGGAGTGACGCCCGTTTTACAGAACTACTTGCTCTCTTGAATGAAATGCTCCCAGAAGATAAATAACTCTCAAGCCGAATATAATATGCCAAACGAATGCTATGATCGATGGGTATGATCTCTGAAAGAATACACACCTTCCCGAATGACTGTATATTGTTTTGCAAGGACCACAGATCACTTAAAGAATGCCCGAAGTGTGATGATTATTGATACAAGAAAGATGATTCTAGTCCTACAAAAGTTTTATGGTACTTTCCAATCATTCCAAGGTTTCGGGGCCTATATAGAAGTGAGAAGACTATGGGAAAATTGACATGGAATACAGATACATGAATTAAAGATTTGAAACTATGTCACCCATCAGACTCTCTTCAGTAGAAGAGAATTGATCATGAGTATCCTGAATTTGGAAACAAGCTGAGAAACCTTTGTCTGGCGTTATCTACAGATGGGGTGAATCCTTTTGGTTTTCAAAGAAGTAGTCACAGTACATAGCCAGTTATGTTGGTAAATTATAACTTACCACTATGGTTATGCATTAAACAAAAATAAATCATGTTATCTATGCTTATATCATGACCAAAGAAACCAGGTAATGATATTGATGTTCATTTGGCTCCATTGATCGAGGATTTGAAAATATTTTTGGATTCAGGTGTTACGTTGTATGAAGCTTAAAAAAAGAAGATTTCATTTTGAAAGCCATGTTGTACGAGATGATAAATGACTTTCCTGATTATGGAAATTTTTCAGGATATAGCATTAATGGAACTCAAGTGTGTACCATTTTAAAACAAGGTACATAGTCAATTAGGTTGAAACATTCATAAAAAATTGGGTTTTTAGGACATCACATATTTCTACACCGACAGCATAAGTACCGATCTTGGATGACATCATTCGATGGAAGTTCAGAAGAACATAAAACACTGTCTCCACTAATAGGTGATCAATTGTTTGATAGGGTTAAATATTTGAACACTACTTTTGGTAAATCGTTTTTTAAATACCATATGAAAACTATTTAGAAAAGGGGATATTATTTTTGAATTACCATTTTGGAATTGTCTGTATGTCAGAAATTTTCTTGATGTTATGCATATTGAAAAAAATGTATTTTATACTGTCATCAGCACATTGCTAAATGAACCAAGAAAAATGAAGGATGGAATTAAGGCTATATTGAACATGGTTATGATGGGAATATGAGAAGAGTTGGCACCAGTGAAGGGTGAAAAAAATATTTCTTCCTCCTGTTTCTTACTATCTTTCCAGGTAAGAGAGATATCAGTTTTTCAACTTCTTGAATGACGTAATGGTTCCAGAGGGGTATTAATCAAATATCAAGAACATCATGTCAATGAGATATTTAAAATTAAAGGGTTTGAAATCACATGACTGCCATGTTTTTGTGCAAGATCTAATTCCTATAGCTTTACATTTCATTTTTTCTAAGAATGTCCACCATACATTAATGATTCTATATTTCTTCTTCAAAGCTTTATGCAGCCAAGTTATAGACCTGGAGAAATTTCTGACTATGGAAAGAGAAATTTCCTTCATTTTATGTGAATTGGAAATGTTTTTCCCGTAGATTTTTTTTGATATGATGGTTCATTTGATGGTTCATTTGGTGAGAGAGATTCGACTATGTGGTCCAATACATTATACATGGATGTACCTCATTGAACAGTATATGAATTTTTTGAAAGGGTTGTCATAAATCAAAGTCATCCAGAGGGTTTTATTGCGGAGCAATATATTGATAAGGAAGCCGTTGAATTTTATACCGAATACCTATCTGGTGTGGAAAACGTTGGCCTACTTAAATTTTGTCACACTGACCAGCTTGAGGGTGAAGGAATTTCTGGAAGAGAGGTTGTCACAATCAATATTACATATCGGGAGCAGGCTCACCTTTATATTTTTCATAACAGTTTTGACGATGACCCATTTTTTCAAACCCAGAAAGAAATTATTAGGCATTTGAATCCATCTTGGGCTTAAAAATGGATATCAGATACTCAAAATCGACAGTTTATAGGATGGTTACAGGACCATATTTTGAAGCAGTTAGATGAAAATCTAGACTAAATTTCAGAAGAACTTCAATGGCTAGCCGAAGGAGAAAGTGTGTATGTATTATCTTGTAATGCTTATGTGGTTAATGGTTATTCATTCTATACTAATGAACATGATGAAGACAATACCATGCGGAATAGTGGGGTTACACTTGTGGCTAAGGTGACAGATGTTTCCAGTGCTAAGGACAAAAATCCAATTTTTTTGAATATGTCATAATTTGGCATCATCAAATGAATATGGGAGTTGGATTATACCAAATTCCTAGTGCCTATTTTTCAATGCAAGTGAGTTGATAACAGGAGTGTTGATAAAATCGATGAATTAGGATTCGTGAAAGTTGGTTTCAGTAAGGAAGGGGAGAAAGGCGAACCATATATAATGGCATCACAGGAAGTACAAGTATTTTTTGTTCGAGACCCCGCAAACCGAAATTGGTCAATTGTTCTATTATCGACCAAAACAACTGAAGGGACTGATTAAAGTTCAACGGAGGACGACCCTTTTATAGAGACTTCACAATCATTTCGCTGTGGTCCCAATGTAGATGGAATTTTGTATGTCAGAGGAGACCACAATGAAGGGATTTACATAGTCGATAAAGGATTCAAATCTCTTCAGCCTTACAAGAAAAAAAATCAGTATAATTATCTGGTTATTTGTTTATTGTAAAATACATTATGTTATTATCTGTCCGATGCTACCTTTATGTAATCTAAATTAAATGTTAAACCACTTCTACAGATAATGACTTGTGCACCTACTGATGCGCACAATCTTGAGGCACAAACAGTCTCTCAACCACCTGTTGGTTGTCCTAGTGCAGAGCAACAATAGGTTTCTCACGTAGCTACTGGTGGTCCTAGTGCACAACAACCACATGTTTCTCAACCTGTTGTTGCTGGTCCCAGTGCAGAGCAACAACAGGTTTCTCAACATGTTGTTGCTAGTCCCAGTGCTGATGTTAGTGCTCCGGAGAAAGATATTGATGATACTTCTAAAAAAATAGTAGGAAATGAAACCCTGAAAGTGAAAAAAACAAGAGCGTCATAGTTTGACAATGTTATCCAAAATCCTTAAGGAAAAATAAAAAGGAATCAAATTTGAGGTGGGATGGAATAAGCGAGGCTGACATGTTAACCCCAATAGAGCCATCTTTAGTAGTAACCTTTGAATTATCACTTGACAATGCATGTTGATTGATGTAAAGTCATGGAACCATGTTGTCACCAGTCTTAAGACACTAATGTGGTAAGAGATTATGGTAACATTATGATATCATTTTTCTAATTTATTAAAATAAAATACAAAAAGATTGACTTACTCTTCATCATCCATTGCAGAGTGTATTTATAGTATATTCCTCACCCAAGTAATATGTATTAAGACTTTAAGGAATAATTCATAGAGGTTGCCGCACAATTTTAACAAAATATCATCTGAAATATGCTGAAGGAAAAATCATGCTGCACCCACCTCCCCTTTATGCACACTTGATATCCCAAGGAGCGTGGGACGTGTTTATCAACCGTCATGGGGAGCAGACTTTTCAAGTACATTATGTGGGGTAATACGTTGTTTGACATTGCTTGTATTCATCACTTTGATTGACAGGTTTTTATTAATGAAACAGAAACTGAGTGCTGAAAATAAAAAACGTGCTGCAGAACCAGCGTACCCTTTCCGTAAAGCAAGGATGGGATACACTTCACTTGAGAAAAAATTGGTATGTATTTTAAATCTACCGTACTTCTTATATGTGACATAAAACAACACCATAACCATGTTTATCTGTCTATATGCAGATTAATGAATTGAAATTGAAATCCAAATCCACCCCACACCATGTGCTTTAGAAGTAAGCTCGCGTAAATAATGAGGGGATACTAATAGATGAAAACACACAAAAAGTGTGGGAGACATGTGTAATTATGACATAATATAAATTTGATTTGTTTTAAATATCTATTACAATATAATGAGTACTTATTTTTCTATATTTTCTATCTGAGAAAGACACAGGAATCAACAACACCCTCACTAGATGCAGACATATTTTTAGCAGCCTTGAAGCGGCTAGACCAGTATGGCCGCGTTAGAGGTGAGGTTTTTGGGGTGACACCCTGAACATATTTTCAAAAACAAAAACAAGCAGAGGATGAAAATGAAAAAATGGAAAAGTTTTAAGAAAAATGAGCTATATTTTAAGAAGAATTACAATACCAGAGAGAGATGATAGAAAAATTTATGGGGGAGGGGAAAAGATAAGAAACAACATAACAGTAACCCATGTGTGATGATCCCACCCCACCCCCACCAAATTTGAGGCAATCCATTCTCCTAAAAAACCTTACTTAGCTGAGGTAATCAATGTTTTAATAATAGTTTCTATGAAATGTGATTTACATAGACAATTATACCTTTCCTGTACTAATATTCTACAGGGTGAAAATGACTGTGATTTATATCTATCAACTCTCACCTATCCCCTTGTAGTGAGGGCTACAGTGTTCAATACGCAGAACGACAAGATACACAATAGATAGCTTCTAACAGATCATTTCAGAGTGTCAATTAATGTAGCTAATGAGCTGAGTGCCGAGATACCTGTTCCAAATGAAGATGATGACATTCATATGGTTTAACAAGCTGTTAGAAAATTAATCGCATGGTTGTCATTTCTTGTAAAAAACAGGTCGACCAAGAGGTATCCATTTTTATGTTATTTTTCAAGCTGGACCTTTAGCATTTAATGAAAAAGTTCTGAACCGATGAATGTTATTACAAAACGACAAAGATAATTGGGTGAAATGAAATATCAGCTCAAAAATATCTCAAGGATCCACCAACCGATTGAAACGGTCTACTAAGAGCACCTTCACCCCGCCTGTTCTATATCCACAGTTAATATCATTGGAGGCTCATGTGGATACAGAGTTGATAGACATCAATGCTCACACAGTTGATATTGAAAAAAATATATACGTAGAGGAAATATTGGATTTAATTAGTGATAAAAATATAAATGAAATCCTTAAGTATGAATGGAGAGACGCCTCAGTTGATAATGTATACATGAGGTATGTTTTCATGATTTTATTTTACAAAAGCTGATATACTCTAAATATTATGACTAAATACATTTTATATTTTTCGTTGGAGTATATATGAAAAACAATTGAAGAGATTTCCCCATGGAAAAAAATTAGGACTCATTAGTCTTCAAACCACTATTCAAAAGAAGAAATAGATTCTGATAAAGAGGCTGTAATAATGTCATCCCTGCTCAAATCGTTTGAAAAAATTACAGATGATAGAATCATATTAATACCAATGTTGTAGGGGTAAAACTCTACAATTTAATAATATCAACTATATTTTGATTAATTTATTTACTTATTCCTTTTTGTATTTTTAGGGAGCATTGGATGCTGATTACAGTCAATTTGGATACTACAAAGATTTATTTTCTAGATTCAACGTAGGAATATCCAACAAAATGACCACACATTATGGTGTTTGTTAATTTGTAATACTCTAGATCGAACGTTTTAAAACTAATCATCTAGTTATATAATTAATGTTATCTTTTAATGAGGAATCTGTTATGATAGGGCAGTGCATCAATATTGTCTAATGCATGGAATGAATCCAGGGGATAAGGTTGAGAAAGCCTACAAGATCTACAACTAGAAAAGTATCCGGGTATATATAATTACATTGCACTATCCAAACAAATATCAAAACAAATTACTTATTGTTTTCAATGTTTCTGTAGTGTCCAAAAAAAAACGGAAAAGACTGTGGTTATTATGATTATAAATTTATGAAAGAGATCATATTTTATCAACAAACTAGCATCCCTAAAGAGGTATTTTCGAAAATAATTACAAGTTCATTTAAAATATTTATTAATCCTTTATTTATTTATATTTTCTCAGTACTACCATGACTGTCGCAAAAACTCATATTTAGAAGATGATATAGATGTGTTTAGAAATGAATGGGCAACATACTTGATGGAATATTGTGCACAAATAGGATGACGGTGAATTCCTACTAATGTTATCCATATATTATCATTGATATCTCCCTTTTTTACACTTATTGAGAATATATGATCACACTTTATTATGTTTAATATCTTTAGATTATGAAGAATGGTTTTAGATATGATTTTTATTTCTAGTAATGCATAACTCGTTGTACTACACTAGTCGATAGTGTGGAAGTCGTCCGATGCATAGTCATTCAGTCCACTCACGAGCATCTTAAAATCATGATGGGAACCAATATCTTGGATTTTCTATTTTCTAATTTTAGTTTCCCTTATATGTTGGTGGGGGTGTCCAGGAGTGGGGGGGGGGGGGTTATCCAGGAGGGGTTGTGTCCAAGAGGGATGTGGTTTCCAGGTGTGAGGGTGTCTAAGAGGGGAGGGAGGGGGTGTATCCATGAGTCATTTGTGACGTGTATGAATCCACCACAGCTCAATCTGACGCATGGTGTGATCGGTATGGATACAAGTGTCTGATATTAGTTTGAAATTGGCATTAACTTTAGTAAACAACACTACTGACATATAGAATACAGAGAAAACATTTTCTGATTGGTTTGATACATTAGAAAAAATATCCATGAGTCATTTTTTACATGTAAGAATCAACCAAACAACAATCCGACGCATGGTGTGATCAGTATGGTTCAAAGTGTCAGTTATCAGTTTGAAATTGACATTAACTTTAGAAAAAAACACTACTGACATACAAAAAACTAAGAAAACGCTTTCGGATTGTTTTGATACATTAGGAAAATTATCCATGAGTCATTTGTGAGGTGTACGAATCGACCGCATCTCATTCCGATGCACGGTTTGATCAGTATGGCTAAAAGTGTCTGATATCTGTTTGAAATTGACATTAACTTTAGAAAGAAAAAAAGTGACATACCAAATACTGAGAAAACACATTTGGATTGTTTTGATACATTAGGAAAACGATCCATGAGTAATTTTTGACGTGTACGAATTGACCACACCTCAATCCGAACCACGGTGTGATCGGTATGGCTAGAACTATCTGATTTCAGTTTGAAATTTACATTAACATTATAGAACAACACAACTAACATACGGAAAACTGTGGATATACATTCATATTGTTTTGATATTTTAGGAAAACGATCCATGAGTCATTTTTGACGTGTAAGAATCAACCTCACCTCAATCTGACACACAGTGGGACCGGTATGGCTAAAAGTGTCTGATATCTATTTAAAACTGACATTAACTTTAGAAAGCAACACAAGTGACATAAGGAAAACCGAGAAAATTCAATAGGATTTTTTTGGTACTTTAGGAAAATGATCCATGAGTCATTTGTGACGTGTAAGAATCGACTGCACATCAATCCGACACATGGTGTGATCGATATGGATAAAAGTGTCTAATATCAGTTTGAAATTGACATAATCTTTATAAAACAACACTACTGACATACGGAAAACCGAGAAAATGTGTTCAGATTGTCTTGATAATTTTGTACGATGATCCATGAGTCATTTTTGAGGTTTCAAAATTAACCGAACCTCAATCAAATATACGGTGTGACCGGTATGGCTAAAAGTTTCTAATATCAATTTGAAATAGACATTAACATTAGAAATCAACAAAACTGACATATGGAAAACCAAGAAAACACGTTCGGATTATTTTGATACTTTAGGAAAACGATCCATGAGTCATTTGGGTGGTGTAGTAATTGACCGCACCTCAATCCGATGCACTGTGTGATCAGTATGGTTAAAAGTGTCGGATATCAGTTTGAAATTGACATTAACTTTAGAAAACAACACTACTAACATAAAAAAAGCTAAGCAAACACATTCAGATTGTTTTGATACTTTAGGAAAATGATCAATGAGTCATTTTTTATGTGTATGAATCAACCTCACCTCAATCCGATGCACGGTGTGAGAGGTATGGCTAAAAGTGTTAGATATCAGTTTTAAATTGACATTAACTTTGGAAAGAAACACAAGTGACATAAATAAAAACCGAGCAAATTCATTTGGATTGTTTTGATACTTTAGGAAAACGATCCATGAGTCACTTGTGACATGTAAGAATTGACCGTACCTCAATACGACACACGGTGTGATCGGTATGGTTAAAAGTGTCTGATATCAGTTTGAAATTGACATATACATTAGCAAACAACATTACTGACATAAAGAAAATCAAGCAAACACTTTTGGATTGTATTGATAATTTAGGAAAATAGTCCATGATTCATTTTTGAGGTGTCAGAATTGACCGTACCAAATCCAATACACGGTGTGACCGGTATGGCTAAAAGTGTCTGATATAAATTTGAAATTGACATTAACTTTAGAAAACAACATAACTGACATATGGAAAACCCAGAAAACACAAACGGATTATTTTGATACTTTAGGACAACGATCCATGAGTCATTTTTGAGGTGTATGAATTGACCGCACCTCAATCCAACCCACATTGTGATTGGTATGGTTAAAAGTGTCTGATATTAGTTTGAAATTGACATTAACTTTACAAAACAACACTACTGACATACAGAAAACCGAGAAAATGCATTCAGATTATTTTGATACTTTAGTAAAACGATCCATGAGTCCTTTGTGACATGTACGAATAAACCACACCTCAATACGATACATAGTGTGATCGGTATGGCTAAAAGTATTAGATATCAGTTTGAAATTGACATTAACTTTAGAAAGCAACAGAAGTGACATACGGAAAACTGAGAAAACACATTCAGATTGTTTTGATACCTTAGGAAAAGGATCCATGAGTAATTTTTGATGTGTAAGAATTGACCGCACCTCAATCCGACGTATGGTGTGATCGGTATGGCTAAAAGTGTCTGATATCAGTTTGAAATTGACATTAACTTTAGAAAACACCACAAGTGACATACGAAAAACTGAAAAAACGCATTCTGATTGTTTTGATACTTTAGAAAAACAATCCATGAATATTTTTGAGGTTTACGAATCAACTACACCTCAATCCGACACACGGTGTGATTGGTATGGTTAAAAGTGTCTGATATCAGTTGGAAATTGATATAAAATTTGGAAAACAACACTACTGACATACGGAAAACCCAGAAAACAGGTTCAGATTGTTTTGATAATTTAGGAAAAAGATCCATGAGTCATTTTTAGGTGTAAAAGTCAACCTCATCTCAATCCGACTCACAGTGTGACCGGTATGGCTAAAATTGTCTTATATCAATTTGAAATTGACATTAACTTTAGAAAAAAACACAACTGACATAAGTAAAACTAATCAAACACATTCATATTGTTTTGATACCTTAGGAAAATGATCCATTAGTAATTTTTGAGGTGTAATAATTGACCTCACCTCACTCCGACACATGGTGTGATCATTATGGTTAAAATTGTCTGATATCAGTTTGAAATTAATATTAACTTTTGAAAACAACACTACTGACATACAGAAAACTTTGCAAACGCATTTGGATTGTTTTGATACTTTAGGAAAATGATCCATGAGTCATTTTTGACGTGTACAAATCAACCTCACTTCAATCCGATGCATGGTGTGATTGGTATGGCTAAAAGTGTCTGATATCAGTTTGAAATTGACATTAACTTTAGAAAGCAACACAAGTGACATATAGAATACTGAGAAAACGAGTTCGGATTGTTTTGATATTTTAGAAAAAAAATCCATGAGTCATTTGTGACATGTATGAAGAAACTGCACTTCAATCCGATGCATGGTGTGATCAGTATGGTTAAAAGTCTTTGATATCAGTTTGAAATTGACATAAACTTTAGAAAACAACACAAGTGACATACGGAAAACCAAGCAAACACATTTGTATTGTTTTTATACTTTAGGAAAACAATCCTTGAATCATTTTTGATGTGTACGAATTTAACGCACCTCAATAAGACGCACGGTGTGACCAGTATGGAAAAAATTGTCTGTTATCAGTTTGAAATTGACATTAACTTTAGAAAACAACACAAGTGACATACAGAAAACTGATCAAATGTGTTCGGATTGTTTTGATAATTTCGGAAAACAATACATGAGTAATTTTTGAGGTATACGAATCAACCACACCTCAATCCAACTCAAGGTGTGATCAGTATGGTTAAAAGTGTTTGATATCAGTTTGAAATTGACATTAACATTAGAAAACAACACTACTGACACATAGAAAACTGAGAAAATGCATTTGGATAGTTTTGATACTTTAGGACAATGATTCATGTATCATTTGTGATGTGTACGAATCAACCAAACCTCAATCCGACCCATGGTGTGACCGGTATGGCTAAAAGTGTCTGATATCAATTTCAAATTAACATTTACTTTAGAAAACAACACTACTGACATACTGAAAACCGAGCAAACATGTTCGGAATAATTTGATACTTTAGGAAAACGATCCATGAGTCATTTGTGACATGTACGAATCATCCACACCTTAATCCGATGCATGTTGTGACTGGTAAGGCTTTTCATTTGATAGAGAATTATGATTTATTAAATGGGAGAAATCTTCCAAAAACATATTGATTTTACATTATTCCATTTCATTGTTATCAGAATAAAAACATTTGAGTTTATCATTTTCCATAATTTAGTTTCACATTTCCATATTAATGTATTATTTAATATTAATGTTTTAATTTATTTCATTATTTTATTACTAAAATATTATTTATTTTCTTATATAGGTTATTATTTTTCCTTGAGTTCAGATGATTTGTTCAGAAACAAATACCGTGGACGACAATTTTTGAGAGGATTACAAATATCAAAGGATGAAACATTAATGTTTATAAATGTTTTTGGATAATTATAATTGTGACCATGTAAAACATTATATGAAATGTATATAGCAGTGTGTTTTTTTGATTCATTATATTAAGTAAATGTATATAACATTGTTTATAAAAATATTGTGTGCGAGTGCTGTTTTGTATAGGTGTGCGGGTGCTGTTTTCTAGAGGTGCTAAGGTGCTGGTTTGTGAAGGTGCTAGTTCTACAGGTGCAGGGGAAGATGCCTTTATTAGCGTTGTCTTGAGCACTGATAAAGGAATCCTTTATTAGTGCTATCTTGATTGCTGATAAAGAAAACCTTTATCAGTGCTATTTTGAGCACTGATAATTGGGGTCTTTATCAGTGCTTTTCGGAACACTGATAAAGGGGACCCCCCTTTATCTTAGCCGGCATTAACAACGCTTTTTTAGCATTGTTAATGTCAGTTTTTAGCACTGATAAAAGGCCAAATTGTAATAGTGTGACTCTATTTACAGTACTCACTAAGGCCATTATACTTACTCTATTTATTGTACTCACTCAAACCATCATACTTACTCTATTTATCATAATAAATCTAACCATGTCACTCACAATGTGTATTGTTCCCAATTTTCTTCATAGTGGATCTTTCCATTAGATTCTTATTGACACTCTTATTCGTACCTATCATCAAACAAGCAATATTAATCATACTCATGTTATACTTTTATCACATACTTTTTTCATTATTTTATCAAAACACATGTATTATACCAATCGTAATCATGTTATAATTTTAAAAGATCTATTGTTTTAACACAAACGATGTTGTGGAGTTAGTTATAATCTAATCAAAATGAAGTAATGTTTTCAGTTTTAATACGATTGTTATAATTCTAGTTTTCCATTTCCTTCTATATTTTCTAGAAAAATATATCTGTTGGAGAAAATATGACAGTCGGAAGCTGGTGTTTATAAATAGAATGTCATTTGAACCAGAGATAAAAACATTATCTACTTTTGTGTTCTAAATAGTTACTGTGTGACTTCTCATTTTCTTTGTGCAAAATACATGAAATTAAAAAAGGTGAACTGATCATGCTTAGTTTTTGTGTTTCAATAAGTGATTCCTTTTGTTTTGTGAATTTTATTGGGTGATAATGATCGTGGGATATCAGGGATAGGCATATAATGAAACTGATATTCATATTGATGGATTTTATGTGTTTTAATGATAGAGGTATCAATTACCAGAAAAATCAAGGGTTTGCGGGGATAGAAATAAGGATGTGTCGATCATTGTATTGAGTGCTTACCGATGTTGGTAAGAAAGACCTATTATCCTAGGTGAAAGGATACCTTAGTCTTTGGGGAAAAAAATTAATACCTTTTACATTTCGAATTCTTATTATATTAGAATGAGAATCATTTTTATTTTTCTTTATATTTGTATTCTTTTGTATTTTTTTACAATTTATTCTTTTTATTATTGATTCTATACACTATATGGTAAAATCATTTACACTTTTTATTACTCTGATATTTGTATTCAACCCAAATACAATTGGTTCACAACATGTTGTATTATATCATTGAACCATGCTTTATTTTGGTCATTTGTTTTCAATTATAATTGGGATTGTGAATTGTTTTATTTTATGTTTTATTGAACTATGAACCTTCCTTAATGGTTTTAATATAATTTTTTAATATACAAATAAACCCCGCCTGTATTTGTGCCATATCATATCCATTTCGATGAAATAATTGTTATCAGAAAAGCTTTTCCACTACATTGTATATTTTAAATTTTACATTGTTTTCCACATTTATATAATCATTAACCAATATTTGTAGAAAATGAATTTTGATTTAATATAATAGAAGGCATGATTATTGTTAGTTCAATTGAAATTATTATTCCTACAATACCACCTATATTTGATTGTAATGTTTTTGAATATTGGAGAGATTGAATGAAGTATTTTATTACAAATAATATTGTAGATAACTTTGTTATGCTCACAGGTGACTATAAGATCCCCAAGAATGAAGTCAGAACTTTTACAGCCCAAGAAAAACATGAATATCAGAAAAAGTATAAGGTATGAAAAAAATTATTGAGTTCTTTGACTAGGAACATTTATTGATGTCTTATGATATTTCTATGATACTGAGCAGTCAGATAATGATCTTTCTAATCATTCAAGAATAATGATTTTTTTTGTAAAGAATGATTTCCAATATAGATATAAATATACTACCAAAGGTAACAAGGATAAGAAAGGTCATGACTTCACTTTCTATGAATGTAAAAGAGAATGTCACATTCGACTTGATTGTCCAATAACAAATAGAAAGGATATAATGGAAAGAAATAAATATATGAAAATTAAGAAATACTAGAAATACAAGTTAAATAACGTCTTGAATGTAAATGACTATTGTAGTGCCCAAAGATGTGATTCTTATGAAGACTCTTCTGATATTGATATCTAAAATTACAATATTGTTTGTCTGTTTCCTAAAAAACACTATCATAGCTTAATGGCCAAGGTACACAGTTCTAAATATCTTACTAATACACCTTTGAGTAATAATTATCCGGATAAATATTATTCTTCTGTTGACGAAACATCCTCATCAGAGAATGATAATTCTATACCTTCTTATGACGATTTATGGAGATTTGATAAAAATTTTGAACATGAAAATATTAATGTTTCTATGAAATAAGAAAAAAATTGTACAATTTATATTTTAATAAGAGAAGTACCTAATATCTCTAATGATCTTGATTATAAAACGCTTGATATTGAATTCCTTTTAAATACCTTGATAATGTAAATTTTTAATATAAAAGATATTCTAATAATTTTGATAATATAATTTCTAAGAAAACTATTTTAGAAAAAAACATAATTGTAAAACTAATTCATATGAAGACAATAATTTGGTCATTAGACAAAAATATGAAATCTTTTCTTTGAATAAACCCTTATCTAATTTTACATCAGGCAAAGTAAATTGTGATAAGGTGTATTCTCAAATACAACCACATGGTAACTGTTAACAAATATGTTACACCAATTCAAAACCCATTTATAAAAACAACTATTTTATCCCATTAAATGACCCATTCTACAAGAAGTTTCAAATTTTTGGTCATTTGAATAATGATTGTTCTTTTAATGCAACACAATTTTGGATTTCACTAAGAAAACTCTTAAAAACCTTGGATTAAAAAAATCATTTATTCTAATATTCCTAGGTCCAAACAGGTATGGAATCCTAATGTTTAATTGTTTTTTATTTAGAAAAAAATATAAGGAATAATAACAATACATTGTACATAGATTGTGGATGTTCTAGGCGCATTACTGGAAACATAAACTTCTTTGAAAATGTTGTCAAGACTAAATGTAAAATGTTACCTTTGGAAAAAAGTCACAATGAATGATTTTTTTATTGGTAATATTGTTTTCCTTAGTAAAATTTTTCTTTCTAATTGTTTTTTTGATGGTCTTAAGAACCTCATTAGAATATTTCAATTATGTGATGAAGGTTACCTTGTAATTTTAGGAATGCTAAATGTATTGTTCCAAATTCCAAGTATAAATTTATTATATCTATCCAAAGTCATCATAATTTTTACACATTGAACATAGAAGTCCTTAAGAGCCAAGAATTACCTTGTCTATGTGAAATGGAAGAGCAATATTGGTTATGGAATTGGAGACAAAAACACTATAATCATATAAATTTATATTAACACACTAAAAAAGGACTTTTTAATGATATATGTGATCATAGGTTTGATTCTTCTAAAGTTTGTGAACCTTTTCAGCATGTAAAATAAAATAAGTCAAGATTTAAATCAATCAATTATGTCACAACTACAAATGCATTACTGTTAATGCACATGGATATATTCGGTCATATAAAAAATATATTTACTAGATGCATTTAATATGTATTTGTTTTATTTGACGATTACACTATATTTACAAAGTTATATTTTCTCATTAAAAAATAATAATATTTTTGTTTCTTTAAAAATCTTGTAGCTAAATTTACAAATGAGAAAACCTACTATTGATAACTATCCGAAGTGATAATGGTGGACTACTTTTAAATTATTACTTTAAAAATTTTGTAGTAAGAATTGTTTTACTCAAAACTATTATCCACCAAGAACACCATATAAAAATAGTGTTTTATAAATAATAAATAGAATTATTCAATAGATAATAAGGACCATGTTGAGTGAAAACTCAATAGAAAGAAAAATTTGGAAGATGCTCTTAATATAGATTGTTATACTATAAAGAGTGTTTTAATTTGGTCTTTTCATAATAAAACTCTTTATGAGTAGTAGACATGCAAAAATTAAAATATTCATACTTTAATGTATTTTTTTGTAAAGTATTCATTTATAATACAAAAGATAAATAAAAAAAGTTTTCATCTAGATATGATGAAGGAATATATTTAGGTTATTCCACCACTTATTTTGCTCATAGAGTTTTAAATAAAACCACTTGGGCTAATGAACAAAAAATACATGTTATGCATGATTAAACAGATCATTTTGTTTTAAAAACCCTCTATGTATTGCTTTATAATTTTTTTACTAAACTGATTATCAATCTATGATAGAATATTCTCCAAACATTGTAAATACATATGAAATTGTTTCTGAGACATTTAAGCATGAAAAATTATAAATTATATTAATGATCAAGTTTTAAAAAATCCAAATCAGTTATTACATATGAATCATCATAGTGAAAACATCATTTATGATGTGAATCAACTTGTAAGACCAGGAATTCTTTAATAAATGAAATAGAAAATCATTATTTGCTATCTCAATTTAAACCTAAAACACCAAGTGATGCATTAGGTGATGCGGATTGGATTAAAGAAATGTAATATGAACTAAATAAATTAGAAAGGAATATTTTTCATTCATTTGTTGAAAAACCTATTGATACATCTGTTATTGGAGTAAAATGGGTTTCTAGAAAAAAATGAGATGAAAATGGTATCATTGTAAGAGATAAGGCCATACTCATTTCTAAAGTCAATAATAAATAATTAGGCATAGACTATGAAGAAACCTATGCTAGATTAACAAGACTCAAATATATTAGAATTATATTAGCCTTTGCAGCAATCTCTAATTTCAAACTCTTTCAAATGGACATCATGTATGGATTCCTTGTCGGATATGTTCATGAGGAATCCTATGTAGACCAACCACTTGTTTTGAAGATAGAATAAATCCTTAATACGTGTATAAGTTTACAAAGGCTCTTTATGGACTCAAAAAAACCACTAGATCATGGTATGATAGGTTCACATGATTTTTGTTATAGAACAATAACATTAAGGGAACTACTGATCCAAATATTTTTATAATGAATGAAAATATAAATCTTATGATTTTTAAAATTTCTGTTAATGACATCATTTTTGGATCAACACAAATGTTTTTGATATATTTATTTGTGAATCAAATGAGTCTGAGAATGAAATTAGTATGATGGGTGAATTTACAATCATTATTGGTTTTTAAATTTCTCAAATACATGAAGGTACATTTATATATCTCATCATATGTATATCCCAAACTTACAGAAATAGTTTGGATTTAGCAACAATAAAAGTATTAGTACTACAGTTGGAACCACAAAAACACTTGATCTTGATAAAGTTGGGTAACCAATTGAGCAAAAAACATTCAGTGGTATGGTTGGATGTCTACTATATTAGACATCTAGTGATCCCGACATCATGTTTTCTGTATTCTTATTTGCTAGATAACATAAAAATCCAAAATAATCCCATTTAAAATCACTGAAATGTATTTTCCATTTTTAAAATGAACTTTGTATTTAGTCCATTTATATTGTTCTAGAAATGGTTTTGAATTGAAATGTTTTTCAAATACTGACCTTGGTGGTTGTAGAATGGATAGAAATATTACTTCTAGAATAAGTATTTTTCTACGAGATTCATTATTTTGTTGGTTATGAAAAAATACACTTGGATGCACTTTACACTGTTGAAGTTAAATATATGGTAGCTAAAAGTTGCTGTGCTTAAGTGTTTTCGATGCAACACACACTCTAGACTATGGCATGAGTTTTACTAAACCTAAAATATTGTGTGATAACACTAGTTCAATTTCGTTATTTTAAAACCCTACACATAAATCCTAGGAAAACACCTAGATATTGGCCATCACATTCATTAGGATCACATACAAAAAAGAGATATAATTTTAATATTCATTGTAAATCAATAACAATATTCTAATATCATTACAAAACCATTATCAATCAATATATTTGAATTTATTTAATATATGTTTGGAATGATTGCAATAAATAATCATTCACATATTGTAAGTACCTAATCTTAAAAATAACACAATCTTGAATTAAGATAATAATTAACATTGAATATATTTTTAGGATCATAAATTTATAAAATTAGGTCTAAACGTATACATAACTACCTGAATATAACATGTAGATACATCCACTATGTATCCATTATTTCATAAAATTAAAACTCTTAAAAACATTGAAACATGTTCAGTTCCATGTTTTAAAAAGAATGACTTTTCCATGAACCCATCCATGACCCTATTCTTCATTATGTCTGGTGAAAAACATTTCAAAAACATGGAATGAGCATAAAAAGCTCAGTAAGAAATTCATAAATAGTGAAAACTGATAGTTATTAAAAAAAATGTAAACCATGAATACATTATCATAATTAATAATATTCACCATTATGAAGTAGTAAATACTATTCACTAAATAAAATTTTATTTCATGCCCTTATGTAACCAAATTATTACCATAAAACCCATAGAAAGCACCATAACATATAAAAGGTAAACTTCGGATATAATCATACTTTTATGGAATAACCATAAGGTCGACATCCACAAATCATTCTTACAAATGGAATATCCATACAGCCAAATTCGATATCCAATTCATTGGATGTTCTAATGTAACCACCCATCCATAGTTTATCATAGAACAACAAATCATTTTGTATATCATGTAACCACCCATCAGATGTCCATGAATTATTATATTAACATCACATATAAATGATTACAAAAATCATCATTTCAGTCATAAAATATCATTTTCAAACACGAGAAATAATATCAAGATATTTAAACTGTAAATAAACATTCAAAACCATTTTTGAAACCAAAATTCATAAAATGGAATATTGGGTTTCTTTTTTCCTTTTAAAAACATTATGGATTATAAAATAATCCAAATTTCAGATAATGGTTACGGCAACAGAAAATTAATTGTCACTGAAATACAGTAAAAACCATCCAATTTTCATTTAAATAAAATATTAATAGAAAAATATTCGTTTTGAATTAATTTAAAAGTCAAAGGGCTTTATTATAGACCGCTTAAAATATAGACATGTATATTATTAGAACATGCCTCAATGAAAGGATATTCAGATAATGTCTCTTACAAAGATCATTTTGTAAATAAAATAAATAGATTATTTGTATTCACTCTATGTACACAAATGTAATGTATAAATTCAGTATAATATATAAAAATTCATTTCTCACACTATCTTAGCCTGACATATTCATGAAGTAAAAGATTAATCTAATAAATGAATATTGGGTTAATAAGTTCCCGTAACTCGAGTCCGACTTGTCTCCTATGTTCATTTTTCTTCATGAATAAAAATCATTGCTTAATTTATACTTTCTTAAGAACCTTTTTAAAGTTTATTATTCCCTTTTAATCACTTATTACATTTATATAACAGTCATATAATTATTAATGTTCTTATCTGTCATTTTGTCGATGCTCAGTACTTGAGTCAAAAATGAACTTATTGTAACAACAAATTTTTCATGGGTTCAAAAGTATATTATCTCTAGAATGATATTAATGATTTAGATATCATATATATAATATATATCCAGTACATATGTATTTATAGTTGTGCAAATCATTTGAATATTAGAAATTAAATGCAATTTTTATGGAGACGATAAGCTGTATGTATGCATGAAAGCTACAATCAATTTTTTTTTCATATTTAATGGAATCAAAATTTAATCATAAATATGTATATAATTATTCTAGTATAAAATATTTGATATAGATTTTAAAAAATTTAATTATTTCCACAAATTATACATTCCATTAATATCATGAACGACTCATATCACTTTGAGGGTGTGGTAGTCCGCACTTCCTCAAACTAAATTACCCTATTTATACCACATGAAAATCACAAAGGTATGTTATATGTGAGAATTAAATAATAATTGAGATAGGATAAATATCATAAATATCATATATAATTTCATTTCCATCATAATGGAAATCATAATTGGTGGTAGGAGAAGATTGAACAATCATTTTTGTGTGAGTCAGTAGTTCGACGTCCACATAAACAGTATGTTCTATACCAATTAGATAGAGGTGTGTGTAAGTGTTGTTCAAATACCTATCATAAAAAACCTAGTATATTGATGATAGTGGTCTTGTTATGTAAAAAATGAATAAGAAGATCATAGGTAGGGGGAAAAGAAAGATAATGGAATGGAACATGAGATAAGACATTACCTCAAATAAGGTATCTTCTTTTGATTTGAGCAAAAGAGATTTTGTGAATTTCCATCGGTATAATGGAATGATAGTCGGTGAAGGAGAGGGATATCTAGAGGTTATTTGGGTAGATATTGGAAGATACATTCTGGGTTGAGAGGTGTGAGTAAGGGTTATAGGTGGTGTCCTTTTAAAATAGGGAGAAGGGGCACTTTAAGAATGTGTTTAAATATTATTTTATTATTAATTGACTTTCGAATTTTAATAACCCCAAACTAATATATTACAAAGATCAGATGAATATGGGTCTAAATCCTCCCATACAAGGATTTTTATATAATATTATGTCATAAAAATAACCTTATATTTTAGCATTAATCCATAGATTAAAAATATAACATTTACTATGTCTTCTTCCACAATCATACTATATGGTTAATATAGTTACTATAAGATGAGAATAAAACATCAAGTGGTACATTAGTGATATTTCATATATTATATATTTAATTTGGCCAAGTAATATATTTTTAAGACTGTTATATCATTTAATAAAATAGTATTAGTTTTAAAAAAATCTTTTATGTCATTTTTATACTATTCCTATAATGACTTTTTAAAAAATTCATAAAAACATGATTACATCAGAAAAGACTTCATTATTTCAAATATAAAAAGTCATACACATCTATATAATTTATTTATGAAATAAAACATTTGAAAGAATGTTATTTTAATATTTATAATCTCATTTACTTAAATCATTCATTAATAAGGTAATCAGTACATCATCATTGTGTCACAAATTAATATATTAATATGATGTCTAAAACTTATTAACAAAATACAATGATGTAGGAAATATTTCTATATTTATAATTAAAATTTACAGTCTAAAATATTTCTAATTTAACCCCATATAATAAAATTTCTAAAAGATACATGTTTAGGTTATATTTTCCATAACATGAAACTAAAAGTAATTAAATGTTATTTTCACACAAAAGTGGCTCCATGGGGTTAAAATATCGACCAAAATATACCCATGGTTGGACATATATTTTCCAATATGATAAAGAAAAACTTTAGGGTAATTTAATATTATTATAATACTATCTTTTTACCATTATTTACCAGATTTACCCTTTAACCATGGTATATAATATTTTTACTAAAGTTACTATTCATAATTCTTAAAAATTAAAGATATATTTTTTAAAAAAATTTACTTCATGATTTCAAATATGTAATCCATTTTTACAAATTCAAAACACCTATGTTTCAGATATTAATTTGAAATTAATTCTATTGTCAAAACCAAAATGTGAATTTTAAGAAGTAAAAACTACCTAAATATTGATATCCGTTTATGTCAAATTTCAAAGTGAAACTAAATAAAAAGACCAATATTGGATTAAATGACAAAACTATTATCTAATTAAAATTTAAAACCAATTAAAAGTTAAATATATCTATATAAATCAATTAAAGTAAAAGATAGTTTTGACTTAAAATGCAATATTTTTAACTATTCATTAAAAAATGAACATTATCAGAAAAATACCAAATAGTTACAATTTTTTTTATTTATTAATTCTAAGGATGGAGTTTATTTTTAAAAATGGAAAATATATAATTTAGAAAAACATTTTTTAAAATCAATTCTCCATCCAATGCTGGTAAAACGACTATTTAAATAATATTATAGTATTTCTTGCGTAGATTAGATTCAATATTATTTTTATCCTCTAAAATTTATTGGATAAGTGTAAAGAAAATTAAAAGACAATTTTTTTTCATAATTTATATAGTTATGTTCATTCATAAAAATTCATTGACTATGCGTTAACTATCAATCAAAATTATAGTAATATTCTAATATTTTTTGGCATAACTCATTGATGTGTGCAATAAAATATTTCAAAAAAACCTATTGTTGCATGTTGAGTATGATATCAAAAAAAGTTTCCTATTTAAATAAAATATAATATCTTATTCATAAATATAAAATTATATGAAAACGTACTATTTTATAAATAATTGGTGTGTTTCATCCCTCCACCCTTTCAGAAAATGCGTCCTCACTATTTTAGAATTGGGTCATGAAACATCATTGGAAATACCACATCAGAAAAAGAGTCAATAAAATCATCTATTTAAAATAATGAAATATAAGTATAAATATGACCCAATATAACCCATTATATAATTCCATGTATCAAAACAAGGATATAGAAGAGAAAATAACTATAAAGATCTGATGGAGAATGATTGCATACATGATTAGGAGAAAGTGAACATATAAAAAATCACAAACTTGTGATGGGTTAAACGGTGTTCTATTCCCCAATAGGAAAAATAAATGGATAATGTTTTTGTTTTATGTTACTTTTTGTACTGTTGAGGAATTTATTTTTAATATTTTCTAAGAACATAAATAGATATACTTACCTTTCAAGTAGAATTTCATCCATTAGTAAATTTCAACAACACAGTCATCCTTTATCCAAATGATGACTATTTAGATTACATGGTCACACATGAAGCACTAGAATCAACTAATAAAAAACCACATAATTTCAAAAAATATTAACTATATATTTCTTCTGTCTTTATCCATTAACAAAAACCAAAATGATTAGTATGTGATCAAATAATCTCTAAAAATTATAATCTTTTATAAAATTAAATATTACTCTTAATATCCAAAATAGTAAAAACAATACCCAAAGTTTAACAAAGACCATTCAATAAACATATGTCATTAATAGTTTAAGACTAATCGAAAGAAATATTGAAACCCATAACTCATAAGGATTTAATCACATATAATTCCATAATAAATCTGAATATTTATCTCTAATTAACTTCTGCTGCTCTTAAAGTCTCCTACTGAAATTTAATTCTGATAATCACATAATCTTTATGATAGGTAAATAATTTCAATAAATTACATAAATCAACATATGTCCAAAAAAACCTAGACTCTTTGAAAATAAAATTTCAACAATTAATGCACAAATGAAATACCATAGTATTCCATTTTATTAGGCATATAATGTTCTCAATAGAGAGAACATCTTCCAATGTAACCTTTATCAGTTAATCTCAAAATAATTTTCCTATACTAATGATATCAATTTAATAAAACATAATTTTCCAAAATAAACATATTTTTGATCCATAAAATCATTTAACTAGAATGAATTAGTCCTAATAACTCGGGACTTCACGTAGTCCAGTTGTATGTGATAGATCTTTGTCTCACTTTGGTTGTGGGTCTGACACTCATAGCTTAGTTCGACGTGACATATTTTCACATGGTCTACGAGTTGTCCCTTTTCATAATCAATATAATTTTATAACATTCCAAAAAAAGAGATAAATTCCTCAAAATTAACTATAACATATTTAAACCAAAATTTTTATCTCCTACATCACATTTGGTCCCCAAAAGTATTAACCTATAATTATATCAAATTCAAGGATCATATAAACCCAAATAGATCATTATAACTATATCTACAAAAGAAAATACAATTATTCCATTAATAGCATTTTGACATATTAAACATTAGGTTTACACATACTAGAAAAATTCTTCCAACGTAATCCTACAATTATTACATTTCAACATATCATCATACATAGATCCAACAAAACACTTCCATTACAAGATATATAAATAATCGAACATTCTTCTTGGTCCTTTATCCATGTTATTATATCTTATTATTTTATACTTCATTCATACAAACAAAATAATGCATAATGTCTGAAGATTTTAGTAATGTCAAAAAATGAACTAAGAAATAATCCATACCTTTCGTAGGTCATTTTCAGTTTCTTTATCTTTAATTACAATGGAAGTATGAATTAGTAAACATATATTTTTATGATCCTTCTGATCCCATTCACAATCCTTCTTAGTTGTACTTCTATTTGTTTAAAGAACATTCCTATCATATTTAAAAAATTCAACATGGCCTTCAAAAAGCACTTATTTCTATTTCCTAGGGTCAAATATATGCTTCCTTTTTATATGTAAGGTTACTGATTTTTTACATTAATTACCACATATGAAACATCTTTTCGTCCCATTGAAGAATTTTCTTTTTTGTTTCTTTCCACATTCATGACACATAGTTTTTTGAATATACATACCTTTATAATTATTGCATGAACTTCCATTAGAATTCATTTCTCGCCTATATGATTCCCTTGATAAATAACCAAGGCTTAAGTGGTCAATCATGACTCTAGGTAGTTGGTAAAGAAGAACTAGAAGAGTTCTCCTTTCTTCTACCATTTCATTTGGTTGCTAGTTCAGAAAATGACCACAGTTTCCTTCACATCCATTGTTACATCGGTGCCTTATAGATCCATCAATTTACTAAAACCAAAATCGTCAATGTGATTATATCAATAAAATGATTATATATTATCTTATGAGGAGGGTAAATACTAATATATTATTATTCATGTTATTTTAAACTCATTAAATTTATCTAAAATAACTATGACTCTTTGTAATATTCAAACCATTTGGGTTATATTACTTATGATTATATAACATCATAGCCTCTAATGTTTTCTAAACTAACCCATGATACCAATTATAAAGACCTGACATTAAACATTACAAAATCTTGATTTTGGATAATAACTCACATTGAAGATATTTTTAGGTTTAGAGATTTATATAATTAGGTCATAACTCATACATAACAACTTTAATATTACATGTAGAAACATCTTTTAAAAATCCATTTTTTCATAAAATAAAAACATTTAAAAACAATAAAACATGTTTAGTTACACATTTTAAATAGCATGAATTTTACTTGATCCCAACCTTGACCCTATTACACATTATTTCCAGGGAAATTTTTTTCACAAACATAGGATGAGCATTAAAATCATAGTAAGGGATGGATAAAGAAGGAAAAATGTTATTTTTTCAACACAATATGTAAATCATGAATACATTATCATAAATATTACATTTAACATTTATGAAGCAGTAAATGTTCTTCACTAAATAAAATTTCATTTATTACACTTTTATAACCAAAATATTACCATAATACCTATAAAAATCACACATATCATATAAAAGGTAAACAGAGGACATAGTCATAATTAAATGGAATAACCATACGATAAACTTCCACAAATAATTCTTACAAATGCAATAGCCATAAGAGATAATTTCATACCCAATTCAATGGAGGTTATAACATAACCAACCATCCATGGTTTATAATGGAACCACCCATCATTTGGTTTATCACATCACCACTCATGAAATTTCAAAGTACCATTATATAATCATCAGACATAAAAGATTACAAATATCCAAATTTTAATAATAATATTTCATTTTCAATCACAAGAAATAATTTCGAGATGTTGAAATAGTAAATCCACTTTCAAAATAATTTTCCATAGAAAAATATCCAAAAGGAAATAAGAATTTTATTTTTCCTTCTAAAAATTTTAAATCTTATAGACGAATCCAAATATCATATAACAGTTACTAAATTAGAAAAGTAGTTTCCACCATAATACGGTAAAAAATCCATTTTTTCAATTAGTAAAATGCTTCATAGAAAAAGATTCATTTTGATTATATGTAAATGTCAAAGGGATTTATTATACACCATGTAAATTATGGAGGTGTATATTATCAAAACATGCCTCAATGAAAGGAGACTGAGACGAAGTCCCATATAAATATCATCTTTTAAATAAAATAGATCGATTATGTGTATTCACTATAAGTAAACATAATTAATGATAAATTCAAGATAATATATCAAAATTCATTTCTCACATAATTATAGCAAGATAAATCCATGAATTAAAAGATTAATCCAAGGAATGGAGGTTGGGTTATGAAGTTCCCTTACCTCGACTCTGACTTGTCTCGTATGTTCCTTGTTCTTCCTGAATAATAAAATTAAGTTTATTTATTCGTGTTTCAAAACATTTTCAAGTTTATTATTCCTTTTATATAACTTATTAAATTTTTATAACAATAAGATAATTATTCATGTTCATATCATTAGTTTCGTAGATGCTCGGTACAAGTGTCAAAAATAAACTTGTTATAATTACAAATTATCCATGTGGTCAAAAGTACATTATATATCAAATGAAATTCATGATTTAAATGTCAAATATATCATATATATATAGTATATATGTATTTATAATAGTAAATATCATTTTTATAAAATAAATTAAATACACTGTTCATGGATACGGTAAGTTGTACGTACGCATGAACAATACATTCACATAATTTTCAAATTTAATGGAATGAAAACTAAATGATAAATAGTTATATAATAATAATTGTATAATATCATTGTTATATGTGTCACATAATTTCATTAATTCCATAATTTATACATTCCATATATAGAATGAATGAGTCATATCACTTTGATGGTGTGTTAGTCTGCACTTATTTAAATAAAATTATTTTATTTATAAAACAAGAAAGGAAAAATGTTATGTTATAAGTGATAATTAAATAATCATATAG
Organism: Viscum album; assembly: GCA_963277665.1. Classification (NCBI taxonomy): domain Eukaryota; kingdom Viridiplantae; phylum Streptophyta; class Magnoliopsida; order Santalales; family Viscaceae; genus Viscum; species Viscum album. The sequence goes on along the minus strand of OY728137.1, from coordinate 1,873,058,149 downwards.
ATAAAATAAAACTAATATATATAATATATAATTTTAGTTCCATCATAATGGCCACCATAAGAGGTGGTAGGAGAAGATTTAATAATCATCATTTCATGAGGCAGTAGTTCACCGTCCATAGAAACAGTATGTTCTCTACCCATTAGATGGAGGTGTGTGTACATGTAGTTTAAAAACACATCATAAAAAATACTACTGTATTCATTATAATGGTTTTTTAATTTAAAAAATGTATAATAAGATCATAGGGAGTGGAGAAAGAAAAATAATGGAATTGATGTTGAGAGAGGACATTACCTCAAATCAGGTAAGTATTTTTTATTTGAGCCAAAGGGATTTTTCTAAATTCATAATTCCTAATGTAAGCATTCTTGGAAGAAGTGTGGGATGTTGGGATATTATTTGGGAAGTGTTTGGATGAGAAAATGGGGATTTATAGGTGTGACTAACAGTTAGAGGTGGTGTTGCTTTATAAGATGGAGGAGGGGCACTTTAGGAATGTGTTGAAATATTATATTATTATTAATTGATTTTAGAAATATAATAACAAAATGTGATATTTTTAGAGAATTAGATGTGGATGTGTCAAAATCCTCTTAGTGAATCGGTTTAGACAAGTATAGGCCATAAAATTAACCTTATATTTTAGCTTTAACCCTTAGTTAACTAATATAACTTTTACCATTCCTTCTTGTACATTCATATTATATGGTAAATAAAGTTACTATAAAAATAAAGTAGAACCTGAAGTGGTTCATTAATGACACGTAAAAAATTATTTAATTAATATGCTCTAATCGTTTATTTTTAGGACTATTATATCATTTAATAAAATAGTATTTTTTTTAAAACTCATTTATGTCAGTTATTATACTATTCACATCACGACTTTTTGAAAAATCATTAACAACTTGATTAATTATAAAAAACTTCATTAATTAAAAAATAAAAATTTATAATCATCCAAATAATTCATTTATGGTCTAAAAACATCCAAAATAAAGGTAATTTAATATTTATAATTGCATTTATTTAAATCATTCATTAATAAGGTAATCACTACATCACCATTGTGTCATAAATAAATAAACTTACTTTTTGTCTAAAAATTATAAATAAAATACCATGAGGTAAGATATATTTTTTTATTTATAATGATTATTTATAGCTAAATATATAACCTATTTAGCCACTTATAAAAATTATTTTATTAAAATATACATGTTTAAAATATATTTTCCTTAACTTTATATTAAATGTAATTAAATGTCATTATCACACACAAGTGGCTCAATGGTGGCATAAATTCGTACCATGGATGACCATGGTCAGACATATCTCATCAAATAGTATTAGGACATGTGTTAGTGTAACTTAATATTATTATTATATTATTTTTACCCTTATTTACCAGATTTACCCTTTAACCGTGGAAAATAAAATATTTTAAGAAGATAATGTTCATAAAGTTTAAAAAAGTTACCTATTTTCACAATTTGTACCCCTTGATTTAAAATATGGAATCCATTTTTCCAAATTCAAAACACAAAAGTTTCATAAATTAATTTAAATTTAATTCTCATGGTCAAAACCAAAATGTGTGTTTTATGAAGTAAAAACCACAAAAGATTTATATGCATTTATATCAAATTTTAAAATTAAATTACATTGAATGACAAAAATGGGTTTAAATGATAAATATATAATCTAATTTAAATTTAAAACCAATTAAAAATATAATTTATCTATATATATAATTTTTAGGAAAAGACATTTTTGACCTAAAATGTTGTATTTTTTACTATTCATTAAAAAATAGACATTATCACAAAAATAAGATAAATTTACTAAAAGAAAATTTTGATGCCCCGCTTATAAATTATAAGTTTATTTTGTTAAATAAAACATATAAAAGTAAAAAATATATATTTAAAAATGGGTCTCCATCAAAAGGAGGTAAATCTACCTTTAAAAGAATATTATAATATTCTATGATTAGAATTTGATTCATTCTTATTTTAATCATCTAAAGGTTATAAGATAAATGTAAATAAAATTAACAAAAATGTTTAATCATAATTTAGTTATTTATGTTCATTACTAGATATAAAATGGATATGTATTAACAACTAGTTAAACTAATAATAATATTATATTATTTTTTGTTATAATTCAATGTTGAGTCAAATATAAGATTTCAAAGAATCCCGTTGGTGTGTGTTGAGTAAGCTATCAAAAAATGTTTCCTATTTAACATAAAATCAATATATTATTCATAAATATTCATAGATATGAAAAATTATTATTCTATAAATACTTGGGTAGTTAGACATTTGATTCCAATTTTTACAATCTCCTTATATTAAAACACTCCTCTTCATAGGGGGAGAACATTAGTCACTTGTTTGATATTTTATTATTTCATATTTTTTATTCTTTATAATTTAAATTTTGTTTTTTATTTTATCCAAATTATTTAGTTTATAGTTCTAATTATTTTATTTTATTCTTTACCTTTTTTATTTTTTTATTTTATGACATTTGGTTTCAGTTTCTATTTAACATTCTGTATTTCAGTTTAACATTCTATTTTTCAATTTTAATCCATATCTATCAATCTAACATAGTATAGTCCGTCATCTTGACAACCTATATTAATTAAATTTTTTCTAATTGGTTCGAAAAAATTAATTCTATCTACATGAATACCTATGACAATGAATTTGTTTTCCATCGACTTGACATCCTATGGTAATGATTTTGTTTTCCATCCTCTTGAAATTTTGGTCATGACTTTGTTTTACATCATCTATACATCCAATTGTAATGAATTTTTTTCCATTGGTTTGAAAACATATTGTAATGAATTTTTATTCCTTTGGAATGACAACCTATGTTATTGACTTTGGTTTCCATTGGTCTAACAACAGAACATATTCAATGTTTTTATCATCGTTTTGATATATGATAATATTCAAATTCATTATGTCAACTATTTTTTTCTGTATTTTATTGAGTTTTTTTCATCTTAATAGAATGAAACAATCAACTCACATAAAAATTCTAAAGGCACCTTCTCTTTTCTTTTTGTATCACTTTTCGTATCAGCTATTATTTAATGGTTTTTTTAAATATGAATTACTATTGTTATTTTTTTAAAAAAAATTATTTATTCACTACTATTAGATTTTTTTACCTTTTAAAATATAACATAGAAGACCAATGATCAACTATGTTTTGAATACAAATAGGAAAATTCCCTCCTGATTCCCACACCGGTTTTTCATATTTTCTCTATTAAACTCTTCTCCTCCTCTTATGTCTTTGTGCGATTTTTCCTTTCTCCAATAATCTTTATGTTTAAGTCTTATACAAATAATCCTATCAATATGTATTTAAATACATTCAAAGAAATGTATTTCTTCATAGAAATTATTGTCATTCATGATTTCATTAATAGTTATGATTCTTTAATTAAATGGATCGTCTTCTTCCAAGGTAGGGAACATCTTTCTGTTGAGAAACCCATGTCTCAGGATCTGATTCTTGTTAAAGAGGTAAAAAATATATAAAATAGAGTGAATTTTGATTAGGATATGAGGATCAATGTTTATAATCATTATAAAAAGTTTTCTATTTTAGTGAAACAATTAGACCATTTTATAAATTTCTCTTCTGAAGGTGACTCTTTCTGTCCTTATCATAAGTTACTAGAAGATTTGAGCACATTTATTAAGGAAAAAATATGAATAGTCACCCATTATTATTAATGAGGATAAAATAAATGTAGCCCATATCAGTGTAGACAGTTATTTAATCTCCCCATGGATGAAAATATTTCTTATTCTACAGAAAGGGGATAGAGAAACTCTTAATATTTATGATATCTTCATGATAGATTGTCTTTTCAGTATAAGAATGTTAAATTTCATGGGTTATATTTTCAAAACAATCAATAATTTGAAGTCAAGAGAAATTTAATACCATCTATTTATGTATCCAAACATTCTTACCAACATTATTCCTGATGTTTTAATGTTTTAAAATTATCCTTTGAAAGAATAGTTAAGAGTGTTGAAGGCCTCATGAATTATCAATGATACAATTAGAAAACTAAATGTTCCTTATTATGTTGAATCATAATTGATTGAAAAATATGTTCAAGAATCATCCCAAAATCAATTAGAACCACTTTTAATATAATCAGTTCTGGTAGATATAGCTTTTCAAAATTTATATCTTCAAACCATTGCAATTTCTAAAAAAATAAATACAATAATGCGGTTGTAGTCATGTGGAGAATGGAGAATGAAAAAAGAAAAGAAGTTGATCCTCAGTTTGGTCGTGATCTAGCTGAAGCTCTAGCTAAGAAGATGAGAATATAATATACCCTACAAATTGAGAAGAAGAAGAAGAAGAAACTTTTGAGATTAAAATATCATGAAATGGATGATTCCAAAATAATAAAAGGTGTGAAGTTAAAAATTTATCTACTGAATTTAGAAATAGTTCAAGAACCGATCGTACAGACTTTTCCAGAGAAGGGGAAAGAAAAGTCGCTAGAAGTAATTCAATCAGATTCACAATAGGAAGGTGAAGAATTATAGGATGATTAATTTAATATTTAATATATTTAGGGTTATACTATAATTATAGAAGAATCTTATCTTAAAAAACAATGTGAATGAGTTGATCAACAAAATCCCCAAGTTGATCAATCACCAATACAAATATTTAGAAACACAATAAAAAATAGTTCCTTATTCGATCAAGAAAATGATATAATGTTTTCATGCTTTGAAAATCATTATCATATGAGATAAAGTTGAAGAATAAATATTTTAAAAGTAATAAGATAATGAAAATACAATAGAACCTGATCAAGACTCATGTTGATCCAATGAACTTGATTTGTACAGTGAAGACGCCGATTCAAAGTACCCTATTTCTCTCAAAAAAAGTGATTAAATATTTTTTTTTTCTAAAAAGGATTGAGAATAATATTCCATACATTCTAATAATATAAGGAATGGTTGATTTCATTATAGAGAATCATAGTAAAAAGTTAGGTTTAATAAGAGATCTTAGAAATAAAGTTATATAAGTGGAGGATGATCTAAATTTTTTAACTAATAGTTCTATTAATCAAGAGAATTCTTGTACCAAAATTACTAAGTGGTCATCCAAAATATAAAGTTTACAAAATTAATAGGAAGATTCTATTGAATACATAATGAGTCTTTCAATTGATCTTTCTATTTCTTTCAATAAGCTTGATATAGGAATTATTCATACATTGAAATAAATTCAAAAAACACATGGTTCTCATGGTCATTTAGTGAAAGAGTTGCATGAAAGGTTCAATAGTTTTTGTTAAGAGTTTTTGATGGATTAATAATTCAAAGATGGAATTGTTATTTTAAAAAAACAAAACCCATTTTTGGGTGATGAAAATAATAATTTGTGGGGAAAAATTTTAACTCTCAAAAAAGAGATCAAATTCCATGAAGATACAATCAAAATCTAGGATCATCTATTTGCAAACCAACAAGGGATTCTGAAATCTCAAGGTGTTTCTATCTTATAATAAAAGAAAAAGATAAAAAGATGAAGTTTTTTCTCCATTAATTGATCTATAATGAAATAGAAAGAGATAATAAATGAATGTTTTATTGAATCTTTATTTCTTGATTGTATTTTTAAAATCTCTGAACTATTAACAATTCAATTGGATTTATGTTTCATTTCCATTTTTTGTATTTTTTTCCTCTATCCTTTTCAGTTTATACAATACTATTCCCTTCTATTTGTAAATCACAAAGGGGATAATGTTTTATAAATGGATAAAAAGTATTAAAAAGGGTGAGAATCCTTAATGTTTCACTCAAATGTAATACATTAATGAAATTGATAATCTAAACTATGGAATATCTATATGAATAAAATCCTTAGGAAATTATATACCCAAGGGGGAGTTGTTGTATTCATTTATCTATTCATAATATTTCTCATAACTCAAGGGATATATGTTTTTATTTTGAGTTTTATATTGTGTTTTTTCCATTACAAAAGGGGGATATTGTTCTGTCAGAAGTCTTATTTTGACATTTATTTATTGGAAATCAAAAATCTCATTATACTCAATTCTCAAATAAAGGATTTAATTTGATTTCGGTTTGTGGTATATCATAATTACTCAGACTGTTTTACTCACTAGGTTTACTATACACAATCAGTCCATCATACCTGCATTGTTTATCGTACTCACTGAAACCATCATTATTATTCTATTTTTCATACTCACTCAGACCATCTTACTCACTATGTTTATCATACTAACTTTGACCATCATACTAACATTGTGTATCTTACCCACATTACATCGTAGTAGTATTTTTTATTATATTCATACTGATAGTCTTATTCATACTTATAATCATTCAAGAAACCTTAATCATATTCAAGTTATGATTTTAACACAAACTTGTATTAAATATTTAATCAAAACACATGTTTTATAGCAATCTTACTCATGTTTTCAGTTTCATATATCTATTATTTTAACCAAAACTATGTCGCGGAGTAATTTATAAACTAATCAAAACAATGTCATGTTTTCTATTTCAATGTGACCGTTACAATGACAGGTTTCCATGTCCCTCAAATTTTATTGTATATATATGAATATTAGAATGTGAGTCGAATAAATAAGTGGTCATTTGAAATAGATATAATAACTTTAGCTACTTCCAAGTTATAGAGAGAGACTGTCCGACTACTCTATTTCTTTTTAAAAAATCCTTGATATTACAAAACATGAACGGATTGTTCATAGTTTTTGTATTTTATTAAGTTCATTTTTTTTCTTTTCTATATCTAATAAGGTGATAACAATCGAGGGCTTTTGGGGATTGACATAAGGTGCAACTTATTTTTTTATCGAGGGATTTCAAGTGTTTGAAAGATATAGGTTCTGATTACCTATAAAATTGAGGTCTTGTGGGGATAACAAGACCGATTTTGGGATTATTGTATCAGGGAATTACTAGTGTTGGTAAGATAGAGATATTATCCTAGGTTAATATACAACATACTATTTGGTTCAAAACAATTATTATACCTTTTACATTTCCACTTCTTATTGTAATAGAAAGTGAATCCTTTTTTTCTTCTTTATTTTTGTATTTTTTGTAATTGTTTTAGTTACAGTTTGTTCTTTTTATTGTTTATTATATATGATATATTATATAATTTTTTGAACTTTATATTACTCTGATATTTTTATTAAACACAAATACAATTGGTTTATAACCTCTGTTATTATATCATCATATCAAGAGTTAGGCTGATTATTTGTTTTCTTTTTTAAGAGTCATTTTGAATTGTTATAGTTTATGTTGTATTAATATAACCACCATCCTTAATGGTTTTAAAGAAAATTTAATATAAAATTCACCCCAACAATCTTATATTGTTTCCATCTCATATCTATATTGATCAAACAAGTTGGAGGTCGACCGTATGGTTACTCCAATTGTAACTGTGATAGTTTCACAAATTTTAGGGTAACCGTGAGGGTTACACATTATAAGGTTACCATGAGGGTTACAATATTATGTATGTAATGAATTATGATAACTTTATGGTTTTATTAATGTTCTTATATTTTATAGGAATTTCGTGGTAATATCATGTATCACAAAGTAAGTATATATGATTGAAATGTATCTCTTTTGAAAATGATTTCATATATTATAAGTAATCATGGACTAATGACTTCTTTTCTTTATTTATATATCCATTATTGAGATTTTTTTCTCACACCATGTATTTAAATTATTTTCATAGGCTATAAGTATGTGTAAGACAAATAAGGATGTATTGTTAATTGTTTAATGAATTGTCAAAGAAATAATGGTTTATTTGAACAGTTTTATATTTTGTAAGAAATGTATATTGTTTTTATAGTATCCACTCTGTATTAATGTTGAATTTTATGAATGTATTATTTCCCAATTCTATAATGCTCTAAACATGAAAAGATCCTCAATGTGAAAGGAAGTGAGTTCTTTTCTAAAATCTAGATTAGCTAATGTAATAAGCTATGGTCCCTTAGTTCATATCTGAGGATTATTTTGAAAAAATTAGAGATTGGGATGATGTTAATATAAAACCACAAATTATTTTTACTCTATGATAAGTTTTAAATGTTATAGAATTTAATTATTACCATGTTTCATTGATTAAGATATACTGGTTCATAATGGTTGTCTATAGAAGAAACAGGGAAGCTGAAGAGGAGAAGCAATGAAATAACGATATCCTTCTAAATCTGTAACCAAGAATGGTAAGTATTTGAACCATGTATTTTGCGATAGAAATGTATTAGCTAACATTGGAAATAAATAGTTGTGGAATCCATGAAAGTGCGCAACCTGAGGTACCACAACAGAACATGACAATAGTGGTACATTTTTTTCAGACAACACCCTCTATCTTTCAGTGGATCTTCTGAACTAGTTGTGTCTGAACAATGGTTTAAGGCCATTGAAAAGATATTCAATTTTATTAGCTATTCAGATATTCTAAAGTTAATTATTTCATTTTATTGTATTAAATGTGAATCTCATTTGTGGTGGGGAATGGTAAAGAATATAAAGGGAATATAGGATATTGATTCCTTAGAGTGTGATAAATTTAAAATCCATTTCTGTGTAATTTGCTTTCCTAAGGTTTTTTGACATAGGATGGGGATGAAATTAATTGGGTAGAAGAAAAAGGAATATGATTTAGTGGAATTTAATGAAGGAAACTTCACCCGACTATGGAGGTATGCTCTGAATCTTTTTTTTGGATCATGATAGCAAAATCAAACACATTTCCTTTGGATTGAAGCCAATGTATCGAAGGTAGTTGGAATTCCATGAGTTAAAATGTCATGAGAAACATTTCTGATTTGTAGAGATCATAAAGATAGAGTTTTTTATGATCACATGAACTTTTACAACAAGAATATGAGGATATCTAGATGGAAAATAATGGGTAAAAATCAATCAATTAAATCTGATGGTAATAAAATCCAGTTTCCAGTTTGTGAAAAGCGTGGAAAAAACAACCCTTGGGAATGCCTTACAAAAACTAGGAAGTTCTTTCGATGTGGTATGATTGGACATATGGTATAATTTTGAAATGAAAATGATCCCAAGACTAATCCATATAAGAAAACAATAATCTGTTTTAAATTTAGAGATATGGATAATTATGAAAATGATTTCCCAAAGAGAGATTTGAATGATGCAAAGAAGCTCGGATATAAAAAGAAAGGTGTAGTGTGATTCATTGTGACTAAATCAGTAGAAATTAAGACATCCAATGATGTTGTATCTTTTGCATTGTATTTTTATGTATATCATTCTAATGATGTTTTTGATACTGGGTCTACACATTCCTTTAATTTTGAGGAATTTTCTAGAAAATTAGAAATATCTCCTCAAAAAATGAGAAGATAACATATTGTTAAAATAATAGGGGAATTATTATTGAATATATGAATTATAAGAAACTATCTATAGTGGTATATAGAAATAATTTACCTACAGAATTATTTTTCCTTAGTAGAGTTTGATGTCATTATAGGAATTTATTGTCATTCAATTTATCATGCTGTGACAGACTATTGATCTATAAAACTTTTTTAGAAAGATTTACAGTTTATATATAATAACTAACACATAAAATTGTAAACATATTAGGGAGCTGAGAAACTGTTGAAAGATGTAAAGTAAAGTTATCTTTCTCATTTTTTGTTATTAACAAATGAACTATTTATGTTAATGATGTGTTAGTGTTTAATGACTACCTTGATTTTTTTCATGATGAGTTACCCCATGTCAAAGCTGATCGTGATGTCAATTTCACAATTGACATAGTTCTAGACGCTAAGAAAATTTTAAAACCACCATATTAAATGGATCAAATGGATCTTATTGAACTAAAAAAGAATTTGCAGTATTTTATTGATAAAGGTTTCATTTGTCCTAGCACGTCACTATGGGGTTATACTGTTTTTTTTGTGAAATATAAATATAGATCCATGAGACTTTGAATTTGATTATAGAGCATTGAATAACATCACTTTTAAAAACAATTTTTTCCATCATATCGATGACATGTTTGATCTTCTCTAAAAAGGTAAGTACTTTTACAATATTGATAGGAGATATGGATACAATCACCTAATGAAGAAGAAGGCTGTCATTCTAAAAATATCTTTTCATACTAAATATGTGCATTATGAATTTTCTATTATGATTTTTGGGTTAACAAATGAACCTGATGTATTCATGTATCTTATGAATTAAATTTTTCATGAGTTCATGGATAAGTTTTTGGTTGTATTTATTGATGATTTTTTTTATTTTATATGAATAATGAGTATCATGAAAAACATCTAAGGGCTATTTTAAAAACATTAAAAAAAAGTAACTGTATGTAAAATTTAGAAAGTGTGCTTTTTGGTTGCCACAGATTTCATTTCTTGAGCATATTGTAAATAAAAATGGAATAAAAATTGATCCTGCCCAAAAATGTGGTTGATGAATGGACAAGACCCACAATCATTAAGAATATTATACATTTAATTGGTTGGAATGTTATTACAGAAGGTTTGTTAAAAAGAATTCATCGTAATCAAACCCAATATATAAGTTAACTCAAAATGGGGTAATGTAAATTTGGACTGAATAATGTTATGTTTGTTTTCCAGAACTGAAGAAGATATTTTTGAATGATCTAGTTTTTGACAATTTTTTTTGAAATGGTTAGTTTTTCATCTATAATGATACTTCATTGAAGGGACATGGTTGTGTTTTGATGCATAATGATCTGGTAATTTTTTATTATTCTAGACAACTAAAACATCATGAGATTAATTATCCCAAACATGATTGAATTTGCAGGTATGGTTTTTTATTTGAAAATTTTTAGGCATCATTTCAATAGAGATAAATTTCAAATATATACTAACCATTAATGTATGAAGTATATATTCACTCACAAGGAGTTAAACATGAGGAATATAAGATGAAATTAACTGATAAAGGATTATTATTTCATGTTCAATTACCATATAGGAAAAGAAAATTATATTGTTGATGCCTTGATTTTAAAACATCAGGAATCATTAACTACGTTATGTTTGGAAGATGGTCTCTTGATTGATAATAAAATGAATTTTGAAAATATGTTGCTGGTGTAGGAAATACCTCTGTTTTGTTTGAGGTTTCAGTTCATCCATCATTATCTGACAGAATTAATCAGGCACAGAAGATAGATCGTGAGATATAGAAAAATGAAGAATCATTTAAAATGTCCATGTTTCCAAAATTTAACCATGATAAATATTGTTTTTAAAGATTTTGTAAAAGGTTACCTATTCCTTTTGATTCACATTTTAAGAATGATTTGTTTTCGGATGCTCATAGTTCTCTATTTTCATTACATCATGGTAGAACTATGATGTATAGAGATCATCAGATGTATTATTGGTGGGATGGAATGAAATAATATTTTGAAGATTTTACTATGAAATGTTTCAAATGTCAATAGGTTATAACAGAGTGATAATTATCGAAGGGGATGCTTCAGCATTATCCAGTTCCAGATTGGATGTGAAAGAATGTATCAAAGGGATTTGTAGTGGGACTACCTAAGACATCTCTATGTAACAATGTGATTTGGGTTATTTTTTATTGTCTGAAAAAATATTTATATTTTCATTCCATTTGATGTATAATTGTCTATGGATTAGCTTTCGCGACTATAACTCAAAGTGATTGTCAGGTTACGTGGTATTCCACTTCCCATTTTATCTGAACAGGATCTTAGGTTCAGTTCTAATTTTTGGATGGTCCATAAATAGTTGTTGGAAATAGAATTAAGTTTCAATACATATTGTCATACTCAATCATATGGAAAGTTAGAAGAAATGATTTAGACATTGGAGAATATTCTACGAGATTTTTCAATAGACTCCCTATGAATTTGGGATCAATATTATTCATTAATTGAGTTTTCATAGGATAAATGAATTTACTCTAGTATATAGATGGCACCATTTGAGGCACTGTATCAGAAGTAGTGTTGAACTCCTACATTTTTTGATTATGTTAGGGAAATAAAGTTGATGGGACTAGAATTAATAGAGGAGGTGGCTGACAACGTGAAGACGATTGAGCAACACATGAGGACCACTCGGAGCAGGAAGAAAGGTTATGCATGCAACATGATGAAAGAGTTTTTTTAGGTAGGTTATATTATTTTTCATAGAATCACTCCAGGGAAAAGTGTTATGAATTTTTTAAAGAATGGAAAAATATGTCCATGGTTCAATGGACCATATGAAATTTTAGAGAAATTAGTATGAATCTTTTACTGAGTAGCCTTACCTCGGAGTTTATCTCCGGTACACATTTTTTTGTTTTGATGTTAAGAATGTATGTACCATATTCATCTCATGTCTTGGGCCCTGAAGCATTTCAACTAGAAGAGAAAAATTCATATCTAGAGAATCTGGTTTCGATTCTTGAAGAAATGGTATATGTATGGTCATTTTCCATAGAATATATATCCATAATAGACAAAAATATAATGTCTTAAAAATCATATTTAATCATTTTATATATGTTTTTAACCATTTATTAAATTTCTACATGGAAAATGTACCACATTGCTTCATGGAGAAGTTAGGTCATTTGTATGAATGAGATAAAATATAATTTTTATAATGAATGAAAGAGTAATTGTGTTTATGATATATTAAATTTAAATATAAATTGTAATGTTGTATTTATCATATATATTCATTATTTATACCATTATGACAATCAATGATCTTTGGTTATGGAAAATAAATTACCATTGATCATGAGGTTGTAGTACTCCTTTCACAAAAGTCATGGATTTGATTCCCATTTAATGATGAAAAATACTGATAAATATTATTCCATAATAGTGTTAACATCATACTATTTGGTGTATAATGGAATTATTATATTTCATGTGTTATAACATAATATATTTCAATGAAAGAAGATGTAAAAAAAGAACGAACCTAGTTAAGATAATTAACAACACTTAGTAGAACATAAAATGAATCTTTTATCAAATACACTAGGGTTTGTATTTTATGAACTCTGTAAACTATGTATTATTTATAACAATTTTGAGGAGTAATTTGGGCCTGAATATTTTTGATCCATATGACTGTAGAGTTATGGAGAAGTGGGCTAAGTGAGTTCTATTTTATAATTAAGGATAAGATGGATATTTCATATAACATAAACTATTCAAAAATGGGAAGTCACTGTCAAATTGTGTTCCTCAAATATTAATATAAAATGTAGTGGATGGATGGTAATTTCAATACATGACTACAAATAAAATAAACATTTCTTTAACATGTTATTATTTATCCCTTACATTTACATAGATTTACTATTTCATTTTTCACAAGTGTCATTTTTCATAACCAAGATAATTTATCCATTATACATAAAATAATATGCACCTAACTATATAATATTGAACTAATCCTTATTAATATAAAATAACTATTATCAAATCAAAATTCAATATATTTGGAAAAATAATTTTAACTCAAGAGCCTATAATGCAAAAAACCATATTTTAATCTTAATTGCTATAAATAAATTTCATTTCCTCAAATAAATAATATTTCAATGAATTATGTAAGATATATTATATATTATTAATTATTTTTATTCAAAATATATTTAATCAAATCTAGGAAATTAAATTCATATAATTTATTGAATTTAATTTTAAATTTTAAAATAAATAAGGTTGATGGAATATATTTTTAATAAAATAATTTTTCAAGAACAAGATAATATGTGATTAAATATATAAATATTGATCATAATTATATCGATTTAAATTCATATAGTTATATATAAAATATTTTAACCTCTTTTTAATATTTCTTTATTTGTGTTAATTTTAGTTGATTAAAATATACGAACAATATGTAGCTAAAAGAGTTCTTTGAAAATTGTGTTTTTAATCCGAATAATACACACACTCCAAAATAATGTATAAAGATAACACAATTTAAATTAATTATTTTAAATATATATAATTATATTTTTGTTAATGTTTAATAAAATTTAGTGAATAAACTTACATCAAAACTTAATATTTTATTAAAAATAAATTACAGTTTTATAAAAGTGTTATTTATTAATATTCCGTGAAAGTCCATATTTTTAAAAAAATCCAAATTTTTATGACCAATATAATTTAAATATTATTATTTCCAAAATAATATTAATTTTACGAATTTAAATTTCAAAATTTCTTATATTATATATAAATTTCTCAATCATAAAATTTAAATTAAATCTATTTTTGAAGAAAATGTACTTTGTATAATAAGTCAGCATTAATAAAAATTTGATTGATTATTCATATAAAATTAATGAAAAATAAGTTTTTCATTTGGAGATCCCTATATATATTTCACAATTATTTTTATCTTATTCAATCCTCTAAATTTAATGGCTATATTTCAAATATATAAATTTAAATAATATATTTTTTAATACATCTAATCTCAGAGTTGTGTGTTATATATTTAATTTAATATCATGATAATATTTTAAAATTACAGATTGAAATATCATATCATACATGATGCTATATTATCCTTCCAATAAAATCTATTTTAGAAGGGTTCACAATCCAAAAAAAACATAATTCCCCAAAAAACATATCCATAAGTCATATTAATGTTCAAATGTACTATGAAAACTTTTCACAACTATCTTCTCAACATCCAAAAAAAGTCATTTATACACTATTACCCAAACAAAATCGTTATTATATTCCCTAATATATATAACATTGGTGAATTTGCCATTATTTAATCTCAAATACGTGTAACCATGGAATTCTATTGTGTGACCATCCATTATATTGATGGTAAACATCATCTCTCTATGTTTGTTAATAAGAAAGGACACCCCCAATAAAGAGTTGACTAAACCACCATATGAGAGTTTCTTTATATACTCATTAAACAATGATATTGGCCCCATGTTGAGATGAATTTCCAAGAAAATATATGCAACCATTTATGGACATCCACCACAATATATTACAATGATCAATTATTATTTCACCAACATGTCACATCTTTACCACATTTAAGTAATTCAAAATGAATTTGTTGGTTTTGTGGATAATATATGTACATTGGTTATAAGATGATTATTGGAATATCAATTAAGAAATTTTAATTTTTTACAATATATATATTTATATCACATGATCTTAGATGACCAAAGAATACTAAAAGAGTCTTGGAAAGCTGGGGGAATACAATTTTTTTTACATAGCATGTTTTGTTAAAGAATATGATATATGTGAAAGTATATTCCCATTAAAAATACATGGTGAAGTTAAAAAATATTTCATTGGGAGTTTATTCTTTTTTCATAAGGTGTAGTGAGATAAAATGTCCAAATATAGCTTGTTGGTTGGGGACTATACATGTGGTGGTCATGGTGGGGAGCACATGTTTCACTAATGCAATAGAGCTAAGCCATAAATGTTAATAATGGAATCTATGTTTTAGTTGTTTCACTACAAGAGAATTATGGTTCTAATATATAAAAAATATTATTGGAAACCCTTTTAATACATCTAATGGTCCTTGATATTTATACCTTTGAGAAACGGAAACACTAAAAATTGAAGTTGTGCACTAATGGAGGTCTTGATAGACATGTGATGACATGTACATTATAATGAACAAAATATAAATCCCCGGTATTGGTTGATGCTATTCATGGTAATCTTGTAATTCCGCATAAATAAATGACCATTTGGAGACCAATTTCCTGGACTTTGGATTGTTTATGGTAATAAAACCACATATTCTACATCAGAATTTAGTGTAATTTTTTTATAATATGGCTTATAAAACATCACTGAATTAATTATAGTTCTTCTTAAACTAAAATTAAAAGATTCCATAATTAATGCATTGAGTTTTAGATAATTATTCAAGGTCATTTTTGTGTATTTTCTAAAAATAAGTTTAGTGGAACAAATGTGGAATAACGTGAAATTATTTCATATTTCAGGAATAGAGGGTATAACCTATAGAATTTAAATTTCAAGTATTATAGAGAAATTTTAGTTGAGTTATCTAAGAGTTATTGGGTGTTTTATGGAACTTATTATGGAAAGGGATAATGTCACTTTTTTTGTGATTTAGACCCTTATATTTGAAAAATAATGACAGTCTAGAAAAATAATATAATGAAACATGCACCTTAAGAGATAATATTTAATCAAGAGAAAGAAATTTGGATTTAATTGGAATGAAAGTCTCTATGAGGAGAATTTTTTGGAGAAGATAAAAAACCTATAGAGAATGTGATGAAGTACATATTAATCAATTGAAGAATATTATTTCAGATAGACTCTGGTTGTTGTTCTGAGTCTAATTTGTGGAGCATCAATTTCAGAAATTTATGTTCAATAAGGACTGCACTTATAGATATATTTATTCATTTATTCATGGATTACCACCAAAAGGTGATGTTATCCCAAGGGTAAATTTATCCCTATGAGGTTGTCTTTTTTATTTGATCATGTTTTTTATATATGTTGTATCATCTATGGGATTAAAAATGCGATGGGTTGACATATTGACTCCTCAGTATTGTAATTAAATTGGGAATTAATGGATGAATCCATGATTGGGGTTTAAAAAACATAAAATTGAGTATGAATGGGTGTATAGCCATCAATATATCATAATCCAGACATCATTATTATATTTATTTTTATAAGGTAAGGTTGATAGTTCATAAGTACTAGTTTTATAACCTTCATGATTTTAAGTGTTTCATTTCCATGATGAGAAACTCATAAAGGAATATATGATAACCAATTGACCCATCCACTCTCAATGATCAAATCCTATTATATTCTGACAAGTGGTATCATTGTCTAGCCACTAGCAAATATCTTCAACAACATTTAATAATATATGTTATCAAAATTCTATGAGATGAAAAGGATTTTTTATCTTTAATGAAAAAATGACAACTATTTAGGGAATAATATTATTTCATACCTAATTTCTGTTGGTCTTCTGGATTTTGATCCATCTATAATTGGGTTTTAGGCTTTTTCTAATAATGCACATATGACCTGTGAATATAAAAGAAATATAGATAATGATATAAAGTAACAAAAATATATTTTTATTTTCTTAATGAAATAAAGAATAAAACAAGGTTATTGTTAATGAATCTACAATGATGATATGGGATAAATTGACGAGAATATATGAGTGAATTCTAAATGTGATAGATTATAAGCATAAAATTTGGGGTAGTATTATTGTGGATGTTAATATTGTAGAAGATCAATATGTTGATAGTTATTTTACTTGAGTTAATTAAATAGTTATAAATATCCATGTATTCATTGAGAGACATAAATATTCTTTTACTGTGAAGACACAAATGGTAAATTTTATGATCGGTTCGATCAAAAGGGATTAGCCTATTAAATATCATTAAGATATATCGTTAAAATAAAAAAAATTATTTCCTATAGAATGAGATAGTAACAACTGATGAAGAATAAATTAGTATTTTATGTATCAATGGATGATATAATAAAATATATTATAGATGAAATTTAATCCATCAATGGTCCAGATGATGAATACATTTTCAATAAGATCGTCGATCTCATGGTTAACGTGCATTCATAACCCAAAGTATTTAATAGTTTATTAGAATCAGAAACCCATATAAAAAGAATATATTTAGAATAAAAAATTGAAAAGTATAAACAAAATATCAACTCCATCGGGAAAAACCGAAATGTTTGAGACTATCACTACAATTCATTCATAATATATATCTTTTCATCCAAGGGTAAAATAATAAAATAAGAAATATTTGAGCTCATATTCATAGTAGTATTAATCAACACAGTGAAATCTTATCATAATCTATACATAAAGGTAAATATCTTCAAAAACATGCCATTAAAACATAAAAATGAAAATAGTATGGTAGGAATAAAAGTTAATAATATATTTTCTTTTAAATAATCACATGGGAATGTAACATAACAATGGATATTATACTAGTCAGATAATAAAAAGGAATATCATTATATAATATCATAATTATAGAATTCATAATCCAATACATCTAAAACATACAATCTAGGCCTTGTCCAAGACACCTGAAAAGAATTTGTTAAGGACTTGGGAAAATTCATATCTGAATATGAATGGGTAAGGCCTCATGAAAGTCCATACCAGTTTTGTCTCATGATATATACTGATGCATCGAGAGGCTATAGGGGTCTCCACCCATCACTTAATAATTCTAATTAATTCCACATATGACTATGGTGAAACATAAACAACATATACATGTGAAATGTATATAAAATTCCCTTATCAGTAAACATAATCACTAACCATTTTGAGTAATATTTTGATTGATATCAGGATAGAACATCAAAAGTTAATCAATTTATAAACCATTTAATAAAATTTCTTAGATGATTTCATAAAATATCAATACCATTTAAGAATAATATTGAACATTGGGATTTGAAATAGATTATTATACACTAATAAAATCATTGAAAAATTCTTGAGAGAAATATACTTACTTACTATATCAATAATAGTCTTTTTTATGAATAATTTGTATTTCTCATAAAATAACATTTTTATACGTTGTATACAAAAAAATGAAAGGTACAGACAATGTAATTATGTTTGAGACAAAAATTCATTCCATCTGAGGTAAAAAAATGAAACCATGTTTTTAAGAAACTTTATAAATGGGCTACATGAGTGCCACTTTATAGAAAATATAAAAGAGTATTTAAAATGTAAAATTTATATTTGTTTAAATAATAAAATTAACAATAACTTTTTCTCAAGGTAATAAAATATATTTTAGGTAAATATTTTTCTCGTGAATAATATTATGGATGGAACATCAAAATTGGTAAAACAAATTGGGAACATCCTTTTAATCAGGCATGATTATCATGATGAAGTGAAAAGGTCACCTAATAAACTAATGTATTTCCAACCCAATAAAGATGAAAGGATCTAGATACATTATTTTAGAACATATAAGAATAATTTTGAAGAAAAAAATGCAAATAAAGAATAATTATGTTATGGTAAATGAGAGAATGTGTAACCCGAATGATAAATGAATGTTCGGAAAAAATATTATACATTATTTATGATTGTGTTTCGTACTTGAACATAATATCTAGGAAAAAGTAATCAGATTCATTAATACTTTTACTCAAAACCTATAATGATTTACTTTATTTTGTATAATTTTATTAATTTAATTTTACGGCTTTTTTTGTGAGTGTTAAATTCTAATTCTATCATATAGGAGTGTTTGTTTCCTTTGTTTCCATGATTGGTTAACTTGTATACATGTTTGAAAGAACATTGAAATTATAAATATTAATCATGAATTGAAATTATTTATCCTTAATGAACATACATGGTATTTAATGGTCATATATATAATTTTTTCTAGATATTATTAATATTAATTAGATTGAGCATAAATGATTACCATTTACATTATTTGGGTGTTTTTATATCAGTATAAACTAGTTTTATCATAGTTATTTATATTATTTTTATATACTAGTTATAGAACATTAAATACGTTGTATGACATATATTAATGTATTTTTTAACTATAAAAATGAGAATGTGGGAAACCCTGATGCTAGAAATGAAAAATAAAAATATATCGTCTACGATGGCAGAAAATCGGTACCCCAAAGATGATGTTTTAATTTTCATAACAAAAATAGGAAAAGAATAGAATTGATGGTTGAAATCCCATTGTGTATGATCCTAAAAATTTATAGAGAAGACTAGGTCATGATTACATGTATTTTATCATATTTTGGGAGCTATCTAGAATAATTTTATCCACTACTGACCTCCATTATTCTAGAAATGAAGCCCATATCAAAAGAAACTTCTCTCGTGGGTTTTTAGATTTAGATCTAGATCTGTGTTTTTTGGCCACTAACTTTTCAGGGATTTCTATTAGGTGTTTATTCAAAAATTAATTGAGGTATGTGGTCTAAAATCAAATTACTATAGTTGTGATCTTGATACATTTATGGATATTTTATAATTTAAGTATTCTTTAGTAATTAAAATTATTAATTTATGTTATTTAACATGGCTAATTGATTAATTACTTTATTATTGAAAGTGTTAATTAATTGGGGAGTTAATCATGGGATTAGGGGGATGTCCATTTTAATGATTAATTGGGGAGTTAATCATTGGTTTAATGGTATATAGATTTTGATAATTAATGGATGAATTAATTATGAGATTTTTTGATTTGTGATTTAGATGATGGAAAGTTGATTGTTGGGATGAATTGATTAGATAAATGAATAATTCGGTATTTGATTATGATAAAAAAATATTAAAATTGTGATAGTTTTTTGGGGAATTAATTATGAGGATTAGTGGATTCCCATTTAGATAATTAATTGGAGTATTTTTTATATGATTAAGGGATATGGAATTTAGATAATTATTTGAGAGATTAATTATAAGATATTTGGGTAATTGGTTTGAGATAATTATTTAACATATTAATTATATAGCATCAATAAATGCAAGTAATTATAATTAATGTTAGATTAATTATTAGATATCAATATATATGATTTCAGATAATAAATTGTACCATTAATTATAAGATATTGAGAAAATCAGTTTGAGATAATTAGTTGGTGAATTAACTATGAGATATAAAAATTGTGGGTATGATTATTTAGTTTTTGAATAAATTAATGGGAATAATGGGATTAATTAATTGATGAAATAATTAATGTGATTAATGTGATTACATAATTTTTGAAATAAATAATAAGATAAATTTATTGATTAAATATTTATTATTATTAAAGTGATGTTTAATTTTTTAATTAAATAATGGGATTGAGGGGATTATTTAATTGATGAATTAATTAATATACCTTTTCTTATTAATTTTTTTTCCTTAATGAGATTGATTGGAATATTTAATTGGTGTATTAATTCAATGTAATGAAGGTGATTAATAAATTGTGGAATTAATTAATGGGTATTGTTGGGTTAAGAAAATTTATTGAGTAAATTAATTAATTTCATAATTATTTAATGAGGAATGTTATGTTAATTAAATAGAATGAGATAAATAAATTAACTGGTGAATTAATTAGTAGGGACTATTGTGTTTATACAATGGATATATATGGATAATTAATTGATGAATTGACTATGAAATATTGTGATTATTAATGAGACAATTTATTGTAGGATTATTCCTGGGATTTTGAGTTTGTGGTTGTTGGGTATTTAATTGATGAATTAATTTATGGAATTTACGACATCATCCCACCCCTTTTTATTAGCTTGAGAGGGTGGTGTCACATTATCAGAACTTAAGCGATTTTCCTAAGACACAAAAGGGGGGCAATAAGTGCCATATAGATTTATTGCCTGTGAAAGGTGATTTAACCATTAAAAATAAAACATCAGTCAATATAAATCATAAAAACAAACCCTTATCTGATGGATGATAAAAATAAAAGACAAATCAAAAATTTATTTATCAAAAACATACTAAAATTAGGTACCATAGTTGAAGACTACAATACTAAGGTAAAAAACAGAAGATAAGATAACAATACTCCATCAGTGACACAAGACTCTAGGCACCTCATGCTCCATGTTACAACTTCATCAAACATTCAATGTATCATAATGAAGTGATAAATAATTGTGATACATCACATTTTCCCATGTCTTGATAGAGGACAGCTAAAAAAGCACAAAAATGACAAGGTAGGGGTGATTACTAAAACAAATTAAGTTATCCCCATTGAATTCATACTTATGTCTCTAGTATATCAGAGTTAAAAATGTTTACACAAAAAAAATTTATATAATAAATTTCTAAAATATATTTTAACCAAATGTAAGAAAAATCTGAAATAGTTTAAAACCAAATTTAAACAACTGATATATCAACCAATTTTAAAGAAAAAACTATTTTTAGGAAAATAACCAAAACATTCTTTAAACCCATTTAAGAAGTTCCATTTGGCATAGAAAATCCATTCTACATATTCATAATACAAACAATGCATGTTTTTTATGAGTGTTTCAAACTCATGAAAAGATTATCATCGATCTACCATGTATTCACAAGGTAATTATGTCTATAATGGCTCAATTTTTTTTAATTAAAATTAATCTTGATCTAGTTAAATGTCTTATTATGTAAAATGGTTATATATGGAATATTCACTTCCCTGGTTTTATGTTTTTTGATTTTAATATACCATTAAGAAATTTTATCATTGCTAATATAGTCATTGAATAGTGATAACATGATTATCCTATATATAGGGAATTAACAAATCCAATTCACTCAAATAGTGGAAGTGATAGCCACATGCAGTTGAATTTATTCATATGAAGTCTATTCGTATGACCTCAAAAAGGATGTGGTGTCATTGGGCTTCATTCAGGACCAATCCCAAGCTGACCATCAACACATTAAGTTAGAATAGAATTACCTATAATAGAAGTGGAAGTAAGAAGATATTATCACCTGAGAAATTTTATCTAAGACACCCAATGAGTCTATCACCATCACACACCTTACCATTAGGTAATATGTGGGTGTTATAAGGGGTTATTTAATAGGACCCCCACACTAGGATTATGTACATTATTTTTTTATAACGAATATACATTCATTTTCTAATTCTTACATTATAAATTGGTTTTAATGCACAAATTGTATTTTTAGTTAACATTCAACTAAGAAATCAATTTTGATAAATAAATGTATTTTTTAATTAAATATTATTTTAATAAAATATTATTACTAAATTAATTTTTATTAAATAAAAATGATCAGATAATTTTTATGTATACAATTGTAATTTTTACTACGGATTTCCAGCTTTTTTTGTCTAACCCAATAAATTTTAGATAAATTTTTTTTATAAAAAGAAAAAATCTCCATATTTATAAAATTATTAAGATAAAATAAATACTATTTTTGGATTCCTGGTGTCAAAATGATCCAATGGTGAATTTTTTAAATTTTCAGAGGCAATCAATTTTTTCGATAAAAAATAAATACCGTTTAAATATATACTATGTTTTATGAAATCATAATGATCCAATAGTTATATAATAAAATAAAATAAAAGTGATATTCGTCAAATATTTGTTTTACCTTTAAAATAATATGATTTTAGATTTTTTTTATTTAATTTACTATACCTTAGTGGACCATCCAAGACTTATAATGTTTTTTAACACTTTAAAATGATTTCGTTGTGAATGTGACTCACATTAAAATAATAAATCCTTAATTTTTATTATGTTCATCCATTTTACTAATAAAATAACATTCCACTCTTCTTTGGGAAATCCCATTGGAATAAACCATGGGATAGTTTGTGTTTTTGATTAGTTTAATCTGTAGTGTCCAAAACCTAAATAATAAAGAATTCTCCCTCCTTTCCTATATAAACCCAATCAATATCCCATTACTATTCACTGGAATCCTATTTTGAGATTTACCAATCTATTCCATGCTCCCTCTAGAATCATCGCATGGCTCCCCAAGCTCCCAAGAATCCTAAGAATTCTCTCTCCTTTCCTATATAAACCCAATCAATATCCCATTACTCTTCACTAGAATCCTATTTTGAGATTTACTAATCTATTCCATTCTCCCTCTAGAATCATCTCATGGCTCCCCAAGCTCCCAAGAATCCTCTTTGAAGACACTCACAAGTCTTGTAATCACGCTTCTAAGTAATAGATTTATTCCTTTCTCATTTTTTCAAAATTTTATTATGTTGTTATAACAATTTATTATCAATTAAAAATGTTGGGGTATGATTTTGAACCTCCCCCATTCTGGCCTCCTTATATATTAATTATGATAGACCACTTTTCTCGCATTAATACCTCCCCTGTAGAGCTGTTACCAATCTGAAATTCCATCATGAATTTATATCTCTTAATTTATATTCAATCATGTATGTTATATAATTCATATAAATTAAATTTCATATGTAGGGAAATTAGGTTCCAGGACCCCCATACAGTAATTTCCGTGTATAAATGATGATATATCCCTTTCTTTCTCATGATCCCATTTTACAATTTTTATTTGACATCGTTATGTTGCTGAAGATAAACTAAAATTTCCATGATAAAATCATCGTGTATATTAAAATCATACCTATATCTCTATAAACTCTATTTACATTTATCCACATGAACTTGTTTATTGAGGACTTACATTTATTTTTTCCATATCTTTTATTCGTGAAATAAATTATGATGATTAATGAATTCATGTTGTATGATCCATGTGGCACACTTATTCATGAAATGAAATGTTTAAGAAGTGTGTGCATTGATAGTGATCTAATGTATTGATTAGAGATTAGTATCATGATACGTCAAGTAGAATGATGATTTACTCGTGCTAATGAAAGTGCAATGAGGTTTTACTCATGGTCCATGTGCAATGAGCCTTGGATCATGCTAATACCATGTTAGATGTTATTACCACATATCTGTGTTATGATAATCATTTATATCATGCCTTTATATTCATGCTCCTCTTCTAGTCCATTGATATGACTATTGCATTACTTGTACTATATTCATTATGGTATTCATTGTTTACACCCTTATTGGGAATTAATGATCACCATTTTTTATGCATGTCCTCTGGTTATCCCATGAAATGCTAAGTATGACAGAATCATGATGTAACGTCTCGGTTCTGGGAGCCACCCAGAGGTGCCCCGTACCTGGTTGGTCACATGACATCAAGAGCATATTTCTTAAATTCCAGAGGCTTCCGAATAGCTGTGAGGGCCTTGGGTGTGGTGGAGGGGAAACTATGACTTCATTGGAAAATTACACAATAGAAGTAAACAACACAAAATTGCGTAATCAGTAATATCCAACAACAGTAAACAACAGAATACTAATAAAGAAACAACAAGAGTATAAATATATAAAAAGATGAATGATACCTAGTTGTCTGGGAAAGTATCCAAACAAGTCAAAATGCTTAATACAGTACTAAAACAAAGTGAAAAAAGAAAACAGATAAGCAACTCCTCAGCATCGCAAGCCTCAAATTGGTCCCATGCTCTCCAGCTCCAATGTAATCAAGTACCAGAAGATGATGGAGCTTTCCCTTATCTATAATAGCAGAAATATAATTTGTTTTGTCCCAAAAGCATGGCCCAAATAGGGTGTTAGACTAAATCCCAGTAGGCAGCCGCCACATGATCTGTGCCTAATAGTCAGCGAATATATGGAACTTAAAAGTACAGAAAGTAGTAAACATGGAAAGTACTCAACAAAAACAATCCACAGTTTCAAGCATATAATTTAAAAAACAAGTAATCAGTTACTTAGGAATGTAGAAACAAATCGGTAACCCTCTGGGTATTTCTCATAGCCTATCCTCTATGGTTCAACAAACAAGTACTAGAAACCCTATGGGAAGCACACACAGTATCACCACTCTGGTTCATCTAAAGTATAGACTATTTGGGAAATCACTCTTCATCAATTCCTCCTATAGTCTCGTATCGTACTAAAGGCGCTCTGGGGAAGCACTCAATGTCTATTCCCCCTGTGGCCCACGTTGAGGAACTACAGACACTCTGAGGAAGTATTCAACCTCAATTCCCCTTGTGGTCTCATGTCGTAAAATTATAATGACACTCTACCGAAGCCCTTATGTCCATCCTCCCCGTGGTCTACTACACTAGGTTCTCACGGACCTATGTACGTCAAACATGTATAGCACGTGTATCGCCCCATATAAACCTCAAGAACCAATTGCCTAACATTCTAAGGCATACCATCATAAGAGAACAATAGTCACTCTATCCAACAACTAGGCATGGCAAATGGCAATAGCCTAAAAGAAAAAACTAGAACCAACGGTCATAAAAAAGAAAAACATGCATGGGAAAAACATCCAAAGCACAAGAAAATTACCCTATTTACAAAACACAATGTCTACTCATGCATACAAGCAATGCAGTCAAGAAATAGGGATTAACGGTAAACACGTAATACCACGTTCAAGGGTATTGGTGGAATTCGATCAAAATACTCAAAGACATTCAATAGAAAGGAACAAGCCACCTACCTCAGGTTTAAGAGATCAATATAATTAAACCACAACACTTGAATCTCCTTAGAATTTCGTAGATCTATGAATGTGTATAAAACATTCAACCCACGATATCTTGGAAAATAGGAGGAATTGGAAAATAATGCACTTGGAGAAGGATGAACTCATTGTTGTGATTCCAATGCAATAACCGGTGTTCGAATAAAAGGATGGATGGTGGCTCAGGGGCTCGTTGATGTTCCACAACTGCTCAGCACTCCCGGAAAAAGGGACCTAAAATAAGTGTGTTCTGTCCGTCAGACGCCACCCATGTGCGTTTAATAAAACATAATGTACACGACGTGTACTTTTGAAGTACATGGCATGCACTTTTGAAGTAAACAGCGTGCACCTACTGTTTCCGTACTCAGATTTTGTAAAGACCCGTAAAATTAAAGGGAAATATTTTCTTAATTTTCTTTAGAATTTTACAAGAGCGCGGTTTCTGACGGCACCTGATTCCGAGGCTCGGAGTGCCCGGAATTAATTTCCGAAGTTTGGCTCGGGTACGTTCAGTGAACGAACGAGCGGGAATTCCTAACTTTTGATCCGGTGCTTGGAATTGAAATCTGAGGGCACCGATGAACTCGCAGCGCCGATATTCGCTTAATGAGACCTTATCGGGAGTTGCGTTTGTTGCGGGTTGAAAGTTACGTTTTGGGGTTTTTCAGTTAAGTTAAATAAAATTTGTGTAAGAGAAATTTTATTTTAACTTATTTAAAAACCTACCAAAGGAGGTTGGGAGTGGGACCCACACCCACTTAACCTCCCTTGGGAGGATTAAGTGTGGTGGGGCCCACACGAACCCCCCCTTTTCTTTTCAAATCCTCCCAACTCCTTTAACGCCTCTTTTAATGGCTTAGGTTACCCTTAATTAATTTTGGGGAGTTAAACTCTTTTGAATTTCAAACTTTTGAAATTCTTTTGAGTTTTGTGTTACTAAAATAAGATGTAATCTTATTTGTTTATGGGTTGTTGGTTTATTCCCTTGAGAACTTTTTGAGAGCTCCTCTTCATCTTCTCCGGCGAAGAACGTCTTCATCCTCAACGAAGAACGACAACTCTTCGTCAAGGATCATCGACTCGGCGACCCGGTATCTTCGGACCTCTTCTTCCTCCCCGAACCTTCTTCGTCGGCAATCGAAGATCCGCCAACGACGTGTCTCTTCGGTCATCACACTTCGTCAACGGAATCGACGAACGACGACCGCAACGCCCGACCTCCGCGACGCCGTCTTCCGCGGGACGTAGACGATTCTTCGAAACTTAAACCCGAGGTAGGGGTTGTCGTTTTCTTTTGGTTTTCTTATTTTATTCTTGATCGTGATTCTATCAAGACTAACGTGTGACTTGATTTATTTTAAGTTGCGTTTTTATTTTAATGTGAGGGGGGGGGGGGGGCGGACCGCACGAACACGGCCGAACCCCCCCTCCATCGTTCTTGTTTAATTATTTTGCGGAGGAAAGCAAGTGGCGTGGTGCCGTCGCACCACGCGGATGAACGTGCGAATATCTTATGCGATGCCGTCGCACGCACCTTTGAAGAAACAACAAGAACACGACGCCGTCGCGCCGCGTTGAATAATATCAAAGCACGGCGAAGGGACGCGGTGCCGTCGCACCGCGCCGGATGATGAACGCCGCGGCCGGTTCCGGGCCGCGGCGGGACGAGAAGACCGCGGCCGGTTCCGGGCCGCGGCGGGACGAGGAGACCGCGGCCGGTTCCGGGCCGCGGCGGAAGGAAAGACCGACGGCCGGGCCGCCGGCGTCGGAAGTCGAGGGCGGGACCGGAATTTCCGGTCCCGTTGGTAAAAACCGGCCGGCCAGCGGGCCGGCCGGATGTCATAAAACCGGGGGAATAAATCCCCCGGCTGGTTCATCAAATCCCCCTCTTAACGAGGGGGGCGGTTCATTTAAGGAGGGGGGGAAACAGCCCCCCCGGTTCGTCCAGCCGGCCCCCACTTGCGGGGGCCGTTTGTTGCAAAGGCACGGCTCAAAGCCGTGCCGCCTTGACAAAGCAGCGGGGGCAATCAAGCCCCCCGCGTGCCACCCGCGTGCGCCGCGGCCCGCCGCCGCCGCCGCCACCGCGGCCCGCTGCCGCCGCACCGCCGCGCCGCCGTCGCCGCCGCCGCCGGCCGCCGCGCCGCCGCTGCGCCGCCCCCGGGGGGGGGGGGGGGGTCGGGCCGGGTCGGCCCGGACCCGGACACCCCCGTTTCGAATCAGATTCGGTTTTTGGCCCATAACTTGAGCCTCGGACCTCCGAATGACGAACCGTCTGCGGCAACGCGATCCTTGGATCGAGACGGTCGTTTCGGTATATCGCACTCAAGGTTTCGGTTTTCTTTGAGTTCGGCCGGGTTGGTTCGTTCACGAAACCAACCGGGCCTTCGGAGCGGAAACGCTCATATCTTGAGCTACGAACGTCCGATTGACGCGCCGTCAGTCGCGTTGTGTTCCTCTTAGTGAGAAGGATCTTTTGGCATACTCCGCCCGAGGTTTGGACGCAGGTGGAGTACAGTCGGGTTTGTTTTGCCTTAAAAACCAATCGGGCCCCGGAGACAAAAATGCCAATAACTCTCAGACCGGGCGTCCGATCGACGCGCCGTCTGTTGCGTTGAGTTCCTGTTGGCGATACGGAACTTTTGGATACATCAACTCTGGTCTTTGTGACAGTTGATGTATCAGCCTCTCGGCTCGTGGAGCGGACCCTCCGTACGAGCTTGCTGTGTGCGGGAACCCTAGTGCTGGCTGCGACTGCTACTACTGCTACGACTGCTACTGTGACAGCAATGACGACAGTACAGAGATCCTGTGTGGATTCGACGACGACAGTACAAAGATCCTATGTGGATTCGACGACGACGACTACAGCACTCAGCGATCCTACGTGGATCAGTGCTACAGGTTCTGTGTGAGCCCGATCCTGTGTGGGTCCTTGCGCTCAGCGGTTCTGTGTGAGCCAGCGCCTATAGGTTCTGTGTGAGCCCGATCCTGTGTGGGTCTTCTGCGGGGGTTAGTTACCTATCGATCCTTCGTGGGTCCGACGACTTAGATGGATCAGTGATCATCTTTATCGTCCTTGAAGAAGTATACCTGTGCGAGCTGAATCCTGTTGTTTTCCTGTGTGGATTGTGTTGTGCAATCCTGTGTGGATTATATTTTGCTTTCCTATGTGGAATACGTATACTTTCCTGCGTGGACTGAGTTGTACTTGGGCTCGGAGGTTGGAGCGTATTTTAATTAATGACTTAGGTATATGTATGGGCATATACCTAAGCAGTGTCGGTTGTTACTTCGTGATTGTACTTTTCTTCGTGGTTTATCCTTTGTGGATTTGAGAGACCTTCAGGGGTCTCGGGGTCCCTACTGAGTAGCTTATACTCACCCCTGCACGGGCTTCGCCCGCACTACGTTGTGTTGGTTGCAGACGACGGACAGCGTTGACCTTAGCTGAGGCTTGTAGAGCGGGACGGTACCCGGAGGTGGACCACTGGGCGGGACGTGCACGGAGCGGACGACAGGACCCGTGGAGCAGAGGAGCTATCTGTACCCACCCTTCAGGTGGGATTTCCGGTGGACAGCTCGGAGTAGCGGCCTTTACTTTACAGTTGCTGTTTTTCCCTTTTCGAGTTGTACTTTACTTTCAGTTTGGGTTTGTATTCTGGCCCATTTACCTTTCCGCACTTTCAGTCGTACTCTGTTTGCTTAGTGTTTACTTTCCGCTTGTTTACTCTGTGGTGTGTGTTTACTTTTCAAAGGCAATGCCTTCCCTTTTTACCGGGATTTATGCCTTGGTGCTAGTCGCCAGCCCCTGGCCTATGGAAGGCGGGCTTGGGGTAGTCACGGCACGGACCCCGAGGGCAGGTCGTGACAAATTGGTATCAGAGGAGTTCGGTTCTACCGCGAACTCTGATCTTTTCTATGTGAAGCAATAATGTTTAGCGTATTCAGTGAGGTTATCAGTCCAGGGAGTCCAGTGTTGGTGCGGCGGCCGACGTATCCGTACACCAGGACCCTGACTTCTGATTTCCGACTTAATGCACGAAAACATTGATTGCGTGTGTGTTTCAAGTTTTCTTTGTGATTACTTATATCAGCTCACCAGGTATACTGTTCTAACCGTGGCGCACCTGTTTCCTTTTCAGGATGGCCCCACGACGGCAGCCAGCTAGGGTTCCGAGAGTCGAGCGAGACGACAGCCCACCGAGCGACGAGGCCTCGGTGCAGGGCCCTTTGCCAGTAGTGGCACCGGCGGTAGCTTTACCCGCCGATCCCCCGATGCTTCCAGCAGCAGCCGCTGACGATGCACGTCGCCTCAGCGCACTGCATGAGTTTCAGTGACAGCGACCGCCCAGGTTTCGCGGGGAGACGGATCCCCAGGCAGCAGAGGACTGGCTGGAGGCAGTGGTTCGAGTGTTTAGGCTAGTGAGGACACCAGCAGACCTCATGGTGATCCTCGCTGCGAGCCTACTACACGCAGCAGCAGGACGATGGTGGAGCTTGATGCTCCAGGTGCACGATGAGGCATCCTTGCTCTGGACGGACTTCGAGAGCCTCTTCCGCTCTGAGTTCGTCCCGGCCACCCTCCGAGCGGTGCGCATCCAGGAGCTTCTACAGCTGCGGCAGGGCAGCATGACGGTCGCCCAGTACTCGGCGAGATTTACCGATCTCTCGCGCTACTCGACCGACATGGTACGTGACCCATTCTTCCGGGCCCGGACCTTCGAGCAGGGTTTGAGACACGAGATCAGGGCATCGCTGATCTCCCTCAGAATACCGACTCAGACAGGAGTACTGGAGCGGGCTCTTCTGATCGAGAGCTTCCTTGCTGAGTCTACACCAGCACAGCGACCCACCGCAGGGCGACACGTGGCAGAGTCATCTGCAGCAGGCAGTCGACGGATGACTCAGGGGTCCAGACAGACCAGACCTTCGGGCCGACGACCTCAGGGCACTGGCTCAGCAGTGCGGGGCACACAGCGCGGAGCCAGTCTTCCGAGAGGCAGGCAGTGCTACTCGTGCGGCGGGCAGGGCCACATGGCTCGCGACTGCCCGACCCGTCGTACCGAGGAGCAGCAGACAGTTGATGGACCACCGAGGCAGAGGCAGAGGGTCGACCGTGGCGGTCCGCAGGGAGGAGGCGGACGAGGCAGAGGAGCTGGACGAGCAGCCGGTGGTGGACGACGCTTTGAGGCTCTACCACCACCACCACCAGGAGGTCCACCCCGACCACAGGGAGCTGGCGGGCAGCGACAGGCACAGCTCCAGGTAGCAGAGGCCTACGACCACGGCGCACCCGAGATGATTCGAGGTACTATCTGTGTCTATTCCACCCTTGCTGCAGTTCTTATAGACACAGGAGCGAGTCATTCTTTCATAGCCGCTGCCCTTGTTCGGAGCTCGGAGATTCCGACAGAGCCGTTGGCTCGATCCTTACGGCTAGAGACTCCTACGGGAGCAGACTCGACGATTACGCACTGGTGCCGGCAGTGTGAGCTTACTCTAGGAGGCGAGAGCTTCGGCTGGGATCTTCTTGTAGCAGCGTCGAGGCCTTACGACGTCATCTTGGGCATGGATTGGCTGTCTACGGTCCATGCACAGATTGACTGTTTTAGGCACAAGGTGCGATGTGTACGCACCGACGGGAGCAGGTTCACCTTCACCGGCGAGAAGGGAGCCTTAGCAGCACAGGATGGACTTCCGCGGAGGAGAGGACAGCCCATCACTCATCAGTTGGCTAGCCTTATCCTTGGAGCAGTTGACGTGCGGAGTCCTGGTTTTCCTGCAGTGGTGGATCAGTTTGCGGACGTTTTTCCCGATGACGTTCCAGGGCTACCTCCTCGTAGAGAGGTAGACTTTTATATTGACTTGTACCCCGGGACAGCCCCGATATCCACTCCAGCATATCGGATGGCCCCCGCCGAGCTTCGAGAGCTACGGGTACAGTTAGAGGACTTGCAGGGCAAGGGTTTCATCCGACCCAGTGTTTCACCCTGGGCTTCCCCGATATTGTTCGCCAAGAAGGCGGACGGGAGCTTGCGACTTTGTGTTGACTATCGTCGCCTGAACCAGGTGACAGTGAGGAACAAGTATCCGCTACCGAGGATTGATGACCTCTTTGATCAGCTCAAGGGAGCACGGTGGTTCTCGAAGATAGTCCTCAGGTCAGGCTATCATCAGCTCAGAGTCAGAGACGAGGATGTGCAGAAGACGGCCTTCAGATGTCGGTATGGCCACTATGAGGTCTTGGTTATGCCCTTTGGTGTAACCAATGCTCCAGCAGTGTTCATGGCTCTCATGAACAGGATATTTCAGCCATACCTCGATCGGTTTGTCGTGGTCTTCATCGACGACATTCTGATTTACTCTACGACAGAGGAGGAGCACGCCTATCACTTGCGAGTTGTTCTTGACACACTCCGAGAGCACCAGCTTTATGGTAAGCTCTCGAAGTGCCAGTTCTGGATACGTGAGGTCCACTTTTTGGGACACGTTATCTCTGAGGCGGGAGTTGCAGTGGATCCCGCGAAGATTGAGGCTGTGTTAGCATGGGAGCCACCCAGGAGCGTGACTGAGGTTCGGAGTTTCTTGGGACTAGCTGGATACTATCGGAGATTTGTGCCGAACTTCTCCAGAGTTGCGACATCACTCACAGCTTTGACGAAGAAGGGGAAACCCTTCGTGTGGTCAGACAGTTGTCAGCAGAGCTTCCAGGAGCTGAGACAGAGATTGACTAGCGCACCTATCTTGAGATTGCCTGAGGAAGGAGTAGGGTACGTAGTCTACTGCGATGCATCAGGGACCGGACTCGGATGTGTTCTGATGCAGGAGCGGGCAGTGATCGCCTATGGATCACGACAGTTGAGACCGCATGAGCAGAAATACGCTACCCATGACCTGGAGTTAGCAGCAGTGGTCTTCGCTCTGAAGACATGGCGACATTATCTGATGGGCGAGCGCTTTACAGTCTTTTCCGATCATCAGAGTCTCAGGTATATCTTCTCGCAGAAGGACCTGAACCTGAGACAGCGACGATGGCTCGAGTTCCTCCAGGACTATGACTTTGAGATAGTCTATACTCCTGGGAAGGGGAACATAGTAGCCGATGCCCTCAGCAGGAGGACGGGCATTCAGCTACTTGAGGAGGCGACAGAGCAGCTAGCCTCTTTGCAGATATCCTTCGTGGATAGAGATGGAGCAGCCTTTCTTCAGTCTCTCACAGTCACTCCACCACTACTGCAGCGAGTCAGGGAGGCACAGCATGGGGACGCTGACTGTGAGACACGGCGTGCACAGATATCCTCGGGACAGGCACCTGATGGTTTCTCCCTTGGAGCAGAGCACGACATCCTTTTCAGAGGACGTACCATGGTACCAGTCGCTTTGCGAGAGGAAGTGCTGAGGGAGTTTCACACTTCTCCTTTGGCGGTACATCCTGGAGTGGCGAAGATGTACCAGGACCTCAGACGACAGCATTGGTGGCCGGGCATGAAGAAGGAAGTAGCAGAGTTCGTTTCTCGATGCCTCACCTGTCAGCAGGTGAAGGCAGAGCATCAGGTACCAGCAGGCTTGGTACAGCCCTTGGAGGTTCCGGAGTGGAAGTGGGACGGCATATCTATGGACTTCGTGACTGGACTTCCACGCACTTCCAGAGGTCACGACTCCATCTGGGTGATTGTTGACCGACTCACCAAGTCGGCACACTTCTTACCCATCAGAGAGCAGGGCTCAGTGGAGAGCTTGGGACGTCTCTACGTTCAGGAGATTGTGCGGCTCCACGGCGTGCCATCATCTATCGTCTCCGATCGTGATGCCCGCTTTACTTCCCGGCTTTGGAAGGGGTTACAGGAAGCGTTCGGTACGCAGCTACGTCTTAGCACAGCTTTTCACCCTCAGACGGATGGTCAGACGGAGAGGACCATTCAGACTCTCGAGGACATGCTCCGCGCATGTGTCCTTGACTTTGGTCGTAGCTGGGAGGACCACCTACCCTTGGTGGAGTTCGCGTACAACAACAGCTACCACTCCACCATCGGGATGGCACCGTACGAGGCGTTGTACGGCCGACCTTGTAGATCTCCTTTGTGCTGGACAGACCCCGGAGAGTCAGCACTGGTGGGACCGGAGATGGTCCAGGCCACGACAGAGAAGGTCCAGGTCATCCAGGAGCGGATGAGGACAGCTCAGAGCCGACAGAAGTCATACGCTGACAGGAGGCGGAGGCCACTGGAGTTCGAGGATGGCGACCACGTCTTCTTGCGGGTCTCACCTTGACGTGGTATTCGGAGATTTGGCCGAGGCGGCAAGTTATCTCCGCGCTTCATCGGACCCTTCCAGATTCTCAGCAGGATTGGCGAGGTGGCTTATCGCCTGGCTCTACCACCTCAGTTGCACCGGGTGCACGACGTCTTCCACGTATCTCAGCTGAGGAGATACGTGCACGACCCGACGCACATCATTGACCATGGGGAGCTTGTCGTTGACGATGGGGCGACTTTTACGGAGGTCCCGGTGGAGATAGAGGATCGACAGGAGCGGGTCCTGCGTGGGCGATCGATTCCTCTTGTGCGCATCAGATGGCAGCACGGGAATCTCCAGGAGAGCACATGGGAGCGGGAGGCTCAGATGCGTGCTCAGTACCCTCTTTTGTTTCCCTAGTTTTTGTTGTATCTTTACGGGGACGTAAAGCCCTGAGGTGGGAGTAATGTAAAGACCCGTAAAATTCAAGGGAAATTTTTTCTTAATTTTCTTTAGAATTTTACAAGAGCGCTGTTTCTGACGGCACCTGATTCCGAGGCCCGGAGTGCCCGGAATTAATTTCCGAAGTTTGGCTCGGGTACGTTCAGTGAACGAATGAGCGGGAATTCCTAACTTTTGATCCGGTGCTCGGAATTGAAATCCGAGGGCACCGATGAACTCGCAACGCCGATATTCGCTTAATGAGACCTTATCGGGAGTTGCGTTTGTTGCGGGTTGAAAGTTACGTTTTGGGGTTTTTCAGTTAAGTTAAATAAAATTTGTGTAAGACAAATTTTATTTTAACTTATTTAAAAACCTACCAAAGGAGGTTGGTAGTGGGACCCACACCCACTTAACCTCCCTTGGGAGGATTAAGTGTGGTGGGGCCCACACGAACCCCCCCTTTTCTTTTCAAATCCTCCCAACTCCTTTAACGCCTCTTTTAATGGCTTAGGTTACCCTTAATTAATTTTGGGGAGTTAAACTCTTTTGAATTTCAAACTTTTGAAATTCTTTTGAGTTTTGTGTTAATAAAATAAGATGTAATCTTATTTGTTTATGGGTTGTTGGTTTATTCCCTTGAGAACTTTTTGAGAGCTCCTCTTCATCTTCTCCGGCGAAGAACGTCTTCATCCTCAACGAAGAACGACAACTCTTCGTCAAGGATCATCGACTCGGCGACCCGGTATCTTCGGACCTCTTCTTCCTCCCCGAACCTTCTTCGTCGGCAATCGAAGATCCGCCAACGACGTGTCTCTTCGGGCATCACACTTCGTCAACGGAATCGACGAACGACGACCGCGACGCCCGACCTCCGCGACGCCGTCTTCCGCGGGACGTAGACGATTCTTCGAAACTTAAACCCGAGGTAGGGGTTGTCGTTTTCTTTTGGTTTTCTTATTTTATTCTTGATCGTGATTCTATCAAGACTAACGTGTGACTTGATTTATTTTAAGTTGCGTTTTTATTTTAACGTGAGGGGGGGGGGGGACCGCACGAACACGACCGAACCCCCCCTCCATCGTTCTTGTTTAATTATTTTGCGGAGGAAAGCAAGTGGCGTGGTGCCGTCGCACCACGCAGATGAACGTGCGAATATCTTATGCGATGCCGTCGCACGCACATTTGAAGAAACAACAAGAACACGACGCCGTCGCGCCGCGTTGAATAATATCAAAGCACGGCGAAGGGACGCGGTGCCGTCGCACCGCGCCGGATGACGAACGCTGCGGCCGGTTCCAGGCCGCGGCGGGACGAGAAGACCGCGGCCGGTTCCGGGCCGCGGCGGGACGAGGAGACCGCGGCCGGTTCCGGGCCACGGCGGAAGGAAAGACCGGCGGCCGGGCCGCCGGCGTCGGAAGTCGAGGGCGGGACCGGAATTTCCGGTCCCGTTGGTAAAAACCGGCCGGCCAGCGGGCCGGCCGGATGTCATAAAACCGGGGGAATAAATCCCCCGGCCGGTTCATCAAACCCCCCTCTTAACGAGGGGGGCGGTTCATTTAAGGAGGGGGGGCAACAGCCCCCCCGGTTCGTCCAGCCGGCCCCCACTTGCGGGGGCCGTTTGTTGCAAAGGCACGGCTCAAAGCCGTGCCGCCTTGACAAAGCAGCGGGGGCAATCAAGCCCCCCGCGTGCGCCGTGGCCCGCCGCCGCCACCGCGGCCCGCCGCCGCCGCGCCGCCCCCGGGGGGGGGGGGGGGTCGGGCCGGGTCGTCCCGGACCCGGACCCCCCCGTTTCGAATCAGATTCGGTTTTTGGCCCATAACTTGAGCCTCGGACCTCCGAATGACGAACCGTCTGCGGCAACGCGATCCCTGGATCGAGACGGTCGTTTTGGTATATCGCACTCAAGGTTTCGGTTTTCTTTGAGTTCGGCCGGGTTGGTTCGTTCACGAAACCAACCGGGCCTTCGGAGCGGAAACGCTCATATCTTGAGCTACGGACGTCCGATTGACGCGCCGTCAGTCGCGTTGTGTTCCTCTTAGTGAGACGGATCTTTTGGCATACTCCGCCTGAGGTTTGGATGCAGGTGGAGTACAGTCGGGTTGGTTTTTCCTTAAAAACCAACCGGGCCCCGGAGACAAAAATGCCAATAACTCTCAGACCGGGCGTCCGATCGACGCGCCGTCTGTTGCGTTGAGTTCCTGTTGGCGATACGGAACTTTTGGATACATCAACTCTAGTCTTTGTGACAGTTGATGTATCAGCCTCTCGGCTCGTGGAGCGGACCCTCCGTACGAGCTTGCTGTGTGCGGGAACCCTAGTGCTGGCTGCGACTGCTACGACTGCTACTGTGACAGCAATGACGACAGTACAGAGATCCTGTGTGGATTCGACGACGACAGTACAAAGATCCTATGTGGATTCGACGACGACGACTACAGCACTCAGCGATCCTACGTGGATCAGTGCTACAGGTTCTGTGTGAGCCCGATCCTGTGTGGGTCCTTGCGCTCAGCGGTTCTGTGTGAGCCAGCGCCTACAGGTTCTGTGTGAGCCCGATCCTGTGTGGGTCTTCTGCGGGGGTTAGTTACCTATCGATCCTTCGTGGGTCCGACGACTTAGATGGATCAGTGATCATCTTTATCGTCCTTGAAGAAGTATACCTGTGCGAGCTGAATCCTGTTGTTTTCCTGTGTGGATTGTGTTGTGCAATCCTGTGTGGATTATATTTTGCTTTCCTATGTGGAATACGTATACTTTCCTGCGTGGACTGAGTTGTACTTGGGCTCGGAGGTTGGAGCGTATTTTAATTAATGACTTAGGTATATGTATGGGCATATACCTAAGCAGTGTCGGTTGTTACTTCGTGATTGTACTTTTCTTCGTGGTTTATCCTTTGTGGATTTGAGAGACCTTCAGGGGTCTCGGGGTCCCTACTGAGTAGCTTATACTCACCCCTGCACGGGCTTCGCCCGCACTACGTTGTGTTGGTTGCAGACGACGGACAGCATTGACCTTAGCTGAGGCTTGTAGAGCGGGACGGTACCCGGAGGTGGACCACTGGGCGGGACGTGCATGGAGCGGACGATGGGACCCGTGGAGCAGAGGAGCTATCTGTACCCACCCTTCAGGTGGGATTTCCGGTGGACAGCTCGGAGTAGCGGCCTTTACTTTACAGTTGCTGTTTTTCCCTTTTCCAGTTGTACTTTACTTTCAGTTTGGGTTTGTATTCTGGCCCATTTACCTTTCCGCACTTTCAGTCGTACTCTGTTTTCTTAGTGTTTACTTTCCGCTTGTTTACTCTGTGGTGTGTGTTTACTTTTCAAAGGAAATGCCTTCCCTTTTTACCGGGATTTATGCCTTGGTGCTAGTCGCCAGCCCCTGGCCTATGGAAGGCGGGCTTGGGGTAGTCACGGAACGGACCCCGAGGGCGGGTCGTGACAGATTTAAGTATCCTCTGAACACCCCCGCACGGCTGTGTGCATGGCTGCTACATGGCCAGCAGCCGACTGTCTATGACAAATAAGTACATGGCATGTACTCCTAAAGTACACAACGTGTACATTGAAAATTTCCAGAATTTCTTCTTTTTCCCAAAAACAACCATAAAAGGAAAAACATACCTGAATATATGATCTGGGTTCTTACAAACATCCCCCCTTAATTAAATTCGTCCAATAATTTCCCTAGAGAAGCATAGAAGAAGAAACCCCGAACAACTCTGGCCACTGTGATCGTACATCAGCCTTCCTCTCCCAAGTCTCATCTTGAACCCGTTCATGCTGCCATATTACTCCTACCAGAGGAACAAACCGACCACATAGAACCTTCGTACTGTGATAAAAAATTTAGATATGATGCTCCTCGAAAGATGTATCCACCACCAACTCGATATCCAAGGGTTGGAAAGCATGAGACGGTTCTGAAAAGTAATATTGGGGCTAAGAAATATGGAAGACAGTGTGCATATTCCAATACATTTGAGGTAACTGCAACTGATAGGAAACCGCCCCAAAACCCTCCAACACCTCAAATGGCCCGAAATTCCTTAGCGAAAGCTTACCCTCTCTTCGGATTCGCTCGTGTCTAAACCTTGGTGTGAAATGCAGGAAAACCTGATCCCTCGCCTCAAACTCTAGAGGTAATCTCCATTGATCAGCATATGACTTCTGTCGAGACTGTGCAGTAGCCATCTTATAAGGAGTAATGGACACTGGTGCCACCCCTGGAACAAGCTCAACAGAAAATTCTACCTCATCCCTAGAGCAAAACCTGTAAAGTCCTCTGGAAATACATCCCTGAATCGATCCACCACTGGAGGAAAGTATAACTGTGAAGTCTCATGGTCATCCAGATATCGACTCGAAATATGGGATGTACTCCTCCTAGCCCATGATTCTCGGGTCCTGCTCTGCTCGCCTGGACATCCCACTCCCCACTATGAAGAAAATATCTTCCCTCTGGTGATATGAAACTCACCCTATGGAAATAACAGAGGACGACTACCTGGAAGGGAACCAACCAGGACATCCCAAGAATGACATCATAGCCTGTCATCTCTAGAGCCTAAGGATCCCAAAGAAAGTGACACCCACCAACCTCAAGAGGGTACTCCTTGCACTGACTTACACTAGATGTTATCTTCCCCATCATAGTGTCTAGTGTAAAAACATCGGCAGAAGAAATGATACGGATCCTAAGGCTATCCACAATAGCAAAAGATATAAAGCTATGCGTATGATGATTATTGAAAAGATCTAAAGATAAAAGTGAGGATACTAAGATCGTACCTCAAACTGTAGAGGGTCTAGGATCTTACTCCTTCTAGGTCTGCTCCACTGCAAAAGTTTGACCTGTACCACAGGCCTGTGACCCTGCCTGATCTCTCTGAGCTGATCTACCCTACTGTTGCTGATAGACCGGTGACTGACCACCACGGCCTCGACCTCCTGCTCATCCCAAACGGTCATAATAACTCTAGTTCCCATACTGGTGAGAAAATGGTGGAGTTGCTCCTGAATGAGGAGTCATGGATGAACCCCTATAACCAACTGATGGAGAGAAAACCTGAAAAAATGCTCAAGGTGACCCAACATTCCGCAAGATCGACACTCCACCAGGTCTCTCTGGCATTGTGGCCTCATATGCCCATCCCTTCCACACTGGTAGCATACAACCTAGCTACCTAAAGATGTGTCTCGCCTCCTTGGACCACAATGTAAATTCTCTCTGCGGCGCTTCTTGTTTCCAGCGGGCAAAGTACTAACTCTGGAAGCGGAACCGCCCTGGATCTCAGCTCTGGAATCTCTCAGATTGCACTCCGCAATAAGCGCCTGGTTAACGATGGAAGCAATGGAAATCAACCTGAATATATTCACCTGTGAGAGGATCTCCCGTATGAGACCATCCTCAAACATCTTTTCCAAGAACAACACATCTTCCCTCTGAAGGGGTGTGAAATCCCGATGCTCGGTGAAACGAGAGGAATACTCCATAAAAAAGAGTACACTACTCCAGACTCATGAACTCCTAGGATCGATTGGCCCTCAAGGTATCCAGATATAAGTTGTCATAGAAAATGTTCTGAAATACCTCCCATGCCATAACCTACTGATGACCTCCTGTGAGATCATGTCCCACAACCTCTTGGCAGAGTCTCGTATCATGTAGGTGGAGAGCTTGACCCACATTTCTGAGGCATCTCTAAATGCTCAATGATAGTCATCATGGATTCTAGACATGACTCTGCAGTGTGATTTCCTCCTTCCCCTGAGAAGGTGGGAGGATGAAACTGCTGGAAAACCTACGTCATTTCTGCCATAGACAAGGAAATATGCTAGAAGGTTTGCATCATCCTCAGAAATCATTACCTAAACTGTGCATCAGCACCTATTACTAGTATCACTGCTGGTTCCATGGATGGCACAACAAGAGGATCTGCATGATCTCCCTGATCAGCCATATCTGGAGTCTGATCACTACACTGCAACTGGCAGATGACCAGAGGACGTCTCGGTGGCATGACTCTATAAGGTCAAACACACACCATAGAATCAAGACTATCAAAAACTGAAAACTGGAAGGAAATAATAGAACAGAAGAAGAAAAGCATTGAAGTTTTGCAAAACATGACTACATGGCATGTACATTTCCAACACAGCATGTTCCCTTAATTAATTCACATGTGTGTGTAATTATGCTTTAACAGGTCTTGTAACACCCCAAACACACAGAGTGTTCTCAAAACATACAGCGTGTACTTGAATCCTCTTCCCCTTATTTGGTCCTTCAACATGGTTAAGCCACACGGATCTCCTAATACAAGACTACATGACGTGTTCAAGGTTGAAATGTCCTGTATTGGACAAGCTTCACCTGGCCCGTATTTTTAGTGACATGGTCGGATACACATCCCAAGATACACGGCGTGTTCCTGACATAAATGGAGTGTACGTGAAACGATAACACTGACTCGTGTTGTTCGTGACACAGCCGGGTACCGGGATCAGACTACACAGTGTGTTCAAGGTAGACACTACTTGTACAAGACGAGACTCTACCAACCGTTCTTGTTAGCTACATGAACAGATTCCTAGGATTATTCTACAAGTCATGTTCAACACGGACACAACGTGTTTCCACCAGACTTTTCCCATCCCGTGTATCTACCCACACGACCTACGACACGGTTAGAGAATACACATCTTATACATAAAGTACACATCATGTACTTAATAAAAACTCTGTCTTCCTGAACAGAAGAACACATGGTGTGTACTAAACATTAAATGGAATGTATTCTGGGTTTTTCGAAACTGTAAGCCTCAAAAACTACTCCAGAACCATGGAAACACTGAAACAAGCATTGAAAGTGACAAATTATGATCCATAAGGGCCCATAATCCCTGCGAATCAACGTTTGGCATCTTATACATGTTATAAACAAGAAAGAAGTTCAATTATCCCCAAATTTCCGTCCATGAGGGCCCATAACACCTCAAGAACCAAATTTTGGTATTTATTCAAACAAAATCTTACACACTATTCTCTATCAAACAACAAACATTTCTATCAAGGAATTTATCACAACACCATGCATATTATATAAAACATCTATCACAACAACATTCAATTCTAATTCATCCTATATGGCTTGTCAGGAATGCATGGCATGTGATTTATAACAAGTTCCTATATGATGCATGAGATGTCACACCCTAATCTAATCGGGTTGTGACAAAAGTTGAACTGAAATAACAACAACGGTAACATCACAAAACATGTGAATCACCCAATGGTGAAATCAAATCAACTGTAAAATTGAAAACAAGTAAAATTGAAATTAATAAGGTAGTATGGCTTTTACCTATATGCGGGTTAGCTACTCCCGGGCACAACTTATTACCATGTACCTATTCCATCCTATAATTGAGTATATGCTTCAAATAGTAAGTCAAGAGAAAAGAATCCCTTTGATACCACTTTGTAACATCTCGGTTCCGGGAGTGACCCAGAGGCGCCCCATAATCTGTTTGTCACATGGGCTCAAGCACATTCCCCCGAACAATAGAGGCTACCAACTAGAAATGAGGGCCTTGAGTGTGGTGATGGGGAAACGATTCCCTCATTGGCGGAGTACACAACGGAAGTAAACAACATAAAATATCGGAAGCAATAATATACAACAATAGTAAACAACAGAAGACTGATAAAGAAACAACTGGAGCATAAATAAATATAAAGATGCATGAGACATATATGTCTAAGAAAGAAGCCGAACAACTTACAAGGATAAATATAGTACTAAACCAAAACGAAAAAGAAAAACAGATAAGAAACATCTCAATATCCCAAGCCTCAGCTTGGTCCCATGCTCTCCAGCTCCAATGCAACGAAGTACCTGAAGTCGAAGAGTGCTTTCCCTTGTCTATACCTATAGTAATATAATCTGTTTGGGCCTAAAAGGATGGAAGAAATAGGGTGTGAGACTAAATCCCATTAGGAAAACACCACAAGATATGTGCCTAAAAGTTAGTGAATATATGGAAGCTAAAAGTATAGAAAGTAGTAAACAAGGAACATACTCAACAACAACAATCCACTATTTCAAGAATTTAATTCACAAACAAATAATCAATTACTCAAGAAAGTAGAAACAAACAGATAACCCTCTGGGTAGTTCTTATAACCTATCCCCTGTGGTTCGACCAACAAGTACTAGCAACCCTCTAGGAATCACACACAGTATCACCCCTCTGGTTCAGAAATAGTATAGACTCTATATAGAAGCACTCACCGTCAATTCCCCATATAGTATTGCATCATACTAAAGGTACTCTGGGGAAGCACTCAACGTATATTCCACCTGTGGCCCATGTAGAGGAACTAAAAACACTATGAGGAATCACTCAACGCCAATTCCCCATGCGGTCTCGCATCGTAAAATTATAAAGATGCTCTAGAGAAGCCCTGACGTCCATCCTACATGTGGTCTACTACACTAGGTTCTCACGGCCCTGTGTAAGTCAAATAGGTATAGCCCACGTATCGCACCAATTAAACCTCAAGAACTACTTTTCATGCATTATAATGCATATCATCATAATAGAACAACAATCACTCTATCCCACAACCAGGCATGGAAACTGGAAATAGCTTAACAGGAAAAACTAGACCCAACAGTCATAAACAGGAAGAAAATGCATGGGAAAAACATCCAAAGCACAAAAAAATTACCCTATTCACAAAAATAATAATCTATACTCAGGAATACATGAAAATCAGTCAATAAATAGGGCTAAACGGTAAACATGTAATACCTCATTCAATGGTATTGGTAGAATTCACACAACATATTCAAATACGTTAAACAGAAAGGAACAAACCGCCCACCTAAGGTTTAGGAGATCGATATACATGAACCACAACGAATGAATCAATTTAAAATGTCGTAGATCTATGAAATCATATAAATCATTCAACCCACAATAACATGGAAAAGAGGAGGAATTGGAAAATGATGCTCTGGGAGAAGGAAGAACTCACTACTGTGATTCCAACAAAATAAACAGTGTTCAAATTAGAGGACAGATGGAGGCCCAGAGGATCATCAAATATCCATGGTTGCTCGACGTGCTCGGATGAACATGTCCTAAAATGAGTTTGTTCTGTCCGTCAGACACAACCCTGGGGCATTTAATAAAAAAACGAAAGTACACGGCATGTACTTTTGAAGTACATGACATGTAATAGCTATTTCTCTACTCCACATAAAGAGTCCTCTGAAAACCCCCACTCGGCCATGTGCGTGGACACTACACGACCAGCACTCGACTGTCTGCGGTAATGAAGTACATAGTGTGTACTTGGAAAATTTCCCGAATTTCCTCTTTTCTCCAAAAATGACAAGAAAATGAAAAACATACCTGAAAAGAAGATATGGGTTCATACACTTGTGGTCATGTAAAATAGGTTTTAAATAAATATTTGGAGTTTTATGTTTTCTGTTTTTAGGTAATGTTATTAATTTTCCCAGACACTAGACCTCTCAAACCTTAGATTTTTATTAAGTGAACGTTTCTATAATAAATCGTGTTTATATGTCTAATAATGTGTAGGGTAGTTATTGGAAAGACCCGAAGCTTATCGTACATGAACATTTCATTACTTTTGTGGAATACTTAGTACATAACAAAAAACACACACACAAGGATCGTAATAGTTTAGTGTCT
Organism: Viscum album; assembly: GCA_963277665.1. Lineage (NCBI taxonomy): Eukaryota > Viridiplantae > Streptophyta > Magnoliopsida > Santalales > Viscaceae > Viscum > Viscum album. The sequence continues at coordinate 1,873,013,376 of OY728137.1, read as the reverse complement.
TTGGAAACTCGGAACGTAATCTTCTAATCGTGGGGAAAGATCTCCAATATCTCCCATAAAGATCTTCCTTTTTTTACCTAAAACCTTTCTTTATATCCTGGGGAAAAGAAAACATAAAAGGGTGATCTCAAATGCTCAGTAAGGGTAAACAAAAGAAAAATCAATCACATCATATTCATAAGAACATAACTTTTGGAAATCTTAACCTGCAAAAGAGAGCATAATTTCATATCATGGGATAAATCATATTAGTGAAATGAAATCCCAATAAGCATAACTTAAAACATGAAACTTTGTGTCATACACACATAATCATAGAGAATCATTTCTTGTTAGTCAAGACTCATTGCCAAGACTATCTTAGTGGACAAAGTCCCTTTCTGAACCGAGTCACCCTCGTTTCAGTCCTGTTTCACTGAACCGGTATAACCTACCATTCCAGCCATGTCTATCTCATGAGATATAAAATCTTTACACAATGCATTGGAGGGAGATATAGGTCCCACCCATCTCATAATGATACCATTCTTATGTGTGCCACAAAATCATAAATCATACATCATTGCATAACCCATGTAATAAAAATGGGATTCTTAAACAACATGACATCATAAAACAATTCATATAAGATAAAGGAATTCATAAAAATATTTCCATCACAACATAATAAAATCAATGTAATAATAGGGATAAAAACAGAACCCTTTATTATCTTAGATGGAAAATAATTTTGATAAAACACTTGAACTTCATTCTTGAGGAAAATATCCTTTCTACTTCAAAAACACTTTTCCTTTATTAACATGTCATACAATTTTAAACTAAAAGAAGTTGATTAAAAATAAAATTGAAAACTTGAAAAGTAATATTTTTGGAAATAATGTTTTAAAAATCCATTCATGTCGTATAAGTTAAAATAAAACATTCTTCTCGTACTTTTGTCAGAAAAGTCAAAAAGTACCTCGTACGAAAAACGACAAAAGATTCCTTTCATATTCTTTACTAAAAACTCGACGAAGGGTAAAAATGTATTTAAACAATTGTAGGTGGATGGAAATAATATTACATATTGATGAAACATTGGTGTGGATGATAAAATACACCCTATTAAATTTCAAAGTATAAACAATCTCGGATAAAAATTGAGATTGCGAGATTTTCCCTTACCTTAGGTCCGACTTGCTTTGTACGTGTACGAACCTCCTGTATAATGATTTGAATCATGTTATTGACTTATTCCAGAATCATATTCATTGTTATTATGTCATATATGTTCCACTTATGACTTTATATTACCCGTTCTTTTGTAAATTCATGTTAAAGAAGCGTCTTGGGTAAAATCGTTTCATTTATCGTAGGTGTTTTTAACTTGTAATTATTAATATGACTACTTGGATCATGATTACTTATATCCAGAATGTAAAAAATGATTTATATATCATATATATTCAGAATATACATATATATAATATATTGATAAGTGGAATGAAATACACCATTCATGGAGACGGTAGTCCGTACGTACGCTTGAACGCTGTTTTCGTTTACTTATTGAATTGAATGGAATTAAGTAGATGACATACATATAAATATGCATAAATAGAGTATCATTATTATGTCATATATTTCATTAGTACTTATTATATATACTTTATAATCATTCAGGAATGGTTAATCATTGAGAATGAATCTCATCGCGTCGTGGAGACGGTAGTCCGTACGTACGCACGAGCAATGATATCGTTCCCATGGTTGTGGAATTGTGTTGAAGTGTTTTTCTACTATTTAAATATCAATATCCCTTTATAATAATCATATATAGTTACTCATTACACCATTATACCCATACAATTAAAGTGGTGGCGGAAAATAGATTACACCACGGCGTGGAGACAGTATTCCGTACGTACGCACGCGCGGTGATTTCCTTTTTCCGTAGGATGGATAGAAGGTTAATTAGAGTTGTTTCATATTTATAATAACATATAAGTTTTTAATTAATACTGATGTTATTACTTTATCATGAAACAACTAAATATGAAGAAGTTGAAGAAGAAAGAAATTGAAAAGATCGGTAATGGATATTACCTCTTCTTTGAAACGCCTCTTTGAATCCTCCACTTAGGGAACTAAGATTGGTCTTTGAAGAAGACCAGGACCTCTATGATTATTCTAGGGAAGTGGATAAGAGATTTTGTCAGGGGTTGGCCGAGCTTGAGTGCTCAAATTGGTGTTAGGAGGAGGGGGAGGAGGTGCCCTTTTATAAGGGAGGAGAGGGGCACCTTAGGAATATCTCAAAATATTATTTTATATTAAAGTAAAAATCGGTTTATAATGGTTACAAAGGGTATTATTTCGAAGCTAAAGTGGGGATGGGTCTAACTCCTATCAAACAATAGGATTTAGACAAGTTTAGGTTATTATTTTAACCTTATCAATTAGATTTAACTCTAAGTTAAATAATTTAACTTTTACCGTGTCTTTTTGTTTTCTTACACTATATGGTTAATACACTTACTATAACATGCCAAACGAACCCCAAATTGTTTATTATTAATATATATATATTCTTATCTAAGTCATTTTGCCGAACCTTAGATTTTTAGGAATAAAATAACAATGAATAAAATAATATTTTATTTTAAAACTATTTTGTGTCAATTTTGACACTATTTGATATATGATTTTTGTGAAAGTATTAAAAGAATTATATGTTCGAACCAAGTTGATTAAATCAACACTAATATATCATAGTAATCTAGAAAATTAGTGGGATTCATAAAAAGTCTCAAATTAAATTTATTTTGGTATTTATAACATCAATTATGTCAATATTTCATTAATAAGATAATTACAACATCATCTTTGTGTCATAAATAAATTAAATTATTTGATCTCTAAAAATTAAAAATAAAAGACCATTATGTTGGAAATATTTTTATCTTTCTAATGAATATTTACAATTGAAATTATATTATGTATAACCCTATATTAAAAATGTTTTAGTAAATACACTTTGATTTTAACTCTTTTAAATCTTCTTTGAATAATAAATGTCCTAATCTAATCCAAGTGGGCCTAAATGATAATATTTTACACTTAAGGTTGTTTTTGGTCGAGATACACTTGTCCAATAATATTAGGACATGTGTTAGGGTAATATTAATATCTTTTTTACCCTTAATTACCCTATTTACCTTTAACCGTGGTAAATAAAAGTAAAAAGTTACTATTCACCAAAAATTATTTTCATCTCATTGAACCACATTTTACTTACTGACATCAACCGTGTCTCTCGGATTTTTGAAATTCCATTCACAGAAGTGGTAAAATTAAGATTTATGAAAAAATTAATTTTTTTAACTACCACTTAGTAGTTTCACTATTCATAAAAAATTGATGTTTTTCAGAAAAATGCCAAAATTTTACCCTAAGCTATAATTGATATTCCATGTTCAAAAATGATTTCTATTTTACAAAATTTCCAACATATAAGTTGCATTAATTAATTTTATAATTAATTTCCGCTGTCACAACAAATAGCGTGTTTTTAAGAGATAATAACTATCAAAAGATTAACATTTGTTTACGTCTGGTGTAAATGTGAAATTACATACAATGACCAACATTGTATTGAATTGTAAAAATATATTCTAGATATACTTTAAAACCACTCAAATTAATAATTTATCACTATTAATTATTTTGATTAAAGAAGTTGTTTTTAATTATAATTTAGTAATTTTCACTATTCATCAGAATATGAAAGTTATCCGAAAAGTACCAAAATTTCACCGTAGGCTAAATTCGATGCTCCGAATCCAGAAATGAATTCCATTTTGAAAAATAAAATATACAAAATTTCAAAAAGTGGTTATTACTATTCATAACGGCTAGTTTTAATAATATTTTAATAGCGTATTGTTGTTTAGTGAAACTCGTTATTACGTACTAAACACGCTATCGAGGAAGGTCGCGATTGCGTGTAATGCAAGGAAAATCAAGGATGCGTGTTGTGCAATCTCCTTTTGGTGTAGCGTACAACACAAGACATTAGTGAAATTAAAAAGAATATTTTTCATAAAATCTTGGGCTGTTACATTCTACCCCCCTTAAAATGAATTTCGCCTTCGAAATTCGTCGGGGTTATAAATGGTTTACTACTCGATTGTTTCTTTAATAGAAACTCACATCGTAAAAAGGAATACCAAAACCAATCTTTAAAAACGAAAGTATGAAACGTAACGGTTACCCAAATATACTAATCGATGGGTTTCCACATAGGTAAAAATATGGATATGGAAGAGAAATCTAACCATCATTTTCTGATGGAGAGTGGTAGAGAACATGGCTATGGAAAATCCAGAAATCACAAAGCCATAAATTTGTGACGATCTAGGGTACCATCTGATTCATCGGATATAAGGGCACTAGGACAACATTTTTGGTTTTCAAGATCATTTCCCTAAAGTTGAAGAGTTTGAATTAGAATAAATACTTACTTTATTTTGGTACAATCTCACTGTTGTTCGTGCCTTGAACAATTTCTACTTCATCTCTTAAATAAATGAAGTTGAATTTGTTATTCGTGAAGTGTTAGCAGATCATGTGATAGAATGACGGGTCCTTCCATCTGTCTCAAAAGGTTAGTAAAATTTATATACATAAGTCGATCTATAGTGAGATTAATCATATATGGTTCCTAAAATGGACTTATACTTCATATATCATACTGCTTAATATAATAAAACTAGTTTCTACTAAACAGGGACTTCCAGTAGGCCAGTGGTAGGTGATAAAGGCCAGTCGCACTTCGGTTGTGGGTTCGATTCCCACAGCCTTGTCCGACGCCATGGGCTGTCGCCCATCCTGCAGGTTTTCCTTTTTCTAAAACTATATTACTATAACATCCCATCAATAATATCGAAAAAACTTTTATCCTTAAACAATAATAACTTATGTCCAACATAATCCATTCCAATCTTTAGTCTTATCTATAATACTGCAGTCCAGTCTCATAACATAGTGAAAACGATTACCAGAGATTTAACACCATCGTCGATCCCCATATATCATAAGGTATGTTTTGTTGGTCACATTCCAAACATTCAAAGTCCTTAATCGTGTATTCTCTTGAATACCTTAGTGAAAACATGAATTCAGTTAAAAGTTAACACTTTACACATACCAAAATCCTCAAAATTCTATATACTCAAACCATGATATCACTTAGTCCTTATATCAATCATGAGCTCATAAATACTATCAAACATTTAATTTTCTCCTAATCCCTTCATTATGCGCATATCATCTACTTTCCAAAATATTTGAATCACTTTTCATGGTTACCGGTACCTTAAAATTATTGAAAACCACAATAGACCAATACATAAATATTTGAATACACCATAAAAGTAACTCAACAACATTATTCCTGAATACCAATACATAAACACTTCAGTCCATCCACTTCAATGATTGTCCTGGAATAATTCCTTCCTTGATTTAGAAGTAACTTTTTAGGTCAGGGCATTGAGTTGGGTAATGCCCATGTTCTCCACAAATAAGACATTGAACTCCATAACAGTCTGTCACTCTATGACCCTTTTCTCCACACAGATAACATCGGTCCCTCCATTTGAGGTATTCCTCAAGGTTCTTCTTCCCTTCCTTATAAATCTCAATATTCCTTTCTTTATGCTCCTCAACATGCGAACATGCATAATAGTTTATATTCCTCTTCTTTGATGAATTAGGCATACCACTAAATTTCACCTTGTTAATCATATATCGCGATGACTGATTTGGCATAATCACAAGATCTTTCTCTCAAGGAATTACACAATTGTGTTGCTCATAGTCACCAATTTGTCCATTGGATTCAATGTTAACCGAATTCCTTCTGGTTCCCTCCATTAACTAAAACACAAAAAGTATCTTGTGAGAGGAAAAAATCATGCTAGGGAAAACAACATAATAAAGGTCGAGTATCCTCAATATATAACATCTTAGGTTAAATTCTATGATCGTTACCGTAGTTCTAGGACTGCATCCTATACATATACTTATCCTTAGGGACATCCCTAGACATACCTTAGAAATATCTCTTGGGATCTCACTAACGTTATCGCATCCTAGTTTCCAAAGGTTAACTAAACCTTTCCCCTGATACCAACTGTAAAGACCCGAAGCTTATCGTACATGAACATTTCATTACTTTTGCGGAATACTTAGTACATAACAAAAAACACACACACAAGGATCGTAATAGTTTAGTGTCTTTGGAAACTCGGAACGTAATCTTCTAATCGTGGTGAAAGATCTCCAATATCTCCCATAAAGATCTTCCTCTTTTTTACCTAAAACCTTTATTTATATCCTAGGGAAAAGAAAACATAAAAGGGTGAGCTCAAATGCTCAGTAAGGGTAAACAAAAGAAAAATCAATCACATCATATTCATAAGAACATAACTTTTGGAAATCCTAACCTGCAAAAGAGAGCATAATTTCATATCATGGGATAAATCATAGTAGTGAAATTAAATCCCAATAAGCATAACTTAAAACATGAAACTTTGTGGCATACACACATAATCATAGAGAATCATTTCTTGTTAGTCAAGACTCATTTCCAAGACTATCTTAGTGGACAAAGTCCCTTTCTGAACCGAGTCACCCTCGTTTCAGTCCTGTTTCACTGAACCGGTATAACCTACCATTCCATCCATGTATATCTCATGAGATATAAAATCTTTACCCAATGCATTGGAGGGAGATATAGGTCCCACCCATATCATAATGATACCATTCTTATGTGTGCCACAAAATCATAAATCATACATCATTACATAACCCATGTAATAAAAATGGGATTCTTAAACAACATGACATCATAAAACAATTCATATAAGATAAAGGAATTCATAAAAATATTTCCATCACAACATAATCAAATCAATGTAATAATAGGGATAAAAACAGAACCCTTTATTATCTTAGATGGAAAATAATTTTGATAAAACACTTGAACTTCATTCTTGAGGAAAATATCCTTTCTACTTCAAAAACACTTTTCCTTTCTAAACATGTCATAAAATTTTAAACTAAAAGAAGTTGATTAAAAATAAAATTGAAAACTTGTAAAGTAATATTTTTGGAAATAATGTTTTAAAAATCCATTCATTTCGTATAAGTTAAAAGAAAACATTCTTCTCATACTTTTGTCGGAAAAGTCAAAAAGTACCTCGTACGAAAAACGACAAAAGATTCCTTTCATATCCTTTACTAAAAACTCGATGAAGGGTAAAAATGGATTTAAACAATTTTAGGTGGATGGAAATAATATTACATATTGATGAAACATGGATGTGGACGATAACATACACCCTAGTAAATTTCAAAGTATAAACAATCTCGGATAAAAATTGAGATTGCGAGATTTTCCCTTACCTTATGTCCGACTTGCTTTGTACGTGTCTGAACCTCCTGCATAATGATTTAAATCATGTTATTGACTTATTCCAGAATCATATTCATTGTTACTATATCATATATGGTCCACTTATGACTTTATATTACCCTTTCTTTTGTAAATTCATGTTAAAGAAGCGTCTTGGGTAAAATCGTTTCATTTATCGTAGGTGTTTTTAACTTGTAATTTTTAATATGATTACTTGGATCATGATTAATTATATCCAGAATGTAAAACATGATTTATATATCATATATATTCAGAATATATATATATATATATAATATTAATAAATGGAATGAAATACACCATTCATGGAGACGGTAGTCCGTACGTACGCATGAACGCTGTTTTCGTTTACTTATTAAATTGAATGGAATTAAGTAGATGACATACATATAAATATACATAAATAGAGTATCATTATTATATCATATATTTCATTAGTACTTATTATATATACTTTATAATCATTCATGAATGGTTAATCATTGAGAATGAATCTCATCGCGTCGTGGAGACGGTAGTCCGTACGTACGCACGAGCGATGATATCGTTCCCATGGTTGTGGAATTGTGTTGAAGTGTTTTTCTACTATTTCAGTATCAATATCACTTTATAATAATCATATATAGTTACTCATTACACCATTATAACCATACAATTAAGGTGGTGGTGGAAAATAGATTACACCACGGCGTGAAGACAGTATTCCGTACGTACGCACGCGCGGTGATTTCCTTTTTCCGTAGGATGGATAGAAGGTTAATTAGCGTTGTTTCATATTTATAATAACATATAAGTATGTAAGTAATACTGATGTTATTACTTTATCATGAAAAAACTAAAGAAGAAGAAGTTGAAGAAGAAAGAAATTGAAAAGATCGGTAATGGATATTACCTCTTCTTTGAAACGCCTCTTTGAATCCTCCACTTAGGGAACTAAGATTGGTCTTTGAAGAAGACCAGGACCTCTAGGATTATTCTAGGGAAGTGGAGAAGAGATTTTTTCAGGGGTTTTCTGATCTTGAGTGCTCAAATTGGTGTGAGGAGGAGGGGGAGGAGGTGCCCTTTTATAAGGGAGGAGAGGGGCACCTTAGGAATATCTCAAAATATTATTTTATATTAAAGTCAAAATCGGTTTATAATGGTTCCAAAGGGTCTTATTTTGAAGATAAAGTGGGGATGGGTCGAAATACTATCAACCAATAGGATTTATACAAGTTTAGGTTATTATTTTAACCTTATCAATTAGATTTAACTCTAAGTTAAATAATTTAACTTTTACCGTGTCTTTTTGTTTTCTTACACTATATGGTTAATACACTTACTATAACATGCCAAACGAACCCCAAATTGTTTATTATTAATATATATATCCTTATCTAAGTCATTTTGCCGAACCTTAGATTTTTAGGAATAAAATAACAATTAATAATATAATATTTGATTTTAAAACTATTTTGTGTCAATTTTGACACTATTTGATATATGATTTTTGTGAAAGTCATAAAAGAATTATATGTTCGAAACAAGTTTATTAAATCAACACTAATATATCATAGTAACCCATAAAATTAGTGGGATTCATAAAAAGTCTCAAATTAAATTTATTTTGGTATTTATAACATCAATTATGTCAATATTTCATTAATAAGATAATTACAGCATCATCTTTGTGTCATAAATAAATTTAATTATTTGATCTCTAAAAATTTCAAATAAAAGACCATTATGTAGGAAATATTTTTATCTTTCTAATGAATATTTTCAATTGAAATTATATTATGTATAACGCTATATTAAAAATGTTTTAGTAAATACACTTTGATTTTAACTCTTTTAAATCTTCTTTGAATAATAAATGTCCTAATCTAATCCAAGTGGGCCTAAATGATAATATTTTACACTTAAGGTTGTTTTTGGTCGAGATACACTTGTCCAATAGGATTAGGACATGTGTTAGGGTAATATTAATATCTTTTTTACCCTTAATTACCCTATTTACCTTTAACCGTGGTAAATAAAAGTAAAAAGTTACTATTCACCAAAAATTATTTTCATCTCATTGAACCACATTTTACTTACTGACATCAACCGTGTCTCTCGGATTTTTGAAATTCCATTCACAGAAGTGGTAAAATTAAGATTTATGAAAAAATTAATTTTTTTAACTACCACTTAGTAGTTTCACTATTCATCAAAAATTGAAGTTTTTCAGAAAAATGCCAAAATTTCACCATAAGCTATAATTGATATTCCAAGTTCAAAAATGATTTCTATTTTACAAAATTTCCAACATATAAGTTGCATTAATTAATTTTATAATTAATTTCCGCTGTCACAACAAATAGCGTGTTTTTAAGAGATAATAACTATCAAAAGATTAACATTTGTTTATGTCTGGTGTAAATGTGAAATTACATCCAATGACCAACATTGTATTGAATTGTAAAAATATATTCTAGATATACTTTAAAACCACTCAAATTAATAAATTATCTCTATTAATTATTTTGATTAAAAAAGTTGTTTTTAATTATAATTTAGTAATTTTCACTATTCATCAGAATATAAAAGTTATCCGAAAAGTACCAAAATTTCACCTTAGGCTAAATTCGATGCTTCGAATCCCGAAATGAATTCCATTTTGAAAAATAAAATATACAAAATTTCAAAAAGTGTTTATTACTATTCATAACGGCTAGTTTTAATAATTTTTTAATAGCGTATTGTTGTTTAGTGAAACTCGTTATTGCGTACTACACACGCTATCGAGGAAGGTCGTGATTGCGTGTAATGCAAGGAAAATCAAGGATGCGTGTTGTGCAATCTCCTTTTGGTGTAGCGTACAACACAAGACATTAGTGAAATTAAAAAGAATATTTTTCATAAAATCTTGGGCTGTTACATTCTACCCCCCTTAAAATGAATTTCGTCCTCGAAATTCGTCGGGGTTATAAATGGTTTACTACTCGAATGTTTCTTTAATAGAAACTCACATCGTAAAAAGGAATACCAAAACAAATCTTTAAAAACGAAAGTATGAAACGTAACGGTTACCCAAATAAACTAATCGCTGGGTTTCCACATAGGTAAAAATATGGATATGGAAGAGAAATCTTACCATCATGTTCTGATGGAGAGTGGTAGAGAACATGGCTATGGAAAAGCCAGAAATCACAAAGCCATAAATTTGTGACGATCTAGGGTACCATCTGATTCATCGGATATAAGGGCACTAGGACCACATTTTTGGTTTTCAAGATCGTTTCCCTAAAGTTGAAGAGTTTGAATTAGAATAAATACTTACTTTATTTTGGTACAATCTCACTGTTGTTCGTGCCTTGAACAATTTCTACTTCATCTCTTAAATAAATGAAGTTGAATTTGTTATTCGTGAAGTGTTAGCAGATCATGTGATAGAATGACGGGTCATTTCATCTGTCTCAAAAGGTTAGCAAAATTTATATACATAAGTCGATCTATAGTAAGATTAATCATATATGGTTCCTAAAATGGACTTATACTTCATATATCATACTTCTTAATATAATAAAACTAGTTTCTACTAAACAGGGACTTCCTGTAGGCCAGTGGTAGGTGATAAAGGCCAGTCGCACTTCGGTTGTGGGTTCGATTCCCACAGCCTTGTCCGACACCAGGGGCTGTCGCCCGTCCTGCAGGTTGTCATTTTTCTAAAACTATATTACTATAACATCCCATCAATAATATCGAAAAAAAATTTATCCTTAAACAATACTAACTTATGTCCAACATAATCCATTCCAATCTTTAGTCTTATCCATAATACTGCAGTCCAGTCTCATAACATAGTGAAAACGATTACCAGAGATTTAACACCATCGTCGATCCCCATATATCATAAGTTATGTTTTGTTGGACACATTACAAACATTCAAAGTCCTTAATCGTGTATTCTCTTGAATACCTTAGTGAAAACATGAATTCAGTTAAAAGTTAACACTTTACACATACCAAAATCCTCAAAATTATATATACTCAAACCATGATATCACTTAGTCCTTATATCAATCATGAGCTCATGAATACTATCAAAAATTTAATTTTCTCCTTATCCCTACATTATGAGCATATCATCTACTTTCCAAAATATTTGAATCACTTTTCATGGTTACCGGTACCGTAAAATTATTGAAAACCACAATAGACCAATACATAAATATTTCAATACACCATAAAAGTAACTCAACAACATAATTCCTGAATACCAATACATAAACACTTCAGTCCATCCACTTCAATGATTGTCCTGGAAGAAGTCCTTCCTTGATTTAGAAGTAAATTTTTAGGTCAGGGCATTGAGTTGGGTAATGCCCATGTTCTCCACAAATAAGACATTGAACTCCATAACAGTCTGTCACTATATGACCCTTTTCTCCACACAGATAACATCGGTCCCCCCATTTGAGGTATTCCTCAAGGTTCTTCTTCCCTTCTTTAGAAATCTCAATCTTCCTATCTTTATGCTCCTCAACATGCGAACATGCATAATAGTTTATCTTCCTCTTCTTTGATGAATTAGGCATACCACTAAATTTCACCTTGTTAATCATATATCACGATGACTGATTTGGCATAATCACAAGATCTTTCTCTCTAGGAATTACACAATTGTGTTGCTCATAGTCACCAATTTGTCCATTGGATTCAATGTTAACCAAATTCCTTCTGGTTCCCTCCATTAACTAAAACACAAAAAGGATCTTGTGAGAGGAAAAAATCATGCTAGGGAAAACAACATAATAAAGGTCGAGTATCCTCAATATCTAACATCTTAGGTTAATTTCTATGATCGTTACCGTAGTTCTAGGACTGCATCCTATACGTATACTTATCCTTAGGGACATCCCTAGACATACCTTAGAAATATCTCTTGGGATCTCACTAACGTTATCGTATCCTAGTTTCCAAAGGTTGACTAAACCTTTCCCCGGATACCAACTGTAAAGACCCGAAGCTTATCGTACATGAACATTTCATTAATTTTGCGGAATACTTAGTACATAACAAAAAACACACACACAAGGATCGTAATAGTTTAGTGTCTTTGGAAACTCGGAACGTAATCTTCTAATCGTGGTGAAAGATCTCCAATATCTCCCATAAAGATCTTCCTTTTTTTACCTAAAACCTTTATTTATATCCTGGGGAAATTAAAACAGAAAAGGGTGAGCTCAAATGCTCAGTAATGGTAAACAAAAGAAAAATCACTCACATCATATTCATAAGAACATAACTTTTGGAAATCTTAACCTGCAAAAGAGAGAATAATTTCATATCATGGGATAAATCATAGTAGTGAAATGAAATCCCAATAAGCATAACTTAAAACATGAAACTTTGTGGCATACACACATAATCATAGAGAATCATTTCTTGTTAGTCAAGACTCATTGCCAAGACTATCTTAGTGGACAAAGTCCCTTTCTGAACCGAGTCACCCTCGTTTCAGTCCTGTTTCACTGAACCGGTATAACCTACCATTCCAGCCATGTCTATCTCATGAGATATAAAATCTTTACCCAATGCATTGGAGGGAGATATAGGTCCCACCCATCTCATAATGATACCATTCTTATGTGTGTCACAAAATCATAAATCATACATCATTGCATAACCCATGTAATAAAAATGGGATTCTTAAACAACATGACATCATAAAACAATTCATATAAGATAAAGGAATTCATAAAAATATTTCCATCACAACATAATCAAATCAATGTAATAATAGGGATAAAAACAGAACCCTTTATTATCTTAGATGGAAAATAATTTTGATAAAACACTTGAACTTCATTCTTGAGGAAAATATCCTTTCTACTTTAAAAACACTTTTCCTTTCTTAACATGTCATACAATTTTGAACTAAAAGAAGTTGATTAAAAATAAAATTGAAAACTTGTAAATTAATATTTTTGGAAATAATGTTTTAAAAATCCATTCATGTCATATAAGTTAAAAGAAAACATTCTTCTCATACTTTTGTCGGAAAAGTCAAAAAGTACCTCGTACGAAAAACGAAAAAAGATTCCATTCATATCCTTTACTAAAAACTCAAAGAAGGGTAAAAATGGATTTAAACAATTTTAGGTGGATGGAAATAATATTACATATTGATGAAACATGGATGTGGATGATAAAATACACCCTAGTAAATTTCAAAGTATAAACAATCTCGGATAAAAATTGAGATTGCGAGATTTTCCCTTACCTTAGGTCCGACTTGCTTTGTACGTGTCCGAACCTCCTGTATAATGATTTAAATCATGTTATTGACTTATTACAGAATCATATTCATTGTTATTATATCATATATGGTCCACTTATGACTTTATATTACCCTTTCTTTTGTAAATTCATGTTAAAGAAGCGTCTTGGGTAAAATCGTTTCATTTATCGTAGGTGTTTTTAACTTGTAATTTTTAATATGATTACTTGGATCATGATTACTTATATCCAGAATGTAAAACATGATTTATATATCATATATATTCAGAATATACATATATATAATATATTGATAAATGGAATCAAATACACCATTCATGGAGACGGTAGTCCGTACGTACGCCTGAACGCTGTTTTTGTTTCCTTATTGAATTGAATGGAATTAAGTAGATAACATACATATAAATATACATAAATAGAGTATCATTATTATGTAATATATTTAATTAGTACTTATTATATATACTTTATAATCATTCATGAATGGTTAATCATTGAGAATGAATCTCATCGCGTCGTGGAGACGGTAGTCCGTACGTACGCACGAGCGATGATATCATTCCCATGGTTGTGGAATTGTGTGGAAGTGTTTGTATACTATTTCAGTATCAATATCACTTTATAATAATCATATATAGTCACTCATTACACCATTATACCCATCCAATTAAGGTGGTGGCGGAAAATAGATTACACCACGGCGTGGAGACGGTATTCCGTACGTACGCACGCGCGGTGATTTCCTTTTTCCGTAGGATGGATAGAAGGTTAATTAGAGTTGTTTAATATTTATAATAACATATCAGTATGTAAGTAATACTTATGTTATTACTTTATCATGAAACAACTAAAGAAGAAGAAGTTGAAGAAGAAAGAAATTGAAAAGATCGGTAATGGATATTACCTCTTCTTTGAAACGCCTCTTTGAATCCTCCACTTAGGGAACTAATATTGGTATTTGAAGAAGACCAGGACCTCTAGGATTATTCTATGGAAGTGGAGAAGATATTTTTTCAGGGTTTTGCCGAGCATGAGTGCTCAAATTGGTGTGAGGAGGAGGGGGAGGTGGTGCCCTTTTATAAGGGAGGAGAGGGGCACCTTAGGAATATCTCAAAATATTTTTTTATATTAAAGTCAAAATCGGTTTATAATGGTTCCAAAGGGTCTTATTTCGAAACTAAAGTGGGTATGGGTCTAAATCCTATCAAAAAATAGGATTTAGACAAGTTTAGGTTATTATTTTAACCTTATCAATTAGATTTAACTCTAAGTTAAATAATTTAACTTTTACCGTGTCTTTTTGTTTTCTTACACTATATGGTTAATACACTTACTATAACATGCCAAACGAACCCCAAATTTTTTATTATTAATATATATATCTTTATCTAAGTCATTTGGATGAACCTTAGATTTTTAGGAATAAAATAACAATTAATAATATAATATTTTATTTAAAAACTATTTTGTGTCAATTTTGACACTATTTGATATATGATTTTTGTGAAAGTCATAACAGAATTATATGTTCGAAACAAGTTGATTAAATCAAC
The DNA here is from genome assembly GCA_963277665.1 of Viscum album. Lineage (NCBI taxonomy): Eukaryota > Viridiplantae > Streptophyta > Magnoliopsida > Santalales > Viscaceae > Viscum > Viscum album. The sequence continues at coordinate 1,872,998,076 of OY728137.1, read as the reverse complement.
ACTAATATATCATATTAACCTAGAAAATTAGTGGGATTCATAAAAAGTCTCAAATTAAATTTATTTTGGTATTTATAACATCAATTATGTCAATATTTCATTAATAAGATAATTACAGCATCATCTTTGTGTCATAAATAAATTAAATTATTTGATCTCTAAAAATTACAAATAAAATACCATTATGTAGGGAATATTTTTATCTTTCTAATTAATATTTAAAATTGAAATTATATTATGTATAACCCTATATTAAAAATGTTTTAGTAAATACACTTTGATTTTAACTCTTTTAAATCTTCTTAGAATAATAAATGTCCTAATCTAATCCAAGTGGTCCTAAATGATAATATTTTACACTTAAGGTTGTTTTTGGTCTATATACACTTGTCCAATAGGATTAGTACATGTGTTAGGGTAATATTAATATCTTTTTTACCCTTAATTACCCTATTTACCTTTAACCGTGGTAAATAAAAGTAAACAGTTACTATTCACCAAAAATTATTTTCATCTCATTGAACAACATTTTACTTACTGACATCAACCGTGTCTCTCGGATTTTTGAAATTCCATTCACAGAAGCGGTAAAATTAATATTTATGAAAAAATTAATTTTTTTAACTACCACTTAGTAGTTTCACTATTCATCAAAAATTGAAGTTTTTCAGAAAAATGCCAAAATTTCACCCTAAGTTATAATTGATATTCCAAGTTCAAAAATGATTTCTATTTTACAAAATTTCCAACATATAAGTTTCATTAATTAATTTTATAATTAATTTCCACTGTCACAACAAATAGCGTGTTTTTAAGAGATAATAACTATCAAAAGATTAACATTTGTTTATGTCTAGTGTAAATGTGAAATTACATCCAATGACCAACATTGTATTGAATTGTAAAAATATATTCTAGATATAATTTAAAACCACTCAAATTAATAATTTATCACTATTAATTATTTTGATTAAAAATGTTGTTTTTAATTATAATTTAGTAATTTTCACTATTCATCAGAATATGAAAGTTATCCGAAAAGTACCAAAATTTCACCTTAGGCTAAATTCGATACCCCGAATCCAGAAATGAATTCCATTTTGAAAAATAAAATATACAAAATTTCAAAAAGTGGTTATTACTATTCATAACGGCTAGTTTTAATAATATTTTAATAGCGTATTGTTGTTTAGTGAAACTCGTTATTGCGTACTACACACGCTATCGAGGAAGGTCGCGATTGCGTATAATGCAAGGCAAATCAAGGATGCGTGTTGTGCAAGCTCCTTTTGGTGTAGCGTACAACACAAGACATTACTGAAATTAAAAATAATATTTTTCATAAAACGTTGGGCTGTTACAGTTATAGTCGGTATCAATGTTCATGTTAAGTTATTTTTGGGATTAGGATTAGAAAACTATAGTGAAAGACTTATAAATATTAGTAAGGATAAAAACATCCCTAAATTTTTGTGAGTATAGAGTCAGTGGTTTATCAATAAAATACATCCCTATCTTGATTTGAATGGGTAATGGTGGCTCTGAAACATATGTATCTTGGGGTAAAACCCGAAAACACCCCATTGAGCTAGAATCAAACAGGAACTGGTGCATGACAATTGGCCTTTCTACACTCTTGATTTCAACACTCCTAAGGGATATGCTTTGTTAGATTCATGATATTTCTGCAAACCATTGTTAAGGGAATAAAAAATACCCATATGAATATATGTTTTGATGTAGATCATGGATAACATAAATTGAAGCGAATAAATTCATATGTGAATGTAATAAATGTAATTTATAAATTTTACCTTTTTTGTAATTGGATTCCCCTTTATGTGTCACCCCTAAAATTCCTTTCAATCACTCCAATGGATAGTAATTTGAGGACTCAGGCAAACAACTAATGAAAAGATCATTGTGACGACTATTTTAATAACATTACAAATTGGATGAGAGTAGGAATTGAAATCATTTTCATGATAATCTCTTAGTTAATTCATGTTATGAATAGAAACATTGGTCAAGAGGAACATTCAACCCCCTAATAAAGAACAAGCCAAAATCGAGATCTTATTAGAAAAAGGCCTCTTGATTTTAATGGATCAACTAATCTCTCAATTTTCAAACAATGAATAAACTACAATGAAAATATCTTCTCCATCCTTCAATGTTCTGAAAAAGTGAAGCTTCTTTGGGTGAATTATTGTATGGAGGGTGAAGCTGATCAATGGTAGACATAGATCAGAAATATAATCCCTGTGGAAAATATTGAGGCATGGGAATGGAAGGACTTCAAAAAAATGTATTTTTGATAATTATTTTCCTCACACCATTTGACTTAATATGGAAATATAATTAGGTTCCCTCAAGAAAAAAAGATGACAAATCCATCGGAGTGTATGAGGAAAACTTTTTTAGGCTTGCACGATAAGCCTCTGTCTTTTTCGTTACTCCTGAATGCAAGGTTGACCATTTTTTTGGTGGGCCAATACCTAGCCTAGGGAAATCCCTGGTGATTCGTGACTTTGATAGCTATGAAGAAATTTCCCAATATTTTCCCAAAGTTAAAATAGAGATCTAAGAATATTAGATACATCATGGGGATAAGAAGAAAAAAAGACATTAATTATAGTTGTCTGATGGATACATCTAATCATATAGAGAAATTTCAGAACCCCACTAGCCAATGGTGCTTAATGAAGCACCCCGTAAATTTCATCAAAGGTACAAGGAAATTCTCTAGGTGATTAAGAGAATGGAACCTGGATATTAACTACAGACAATAAAAACCTGCTGTTGTGACAAAGGAGAAGTACTCCACATTTGAAACTCAATGCATTGTTCATTTCTTAAAATTCAAGGAACCATGGCACTTTGAAAACTAGTTCCATAAGATAATGGTTTACAGAGGAAACCAACAAACTCCAAGGCATCAATACTGAGTTTTCTCTATCACTACCATCGATGTGAACCCCTACAATATAGTGGTGACAGGTACGCTAGTTATTCATTCAATATTGGTGAACATAATTTTTATTCTATTTCTACGCATTACTTTATGTCCCTAATTCTTAGTAGAATGATCCCAGCACCACCCCATATCATGGGAGTAAAGATTTCATTGAGATTGAGAAATGTGGAAATTAGTTCTTCTCTTGAATATAACTCCTCCCCTATCAAAATATGTGGATTGGACTTCTTGGTGAACCTCATCATACTGTCCTTGGTGGATTTTGATGCAATTTTTGGCATGTATTGGCTTTACTTATATAGACCCATCAAAAATTTCCTGATAGGGAAAGGACTGTTCATGTGGTGAAATGACCACCGATTCTGTACATGTACAAGGAGAAGGATGAATTTTCTTTAGCTCCATCATCTCAATTGTGGATATTAATTCTCTATGATTATGCGTATCTTTCTAATTTGATTGTGTATATGGAAGAAAACATCCTTGAAGACATGTCTATTGTGAGAGAATTCAATGAAGTGTTTCTCAAGGAATTGTCTTTACTCCCTTCTTAATGAGAAGTTCAATTCTCAATTGATCTTATACCTAGGGAATTGGAAATATTTAAGACTCTGTTTAGAATGGATTATTAGGAGCTTGAAGATATAATGATACAACTATGAGGCAATTTGGAAAAATAGTTTATATGCCTAAGTGTAATGGCCCAGACCCTCATGGTCCATCCCATTGCCAAATTCCGAATCCTTAGGGTGGCGTCGCGGTGGTACGATGTCATTTCGGTGTGCGACCGACCGATGGGACATGATCAGTGTGACTGATTGATGTGTCACCGATACGTGTGTCACTGATCGGTGCGACCAATCGATATGTTACCGATCGGTGTTGCACCGATCAGTGTGTCACCGAACGATGTGACCGATCGGTGTGTCGCTGATCGGTGTGTCACCGATCGGAGTGCCCCCGAATGGTTCAACCGATCGGTGTGTCGCCGATCGGTGTGCCTTCGAACGGTGTGACCGATCAGTGTGTCACCGATCAGTGTGACCGATCCACATGTCACTGATTGGTGCGACCGATTGGTGAGACCAATCGGTGTCACCCAGCCTTGTTGAGTTTTTCTTCAACAACTTTTCCCGTAACACAACTTTTAAGCCTTTTTAATCATTTAGGAAGTGGTTGAAGGAAGTTTTTAGCCCCATAATCAATCTTTGAATTCCTAAGGGTCTATGAGTGGGGAAACCCTCAATGGACCCAGTTTTGTGTCTGTGTAATGTTTCCTCTCTGTTTATATAAAATCATTCAAAGTCACATCTATGACAACCTTTTTCAGATCAGAGTTATTAAATAACAATAAATTCAGTAGTGTGTAACCACCCACGCATGGTGAAACCATGATCCGACTTTATAGCCATTAAAAATTCCATATCTTGTGACCACCAGATCTCATCCTTATATCGCACGGGAATTTCTTCTTCTTCTTCCACTTTTCCTCTTGGCTGGTCTCCTTTCTTCGTAGTGCATTTGGAGTTCCCCTTTTCGAGGAAAGTGGTGCGCCTTTGCCAATGCTTTTCTGCTCACCCTTGGATTCCCCGACATTCCTCCCCAAAAAGTTGTGCATCCACCATTCTTAGTGCATGGAGAAGAACTTCGATCCTTGATCATACATGTAGGGATTTTCATTCATCTCTTCTTACTGTGTATCATGTGGGGTGGGTGCGTTACTGTTTCTATGGGAATGGATGAAACCAAACCTTTACAAAGAAAAAAAACATACTTTTAAATAATTAAGGGAGGGTGTGATCGATGTTATACTTTTTTCCTTACCCATGATTATTTATGTTGTGAATGGTGTGGGCATATTCCCACTAAAAATCATGGCTGCTAGTTGTCTCTCTTTGTGCATTAATGAACCTCTATCTTTTGTGATGATTGAATGACTCTAACATTGGGAAATTGGTTAATCACATAAACTTGGTGGACTAAATGAATGACTAGTGAAAAAAAATCCATGTGTTATCACCCCGGTTAACCAAATAGGAAGAAGAAAACTTGGTGAATGATGTACTTGAGTCTGGAAACATCATTGTCTCGGTGGCATGTCTGTTTGTTCTGCTCAATGATTATGGGGTGATGTGGGTGAGGATGGGATCGTCTGTTGTGGAATGGGTGTTGGTTGTGAATCTGAAGTTGTGTGGGGCTGTCTCTCGAGGCTTCGTTTGGTTCCAGTACTTCGAGGTATCTCATTGATCCCTTTGTTGTTGTGACTTTACAAGAGAACCGGGTGTGAATTATTAAATTTCTGTTTGGCTGTTTCTTTTTCTCTAGATTTTGGTTATGCATGTTAGTGCCTATTAGTGTATAATTCACATAAATGGTATCACTTTAACCTAAAAACTAGAATGATTTAAATTGGGAAGTGGTTTTGGGAATGAGTTGTGACTTGTCCGTGAGTGTTGTACATTTCTTTTATGAATGAATAGTAATAGGGTTTTGCGCTTAGGTTGGCTTCGGAAACCCTAGGATGGGATGAGTGATTGTTACATATATATATATATATATAAATATAAAATTGTAGTTCTTATGTTTCTTATTCGCGCCCCACCCAAGTTGAGCACTTAGTGATGAACAACCCCATTTCATAGGGAATGGTGCTTTTCCAAACACTCCTATTAGTCGATGGTTACTTGCTCCTTTCTGCTCCATTTCCTGAATATCCCAAGAAACTTTAGGTAGGCTGTGATGGCCTAAGGTCCATTATAGCCCACGATTCTTCGGGCAGTGTAGTTGCGGTAGTTGGCCAAGGTGTGCGCGGGTAAGTTTTTTCCCAAGAGTCTTCGGGATGAGGCCCGGGTGTCTGTAGGAGTGGTAGTTATTGTTCTATCCTAGGTGTTTGCAGGCGTGGTTACACGTAGTGGTAGTGTCCCAGGTGTTTGGGAGAGGGATGTGTGATAGTGGCCCAGGTGTGTGCGGGCAGGGTGTGGCAGTGGGATTGCGATAAGAATTGCAGGATTGGTTCGATACGTAGGATGTCTTCAATAACCAGTGGGAAAGTAGAGCAGGGTACCCAAACATCGAGGTGCTATTACTATACATTGCACGAATTGCGTAATTTGAGGAGTGTTCCTTGGTGAGGCTTGGGTGGATAGTTTTCCTTTCTTGGTGCTTTGGCTATCACTTTTCTCAACGGGCATTAGATTGCCTCCCCACTTGTGCGCGAGAGATTTTGATTCTTCCCTACTGAGTATACATGTATGATCACCCTACTTATATAAAACTACTTTCAGGTTTCCAGGAGGACTTCAGGGATCGTGCTGGGTCATGCTAGTTCAGACATTGGGACAGTTACTGTTGCTGTTTTTCATTCTTTTGGTACTTCTTTTTTGGGTTTTCTTTCACTTTTATATCATTTACTTTTGGAACTTGCATATGGAAACAGTTGTTTGGGCTCTACCAGTGCTTCCACTTTTGGTGTTGTTGGGATTTACTATCTTATCTCCCGATCCTATTTGAGAAAAAGGGTAATGCCTTCCATCTTGTGTGTGATTCTATACCTTTGGTACAAGTCGCTACTATAGTACCTATTAAAGGCGGGTCTCAGGAATCATTATCTCTCATTCAACATGAAGAAAGAAGGGTCTGGAAATCCTCTGTCCCCTCTCTCATTTTGGTGAAGGTGTGCCATGATAGAATGGTATCAGAGGGGGGTTGAGAAATAGGATGGAGTCTGGAGTAAGGCATAGTGAGGATTTCATGGGATGGTAGGGATATAGTGTTGGGTGATCTTGGAGTGTGAAATAGGCTAGGGAAGACCGGCTAGGGCAAGAGATTTTAGGTCCCACTGTGAAAATATGCAAGGACTCTAGGCCTACCGATCGACCAAGTATGGCTACAATGATTGCAGGGTAGAGACCCTAGGGAGGGTACATGCATCATAATGACTTGTGTTCTTGTGTTTTGTGGGTACTAATCGGGCTTAGGAATTCCTTGTTAACCTTGAAGCTATGACACCTAGGAGACGACCACAAGTAGTGTGGGAGATCGAGGCCCAGTAGGGTGACTTGGATAATCGACAGAGGGCTGAACGAGAGGAGGATGACAATCAGTGGTAGAAGAAACCTCAAGACTTTCTACGGCAGACCCTTGGGAAGTATGAGGGATGCATCTCAGACATAGAGACAGAGAGCTGGCTAAAGGAGTTGGTGATAGATTTCCGCTTGGTCCAGGCTCCGATAGAGTACTGGGTTCCTTTGGATGTGATCAAGATGCGTGGAGCAGCGCGTCAGTGGTGGACGCTTTATCTTGGAGAGAAGAGGGAGGTTGAGGTCACGTGGGCCGATTTTGTAGGAGGCACTTTGACCTTCTCTCTAGTATGTTGTTACTCCTTTCACCCTACCAATGTACTTGGAGGTCCAGAAGAAGGCTGAAGTGGTGGAAAGGATGCACACGTTGGGAGCTATATCGTGAGAGGGAATTCAGTAGGGCTCGTCAAAGGGGAAAGACATCAGCAGTAGGCCTCCAGCATCCGGACCCTCTAGGTTTCGACCAGTAGGGAGAAGGCTCCAGTAGTTCCAGTTTCGATCCCCCGGTTCTCGCCCTTTCCTTTTGGGCCCAAGACCAAGGTTCTTCATCTGTGGCAGCCATGGGAACCTTCGGAATCAGTGCCTGGATAGAGTACAATACGACGGTGGTGGGAAGGATCAACACCCACCTCAAGAGTAGCAGTTTACAGCTAGATCCTTTCAGTAGCAGTAGTAGGGGCAGCAAGCTCCCGCTCCTCTGAGGGCAGGTGTCATAGGAGGAGGCCGACCTCAGGGCCCTCCTCTAGGACCTCAAACAAGGCGTGGTCGGGGAGGTGTCTGATAGCTGAGGGGCAGAGGACATGTGAGTGGGCAGTTGAACGTCTTGGAGGTAGTAGTTCTAGCAGGTCCAGAAGTCATTCGAGGTACGATCAGTGTGTTTAGTAATCTTTCCTATGCCTTGTTCGATACATGAGCTTCACACTCCTTTGTTGCACCCAGTATGGCTTGTGCTCTGGGTTTAGATGGTGAGATAATTCTAGTCTGCCTGGTGCTGATCACACCAATCGGAGGTCCGACCGAATTTTTTTATGTTTGTCGAGAGTGTAGACTAATGATAGGGCCACATCAATATATCATGGATTTTCTAATATTGCATATACATACATATGATGTCATCCTAGGAATTTACTGGTTGTTCTATATATGTTCCATCATTGACTGCTTCTGAGGAAGAGTCTTGTTTTCAGATTTGGGCAGCCGACGTGTAACTTACATCGGTGAGCAGGGTGTCCATAAAAGCAGTAGGCAAGAGGATCCCCTCCTTTCCTTGTTAGCTGAGCTGTCAGTGGAGTCGCTAGATACAGAAATGGTGGATGTTCTAGGGGTCATCAGTGAGTTTATGGATGTCTTCCCTGAAGAGGTGGAAACTTTACCCCCTTGATGTGATGTTTAGTTTAGGATAGACTTGCAACCTAGTGCCTGTCCGATTTCATTGGCTCCCTACCGGATGTCACCTTATGATTTAAAGGAGTTGCATATTCAGATTGAAGATTTGATGAAGAAGGGTTTTGTTTGACCAAGTGTGTCACCATGGGGTGCCCCAGTCTTGTTTGCAAAGAAAGTAGTTGGTGGTCTCAGGCTATGCATATACTACAGGAGACTGAATCAGGTGACGGTCAAGAATCACAACCCTCTTTCGAGGATAGATGATCTATTTGACCAGTTAAGGGGAGCATGTTGGTTCTCTAAGATTGATATGCGGTCTGGATATCACCAACTATGGGTGAAAAAGAGTGACATCTCTAAGACCGCCTTCAGGTGAAGATATGGGAACTTTTATTTTGTGGTCATGCTGTTCGGCGTCATGAATTCTCCATCTGCGTTCATGGGACTCATAAACTCCATCTTATAGGAATACCTGGATTGGTTCGTAGTCGTGTTTATTGATGACATCCTATTCTACTCAAGATCATAGGAGGTCCACGCTGAGTACCTAAGAATGGTTTTAGAGGTCCTCTAATAGCACCAACTCTATGGGAATTTGTCAAAGTGCAAGTTCTGTACGCGAGGAGTGAACTTTCTTGGGCACGTGGTGTCTGATAAGGCAATAGCGATGGACCACTCGAAGGACAAGGTGGTTGTTTCTTGGGAAGCACCCAAGAACATGGTAGATTTTCATAGTTTTCTTGGACTAGCGGTGCACCCGGGAGTCTCCAAGATGTACCAGGGCCTGAGAAATCAGTTTTGGTGGCCTGGGTTAAAGCGGGCGGTGGAGGAGTTCGTGGCCAATTTCCTAGCGTGTCAGCAGGTGAAGGCTGAACACCGTGTTCCAGGAGGTCTGTTACAACCTTTAGATATTATCGAATGGAAGTGGGATGACATCTCGATGGATTTAATCATAGGATTACCCAAGGCTCAAGGAGGCTGTGATGCTGTCTAGGTAGTGGTGGACCGGTTGAAAAAATACACTCACTTTCTGGCAATCAAGGAGTCAGGTGCAGTGGATGCCTTAGTGCGGATATACGTAGATGAGGTGGTTCAGTTGCATTGAGTTCTGAGATCCATAATCTCGGATAGGGATGAACGGTTTACCTCACGAGTCTGGAGAGGATTGCAGCATGCTTTTGGCACCTAGCTATGTCTTAGCACTGCTTTCCACCCCCAGATTGATGGACAGACAGAGGGCTCTATCCAGACAATGAAGGACACACTACGGGCTTGTATCTTGGTCTTTGGGGGATCATGAGTGTGACACTTTCCTCTGGTAGAGTTCACCTACAATAATTTCTATCACACTCCCATTGGCATGGCTCCGTTCGAAGCCCTGTACGGAAGGCCATGTCGCTCACCCGTGTGAGGGGCCGAGGTTGGAGAAACAAGAGTTCTTGGCCCGTAGGTGGTACAAAGCACGACAGAGAAGGTTCAGCCTATATAGAATAGGATGACAAAGGCTCAATACTGGCATAAGTCATATGGCGATAATAGGAGGAGACCCTTGGAGTTCGAGGTCGGGGACCAAGTATTCTTGATGGTATCCCCTTGGCATGGGAAACAGAGGTTTGGCAGGGGGAGTAATCTTTCATTAAGGTTCATCGGACCATTCTAAGTGTTGCGGAGGGTGGGAGAAATGTCTTATCAGCTAGTGCTACCACCACCGCTACTGAGAATACATGATGTCTTCCATGTGTCACAACTGCAACGCTATCTGCACGATGATTCACATGTCCTCGACTGGCGAAAGATGGACATCGAGGCCGATGTGACTATTGTGGAAAGACCAGTAAGGATCGATGGTCATGAGAAAAATGTTCTCCATGGATAAACCATTCCTTTAGTTCGTGTTTTGTTGAAACATGGTGGGCTCGAAGTGAGTACCTGGGAACGGGAGGCACAGATGCGTTCCCAATACCCAGAGCTATTTTGAGTTTTTTCCTGTTTATACTTGTTGTGATGGAACAATTTAACTTGTTAACTATGGAATGTATGGTTTTCCTTATTCTTTAAGGTGCATGTAAAAAGGCCTGACTGCGGGGAGGGGAGGACCTGATCTCTAATCAAGACGCATTATGATGGATGCGATTAAACCCATGCGGGCGAGTCAGTGCCACCCAAATTGGATAGTATCTTAACATGGAGGAAGAACCTCCCTAACCCATATGACTGGACAACTTGACCCTTGAATGTTGCGTGGTTGCAAGGGGGGGGGGGTGTTCCTATATGTCGATGAGGATCACTCCTGAGAGGTATCTTTCAGGGTGGTTGTTCGGACCCCCCTCTTTTATTCGGGTGTGGTTTTGATTCTCGATACCGAGAATAGTTTGAGAGGTATCTAATGTAATGGCCCAAACCCTCATGGTCTATCCCTTTTCCAAATTTCAAATCCTAAGGTTAGCGCCTCGGTGTAAGACATCTTGTTGGTGTGAAACCGACCGACGGGACATGATCGGTGCGACCGATTGGTGGGCCACTACTCAGTGCAACCAATCAGTGTGTCACCGATTTGTGTGACCGATCGGTGTGTCACCGATGGGTGTGCCAGCAATCGGTGTGGCACCGATGGGTGTGCCACCGATCAGTGTGTCTCCGATCGGTGTTCCACCAAACGGTGGGCCACCGATCAATGTGTCTCCAATCAGTGTGCCACCGAACAATGCGACAGATTGGTATGTCACTGATCGGTGTGACTGGTCAGTGTCACCAATCTGTGTGTCATCGATCGGTTCGACCGATCGGTGTGTTATCGATCGGTGCGACCGATCTTTGTATCCCCAACCAATGTGCCACCGAACGGTGTGACCAATTGGTGCATCACCGATCGGTTGTGTTGCCGATCGGTGTGACCGATCAGTGTCACCCAGCCTTGTCGAGTTTTTCTTCTACATCTTTTATTGTAACAACACTTTTAAGACTTTTTAACCTTTTGGGATGTGGTTCAAGGCCATTTTTATCCCCATAATCAATATTTTAATTACTAGGAGCTTAATAGTGGGGCACCCTTCAACGGACCCAGCAATGTGTGCGCGTTATGTTTCCCATTTGTTTATATAAAATCCTTCAAATTCACAGCTATTCCTAGCTTTTCCAGATGAGAGTTGTTAAATAAAAATTAATTCAGTCATTTTTAACCACCCATCCACATGGTGAAACCACGATCTAAATTATATCCCATCAAAATTACATATCCCATGACAACTGGATCTCATCCTTATATCGCACGTGAATTTATTCTTCATCTTCCTCTTTTCCTCTTGGATGGTCTCCTTTCTTTCAAGTGTGTTTGGAGTTCCCCTTCCCGAGGCAAGTGGTGCACCTGTTCCGAAGCTTTTCTGCACACCCTTGGATTCCCTGAAGTTCCTCCCCTACAAGTTGCGCATCCACCATTCTTGGCGCATGGAGAATAACTTCGATCATTGATCATCCGGGTAGGTATTTCCCTTCGTCTCTGCTTACTGTGTATCATGCAGGGTGGGTGCGTTACTGTTTCTATGGGAATGGATGAAACCAAACCTTAAGAAAGATATCAAAAACACATTTAAAGAATGAAGGGGGGGGGGGGTGTGATCGTTGTTCTATTGTTTTTCCTTACCCTTGATTATTTATGTTGTGAATTGTGCGGGCATATGCCCACTGAAAATCAAGGACGTTGGTGGTCTCTCTTTGTGCATTAATGAACCTCCATCTTCTGTGATGATTGAATGAATCTAACATTTGGAATTTGGTTAATCACATAAAATTGACGGATTAAATGAATGACCAGTGAACAACAATCCTTGTTTGATCACCCCGGTTAACCAAACAGGAAGAAGAAAAATTGGTGATTGATGTACTTGAGTTTGGAAACTTCCTTATCTCAGTGGCATGTCTATTTTTTACGCTCGATGCTTATGGGGTGATGTGGGTGAGGATTGGGTCCCCTTTTGTGTCACTCAAGTTGGTTGTGAATTTGAAGTTGTGTGGGGCTATATCTCGGGGATTGGTATTTTTCCAGTACTTCAAGGGATTTCACTGATCCCATTGTTGTTGTGAATTTACATGAGAACTGGGTGTGAATGATTAAATTGTTGTTTGGATGTTTATTTTTCTCTAGCTTTGGGTTTTGCTTGTTAGTGCCTAGTAGTGAAAAATTCACCTAAATATGATCACTTGAACATAAAAATACAAATGAGTTAAGTGGGTAATTGTTTTTGTGAATGAGTTATGACTTGACTGTGAGTGTTGTACCTTTCTTTTATGAATGAATAGTAACTGGGTGTTGCGCTTAGGATGGCAACGAAAACCCTAGGTTGGGATGAGTGCTTCTTACCAATACATATAATTGTAGTTCTTATGTTTCTTATTCGCACCCCACCCTAGTTGAGCACTTAGTGTTGAACACATCCATTTCATGGGGAAGGGCGTTTTTCCCAACACTCTTATGAGTGGCTGGTTATCAGCTCCTTTCTGCTCCATTTCCCAAATATCCCAAGAATCTTTGGGTAGACTGTGACGACATGAGGTCCATTATAGCCCATGATTATTCAGGTAGGGTAGCTGTGGCAGTTGGCCCAGGTGTGTGCGGGAAGGTTGTTTCCCAAGAGACTTCGGGATAAGGCCCTGGTGTCTCTAGGTGTGGTAGTGGTTGTTCTAGCCCAGTTGTTTGCTAGCGTGGTTACGCGTGGTGGTAGTGGCCTAGGTGTTTGAGGGAGGGATTTGTGGTAGTAACCTAGGTGTGTGCAGGCGGGGTGTGGCAGTGGGACTGCGATGAGAATGGAGGGATTGGTTTGATGCATAGGATGCCTTCAATAACCAGTGGGAAAGTGGCGTGGGGTACCCAAACATCAATGTGCTATTACTATACATTACTTGACTTGCATTATTTGGGGAGTGTGTCTTGGTGAGGCTTGGGTGGATAATTTTCCTTGCTAGGTGCTTTGGATATCTCTTTTCTCACAGTGCATTAGAATGCCTCTCCACTTGTGCACGAGAGCTTTTGATTCTTCCCTACTGAGTATACTTGTATGATTACCCTAGGTATATAAAGATGTTTTCAGGTTTCCAGGAGGACATCAGGTATTATGCAGGGTCGTGCTAGTTCAAACATTGGGACAGTTTCTATTGTTTTTTTGTATTTCTTTTGGTACTTCTATTTGGGGGTTTCGTTCACTTTTGTATCATTTACTATTGGAACATGCATATGGAAATTGTTGTTTTGGCTTTACCCATTCTTCCACTATTGGTGTTTTGGGATTTACTATCTGATATCCTTATCCTATTTAAGAAAAAGGGTAATGTGTTCCATCTTGTGCGTGATTCTATACCCTTGGTGCTAGTAACCACTCCGAAACCTATTGATGGCAGGTCTCGGGGGACATTATCTCTCCTTCAACTTGAAGAAGGAAGAGTATGGAAATCTGATGTCCCTTCTCTCATATTGGTGTAGGCGGGTCGTGACACTAATTGATTTATTATAGGGTGAACCAGTCCTCTTTGACGAGAAGTTAGATTGATCAATGCACCTTTTCATTGATTACTAGAAGATCAAAAAAATCCCAATAAAGAAAAAGTATCCTATTCCATGAATTGTTGACTTGTTTGATCGTCTACGTGGAGCATAATAATTCTCCAATTTGGATTTACTATTAGGATATTACCATGTAAGGGATAAATATAAGGATATCCCCAATACTTCTTTTCATACAAGGTACGAGCACTATGAATTCATTGTTATGACTTTCAAACTCACTACTAATCCCAAAATATTTATCGACATGATGAATATAAACTATAGTGATTACCTGCACAAATTTGTTGTAGTCATTATAGACAATATTCTAATATACTCAAAAACCAAATAGGAACATGAGGTGAATCTAAAAACTATACTAGAGACCTTGAAAAATGATAGAATGTTTAAAAATTAAAAAAAGTGTGAGTTCTAGTTAAAGGAAGTATCATTATTGAGTCATATCCTCATAAGAAATGGGATATCTATGGATCCCTTAAAGACAACAGAAATTGAGGAATTTTCATGCCCAACAACGATGACAAATGTCCGTATCTTCCTAGGGTTAGCTAGATATTATTACTTGTTTGCGAGAAATTTATCATGATTGTCAATCCCTCTTACTATGATAACTAAAAAGAGGTCATGTTTTCTTAGAGTGATGAATGTGAAGATAAATTCAAGGAGTTGAAAAGGAGTCTTATCACTATGCTCGTGCTGACACTACCCACATGTGGATATCTTTTTGGGGTATTCAGTTAATCTTCGAAGAAGGGCTTGGACTCTGTGTTGATGTAAAATTACAAATTCATTGCCTATGCTTCATAAAAATTGAATGTTCATGAGAAAAAATATCCAAAACATGAGCTGGAGTTGGGTGAAGTAATATTCGTTTAAAAAATTTGGTGTCATTACCACTTTGGGGAGATGTGTGAAATATATAAGGATCACAATATCCAAAAATATATATTTACACAGAAAGAGTTGATCATGCTCCCACAAATATGGTTAGAGCTGGTCAATGACTATGACTTCTTAATCGATTACTACCCTGGGAAAGTGAACAAGGTTGTCAATTCTCTAAGTAGAAAGAATTCATCAACTTTTTCATTTATGAGAATAGAAAAGGGTCCAATATTCTTATAATTCATGTTTATGGACATGGGAATTATAACGAAGGGAACATCATCAATCCATTCACAAATTATTTCCCAATTACTACTTTTTGGATGATGAATGGATGCTCAAAAGGATGATAAAGGAATTCAAAAGAAAGTGGAAGCTATTAAAAAAGGGAATTCCTCATAGTTAAATGGTAAGGAAAAAGGAAATTTGAGATATGTGTAAAGATTATGTGTTCAATAAAAACTGGAGTAAAAGAATGAAATTTTTGATAATGCACATATTTTGAATTTCTACATTCACTCAAGAAACACAATGATGTACCAAGATCACTGAGAGAATTATTGAAGGTATTACATAAATATAAGGATCATTGAGTATACGTTAAATTTCCTGGTATGTTAGAAAATGAATGATGAGAGGTAGTTTTTAAAGGAGATGATGCAACCATTACCCATACCACCATTAAAATGGGAGAACAATACCAAGGAATTTTTTAGTGAACATCTAATGAAATACAATAGAAATGATGTTATATGGTTTATTATGGATCATATTACAAAAACCACACCCTTCATTATAATTCGATAGAATCTATCATTTGATCAAATTGGAAAAATGAATATCAGAGAAGTGGTAAGGATTCATAGAGTACCACTATCTATTGTATCTGATTCATATCAATGATTCAACTATTAGTTATAGAAGAGTCTCTATCATTCTCTTGATATCGAGATGAATGCCAATACGACTTATCATCCTCAAACAGAAGGAAAATCTGAGCGGACTATTCAAACACATGAGGATATGTTGAGTGAATACTCAATGCACTTCAATGGAGGATGTGATTGACATTTTCCCACTGTTTAGTTATCTTAAAATAACAATCTCCATTAAAGCATATGTGTTTCTCCTTATGAATCCCATTATGGGAATAGGTTTAGAACACCAAAACGATGGGATAAATTTAGGTAGCTAAAACTCCTGGTTCTATAAATGGTCGATGAAATGTTGGAGAAGGTTAATACTAACATGCATCACATTAGATATACTCATATTCAACAAAAGAGATATGCTGATAATCATCCATGATACCTATAGTTTGATGTTGGATACATGGTATTCCTCCGCATTTCATTGTGGAAGAGGGTTATGACAATTATTACGAAGGGAAAGGTATGTCCAAGGTATATCAACCCTTTTGAGATCCATGATCACAATGGAATAGTTACCTATCGACTAGAACTCCCACACAACCAATATCAAGTACATGATGTATACTATGTGTCACTATTGAGGAAGTACATACCTGACTAATAACATCTAATCAATCCATAAGTGGTAACATTGGAGAATTATCTCTAAAATGAAGAGAAGTCGGTGAAGGACTTACATAGTGAGAAAAAGTTATACAAAATAAGAAAATTTCCCTTGACATGGAGTTGCGGTGAAACCAAGTGTTAGAATAAGAAATATGAGAACTGGAGGAAGTGATGAAGCATAATTATAGTCATCTGTTTTAGGGTTGGAAAACAATTTGAGGGTGATATTCCATCAGGGGGAAGATTGTAACGACACAAACTTGTTTCAATGAAAATTCCTCTTGATATAATTAAATGTAATATTATTTAAAATGGTTATATAATACATATATACATCCATGGTTTTATGTTTATGAAAATAAAAATACTTTTATTAAATGTTACTGTGTCTAATATAGTCGTTGAACATTGATCACATGATTAATATAACTATAGGGATTTAATAAATCCAATTTTTTAAAGCAAATGAAGTGATGGATTCATCTAGTAAATTTTCCTAGCACAAATCCAATTTTTCATGGCTCATAAATGAAGTGGTGTCACTAGGTTTCACTCTGGACCAATCCCAAGTCGAGCATTATCATGTTAAGCATGAACATAACTTCCTAGGAGACAAGAAGATGTTAATAGAGATTAACACTCGAGCGATGTTATCTAAGCCACCCAAAAAGTTTTTCACTATGACGCACTATACCTATAAACCATATTCTAGTGTTATAAGGGTTTATGAAACAATAACCTAGCACTATTATTATGAGAAATGTTTTTAAATAATATAAATTCATTTTATTATTGTTACTTTGTAAATGGATTTTATAAGAAAAATAGTATTTTTAGTTCATATTCAATTAAAAAAATATTTTATAAGTTAATTTATTTTTGAATTAAAAAAATATTATAATAAAATATTATTACTAAATTACTTTTTCTTAAATATAAATTATTTTATAATTTTTATTAACACAATTGTAATTTTTATTATGGTTTGAAAGATGTTTTTGTCTAAACTCATTAATTTTTTAATAAGTGTCAATTTATATTTTAAAAGTATAAAATTCACATATTTAGAGATCTATTTATATAAAAATAATATTATTTTTGGATTCAAGACATTGAAATAATCTAATTGTGATTTTTTCATAATTTTCTGAGACAGTCGAATATTTAGGTAAAAATTAAATATCGTTTAAATATATAATGTGTTTTGTGACATCATAATTCTATAATAGTGATGTAATAAAATAATATAAAAGTTTTATTCTCCAAATATTTCTTTTACACTTAAAATAATGTAATTTTATATTTTATTATTAATTTTACAATGTCTTCGTAGACCCTCCATGACTTATAATCTATTATAACACATTAAAATGATTTCCTTGAGAGTGTGACTCGCCTCCACATAAACAAGACTAATTTTTTATTATGTTAGGCCATTGTACAAATAAAATATTGTATTTAACTCCACATTTTAAAAAAAATGGGCAAAAACCGTGGGTTGGATTGGGGATTTTGTTAGTTTAATATGTAGTGTCCAAAAATTAAATAATAAATAATTCTCCCTCCTTTCTCATATAATCCCACTCAATCATTCATTACTATTCCCTATAAACCATTAAATATAGACAATACTCTACCTTCCCCTATCTATAATCCTCCCAAGGTTCCTAAATCTCCAAAGAAGACACTCTTAAGCCTCTTCCAAGATGTTGGGATCACACTTCAAAAAAAAAATACTTTTTCCTTTCTCATTTTCTCTAAATTTTTGTTGTTGTTATACCATTTTATTTTCAATTACAAATGTTTGGGTATGATTTTCCACCTCCCCATGAATTCCCTCCTTAGATTTTAATGACTAGAGACCTCTTTCTCTCTATCTAATTCCTCCCATGTACACGAGTTACCTTTCCAAAATTCAGTAAGGCTTTTCTCTCTTCTCATTTACATTCATGAAATTGTTTTATATTATGCTTAAAAATTCCATTACATATGTCGTGATATTAAATTCCATGAACACCTTACCTTCCATTCCTTGTATAAATAATGATATTTCCATTTATCTCTCATCAACCCATTTTACAATTTCTATTTGACATCGTTATGTTGTTAATGATTCACCAATATTTCCATGCCAAAATCATCATGTATGTGAATACTATACCCATATTTTAATGAGGGTATTCGCCTTTATGAAAATTTACATGTTGATCAATGACATACATTTTTTATTCCATATCACTTATTAATTTATTAAATTATGATGTTTAATGAATTCATATTCTATGATCCATGTGGCACACATTGGCATGAAATAAAATGTTTAAGAAGGGTGCGCCCCGATACCACTCCAATGAATTGGGTAAAGATTAGTGTCACCATATATCAAAATCAGGAGGGTTTACATATTATATTTCAATTGAATTTCATTTTTACTCATTATACATTTTAAATGTTCCTTGTATCATGCCAATAACAAGTTAAATGTTGTTTCCACATATTGATGTACTGATAATAATGCAATATCATGCCTTTAGGCTTATGTTTATCTTGTACTCTATTGATATGTCAATTTCATAGCATGTAATATATTCTTTTTATTATGACTAGTTTACTCAAATACTAAGATTTATATCTCACCCTTTTCTTATTAATGTTCATAGTTTATCTCAAGCAATTTTATGTACGACAGAATGTTGTGGTCATGTAAAATATGTTTTAAATAAAGTTGTTGGGTTTATGTTCTATGTTGTCATGTAATGTTCTTAATTTACCAGGAATCTAGACCTCTCGATCATCATAGTTTTCATAAGTAAATTTTTATGTAATAAATCATTTTCAAATATGTAATAAATGGAAGGGTGGTTAAAATTTTACTTGTCCCATTACACATTTTACACTGAGATCAATTTCATATTTCAACCATGAATGTTAAATGCAATACAAAAACACACCCCAAGTATACCCAAAAATCATGCTAGTATAAAATGGAAAAATCATTTAAATAAAACACCCTATTAATTGATTAAATTTTTTCTAAAAAAAATTCATAAATCTATAAAATATATATTTTAAAATAACCAGTTTAGAATCAAGAAGCTATAGCACATTTCACAAAAATACACCAAAATTCTTCAATTTCCCCAAATCCCAACGATCATTACTAAATTTTATTTTTATTTTCATTAAAAAAAGATTTCATAATCATTTTAATTAGGTAAAAAATTTTTAATATAAGATAATAAATTCTAGAAAGATTAGCCAATAGTGAAACCACCTACCATGAGAGTTTTGGAGAAAACGATAAGTGTATCAAAAAATGTCTCAAAAACAGTTTGAGTCTCCATAAACCCACCTTAGATATCTTCCCCTATCATGAACCAATACAAATGTATTCATATGTTGATTTAAAAACCTTAAGTATAGTGGGTGTAAATATATGAAAGAAAGGGTAATGGAGGAGTATATCTAATAAAAAGAAACAAGAATTATAAAGAAAGATGACTTACAATAAGAAATAGGATTCTGTTCCCCATGGGATGCCTTTGATTCACATTTGGATCGATGGAAGAACATTCATTGGACTTTTAGAGACAAAAAATAAAAACATAGGGAAGTATTAGTGGATTTTATTTGTTAAATTGGAAAATGAGTGAGATTCTATTTTTATAGAGGTAGTTTTGACCCGATCATGGTTTACTCGCACAATTAAATAAATTATTTGCATACTATTCTCTTAATTCTATCATAATATAGTCCTTTAATGGTTGGTTCAAACAACTTATAAAATATTCAATGAATATTTTAGAGCTCCCTTTCCATCATTTACACCTCTCTTCATACTTTCTCTTTAGCGTTCACATCAGTTTAACAATCCATGTGTGGCCCATCCACCTCTCCTTTAGCCAATATCTCATTGTGCAAAATTTTATGGAACTGTTACATGATTTTCACAAATTGTGCACCCCCCATGCACCTATAGGTTACCAAAAAATATATCAAAAAGGTATCCATACTCTCCCAATATTCACCCTTATAATTTATATAGTTAAAACTATAAAAGAAACGGTTATAACCTAGAAACTTGGGATGCTTCATTCTCTCCACCATTGGCCTTTTTGTCCTTAGAAAGTTGAAAACAATAATTTTTGTAAGAGAGTTATTGACATTATCATTCATCTACATCTTTTGTTCCAAATCCTTTTTCTAAATCTTACCATATTTCTACAAAACCTACACTATACCAATGATTTTTTCCATGTAATTATTTCTCATGAATCTCCACAATCGACCCCATGATGTGTTTCATTGAAGCATCTGGATCTAGGTTAACATGATACCATCTGATCCCAATGTCTGCATTAGGCTAATACATTTTCAACTAAGATACATGGAACATGTTATGATCCATACTCAATCATGGTGGCAATGGAAATTGAAATCCTAGCATGCCAAAAAAACTCCATTAAAAAAGGACCATTATATCGGGGCGATAACATTCCCTACTTCTGAAAATGAAGATTTACAAGCCATTGATAGATTATCAAGAACACATGGTCACTCACAATTAAAGATAAAATATATAAATTATTATTCTGGTATGTTTCCTAATTAATATAATTTATCTTTATCCTTTTTCTGATCATGTGAATATTCTCTGTTGTTTCATAGGAAAGGCTTCACAAAACTAGTGATGCCTCGCCTGTTTCCACAAAATGAAGTGGGGAATAACAATGATTACCATAAAACACATCAAAAGGGTCTATATGTATTGAGTCATTATTTGTATTATTTTCTGATAACTCCATGAACAACACATTCTATTCACATGATCCACTAAAATACATTACCCAAGCCTGCAACATGTCTTTCAGTGACTGTATCATTTATTTGGGTTGGCCTTCCATATGAGGATGATATGTTTTACTCATAGTCAACTGAGTCATAAAAGATTTATATATGGATTTCATGAAAATAGATGTAAATAATGGATGACTATCTGATACAATAAAAACTACATGAATATTTTACAACTTCTTGGATATAGATTTTGGACACATCCTCCACCATATGAGTTTCAAGAATGAGTATGAAGTGGTCTGACGTTTTTCACCAATCTAATACCACCCATATATAATCATTTTTACAAACCATTAATGAGAGAGCTGTAACTATATTCATAGAAATTTTTTCCCATTTCCAATTTGGAATTGGCAAGGACTAAAATATACATGTTTGTCACTGATGATCTACCTTAACTTGATGAAAAACTAAAAACCTCAAAATTAACTATTACACATTCAATTTCATGTCACTTCACCAAAACTATTCCTTCAAAACCTTATATGTTTTTTATTACCATATAAACATCCCAAATCAAATGATGGTATGCACGAATAATTTCTTGTGGACTATCCATAGGTTCAACCATCTAATTTCCAGTCATAAAAACTGAACTCTAATCCAATTCCCACCCCTCAATGGTCTTCCCACCATTCGTTTTTTAACTCCTCAAAACCCATTTTAGATTATATTTTTTATACCCCTTTAACCATCCTTACTAAATCAATAAAAATAATAAGTGAAAAGAAAACCGCACGACCATGTTGGTCTTCAAATTCCACATGTATGTCTTCTATGATGGACATCAGCTGACCCTCATCTGAATCTTCTTTTTCGAATTGTGTGTATTTTTTTCTACTTATTTCATATTACACCAAATTTATTTTTCATATTGTATACATTGAGTAAAATTATAACATGTGGATATAATATAGCATTATCATTTTTCACAGATTCATTCCCCTTTGTGTGAAAATGTTTTTCATGCTCTTATGATCAATGAATGCAGTAAATTCCTCACCAAATTGATAATGAAACAATGTATTCAATGCATGGAAAACTGAAACTAACTCAAAATAATGTTTTGGTTATTTTTTTCTCATGCGGTCATAACATGTTAGACCAAATAAAACTGATACCATTTTTAACATCCTACCCAAATTATATGATTGAGAGGGTGGTGTGACATTACTTGGCACTAAGTGAAATTCCAATGTGTCCGATGTCTATATATAAATGATAAATGTCTTTAATTAATGTAGGGGAATATTTTTCCTTTGAAAATAAACCAACTAACCAAATAAATCACAACCAATCTATCATCTATATTCCACATAATAACAATGAAAGACATCACATCATTTCATAAATAAAAACCATACTAAAATTCTGTACCATAGAGGAAGAATACTATACCTTGATAAACCACATAATAAAATAAAACAAGACTCCAAGACAAACACTAGGCTTCATGCATCAGATGTTCCATGCTCTAGCACCATCAAACAGCCTAAGAATCACAATGTAGTGGTAAATACATGTGATAATTTACATTTTCCCATGTCTCTATCGATGATATCTACAAAAGACCCAATGTTCCAAAGCATGGGTGAGTACTAAAAATACGTATGTTTTCCATGATAACTTGCCATATCACACCACTAGGGTTGATTAATTAGAAACATTTATATAAAATAGTTTATGGAATTTTTGTTAAATATTATATAATAAAAATTAAACAACATTTAAAACAGTTTAAAGCTAATAGAAAAAAGTTCTATAAAGACTTCTTTCTAGAAAAAATTATTTTCATGAAAACAACCAAGACATTATTTATTACCATTTTTCTTGTTTAATTGGAAATAACCAAAAATTCAACATATTCATACTGCCAACCATGCATGCATCATTATGAATGATCCATACTCATGAGAAGGTTCTCATTGATCTGCCAAGTCTTCGTAAGGTAATTATGTCCCATGTTCCACTAAAAAATTAGAATCGAGAAAAAGGTCATATTTCAACCATGCCTCAAAAATGAAATATGAACACAATCACCATGTTGGCACCAAAATCGTGCTACTACAAATATTTTATAATCTTTTCAATAGAACGACCTCTTTATGAATTTTTCTAAAAAACCAATTAATATATTAAAAATACATATTTTAAAATCATCTATTTCAAATAATGAAACTAAATCACTTTTCAGAACAATACACCAAAATTAAATAGTTCTGTAAAACCCATAAATCATCACTATTAATTATTTGTACCATGATTACAACAAGATTTCACAATAAATGTTAATTTATAAATAAATTTTTGACTAATAGAATTAATTCATGCAATATTAGTTGAGAGTGAATCCACCTACCTCGATAGTTTGGGAAAAAACAATAAAAAAAATTAGAAATGACACAAAAACAGGTTAAGCCTCCTTGAACCTTCCTTAGATATCTCCAATATAATGAATGAATCCATATATATACAAATATGGAATCCACAACCTTATAACTTCCCATGGTGAGAATATATATAAGAATCTATATTTACGGGTGAAGTATATAAATGAATATTGAACAATAACGATGAATAATGAAGCCTTCCCATTTGAAATTGGATTCTAGTCACAAAGGGATTCATTCCGATTTGCTTCAAATCGATTGCCAAACTTTCCTTGTACAATTAGTGAAAATATCATATGTTAGCAACCAATAGGAAGAAAAATAATGGGTTAATGGAAAACTGAGTGAGATACACATTTTAAGAATGTGGTTTTGACATTTTCAGGGTATAATTGAATGGCTAGACTATTTTTTTTCTAATCGTGATCCTATTTCTCTCTCAAGAAAGAGCTCGCACGATTTGTTCGAACGACTTCCAATTCATGTGGCAATACTACCAAATCTCTTTGTCCAATATTTTCAACACATTTCAAAGTTTTCTAGTGATCCACAATGTTTGAAAACTGTATGTGCCACATGTGTGCCTCCCCTTTAGCCCATGCCTCACTGTGCACAGTTTCCTACAAGTATTTTGTAGTTTTCACAACCCATGAACCACTTGTTCACCTATATAAAAGAACAAAATACTATCATAATGCTATCCAGTGTGTAGTATGCTCCACCCTTATACATTATATTATTAACAAAGTAAATATAGGGTTACATACAAGAATCCAAGGGTGCTACTTTTACATATTTAATTAATTTTAAGAAATTTATTTAGGGCATGGATGTGATAAATTAATATTAAAATTAGTTAACATGATTGATTTTTTAGTTATTTTTTAATTAACTAGTTTTATTTAAGTGACTAATTAATTGGATAATTATTTCATGTATTCGATATGAATAATTAATTTTAAAATTAACTATTTAATAGATGTGTTTAGTTAATTATTGAATGGATTAATATAATTTATGTGATTAATTATTTATTGAATTAATTAATTTATTTAATTTGATTAATTATTTATCAAATTAATTAATATTATTAATGTGATTAGTTAATTGTTCAATTAACCAGAGTAATTAATCTGATTTGTTAATTGATGAATTAACTAGAAGAAATGATGTGATTAATTAATTATTATATTAATTAATATTACTAATGGATTAGTTAATTGTTTAATTAACTAGCTTAGTTTTTGTGATTAGTTAGTTATATAATTGTCTTGATAAAATGATATGTTTAATTAATTGGTGAAATAATTAATATTATTTATGTGATTAGTTAATTATTGTGTTAACTTATAGAATTGTTGTGTTTAACTAATTGTCAGATTAGTGATGGAATTGGTGTGGATAATTAATTTTTGAATTAATTTTGTGTATATGAATTTTAACATGGTAATTAGTTGAGGAATAAAGAATGATAACATGCTAATTATAATATATATAGCTATAAATTGTAGAATTATCATTCAATTATGTGTTATTAAATGGTGAATGGTAACATAAGAATTCGACAATGTATTGTGAATTGTAACATGGACATTTAGAAATGTATTAAGAATAGAAACATGGATATTTAAAATGAGACATCCCATGGGGATATATTAGTCTCCATCACAGGATGAAGCCAGTATTGAGTTTCGAGTGACCTGGAGAACCCGACTGATTATGGGATTAAATATAGAATATTTATTAATGTGATAAAATATTAATTTAGGAATTATATATTTATTGGTTTAGATAATTTTATACACTATTATTGATTGGATTTGTTTTATACACCATTTTAGGTGGCCTACTAAGTTAAACTCACACCCTACACAAGATTTTTGATTAGTATTAGAATATATTTTATCAGGGTAGGGCATGATATGGGAAAAGGAACTATCATAGATAGAATAATTTGGGATAGAGAATGGTTAATGAACCCTAAATGCTGTAAAGACTCTCTTTTAAGGGGTTTTAGTGATTTTATTTATATTTGGGGTTTTCATATTAACACATGGAATGTACATTAGCATGGAATATCTACTCTTAATTATGAAATTGTATTTCATTATATGGTTATCCTGAGATATTATTATTGAATATAATAATATGTTTCCTATTTTGTTTATTTAATTTTGTCGGTTTATAACTTTGATAAAAGAAAATAGAGGGTATAGTCTCATCATGATCGATAATAATCCTCTCTACAAGTATATCACATGTTTCACATAAGGAGGTGTCCCAGAGGCCTTAGGACCGACATGTTTGGCTCCCCTGTTGATTAAACCCATGATGAGACATTAATAATTGGTATCTATGTCAGTTTTGTTTCCTTATTATTTTTCCTTTCTATTTGAAAAAGGTATATAAGAGATTTTGAAGGGATAAGGGTCATTTATGATCTCTTGGATGGGAGTTTCTGCCCCATGTACGGGGGACGACCCAAGTACCCAGGGTGGGAATCTTTGTTATTTTTGTCATAATTTACATTTTAATGTTATTTCACCACGGGTGAGGTACTTGTAGCGTTATGTGATTATATTTTAAAATATTTTTCGATATTTTTTGAGTCTTCAATCATAGAATAGTAAAAAATGAGGGTTGAGTATGATTAAATAATTCTAGGTACTCAGGGTTATTTTTCATGCATTATTATATGCACACAAAGAAAATGGATATTGGGTATGTTTTTTGGACTGGAACTATTTTTCCTTGCTTGTGAAATTGAAATGAAAATAGTTCCTAATTTGATATTGAGAAATATTTTAAAATTAAGCATGATGGGATTAATTGGTTGTATAAATGATAAAATTAAATAAGGATTATATTTTTACCCTTTTAACCCAAGACCTAGATGTATAACGGATAATGGTAGAAATAATGGCTTGGTTTTGGTCTGGTGGGATGAAAAAGGGGAAAATAATTTTCTTTGGTTTCATCTAAATCATTATTTTTAACTTTATTAATGTTTTAAATTAATAATTCCTTGTTTTTATTATCTTTCCATTTCTATGGTTAGTTTGGGCACTAAGAATTACATATTTAGAGATCCCAGTTATGAGTTGTTGGAGGGACCATTTGGTTTTGAATTATTCTGGTGGGATGTTGGTGGGAAATTAAGGCTGATAAAATAAATGGATTTATCTGTTTCCATAATGGGAGCATACATTAGTGATATATGATTCGTGTTTGTATTCACCGATGAATTCATTTCATACTTTTAATTAGTGTCGATCATGTCCTTTAACTTGACATCATCTCAGGTACTTAGAGAAAAATATGGATTTTTTCTTAGCTACCCGAATGTATTTTGGTTGGATACAGGGCCTGTTGGATTTGTTTGATAATGAAGAGGTACATATGTGGAGCTTAATGGTGTGAGGTAAACTATCAATATATTACGAATGAGTTCATTAGGAAGGACTAGATGTTGATGAATACAATGGTGGTCGAGTTTCAAAAAAATGAAGCTAACAATGCTCCAAATGTGGGGAGTGATGTGTATGTTTTTGGTGTATAGATCATGACCATATGATGGAAGCTGTGTCACCACAACTACAATGAGTAAAATATAAGGTACACCTCTAAATTTCATAGAGTAAGGTTAGGTGAGCCTTAGTGGTTATTGATATAAGTATTTTCTATTCTATTTTTTATGAAATGACTACATGACAACGTTTTATGGTGTTCTTACTGTAGTTGAGAAAGATGATTTGGAAACGTGTCGGGTATTTTTATGTGGTTGAGCTTTAGAGGGATGCATCTTCTATGAATTATCTGAAGAATGTGTTAGTTCATAGTGATAATGTGATTTAGAGAATGAATGTGTTTTTAGTTTATATATTATGGAATCATGTAGGGGTTTAAGAGGAAACCTGGGAGAGAATAATGTATATGCGAGCTTAATGGCCTGATCATTTTGACTTGAAATATTAAAGAGGATTGGTAGTGAATCAAGGGGATGTGTTATTATGTGTTCGGGTGATTATAAGATCCCAACCTTTTATGGATAAGACTTGTTATGGATTAGAGGTCCAATTTCATGATTTAGGAGTTCTCTAGATGAATTTCATCCCCTCCCAACCTCCAATCGTCACAAATAAAATTTCGTATTAAAAGAAATATCCCTCATATGTATTGATAATTGGATATAAATCATTGTCATTATGACACTCAATTTTCAAGGATTTCCATTGGTTATTTATACTCTTATGAATTGAGGTAGGTGGTATAATATCAAATTCTCATAGTCATGATGTAGATACATGTATTCATATTTTAAAACTTCTAGAGTTCAGAAGAAATTATAATTATTACATTAGGTTATTTAACATGGACAATTTATCAATTAGTTTATTATTGAAATTGATAATTAATTGTGAAGTTAATCAAAGATTCAAAGGATTTTTTTTATGATTAATTGGAAAGTTGATCATGGGTTTAATGGGATGTCCTTTTAGGTATTTAGTGGTTGAATTAATATTACATTTTTTATTTTTTTGATTTAGATAATAGAAAATTGATTTTTAGATAAATTGTTCAAATACGTTAATAATTAGGGAGTTGATTTTATTTCTTATGGGTGTATTTTTTGATAGTTAATTGAGGAATTAATTAATATATTTAGGGGATCCATATTAAGATAACTAATTTTTTGATTAGTTATGAGATTATGGGATATGTGATTTAGATAATTAATCGGGGGATTAACTTTGAGATATTGAGATAGTTGGTTTGGGAAAATTTATTCATAGATCAATTATGAGATGTCAAGATATAAGAGTTGAGATAATTAATACAAGATTATTTATGAGATATCATGATATATGATTTGAAATAATTTATTTTAGAATTATTTATCATATATTGAGATAATTGGTTTGATATAATTAATTGTCGAATAAACTATGAGGTATGGAAAATTATGGGAATGATCATTTAATTATTGAATTAATTAATGGGAATAATGGGATTAATTAATTAATGGGATCAATGAGATTATTTAATTGTTTAAATAAATAATGGTATTATTAGGATCAATTAATTGACAATTATTTAATTTGAGTACTTTGATATTTAATTTTTTAATTGAATAATGGAAATGATTAAATAAATAATTGAATAATCAATTAATAGAGCTATAGTGATTAATTAATTGTAATATAGTTAATGCAATTGATGTAAAAAATTAGTTAAAGTGTTAATTGAAGTGATATATGGAAATTAACTAATTGTGGAATTACTTAATATGGATTGTTGTGCTACGAAAATTGAATCGGTTGGTTAATTAAAAGGTGAATTAATAAATGTGGATTTTTCTGTCAATGCGATTGAATGAGTTAAAAAAAATTAATTGGTGATTTAATTAATGGGGTTGTGTTTATGTAATTGATATAGTTTTATAATTAGTTAATGAATTAATTACGAAATATTGATATTGTGAATGAGATAATTTATTTTAGGATTAATTATTGTATTTTGAGTTTGTGGGTATTGATTAAATATTTGATGAATTAATTAATATAAATGATGTGTTTTTTTATTTGTTGAATTAAATAGATTTATTTAAGTGATTAATTAATTGTTGAATTATTTAATGTATGTGATGTGAATAATTAATTTTCAAATAAACTAGTGTAATTAATGTTTCAGTCAATTTATTAATTAAGTAATAGAAATGATGTGATTAATTTATTTTTTAATTAATTAATTTATCAAATGTGATTAATTAATTTTCAAATTTGTTAATATTATTGATGTGATTAGATATTTGTTTAATTAAGTAGAGTAGTTGATGTTATTAGTTAAATGCAAAATCAACTAGGAAAAATGATGTTATTAATTAATTTTTAAATTAATTAATATTATTGATAGGATTATTTACTGGTTGAATTAACTAGAGAAGATGATGTGATATATTAATTATTATATGAACTAGATGAAATGATTTTATTAATTAATTATTGATTTAGTTATTATTATTGATGTGAATAGTTAACTTTTGAGTTAAATAATGGAATTTTTTTTGTTAAAATAATTATTGGATTGTTAATGGAATTGAGGAGGATAATTAAATGTTGAATTAATTATGTGTTTATGAATTCTAACATTGTAATTAAATTGAGTAATAAATAATGTTGACAAGGTTCATCTAATGTGTATACTTCTGAACTATAACATGCTCATTCAATTATGAGTTATTAAATAGTGAATGGTTACATTGAAATTCATCTACGTATTTTTAATGGTAAAATGATCAGTCAATTAGGAGTTATTAAACAGTGGATGGTAACATGGAAATTAATCAATGAATTAACAATGGTTACATTTAAATTTTTAATGAGATATACCACATACATAGATTCGAATCTACCAGAGGCCAAAGCTGGTATAGTGATTCACGTGTCCTTAAGGACCCTGAATATTATGTTTTTAAATAGACAAAATTTAATAATATGACAAATGTTTCTTTATGAATGATATTTATTTTTTTATATAATTTAATACTCTATTATTGAATTCATTAATTTATAAACTATTGGTGGTGGCCTACTAAGTTGTACTCTCACACTACATGGGATAGCTGATCGATACCTGAATATATTTTATTACTATAAGATATTTTAAGGGAAAAAACCCAATATAGAATGATGAGTTTGGGATGGGGAATTGTTGGGGAACCAAACATAGTGTTGGGACCCACATAAATGGTTTTTCTAAGTTATTATCTATTTTGGGATTTACATGTTGACACTTGGCACCCATGTCAGCATTCCATATCCACTGTTTAATTTTGACAATGAATTTCATACTTCTGTTATCATGAGATATTGATATTGTTTATCATTATATGTTTCTGATATTGTTTATTTATTTAATTTTGTGTATTAATTTGATAAAAAATTTAGGGTATAGTCTCCCCGTGATCGATAAAAGACCATCTGTACAAGTCTATAGCCTCTCGTGTACATAGAGGCATGCCTGAGTTCATGTGACTGACCGATTCAGGGAACCAATCCATGGAACCTAGTCTAGGATATTGCACATTTTCAAAATAAAATATCAGTATGTATATTATAAGGGGGTTATAATCCTTGTTTGTTTAGAGGAGTTATGAAATTGAGAATAAGAAAAATAATTAAATGAAAATTAAAATAATTAAAGGGGATTCTATGAAAAATAACTAGATTTTTCCAACAACTGTAAATAGGCTTGTAAAATTACATTTTTTGTTGGTAAAAGGTAATACAAAAAACAATTTCCACGTCACCAAACAGTCGGTAAAAACACTATCTCTAAATGTAATTATTAAGGGTAAAATAGTTTTGTTATAATTATAACAATACCAACTGATAATATATGTTTTCGTCAATTTTTTAGCAACTGATTCATATAATAAATAGATATTTTTGTAATAATATTACAAACATATAATATCAATTTATAAAATACTTTTATTATAAATTATAAATATTTATTTATAATAAAATTTTATATTATATTTATTAATTTATCATATATAATACATTGTTTTTAATTATCAAACTGAATAATATTTTCAAACATGTTCAAACAAAGAGATAGATTAATTATATTAATAATGAAATTTAATAAAAAATGAATCAATGAATATTTTATGTTTATTGATACATAAAATGGATAAAAAAACACAAAATATAATGACCCATTTAAGTTGATGTCACCAAAATACCCCCATAACTCATATCTTCTCTTGACAGAAATTATCCATAATTGTCTTCACATTGTGGAAATCCTCCAGAAACAATCATAATTGAAGAATAATTACTTCTTCCAATGATCTTTCATTTCCCCTCCAAGTATGCCTCTGAAAAAACATGAAAATCAAACTATATTACCATTAAAGATCCTCAATTCACTATTAGGTCCCACCATTGAACTCTAAGATCCACAACACACATAATAAAAACTCATACCCAAAAATCAATAAAAAAAGATATATTAATTATACCAAATAAGTATAAAAAATGATCTATATATAATGGTAATTTTTCATTCATCACCACTATTGACATATAAAAAAATCATGTCACCTCCAGTAATAGTGAGGAATATCATGTCATTGTAATACTGCACCCTTAAAATCCACGACCTAAACCACACAACCATAGTGGATACCCAAAAATAAATGAAAATATAAATATAAATTAAAATCAAAATTGAAAAAAATTAAAAATTAAAATATTATTTATATAGATTAGATATTTTTCATATCATAAATAATCATGTCTCTTCATGTATACGATAGGACCCTCAAATGACTATTATACTACCCCCATGAGATCCAAGATCCACACCACACACAACCAATGATTCTTCATAAACAGAAAAATAAAAAGGGAAATAATACATGAGACCATGACCATAAAGAATATAAGGAAAAAAATAATTATTATCTAAAATTTAGGTGATGATACTAATTTATTTAATTGAATAAATTTATTCCATCATATAGATGAATATAGATTATACTTGAAATTGCTCATTTCAAAAGCCATTGAATAGAACTTGCATCATACATGATATTTACATTACCAAGGATACATAATTCACAATAGATTTTAGTAGTTATATTGAATATACATATTACACCAACATATGAAAGTGTTATTTAACTTTCAAATAGGTACTTTAAACTACAAAAGAAATAGACCCCAAAATCCATCAAATAGTAACATTTTTTAATTAATATTATACAAAATCAATATTATTGAATGCACGTGGAAACTGAATAATAATACATAGTTACATAATATTAATTTGTATTGAAACTGCGTCATTATACATATATGTTTTTGTTACACACTTAATCAGTTATGATATCTTCTTCATCAAAACCCTGATATAAATTTTTCCCAAATAAAAATACAAACGATTTTTTAAATGTTGAATGCAATTAGGTAGAGAAAAGAACACATGTATGAACATGAATAACTATAAAAAATATAAATTGAAAAATATATATTAATGTTAGTGAGATTAAAGAAAATGTGTGATATTTATATTGTTCCACGCTAATATAAAATGAACAAATGTCTTTAAGGCATCAAAATGATAATTTTTCTTCGGAAAGAAAGGACAATTTTTGTAGTTTATGTAATATAAATAATTATCATAATCCTAATATATCATATCAAATATTTGTTATATCTGACAAGGGAACTTCATAAAGTAGAATTTATATTGAATATTGTTATAATAAAATATAAAATATTATAACATTATAGTTATTTTAATTTTTTTACAGTGCATAGATAAACAACACCATTTAAATATGTTTCACATTTTTTTATCAATTTATGTATCCTTAGAGACAAAGTCTATCACATAGAATGGAAAGAAAACCGTTTAATATTAATGATGAACAGAAAATGAAATACATAATTATGAACTTGATATCAAATAATCAATTATCTTCAATGGTAAAAATATCATCTTATACTATACACGAAGAAAATATTCAAGAAAAAATGCTAAAAACCAAACTGAAATGCCCAAGAGAATATATTCATTTTAAAAACACGCTGAAAAATCATAAATTGGTGAATATTTATTAACACCCATCAATAATCCCAACCAAACTCTAAATCTCATAAATTCATGGGTATGTTGTACATTTTTTTAAAATCCTTAATGTCTCTTTATCATTTCGATAATTCAAAAAACACAGAATCTTGATGGCCTCTTTAGCGCCCCAGAGCCCAGTGGTTGGAGGGAGCAGGATCTGTGACCTAGCTGAGGTGTAATAGGTCTTTTATCATCACCCACTTTAACTACTACACAATGATTTCATTGTATTCTATTAGTATCCTAATGACACCCTTATTATCTGAACAACCTGGTTCATCACTTCACCAGTTACACAATCCACATTTTCCCACAAAAATTACTTTAGATCCTCAATTTCTACATCAATAACCCTTTAATTCTATATGTTGAACTCTATGGATGGCCCTCCGGAAAACAAAAATGACAAGGAACAACCATATTAGGACTTTATTATCTCCATCAAAACCTACATCTGAGCCGTATCATTCACAGAATCAAACACAGTCCCCTGGTTTTTCTCGAGCTCCAACAACAAGGTGTCAATCTAGGTAGAGGATGATGCCCTGAATTAAATTTCATCCCATAGTTCATGATTTAGGTCATGGAAATGATTATTGTAATATACTTCCTTATAGAGATGTTTGATCGATTATATGGATGTTCTAGGGGATTGATTGATTTTTTTAACACAACCCATTTGAGATATCATTAGCATTAGTTAATTCCAATTTTTTGAGAAGAGTGACAATCCTATTATACACACTATCCATCTCAATTTGGATTCAGTGAAGAGTGATAATGAAGAAACAAATTTGATGTATCCCAAATCAGCTATCCCAATTCAAAGTGGAATCCTGAGAGTTTCTCCAATTAGAAACAATTACCCTCTCTACATTATTGAATAAAACATTGGAACATTGATCAAAAAAATGGAACTTAGTTAGGGATATGATGAAAGTAATGAATGAAATCTATGTTCCACATCACAATTCCCCCTTTTTATGTGGTTTTTAAGACACCAGATGCATCGGTTTAGGAAGCTGAATGAAAGCATTTTGTGTCCCATTGATCATCAGAATCGTTTCAACAATTGATAGAGCCACCAATTTTTAATACACCTATTAATTACAAAATAATTTTTTATGTTCCTATTAGAACATTAAATGATAAATTTGATGCTCAGTTTGGTTCAGACATTCACTAAGTTTTTTATTGATATTTTAGGTTCATATTTTAGAATCTCAGGGATAATTTTTTAGATGGCATAATCACAATCCATTGGATCTTCAAAAGTGATCTTCAAAAGATTTTCCTCTAATTTTTCTACAGCCTTGGACACCTGTATGATATCAGGGGTAAACTCTTTGATTCCACTAATGATTTTTATATTAAATTCCCATAACATGAATGGAGGGTGGCCACAACCACCCCGACAACCAAATACTACCATCTCTTAAAAATTCAACTAATCATATCCTTCTCCACCAAATAATTATCTTATATATATATAGAAAAGATAGAAATAATAGGTAGTGGATTTGAATTGCATGCAAATAAAATTTCCTCAAAATATCAAAAACTTATTCAGTAAAGACATCAATTGCTTCCTCTATTCTAGAGAAGAAAAATCCATCCTAGAATCAATTGCATATTCAATTTTTTATGTCTTCTTTGTGTTTTTTTAAAAATGTTAAGGCCAAAGCATCAATTTATTTTTAAATCAAATTCCACTTTATGTCTGGGTAAGGGTAGACCCATTACATAACCTAAATCTCCAAGGCCATGTGTCTTGAATACAAGGCATAAAATCCCATTTTTTAGCCAAAAGGACCCATCGGTTAAAAGTACCTTCATTATCCAAACTAGAAAAGGCTTGAACATACACACCGTCATATATTTTGTCTAAATAAGCTCTTTAATTATCAATTTGAGACAATAATATAACCACGATCAAACCCCATCTTCATTAAACCCCCTCTAAATGAAATTCATGAAACCTAAGAATAATCACCCAAAAAATAAGAATTGACATGACAAATGTTCTATTACAGGGAGAATGAACATAGATATGATTCAGGTACTCATCAGATCATAATTGATAGACCAACCCTAATATACTCCAGGAGGGCTACCTTCATGTCCTGAAGGGGTTGTGTGAGCTAAAATTTGAAGCTACTATTTATAATGACCATCTATGAGATCTTTCAACTAAAACATGATGTGAAATAGGGAAATCAAAACTAGTTGAAGCATAAATTGAGATACCATAAAGCCAAAAAGAGAAAGGGGGGATCAAATACTATCAATTGCTGATAGAAGACTATGGGGAATAAAAAATATAGAGAAAAAAGAAAGATAAAACTACAAAACACCACAATTTTTATATGAGACATACCCTAGACAACATTACAAGAAGAATAAGAACGCCATAGAACACGTGAAAGGATATAAATGATGAAATAGTATGATGTAATGTGTTACAGGGGTAGTGAGATGTGAGGTTGGATGAAGGGAGGTGAGGCTGGAGTAGGGAATATCATAATATGATGGATGGTAGAAGGAGGTGAGTCCAACCACAGGACATGTTCATGGGATGAGATCTCTAATTAAGGTTGAGTTTTTTCAATAAAAGTATTTAAATATTTTTTAAACAAAAAATATTGAGAAAAAAAACTATTTATATTATGAAAATATAGAATAATTTGTATTGAATAATATAAAAACATATAATATTTTGATAAAATAAAATATTAAAATCATTTATAATATGTTTTTTAAAAAAACCTTGAGAAATAAATACTTACTTATTTCATAAAAATAATATGTGTGTGTATTTATATATTATGTGTCTCATTATTAGTTATTGATAAATTGTATTTTTTTGTTATTGTGTGGTTTATTGTATCATTTTTATTGATGTCAAATGTTTTGTTGGTAATAGAGTTTGTTAATAAAAAATTCACATGTTTATAAATAATTGATGTTTTATGTATGTTATGTAGTATATTTAACTTTTGGTTAATGAGATGTAGGTATTTAACAATCCATACCAATAGAGATATATATTGGTAAATAGAAGTGTTGGTATTAATAAGTAATACCAATATAACTTATTATTTGTTGAAAATGAACATTTTTTCTAGAATATATATAATTTGACAATAACATTATATTGGTATAATCCATTTTTTTAGTGATCTTACTTCTTAAATTCCACTCCATGAGAACCTACATAATGAACATTGAAATAGCCTATTGGGTGAGACCAGAAAGTCTATAATATAGAGGAGAGTTTTTTGAGAGGGACTTGGATTAAATTATAAATGATTATTGAATATTGATTTCTGAGGAGAGGATATTAGGAGGGGTGGTATTTATAGAAGAGGATGTGGCTGTTTTTTGAATATTTTAAATATTTTTAACTATTTTGGACCATGAGTATGAATTTATTTTATTCAAATAAAAAATATATTAAATAGGGATGGAGAGTTCTTGATTATTATTATTAGATAATTAATTTCTCAATATGCATTGAACTTAACTTATAATGTATATGTAATTTAAATTACTATATTTCGTTACTCACAAATAATTCAACTATTTTAGAAAAATCCAAAAAATTCACCCTAACCATTTTTTTACAACGTAGAATTTGAAAATGAACTTAATTTTTTAATATATTATTTCATATATGAAAATATTAATTTTTATTTAAAATTATCATTTATTATAAAAACACTTGTTTAATAATTGTAACAAATTTTAAGACATTTTGAAAAATTAAAAAATGTCTCTTAAAATTACCATATAAATATAAGAAAAAAATATTAATTCATGAATATAATTAAAAAAAATAATTTTTCTTTTAAATCATTAGAATATATATATAATTATAAATTAATATTAATTTTTACAAAAAAAACAATATTTAATTCATATTTTTGAAAACATAAGTTACTTATTCAATGATGTAAAGATCATATGTTTTCATTTAATGTATACCCAGATATTATTTATACATTAATATCTGAATTTACTATTCTATTTGTCATATAATTGTTCCTAATGATTTCATTACTATTAAAATTGTCATATTTTATTGTATCATATGTTTTTTAACTAGCTATTTAATAAGGCATAAACTATCGAAGATATTGAATTTTTAAAAGAAACATAACAAAAAAATGTTAGGTTACAATCCCCTATTATTCAAACATTTAATTCTATTTAATTCAAAAATTTCAACACATAAAAATAATTATTCAACTTCATCCTAAGTTACTCTGGTTCCATGGTCGCCTCTTTAATTTTATGGTTTCAACAATGTACTTTTACCATCCTAGTTGTCTAATGTTGCATCACATGTTCATTAGTGTCTCGAATATGGATAGTCTATTCAATGTATGATATATTAGGTTCCTACAATATTCATTCAAGAGTGGGGAAATTCATTGGGCTGAGAAGATATTTAATTAAAAAAAAGATGTGGAACACATTGTGTACATTTAAAAGGTAAGGTGGAATCTCTAAATGATAATTCTTAAATAATATTATCTAAATTATTACAAAAATATTAATGTACATATGAATCATCATTACCTTTAATTTCAAATTGTATAACACCCAACCAATGAGATACTTTCAAGAAAAAATTAACTCTAACTTGAACCACCAAATCCTTCCTTGGGTTATTTCTTTAGATCCTTTTTTACATTGAGATTCATTGATACGTGTTTCAATAGACATTAACTTTTCCATTGTTTCCTCTACGTGCTCTAGGCATTCAATCTTCATTTTAAAGACATCATTCCAACAAGTTTTTGTATGATGTCTCTTTCTGTATAATGTATCATACATTCTCATTTGAATTTATGAATGAAAAAATTGTCATAGAATAACTCTACAAAGGTATACAATGATCACACTTTCCTTTAATGTCACATGAAAATGTTTTCAACTTTTTTTTTTCTAAATTTTGGATCATCCTTTCATACATTCCATCATTACAAGGGTTATAAACATTACTCAAATGAATCATAGTATCCACATATTTCCGAATACTTTAATATAGTTTTGATGTAATTCGTGCTTCTTGATGTGACAAAATTTTAGGAGGTTCTCCATGAAGTCTTACAAAATCACTAATACAAACACATATGAGGTTCACCATTGGTAAATTCTTCCTTATGGTGAAGATATGTACAAATTTGGTAAGATGACAGAAAATTACCATATTTAATCATTATTTCATAGAGTATTTTGTAATCTGGTAACAAAATCAATAGTATTTTCATCCCATTTACGTGTAGGATTAGGTAGAGTATTCATGAACCCACTAGGACATTTCATTCAAGTTTTCATTTATTGACAGAATAAACCTATTCATGGATAATAAGAAATTTCCTACTTCAAATTATCCTACAAGAAATGTTTATTCAATTATCGGTACACCATACTACAACTTGGTTTTATTAAAAAATTGAGCTATTGGGTTCATCCAATTTTTTCCTTTTAGAGAGGGTATAATGGGAATTGAAGTCCTTTTCCAAAATTTAATAATTCAATCTTCATTCACGAAGTCTTCCAATTTTCCATCATTTATAGCATTAATTTTATTTTGAATATTCCCATCATCAAAATGAGAGCACATGATCCTTTCAAGTAAATAACGGGTTTAAACCATTATATAAATTAGTGACATTTCAACTTTATTGATAAATCCCATTTCAATATTATCTAGATCCTTGAATACATGACCCCTTTCAATCGCCATTTTAAGAACTCTATGGTCTTTTCTAATCAATTCATTTTCTACCATATTTTCTTTCTATAACTGATAGAGTATTGGACAATCATAATTCTTGATTATCATATGCCATCTTCATTGTCTCATGTTGACATTTTTTAGTTATAATATATATTTCAAACTCTTGTGATCTATATATATCACACATATTTAACCATATAGATTGTATCTCTATATAATCAGAAAAACTATTGTATATTCTCACTATGGATCATGATTTTGAATTTTTTACATGTTTTTAACTACATTGATTCAAAGGTAATATGTCTATCATTATACATAGGGACACATCCATGTCATTGTTTGATTAATCAATAAAAATAAAAAATCCACCACTTCTCGATGGAAGAGTCATGATCATAGAATTCAATAATATTATATTCAATTATCCAATGAATTAGTCAAATTCCTTTTTTGAAACAATATTATCGTAATTATAAAAAATCTTGTCTAACAGGTTAGCGAATCAGAAAGAATTTAAATGGAAGGCTAATAAAAACATTATGACAATGTGAAACTATATAATAATGTTTTTATTTTTTATTAAGACATTCCTGAAATGAAGTTTCCTCATAGGTTTTACTGAGATTCCATCCTGGTTAAAAATTTGACAATGAAAATTAAATTTTCGAATCCACAATTCACATTTTCTAAACATCCCATATAACAGTTTTCTTATAATAGTCTCCCAAAAAACCACAAGGGGTTATCATGGCCCTTATTGTTTTTTTAATATGTCAAGGTATCGTCAATAAATAACAAACTATATTTTCATGATATTCCTTAAGAACACTATTCAATAGATCCATAAAAAAGAGGTTGCATTATTCAATCCAAATGGCATAACATTAAAATCATAATGTTCATACCTTATTCAGAATTAGTTCGTTGAAATAAATTCATTCTCACATGAAATTGATGACATCCATATAATAGATCAATATCTAAGACATATTGAGCAATGTGATGTTGATAAAATAAATCATCATGGTTATGTAGATGATACATGTTTATTATTTAAATAGAATTAATTTATATATAATCGATTAACAACCTCATGGACCGATATTTATTCTTGATAAATAGAATAGGGGATTCCACTGGAGATACAGTAGGTAGAATGAATTACTTATTAATGAAATCCTATAGTCGTTTCTTTAGATCCACTAATTTCATAGTGGAAATTCTATAAGGAGTATATGATATTTTCATTGAATTGGGGATAAAATCAATAGAAAAACCAACATCCCACCCTAGAGGATTTAACAGGTAATCTTCTAGAAATAAACTAACATATTATTGTATAATTGGTACATCCAAAGTTTTATGATTTATTTACTCATAAAAGGA
Source organism: Viscum album (assembly GCA_963277665.1). Classification (NCBI taxonomy): domain Eukaryota; kingdom Viridiplantae; phylum Streptophyta; class Magnoliopsida; order Santalales; family Viscaceae; genus Viscum; species Viscum album. Next base: position 1,872,957,624 of record OY728137.1, on the reverse strand, counting down.
TGATGCATTCACTTCATTTCCAACAATTTCAAATAAAAGTGCTACTATAGGTTGTTCTAGATATGAATCAGATAATGAAGTATCCTTACTAAAGGGGATTAATTACATACCTTCATCAAAAATCCTAATTTTATTCTCATTGAACTGGTTTTCATTATAATTTAGAATCTATTCCATACTAAGGACTATATGAAAGTTAAACTTATATATGATGATAAAATCATAAATTACAGTTTTTTATGTGTCATGGTAGGAACAACAGGACACCTTTTTATTGCAACAAGGATTCCACAATGAGTATTTAATGAAAAATCACTTATTAAGATGATTTAAAAATAAATAATTATGAAAGAAAACATGGAAGATATAAAAGAATATTAAGGTTTGGAATAAAATAAATATTTAGGTAATGTTGAGGACATGACTATTGTATGTACCACCGCATCATTAAAAACGTATTCCTCAGCTTTTGTGATCGCATAAGATTTTGTTTATCCCTTGGAATTTTATGTGGAAAGTTTACATGATGTCTAAGAGAATATTTTTGATAGTATACCTTATCTTATAATTGTATATTTTAACACTGGTCGCTTAAATTTTTTCCTTAGAACTGTCTTGGTGAATGCCTTTCTTATGACATATGAAGAAAAATACATTTTCTTTTTATGTAGCTTCTAAGGTGTTTCCTTCCACAAGTATCTCACAATAGATGATTCCATCTTCATTATACCCTTTATCCATTTAATTCTCCTCCACATTGTTATTCTTATTTATTCCTATAATGTCATAAGACATTGGCAATTCCTTTCCTATAATGAGATGACACAAGTATATATCATCGTATCATGATAATGTTTGGAAGAGAAGTTTCTTTTAGTGAAATGGTTTTAACACTTTAGTTAATCAATCTATATTATTATTTATATTACATACATAATTCATATAATTCATTGATATCCTAGAAAATTTGGATTCATATATGTAAATGTTTTCATCCAAATTTTTTTTCTGGATCAATAATTCCCTCTTAATATCTGAATTTTTATTTCATGAGGGAAATAAATTTCTAATAATATTTCTTTTAAAAATATATATTACGTATTTTAAAAATATATGTCCTTATATATGATTTGAATCAATGACCACCACTAATCTTAATCTATATATAGATGATAAAATCTAATGATAACTTTATCTCTATAGTTACTTCCCAAAGAATGAAATATCATATCAGTGGATGTTATCCATATCATAGAAAAAATGGGGTTTTAGTTCTATTGAATAATGGATTTTGTTATTAGATAGAGGTTTGACATTATTACACTATATTGTAAATGTGTATAACCCATGTGTGTAAGGTTATGTCTCATAACATGAGTCAGTTTTCCTGAAATATTTTTTAGTTGTTCTTTTCTAGACAAAGCTACGATTGAAGCAACATTATCTATCATTTTTGGGAAATACCTACACAAAATGATTGCATTGATAAGTCTCCATTACATCAACTATGATCCATCTATAAATATTAGAATAAATTAAATTTGGTCATTACTCTGAGTGAATAATTTTGAAATAGAAAATCACATTACCTAAATTGAATAATTTAACATATATAATTATAAAAATAATTTAATTGTGGTAATATTTACTTTTAATTGTCTGATAATGGGTTTTAAAGAGAATAAGGATTATCCTAATAATATACCCATGATTGAAAAAACATGTGTGTAATAAAGACTATTTTCATGTACCAGGTCACACCATGTTAGGACTGATTCACCTTATCAAAGTTGTTAACCCTATGATCAAAATTTTCCAAACCATCTCTACTTATAGTATCAGGAGCAAGGTGTATTGCTCGAAATACCCTTATAATATATAAAATAATAAATTTATATTATTTTATACTATGATTAACTTCAAAATTTATCTTAGGGTTTTGTTTCATATTATAGTATCCATGGTTACTACCATGCTTCATGAAATACCAACAAGAAATACACTAGCCCATGTATTCCAAATTCAACACCTTAATTAATTAAAATAGTAAAAATATCAATCATTCGCATCCTAGTGGACTGAATATTTTAGTATCTTTGGAAAACCAAATAGAAACACAAATGATATATTATAACATCGAAAGGAAAAAAACATACAAACCACATTAGAAACACCCATAAATTCATATATTATCACAACAATCAGTTCATTATATCCATCTTTACATGTCATGGAAGCATAAAACATAAGAAAGGAGTGAGCTCAGAGTCTTGGTAAGTGTATGAAATCTAAAATAATATTATCAAAATAAATAAATAAAGGTGAAAAAATATGAATAGATCCCATCAAAACATAACATTGAACATAACATGGAAGGAATTAAAGATGATCAAATATTGACTATTAAATAATTATGATAGAATGAAACATAAACACAGATTTTATACTTGTTGATTAATCACATGAAATATAAATAATTAATATAAAAATTCATAATTAATAATTCTAGAAAACTGATATAAATATCTTTGAGGACACAACTTAGACACCTACAAATAAATGGTTAGGACTACATCCAAATCCATATCTGGAAATAAATGAGAAAGGCCATAAACATGTCCACAACTTTTTTGTCTCATGAGACTAACCGATACATCAACGAGATATGGAGGAACCCTACCATTAATTATTATTCCTAATTAACTCCACAAATAAATGGGGTGAATCATTAAAAATATATCCTTATGAAATTTAAAAAACATTCCCTAATGAATAAACATAACAACTAACTATTCTTTGTAATATGTTGGATGGTATCAAGATAGCACATTCACCATCAAACTGATCATAAATAATTTAATAAAATATTAAATATGATATAAAAAATGATAAATACCATTAAATAATAAGATTAATGAGTGTGTGTCATAAAATATGAGAATACTCAAATAAAATCATTTTGAGGTTCCTGATTGAAATGACCTTTTTCTTTTTTAAAGAAGTGTTTTTTTGAAAAAATCATTTTCATTTGTCAGAAAATGAGATTGTAAACACGTATATGGAAAAAAATGAATGTTAATGAAAATTAAATTATGTTCATGGAATAAATTATTTCCAATTTAAATTAAATCATGTAATATAATTTTTTTAGAATCTTTAGAAATGGACCTACTATAGTTTGTTTTATTGCAAAATATAAATGAGTATTTAAAATATAATAGTTCAAAATCATTTTAATAGAACCATAATTGATCAAATATTGTTTTCTATGGTAAAATTATTGATTTTATAAAATTATTGGTATGTTAAAATTGATTATTTGTGGTACTACAAATGGGTAGGAATTTGTTAAGATCCCATTAGTCGAGATTGCATATCAGGAGAAATTGAAAAGAGGTCATTATAAATTCTAGTATATAAAAAAATATTAAATTATCTAGATACAAGTGTTTGTGACTTATTCACATAATTTTTAAGAATTGAACTATAATAATGACGAATTAAATTCGGATAAAGAGTGAGAAATCATAACTTGAATGAAAAAAGGATGTTCGGGTAGTATCTCATACATTATGTTTGAAAGTATTATGCAATTGATCTTAATATATCAGATAATTAAATTAGATTAATTAATATTTTAATTAATAACATATTCATTATTTATTTTATTTATTATAATCATATTATGTTTATTAATGGTATTTTTGGTGATTTATTCGAATCAATATCATTATTCAGGATTGTTCATTTATTTGGTTTTCTTGATTGTGTCACCTGTATACATGTAAGAAATATCAGGAAAAATGGGAATACACATATTAAATTGAAATCATTATTTATGGGTGAACATATTGGAAATATAATAGACTAATATATATATCTATATATATCAAATTTTCTAGATATGGGGATGATTTAATAGAAAAATTGTAAATGATAACCATTTATATTAGTTTGGAATTTTTTGATTACCATGAACTAGTTTTGTTTTAGGAATTAAAATTGTCTCTATATACAGGATATTGAACATAAAATAATTTATATGAAATATATTAATGTTTTTAAGAAAACAATGGTTTTTTGGCCAATTGTGTAGGAAAAACTTGTAAGTGAAAACTCATATTCCACGAAGGCGGTAAATCCCCTCCTCATAGGCGATGTTTTCATTTATTGAATATATGGGGCATGGAAGAGAATTGATTTAGTAATTAAAATTTACATATTGAAATTATTATATATATAAGATATTTTATTTATCATTAATTTTTTGAAAGAGTGGGAATTTAATGGATAAGAATGAGAAGATATTGAAATAAAATTAAAAGAACAAAAGGGTATTTCACCTCTTGAATTCCCCTCCTTGGGAATCCTCATAACAAAAATTGAAAGTATATTTTGGATGACACTATCAAGACCATAATTTGGGTGAGAGGTTTTGAAGAGGGATTGGGTAGACATTGGAAAAGATTCATGTATTTGAAGGTGTTAGGAAAAGAGGAGGTGAGAGTGGGTGTTTATAGTGGATGAAATATGGGTTTCTTGAAAATGTTAATCATTTGCTTATTATTTTGGAACATGAATATGAATTTTTTTGACTCCCATTAATAAATTGTGTATAAAGAGACATAATGTTCTAGATTTTGGTTCCAACATCAGGAATGAATTAGGAAATTGTTTATTTTATTATAATGTATATAAAATTTTAAATATTATATTTCCTTATTCACTAAAAAATAAAGTATTTTAGAAAATTCCCAAAATTTAACCATAACCACTTTTTGAAGTGTAGAATTTGATAATGTTCATAATTTTTTGATTTTTTTGTAAATATGAGTAATTTAACTTTTAATTATAATTTTCGTTTATTCCAAAAATATTAATTAGAAAATTATAACAGATGTTATGATGGTTTGAAAAATAGTTAATATACCATAAAATTATCATATAATCAGTTGACATCAAATTATTAATTTATGAATAAATTTTGAAAAAATTAATTTTATTTTAAATAATTATATTAATTATAATATTTTAAATAAATAATTATGTTTCAAAAAAATACAAGCACTTAATTTATATTTTTTAATATTATATTTATTATTTCATGATTTTAATATTCCATATTTTCATTTCTATGATTCCCATATTTTATTTATACATTAACATGAGATTTTAGAATTATATTGAAAATATTAATGTTTTTAATCATTACATTATTATTCCAATGATCATATTTAATAGTTTTTTATGATATATTACATTTTTTCCATTAATTCATAAACTATCGAAGTTATTAAATTTTAAAAAGTTGCATACATTAAAATCATGGGATATTAAAAAAATTATCTCAAATATTGCTTTAAATTTGATACAATGGAGGATATGATAGAGAAATTGACATACAATGGATTTTTGACAATTTTCTAAGTAATTTTTATCATTATGATTAAGGATTAGTCCTTTATTCATATAATTTTTCGCATCATCAATATAATTAATTTAACTCGGATTAAAGAACATTTTAGAAATTAAAATAATTTGAAAATATATGAAATTATAAATTATTATGATTACAAATATAGATTCATTTTTTCCTTATTCCATTCATAATAGTTGTATAAATTAATTTTAATTTAATCCTAAATGATGGATAATAATTCAATTTTTTAATTTAAAAAATCCAAAAATATTTTATTAAAATTAAATAATTTTCACAATTCATGAAAAATTAAAACATGAGAGAAAGTTTCCCAAAATTCATGATTTTTTTTTCTATTCTCTCCAAAAATTTATCTTTGTTTTTTAATATAAAATTTATTAATGTCTCAACATTAGGGTTAACAAAAGTTATCCAAAATAGAATTAATAGTTCCTTTACAAAAATATTTATTTTTATGAGAAATATTTTTTTTTCTATTAACTTATTAAAGTAAAATATATTGGATGAATGAATTTTTTTGTTAAATATATAATATACATATATTTTTAATATAAATTATCCATTTTAATTAATTTAATTTATTATGATAAATGTGATATGATTGCATTAAAATATTTATCTATAAAAACATTCCGTTTATATTCAATTGGTTCTTATATTAATTTATAATTAATTTTACCAATGGAAAATATTTATATTTTAGTAAACCATATTTTTTTAACAATTTAGTTAATAATATTGATTTCCAATAATTTAATGGCTAGTAAATATAATATTATATTAAAAAATTAAATTTTTAATAATTTATTGTGGGTTGATAAAACTCACCATTACATGTAACAAAAGATATCAAATAAATTCTCCATTGCATGTAATAAAAGCTTACTCAGCATAGCATGCATTTTAATCTATAGATTGAATTTAATTAATTAAGAAATTACAATTTAATGTGTTGGGATATTATATTTTGTTATATTCTTTGTGTTCCATGTCATACACAATATCTATAACAATGTTCTTATTTTTGAAATTTAGTTTATTACGTCACATTTCTTTGATTTTCACCTCTATAATAAAGAAAAACATTTTAAAGAATATATAAATATAATGTTATATATTTTTCACATCTAGAAACATACAATTAATAAATTTTCATCCACCAAACACCACCCACATTTTCAAAATATAATTTTTGCATCACATATCTATGTAATTTAAATAGTGTGCATTTTTAGCATCAGATGTGTCAGAAACATTAATAATATAGAATTAATTAATTCATAACTTAGAGAATAAAATAAAATATTCCAATAATAGCATGAACTTATCTACCCACAATTTTAACCTTAAAAAATATTCAAATTATATAATTCTACGTACCACCCATCTCATATGGTGAGAAAAATAAAAATTGAAATTTATAAATCAATGAATCTGCCAAACATAAGAGACATAGAATCAATGGTTCATTCTCCCTTGTGACTGTCTATTATGGTTATATAATTAATTAATTAATAAAATAGAAAATATATCACTTATTATAATCCTACCATAACTGACCACTCATTATGCAGTCTAAAAAGTAGATTTTAAAATTCTAGCTAAATTCATATGACACATGTCAATTATATTATTAAGATCATTAAATCTATTGTTTTATCATCCCCTACATTATAACCTATATATAGTTAGTTTAGGAACTCAAAAAATATTATATGAGATCTACCAAATCATAATTAATTCTATGACATCCTTGAATACCATATATATTTTATCACTACCATTTCTATAGTAGATGATATTTTTTTGGTTTAAACCCTTTTAATATTTTAAATTATAATTTCTATATGTTTAAAAAACATTTTTTCCTATTTTTTAGTGTTAGGACACATAAATATAAAATATGAAATATAATATATCATTTTTCTCGCTGCATGGATGATCAGGTGAAATAACTAGTTTTTCTTAAGGGTACTTTTATGGAAAAAAATCCATGGATACCCTACATTAGGTGGTATACCCAAGAAGTGTGGTGAATTTTATTTTCATTTGGGGTCTCATAAATAAATTATTAAATCCACTATAAATTTTTATTTACTCTATTTAATTATATTTAACCACTATCTATAGGGTTATACATCATAATTCCATGATTGAGAGAAATTGGGGATGATCAAGAATTATTTAATATTGGTGATGATTAAAATTGGATTTAAAATCATAGAATGATGATAAATTTGGGAAATATGTGTTATACAATAATAATCAAAATATTTTCTTGGTTAAACTCATTATATTATTATATTTTAACTATTATTCATGATTTTTTCTTTATAGAACCCTATTTATTGATTATTCATGAAATTCACATGGTGTAGCAACTTATTCCATTTTATTCTTTGTTAAAATATATTTTCTATATTCATTTTCTATGTTATTAACCATTAATATACTCACACACAAAAAATGATTTTTTAAAGATCAAAGGATGTTATTAATCTATTTTTCCTTTTATATTATTACCCTAGTCAACAAGAATTCACCACCTATTGTCTCCATGGTTCACAGTTCGAAAAAACATTCTTTATATCATTAAACTATAATTTATTACCTCGGATCAGTAAATTTTGGTATGCAATAAAATATAATTACATAAAATATCTACAATGGTTACAGATGTATAAGTAGAAGCTATTACAATATGGGGACACACAGGAATGATTATACATTATGATTTTGTATTATCGAAACAAAATTTGTGATTCTATATTTTTATTACCATTATATCTAGATCACAAGTAAATTGGATTGGGTGGGATGAGATAAGAAATTATGAGGTTGGGAAATCCTCTTGGATTGAGTTTCAAAAAATTCCTAGGTCCCCCACAAGACCGATATAGTATGGAACTCAATCGATCATCCGACATGAGTCCTCTATCCATTGAGATATATATTAAATCATAAAAAAAGCAATAGTTGAGGATGTTACGATCATAAATTGGGTTTAGTTATTCCCAACACCAAAATTAATATATTGGATATATGAGTGTCCCCCAAATTATATTAATAGATGTGATGTATCATTCAAAAAATATTTTTTTGGTTTCTTATAACTTTATTCAGTAGATTCTGTTAAACATTAATTTTGAAAATTAAAATATTTTTCAATTCCACAAATTCTCTCTTTATAATCATATTTGGTTTTTTCATTCCTTAATTACTATTTAGTTAAAAGTTAACTGGTTATTCCCATTTTACTCTTTAGGATTAAAGGAAATATTACTTGATATATAAACAGTCACCCCAACATGATTGTTTCTACTAAAAGAATCTAGTCCTATATATATATATATAATAGACTATTTTGTGGTGGCTATATTGGGAATGGTGTCCATTGAAGAAATTTTTTCCTAGAGTTTATACTAGAAATCTACATTCATAGTTGGATACAATGCATTATAGAGATCCACCCATGTCATCTTCATTGGATTATTTTCTATTTAGGTCTATTTGGAATGTATTGGGCGTAGTTATTCCTCTTTATATTATTTCTATTCTATATATCATATTAATTATTTTCATATATAATGGATATTATAGGTATATTTAACTTTTCACATTTTATTATAATTTTTTATTTGGCCGGTTCTATTGTTTAGAGGTACATTAGGTTTTGACATCCTATCATGTAAGACATTGTTTCTAAATGACATTCAATAGACATAGGAAAAATTGTTTCATGCTTAGCGTATAAATATCAACCCATTACCAAACATGGTTTTGTATTGATGGGTAAGGTTGGGAATGATTGGTATCAAGGAATGATTTTTTATTTTTATAAAGATTATATTTATTTTATATATGGTTATTTGGTTAGTATTCTTCACATATTTTTCAATAGGTATTGAGTTTTGTTTTTAATCCCTTGAACCCAGTGTTTATGAGGATTGTTATATTTAAATTGACAAATAATCTAATCGACCACTATTTTTTATTTAATGGTTGATGAATTGTTTATGGGGAACATGTGAATGATAAATTCATCTTATATGATCAGATTGGGGATTTCATTATTATAATTGAGTAATCATCTATATATACATTAATTATTTTTGTTGAACATATCTAATGTAGGATTTATCTAAAGAGATTGATTGATATAGTCCCATTGTTGGTTTGTGACATGAATTTCCCAATGAATAAGACTCTAATCCCATAACATCGAATAATTCATCCTTCAATAATGGCATAAGACCATGTGATTCCTCCATTTGGCATATAGGGTCAAATAAACATACTTAGTGTGCATTGAGAAGGACTTCATCCCAAGAATTTCTTTATAATTTATGTACCTCCATTAATTCAAATCATACAAGTGTGTAAAGATGAGTGTTATTATAGGTTTAGTTTCTTTGAAATGTCCTATAGATTGAAATGACCAATGTTACAATGGGAAACTCACCGACATGCACGTGAAGGATATCTTGATGTGTTGTTTTATTATTATATAATACTTTGGATGTTAAACTATCAAATATAGGAAATAAAAATTATATATTCTTAAATATTTTTAGGTCATTTGTGGAGTGCAGAAATCCAAACCCATAATATGTAGATTTTTTTGGTTTATAGTACAAGAACATCTTCAATTGAAATTGTAACAACATTATATATTTTAAAAATTTTCAAGTAAATTTAAAATTATCTATTATTTTCATTAAAAAAAATATTAAATTTATATTCTTTAAATACAACACTATTTTTTTCTTACATTACACGTAAGACCATGTTTTCCTTATTGTACACGGAACATAATGTTTTAACAAACTCAGAGAAACAATTGTTATTATTATTTAAAAAAAAATATTGTTGTTACCCAAACATATAATTAATGTGATAAATATGAATAATTAAATATTAAAGATTAGGTATAATATTTTTTTATAAATAATTAATATTTATAATAAACTGATTAATTTTGTATCACCCCATGATATCATAGTAGTTTATCTTTTTAAAGTAATTTAATAGCTTGCACTACATGCATCATCGACTTTCATCGGCGCAGGGTAGGCTGCGATTCATCTCCTTGGTGTGCTTCTCGGTGAGATCCGGCGTGTGGTGGCCTTCTCCCCCTCTCGGTCTCGGTCTCGGTCGACTTCAGGCGTTGTTCTCTCTGCGGCCGCTTCAGATTTCTGTGGTTGACTTCGGGTGTCGGGTTCTTCGCGTCGGCCTCGGCCTTCTCGTCGGCGGATTCGGCTTCCGGTGGTCGGTTTCGGACGTCGGCGTCTCTCAGCGGTGGCCTCGCGGTTGGCTTCGTGCTTCGGCGCTCTCAGGCGGCTTCGCTCTGGTTTTGTCTCGGGTTGGGTCGGCTTCGACGCTCTGCGACGGTGACGGTTCTGCTGGCGTCAGTTGGGGAGGATCCCGGCTCGGATCTGCCAACGACATTCCCGAGCGGTGGTTCCAGATCTGCGCTTCATCCAGATCTGGTGCGGTTTTGGTTTTCTACCCCGGTGTTCTGTGCCGTGGAAGCGCTTTCTGGGAGGTTTGTTGTGGTTTCTGCGTTCGGTTTGGTGGGCGGCGACGGGTTCTGTGCTCTGGCTTGGCAGTGTGTGGCCAGAGTCTTTGCAACAACGTTTTCTTCAAAGTGGCATTGGGTGAAGGAGGAACGACCGAGTTGTATGCGGAGCAGGGTGCGGCATCAGGGCAGCCTGATCTTCATTCTGGTTTCTTCAACTTCCTTTTGTGGATGGATTCAGGTTCATCTCACGTTGCTGGTTGGTTGGGCGAACTCCGTCTGGAGTTTGCTGATGGGAGGATTTGGGCTGGTGTCAATGGTTGCACCGGTGGACGTTTGAAGAGGCTGGCTCTGAGGATTGGTCTGCTTGTCTGATGTTTGTGCCTTGGTTCATGGTTTCTTGGCCTTGATTTTGTTTTTTGTATGTGATGAAGTGATGACATGGTGAGGCGGTGATGTGGAGGTCTGATGTAGTTGTGTGGTAATGAAGTCATGTTTGGTTTCTCACTTTTTCCTTAAAAGTGTTTGCATAATAAAAAATTTAATTTTCAGCAGCAGAAAAATAATAAATTTTAACTAAAATAATCTTTTTCAATCAAAATAATTTATGGTGTTAATTTATAAATATTAATGGTTTTAAAGTATAATTAGATTATATTTTTTATCATTTAATCAAATTATGGTCATTAAATTTAATTTTACATTTGAATTAGACCTAAACACATCTCAATCTTTTGATCATTTTTACTTCTAAAAAACTCTCTTTCTAGTTTCGACAACAAGAATTAATTTTATATTAATTATTGAAACTTCTATGTTTTGAATTTTGTAAAATATATATCTATTTTGAATTTGGAATATCAAAAATATGTTAAGTTGAATTTTTGACATTTTTCTTAAAACATTCAATTTTTTATAAATAGTGAAATCACTGCGTTATTGTTTAAAACTGACATTTATATAAATAGTAATTATTTTAGTTTTAATTTATTATAAATTTAAAATATATATATAGAACCTATATTAAATAAATTTAATAATTATATTAATTTTATAAAAATATTATATGTATAAAATTATATTAAATTTTTTAACGTCTTTAGCCCACATTTTAGGGACATTTTCAAATTTGCATAAAAATTAATTTTACCACTTTTTTGAATTAAATTTAAAAAATCTAAGAGAAATGATTGACATCAGTAAGTAAAATTTGGTTCAATAGTATGAAAATAATTTTTGGTAAATAGTACCTTTTGAATTTTAATTACAATAGTAAAAATTAAATAAAGTAATTAAATATAAAAATAATATTAAAATTACCCCAACACATATACTAATTCTATTTGACAATTGAATTTATACCAAAATATAAATCATGAAAAAAAATATTCTTTTGATCCATTTGGGTTGGATTAGTACATTTATTACATTTTAATTAAAGATGAGTTAAAAGTGTTAAATTCATTGTCTAATAACTAAGTTTTTTTAATATAGGTTTACACATAAGATATATTCGACTATAAATATCCATTAGAAATATAAAAATATTTTATACATCATGGTATTTTTTTTATTATTTTTATAAATTGAATAATTAAATGTATTCAAGACGCAATGATGGTGAAGTAATTACCTTATTAATGAATGATAAAAAAATTGATATTATTAACATAAAAATATATGTAAATTGAGAATTTTGATGACATATAAAAATTATATAGCTGTATATTACATGATAGTGTTGATTTAATTTATTTTTTCTATGTAATAAACTGGTTATGACTTTTACAAAAACCAAATACGAAATTGTGTCAAAATTGACATAAACGAGTTCTTTAAAACAAATACTATATTATTAAATGACACAATAATCTTAAAAGTATATGGTTCTGCAAAAGGAAATATATAATGGTATATATATCATTAATTATCCACTTTAGGTTCTCTTGGAATTTTATTGTATGTTTACTAACCATGTAATATAAAAATACAAAAATACTTGGTAAATGTTAAACTATTTAACTAAGAGTTAAATATAAAAGATAAGGTTAATATGGTTACATAAACTTATCTAAAACCAATTGATTGAGATGATTTCTAACCAGCCCCACCTTATCCTATAAATAAATCCATTTGAATCCATTATAAAAGAAATATTATTTTATAATAAAATAATATTTCAAACTTTTCCAAAAGTGAGCCTCACCTATCTTATAAAAAGTTACTTCCCCTTCTCTTAAATTCACACCTCCAAATCTATTTCGCTCAGCCAGACCCTTATATTATCTCCTCCAAGCTACCACTAATTCAACCTACCAGCCTTAATTTGATTAGAATCCATCCTAAGGAGCCCTTTTGATCAAATCAAAAAGAAGAACCTGAATAAGAGGTAATCACTTCATCACCTCTTTCAATGTTCTTTTCTTCTTTATGTTCCTTTTCCATTGTGGTTTCCATACTAAAAAAATAACTACATTTACTTATAAAAATTTAGATGTTATTATAAGTATGGAACAACCATATTCATTATTCTATCAATCTTATGAATGAAAAATTCACCATACGTGCATACGTATGGCTTACCATCTCCACGTCGTGTTGTAGTTTATTATTCAATAATTCATTTTTTGGATGGGTATAATAATGAGTAAAATTGATTTAAATAATAAATATAACATGTTAATGAATCTGTGTATATAATATAACATCCAATTACTTATGATTTCACCATCAATAGAATTATATCATCACTCGTGCGTATGTAGGGCTTACTGTCTCCACGGCGTGATGATGTTCATGTTCACCATTCAACAATGATTATAAATAAATAAATAAATATTATTAATAATTATGAAATATATGACATAATTATTCTGTTGGTAATATATATATATATACTTATATCTTATAACTTACTTTTATCAAATACGATATAAAAAAGGAAGCAACATTTATCCATACGAATGACCTACCATCTCCATAAATAGTGTTTTCCATTTCAAATATAAATCTACTTAACATACTTATATTCTGAATTTATATGATACATAAATAATGTTTTATATTTTTAAATCAATTAAATCATGACAGAAGTTATAAGATCAAGAATAAGCAGTTAAAACTCATATGATAAAGAAAGCGATTATTACCGAAAATGTAATTATAACATAGAAATTATTATTTAATGGGTATTATAAAGACATAAATAAATGAAGTATGATATCATACATATAAATATGGTTATGTTATAATTTAATAACATATTATGGTCATTATACAAAATGTTAAACATCACCTCGACCAAAGGAATGTACATGGTAGGGGTTAATTCCTCAATCTCATTATTATCTGAGATTGTTTATGTGTAAGTATTTACTAGGACAATATTATCATCCATGTCCATGTCTCATAAAAATATTTTCAAAATGAATATTTTAAGGTTTCATGGATGGTAATATTTTTAAAGATGAGCATTTTTAATGTTATAATGATTTATTTTTTTAAATATTTTAAATTAATGTCCATGTTTTTAAAATGATTTTAAAAATTTATTTATATGGACATGATTGTTTTAAAATGTGAATTCCTTTTAAAATATTCAAAGTTATATCTAAAAATGTTATTCAAAAATCACATTTAAATGACTTTAAAAATATGTGACTTTTAAATGTTTTCACAAAGAAGAGATATATATCTTAATGAGTTTTTCTGATCATTTTCAACTTTTTCAACGTACTTTACTAAATATTATTCTTCATTGAGGTTGATTTATTATAATTAAATCTTCCATATTGTATTGAATGAGTTATGGTATGTTTTATTGTGGATGTTACAATTTTATACCATTAATGTTTTACGGGTAATGTATTGACATTTCTTATGCTAGTTTTAAAATGAATATTTTTTTTATGTTTCAACATTTTTCTATAAGGAATGCGTTGGACATAATAAGTGATGTGTGGATCCCGCTATAGCTTCTCGATGCATCGGTAGGTCTAATGAGAGAAACTAGTGTATTGGCACAAGGCCTTGAAATTTTTTTATTTGTAGTCTTGGCATGTGGCCTTGACTATGTGGTTTTGATGTCCGACATTATGCATTACCCTATTATGAAATTAGTTATTATATGTGATTATTAAAGTAGTAGAATATCTATTTGCATGATTATATGGAAATGTATGATTTATTTTTACTATATCATGTTCATGTTTGTGTTTAAAAGACTATTATTTTTATTAAACATCTTGACATAAAAATTTATAGCTTCTATTAAATTATTTATACTTACTTATCATCTAATCTCACCCCTTTTTTATATTTTGTTTTCCAAGGATTATAAAATGTTTATTTTGATTGATATGTATTGTTAAGATAAGGTAATAATTTCATTTTTAGAGGATTATTTATATCATGTTTTATGTTTGAATGTGTAATTTAATGTTCATGTATGGAATCTATATTCTAATATGGCTAAACTGATCGTTCTTTTGGGGCTTTATTTTTTTAAATAATTCAAATTTATTAAAATAATTCACCGTATTCAGCCTTCTGTGGTCGGGGCATTATAGTTGGTATCATAAGAAGTTTAGAAACAAAATTGGAAATACATTTAGATAAACTCTAATTAGGAAACATTAAATTAAGATATAATATGAGGATTAGTATAGAAGAACATTATAGAATTATGGTAATGTAAAAATTTTGTAAATTTTCCATGAAATACATCTCTGTCTCGATATGAGCAGGTAGAGGAAGCACTGGTAGAGATGTATATAGGTATAATACTCGAAATCACCGCATTGATCTAGACTCAAATGAGAATTGGTACCTGACAATGGGATTTACTTAACTCTTGGTTAAGACACTCTGGGGGATACACTTAGGATTATTCACATTTTCTAGTAGAAGGAATGAGAACATGGAAATATGCATGATCCAAAGAGTAATAATGATCATATCTTTCAGGGTATTAAGCCAAACTTTATATGGGAAATAGTCTGTCAAGTATTCTCGTCATACGAAGAAATAGTATATTATGTTAATAATATAAAGAAATAATTCTCTTAGTTATGTCGATTTGAAGGGAAGCCAGAGAAGAAGAAGATGATAGAGAAGAAGATGGATAAATGGTGAAGGGAAAAAAGGATTATCCCCTATGTGATAATTGGGGAAAGAATCAACCTATGAAGTGCTTGAATGGAATTGGAGTTTGATTGAAGTATGGAGAAAAATGACAGCATTTTTGTGATTTCAAGGGTATGAAAAAGGTTTCTAATGTACAAAGATTCTTCTATAAGTAGGGACACTACACGTATCAATGTCCAAATCATTAGAGTATACCCCAAATGAGGCTACTAGATAATAACCATGTTTTGATACTTCCATAGATAAAGAAGAATGATTAGTGTATTTATGTTGTTATTAAAGAATTGTGTCCCTTGAGTACATGTTATAAGAATTATAAAGTATAGAAGTATTGAACTGCAGTACATTTTCATTAAGGATTTGAGATTTTATGGTACCAATAATGGTACAAAGTTTGATGTTAAATATTTTGGAAAATATATAGTTGGGGGAAATATTACCCTTAATATGTTTCTGAAACCGATATAATGATTTTAAAATAAGATATAATTGAGTTGGATAATTTATATTTGACATTATTGCCTACATTGGAACTAATTAATTGTTTTTTATTCCATGATTGTTGGAGATTACAAATTTTTTGGATTTAAAGACTATATCTGATACTAGATAAGGAATAGGGGAGAATGAACATATTCAATAATTTTTTAGGGTATTTCAGGTTGTTACCATATTTTAAGAAAATACACGATAAAGGTATTCAAATGTTATTATGTGGAATAGAATATATATTCATTATGTTTACCTCCAATATAATGTTTTTTATTGTGATTTTGGACATAAGTATTTTTTGGATAAGTCTAAAAGATGGTATGGAGTGAGTTGAGCACTTGATATTTTTTGAGGTTAAAGTATAATTAATTAAACACTTTGACCTAACATTTTTGATTTCAGTAAAAATATATAGGGAGAAGGAAATAATTTTGGACCTTGTTAATTATCAAATGCTCATTTAGTGAAAAAAATAATAATTTTTGAACATTCATTTCCTAGTATAAGGGGTGAAGTGAAAATAGATCAAAGCACAAACAAATGGTAAGATTATGATTAATACATTTAATAAATTCAAGTATGTTTTCTTGAGTTCGTATCATCATAGTATATAAATCCATCCTCTTCAAAAAAAAAACTATCTAAATTTTTTTTATCCCAATACCATAAGTTTTGTTGAACCGATGATATTATAAATCATCGTAGATTTATGGCTTTGAGGCCCTCAATTTTTTCCTTTATTTGTTCACTTTTTTTGATTGACTAAATCAATAAATCCCTATAAAAATTTACATTTTTTCCTCCAATTAGGTGTATAATTTCCACCTATGTTTTTATATTAGAAACCCTAATTTGGTGGTGAATTTTTCATTTCCCTTTCCCTATTATTAAGAAAAAATATTATTCACCCTACTCCTGATTTGGGGTTTCCATTAAGTTAATTTCTATTTTAAGAATGTTATTTTCGAAGGAAGGTTTCATATTATGTTTATGAGATTTATTGAAGGATGGAAGAATGTAACACCCCATGATTTCATAGTATATTACCCCTTTAAATTAATTTAACAACCTGCACTACACACAGTAAAGTGTTTGAGCGAACCACGAATTACCAAACTAACTATTCAAAATGTAGTTATTAACAGTATTAACTACATTTTGAATACTCCTTATAATTATAACATTAATATTTTATGTTTATTTGACATAATATAAGAAAAAATTCAATATTTCAGATAAAAGATGTATTTTTTAAAAATAAATGCAATTTTACCGCCTATTAATGGAGAACTCTATTTAAATATAATATTTGGAAATTTTTTATATTCAATTTGACCAAATAATCCTCTTTATAATTGGGACATAAAAAAATTTGAATAAATTTTTGGTGTTTTTCTGATAACATTCTTATTTTGATGAATAGTAAAAAATATTAAATTTTAATTGAAAAAAACTTTTCGAATAAAATTTATTTATAGTGTTAAATTATACATTTGTATAATTTTTAATTATAATTACATTTAATTTTTATCATTTAATGCAATTATGTTCATTATAAATAATTTTACAATTAAATTATACATAAACACATATCAATCTTTTGATAGTTTTTACTTATCAAAAACACGATTTCTGGTTTTAACAATGGGAATTAATTTTAAATTAATTAATGAAACTTTTATGTTTTTAAATTGGTAAAATAGACATCATTTTTGAATTTGGAATATCAAAATTATCTTATGGTGATTTTTTTGGATTTTTTCTGAAAACATTCAATTTTTGATAAATAGTGAAAAACACTTCATTATTGTTTAAAACTGAATTTTATTTAAATAATAATTATTTTTATTTAAATTAATTATAATTTAAAAATATACATCTAATACATATATTATTTCAATATAATTCATTAGAGGCATTTTATAATAATATTAGATGTATAAAATTTTATTTAATTTTTTAATGTCTTCTACCCACCTTCTAAGCACATTTTCAAATTTGCATAAAATGTAATTTTACCACTTTTGTGAATATAATTTCAAAAATCTGAGAGACATGATGGAAATAAGTATGTAATATATGGTTCAATAATATGACAATAATTCTGGGTGAATTGTAACTTTTGAAATTTATTTACCACGGTTAAATGTAAATACGGTAATTAATGATAAAAATAATATTAAAATTACCCCAACACATGACCTAATTCTATTGGATAAGTTTATTTTTTTCAAAATCCAGCTTAGGTAATAAAAATATCATTTTGACCCATTTGTGTTAAATTAGGACATTTATTATATTTTATTTAAAGAATAGTTAAATGTGTTAAATTCATTATATAATAACTAAAACATTTTTAATATAGGGTTAAACATAAGATAAATTCTACTATAAATAATAATTAGAAATATAAAAATATTTCCTACATTACGGTATTTTATTTTTAAATTTTAGACATTATATAAATAAATTTATTTTTGACACAATGATGATGTCGTAATTACCTTATAAATTAATGATTAAAATAATTCATATTATAAATATAAAAATAAATATAAATTGAAACTTTTGATGACATATACGAATTTTATTGGTTAATATGACATATTAGGGTTTATTTAATGTATGTTTTTGATGTAATAAACTTGTTATGACTTTCACAAAAACCAAATACCAAATAGTGTCAAAATTGACATAATTTTGTTTTAAAAAAAATACTATATTACTAAATGATATAATAATCCTAAGAATATAAGGTTCTCCCAAGGGGAATATATAATGATATATATATAATTAATTAACCACATGAGGTTCTCTTTGAATTTTATAGAATGTTTATAAACCATGTAATATAAAAATACAAGAAGCCATGGTAAAAGTTAAAATATTTAAATAACACTTAAATCAAAAAGATAAGCTTAATATTGTGACCTAAACTTGTCTAAAACCTATTTTATGATGGGTTTTCAACCAAATACAACTTTCAAATAGAAATAAATACATTTCGAGCCATTGAAAACTAAAAATTATTCTATAATAAAATAATATTTCAATCATTTCCTAAAGTGACCCACACCTCTCTTATAAAAGGGTACTTCCCCTTCTCATAAATTCACACCTCCAAAGCCATTTGGCTCAGAAAAACCCTAATAAAATCTCCTCCCAACAACCACACTTCATCCTATAGTCCATTCTTATATCATAATCCAACCTAAGGATCCCTTATGATCAAATTTAAACTAAGAACTCGAAGAATAGGTAATTACTTCATCACCCCTTTCAAAGTTATATTCTTCATCCACTTCCTCTTTCTTGGTTGATTCCATACTAAAATAATAACTCAATTACCTTCTAAATATGAACATGTTATTATAAATATGGTACAACCATATTCATTTTTCTATCCTTCCTATTAATGACATTGTCACCATACGTGCGTACGTATGGATTACCGCCTCCACTTCATGGTGTAGTTTGATATTCAACACTTCATTATTTGGATGGGTATAAAAATGAGCATAATTTAATTTAATAATAAATAAAACATTTTAATTATTCTTCATATATAATATACCATCCAATTATATATTATTTCACCATCAAAAAAATGATATCATCGCTACTGCGTACGTACAGGATACCATCTCCACGACGCAATGAGATTCATTATCACCATTCAACGATGAATATAAATATATATATTATTAATAAGTATTTAATATATGAAATAATAATGATATTGGATATATATATATATATATATATATCAATATATCTCATGCACTTACTTCTGTTCAATAATATATTAAAACCAAAATGACGTTTATGCCTACGTACGACACACCATCTCCAAAAATGGGTTTTTCCATTTAATATATAAATATAATATGAATTCTTATATACTGAATATATATGACACATAAATAATGTTTTATATTATGGAACCAATTAAATCAGGAAATAATTTATATGATCAGGAATAACAAGTTAAAACATGAATGATAAAGAAAGCTATTATTACCCAAAATGTTATTTTATCATAGAAATTATTATTATATAGGTAGTATAAATACATAAATGAATCCAGTATGATATATTAAATACCAATATAGTGATGTTATATTAAAACAACATATTATGGTCATTATACAAGAGGTTAATCATACCCTCATCCAAATGAATGTACAAGGTAAGGGTCAATTCCTAAATCTCATTATTATTTGAGTTTGATTATGTGTAAGTATTTATTGGGAAATTTTTGTCATCCTTGTCCATATATCATAAAATTGTTTTCAAAATTAGTATTTTAAGGTTTTTTGGGAGGGTAGCTTAATCAAGATCAACATTTTAAAAGTTTTAATGAATTATTTTTCAGAATATTTTTAATTATTTCATTGTTATATAAATGATTTTAGGGGATTTATTTATATGGTCATGATTGTTTTAAAATGTTAATTATTTTAAAAAGTATCAAAGTGGTATGTGACACTTTGATTTAAAAATATCTTTTAAATTAATTCCTTTATAAATGCTTGACATTTAAATGATTTCACAAAACAGATATTTCTCTAAAGAGATTTACTGCTCATTTTCAACTATGCCAATATCCATTATATGATATTATTCTTGGTTGAGGTTGATTTTTTTATTATACAACCTTCCATATTGTATTTAATGAGTTATGATATGTTTTACTGTGGATGTTTTATTTTTATACCATTCATGGTTTATGGTTTAAGTATTGAAATTTGGTATTCCGATTTTAATAAGAATTTTATGTTATGTTTCAACATTTTCATATGAGTAATGAAATGGACTTAGTAAGTGAAAGGGGAGCCCTCTATATCTCCTCGATGCATCGGTAGGTCTCATATGAAAATCTAGTGTCTTGTCATAAGTCCTTGACAAAAGTTTTATTTGTAGTCATGGAACACGGCCTTGAATACGTGGTTATGATGTCTAGTAATATGCATTCCATTGTTATAAAATTATTTTTTACATGTGATTATTCATCTAGTATAATATCTGTGTGCATGTTTATATGTTAATTTATGATTTATTTTTCTCAAATTATGTTCATGTTTAGGTTTAAAAGGTAGTTGTTTTTATTACACATCTTTCCTTAAAAGTTTATAGCTTCTATTAAATTATTTACACTTACTAATCATTTGAGCTTACACATTTCTTATATTTTATTTTCCCAGGATTCCAAGAAGTATATTGTGGATGATATATGGGGTTAAGCTAGGGGAACAATGGAGTTCTCAATGGATTATTTATGTTGGGTTTTATGTTTGAATGTGTAATGTAACGTTCATTTATGGAATCTATTTTCCAAGAATTATAAACTGATTAGTATTTTCGGACATGATTTCTTAAAATCAAGCCAATATATTAAAATAATGCCCTTGATCTAGGCATCTGGGGAAGGGGAATTACAAATTTTTCAATAAATTCATTTTATGTTTGGAAAATAGTAATTCTTAAAAAAATGACTTTTTTTTTCATTTTGTGAAAATTACTAAATGTAATTTTTGAAAATTTGATGAAATTATGTTTATAATAAAAAATTAATTTATGAAATTATCATCTCAAAATTATCATTGGGTGATTTTTTTGAATTTTATAAATATATTAATTGTTCAATGAATGGTGAATAATTCATAAGTTTAATTCCGGACTAACTACACGTTTAAATACTTTATGAAGAACAATTATATTTTAAAATGGATTTAATGAAGCATTAGTTCAATTATATTTCAATTAATCCAATTTAGTTCATTCTAATAATGATCATATTGAATAATGATATAAAAATATTATATAAATTTGTACATTTTATCTTTGAATCCCTACTTTCTCATAACTTATACAGGATTAATATTAAAATTAAATTTACAATAATATTTAAATTTAATTTTTTAAAAAAATTGAAAAATATTTTGATGTGTAATATTTTTAATTATCAAATAATTTGAAAATTATTTTTATATAATTATTATTAATGAAAATTATTTGAAATTAATAATTGGGATTGTCATTGAAAATAGGTTTTGTGCATTTCCTGTTAAGGTGTTTGAATTAAAATTCCATTAAAAAATATTTTTATAAAATAAAATAAATTTAAAAACTAAATTCATTAGTTATATATTATACAATAAGGTTATTTTTTTTGTTTATGGTTAATGTATAAATTACATATGTTAGATAAACTATTTAATATAGTGAAAATTAAAATGTTAAAAGTGAGTAAAATATAATTTATAAGGAATTAACTATTGGAAACATGTATTTTTTATGTTATAAATGATTTCATTTTCCATGTAACGTCCCACCTCTGTTATTTATAAATTCTATAAGAACATAATGTTTTTGTGACCTCCCATTATTGAGTACTTTTGGGTATTTATAAAAATTACAGCCTTACTTAGTTATAAAATTACACCACATGTCCTCCTTTATTCAAAACATAACAAAATTCAGATTAACCAATTCTAGCTTAAATGATTTAAAAAATTCCCCCAAATCATATTTTGATCATCATTGTGGTCATCAGTCCATCCATGTAAGTACTTTAGTGAGAACCGAAGGAGCCTACCCATTGAAAGGTTTCGTTTTTTCAATGATCATTTTTTTAGTAATTACTAATTATCCTTCAATTATTGTATTAACCTGATGATATAATATATTAGTGTCTAACATGTATTGAGATGTTTTTTATTATGATAATAACCTACAACTCTATCCACATCCATCAAAAAGGTTATGAAATCATTATTCATGTGTACAAAAGTCTACCGCCTCACGAACTGATTTCATTTTTTTCTATTACCATCCATTATGTTTGGAAATAATTAGCTATTTATTTATTCTATATTTTTATGATTATATGATTTTTCTTATGAAATTATTATGTAACACAATCCATAATTATTTCAATTTTATGGGAATATAATGATGTGCATAATCGCGACCTACTCCGTCAATGAAAAATGTATTATAATATTTATCATTATGTTTTTAAATTGCTATAAATACATATATAATTAATAAATATGATATTGATATCATCTTAAAAAATCTAATGATAATGGTACCACGATCAAATTTTTTGTACTAATAATATTAATAAAGCATAAATGTACAACAATATAGTTATTTCTCGAAACCTAACTTTATCATGGAAATGTTAATAGACATGTTATAGTTGGTCATATGAAAACTTTATATGGTAAAATTTATATAATAATTATTTTTCAATAGATTTTTTAAAAAATTATATTTACTATATTGGTATTCTAATGTGTATGATATATGTCAAGACAGTAGGTAAGAGATTTTTCTCTCTATTGTCCATTTAGATGTATGTCATACTATACAACTATTTTCTGTTTTGAGTTCTATATACATCCCCATTAACATATGAAATCACAAAATAATGTATAATCATTATATTTTATGTTACATTTTATAATATTTCTTCATGATTCTTACATCTCACAAATTCTAATTTTGTAATGATTTTATGTTGTAACATCACAGTTTGTGGAATTTTTTATGATTTTTTTCCAATGAAAAACATATTATAATAAATCTTATAAGAAAATCATGAAATGTAACTAAATCTAGTTATTCATAATATTGAAATTTAATAGTACCATTTTTTATTCTATTCAATATAAACCAATATTGAAATTATTTTATGAAAATATGATATTATTTGTCTCTTTTTTTGGATATCTATTCTCATCTAAAACCATGTTTTTGATTTTTTTTGTATTTTACATTGATTTTTACGTACATTTCTACAAATTTTTGATTTTTTTAAAAAAATGGTTTTAATGGAATATTCATATTTTTTTTCATATAATGAAAATTATTATTTTACCAAAAAGGACACAATTGTGTTTTTTCACAAGCAAGACATGGACAATATTTCTACTTATCATGGAAACTAAAATATTTTAACATTAAATTTTATCATTTGAAATTTAGTTTCAAATAAAATTATTTTATTTTATAATTGTAATCATTAGGGAAGAGATATTTTCAAGATTCATGTTCTACATATATATTTCCATTTTTACCATTATGTAGAATCCAACCTCGATCGTTCATTTGAATAAATTCTCAAGATTATCAATATATGTGTTATATTTTATATAAATATGAATTTTACTAATAATAAATATCATAATGGGACCTGATGTAATTTATCTATGAATTAATTGTTTGTCTTTCCAGGTATCCAAGGACTCTAAAATATTTTGTTCCTCTGGCATGTGTTTCTATAATTTAATGAATTCTCCTAAAAATTGAAGTAATATATATGTTTCTTAATATGAGTTCACTATTGTTTATATCACTAGAATGGTTTAGTAAGATAATGAAAATTAGGATGAATAAAATTAGCAATACCCCTAGGGATATTTCTCATGATATTCATTTGGATGTATCCAAGCATTATCTCTGTATGAGTCATGGTATAACAATATTTAACATAGTTTGGGTGAAGTATTGAGTTATTGGATTCAATGAAATTACATATATATAATGATACTACATGTGTATGTTTCTATATAATAGAGTCACATAGGGTGAATAACTCTAAATATGTTATTTTGAGTTGCACTCAATTATCACGTTGTACCAAAATAATATACCTTTATGGACACCTAGATTGACACTCTTATAGGATATTCTTTCTAAATAAAAAATATATTTATGTAAAATAATGAAGTATTTGAATATATTATGATCTATAATGTCCTATTTTATTATCATGTATTCAAATATTTAAAATAAGGTGTCATGATTTGGACATCCAATAAGTAATTTTCCATGATTATGTGGTTTTATACATTGAATATTGTCACTCACGTTATTCTCTTTGTTTGTAGAATATTTTGAGAACCATAAGGAATAATGTTAACATTTAATGAGATTGAGAATTTTCTGGTCATAATCAATATTGAATGATGACAACAGTGAAGGATATTTTTACTTTTATTAATAAATTTACATGGAACATAATTAAAAATGAGTTCATTACCCAAAAATTTGACTCAAAAGAAAATATATTGATAATGTCAATTGAGTGGTCAATAAGTAGATAAAATTTATGGAAAATAATTTAGTTTCATATTTTTAGATAATATGGAGAAATAGAATAGGTATTTTATTAGAGGGACAATAGTATGTTTTATGTTTGGAGAAGAATTCCCTAAAGAGAGTAATAGAAAAAATGAACAGATATGTAAATATAATTTATGATAATAATAGTATAAAAAGCATATTATTAATGAAAGAGTGTTTTAATTGTATAAATAATGATCATTATAAAATTATAGGTCATAGGGGGAGATATCATGATAAATATTTTTACAGAGGGATGTTTAATGGTAATACTATTGATGACGATGAAACAATGAATGAAATGATCATGTTATGGACTATTCTAATAGTATTGTTTACGTAAAATGTAATAATAATTGTGAAATTGAGGTTGATGAATTATAATACAAGGTTCATATGTTTTATTTTATAAAATAGGTACTAATGATTAAGATTATGAAGCCTACTAAATGGTTAAAAAATGAATTTGAATGATTAAGGTTTCTATATAATGTAATTGTAGAATTATATTTCAATATTAATTAAATATATAATTATAAAAGAGTATAATAATTTCAATAAGGACATGAAAGAATATTATGAATGAAACTAATCACTATGAAAAGTGTTTTTATGGATGCTAGAATCTTATAGAAAACCAAATTATTATTTGAATATATCACTTAACATGTACTTAATGTTGAAATAATCATTTTGGGATAAAGATAGGATTAATATTAACATTTAAATTTAATATTTCTAATATCCTTGGGATATATTTATGATCTATTTACAATGTGGATTATACAATTATTTATGGAGTTTACATCATTCTTAGATTAAAGGAATATATCCAAAAATATGTGTTTCTTTTTATTGAATGTGGAATTATAAATTTTTAAAATAAGGATTAATTTTACATAACGTTATTAACATGATTAATTAGAATACACGATTATGGTATTCATGTTTATTGTATGTGAAAATCAAGAGCTAAATAATGATATATGTGGAATAAATGTTATATTGTTTTGGTGAATTCAGTTACACTCATTATAATTTTTTATATTTTTTTGGATTACATGGTTATTCATATATGGTTCAATTGGTGTTAATATATTGATGATTTTCTAGTGATTTAAATATTGCATAAATATATAACTATTTTCTATATTGAAATACTAATAATATTCATTTCCATACAATATATATATAAATGAATAATCACACTATTATTGATCCAATTATCCAAAAAGGATTCAGGAAAAAATAATCATATACATTTGGTGGAGAAAAGGATAAATTAAATATTTGTATAAGACCAATGAATCGATGAAATTTTTTTTACAGTAAAAATGAAATAAATTAACTAAGTATATTTGTTCCATTTAAATTCCTTGTTATATTTTTATGGTTTTCTATCTATTGAACTTACACTAAATCACTTATTGGATCAAGATGTGTTACATTTATCTCTTATGGATATGTAATTACTAAATAAATTATGAGTAATTATTTTATATTTCATAGCACTAGGGAATAATAGTTCTTATTAGGAACTAATAGTATTGATTCTAGACCAAATAGAGAAAGTTACATGACACAATATCAATCATATTTCAAAGGATTTATGGAGAAACCAATAGTTTAAATAAGCTATGTGGGAACCCAGAGATGTAATTTTGTATATTAATTCTTATTTGTTTGTACTAATGTGATTAATTTCATTCATTTTAAGGGGTTTTGAACATAACACAATGAAATTTTGTTATATATATATATATATATATATTTCAAATAATTTAATAAATTTTAATATTTTTCAATACATGAAATACCATTTATATATTTCATTACCTGAAACACTTTATTTTTCTTTCATTACATGTGACACCAAGCTTAGATATTTTTTCACGCAACACCATGTTTTAATGAACCACCCAATATAATTAATAATATTATAAATAAACATTTATTAAATATTAATTAAATAATTTAAATATAAAATAAATTAATTATAAGGCCCTAGCCCTAAACATTACTTAATCATGAGTTATTTCAAGAATTCACTTTGAGAATATTTTTAGGTTTAGAGTTTTATAGAATTAGTGTAGAGACCCGTATCCTGACTTACATGGACTTTACATTACTTTTGCGGAATACTTAGTACATAACAAAAAACACACACACAAGGATCGTAATAGTTTAGTGTCTTTGGAAACTCGGAATATAATCTTCTAATCGTGGTGAAAGATCTTCAAAATCTCCCATAAAGATCTTCCCTTTTTTTTACCTAAAACCCTTCTTTATATCCTGGGGAAAAGAAAACATAAAAGGGTGAGCTCAAATTCTCAGTAAGGGTAAACAAAAGAAATATCAATCACATCACATACATAAGCAGATAACTTTTGGAAATATTAACCTACAAAAGAGATCATAATTTCATAACATGGGGTAAATCATGGCAGTGAAATGTAATCACGATAATCATAAAATAAAACATGAAACTTTGTGGCATTCACACATAATCATAGAGAATCATTTCTTGTTAGTCAAGACTCATTGCCAAGACTATCTTAGTGGACAAAGTCCCTTTCTGAATCGAGTAACCCTCGTTTCAGTCCTGTTTCACTGAACCGGTATAACCTACCGTTCTAGCCCTGTCTATCTCATGAGATATAAAATCTTTACCCAAT
Organism: Viscum album; assembly: GCA_963277665.1. Taxonomy (NCBI): domain Eukaryota; kingdom Viridiplantae; phylum Streptophyta; class Magnoliopsida; order Santalales; family Viscaceae; genus Viscum; species Viscum album. The sequence continues at coordinate 1,872,929,219 of OY728137.1, read as the reverse complement.
GAATTGGAGGGAGATATAGGTCCCACCCATCTTATAATGAATCCTTTCTTATGTGTGCCACATAATCATAAAACATACATCATCGCATAACACATGTAACAAAAATGGGATTCTTGAAACATCAGGACATCATAAATCAATTCATATAAGATAAAGGAATTCATAAAAATTATTCCATCACAACATGATCAAATCAATGTAATAATAGGGATAAAAAAATAACCCTTTATTATCTTAGATGGAAAATAATTTTGATAAAACACTTGAACTCCATTCTTGAGGAAAATATCCTTTCTTCTTCAAAAACATTTTTCCTTTCATAACATGTCATACAACTTTAAAATAAAATAAGTTGATTAAAAATAAACTTGAAAACTTGTAAAGGAAGCTTCTTGGAAATACTGTTTTAAAAATCCATTCATGCCGTATAAGTTAAAAAAACATTCTTCGTACTTTTGTCGGAAAAGTCAAAAAGTACCTCGTACGACAAAAGATTCCTTTCATAGATATTACTAAAAACTCACCGAAGGGTAAAAATGGATTTAAACAATTGTAGGTGGATGGAAATAATATTACATATTAATTAAACATGGATTTGGATGATAAAATACACCCCAGTAAATACTTACGAATAAACAATCTCGGATAAAAATGAGACTGTGATATTTCCCTTACCTTATGTCCGATTTGATTTGTACGTGTCCGAAGCTCCTCTTCTTTGGAACGCCTCTTTGAATCCTCCACTTAGGGAACTAATATTGGTCATTGAAGAAGACCAGGACCTCTAGGATTATTCTAGGGAAGTGTAGAGGAGAAAATGGCAGGGGTTGGCTGAGCTTGAGTGCTCAAATTGGTGTGAGGAGGAGGGGGAGGAGGTGTCCTTTTATAAGGGAGGAGAGGGCCACCTTAGGAATATCTCAAAATATTATTTTATATTAAAGTAAAAATCGGTTTATAATGGTTCCAAAGGGTATTATTTAGAAGCTAAAGTGGGGATGGTTCGAAATCCTATCAACCAATAAGATTTAGAAAATTTTAGGGTATTATGTTAACCTTATCAATTAGATTTAACTCTAAGTTAAATAATTTAACTTTTACCGTGTCTTTTTGTTTTCTTTCACTATATGGTTTATACACTTACTATAACATGCCAAACGAACCAAAAATTGTTTATTACTAATACATATATCCTTATCTAAGTCATTTGGCCGAACCTTAGATTTTTAGGAATAAAATAACAATTAATAATATAATATTCGATTTAAAAACTATTTTGTGTCAATTTTGACACTATTTGATATATGATTTTTTGTGAAAGTCATAACAGAATTATATGTTCGAAACAAGTTTATTAAATCAACACTATTATATCATATTAACCTATAAAATTAATGGAATTCATAAAAAGTCTCAAATTACATTTATTTTGGTGTTTATAACATCAATTATGTCAATATTTCATTAATAAGATAATTACTGCATCATCTTTGTGACATGAATAAATTAAATTATTTGATGTCTAAAAATTACAAATAAAATACCATTATGTAGGAAATAGTTTTATCTTTCTAATGAATATTTACAATCGAATATATCTAATGTAAAACCCTATATTAAAAATGTTTTAGTAAATATACTTTGATTTTAACTCTTTTAACTCTTCTTTGAATTAAATAATAATAAATGTCCTAATCTAATCCAAGTGGGCCTAAATGATAATATTTTACACTTAAGGTTGTTTTTGGTCGAGATACACTTGTCCAATAGAATTAGGACATGTGTTAGGGTAATATTAATATCATTCTTACCCTTAATTACCCTATTTACTTTTAACCGTGGTAAATAAAAGTAAAAAGATACTATTCACCAGAAATTATTTTCATCTCATTGAACCACATTTTACTTACTGACATCAACCGTGTCTCTCGGATTTTTGAAATTCCATTCACAGAAGCGGTAAAATTAAGTTTTATGAAAAATTCAGTTTTTTAACTACCACTTAGTAGTTTCACTATTCATCAAAAATTGATGTTTTTCAGAACAATGCCAAAATTACACCATAAGCTATATTTCATATTCCAAATTCAAAAATGAAGTCTAATTTACCAAATTCATAACATAGAAGTTTCATTAATTAATTTTATAATTAAATCCCGCTGTTAAAACAAATAGCGTGTTTTTAAGAAACAATATCTATCAAAAGATTGACACTTGTTTATGTCTGGTGTAAATGTGAAATTACATCCAATGACCAACATTGTATTGAATTGTAAAAATATATTCTAAATATACTTTAAAACCACTCAAATTAATAATTTATCACTATTAATTATTTCGATTAAAAAAGTTGTTTTTAATTAAAATTTAGTAATTTTCACTATTCACCAGAATATGAAAGTTATCCGAAATGTACCAAAATTTCACCTTAGGCTAAATTCGATACTCCGAATCCAAAAATGAAATCCATTTTGAAAAATGAAATTTTCAAAATTTCAAAAAGTGGTTATTACTATTCATAACGGCTAGTTTTAATAACATTTTAATAGCATATCGCAGTTTAGTGAAACTCGTTATTGCGTACTACACACGTTATCGAGGAAGGTCGCGATTGCGTGTAATGCAAGGCAAGTCAAGGATGCGTGTTGTGCAAGCTCCTTTTGGTGTAGAATACAACACATGACATTAGTGAAATTAAAAAGAATATTTTTCATAAAATCTCGGGCTGTTACATTCTACCCCCCTTAAAATGAATTTCGCCCTCGAAATTCGTCGGGGTTATAAATGGTTTACTATTCGAAAGTTTTTTTAATAGAAACCCACATCGTAAAAAGGAATATCAAAACCAATCTTTAAAAACAAAAGTATGAAACGTAACGGTTACCCAAATAAACTAATCACTAGGTTTCCACATAGGTGAAAATATGGATATGGAAGAGAAATCTAACCATCATGTTCTGATGGAGAGTGGTAGAGAACATGGCTATAGAAAAGCCAGTAATCACAAAGCAATAATTCTGTGATGATCTAAGGTACCATCTGATTCATCAGATATAAGATCACTAGGACAACATTTTTGTTTTTCAAGATCGTTTCCCTAAAGTTAAAGAATTTGAATTAGAATAAATACTTACTTTATGTTGGTACAACCTCACTGTTGTTCGTGCCTTTAAAAATTTCCACTTCATCTCTAGAATAAATGAAGTTGAATTTGTTATTCGTGAAGTGTTAGCAGATCATGTGATAGAATGACGGGTCATTCCATCTATCTCAAAAGGTTAGCAAAATTTATATACATAAGTCGATCTATAGTGGGATTAATCATATATGGTTCCTAAAATGGGCTTATACTTCATATATCATACTGCTTAATATAATAAAACTAGTTTCTACTAAACAGGGACTTCCTGTAGGCCAGTGGTAGGCGATAAAGGCCAGTCGCACTTCGGTTGTGGGTTCGATTCCCACAGCCTTGTCCGACGCGATGGGTTGTTGCCCGTTCTGTAGGTTGTCCTTTTTCTAAAACTATATTACTATAACATCCCATGAATAATATCGAAAAAAACATCTATCCTTAAACAATACTAACTTATGTCCAACATAATCCATTCCAGTCTTTAGGCTTATCCATAATACTACAGTCCATTATCATAACATAGTGAAAACGATTACCAGAGATTTAATACCATCGTTGATCCCCATATATCATAAGATATGTTTTGTTGGTCACATTCCAAACATTCAAAGGCCTTAATCATGTATTCTCTTGAATACCCATTGAACCTTAGTGAAAACATGAATGCAGTTAAAAGTTAACTCTTTCCACATACCAAAATCCAAAAATTCTATATACTCAAACCATGATATAACCTTCTCCTTATATCAGTCATGAGCTCATGAATACTATCAAACATTTAATTTTCTCCTTATCCCTTCATTATGCGCATATCATCTTCATTCCAAAAATATCTGAATAACCTTTCATGGATACTCGTAGCATTAATCACACACTTTCAAAACTCAAGGAAAGACAACAATGTAACAATCCTTAGATGTCTCTTTATTCCATAGTACCATGAGATTCTTTATACAACATTATACTTTGATAAACATGTAATCATTCCACTACCTTCTTAAACCATTGACCGAGCTTCAACAATTCTTTCATCTCACATATCATTTGTAGTCTCTTCATCATCATCAACATAAATACTACCCATACGACCATACTGATTATCTTCATGAGACTTTCCCTTAGGGCATTGGTTTGCATAATGCCCGTACATTCCACATTTAAAACATTTAACCATTGTTGATGTCGTAGTAATACCATTATCCTCATCCATGGTGTTAACTAAACCTTTTCCTTTGCACTTACTTGCTTTGTGTCCTTCTTTTCCACACCCAAAGCATCTTCCAGTTCCTTTGAAACATTCTCCTTGATGCCTCTTCCCACATGATTTACATAGGGGAAATTGAACTTTCTTTCCTCTATGATCATCATGAAACTCCATCTTTTTCTTATTAGCCGAGTCAGGAAACTTACCAAATTTTACTTTATTGATCATATTATGAGATTGCTGATTTGACATAATAATGATGTTCGGACTTCCAAATCCCATTTCATTATGAATAATATCATTTCATTGTCCATCATATCCTCCATTATCGTGAATCATCTTGTTTCCAGCCATTTTTTAAAACCCAAAAAGAATAGTGTGAGAGGCAAAAATCATAATAAAGTGGGAGTAAATTCAATATCTAACATCTTTGGTTTAATCTAATATCGTTACCATAGTTCTAGGACTATATCCTATACGTATATTTATCATTAGGGGCATCCCTAGACATACCTTAGAAATATCTCTAGGGATCTCACTAACGTTTTCGCATCCTAGTTTCCAAAGGTTGACTAAACCTTTCCTCTGATACCAACTGTAGAGACCCGTATCCTGACTTACATGGAATTTACATTACTTTTGCGGAATACTTAGTACATAACAAAAAACACACACACAAGGATCGTAATAGTTTAGTGTCTTTGGAAACTCGGAATATAATCTTCTAATCGTGGTGAAAGATCTTCAAAATCTCCCATAAAGATCTTCCCTTTTTTTTACCTAAAACCCTTCTTTATATCCTGGGGAAAAGAAAACATAAAAGGGTGAGCTCAAATTCTTAGTAAGGGTAAACAAAAGAAATATCAATCACATCACATACATAAGCACATAACTTTTGGAAATCTTAACCTACAAAAGAGATCATAATTTCATAACATGGGGTAAATCATGGCAGTGAAATGTAATCACAATAATCATAATTTAAAACATGAAACATTGTGGCATTCACACATAATCATAGAGAATCATTTCTTGTTAGTCAAGACTCATTTCCAAGACTATCTTAGTGGACAAAGTCCCTTTCTGAATCGAGTAACCCTCGTTTCAGTCCTGTTTCACTGAACCGGTATAACCTACCGTTCCAGCCCTGTCTATCTCATGAGATATAAAATATTTACCCAATGCATTGGAGGGAGATATTGGTCCCACCCATCTTATAATGAATCCTTTATTATGTGTGCCACATAATCATAAAACATACATCATCGCATAACACATGTAACAAAAATGGGATTCTTGAAACATCATGACATCATAAATCAATTCATATAAGATAAAGGAATTCATAAAAATAATTCCATCACAACATGATCAAATCAATGTAATAATAGGGATAAAAACATAACCCTTTATTACTTTATATGGAAAATAATTTTGATAAAACACTTGAACTCCATTCTTGAAAAAAATATCCTTTCTTCTTCAAAAACATTTTTCCTTTCATAACATGTCATACAACTTTAAAATAAAATAAGTTGATTAAAAATAAACTTGAAAACTTGTAAAGGAAGCTTCTTGGAAATAATGTTTTAAAAATCCATTCATTCCGTATAAGTTAAAAAAACATTCTTCGTACTTTTGTCGGAAAAGTCAAAAAGTACCTCGTACGACAAAAGATTCCTTTCATAGATATTACTAAAAACTCACCGAAGGGTAAAAATGGATTTAAACAATTGTAGGTGGATGGAAATAATATTACATATTAAGTAAACATGGATGTGGATGATAAAATACACCCCAGTAAATACTTACGAATAAACAATCTCGGATAAAAATGAGATTGTGATATTTCCCTTACCTTAGGTCCGATTTGCTTTGTACGTGTCCGAAGCTCCTCTTCTTTGGAACGCCTCTTTGAATCCTCCACTTAGGGAACTAATATTGGTCTTTGAAGAAGACCAGGACCTCTAGGATTATTCTAGGGAAGTGTAGAGGAGAAAATGGAAGGGGTTGGTCGAGCTTGAGTGCTCAAATTGGTGTGAGGAGGAGGGGGAGGAGGTGTCCTTTTATAAGGGAGGAGTGGGGAACCTTAGGAATATCTCAAAATATTATTTTATATTAAAGTAAAAATCGGTTTATAATGGTTCCAAAGGGTATTATTTAGAAGCTAAAGTTGGGATGGGTCGAAATCCTATCAACTAATAAGATTTAGACAAGTTTAGGGTATTATGTTAACCTTATCAATTAGATTTAACTCTAAGTTAAATAATTTAACTTTTACCGTGTCTTTTTTTTTCTTTCACTATATGGTTTATACACTTACTATAACATGCCAAAGGAACCCCAAATTGTTTATTAATAATACATATATCCTTATCTAAGTCATTTGGCCGAACCTTAGATTTTTAGGAATAAAATAACAATTAATAATATAATATTAGATTTAAAAACTATTTTGTGTCAATTTTGACACTATTTGATATATGATTTTTTGTGAAAGTCACAACAGAATTATATGTTCGAACCAAGTTTATTAAATAAACACTAATATATCATATTAACCTAGAAAATTAATTTAATTCATAAAAAGTCTCAAATTACATTTATTTTGGTGTTTATAACATCAATTATGTCAATATTTCATTAATAAAATAATTACTGCATCATCATTGTGACATGAATAAATTAAATTATTTGATGTCTAAAAATTACAAATAAAATACCATTATGTAGGAAATCGTTTTATATTTCTAATGAATATTTACAATCAAATTTATCTTATGTAAAACCCTATATTAAAAATGTTTTAGTAAATATACTTTGATTTTAACTCTTTTAACTCTTCTTTGAATTAAATAATAATAAATGTCCTAATCTAATCCAAGTGGTCCTAAATGATAATATTTTACACTTAAGGTTGTTTTTGGTCGAGATACACTTGTCCAATAGAATTAGGACATGTGTTATGGTAATATTAATATCATTCTTACCCTTAATTACCCTATTTACTTTTAACCGTGGTAAATAAAAGTAAAAAGATACTATTCACCAAAAATTATTTTCATCTCATTGAACCACATTTTACTTACTGACATCAACCGTGTCTCTCGGATTTTTGAAATTCCATTCACAGAAGCGGTAAAATTAAGTTTTATGTAAAATTCAGTTTTTTAACTACCACTTAGTAGTTTCACTATTCATCAAAAATTGATGTTTTTCAGAACAATGCCAAAATTACACCATAAGCTATATTTCATATTCCAAATTCAAAAATGAAGTCTAATTTACCAAATTCATAACATAGAAGTTGCATTAATTAATTTTATAATTAAATCCCGCTGTTAAAACAAATAGCGTGTTTTTAAGAAACAATATCTATCAAAAGATTGACACTTGTTTATGTCTGGTGTAAATGTGAAATTACATCCAATGACCAACATTGTATTGAATTGTAAAAATATATTCCAAATATACTTTAAAACCACTCAAATTAATAATTTATCACTATTAATTATTTCGATTAAAAAAGTTGTTTTTAATTAAAATTTAGTAATTTTCACTATTCATCAGAATATGAAAGTTATCCGAAATGTACCAAAATTTCACCTTAGGCTAAATTCGATACTCGAAATCCAAAAATGAAATCCATTTTGAAAAATGAAATTTACAAAATTTCAAAAAGTGGTTATTACTATTCATAACGGCTAGTTTTAATAACATGTTAATAGCATATCGCAGTTTAGTGAAACTCGTTATTGCGTACTACACACGTTATCGAGGAAGGTCGCGATTGCGTGTAATGCAAGGCAAGTCAAGGATGCATGTTGTGCAAGCTCCTTTTGGTGTAGCGTACAACACAAGACATTAGTGAAATTAAAAAGAATATTTTTCATAAAATCTCGGGCTGTTACAATTAGATCATAAAACATGCATTACATTCCACATTTAAACAAGGTGGTTACATCAAAGACAATATTCATTTTTTTCTAGAAAAAGAAACATATTTAATATAAAACATGGTTTATTTCTTGACACTTACTCGACACTATCATAAAATCATGTACTTTTCCCTTGACTTGTGAATTTTTTTTCAAAAACTTAGGATGAGCATAAAAAGCTCAGAAAGGGATATAAAAATACGGAAAGAAAACATTAGTCCATGTATACAAAAGAATAAATGAAATAATACTTTACACATTAAACATAAGCACTTTAACATACCTCATGAAATCATATGATTTATTAATAACTCATAGAAATCATAATACATAAAGGTAACATGAATCATTCATAACATTTTTACGTATGGAGTAAACCACATAGTTACGTTTGGAATACCCATCACAGTATATTCTCTAAATCTCTTCATAGAAACCTTATCATTTAACTCTTTCATGTTACCCAATACATTAGAGATCTATCACGGGATCACCTGCACTTAGTTTATCATCGAACCACCCGACTTCATAAACAATGCCCAAGGACCATAACATAAGAGTATCACATAAAACATGCATAAATGAAAATAAAATTTCCACATTTCAATCACAAGATATCTATATGAAACATTGATAAAATAAAAACATTTTCAAAACAATTTTCTATACCAAAATAAAATAAATGTAAAACATGGTATTTATTTTTCATTTAAATAATTTTATGGCTTGTAGAGGAAGCCGAAAATCAAATAATGGTAACGGCGGCGAAGAAGTCGTTGTCACCACATACGTAAGAAAAAAAAATTACTTTTGTCATTTAGTAAAAGACAACATGTAAAAAGATTCATTTTTAATGAAATTAAAAGTCAAAAGGGTTTATTTTACATCTAATAAAAGAAGGTCGTATATAAATTGAAGTATGCCTGAACGAAAGGAGATTGAGACGAAGTCCCTTACCTCAAGTCTGACTTGTGTTTTTCATTTCTTTATATTCCTGAATAATAATATTTGTTCAATTTATAATTTCTTAAGTAAATCCTTTAAACTTTATTATTCAATTCATACCACATATTATCATGTCATAATAATTTGTTAATTATTTGAGTTCATATCATATGTTTTGTCGATGATCGGTACATGACTTAAAAATGAACTTGTTTGAAAAGAATTTTCCATGTATTTATATGTACATCATCTCCAGAATGGTATTAATGATTTAAATATCATATATATAAATTATATATGTATTTAATAATATTCCATAATGTTTGGAGATAATAAATGAAATGTATCGTTCATGGAGACGGTAGGCCGTACGTATGCATGAACGATACTTTCATTTTTTGTCATACTAATGGAATTAAAAACTAAATGAGACATAGATATATTATAATTATATTATAATATATAATTTATATAAGTAACACATTTACATTAATTCTAATCTTTATAAATTCCAAGTTTGGCATGAATGAGTCACATCACTTGAGGGGGCGGTAGTCCAAGCTTTCTCAGATGAAATTATCGCAGTTCCAAAAATGAAAAGCATAACGATGTGATTTATATAGGAAATTAAGAAGAATATAGAAAACCTAAATACAATATATATCATATATAAATACAGGGACATCATAATGGCCACCCTGAAAGGTGTTAAAAAAAGATTGAACAATCATCATTTCCTAAGGCAGTAATTTTCCACCCACCGAAACAGTATGTTTTTAACCATTAGACAGAGGTGTGTGTAAGTGTAAATAAAATCCTTCTCATAACAAAATAATAGAATATTTAGGATAATGTTGTTTTTATGGAATCAAATAACAATAATTGTAGGGGAGTGAATAAAGAAAATACAAGAAGGGAACTAGAGAGAATACATTAACTCTTAATCAGGTAACTTTTTTTGATTTGAGCCAAAAGATTCCTTGGAAAGACTTCTTCCCAAATAGGGGCTTCTAGAAGTAAGAGAGGGATGTGGAGAGATAATATGAGCAGATTTTGGATGTTCCATGGCTTTGAGAGGTGTTGTTGAGGGGGTAGAGGTGGAGGCCTTTTATAAGAGGGAGGATGGTCACTTTTGGAAAGTCTTGAAATGTTACTTTATTATAAAGTGATTTTAGGATTTTAAAGGTCCCATAATGATATATTTTGAAGATAAGTTGATAAGTGTTCTAAATAAACCCATAAAATAGGTTTTAGAGAAGTTTATGTCTTAGATTTCACCTTATTGTTTCATTTTATTTAAATCGTTCATTAATTAGGTAATCATTGCATCATCATTGTGTCATAAAAAATTATTTATTTAATGTCTAAAAATTATAAAAAAATACCATGATGTAGGAAATCGTTTTATCTTTACAATTAATATTTATATTCTTAGAGATAATTTATGAAAATAGAATTAAAATTGATTTATTTAGGATATACAACCCTTTTTTATATTTCTCTTTTTTAAAAAAATAATGTCATAAATGTCACTATCACACCCATGTGACTCCATGGGACCTCAAGTTCGGTAAAAAGCTTCCCATGGTCGGACATGACTCAAAAAACAGGATTTGGACACATTTTGGGGTAATTTTATATTATTATGATATTATTTTATTACCCTTAACTACGTGATTTCTAATTAATCACTATAATTAAAGATAATTACCATCGTTATTATTCATAATGTCCAAATACAAAAATGTATTAACTACATAATTTAGAACTTCTAATTCCAAATATGGAATCCATTTTACCAAATTCCAAACACAAAAATTTCAGTAATTAATTTAAAAAATAATTCATATTGTCAAAACAAATAGCGTGTTTTTATGAAACAATATCTATCAAAAGATTGGCAATTGTTTATGTCCCATTTCAAATTGAAATTAATTCTAATGAACACCACTGAATTAAGTAGTGAAAATATATTATAATTAAACATTAAAACCCATTATAAATATAATATAACAATTTAATTTAATTAGATGGAAAAGCAGTTTTGAAGTAAAATGGAGTATTTTTCACTATTCATTAAAAAATAAACATTATCAGAAAAATACCAAAAATTTATCCAAAGTAAATTTTAATGTACCAATTATAAAGAATAAGATTATTTTGACAAATATATCTTGTAAAATTGTCAACATTTAGATTTAAAAATGGTTTTCCATCAAAAGGCGGTAAAACAATCTTTTAAAAATATTATAGTATTCAAGGATTAAGATTGAATTTATTCTCATTTTATGACTCTAAAACACTATCTAATTTATAAATATACATAGATATGAAAATATATTAATATTTACTTACTTGGGATGTTACATAATTTCCCCCTTTAGGAAATTTCATCCCCGCAATTTATTTACATTTCGAATAAGTGGGTGTATTTATCCCTCATTGAATTTTTAGATTCCCATGTTGCCTCTTCAACTATATGGTTTTTCCATAGAACCTTTACTTGATGAATCAAATTATTCCGCAACACTTACTCTATGTGGTCAAGAATCTGGACCAGTTGTTTCTCATAAGATATATTCTCTTCCAGCTGAACTACCTCTAGACTCAAAACATGAGATGGATATGGAATGTACTTCCTTACTATTGAAACATGAAGAACATTATATACCTGAGATAAACTCGAAGGTAAAGCCACTCGGTATGCAACTGATTTAACTCTATCTAGAATTTTATATGGTCCAATGAAACTTGGACTCAACATTACATTTTTACCAAAGCACATCACACTTTTAGTTGATGAAACTTTGAAGAAGACATGATCACCTTCATCAAAAGTGAGATCCTCCCTCCTATTGTCTGCATAAATTTTCTGCTTTCTCTGAGCTATTATCATGTGTTTCTATCTCAGCTGAAATTATTTTGCAATCTATTCTACCAATTCTGTTCCCATCAACTTCCTTTCACCAACTTCATTCCAAAAACCTGGAATTCAAAACCACTTCCCATATAATGCATCAAATGGCGCCATCTGTATACTGGAATGAAAACTGTTATTATAAGAAAACTCAACCAATGAAAGATGATGGTCCCAACATCCCGGATAATCCATTGAACAAGCATGTAGAATATACTCCAAAGTATGAATTGTTCATTCTAACTACCCATCTGATTGAGGATGAAAAGATGTACAAAAATTTAATTCAGTACCCAGTGACTTTTGAAGGCCTTTCCAAAAGTTAGAAATGATACGGGGATCACTATCAGATACAATAGAGAGGGGAACTCCGTGTAACCTGACTATCTCTTTAAGATACAAACGAGAAATTTGATCTTGGGAAAAGGTATCTCGTATAGAAAGGAAATGAGAATATTTAGTTAAGTGATCAACAATAACCCATATTGAATTATTACCTCAAGGTGTCTTCGGTAATCCCACAACGAAGTTGATGGATATATTTTCTCATTTCCACTCTGGAAATTGTATAGTCTGAAGCATACCGTTTGGTAACTGTTGATCTCCTTTGACCTATTGACAAGTCAAACAATTCATAGTAAAATCAGCAATATCCATTTTCATTCCATCCCACCAGTAATACTCCCGCAGATCTTTGTATATCTTAGTGCTGTGAGGCTGAACTGGAAATGGAGAAATATAAGAATCACATAACAACTCTATCTTCAACTGTGAATCACAAGGCACACAAAATATCTTCCCAAATCTCAAAACACAATCGTCATCAATGTTGAATTCAGGTAACATACCCTTATGAACCAGCTCTACCTTCTTCTGCAACTCACTGTCTTTCTTCTATGCTTTCTTAATTCTTTCTGATAGAGAAGATTTCACCGAAACCTGAAACAAAACCGGAAAATTTCCTTCACCAACAACTTCCAAACCAAAATTCATCGAATCCTTAACTAAAGGATCACATTCAAAAAGTAACATGGTTAATGAAGAATTAATTTTTCGACTCAAAGCATCTGCCACTTTATTTGCTTTTCCTGGGTGGTAGTGAATCATGCAATCATAATCCTTGATTAATTCTATCCATCTCCTCTGTCTCATGTTCAATTCATTTTGAGTTAATATATACATTAAATTTTTATGATCAGTATATATTTCATACTTTACACCATACAAATGATTCCTACAAATTTTTAATGCAAAAACAACATTAGATAATTCCAAATCATGTGTAGGGTAATTTATCTCATCGGTTTTCAACTGACGTGAAGCATAAGAAATTACTTGATCGTTATACATTAGGAAGCAACCAAGTCATTTCAATGAAGCATCCCTATAGATAACTAACTCACCATTCCTGGAAGGTAGTGCCAATACTAGAGCATTCACCAATATTATTTTCAATTTCTGAAAACAATCATCGGATTCTTTTATCCAGATAAACTTGACACCCATCTGAGTTAGCTTATAAATAGGTTGGACAACTGTGACCAATTTTTAACAAACCTTCATTAATAGACTTCCAAACCAAGATATCTATGAATCTTTGTTACATTTGTGTGTCTTGGCCATTCTTCAACAACCTTTGTTTTTGCAGGATCAACAGTTTTTCCATCTTTAGAAACAAATGTGACCAAGGAACAAAATTTGTTTTAACCAAAACTCACACTTGATGAATTTTACATACAATTTATTTTCTTTTAAGGTATGAAAAATAACCCTTCAATGACTTTCATGATCTTATTTAATTTTAGAAAACACCAAAATACCATCAATGAAAACAACCACAATATTATCCAAGAACATATGGAAAATTATATTCATAAGGTCTATGAATACAATAGGTGAATTGGTTAACCCAAAAGGCATAAATAAAAATTCATAACGGCCATATCTTGTATGAAATATGGTCTTTGGAAAATTTTTTCATTTACCTTCAACTGATGGTACCTCGATCTCAATTAAATATTTGAAAAATACTGAGCTCCCTGGAGCTGATCAAACAAATCATCGATATGAGGAAAATGATATTTGTTCTTAACAGTGATGTTATTCAAGGTTCTATAATCAATGCAAAGTCTCATTGAACCGTCTTTCTTTTTAACAAATAAGGCAGGACCACCCCATGGCGATTTTCTATGTCGAATGAAACCTTTCTCTAATAAATCATGTAATTGCTCCATCAACTCTAAAAGTTAAATTTGAGGCATTCTATAAGGGGGTTTTGAAATTTTTTTAGCATCAGGAACTAAGACAATAGTAAATTCAAATTCCCGATCTCATATTATTCTAGGAAACTCATCATGAAAAACATTAGGATACTCATTTACCACTGGAAAATCATTAATCTAAACGGTTCCTTGGTTTTCAACAATATGTGCAAGGTAACATTCGTTTACATCTTTTACATGTTTCTTAGCCTCTTGATATGTTATCAATAGTAAGGGTTCAATCATGTACACAAACTAAAAGTATTTCTGAAAAAAAAACTTCTTTAGCTCTACAATCAATCTTAGAATGGTAAACCGAGAGTCAATCCATACCCAGGATAACATCAAACTCTACTAGAGGTAAAACAATAAGGTTTTCAAGTAGATTCTTTCCACGTATATGTATAGGTAGATTCTTATAAATTCTTTTTTCCTCAACATTTCCCCCAAGTGTTTTGACCAAAAGTCCAGGAGTCATTTCTTGAGATAGAATTCCCAATTTACTAAAAAAATTTCAGAGATGAAGGAATGTGTAGACCGTGAATCAAACAACACATTGGAATAATCTGAAAAAATAGACAATGTACATGATAAAACTTTATTTGATGGGCCAACATCTGCTGAAGTAGATGCAAAAGATTTCACCACACCTTTCTTCTTGTAATCTAACTGCTTACCATCATTTGAGATTTTTGTCGAACACTCATTTGTATAATGACCCATCTCATTACACTTGAAACATTTCACTAACTTTAAATTAAATTTGGTTTTACCATTACCCTGATCTTTTCTAGTGCAATCACGAGCCTTATGTCCCACTATAACACATCGGAAGCACTTTCTAAAATTCCAAAGGCATTCCCCAGCATGCTTTTTACCACATTTATCACAAACTACAAACTTAGTTTTCTTACCATCACACCTTTTTGAATGATTCTTCCCTTTCTCCTACCAACTTAGTCTCTTCTTATTTTTGTTGTCATAGAACACTTGATCATTAGAAAACTCCATTTCCACCTTATCAGCACATCGAACAATATTTTCATAACTTTTGAACTCACAAGAAGCTAATTACATAGATATTTTGGCTTTAATCCTGAGTAAAAAAGATTGGTTTTACTATCAAGGTCTTTGATAAAATTTGGATCATACATTGCCAATCGAGTGATCTTTTCTTCATAAGAAGCCACTGACTCGTTCTCTTGGCTCAATTATGAGAATTGTTTTTCCATCCTAATTCGAACAGCCTTAGGAAAATATTTCTCAAGAAACATACCTTTGAATTCATCCCAGTCAAGAACATCAATCTCATCAGCATCCCTGATATTTTTAACCATTGACCACCACTGATTTGCTTAACCTTCCAAATGGTAAATAAAAAGACTAACGTTTTGATTGTCTGAACACCCCATGACATCGAAAAACTTCTCCAGTGCTTTAATCCACCCTTCAGTTATCACAGGGTCAGATGATCCTTTGAATGATAGGGGATGTTGCCTCATGAAATTTTCCACCACTGACATGTTCCTCTACGATTGATCTGGATGATCTCATGCGTGGATACCACTACAATTTATCGCTTGAGTCAACTGCACCATTACTATAACAAACTGTTCAGTTCCAATTTCGACCATCTCAGGATACTGATTTCAAAGGTAATTTCATTTTTTATTCCTTCCTAGCACTGCCTCCCTATTTCCTCTACGGAAAACCATTCTGAAAAAACATGTCTTAGATGAACCAACATGGTAATATTCAAATGCTATATCATTTCAATTTGACCATTAAGTAATAAAAATACTTTTGGATAATCATTTAAAATTATTCCAACTCATAAATCTATCTAAACAGACCTTTGATGCCAACTATAAGTCCCCATCCCTAAACATTACTTAATCTAGAGTTATTTCAAGAATTCACTTTGAGGATATTTTCAGGTTTAGAGTTTTAGAGAATTAGATCATAAATCATGCAATACATTACACATTTAAACAAGGTGGTTCCATCAAAGAAAATATTCATTTTTTCTACCAAAGGAAACATATTTAAAATAAAACATTGTTTCTTTCGTGAAACATCCTCGAAACTATCATCACATCATGTAAATTTCCCTAGGCTTGTGAAAAACATTTCAAAAACATTGGATGATCCTGAAAAGCTCTGTAAGGGATATAAAAATACAGAAAGAAAACATTAGTCAATGTACATATAAGAATCAATGAAATCATAATTTAAAAATAAAACATAATCACTTTAACATACCTCATGAAATCATAATATTTATGAATAACTCATATAAATCATAATACATAAAGGTAACTTGAAGAATTCATAACATTCTTACGTAGGGATTAACCATCATGGTTACATTTGGAATACCCCTTACACTATATTCCCTAAATTTCTTCAAAGAAACCTTAGCATTTAACTCCTTCGCATTACCCAATGCATTGGAGATCTATCTCAGGATCACCCACCCTAAGTTTATCAAGGAACCACCCGACATTATAAAAAAATCCCAAGAACCATAACATAATTGTATCACATAAAACATGCATAAATGAAACATAACATTTCTACATTTCAATAACAAGATATCAATACGACACATTGATATAATAAAAAATTATAAAAACCATTTTCAAGACCAAAATAATAGAAAAGTAAAACATGGTCTTTATTTTTCATTTAAATAATGTTGTGGCTTGTAGAGGAAGCCAAAATTCAAATAATGGTCACGGTGGCGGAGAAGTCATTGTCGCCGCATACGTAAGACAAAAACAATAAATTTTTTATTTAGTAGAATGATTTGTGGAAAAATATTCCTTTTGAATGAAATTATAATTCAAAATGGTTTATTATTCAACTAATAAAATAAGGTTATAAATAAATTGATGTTTTCCTCAACAAAAGGAGATTGAGAGGAATTATCTTACCTTAAGTCCAACTTGTCTTGCTTGTTTATTTATATTCCTGAATAATAAACATTGGTTAATTTATAATTCCTTAAGGAATTATATTAATTTTTATTATTAAATTCATATCACATATTATAATGTTATAATAATTATTTTATTATGTGAGTTCATATCATACGTTTTTTCGATGTTCGGTACATGAGTCAAAAATGAACTTGTTTGAAAATAATTGCCCATGTAGTTATAAGTAAATCATCTCCAAAATGGTTTTAATGATTTAACTATCATATATATCTAGTATATATGTATTTAATAATATTCCATAATTTTTGGAGATATGAAATGAAATGTACCATTCATGGAGATTGTAGGTCGTACGTAAGCAGGAACGATACTTTAATTTTTTGTCATATTAATGGAATTTAATACTAAATGAGACATATATATATTATAATACATTATAATATATATTTTATATATGTAACATAAGTTCATTAATTACATTCTTTATAAATTCCATGTTTTTCATGAACAAGTAACACCACTTGAGGGGCGGTAGTCCACACTTCCTCAGATGAAATCATCACAGTTCCAAAACATGAAAATCATAACGATGTGATTTAAACAAAAAATTAAGAAGCATATAGAAAACATAAATACCATATATATCATATATAAATACAATGACATCATAATGGCCACCATGAATGGTGTTAAAATAATATTGAACAATCATCGTTTCGTGAGGCAGTAATTCACCACACAAAGAAACAGTATGTTCTTTAACAATTAAACGGAGGTGTGTCTAAGTGTAAATCAAATCCTTATCATAACAAAAATCTAGTAAATTTTGGATACTGGTGTTTTTATGTAATCAAATTATAATAATGATAGGGTGAGTTAAGAAGGAAAATACAATAAAGGAACTTGAGAGAAGACATTACCTCTAAATCGTGTAACATTTTTTGATTTGAGAAAAATGCTTACTTGGAAAGACATATGACAAAAGTGAGGCTTTTAGGAGTGATAAAGGGATGTGGATATATAATATGAGCATATTTTGGATGAAACAATTTCTTTAGAGGTGTGACTAAAGGGGTAGAGGTGGGGTCCTTTTATAAGACGGAGGATGGTCACTTTTGAAAAGTCTTGAATTGTTACATTATTATAAAGTGATTTCGGATATTAAAGGTCCCAAAATGATATATTTTGTGGATAAACTGATATGGGTTTTAAATCCACCCATAAAATAGGTTTTTGAAATGTTTATTTCTTATATTTTACCTTATCTTTTCATTTTATTTAAATCGTTCATTAATGAGGCAATCACTACATCATCACGGTGTCATAAATAAATTTATTTATTTAATGTTGAAAAATTATAAAAAAATACCATGATGTTGGAAATATTTTTATCTTTCCAATGACTATTAATAGTCTAATATATCATTTATATAAACAAAACTAATATTGGATTACTTAGGATATACAAACCTTTGTTATATTTCTCTTCTTTTTTAAAATAATGTCATAAATGTCACTATCACACCCATGTGACTCCATGGGCCATCAAGTACTATTAAAATCTTCCCAAGGTCGGTTAGGATTAAACAAGATTATTTGGACACATTTTTGGGTCCTTTTATATTATTATGATATTATTTTATTACCCTTAACTACCCGATTACTAATTAATCACGATAATTAAAGATAATTATCGTGGTTACTGTTCATAATGCCCAAAATAGAAAAGGTATCAATTACATAATTTGGACCTTATGATTCCAAATATGAAATCCAATATACCAAATTCAAAGAACATAAATTGTAGTAATTAATTTTAAAAATAATTCTCATTGTCAAAACAAATAGCATGTTTTTAAGAAACAATATCTATCAAAAGATTGAAAATTGTTTAAGTCCAATTTCAAATTTAAATTCATTATAATTACCACAATTGGATTAAATGGTAAAAATATATTCTAATTTCACATTAAACCTAGTTAAAAATATAATATAACCATTTAATTAAATTATATGAAAAAGCATTTTTGTAGTAAAATGTAGTATTTTTCACTATTGATTAAAAATGAACATTGTCAGAAAAATACAAAAAATTTATCCAAAGTAAATTTCAATGTGCCAATTACTAAGTTTATTTTGACAAATAGATCTTTTAAAATTTTCAAAAGTTATATTTAAAAATGTCTTTCCATCAAATGGTAGTAAAACAATCTTTTAAAAATATTATAGTATTCTATGCTTAAGATTGGATTTATTCTTATTTTAAGCCTCTAAAATAGTATCTAATTCATAAATTGACATAGATATGAAAATATAATATTATTTACTTAATTTTGATGTTACATTAATACATTTTAAATATTTTTCATGGTGGATTTATATAAAGAAATCATACTGATAAAAAAATACATAATTTCTCAAAAAATCTTTATATATTTTAAAAATACTATTTTCTAAAACCCTTTTACCTTATATGCATTTGAGAAAAAGATAAAAATTTATTTTTTGATTCTTATAAAAATTTTGTTTGATAATAAAAATAAACTTTTTAAATCATCATATCTATATAAACACAATGTGATTTCTTGTATAAAAACCGAAAAAATAATTTTTCAAATAAATAATGAAAAATACTAAATTATAAATGAATGATACTATTGAATTTAAATTTATTTTAAAGATAAATTATCATTAAAATTTTACAAAATAAAAATTACTTACTTTATATATGTATTACTCCGATTTAGACCAATATAATTATTTTCAAGATCCATATTTTGAAAAACAATTGACCTTTGGAGAATTCTTTTTGAGTACCCTCATTCTCTTTATGCCTATGAGATTAATTTAAACTTATTTTGTCACAATAATTTGAATATAATTTTGAAAAATTGATTAAATATAAGGAATTATATTAATTTAAATTATTTAATAAGTAAATTTTATAGTTTGACAATAATAATTTGGGAAATGGTTTAAAATTAATATATTTGATTAAGGATAAAATGGTGGTTTCTGTGTTACATGCACTTTTGAAAAACCTAACATTCCACACAAAATGTTTTTTAACTTCATAGTTTTGATTTAATATCGAGAATTACCTTTTCTAAATTATCTTATGATGATATTTATATTTTAGAATTTAAGGATAAATAACATTGTTTTAAAAAACAAGGTATCTTTGTGACAATTAAATTGATAAAAGTGAGTAAAACCAAAAAAATTTAGAAATGAAACATAAACAAAATCAAGTATTGTGTCACCTATATCATACCTACCATATATAATGAATCAATTTTTTATTTACATATATTTGTTGTGACTTTCAATTGATGAATACTTTTGGGTATTGTAACAAATTCAACTCCTTATCAATTCTAAAAGGACACTCCCTCTCCACTACTATTTGAAACATAAGCCCCTTCATGATCATAAATAGACTACCAAAATATAATCTCATCATGATTCCTTTTATTCTAGAAGCCTTATGTTTGATTGAAATAATGCATTGGTTGGATTTTGGTGGAATCCAATATAGGTTACCCGAAGAAGTTGTAATGTTATTCAACATGAAATTTTATTTTGTTTCCTCCTCCAACTCCTTGAATTGTTATTATTCCAAGATAATATAAAAACATAAGTTCTCCAGTGTAGTTAATTATTTTTATGTTAGTTAAATGACATAAAACAATACCCACTACCATAAGATGGGTTACAAAACCAGTATTCATGTATGTTGAGGACTACAACCTCTCAAAAAGATGTCATTCTTTTTTCCATTACCCCCTCTCATGGTTGGGAATAATGACTGAATTATTGTTTATCTATATGAAATTTTTGATATTATAATGATATTATTATTATTAAAGGATTCAAACCTTTATGCTATCCATTATGTGTGAATGTGATAAAATAACTCATGTGTATGGATGACTACTTTATCATGAAGAGATGTGGTTCATTAATTCATTACATGGAGGGTAATAATGATGTGTTTGATGAAAATATTATATATATATATATATATCCTAAAAGTGATTCCTTAATAATAATATATCATTTATATTTCATCATTTCAATTTTAATTGAAAATTGAAACAATTTTCATGTTTTCATACAACATACTGTCTTTATGATTTACGTATTTTAGTTTCTATCATGAAATTTTACTAATTAATATAAATAATTATATATGAAATATATATAATTTTCATATGAATCATAGAATTTAAGATAATATGGATGAAATATTATGAAAAGAGGAAAAAAATTAATTAGCTGAATCAGACATGAAGATAAAATTAGTTATTAATAGAAACCTAACATTAACATGGAATTGTTAATAAAATGATAATTAAAGTTAATAAAATAATATATATTATTATATATTTAATTTTTTTCTGTATCTTATATATAATAAGATTGAAATTATTATAATGTAGGATCAACCATATAATAAATATTTTAATACTTAAGGTAATGTATTTTTTCACATTTTTTCATATTTGAGATGTATGATATGTTATGTGCCTATATTGTTTCAATATGTGTATATACATTTAATTTTACATTTAACATCATGAATTTACATGTCCTCCTGATATTTCTTAATGTACCTAATTTTTCTATTCATTATTTTTAGATATTATATGGATTAAAGTTTAGATCAGGTTCTTAGACATCATGCGATTCTATGTCTCAGAGTGCCCAAAACAATTGTTTGAAAATATTAAAATATTGAATCTCACATGTGAAATGTTTTCCTTCAAATGTTTAATAACTTCTAAAGGGGTTCCCATGATATAAATGTGAGGAAACTGTTGCATTCCAAACAATGACCTCACCCTATATAGAACTTGACATTGGTCTACACTGGTCAATTGTTGAATGCCATCATTGACATTTTAAAAGAGTAAAATGAATTTGAAAAAAAATAATTTTAATTATTACATCTACATAGAAACACATCCACATGGTTACTTTTAAATAATCCATTTCTCATAGATCTAGCATTAGCCTAAAAAACATGGAATTCTCTGGAGACATTGGGAGGAACATATAGTAAATCCTCAATCTAGATGATGACATAACATTGAATAAATGTTTTTTAAATACCATAGTTGAAAGTTCTCACAACCAATGATGAAGTGGTTATTGATCTTTGTCAGTGAGCGATCCAAAATCTGGGTTGGATCTTTTATATTGATTCTCTTTCCAAATTTTTGATTCCTATGATGAACGTAGACTAATCCACGAATATATTATCCAACCAATCAATCATTCATGGAATATGGGATGATATTTAAGGGGTTAAAAGGGATTTTTTACTATATATTGATTACATGATTCATTTATTTCTATTTTTGGGAATAGATTGAGGATGGAATGAAAAACAACCAAGATTCATTCCATAGGATTGTTCCTTGATCTGTTTTCTCCACTAATTTAAAGCATTCATGAGACATGTTACTCATTATTCACTATAACATTGAATAATCTACCTTTGTAGCATCGATTATAGGTAAAATGATCTAATACTAGAGATCTGGAATCAGGATGTGTTGATGGAGGTATGAGGATGGGGGAAGTGGTAGGTCAAATTATAGTGGGTGATTTTTCTATGTTCATTAGTGACGATGATAAATAACTAATATCTAATTTATCAAGCTATTTGAGTACAAATCCCATCGATTTATTTTTAGAAGGAATGTATAACCATTGATCCATTGTTTTTAGACGAATCAAGAACCAGAGCGAGATCATGTGATCAATCGGTGTGGGCAGATAAATAACATGAATTTATGGAAAATTATAATTCACATGACCTATAGACTCAGCTACACTGTGTGTATTCATCATTGGGGGACTCAATGTTTACAAGGTATGTAAAATAACATAGAAAAGAGTATATGAGTTGCATACATATTGTGTAATTCCCCACACATCATGGCCTGGATTGGTTACACAGATTACCCCATGTATTGCTACACTTTCAAGGTTACATGGACTGACACTATGTAATGGCACACAACCAGAGTACACAAGTGGACCCAGGATGGAGGGACACAGTGTGAACCCCCTACTACGCATTGTGCGCTCCTCTTATACATGACATGGTTTAATGACACGAGCCATTGTATATGGGTAGTACCCAGGGTCAAGAGACACACTGTGTAAACCTATTGAACAACATGTACCCAATTCTACATGACTTGATTATCTTTTAATCTATTACATGAACTTGTATTTTAGGGATTATTCACTTTATCATATCCTTGAAGGTATGTATGAATCATTTCCAACACATATTACTATGATCTCTTTAGCAGTACTTCTTTTATAAATGATTTGGAATCCACTTACCGGATCAGAGAATGATCCATTATTTATTTGTTCTTCCCTAGGTGGAGTTCTCTACATCGGCATGACCAACACTATGTGGGTACCGACCTCTATTTGGAGGTTAATCTAGATTGAGTTGTTGGTATCACCCCATTACCATGGTTGTGGTCCTCTTATTTTGTGTTGTATCTCTTTATTTATCTATCATAATATCTTTATCATGGAATTACCCTATGAGTAGTACCTCTATGAAAGACGTCATCAGTGCTATCGGACTCAAGAGTGCGTTCTCCCTGTTGAGTTATTCATGGAATCTTCAAGCTGAATTCATAGTGTTCGTATACAGTGATTGTGACTTACCTCTAGACTATGTGTCTTGGTTGATTATATCTGGATATTATTATTATATGTGTTATAGAGAATTACATGTGTAGAGATGACTATATCCTTTCTTCATTACATATATTTGTTGTTTCAGGTGTCCAACATAGCATTGTCATACTCACCCATGAACATGATTTTATCACATGTTTCTTGTTTTTTTCATATGATTGACCATTTGATGGTGTCCTAGGAAGACTAGCAACATATTCTACATTATGACATCGGCAGACCGAGATGTGTTCTAACATGTAATGATTGTTGTCGCTGCACTGTTTTATTACATGTAGGACTTTTAGTTATATACTCTTATTGGTGGGATTGTATTTGGGCCTTGATTAAATTAATTTACTTTCATTCATACATTTTTTGTGAGATTTAGTGGTATGCATGAATTGTTTATGTGGTGGGTTTTCATTTCATCATTTTTTGTGCTTGTAGATGTGTGTGTGCATACATTTAGATACAAAATGCATCTGATTTTAATGATATTTATACTCGAAGCTAGGCACCAGACCTAAACCTATTAGAGTTAATATTGGGGATTCATAGTGAATTCCCCATTAGGACAAGTAATGAGAGAGTGGTATTAGAGGTGGCTGGTTACACAATATGTCTATGATTTTATGAGATTGGTTTGGGGTGACAATGTTTAGTGTTTTGGGTTTTTATTTTAGTCTAGTGACATTAGTGTTTGTTAAGTGGCCATCAAATCTATACATGAGGTCTCTTTTGACATTATTTTCAACTTAATACATCAAAACAATTGTTCCAAAAAAAATAATGGTACCTGAATCATATAAAAATGGGTTTTAGTTTTCATGTACATCATGAGTCAGCTATCTAGATACACTAATATGTGTATGTCATGCCTATATATTAGAGTGTTTTATTTATTTAATTTTGTATTTAATAGGATAATATTTAAAATTTTTTATCAATTTCACATGTTTGGAAATTTTTTGTACCAAACATAAAATTTACAAAAAAGTAATGAAAATGAATAAAAATTGGAAAAAACGATTACAAGTTGTGTAACACAATTACACATTGTGACCTCATCTGAGAGGAAGGCCGTCAAAAAAATAAGTCGTGATGATGTTACACACTATGAAATGTAATTACACATCTTCAGTCGAAATTACACATTGTGAATGGAGTCTATGTGCAAAACCAACCAGCTAGATTCATATTATATTCACACTGATTTAAAAATAAAGGAGGCATCCTGTGAATGGGATTATATTACATATAGACACATTACACAATGTGAAATTTTTCAGGTAAATCCAATCTAGATCCTATAAATACAATATATTCTTACCGCTCTAATATACATTATAGAAAAAGATGGAGGACCACCAATAGACATCTGCAGAGCTCTGATTCTCCATGTTCTGTATATTTTCATTCATTTTTTTCTACACCCCCTACTGATTAGAAACTATAGGTGATTTCATTGTGGTGGATAATTCATGATGAAAGGGGATTAAATGTATGGTGTAATTTATATTGGAACTAATTCTTGTTGGAATTTCATATTTTTTATTAAATTCAATATTGTCCATAATTTCTTCTAGCATAATCATTTAGAGTGGTGTCAGAGATTGGGTTTAATTTTTTTTCTTTCTTTGTGCATGGTGAATCCTAGGCTGACTAAATATATATATTTAGTATGTGATATAAGGTCTAGACCTCGACCATGACCATCAATATTTTTTCCAATATCTAAATTATATTTTGGGTTACCCATCTATTGTAATTTGATGAACCTGGCTGTGAGAAAAAGAGAGTTTAGGACTGAGTACATTTATCATGACCACTAGATTTTCTTTGACACAATTATGATGACTATAAAATTGGTGACTTATTATTTAATATATTTTCATCCTAGATCCAAGATTCATTATTTCTTGAAAACCATTTTATATTATCTCCTCCAACATTATTCAAAAATAAAATGCATAGTTGTTCACATTTATTTTCCATAATTTGAAATTACAATATTTTATTAATCAAGATTTTCCTCAAACTTTTATTTGTTTGTTTTATCTCAGAAATGAAATTATTATAGTACCCATTAGTTTAGTCAATTTTTTATATCGTGTTTATAAATATCTAAATTCGGTAACATATTGGGAATTAACGATTCATGTGGGGCTATCATATACTCATTAACCGTGGTACATCTTGTTTTCTTATAGGATGCCTCCACAATTCATAAAATCTAGTATTTAGTTTCTTGATTGTGTTGATGACCGCCTCCATGGTGAGGATTTGATTCAAGGAAAAATTCATCATAGGTCACACCCAGGTGGTGCACAAGCCATACTTACTCCTATAGAGAAACACATGGTACTAGAATCACTAGACGATGTGGAGTTAAATCTCATCACTCTAAATGTGTTTTAGTGATAGGGAACAATTAGGTTATGAGGAAAGCACATACAATAGGTGTGTGAGTAACATCTTGAGGTGGTAATTCAATTATTATCTCTTGTTAGGACTCCTGTAGATTCGATTTTGTTCTTGTCAGCGACCCTTCTACATAGTTTAGTGGGATGATGGTTGATTTTGGCTTTCCAAACTCATGATGAGGTGACTCTTTCATGGATAAAGATGAGGGAATCTTTATAGAGGATTAATAAATAGTAATACAATTTTATTTCTTATAAAATATAATCTAAATCTATAGCAATGCAATAAGATAGTGGAAGGTTATTCATCGAGGTTTACCACACAAAATAGGTACATGATTTATATTGTTAGTGTTCTGTAATATAGGGATCATTCCTTCAAGTGAGTTCCATGTATAGACATCCTATTCATTATTATACCACTATTCATTCCAACATATCATTTTGTGCTTGAGTGAGATTTGGTGGTTGAATTCACCTTTGATAAGAAAATACAATTAATGACAGTCACAGGTGGATGAGAAGGAGTAAAGACATTGGATATAGGAAGCCAAAATCTGTACTAGGGACCTGGATGTGGGATACGATTCAAGATGATTTTCAAGGAGAAAGGACCTATCGTTCATGTATCATAGGGTGTGCCTCATTATCCAATAGAGAGGTAGTGTTATTCAGGTGATGATAGGGGACATCTTTCTTATGATTTTCTGAACCATCGTACTACTAATAGAGAGTATTAAGTTTAAATAGTGAGGTATAGCCATGGAGTTTAGCAGGGAGATCCATAGGGGGTATAAGTGGTAGAGGAACTTGGGGATTAATCGTAGGTGGTCGTTATTTCTACATGATGCCACTACGAACCCCAAGTGGTCCACTATAGGCCCAAGGAATTGATGAAAAACTGTGGAGACAACTACATGTGAATGATGCTAAAAACCATGGGGAACTTGGAATTATTCAAGGTATGATCTATGTCTTTTATACATTAGATACATTAATGATAGACACACAAGATATTCATTTATTCATAACCACATATCTTGTTTGAGACCTAATAATTCTGGTTGAACCATTCACTCAACCCTTATGCTTGGGGATAACATTGGAGAAGGATTAGTGATCAAACAATTATTCCGATAGTGTGACATGACATTAGGGTGATAGTGTTTTTGTTGGAGATTATTGGTGCTAAAATTGAGGCCTTATAATTCCAATCTTGGTATGGATTGGTTATTTACTATCCATGCCAAGATTGATTATTTTTTGTGAAGGGTGTGGTGTGCCCATAGTGATGGAATGAGGTTACCCTTGGTGGTGAAGTGGAAACCCATGATGAAAATTATTGACTAATGTATATGATAGATCAGTTGTCTAGTCTAACCCTTGGTGTAGTGGATTTTATGAGTTTCCATTTTCCTACCATAGTGAAAGAGTTATAGAATGTATCCCATGAAGATGTTAATGGTTTCCCTCTACACTGTGAGATATACTTATTCATTTATATACACTTTCGGATGGAACCATTATCTTCACCAGAATATCAGATGTTGCTTGTAGTGCTTCTTGTGTCGAGAGTGTAGTTTCAGGACTTTTATAGGAAGGGATTTATAAGACCATGTGTTTCACCCAGGGTAGTCCCAATTTTGTATTCCAAAAAGACAAATGGGAGCAATACGATGCTTTTGGACTACTATCACTAGAACAAAGTTACCATGAGGAATATTTATCCAGTAACGAGGATAGATTGACTCTTTTATAAGATGAAATGGTAATGATTGTTCTAGATGGATAGACTTATTTCATGCTATCAACAGTTGTTAGAATGGCTTAAAGATATACTAATGATGACCTTTAGATGTCGTGATGGTCAATTTGAGTCTTTTTGATACCATATGGTGTGACTAACACCCTAATAGTTTTCATTAGCCCCATGAACTGGATCATTCTGCCTTATATAGACTGATATGTTATAGTCTTCATCAACAATATCCTTTTCTAATATCATTATATGAGGATCACAAAAGACACATAAGGATATTTGTAGATGTAAAATGAGTGCACAAGATCTATGGGAAACTCTCAATATTCCTATTATGTATTGCTACAGTCTACTTTTTAGGACACATTATCTCAAAAGATGGAATATCAGTGGACCTGGGAAAGGGTGAAGTAGTGTTATCAAGGGAGCCACCTAGGATCATATCAGAGGTGTGGATATTCCTTTGGATTAGAGGCTATTATCATAGATTCAAACAAATTTCTCCCATATATGATTACATAATAAATCATTGAAGTGTAAGGGGTATAATTAAGCATCGATGGAGAGTTTTTAATAGGCTCATCATCAGCAGAGGTAGTGTAAGACAAGCACCCCAATCATGATATTTCCTAATGGGGGTTTTGAGTACATTGTGTTTTGTGATTCATCAAGAACCAGGCTTGGTTGTGTCCTAATGTATATAAAGTAGTTATTTCCTATAGTTCATACCAGTTGGAACCACATTAGAAGAATTGTGTGACTCATTATCTTTATTTAGAAGTGGTAGTATTTGTGTTAA
Organism: Viscum album; assembly: GCA_963277665.1. Lineage (NCBI taxonomy): Eukaryota > Viridiplantae > Streptophyta > Magnoliopsida > Santalales > Viscaceae > Viscum > Viscum album. The sequence goes on along the minus strand of OY728137.1, from coordinate 1,872,900,181 downwards.
ATATGTGGTGACAATACCAGATGAGGGAGTAATTTATCATCCACTCCAATCAAAAGAGTCTCAAGTATTTATTCTCTTAGGAGGAACTAAACATTGGATAGTGGTGATGGCCAGAGATCCAATAGGAATATGAAATTGAGATTTTCCTTATCCATATGAAGGGGAATGTTGTTAAAGATGATCTCAGCTGTATATATAGTTCATAGTTGATGAACGAGGCATCAAAGTAGTTGGCATCATTACTGTTATCCTTTGTGGGGGGGGGGGAGTTGATGAAGGTTACCTCTAAGGGATAGTTGTTACCCCTCCACTATTATACCGATTCAGGGAGACACAACTTGGGGATACAAACTATGGGATCCTACATGCCTAGATATACGTGGGAAATAATCTTGATGCATATTCAAAAAGGATGGGAGAACATCATTTATTATAGATGATGCATAGATGTACATCTGATGTTGTAGGATGAGGTTATGAGGAAGATTGATACATCCCATTTGGGGGAACATAGCGGTGTGGTAAATTTGTATCATAACATCTAGCATCAATTATTTTGTCCAAGGATGAGGAAGAGAGTGACAATGTATGTTTTTCGATTCCGTAATTTTCAACAAGAGAATGTTGAGAAACATGTTCAAGTGGGATTATACCAAACCCTTAAGGATCGAGAATATAAGTGGCATGAGATATTGATGGACTTCATGATTTTTTTAACACATCTATCATGAGGACATGTTTCCATCAGGGTGATTATGTACTGAATAAATAGTTCATACCACTTCCTAGCTATCCCAGAGGAGAGTTTAGTGGATAGTATGGTACACCTCTACATGTAGTATATAATTCGACTCCATAGAGTTCTATTAATGTTTATTTTTTATCGTGATTTTCTCTTTACATATTAGTTTATGAATGGATTATAATAGGAATTTGAGACCTGGTTCCACGTGATAATAGAATCTCACCCACAAATGCATGTATAAATATATTTGACCATTCATGTTTTGGAGGATAATTTAGGATATTGAAAGATATACTTTGTCCATAGTTTGGAGGATCACCAACCAATATTATGTTTTTTATACATAAATAGTTACCATTCCACCATATGTAAGAAACTCTTTGAACATTTTTCAGGGAAACCCTATAGGTCACCACATTGCTAAAATGAACTAGGAGAATCAGCAATCATGGGAACATAGTTTCTACACGCTACAAGTGAGACGGTGAAGATCATCCTGGAGTGGATGGGGACTGTAGATAACCTTTAGATGTATTATTCTAATAGGTAGTGAAGGTATTTGGATTTACATTAAGAAGAACATTTATTCTATTGGGTTTCACCTCAATGCAGATTACATAGATTAGGCTATGGTGGGAAGTTATCACTGAGGTTTATCAGCCCTTATAGATATAGTTTAGAGTTGGCGATGTGGGGTAATGTTTAAATCTAGCTCCAATGATAGACCAACTAAACAATGTCTTTCATGTGTCACAAATGAGGTGGTATGTTCATAACCAATTAGACGTCATCATATGTGGTAAGATAGAAATCTCAAATGGAGTGACCTTTGATGAGTACCTAATGGATATCAATGATTGGATGGAGAGTATAATTTCTGGGTTATCAATTACATTATTGTGTGTCTGGTGGTATAATGAATATATCTATGAGAGCACATGTGAGTGGGATGATCATATTAATGCCTACTACCAACATCATTTTGAGTATCCCTTATTTTACATTATCAAGGACGTAAAGCCCAATGGTGGGGAGAGTGTATGGTCTTGAATTGAAAAATATATTACTTTTAAATATTATATGGATTAAAATAAATACCATGAACTGAGACGCTGTGCAATTCTATAGACCGGTGTGCCCTTAATTGTTTTTGATAAATAAGAAAATATTAAATACACAAGCATAGTATTTCTAAAATAGTAGAATATCATATAAATGAGTGTCTAAATCTGAATTATTTGGAAATTGTTGAGTTCAGAACAATGACATTACCCTATGAATGACATAACGTTGGATGGTGCAGGTTAATTTTAGAAAGTCATAATGGACATTATTAATGAATAACATAAAATAGAAAAAAATTATTTTAATTTATTACATTGATGCACCAATGCATTGATAAGATTACTTTAAAATAATCTATTTTGAAGAGATCCAAGGTTATTACCATACCCCTATAATTCTTTAGGGAATCTAAGAAGAAATTATATATAATACAATCAGATGGAAATGAGATAACCTTATATCAATGATTGATGAATGGCGTTCTTGATTGATCTCACCAATAGTGAAGACAAGAAAACTAATCTCTATTAGCGAGTGATCCAAAATCAAGCCAGGATACATTATTTTAATTCATGATTCAAATTTTGGATTAATATGATTAAATATATCTATTAATTGAATATATTATGCCATATGCCAATCCTATATACGGGCTGGGATGACATTTTTAGGGTTTTTTGGGTTTTTTCCAAGATATTGATTTCATGATTTCTTTATAATTCTAATGGGAATAGAAAGAGTCTGTAACAAACAATGGTCATGGTTTATTCCATGGGATTTCTTCTTCTTCATTTCCTCCTTCAATATTTGGCATTCTTGACATGAGTTCTTCTTTATTATACCAATTACTTAATAATGGGTCATTTCAACTTCAATTCTTGGTGTGACAATCCACAACTATATATCAAGAATCGTCATGACTCAACAGAGGTGAAACAATGGGTGTGGTGATAGATCAAATGATAATGGGTACTGAATCAACACTTTTTTAGTACTAACGAAGAATTCCTTTGATCACATTTTAAAGTATATTTTAATGCTTTAATCTCATAGATTCGATGTTATATGGAGAAGAAAAACATTTATCTGATGTAATGAGGGATACTATGTGTTAGAGTAAAATCCTAAGATCGATCAGATCAAGCAGAAGAGGAACATGGATTTCTAGAAAAATCTGATATACACAGCATGTACTCTTGCATAAATTGTTTTTGTTCATAGCAGGGAGTCTCATCATGTACATTGGATGTACATGGACCAGAGGTGGAGTACATCGGTTTCCTAGATGGTGTGTACTCCCCAACACAATATAGGCTGAACTGGTTACACAGATTACACCATGTACTGGTATATTGTCAAGATTACATGGGCTGACACCACGTTCTAGAACACGTCGAGAGTACATGGGTGGACCCTATATTTATAGACATGACATGTAACTCCTACTGAAATCCGAGTCCCCCCATCTATATGACACGGTTTAATGAATTGGGTCATTGTACATGGGAAGTACCTCAAGAAAAGGGGCATGGTTTGTGACCCTACTACATGATTTTCACCCCTTCATACATGGCTTGATTCTTTTTTCCACAGTATAATGGATGAGTTACTTTAGGTTTTGTTAAATTTATAATTTCCCTAATAGTTGGTGTGAATCATTTCCAACTCATAGAAATGTGATCCCTTCAGTAATACATCTTTGATAAAGTTTTTAGAAACCCCTGAGAGTCCTACAGAATTATCTTCTATTAATTATTATTTACATATGTGGAGTTCATAGTTTTGATGTTATCAACACTAAGTGGGAACCAATCCTCTACATTTATGATTAATCCATAATTATTTTTTTGTATCACCTCATGGACCTGTATGTGATACTCTTGTGTTTTATTGTATCTCTATTTAGATCTATCTGTGTATCTTTTTCATGGAGAGACCTGACATTCAGAACCTCTCATATGGATGTCATCAATGCTATTGGACTCAAGAGTGTGTTCTCTTGAATTAATGCATCATTTAATATTAAAGATGAATTTATAGGGTTGGTAGACCATTGATGTCACCGTCCACTAGACTACATGTCTTGGTTGACTATATCTAGATATTCTTGTTTTATGTGGTGGGTACATATACATGTGTAGAGATGATTATATCATTCTTTTTTTGTATTTCTTAGTGGTTTCGGTGTTTCCTACTGAGTATTATAATAATCACCCCTATATTGGATTTTAATGCACGCATCTTGCCCTGTGCAGATGATAAAACTTTTGACCTAGGTTTTGGAGGACCAGGAGCAGAAAATTCATTGTGAGATCGGATAGACTGAGGCATGATCAAGGTGCCAAAGACAATGGCCCCAATATCATTTAAATTAATGTTGTACTTGTAGTTTTAAAATCTTTTCAGTGGGATGTTTACATTATATTACATTTTTAGTACTCTATTTTTGGGATATAGTGGTATTTAAGCATTTTATATTTTTTGGTATTTACATTTCATCATTTTGGGGGGTTGTAGATTTGATCATGCATACAGGTGGATAGGAAATGCTTATCTTGTTAGTGGTATCCCAACTCGATGGCAGTTAGAAGCCCCTGGCCTATTATAGGCAAGATTGGGGAGTCTTGGTGTGAGGCCCATTGGGATGGGTCATGATATATTTTATGTTACATTTTATGTTATTCCATTATAAGGATATCATTTCAAATATAACAAATTTGTAATTATTTTATCTTACATTTTCATAGTTTATTGGGATGGTTTATGATTATATTTCTAGTCATAAAATAATATGATTCATCTCTCATAAAACTCATGAATTTTATCCTCAAACCATTATTAATTATATTTTCCAATAACATAAGCATATTTCCTCACTTAGGTTCTTCAAATAAATAATACTTTTAACATAAAATCTGATATAAAATCTCACATCAATAGTAAATCTATTTTCTTCCACATCAGTATTTTTTTAAAATAATTTAATATTTTTTACAATACTAGAATGATAACTAAACAAATTTTTAACCCATGTTATAGATTATAAAAAAATCGAGAGAAATAATTATGTTATATTCCAAATAATCCATTATTGTAGTTTAGTGAAAATTCAAAAACAATTTTTATATTTAAGATGCAACTCACAAACAATATTTATCGCATTCTTGAACACTCATGTATTTCAATCATCCCAAATATCTTTTGAATGTTATTTTCAAATAAAATAGTTTTTATAAAAATTTACACATTAAATTATTTTAGAAAAAGTTGAAATATCATTTTATTCAGGAAATGTTTTAAATGATGTTTATAAAATCCTTTAAAAATTAAATTTTTTATTTTTAAATAATTTTTTTCCAAGATGTTTTATGTTTTAAAATGTGATAATTTAATAAATTTTTTTTTACTAAAAATGATACAAGTGATATTTCAAAATAAATTTCTGTCTAATATGACATCCTTTTATGTTACAAATTATTTGCTGGCGTTGGGATCAATTGATACCAATATTATTCTTTCTCTGGGTAGTATTTGAATATAATGAAATGATGTTTAGGAAACTTGTATCTTTTCCACTATTTATTCCATGAAAATATTAATCTGATACATTTTTATTTTTAAAATAATTTATTCTATGATGAAATTATGAAATGATTGTAAAACTGACCGCTTTTACAAATGTTATGATTAAAATTAATGTATATAAAAATTATTTATTTTCATGGATTATGTTATGACGAATTCATTATGATATTACGGAACAAATGTTTATTATTTTCATTATGTGATCTGTGGGACCTAAATATCTCTTCAATGAATTCAGTAATTTTATATATGAGATGAGATAAACATGAAAACAGTGGAGATAAAACCCAGTCTAGTAAGTGGATTTACCTGCTATGATGGTATTTGGATTGGATATAGAATACTAAGATGGATTATTTAGTGATCCCATTCAACAATGAAAGCCTAATCAATAGCCCTTTAATAATATTGATGTTTTTTCTACATTAATGTGTACGCCACAAATCTATGTCTATACCAATTTTATACCTGCATAGATCATATTCCTTGATGCCATTATGAATCATGTTTAATTAATATTAATTTATTATTCCATAACTCATGATTATTATCAATGATATGCATGTTATGGTTTTCAAATTTTATGATCATATTTTCATAGATTTATTTTAATGCTATTATTACTTATCTCCATTATTTTACTTTATTTGGAATCTGAGATCACACTTCATTGTGGTTTCTTTACCTATGTTATGATGAAATGTATTATGTAAAATTATTTTTATGAAGTTTGAATATTTTGAATATTGTAGTGGAAGTTATGTAGATTAAAAATGAAATAGTTTTTTCTGTTTTCCTTTTCCCAAAGACACTAAATTGTTACAATACTCGGGTTTTTTTAATTTATTCAATATTCATAAAAATTATGTAATATCTATGTATGATAATTCTAGGACACTATAAGAATTATTAAACATAAAAATTGAGTCTTATATATAAGCAAGGATATTTTTATATATAAAATGGTAGCAATTATATTTCATTTTACACATTGAGGATCATTTTCCTTTTATTGTATTGGCTATATATAATTATAATTGGGTTCCATCAAAGAAAAAATATTCTATTTTAGCTTCTACATATTCATCAGAGTCATTATTTTTTCTCATTTTATCCTCACCAATGATAGGATTTTATTGAGAGCTTTAGTGATTCAGAGATTTAAGGAAAAATAAGTATCACAAAGTTGGTAGTATAAGTACCTACCTAGGAATAGATTTATCAGATTTTGAAGTTTTAAAGTTGGAATCAAGATAACAAATCAATATGAAAACACATGTTTGGTTCATATCCAATGTTTCACCATATTACGAGTTATATAGAGGAACCTATTGGTAAAACTTATGTTTTGCTTTACAAATATTGGAGAAATTCTTTAGCACACTGATTTACTAACCTACAATAAAACATATAGTGTTGGGAAATAGATAGAACTCTATTCATATTATAATGGATGTAGACCTTCCTGATGATGATATGGTGGTCCTTATTGAATTTTCTAAATTAGTGTAATTACTTATATAGATGGATGTGGAGATCCATTTAGATATTATGTGTTATTTGTTTACTATTAAAACCCCCATAAGACCACACCCTTTAAAGATATATAAATGAAATATATATTTTCATATACAAATGGTAAATGAGTATAACAAAACATAACCAACATGATTTTAGGTATCATATATGTTTTATATAATCTAAATCTCAATGTCATATATACTAGTATGATGGATTCATTCAATGAAGAAATCCTAGTTGATGTGATTGCAATCATGGTATAGATCAATGTGGTAATAGATTCTAACTCGATGTCATAAATTTATTACCTAATCATTTAAATGATGTGATTTTGAGTTTAGTGGTGACATGTTGTTGTGGGACCTAATAGTTTATATGATAAATACCTGTGAAATAATCCTTTGTATTTACTGTGAATTTATTATACATACCAAGATTGACTACAATTGTTTAAATAGATTTTTTGAGATAGTGGTCTGTTACTTTACCACATGTGGGAGGATGACTTTCAAGGGTGGTGAGTGGGGACCTTGAATTGGATGTCACAACTAACCAATCAAATTTTAGTGAGATTGTATATATTTTTGCAACATTATTTAGATTATTAGATTTTTCAAATATGTGATCAATATATTCGATCATTAATTATTAGATCCCCCAAATTTTGATATCAATTTTTATTTTCATTTAAATTAATGTAACACAATAATATATAATTATTATTATAGAATGTATACATCATATAAAAGGTAGATGAAGGTGTAGTTTGATGACCTAGTGGGGATAAAATTAATTAGACCTAGAGATCCCTGTGGAGGCTTTTTTGTTAGTAAAAAAGAATATAGAGAGAGTGTTGAGTATTGTTTTTGACATTTAACATATTAATCATGTAATTGTTATGAAAGTTTACCCAATACCGTGTAATGATGTCCCCTTCAAGTAGCATAATAGACTGCAGTTCTTATTTATTACAGACCATAAGTATCATCATAACCATCATTACGTTAATGATAATGATTTCATGAAGATGGTTGTATTATTTTTTTCAACCAGTATATAAGGAACTGACCTTAAAACATTATATTATTTTGAATTAAAACAAAAAATCACATTAAGGATTTTTTCAGGATTTGAGGTTTAGAGATATAGGCCATACTTATTAAATTACATCTCAAAAATACAAAGTAGATAGTTCTACATGGTTTCCATTTTTTCGAAAAATAAAAACTCATTGAGAAAAAGTCTCATGTCTAGTTGAATGTTTTAGAAAACATGACTTTTTGTTGATCACATCCTTGACCCTATTCATCTTTAAGTCCTGTGAAATAAATTTAACAACTTGGGAAGAGCATAAATAGCTTAGTAAGGGTTATAAAACAAACTAAGAAAACATTAGTTCATCAGTACATACAAAACATAACATCACTAACATACCTCATGAAATCATAAGATTTATGAATCACACATAGAAAACATAAATCGTAAAGGTAACTTGTGGAATCCATATCATAATTAAATTTTAGCTATCACTGCTATGTAGGGAGTTACATTTGGAATACCCATCAAAGTATATTACCTAAATCTATTAGGATAAATATTCACATTTACCGCCATCACATTACCCAATGCATTGGAGAGCTATCTTAGGCTCACCCGCCCAAGGTTTATCACAGAACCACCCACATATGTAAACAATTCCAAAGAACTATAACAAATAAAACAAGTATAACAGAAAGATAAGATTTCCACATTTCAATCACAATATATCATTTCCAGATATTGAAATAATCAAGTCTTTCTCAAAACCATTTTCAATACCGAAATATATAAAAATGGTATATTTTATTTATTTTATATTAGAAAAACACTATTACTTGTTAAGGATTCCAAAGATCAAATAATAGTCGTAGTGGAGGAAAGGTCACTGTCACAGCTTTCATTAAAAAGAAACATTATTTTTTGTCATCTAGTAATAATCCTCATAGAAAAGGATTACCTGTGAATGAAATGATGATTTAAAGGTGTTTATACAGCGTATAAAATAATGTTGCGTATTAAAACAAAATATTCATTAATGAATGGATATTGAGATGATGTCCCCTACCTCGTGTCCGAATTGAACTGTTCATTCCATAATGTCTTGAATAATAAACTAAAGTTTATTTTTAACATTCTTAATAACATTTTTCAAGTTTATTATTCCTTTTATACATCTTATTACCATGTTATAAACATTATGCAATCATTTAAGTTAATAATGGTCTTTTCATTGATATTTGGTACTTGAGTCAAAAATGAACACCTTATATTTACAAGTTTTCCAATTCATCAATAGTCCATTATCTCCAAAATTAAAATCATTATTTATATATCATATATATCAAATATATATAGTATATATATGTATTTATTACAGTACATATCATTTGGAGATAAGAAATGAAATGCACCGTTCATGGAGACAGAAAACCGTACATACGCATGAACGCTACATTCATTTCTATTTCATATTTTAATGGACTGAAAACATAAGGATACATAGGTATATTATATTTAGAGTATAATATAATATATAATATCATTAACTCCTTCCTTTATATGTCCCACATATGCTAGAAATGAGTCATATCCCTTTGAGGGGGTGGTAGTCTGCACTTCCTCAAATGAAATTATCACTTTTACCCATAATGGAAACCATAAAGGTATTCTATAAATGAAAAATAGAGAAGAATTAAGACAATATAAATCTAGTATATATCATATATAAATATATTTCTCTTTTAATGTCCACCATGAGAGGTGGTATGAGATAACCAAACAATCATCGTTTCGTGAAATGTTAGTTTTCCATTCACAGAAACTGTATGTTCTTCACCCATTAGATGGAGGTGTGTGTAAGTGTATTTATAATCCTTATCATAAAAAATACTAATATATTGAGGATATGGGTGTTGTTTTAAAGTAATGTAATATAAAGAGTTTTGGGGTTGGAGATGTAAAATAAAAGAAAAGAAGTTAAGAAAAAACGTTACCTTTAATTTGGGTAACTCCCTTTGGTTTGAACCAAAAGGACTTCTAGAAGTGACTTCTTCCTAAGATCAAGATTATAAGTGGAAGAGAGGGATATTTAGAGATTATTTGGGTAGGTCTTGGATTATCCATGTGGCTTTAGTGGTGTGAGGAATGATTTATAAATGAGGTCTTTTTATACGGTGGAGGAGGGGCTCTTTATAAAAGTGTGAAAATATTATTTTATTATATAATGATATTAGGTTTCTAAAGGTCAAAAACAAAATATTATCGAAGATAATATGACTAATGGTCGAATTAAATTCATCCAATAATAATTGGATAGGGTTTGTATGGTATTTTAATATCTATAATCTTATTTATTTAAATCATTTCATAATGAGGTAAAGAATTTATCATTATTGTGTCATAAATAATATAATATTATATGATGTCCAAATATTATAAAAAAAATCATGATGTAATAAATATTTTTAGCTTTCTAAATAATATTTATAGTCGAAATGATAACTTATACAACCCCAACTAAAAATTAATTTATAAAAAATATATTTTTTTATGTCATTTTTGTCTTTACTTTATGTTATTTAAAATAAAGTGTCATTATCACTCTTATGTGGCTCCATGGGGTCCCAAAATTAACCCAAGGATGCCCATGGTCGGCCATGACTCAAATAATAAGGATAGGACAAGTGTTAATGTAATTTTGTATTATTATAATATTCTTTTTACCTTGAGTTACCGTATTTACCTTTAATCGCATTAAATAAAAGTCTAAAGTTACTATTCACCAAAAATTATTTTCATATTATTGAACCACATATTACATTATAATAACTTCAATGTATATTGTATTTTCTACATAAAATTCACATAACAAGTAAAAATTTATTTAAATGAAAAGATTATTTTTTAACTACTATTAAGTGGTTTCATTGTTCATCAAAAATTAATGTTTTTCAGAAAAATACAAAAAATTCAGCTTAAGCTATATTTGATATTCTAAATTTAAAAATAATGTCTATTTTACAAAATAAAAAATATAGAAGTTTCATTATTTAATTTAATATTAATTCCAATTGTCAAAACAAATAGCATGTATTTATGAAACAGTAACTATCAAAAGATTATCACATGTTTATGTCCAATATTAGAGTGAGATTAATTATAAGGACCAAATTTGGATTAATTGGTAAAAATATAATCTAATTTCAATTTAAAACAAAATAAAAAGATAATATAACCATAAAAATAAATTTTATTAAAAGCAACTTTTGAATTAAAATACAATATTTTTCACAATTCTTAAAAAAATGAATTTTATCACAAAAATAACAAAAAATAACCCAAAGTAAATTTTGAAGACCTGATTCTAATGGATAAGTTTATTTGGTCAAATAGAACATATAATAGTGAAAAAAACTAGATTTAAATAGGGGTTTCAATCAAAACGTGTCAAATCGGCCTTTTAAATAATATTAGAGTATTTATGCATAAAATTAGATTCATTCTCATTTTAAGCCTCTAACTTTTATAAATAAATGTGAAAACAATTAATAAAAATTTATAATCATATTGTAGTTACTTTGGTTAATTCCTACTAATACAATGGATGGGTGTCAACTACCATTTAAAATAATATTATTATATTATTAGTGTGTAACATGAGATTTCAAAAAAAAACTCGTTATTGGGTATTGGGTACACCATTGAACTTAGAAAACACTTGAAGGTAAAATTAATATTTAATTAAAAAATATTAATTAAAAATAAAATGTATTATTTATTTATTTACATGGGATGTTACATCCTTTCCCCCTTTTGGAAATTGTGTGCTCGCAATTTTATTTATTTATATAATATATGGGGGTATTTATCCCTCATCTAATTTTCAAATTCCCACATTGCCTATTTAACCATATAGGTATTCCAAAAAAACCATTACCTAGTGAATTATCTTATTCCATAATACTTGCTCTCTATGGTAAGGAATTTGGACTGGTTGGTACACATAAGAGAGATTCTCTTACAACTGAACTACCTCTGGGCTCAAAACATGAGATGGATCTCGCATATACTTTCTCAACATCGAAACATGAAAAACATTGTGTACCTAGTTTAAACATGGAGGAAAAGCCTATTTTTACACAACAAATCCAATTATCTCTAGGATTTCATAAGGTCCAATCAACCTCCGACTCAACATTCCCTTCGTTCCAAAACACATCACATTTTTCCATGGAGATACTTTGAGAAAGACAAGATCACCTACCTCAAAAGGGAAATCCTTCCTATAGTTATCTGCAGAACGTTTCTTCCTACTATGAGCTGTTCTCGTGTTCTTCTAAATCATCTGAACCTTTTCTACCTTCTCTTCTACAAATTCTGGTCCCATCAGCTTTCTTTCACCAACTTCATCCTAAAAAGATGGAGTTTCGACAACACTTTCCATATAATGCCTCAAATGGAGCCATCTATATACTGGAATGAAAACTATTATTATATTAAAATTCAATTAAAAAAATATGTTGGTCCCAACATCCCTGGTAATCCAGTGAACCAAAAAATAGCATATCCTCTAACGTCTGAATTGTGCATTATGACTGCTCATCTGATTGAGGATAAAAAGATGTATTAAAATTTAATTCAGTACAGAACAACTTCCAAAGGCCTTTCCAAAAGTTATAAGTAAACATGGGATCATGATCAGATACAATGAAGAGGGGAACTCAATGCAACCTAACTATCACTTTAACATACAACTGAGAATGATTATCTACAGACTAAGTATCTCTAATAGGAAGGATATGAGCAGATTTAGTCAATCAATCAACAATAACCCATATTGCACTATTAAATTGTGATGTCTTCGGTAATTCCACAACGAATTCCATGTATATATTTTCTCATTTCCACTCTAGAACCAGTAATGACTGAATCATCAGTTTTGGTAACTGTCGCTCTGCTTTAACCTGCTGACAAGTATAACATTTTACAGTAAAATCATCAATATCTCTTTTCATTCAAACCTACAGTAATACTCTTGAAGATCTTTATACATATTTGTACTTCCAAAATGTGATGAATATAGAGAACTACGAGCTTCACATAAAATCTCATTCTTCAACTTTGAATCACAAGGCACACATAATATTTTACCAAACCTCAAAACACAATCATTATCAACATTAAAATTATGCAACATGCCCCTCTAAACCAACTCTACCTTTTTCTTTATCGCATTTTCTTCCTTATGCTATTGATTAATTCTATCTCATAAAGCTCATTTCGGTGACACCAGAAACAAAATAGAAGAATATCTTGTACCAAAAACTTCTATGACAAAGTTCATCAAATCAAAATCCAAAGGATCTCATTCCAAATGCAACATGGTTAATGTTGCATTACATTTCTGACTCAAAGAATCTACCTCTTTATTTTCTTTTCCCAGATGGAAAAGGATCATGAAATCATAATCCTTGAATAATTCCTGCCATATCCTCTATATCATGTTCAATTGTATCTAAGTGAAAATATACTTTAAATATTTGTGGTCAGTATATATTTCACATTTTACTCCATACAAATGATGCCCCCAAATTTTTAAAGCAAAAATCAACAACAGCTAATTCCAAATCATGTGTAGGGTAACTTAACACATGTGGTTTCAACTAACATGAATCAAAAGAAATTACTTGATAATTATACATAAGGACACAACCAAATCCTTTCAACAAAGCGTCTCTATAAATAAAAAACTCACCATTTCTCGAAGGTAGTTCCAAAACTGGATCATTCACCAATATTCTTTTCAATTTCTAAAAACAATCATCAAATTATTTTGTCCAAAGGTATATAACACCTTTTCTATTTAACTTAGTTAATGGTCTAGATAACCGTGAAAAATTATCAACAAACCTCTGTTAATGACCTGCCAAACCAAGAAAACAATGGATCTCAGTTATATTTGTGGGTCTTGGCCATTCTTCAACAAACATTATTTTAGAAGGATCAACAGTTATGCTAGTTTTTGAACTAAGTTGCCCAAGGAATGAAATTTTTTCTAACCCAAACTCACACTTGCGGAATTTCCCAAATATATTTTTTTCTTTTATGGTTTTCCAGACAACTCAAAAATGACTATCATGCTCATCTTTAATATTATAATAAAAAAATATCATCAATGAACACAACCACAATCTTATCCAAGAACTCATGGAAAATTCTATTGATAAGATCCATGAATTCCACAGGTGCATTGGTTAAACAAAAAGGCATAAATACAAAATCATAATGGCCATATATAGTATGAAATGTGGTCTTTGGAATATATACATCCTTTACTTTCAAATGATGGTACCCCAACCTCAAATCAATTTTCAATAAATACCGAGCTCGCTAGATCTGATCAAACAAATCATCGATATGTGGCAAATGATACATGTTCTTAACAAAGATGTTATTCAATGCTCTATTATTAATTTAAATCCTCATTTAACCATAATTATTTTTAACATATAAGATAGGAGCACCCCATGGAGATGTGCTAGGTCTAATGAAACCTTTCTCTAATAACTACTTCAATATTTTCTTTAACTCTAAACGTTCAATATATGCGATTAGATTAGGGGGTTTTAAAGTTGTCTCAACATTAGGAACTAAGTCAATAGTTAATCGAACTTCTCGATCAGGTATAATACTAGGCAACTAGTTAGGAAAAACATCATTAAACTCATTTACCACTGTAAAAACATTAATCTCAATAGTTCCTTTATTTTCAACAATATGTGCAAGGTGACATTAATATCCATATTTTACTAGTTTCTCAGCTTCCAGATATGTTATCAAAATAAATGGTTCATTATTGTACATAAACTATAAATATTTCTGAAAAGGATCCACTTTAACTATATAGTCAATATTAGAATGATAAATAGAAATCCAATCTATAACCAAAATAACATCAAACTCTACTAGGGGAAAAACAACAAGGTTTGCAGGTAGATTCTTCTCACACATAAGAATATGAAGGTTCTTATGTTCTCCTTTTTTTTAACATTTACTCCATGTGTTTTTTCCATAGGATCCATATTCATATCTTAAGATGGAATTCCCAATTTACTAGAAAACATCTTCTAAATGAAAGAGTGTGTTGGCCCTGAATCAAAAAACACATTGGAATAATTTGAAAAAACATACAATGTACATGATACTATATCATTCGATGGACCAACATCTACTGAAGTAGTTGAAAAGGATTTCACCACCCCTTTCTACATGTAGTCTAGCTGCTTTCCCTTATTTGAGTTCTTCATTGGATACTCATTTGCATAATGACCCATTTTATTGATCTTAAAAAATTATACTCACTATAACTCATATTTTTTCTTACCATTAACTTAATCTTTTTCAGTGAAATTACGAGCCTTATGTCCCATTTTTTCACATCAGTAGCTCTTAACATAATTCAAAATACATTCCCCAACATTCTTTTTTCCACAATTTTCAAAAACTGAAAACTTACATTTTATACCATCATACTTTTTTGAAGATTTCTTCCCTTTTTCCTCCCACCTCGACCTCTTATTCGGTTGTTTTTCAAAGAACATCTGATCATCGGAAAACTATATTTCCACCTTCTTCAAACAATGAACAAGTTTTTCATAACTTTTTAATTCAGGAGAATCTAAATTCCTTTGATACATTAGATTTAATCCTGAGAAAAAATGTTTTATTTTTTCTATAATGATATCGTATGAAATTTGGATTATACCTTGAAAGCCGAGTGAATTTTTCTTCAGAAGCAGCCATTGAGTCATCCTCCTACCTCAATTCTATGAATTTTTTTTTTCTGTCCTAAGCTGAACCACCTTAAGAAAATAATTCTCAAGAAACATATCTTTGAATTCATCCCAATCAAGAGAATCAATCTCCCCACTATCCCTAATATTTTTTCACCATCAACCACCATTGATCAACTTCACCATCAAAATGGTAAACATCAAGCCTGGCCTTTTGATGTTCTGAACACCTCATTACATCAAAAACATTATCTAGTGTTTTAATCCACTATTTTTCTATAACAGGGTTGGGTGATCCTCTGAATGATGGGGGATGTTGTCTCATGAAATTCCTCACTACTAACATGTTACTATGTGGTTGATCTAGATGATCTCTTGCATGGATACCACCACCATTTATAGCTTGATTCAACTGTGCCATCACTACAACAAAATGCTCAGTTATGATTCTGACAATCTCAGGTTGCTGATTTGGAAGGTTTTCTTACTCCTAATGTCATCCCAAAATTGATTCCTTGTTTCCTCTACAAAAAACCATTCTGAACATAGAAATATCTTAGGCGAAGTAAAATGGTAATCTGTAAATGTTATATCATTTCAATCATAACATAATCTAAAAATAATTTATGGATATTAGTTTAACTATATTCTAACTAGAAATGTTGTCTTAACCAACCTCTGATACCAACTATAAGGACCCGACGTTAAAACATTACCCAATATTGAGTTAAATAAATAATTTACATTGAGGATATTTTCAGGTTTTAGAGTTATATAGAGTTAGGCCATAAATATTACATTACATTTCAGAAATAAAAAGTGGACACTTCTACTCAGTTTCCATTTTTTACAAAATAAAAACCCTTTGAAAAAAATGGGTCATGTAAAGTTCCATGTTTTAGACAGCATGATTTTCCTTGATCACATCCTTAACCCTATTCATCTTTAAGTCCTTTGAAAAACATTTCAAAACTTGGGATGAGCATAAAAAGATCAGTAAGGGTTATTAAACAAATAAAGAAAACATTATTTCATCAATACATACATAACATAATACCTTTAATATAATGCATGAAATCATAATATTTATGAATCACACATATAAAACATAAATCATAAAGGTAACTTGTCGAATTTATATCATACTTACAATGTATCTCTCACAGCTACATAGGGAGTTACATTTGAAATACCCATCATAGTATATTCCCTAAATATCTTAGGAGAAACATTCATTTTTACCTCCATCACATTACCCAATGCATTGGAGAGCTACCTCAAGCTCACCCGCACTAGGTTTATCATGGAACCACCCATATACGTAATCAATTCCCAAGAACCATAACACATAAAACAAGGATAAGAGAAAGATAAAATTTCCACATTTCAATCACAATATATCATTTCAAGCTATTGAAATAATAAATTCCTTTTAAAAACCATTTTGAAATTTAAAAATACCTAAAAATGTTATATAGTATTTTTTTTCCTTTAAAAAACACTACGTCTTTTTATGGAATCCAAGGATCAAATAATACTCACGAGGGCAAAAAGGTCATTTTCACCCCTTACGTTAAAAATAAACATTCTTTTTTGTCATTTAGTAAAATGGCTCAATGAAAAATATTTACATTGAATGAAATGAAATGTAAAAGGTTTTTATACAGCGTATAAAAGAATGTTTTTTATTAAAACAGAATATGCCTCAATGAAAGGAGATTGAGACGAAGTCCCTTACATCGTGTCTGAATTGACCCGTTCATTCTTTAATCACTTGAATAATAAATTAAATATAATTTCTAATTTCTTAATAACTTTTCTCATGTTTATTATCCTTTATATATCACTTATTACCATTTTATAAACAATATTCAGTCATTAATGTTAATAATAGTCGTTTTGTCGATATTTGGTACTTGAGTAAAAAATGAACACCTTATATTTACAAGTTGTCCGTGTGGTCAGTAGTTCATTATCTCCAGAATGATATTCATTATTTAGATAAAATTTATATCATATATATCTAATATATATATATATATATATTTATATTAGTACATATCATTTGTAGATAAGAAATGAAATGCACCGTTCATGGAGACTGTAAGTCGTACGTACACATGAACACTACTTTCATTTTTATTTAGTATTTTAATGGAATGAAAACATAATTATACAAAGGTATATTATAAATATAGTGTAAAATAATGCAATATATCATTATATATGTCCTTTATTGGTCCCACATATGGAATTAATGAGTCATATCACTTTGAGGAGGCGATATTCCGCACTTCCTCAATTGAAATTATCACGTTTAGCCAAAATGTAAACCATAAAGGTATGATATAAATAGAAATTAAAGAATAATTAAGAAACATAAACATAATATATATCATATATAAATATAGTTCCATATTAATGACCACCATGAGAAGCAGTAGGAGATAATTGAACAATCATTGTTTCGTGAGGCGTTAGTTTTCCATCCATAGAACAGTATGTTATGCACCCCTTAGATGGAGGTGTGTGTATTTTTATTATGAATCCTTATCAAAAAAACATCCTAGTATATTTATGATTCTGGTTTTATTATAAAATAAAGGAATTAAAAGTTTTTAGGGGTTGGAGAAGTAAAATAAAAGATAATAAGTTAAGAGAAACTGTTACATTTAATTTGGGTAACTCCCTTTGGTTTGAACCAAAAGGACTTATTAAAGTGACTTCCGCCTAAGGTAAGGCTTCTAGGTGGAAGAGAGGGATCTTGAGAGATTGTTTGGGTAGGTTTGGGATGATCCAAGGGGCTTGAGTGGATTTAATAATGAGTTAGAAATGAGGGTTTTTTTTATAAGGGGGAGGAGTGGCTCTTTAGGAATGTGTGAAAATATTATTTTATTATGTTATGATATTCGATTTATAAAAGTCCAAAACTAATTAATGAATAATATTATAAGACTAATGGTCTAAATAAGTACATCCAATAAGAATTGGATCAGTTTTGGATGTTATTTTAATATTAATAATTTTATTTATTTAAATCATTAATGAATGAGGTAAATACTGCATCATTATTGTGTCATAAATAATTTAATTTATTTGATGTCTAAAAATTATTAAAAAAATACCATGATGTATTAAAAAATTTTATATTTCCAAATATTATTTATATTATAAAGGATAACTTATATAACCCCATGTAAGAATTAATTTAATTAATATATTTGTTTTTGTCATTTTCGTCTTTACTTTAAGTTACTTAAAATAATGTGTCATTATCACTCTTAAGTGGCTCCATTGGGTCCCCAAATTGGCCAAAGGATTACAATGTCGGATATGACTCAACCAATAATGTTATTACAAGTGTTAAGATAATTTTGTATTATTAGAATATTATTTTTACCTTGATTTACCTTATTTACCTTTAGCATCGATAAATAAAATTGAAATGATATTATTCACCAAAATTTATTTTCATCTTATTGAACAAAATTTTTCACAATAATAACAACCACGTATGTCATATTTTTAAAAATAAAATCACAGAATTGGTACAGTTTCATTTAAATGAAAAATTCAGTTTTTTAACTACTACAAAGTGGTTCCACTATTAATAAAAAATTGATGTTTTTCAGAAGTATACAAAAACTTCAGCCTAAGCTATATTTGATGTTCCAAATTCAAATATAATGTATATTTGACCAAATTCAAAACACATATTTTGAATTATTTAATTTAAAATTAATTCTCATTGTCAAAACAAATAGCGTGTTTTTAAGAAACAATAACTCTCAAAAGATTGACACTTCGTTATGTCCAATTTCATAGTGAAATTAATTCCAATGACCAAATATAGATTATTTGTTAAAAATATAATCTAATTAAAATTTAAAACCAATTAAAAAGATAGTATAACCAATGAAATAAATTATATTTAAAGGAACTTTTGAATTAAAATACAATATTTTTAACTATTCATAAAAAATGAATTTTATCAGAATAATACCAAAAAATTACCCAAAGTAAATATTGATGTTATGATTCTAAATAATAAATTTATTTGGTCAAATAGAACATATAAAAGAGTCCAAAACTTGATTTATTGGGTTTTCTCCATCTAATGGTGGTAACTCGACCTTTTAAAGGATATTAGAGTGTTTATGCTCAAAATCAGATTCATTCTAATTTTAAGCCTATAAATTTTATTAGTTAGATGTAAAAACATATGAAAAACATTTATAATAATATTTTAGTTATTTCTATTTATTCCCAACAACACAACGGCTAAGCATTAACTACTATTTAAAATAATAATATTATATTATTAGTGTTCAACTTAAGATTTCAAAGAAATCTGTTGTGGTGTATCTGGTACGACATCGAATATAGAAACCCTATTAAGGTAAAATTTACATTTAATTCACAAAACATTAATTAAAATTAGAATTTATTATTTATTTATTTACATGGGATGTAACATAGTAAATGTTTTTCACAAATTCTATTAGGAATGAAAAACACCATGATATTTTTTGATGATTATAATAAATATTCAATCTATTTAATGTCTAATTCATAGCGGCTTTAATTGATGAAATCAAGTCTAAACAAAAATAGTGGAGTATAATCTAAAAATTATGATTCAAAACTCCTATATTATAGGTTTTATAATATTATATCAATTTTTCATTTATATAGTCCATCGATCCACTTTATATGGAATTAAATGTGATAGGGATGTTTAGTTTTGGAACCAATGATGATCAAGGACATTCTTTTTTAGGATCCACCAAAAATCATGTTTGAGATTTTCATTTTTATTGGGTACATAATGTATTTTAAAAGACTCAAATTATACTTATCTGGGATTGTATCACCACTATCTTCTTTAACATGAAAGGGGAAGCAATTAATTTAGTTCAAGATTGATATAGAGGTTTTTAGTAGGCAAGGGAAAATTTAATGAGTTATCTTGTTCTAATGTTGTTTGATGAGGGAGTTCCATACATTTTGTTTTATAATTAATCATGTTCTGGGATTAAAAATTTAGAAATTATATAATAGGTGGGTAATAGTTATATTCATGGTGGTGAATAATTAATGAGGTTAACAATGTGACTTGATATTTTGAAATGGTAGGAGTATTTTTAACCTTGAATACATCGAGACATAACATTAATTGTGATTGGTTCATGATATAAAAATATATTACATATATTGGATAAATTCTCACATAGAGATATTCTAAACTAAGGCATTAACATTGGATGGATCACATTCATAACTATTATATCAAGATTATATATACTATAGAAAATAAGTATGTTTTGGAAAATTCTAGTATAATGAAGATCTATGCTTAGTTATTGGGGGGGAATATGAGTAACTATCCATAAGATAATTTTCCATTGGGGATGTGTTATAAGTGTACTAATTTCGATTGATGGTAATGGAAACTCCACCTCAAAACTTCATGAGGGAATCCCAGCTAGAAATCTCTAAAATTGGGGTCCTCTATGATCTAATATTCTCATAATAAGCACCTCATATCTTTTTCTATGAGGGGGACCACATCATCATAATTTTAGGGATAAGATAAATTATAATAATTTAAAATAAAATGGAATTTATTGAGTTCCATAGACCACTCATTAATGTACATCATAGTTTCTGGAAGATATTCCAAGCCCATAGTTTTCACTTTTAATGAACATATACCAGGATGCATGTCATTAATTTCTGTTGGGGTATCTCAACTATCAGTTGGTGAAGGTCGATCACCATGTCCCAATAGGGTGGTCTCAACACCATGACAAACCAATGTGGTATTGGGATGTTATATAAATGAACTTCTTTGAATCCATCGTTAGTTATCAAAATATGACAACATAGTCAAGATGACCATCCAATGATTAAATAATTTGGCCAAAATCCATATTATACTGTATTAGAATTCGACAATGTGTTTGGGATTATTTTTTTGACCTCCCGACTGAGGTGCCACTAAACAATACCTCGATCTAGCAGGACACATGTCATCAAGCGCGTCTCCCCGTATGCTAGAGGGTTCTAACTAGAAGAGAGGGTTTGATAAGTTAGTCTTGGTGAGACTATACACTATTTTATCATAATAAAACACCATCATAAGCAAAAAACAATAAACATTTGTGGAAGAATATAGATAACCAAAACAATACAGTTTTATATGATATTCAAGACACGAAAATTCAATACTCAAACAGAATGGTAAAATATAATATGACATTGAAAATTTCAATTTGCTACAATGAAAATAAATGTAATGATACAACGACTCCCAAGCGGGTGTCAAATCACATCTAGTTCCCTCTCCCATGCTCCAATCACAAACAACAACCTATCCCAGGGCCATGAACTTATCCTGTCCTACAGTGAAGAACCTCATTGATTTTAGGTCACCATTCATATGAATCCATATATCATTCTCATTAAATATTTAATCAAAAAATTATGACCAGTTTCAGTTCATGTTTTCCATTTTAATCATCATTCACTGTTATCAATAATTTTGTGTTGAACATCATGTCATGCACCACAAATATAAATGAGTGTAGGTCACCATTCATATCACTCTATATCTCATTCGGTGTAGGTCGTCATGACTAGAACCCCACAATCAAAAGCTTGGATAACTATTGGGTAAGAACTCAATGTCCAATTCTCAACTTTTAATTGTTATAGAAAACCATGTCTAGCTCCACAAAAATATCACTCATTTAATCATTCTATAATTATTAGTAATTATCCATACCGTTCCATTACAAATCCAATGACTATTGCAACATTTTAAATGCCATTAGTTAACTCAATAATTAACAATGAACATAGTCCATTAATTAATTTATCAACTATTTAATCCATTAACTGAATCATCATTCCATAATTAACTCTTCACAATTAATTATCCATATCAAGTCACTAATTTTCTTAATTAATTCTCATAATTAATTATCATTGATTAACATTATGGAACATAATTAATTCTTACAATTAATCTTCTTTCATAGCCAACATCAATCCATAATTAATTTCCCCCAATTAATTATCTTAACATAATCAATTCAATATCTCAATTACAATATCTCAACATACAAACAATATCCAAAAAAATATCTATATAGGGAAACCCCTTCGTTTTTTCAGTGACTAAATTACCAATTATTCACTAAGGAAATCACATGTCAATTCCAGATTCCTAATTACTCCAATATACGAAATCAATTATCAAGGGAAGCTAACAATTCATAAAATCACATTCACATATCAAATTCAAGACTATGAGAGTTCTATTTAGACCACCTAACTCATTTTATTAACAGAATTTAGCCTAATGGAGATCCCCAAAATATGAGAGGAACAACGTCATCGATCAAGCACCTGATTGAAACCCCAAAACCAAAATAAAAAAAAGCATCAAGATCTTGAAAAACTAGATCTAGTTCCAAAATCTATGATATATATCATAAATAATATGTTTAGATCCATTAATATAGTGTAGATATTCCTTGAAAATGTCAAAGAATGAAATTGGAAATAACATGATAAGCAACGTGATGAAATCCACTTACTGAGAAGAAAGAGGATTTTCACCGCGGGATTTTTATCTCGATGATCGATGTTCAGATATCCATGGAATCCCTCCCAAAGGATCTAGTATCATGTATAACTTTTCAATCCCATGTGAAGGATAAAATATAGAAGTCTTGAGGGGTTCAAGTGGTTTTAAAATATATTTTTCGGAATAAAAATCTCATATGCGTGGTTTCCTAGGGAGGGGAACCCAGTAATGGAAAAGCATTTTCCAACCATGAGGAACTCTCTATAGAGGTTTTCACGATTTGAGCGGTTTGTCTGCATTATTAGTGAAAACCGTGTTCAAACCATGCAGACCTATCTCTCCATTTTTTTGGTGTTGGTAGTGTTTAGCTGCACTATTTTTTAAACAATGCGCAAACAGTGGCATCCCACTATCCTTTAGTTTTCCATAAATGTTTGTAGAAATGCACCAAAAAACTAATCTAAATCAAAGGCACTTAAAATTTTCAAAATTTACCTAAAAAGATGCCCGAGATGACTCTTGAAAAGGATAATATCTTACAATCCACCCACCAAATAATAGCTCAACCTTAATAAGGAATTCAAAACATCTATACGATTCCAAGCCAAAATGATTGGTCCACTGAGACATCATGTTTGGTTCCCTTTATAAAATTTCCTCTTGAACTACTCCTTATTTACATAACAGAAGAACTAATGGCACAATCTTCCCCTGTAACACTTTCTCACTTTGACCCATAACAAGTATTAGATGTGTTTCAAAAGACACATCTATCTTGAGGTCAACCTATACCATATCAATCACATGAAAAAGGTTAGGGTGATAAAAACGATGTTGTGACATATGGAAAAAATCATCTGTGGCACTGAATTTTGTGGAAGGGATAATCGGTATGCCACTGGATTGATTCCCTCTAGCACCTCAAATGGTCCTAAAATCCTGGGTGATATCTGGCCCTACCACCATATCCTGTGGTGACCCAATCTAGGAGACATCTGAAGGAATACACGATCACTTGTTGTAATATAAGGGTTGTATTTTTCTCTAAGAATAAGACTTCTGCCAACTCTGAGCCATAGCCATATGCTTCGAAATCAACAACACCTTTTTAGATGTCTCTTGAATGAGACTCTAACCAAACAAGTCAGAATGAACCACCTATAACTGACATAACGATGATCTACAAGGTCTTCCATAAATTGTCTCATATGGTTCCATCTGTATATTTTCCTAATAACAATTGTAATAGGAAAACTCCACTAAAGATAAGTGATTATCCCAGAAACCCCAAAAGTCAAGAAAATATGCTCACAATATATTCTCTAATATCTATATGGTACAATTTGATTACCCATCTATCTATGGGTGGAAATCTATACAGAAAAAACATGCGTAGAAAGTGATTTTTGTAATCCCTTCAAGAAGAATTAAGTATAGAATGAATAGCAATCTGGATCTATAGTTTGTGGCTCCCAATGCAAACTAACAATCTATCATACATATATTTCTCCTAACTATTCTACTAAAATGGTTTCTCTAAAAGGAATGAAGTATTCTGCATTCATTAGTCGATCCATAACGACCCAAATTGCATCATTCATCTTAAGAGTATTTTGATACCCTACCACAAAATCCATAGTCATGTCGTCCCACTTTCATTCGGGAATATTTAATGACTGAAATAAGCCACCAAGTCATTGATGCTATGTGTTCACCTATACACAGGTGAATCATCTTGTCACAAACCCTTCTAACTCCTTTTTCATTTATGGCAACCAAAATTGTCATTGTAGGTCAAGATAAAAAATTTTCACCCCAGGATGTATCACCCACTTTGAGGCATCAAATTCTAACATGAGTTCCTAGAACATTCTTATAGGCACAACAACCTGATTTTTCAGAAAGATAATTTCATCCTAATCTATTATCCATTATATAGGTCCTTACCCATCTTTATGTCGTTATCTTAAGGAAAACAACTCTAGATCCTCATATTTCCTATCCCTGATCCATCTCATTTGTGTAGACTCCACTACTACAAAAACCAGATTGATCCCCTCCTAACACTCCTAAACTACCACATGCATTTCTGCCAGCAAAGTCATTGTCTTCCTCTCTCTAATAAAATCATATAACAAATGAGTTTGGGTATTCCAAATCAAGGTATCAGTCACACTATTCCCATTTTGGTGTGTATATTCCTGTTCAAAATCAAAGGAATTCATATACTCTACCCACCTTTGTAGTCAAAGATTTAAGTCGTGATGTGATAATTTATACTTCAAGGTTAAGTGATCTAAAAAAATTGTAGACTTATAACCCAAAATATTGTGTCTCCAACACTTAAGATCATAATCCTCTACCTTTAACTTGAGGTAATCCATATGGTAATTTTGTTAATGTGGCCTAAACTACCATGACCTGTAAGAAACGACTCAATCCCATTTCATCAGCACGACATTGATTCTCATCCTAGAAGCATCACAGTACAAAGTGTACTCCTCACCTAACATAGGTAAGATCAAAATTGTTGTTGATGTCAAGCACTTATTCAACTCCTTGAAAGAATTCTATCATTATTCTGTCCAATCAAACATTATCCCTTTATTTTTAAAACCTACAAACAGTGCTTCCATTCAGGAAATTTCCTTTTCAAACCTCATCTAATAACCAGGTAATCCCAAAAAGCTTTAGATATGAAAAACATTCTAAGGATACTCCCATGAAATCACTTCTTGCACATTTTCTGTGTACACTACCACACCTTATTCCAAGATTATATACCCCAAAGTGTACATTGTCAATCCCAATCTGGCATTTAGATTTCATGGAATATAGTTGATTATGTCTTAGTGTACCCAAGATGATGTCAAGATGATGGGTATGATCATCATGAGTCTTACTGTAGACCTAGATGCCATCCACAAACACCACCACAATATGATCTATGTATGGATGAAATATCTTTTTCATCAATGACATAAACACTACGGGATAATATATCATCCCAAATGGAATAAAAAAACCCATAAGGTATGTACCTTCTTCTGAATGTAGTTCTTGTTATATCAGAATTCCTAACACTCACCTGATGATACTCAGATCTCAGATCGATCTTAGAGAATAAAAAATTACCCTTCAAAGGATCAAACATATCATAGATATGTCAAATAGGATATCAGTTCTCCACGATCATTTTATTCATTTTTCAGTAATTGACACATAAGTGTAAAATCCTATTAGAATTTAGTACAAACGATAAAGGTGATTCACTACTAGTATTACTTGGACTGAAAAAACCATTATACTACAACTCCTCCAACTACTTTTTGAGCTCTAGATGCTTAGTCAGTTCCATTCTGTATGCTGTAATTAACACCAGGCCAGCCATCAGCATGAGATCAATAGTGAATTACACATATCTCTCCGGTGGAAACCCTAAGAAGTCTTTAGAAAAGTAATCCTAAAATAGGCATATTAATAGAGGAAGGACGTCTTTCTGACCACTCACATAGTCCAACAGTAGACTAGTAACATGAGTTTTGAGCTCTCCCAAATTATGAGTAATTTTCCTTGCTCTTCTTGTCATGACCCATACCACGAGGCCCAGACGTGACTACCCAAAGCCCTACTTCCATTGGCCAGGGGTTGGTGACTAGCACCTGAAGGATTTTCCCTTATAAGGAAGGCATTTACTTATAGATATGTACACACTCAAACAGATAAATTGAAGTAGACAACCAACAAATGTAAGGTATAACCATGAGAGAAAAGTACCCTCACAAGTACAAATGTAAACTAAAAACATAGAATCCCTATAAACTTAAACGAAAGTAAACAGTTGTGGAATCTTCCACGAAGATCTACGTGGAGGGTAGTAGTTGTAATTATGAAGACGAAGAAGAGGATATCAACTTATCCAATCGCACCATGCTCCAACAAGTCATGGACCTCCAAAGTCTACCTCATATCATCAATAGTCAACACTATACACACACGTGTGGGCCGAGCCTACAAGGGGTGAGTATAAAAACTCAGTAGAGGACCACAAGACCCCCGTACTACTATCAATAACATAGAATGGAAAACATCAAGAGAAATAACACAATGGTTATATAACAAGAATGATCGAAATAATGAAGCAAGAAAAAAAAGAAACGACTCACACAAACAGTATAACTTCAAGGTTACTGGGAAAGGGATGACTAGTCATAAAGACAGATCATCCTATCTATAGTTACTCTACAGCTGATGCATATAGGTCATAGTATGCTGACCCATAGTAGTCTATAGATGTTGGCTCATATTGGCCGCTGGTGCTGGCCCATATTGGTTGCCGGTGGTTACCCATATTGGTCACTAGTGCTGACCTTTATTGGCCACTGGTGCTGACCCATATTGGTTCCTAGTACTGAGGTAGGGATGATTAGTCATACGAAAAGATCAACCCACTCTTGATTTTCTGATTTTTACCCACATTGGTCGCTCTTCTTCTTCATGTCACTGCCAACCACTGGATTCCCGCATGAAGCATGCCCGATTCTAGGAGAACCGCACCTCAAGCCATCGGTCATATTTCAACTGTCTTGAAGTTCCATGAATATGTAACCCGATAATTTTTCATTTCATGTGGGTTACAATGTAACATAAGGCACTTCAACTGCATGAATTATATGTTTTTATTGGCATTTTAGGTCTGAGGGCCCGGTTAGATTCAGAGACAATCAAACCTGGTTGTACTCTAACATTCTCCAAACCCCAGTGGAGTATTTAAAAAGGACCATCGCACTCCAAGGATTCCAGCGTTGTAGATGGTTCATCAAACAGACGTCTGATACACAAGATATGACCCTTTATGCGTTTCTAGACCCAATAGGGGTCTGGGTCCGGTCCGACCCCGTCGGACCGACTCGGCCCTACCTGACCCCATCTGGGTCTAGCCCATCCCAGCCAGAAGCAGCCTGGGCCAGCGTGGCCCACCTTGGTCACACGTTCTACATCACTAAAAAGGCTCAAAGGAGCCGTTAAACTCATTTAACTAGTATTTCCACATGGAACTACCTCTTCACATATAGGAGGTGTGTCTCTACTTTCTCCACTACTACGGATTCAGAGCTGCGGCCCTTCTACTCGGCATGCGTCAGTGTGCCACTTTCGCTTTTACGGCTGGCCACTGCCAGCCCCCGGCCTAACCACCGTGACACCGATTGTCACTACTCATCCACTGCAACCATAAGATTCCAGTTACCACCCTCATCCACTGGCGCCGGTCACTAGCACCGCCGCACCTATGCCACACTAGGGTTTCTTTTTTGGGCCACCGGGTGAGCCATGGGGGTCTGTTATTCATTTTGGATATGCCTAAGATCCTCTCAAAATTCCATTATCATTTCCCACCCCTCAAATAAGCCTTTCTGTAGTGTTAGTTATTCTGCATCAATGAATGCACCAAGACAAGTTTAGTGGAGAGTTGGGGCCTTGTTGGTTTTAGCCTGCACCCTCTGCGTTAGTGCTCGATATCCGTTAGAGTTGTCGTAATTATAGAGGGAGAAGCATCCATGTTGGATGGATTCATCAACGTTTGTCAATCCTGGATCATTGTTGCCAGAGCATCCATCCTCCTTTGGTGGATTTTGCACATAAATTCTCTAGAGTTTCTTAACTTGAAGAACTTATTCCAAAACCCCACCCCGAGAACCATTTAAACAGGAGGGAGAAAGGTGAGTAACTCATTGGGGAATTAATGAGGTTCATTAAATGAATTAAAAAACCCTTTATAATTCACCATGGTGGAGTTACATAGTTGACGATTCAATCCATTAAATGGATTTAAATGTTTCGGGTACCCACCACTACTGCTCATCTGCAGGGGAAAAAGAAATAATATTACGTGTTATGTTATTTTTTTAATTTTTTACGATAATGTCCAAAAAATAATTTTTTCTCCTGGCCTACTAAGGTCAAAGTGAATATTTATTTAAGTGAATCCTAATGACGCAGATTCAATGGTGCCCTCATAATTTTAATTTGAGAACAAGTTCCAATGATAGAAAATTACACCCGTACGTTTAATGAATGCACCATAAAAAAAGTTCAAAAATGTATTCTATGCACACAATCCTTGGAATCACACGCCGTCAATTTTCACATACTCGTACAAATACCAAATAATTTATAAAAATTACATGGAATTTTAGGGACTTTACATTCTCTCAAACCTAGAAATTTATGTCCCCGAAATCCAAATAAGGATATAAAAAACTGTGAGGGGTAATGGGTATGCATATAAGCCTCTCCCTCCCATGTTACCTCCTAGAGATTCTCATGATACCACAGAAATCACACCAAAGTTATCATCCGCCCATGAAAGAACTTCTTATGTCGATCCTCTACCTCCATTGAGTACTCTATAATAGTTTCCCCATCATCAATCTCCATCTCTCAATGGTCGATGAAGTGAGATGGGTCAAGAATGTATCTCCTCAGGTGGGATACGTGGATTTTGTGGTGCACCCTCTCTAAGTAAAGGGGCAGTTCCAAGTGGTATGCCACCTTTCCAATCTTCTAATGTATCAATAATGGTTTGATAAACCTTGTTGAGTGTTTTCCTCCTCATCCAAATATTTGTAGTCGCCGTTGAGCGGAGACTCACAAGAATATGTGTTCCCCCTCCTAGAACTCTAGTTGTCTCCATTTCCAATCAGCATAGGACTTCATTCGGCTCTATACAGTCATCATCTGCTCTTAGATGACCATCACCTTCTCAGGGGTAGCATGTACCATCTCTGTGTCCAGGAGCACTGAATCTCATAGATCTTTCTACCACAAGGGCGATTTGCATAGTCGTCTGTACAACGCCTCAAAAGGGGCTATACCAGTTGTGTATTGATAGATATTATTGTACTTGAATTCTAACAAGGGTATGTGGTCCTCCCAACTATGATAAAAATTTTGGACACATGCACAAAGCATGTCCTCCATGGACGGTATGGTTCGCTATGTTTGACCATCTATCTACAAGTGAAAATATGTTATCAAGAGAAGCTAAGTCCCAAAATCCTCCTACAATCCTTTCCACAGCTGGGATGTGATGCGTGTGTCATGGTCTGAGACAATTGTCAAAGTAAACCTATGAAGTCTCACAATTTCTTAAACATTGAGACATCCCAATCTCTCTAGCAAACCCTTCTCTCGAATATCAATGAAGTTAGACGACTTTGTGAGTCGGTCAATGATCTCCCAGATAGTCCCTCTGGACATATGTGATAACCCTGTCACAAATTCCATTGATATCCTTTATCACTTCCACTCTGGTATCTTAAGGGGTAGGGTTAATCATGACGGTACTTGGTCCTCAGCGTTCACTGGAAAGAAAGTGAGGCATCTAGGAACAAACATTGCCACATCATTCATCATCTCTGGCCATAAGTACTGATGTTAGAGGTCTTAATACATCCTCTTCACACCTATATTTACTTTTAAGGGGGATGTATGGAACTCCCTCATAACCTCCTCTCATAGAGACACTGATAATATTGTACATCCATAGAAAAGGATAGTATGCCGCCGAACATTAGAATATCTTTCATGTGTATGGTCTGAGGATATCTGAGCTCATGTAGTTTCATAGTTGTTGTCTCCAAGTTTTACCTCATTGACTCACTGATGTAGTGTACGAGCAACTACAATTTACTGGAGGTAGATTGTATCATCTATATCCACATAGGATATCTGATGCAATGTTAACTACTATGACTCCTTATTCAATAGTGTGAAATCAATATCTATCCAATTGAATCTAGACTATGTTACCCTTCTCAAATGTATATACTATACCAAAGTCATAGTCCTAGAAGAAATCTAACCAACATTACTATCTCAAATTAAGATATTTCTATGTGAAAATATATCTAAGTCACATGTGGTCTGAGTAAACAATTAATTTCTCGCAAATCAAGTAGTGTCCCCAAATCATCAGTGCGAAGACTATTGATGCCAAATATATGTCATGAGTCACATAATTTTTCTCATGAGGCCTCAGTAATCGTGAGCCATAAACAATCACTACATTATCTTGGATTAGGATGCAACTGAGTGTTGTCCCTGATACATCACAGTAAACCCCATAGTCAGTGCCCTCCTCTGGGAAACTCAGGATGGGAGCGCTGGTCAAGCTCTTCCTTAGCTGTTGAAATCTCTATTGGCATGTCTCTGACCATATGATCGGTTTCCCCTACATTTCCTAGTTAGTAATAGGTGATGATACTCAGGAGAAATCAGGTAAGAACCTCTGATAATATCCTAATAATCCAAGGAAGCTCCTCACCTCAGTAAAAATCCTGGGTGGCTCCCGAACAAGTACTACCTCAATATTCACTAGATCCACTACATCACCATCCACATAGATGATGTGTCCCATGAAGTGGACCTTTCATATCCTGAAATCACACGTTGAGAGCTTCCCATATAACTAGTACTCATAGAGTGTGTCCATAACTATCCTAAACTGTACAGCGTGATATTCCTCAGACGTTGAGTACACCAAGATTTTGTCAATGAATACCACCATGAAGCGATCATGTTATTGTTGGAAGATCTTTTTCATGTGCCCCGTGAACACTGCTGGAGCTTTGGTCATGACAAAAGGCATCACCAAGAACTCGTAATGGACAATACAACATCTAAAGGTTGTCTATGGTATATCCAAATCTCATACCCTAAGTTGGGGATATCCTGATCTGAGGTATATCATTAAAAATCAATGATCTCCCTTCAGCTAGTCAAATAAATCATCGATCCTCAATAGAAGAAATTTTTCTTTAGAGTCACCTGGTTTAGGCACTGGAAGTCCACACATAGCCTCAAACTTTTGTCTTCCTTTTTTAAAAACAATACTGGGGATGCCCATGGATTAACAGTGGGCCATACAAATCCCTTCATCTGTATGTCCTTCAACTGTACCCTCGTCTCCTAGAGCCCATAGGGGCCATCCAATATGCTAGTGTAGATATTGATGCTATTTCTAGGTACATGTCAAAGTGGATGTCTACCTATTTACGAGGAGGTAGTTTTGGGAAATATTTTGGAAAGATGTCCTCATAATCGTCCACCACCACTCTTAACTGTGGACGTGACCTATCCACCATGTTGATGGTCATGAAATCCAACTGATATGTAATTGGCCAAAACCACTTGAGCACGGGCCCATCTCATGCTACTCTATTTTCCTTTTCACCAACAAAGGAAAACTGGCCTCCATCAGTGCATGTACAACACACTGTAAGTATCTAGTAGTCAATCTGTGCATGAACTACTGATAGCTAGTCCATACTTGGAATGACATCCTAGGGATTCAATGCCGCTACTATAATATCCCATCTAAAACTCTCTTCTCAGAGATTAAGACCACACTTTTTGGCACCAGTATGTGATAGCATAATATCCTCCTATAGGAGTATCTAAATGAAAATGTTGAGCTTAAATCTCACTTATAATCTCAGAGTCCAAAACTATGTCCATATAAAGGAATGAATGGATAAAACATGTGTCGAAAATCACTGCTTCTAAATGATATAATTTATAGATCATACCTCATATTATCTCATGGATTTCAGGATCGTGAGACTCTACTGCCTGTAGTTGGGAATGTCCCTATCCACCCAATCCTTCAGCTGGTGGTGGACCACATTGTGGTGGTGGTGGTAGTTTCTGGTGACCCTTACCACCATTAGCTGCATGTCATTCTCGTCTGCCTTGTCTGCCGACTCGATGATGCTCATGCTTCTGTCACTGTCACTGCGTCAGTGGCCCGTCAACCATCTGCCGATCATCTTCAAGGGGAGTTTGATAGTCAAGAACTCTGTGACCCTATCCCGTATAGAAAAAATAGATCATGTCTCTTAGGGAGAACCTGAGGCCTCTTGAGCCTCGCACCTCTGACCCTGCATCCTGGGGTCACCCTCCAAAAGTACTAGCCCACATGGGCTTCGGAATCATCTGTCTACTCCCAACTATAGATGACACTTCTACCTTTCATCTAGTAGTGTTTCTCACTCTCGGTGCCTGCTCGGCATGGAAACTCTCCATCAGTAAAGCTCGCTCTAGCACTCTAGCATACAACAGGGGGATAAGAGAAACTTTCATAGCTCTCATTTCTCATCGAAGCCCCTACTCAGAAGTATGGGCCCTAAAGTTAGGGTCTTGTACGATGTCGGTGGAGTATCGGGAGAGGTTAGTAAATATCACCATGTACTGAGCCACTGTCCGGATGCCCTATTGTAGATGCAACATCTCTTAAATACGCACCGAGTGTTGTGACTCTGGAACGAACTCCACCCTGGAAAAGGCTATCAAAGACTGGCCAGGTGAGGGTCATCTCCTTAAGCACCTAGAGCATCGAGCTGCACTATCATCTTACCCATCCCTGATGAAGGCTATCAGCCAAGATCACCGTCTGATCGACGAGTTTCTCTACTATGTTAAAGACCAATGAAACTGCCTCAAGCCTATCCTCTGCTACTTAGGGGTCTATCTCACATCAAAACCTTGGAGGCCTCTATCTTTGGAACTGATGCAACATACTTGGCCAGTGTTCATGATTCCCTGGTAGCATATGCTACTCAATGGGTGGTGGTGCTGTTGGTACACCACCTGAAGGTGCCATCACTATGAGTGCTCATTGTACCGACACCTCATCGCTCGGTGGTCCACTGTCATGATCTCTATCCCAATTCTCGGATGGTTTTATTTTTATAATCATCATGTGTGAAATATAGGCTCCACAGTCAATATGTTATACCTGGTGAGAATAATCATGAAGGATCAAGAAAACTTTTCAAAATAATAGGAACTGGTTTTCTCATGAAATGATTTGGAAATCAAAATTCAATGTCCTAGTTTATGGATATATCTGCTACTGCACCAACACAAGACTCCATGTAATGATACTCGAACTCAAGACACTTTACACATCTTTTTCATTAAAGGTATACATTCAGTTATTCTAGTAGAACCGACCTCCCTCTGATACCACTTTTTCACAACTCATCACACGAGGCCTGGATGTGACTTCCCCAAGCCCACCTTCCATGGGCTAGGGGTTGGTGACTTGCACCTGAAGTCTTTTCCCATATTGGTAAGTCATTGCGTTAGAGATCTATACACACTCAAAATGGTAACAGAAGTAAAAAAAAACAAAACTAAGTTATAACCACGAGAGTAATTGTAATGGCCCGGACCCCTCAGGTCCGTTACTTTGTTGAAATCGACGTGGTCAACACAACATGCGTTATAATGATAATTTTTAATAATGATGATAATGTAAAAATATGTTAAATAATGATGATGATGACATAAATTGTGTGATTAATTAAACTAAAAATAGAATAATGATGATAAAATGATTTAATGGGTGTTATTATTATTAATGATGGGAAGTGGGAAGGTGTGTGACCCATTAGACATTGATAAATGAATAATGCGGTTTATTATTAATTGTGTAATTGTTGAAATTAAATTTGAATAATGGGTGTTGTGTTATTAATATTATTCATAATATTAATAATAATGAGAAATTAATGAAACGAGTTATGGTATTTATCGCAAACAAATAAATGAAGATGCATAGTGGAAGCATGGTGGTGCGTTAATAAAACTAAAGGTGCATTTCTTATTATTATTATGTTAAATAATAATAATAATGGTGGCGTAAAAATATGTTGGTTTTATTAAATTGAATGGTTTTAATTTAATAAAAGTGGTTTCAATTTAATCAGTGTGAAATTAAAATAAATAGAATTAAATAATTAAATTGATGGATGTTATGAGACATTGACGTTGCATGGTCAGATTACGATATCCAACGGGGTGGTTTAACATGGTCAATGCGATGAGGATAAATATTATCATTAAAAAAAATTATAATAGTGATGAGTTAATAAACTAAGTTGACGAATTGTTATTATTATTGAAAATAAATAAATAACAATGATGGAGTAAAACTATGTCCGAGAGGTTAATGAAATTAAATGTATTTAAAAGGTGTTGAATATGTAAGTTATATTAATTTTTTTTTCATTTAATTAAATTAAATGAAATGGTTTTGAGTCGCATGGAATATTTTTAGTTTAATATGAGAATTATTATGGTAATATAATTTAATGGGATTAAATTAGAACATTAATGATTGTGATATTAATATTAATATTATTAATAATGACATTGAATTGAGATTGGAGAGAGATTACAAAGTGATTTAATAATAAAGAAAATAATAAAAACCATAAAGTAATGAAGATTGGGGCGTGTTGTCCATGGAATGATGAAGGGGAGGTGCCACTTTGGTTGGAGCATGAGGGAATTGTGGAAAAGATTGGAGAGAGAATATGAGATATCAAAAGTTGTGAAATAATAAATGAAATAAAAAAAAGGAAATCAATCAACGGGGTGGGGTGTGGTTGACATGGAGTCAAAGGGGAGGAATTTTTTTGGTGGTGTGTGGGTTTGGAAATGAGGTTTTATGTAATTAAATTAAATTAAAAATAATAATATAATAATAATGTTATTATTATTTTCGTTGGGTAAACCGTGTTTCATTCATAACTTCTTCGTACGACCTCGGTTTTACAAACTGTCAGTAGAAGTGTGGCCCTGACATCGAGACCGAAATTATGAGTCTAATATTGGATGTCTTTTTTGGGTTTTCGGATTGGGTACCTGAAACGCTCATGAATTAATAGATTTAATATTATTATTAAATCTTTGACCCGCCATAACTCCCGTGTGCGACGTCTAATTGACTTCTCATCAGTGGCATTGTGATCCTATCATTAATACGGTCAATTCAAGTCTAATGTTTGATATTAAATTATGGTTTGTGGATTCAGTCCACAAGACACCCAATAATAATAATATCATTATTATTACGAGATCGTGTATCCAACATATCTCCTTCATACAATATCGGATTGATGAACCGTCCACACCAGAGTAACCCTGAAATCATGATGTTCATTTTAAGACCAATGATGAATACCTTTTTATGAATCATGTCTCAGGTCAATTAAAAACCTATTATTAATTGAAGTTATTATTATCATTAAGTGCATGGAAACCGCTTGACGTGTCGTGTGTTGACCATTCAAACAACGTAACAGTTGTACGGTGATGTCGTGTATTCATTAATACACCCTACGTACCGTTTTACCTTTTATTTGCCTATAAAAGAGTGGGTCATATGTTATTTATGGACCTCTCTTCTTCTACACACAGCGACGCTCCCAGATGACCTAAAATCCTTCCTCCTAACTTCTTCATTCGGACACCGATTGTCGATCAGTCAGTGATTGTGGGATCATGTCAGCGAGGAGAAAACCATACACCCTGTTCCGTTTCATCTTATTCGACTTCTCCTCCACAGTTTCCAACCAAGGAGACTACTGATAATTGACGGGAACAACGGACTTTGACGAATGACTCTAAAAAGGTATGTTAAACCTTTGTTCTTGTATTATCTTTCTGATCCTACTTCTCCCATTTTCTTTCCATGCTACGACATGTGATCTCCATGTTGAGGGAGTTTCTTGTGTTGTTGATTTGGTGGTGCCACGACGTCCTTGGTGGGTGTAGTTGTTCTGGGAGAAGCCTTGTGATCGGGGTGGTCGTGTTCGTAGAAGGGCATCAGAACTTGTTGAGGTAGGGATCTTACCTTCACTTCTCTAGACTGTGCATAATGCGGGGTGGGTGTCCTCTTGTTTACGTGAAACACATTTGAACCAGTTTAATAATGATAATAACTATCTTATTTAACGGGGATGGAAAGTTTGTGAATGCAGTTACATTATTTATATCCTGTGATATTATGTTGTGAATTGAATGAGCTTCTGCCTATTGAAAATCATGGTCGTTGGGGGACTTTTCTTATGAAATTAAATGTTTCCCTCTCCTTCTGGGTTTTCTTATGGGTGAAAATGTTATTGAATGTAGAAATTGGTTAATCACATAATGTTGGCTGATGAAATACGTGGAACCCTTGTGTGATCACCCCGATTGAACACACAGAAATAATAAACATGTGGGTGCTGGTTAGGGTTTGTTTATGTGAAAGGGAGGTGTTTTGTGGTTTGTTGTGGATCGGCTGAGAAGCAGGGATGAGGTTGTCTTGGTTGTGGGTTGGTGTGAATGCTATGTTAGTGATGGGAAGTGGGGTTGCAATAAATGGTATCAAGGGGTGATGATGTACGAGTTTCAGTGTGATTGTGGTTATGGTGTTTGGCAGCGTGGCTGCAGGGATGGGTTTGAATGTGAACGAACTATGGGTTGTGAATAATAAATAAAAGTGAAAGAGTTAATGAATGGTGGGGCATGGTAATGGAATGGGAATAATAATCAATGGGGTTGGTTGGTTAATAAGAAGGGACTTGTTTGTGTTTCTTGTGTTTTCCTACCTTGCTTTGTAGATGGAAGGGATATGTTTTATGAACTCTTGATCCAATTTGGTTGTTGATAGTTTCCTGATATTTATGAAAATGATAACTAAAGCGGTTGAAACATGAAAACATTAAATGGGGTTTTGGGATTGTCTGTTGTGTGCATACTCTCAAACTTTCAGTGCTAAGGCACGTGCTTAGATATTTGTGTAGAAGCCTTAGGATGGGCTGAGTGGTTGTTATACTTATATAATTATGTACGTTTTATGTTTCTTTACGCACCCCACCCATGTTGAGCACTTAGTACCGAACACCCCTATTTCATGGGGGAGGGTGTTTTTTCCAACACTTCTATTAGTGGCTTGTCATTAGCTTATTTCTGCTCCCTTTCCCGGGTAGGCCAAGTATCTTTGGGCAGGCTGTGATGGCCTGAGATCCATTATTATCCCAAGAATTTTCGGGCAGGGTAGTGTGGTGGTTGAACCAGGTTTGTTCGGGCAGGTGATTTCCCAAGTGTCTTCGGGATGAGGCCCAGGTGTCTTTGGTTGTGACAATAGATCATCTAGCCCAGGTGTCTTCGTGTATGTTGGTGGTTTTTCTGGCCTAGGTGTTTTCAGGCATGGTTATGTGTGAGAGTTGTGGCCCAGATGTTTGCGGGCGGGGTTTGGCAGTGTGACTGCGGGAGGATGTGGCCCAGGTGTGTGTGGGCGGGATGAGGTAGTGGGACTGTGGTGAGAATGATGGGATTGGTCTGATGCGTAGGATGTCTTCATTAACCAGTGGGAAGGTGGTGTGGGGTACCCATAATTTGATAAAATTTCTACTATAGTCTATTGACTTGTGTTACATGGTGAGTGTGACTGGTGAGGCTAGGTGGATATATTCCTTTCTAGGTTTTGGTTTTTCTATTTTTTCACAGGGCATTAGGATGTCTCCCCACTTGTGCACGAGAGCTTTAGGTTTCCCTACTGAGTATACTTGTATGTTCACCCTATGTTTGCTTTCAGGTTTTCAAGAGGACTACATGGACTATGCGGGACCTTACTATTCAAGCAGGGGGAGTTGCAGCTATTTGCTATTATTTTTTCCATTACTTTTTGGTACAATACTTGGAGCTTTTCTGTACTTGTAGTTTTGTTTCACTATTGTATAAAGCATGCATATGGGATTGGTTTTGGGCTATTTCTATAATTGTTCATTTTCTTCTTATTAGTGTTTGACTCATCCTATTTCCCAATATTAAATTAATAAAAAGGGTAATGCCTCCCATATTTGTGAAAAACGCATACCCTTGGTGCTAATGGCCACTCCAGGGCCTACTAGAGGTGGGACTCGGGGGTCATTATCTCCCTTCCACCATTGCCAGCTCAGGAGGGGCATCTTTGGTGGGAGGTGGTCATGATAGAATGGAATCAGAGGCTGATGGTTGAGAGATAGGATGGAGTCTAGAGTTAGGAACAATGAAGATTCCATAGAATGGTAGGCCAACAATGTTGGTTAATCTTGGTGCATGACATAGGCCAGGGAAGACCGGTTAGGACACGGGATTTTAGGGCCCCCGTGATCTGATGCAAGGAATCTGAGCCTACTGAACGACCAAGTGAGACTACATTGATTGCAGGGTAGAGACCCTAGGGAAGGTACATGCATCATCATGATTGTGTTTTACTTGATTTGGGTGTTCTGGGAATGAAATTGAAATAAAATTGATAAAATGAAACCTTGAGAAAATTTCCTTGCTACTTGGGCTTAGGCGTTCTTTGTTTACCATAAAACAATGGCACCTGGACGTCAACTGAGAGTCAGAGGAGTGGGACATGGAAATTTGCATGCAACAGAAGTGGCAACCCTAGCTTGGCCAGAGATTGAGAGAGATGTTTTTGGTTTTACTTAAATGCTCTTGTTTATGTTTTGTTTAAATTCAGGAGCATCACACTCCTTTTTTGAAACTCATTCTCTCCCATGCTTTGGGCCTGGACCTTGTTTTTTTCATGAGTCTATAATGATAAATTGTTTCCCTCTATCCTTTAAATGTGTGTGAAGAGTCCTAACATGTGGGGAGAGGAGGACGTGATACCTAATCAAGACGCATTAATGTGGATGCGATTAAACCCGTGGGGTAGAGTCAGTGCTGCCTAAAGAGGATAATATCTCAACATGGGAGAATGAATTCTTTAATCCATGTGTTAGGGAAATTTATTGTTGTTTTGTATGGTGTTTGGGGCAGTGTATGTTTGGGAAATCCTAATATATGGAAGTCGGAAGACCTAATTCCTAATCGAGACACATTAATGTGGATGCGATTAAACCCGTACAGGCGAGTCAGTGCCACCTAAAGCGAATAATACATCGATATGGGAAAAGAAATTCCTAACTCATATAATTAGGGTTGTTAGTTGTTTCCTGTTATGACATGATCCCGGAGAGGTATCTTGCGGGGTGGTTGTTTGGATCCATTCTTTTTCTGTGTTGGTTTTTAATTATCGAGGACAAGAATGTTTTGAGAGGTATCTGATGTAATGGCATGGACCCCTCTGGTCCATTCCTTTTTTGAAATCGATGTGGTCAACACAACGTGCGTTATAATTACAATTTTTAATACTGATGATAATGTAAAAATATGTTAAATAATAATGATGATGAAATAAATTGTGTGATTAATTAAACTAAAAAAGAATAATCATGATAAAATGATTTAATGGGTGTTATTATTATTAATGATGTGAAGTGGGAAGGTGTATGACCCATTAGACATTGATAAATGAAACATGCAGTTTATTATTAATTGAGTAATTGTTGAAATTAAATTCAAATAATGGGTGTTGTGTTATTAATATTATTCATAATATTAATAATAAGGAGAAATTAATGAAATTAGTCATGTTATTTATTGCAAACAAATAAATGAAGATGCACAATGGAAGCATGGTGGTGCCTTAATAAAATTAAAGGTGAGTTCATTATTATTATTATGTTAAATAAAAATAATAATGGTGGCGTAATAATATGATGGGTTTATTAAA
The DNA here is from genome assembly GCA_963277665.1 of Viscum album. Classification (NCBI taxonomy): domain Eukaryota; kingdom Viridiplantae; phylum Streptophyta; class Magnoliopsida; order Santalales; family Viscaceae; genus Viscum; species Viscum album. Next base: position 1,872,859,391 of record OY728137.1, on the reverse strand, counting down.
TTGAATGATTTAAATTTAATAAAAGTGGTTTCAATTTAATCAGCATGAAATAAAAATAAATAGAATCAAATAATTAAATTGACAGATGTTATGCGACATTGATGTAGCATAGTCAGATTCAAATATCCAACGGGGTTGTTTAACTTGGTCAATGCGATGAGCGTAAATATTATCATTATTAAAAATAATAATAGTGATGAGTTAATAAAATAAGGTGATGAATTGTTATTATTATTGAAAAATAATAAATAACAATGATGGCGTTAAACTATGTGCGAGAGGTTAATGAAATTAAATGTATTAAAAAGGGGTTGAATTTGTAAGTTTTATTAATTTTATTTTTTCATTTAATTCAATTAAATGAAATGGTTTTGAGTCGCATGGAATGGATTTAGTTTAATATGAGAATAATTATGGTAATCTAATTTAATGGGATTAAATTAGAACATTAATGATTGATGTTATTAATATTAATTTTATTAATAATGAAATTGATGTGAGATAGGAGAGAGAGTTAAAAGTTATGGAGTAATAATGAAAATAGTAAAAACCATAATGTATTGATGGTTGGGGCGTTTTGGGCATTGAATGAGGAAGGGGAGGTGCCACTTTGGTAGGAGCATGAGGGAATTGTGGAAGAGATTGGAGAGAGAATATGAGATATCAAAAGTTGTGAAATAATAAAAGAAATAAAAAAAGGAAATCAATCAAGGGGGTGGGGCGTTGTTGACATGGAGTCAAAGGAGAGGCGTTTTTTTGGTGGTGCATGGGTTTGGATATGAGGTTTAAAGTAATAAAATTAAATTAAAAATAATAATAATATAATAATGTTATTATTATTTTCGTTGCGTAAAATGTGTTTCGTCCGTAACTTCTTCGTGCGACCTCGGTTTTATAAACCGTCAGTGGTAGTGTGACCCTAACTTCGATACTGAAATTATGAGTCAAATATTGGATGTATTTTTTGGGTTTTCTAATCGGGTACCCAAAACGCTCATGAATTAATATATTTAATAATATTATTAAATCTTTGACCCGCCATAACTCCCGTGTACGATGTCTGATTGACTTCTCGTCAGTGGCGATGTGATCCTGTCATTAATACAGTCAATTCAAGACTAATGTTGGATATTAAATTATGGTTCATGGCTCCGGACCGTGAGAAACCCAATAATAATAATATCATTATTATTACGGGATCTTGTATCCAACGTATCACCCGCATACAGTATCGGATTGACGAATCGTCAGCACCAGAGTAACCCTGAAATTATGATGATCATTTTAAGACCAATGATGAATAACTTTTTATGAATCATGTATTGGGTCAACTAAACACATATTATTAATTGATGTTATTATTATCATTAAACTCATCGAAATCGCGTGATGTGTCGTGTGTTGACCAATCAAACAGCGTAACAGTTGTACGGTCACGTCATGTATTCATTAATAAATGATGCATACCATTTTACCTTTTCGTTTCCTATATATGAGTGGTCCACGTGTTATTTACGGACCTCTATTCTTCTCCGCATGGCGACGCTCCCGAATGACATAGAAACCTTCCTCCTAACTTCTTCATCCAGACACCGATCGTCGATCCGTCAGTGACTGCGGGATCGTGTCAGCGAGGAGAACATCATACACCCTATTATGTTCCATCTTCTTCAACTTCACCTCTGCAGTTCCCAACCGAGGAGACTTCTGATAATTGACAGGAACAAAGGTCTTTGAAAAATGACTCTAAAAAGGTACGTTAAACCTCTGTTCTTGTATTCTCTTTCCTATCCTACTTCTCCCATTTTCTTTCCATGCAACGGCATGTGATCTCCATGTTGAGGGAGTTTATTGTGTTATTGATTCGGTGGTGTCTCGACATATTTGGTGGGATCAGTCATTCTAGGAGAATCCTTGTGATCATTGTGGTTGTGTTCGTAGAAGGACATCAGAACCTATTGAGGTAGGGATATTACCTTTGTCTCTCTACATTGTGCATCATGCGGGGTGGGTGTCCTCTTGTTTACATGAAACACATTTGAACCGGTTTAATAAAGATAATAACTGGCTCATTTAACGGGGATGGGGAGTTTGTGGATGCAGTTAAATTATTTATATCCTGTGATATTATGTTGTAAATTGAATGAGCTTCTGCCTATTGAAAATCATGGTCGTTCGGGGCCTTTTCTTACGAAATTAAATGTTTCCCTCTCCTTCTGTATTTTCATATGGATGAAAATTTTATTTAATGTAGAAATTGGTTAATCACGTAGTGTGGGCTGATTAAATACATGGAACCCTTGTGTGATCACCCCGGTTGAACAAACTGAAATAATAAACATGTGGGTGTTGTTTAGGGTTTATTTATGTGAAAGGGGGGTGTTTTGGGGGTTGCTATGGATCAGGTGAGTAGCAGGGTTGCGGTTGGCTTGGTTATGGGTTGGTGTGAATGCTATGTTAGTGATGGGCAGAAGGGCTGCGATAAATGGTATCAAGGGGTGATGATGTATGAGTTTCGGTGTGATTGTGGTTATGTTGGTTGGCAGCGGGGCTTCGGGGATGGATTTGAATGTAAAAGAACTATGGGTTGTGAATAATAAATAAAAGTGGAAGAGTTAATGAATGGTGGGGCATGATAATGGAACTGGTATAATAATCAATGGGGTTGGTTGGTTACTAAGAAGGGACTTTTTTGTGTTGCTTGCGTTTTCCTAACTTGATTTGAGGATAGCAGGGATATGTTTTATGAACGCTTGATACAATTTGGTTGTTGATAGTTTCCCAGTAGTTAAGAAATTGATAACTAAAGCTGTTGAAACATGAAAACATTAAATGGGGTTTTGGGAGTATTTTTTGTGTGCATACTCTCGAAGTAGCAGTGCCAAGGCACGTGATCATATCATTATGTAGAAGCCTTAGGATGACATAAGTGGTTATTATACTTATATAAATCTGTACGTTTTATGTTTCTTTACGCACCCCACCCATGTTGAGAACTTAGTTCCAAACACCCCCATTTCATGGGGGAGGGTGATTTTCCCAACAATTCTATTAGTGGCTAGTTATTAGCTCCTTTCTGCTCCCTTTCGTGGGTAGCCCAAGTATCTTCGGGCAAGCTGTGATGGCCTGAGGTCTATTATTAGCCCAAGAATCTTCGGGCAGGTTAGTGTGGTGGTTGGTCTCAGGGACCCTATTGAGTATTTTTATACTCACCCTTGCACATGATATACCCATACTTATTGTGTCTTGTGATGATAATGGACTACTTTTACGGGGATCTTGGAGATCCTGGGTCAGGTGGTGCTCAATGGTGGATCTACAAACACATTATGCTTCAAAAAAAATATGACTATGAGCTACACCTACCCTTCATGTAGGATCCTAGGAAGAGGACCTTTAGAGATTTTACATCCTTTTATTTTGCATTTATTTTCAGTTTGGTTTTTATTCTCTCCCCCTATTACTTTTATTTGAACCATAACTTGTGTGGTATCTTCTTCAGGTGACATACTTGTGGTTGGAATACCAGTTTCAACATTACCTTCCATAGAATGGATTTTTTTCTTTGTACTAGTTTAAAATAAATGCATTCCCTTTTGGGGATATTCTTTTTGGAACTAGTCACCAGACCCTAGCGTATGGAAGGCAGGCTTGGGGAAGTCATGACACATGCCCTAGGGGACAGGTCTTGACCTTCTGTGAACCCCTGATAAATTTTTCTTATAGTGATAAGTGATATGTGGGTAGCTCATTGATAATTTTAAATTTTGTATAAATGTGATGGTTGATCGATGATAGATGGAAACCATCCATAGAATTTTATAAAGAATTAGTTTACATGTTCATGATACAAGAGTAGGTCTTGAGGAACTAATTATATTGTAATTTTATAATTTGTATTAAATTTGGATATGTGTCCAGTTTAGTTTTGGAATACATGTACTAACTAAATTATTCACGAACCATTTCATTATAGGCATGGATAATTTTGAATTGTTGTTGTCTCCCTTGAGTGTGTGTGGATCATTTGTCTTGATTGATGGTGACGTTCCTAGAGTGTGGGGGTTTGGTTCATTGTGATTGATTTTTACCTTGCATGAGTGTGTGCGGATTGGTTGTTGTATGATAATATGATATCTTTCAAGTGTGAAGGGATGTGTGTATTGGATTTTTGGGGGTCCCCCTTGACTACGTGGGGAGAGATTGTAGTGCTAGATTGTGACATCTCATTAGTGTACAGGGATGAGTTGATGTGATTGATGTAACCTCCATTAATTATTAATGGTTATTTTTTTTTATTTAGGGTGGACCACTCTTGATTGTCTAGGTAATGGTGGAGGCTTATTTATGTATGGTCATGTCTTGTTTCGTTAGGTAGTGGGTTGTGTGTTCGATTAATCACCACTTTTTTATTTGGGATTGTGATGAACTTTATTTGATGGAACTCTACCACATGTCTTTTGATATTGGATGGGTTACATTATAATGTAAATATTATTAATCATATATATTTCCAATGAAATTAGTTCCATGTTTCATTCTATCCTAGTTTTCACATGAAGGGAAATCTTTTTAAATTTTCTTCACATCCTAAGATATATTTCTATGTTCATGTGTTATATGGAATCATATACACATATTTATATGTATTAGTTTTGTTTAATCATAATAATAGAATAAATTTGGTTTATATAGTGACCTGGTATTCAAATTTTTTCAATGGAATCACCCTGAACTGCATACACAGAATGAATTTCAATGTACATGGGTAAAATGTTTTGTTTTTCTAATAAGACACAAGAACATATTAGAGTATGACAAATGTTCAAGGTCCTGAATGTTATTATAAACATGTAAAGGAAAATATTACTATTTCTATGTGTATTTTTGGGATGTTCAATATATTAATGGGTTATATAATATATTATGAAAATTTTGGCAACTAAAACTTGTGATGACTTGTTATTCATAGTTTCCTCATTCCTATGATAGGAACTAGAAACTTGAAGGAATCATCTAGCTTGTGATGTTGGAAAAATGAGGTTTTGTATATTCTCTATGTGGGAAGAATTTTATTATTAATGTATAAGTAATTAAAATATAGTATCTAAGAATATCATGTGATGTGATTGTGTGTTTTGAGGTGAATCTAGTTTATCAGGAATCTAGAGGCAGAGAGAGTGAATTCATTACTAAATGGAATTTTTTGAAACCTATGTTTTTATTAGATATATAGTTTTCTTTTTGGAATACCATGTATTATTATGGTGTTGGAATGGATTAGAAATCATAATATGGGATGAATGAAACACTTGAACAATTTTAGATCATCATTGGGTAACCATTAGTTGTTCATTCATCATGATAAGGGAATAATTTGGGAAACAATACGTGAACCTATGGTTGGTGTCATTGGACTTTTATGCTCATTTGAATCTATATTAATTTAAGAGAAAATAATATAAATTATTTTTTATGTTTATATTAAAAAAATTATCTGATTAATATTGATTCGAGGGGTCAATGTGACATAATGATGTAATGATTATTTTTCCACAATAGGGAAATCATTTTCAAATTGGATGTTTTTTAAAAAACATAATCATTAAAGAACAAATAATTTTGTGGAACAATGTTATTGTAAAATAGTTATTTTGAGTTGATTTTATTTGAATTAATCTAGGGTATAATAATTTTCAAATGTTTTTGGGATTTTGGACATTACGAAATGTGTATGAAAAATTATTTTCAAAATCAAATTTCCAATGTTTTTATAGTTGGGAATATTTTTTAGGAAATAAAACATATATGATAATGGTTTATATTGAATTAGTTTTTTGTTGAAAACCATATAATAACAATGTGGTGTTCTGAAATAATGGGTTTGTATCGGTGTGTGTAAATTCTCTAAATGATTTTATAAAACAAGAAATTGGTGATGTCTAAACAGCTTCTGTATATATATTTTTCATTTATATAACCCATACTATTATGATTTATTCCCAACATATAGATATATTTTTTGAAATACTAAAAGTCTAATTGGTATTTTTTTTCCTTTTTCATCTAATAATAGGAAAAATCAAATAGTTTATTTATAATTAGCTTCACATTGTTTGAAGTATTTGTACAAGGATTACATAGGTGTTTTACTAATGTGTTTGAAGTGTATTAAATGATTTTATTGAGGTACTAGTGGATGGTGGGATCATGGAATATATTTATATATTTTTATCTAGTTTCATGATGATTAATAATCCCAACAGGGATTGGTACCCTTATTTTCTATTGATGAATTTGGCAGTTTGACCTTTTTGGTTTTATTTTTCTAGGTGGTTCCAAAAATGGGGATAATTATTATTTTAAATAATCCATTTGATATGAATTATTATTGTGTAAATAACTATAAATATCAATACCAATCTAGTAATTACACTTTTATGTTTGGGATCAAGGTGTGTCAGTGGTAGTTGTCATGGTTCTTGGTGATTAGTGCTCTTGGAGGATCTCCTTTTGATTGGGTATAGAAAATCCCAATTGTTATGTGTGGATACTGAAATAACCTTGGAAATGGTGTTTGATATTTTGGATTAACATATTGATAAAAGGAATAATCTTATTGTTTTTTTATAAAATCAATAATTGGTCTATAAATTTTTTTAAAAGGGTTTTGGTCGTAGTGGAAACAATTATTGGGTAGCAGTGTTGATATATGGATGAATGTGAGTGTGTAGAATTGATTGATATGGTTCAATGAATTTTACAATATAAAATCAATAATTTCTCTATATTTTTGTTTTAGCATCATCATAGGGTTAGTGGGATCAGACACTCATTGGTACTCATTGGTATAACATGGTGGCATAATCATTCACTTGAGAAAAAGATAGATGAATCACAATTGAGTATCAGTCTCAGAAAACTATATGGGTGGTGGAATAATTTAGTTATGTAATTTTGTGTAAATTCATTATGATAAAGTGATATAGTGGTGAAACAATTCTTTGAAATATTTTGTTATGTGCTTTTGGGAGAAGGTATATGGAGGAAAACTAACTAGAGTTGATTTATAGAGGATGACGTGGTTAAGAGGAACACATATCAATAGAATGGTTTATTTTTTCAATGAAATGTTTGAAATATTGAAGAATTTATTATCTTATAAATGTAAACATGTCTAGGTATGAAATCAAAGTAGAGAAATATATGTGTGATGGGTATTAATTGATCAATATTTAAATCATCATGTTGAATTAATGGTCAGGGTAGGATGGTTTTCATTTGTAAATAACTATTATATCTTATTAGTGAAGTGAGGAATTATAGTGGATAATTTCCATGGAATTATTCATTATTGTTTATTGTTTCCTAATTGAAATAAACTTTTACGATTGGTGGGTGGGGATTGAAACTAAGAAGTTATTATGGGTTTTTGAATGGTTGAACAGCATTATGAGGGGTTATTATACAATTTTTGAGGATCAGGTGGTGTCTTGTTACCTATTTGGAAATTAGGGTAGGTCCATACTATTTGGGATTCTATAATTATAGTAGCATATTATTATGTGCCTGATATCGGTTCACTTCATGAAATTATCATGGGTGGAACAATTGGTTAGTACCATTGTGCTTTCATAGTTTTTAATTATTTTCATAGTGAATTATATAATGAGAACATATTTAAATGGAATTAGGGCATTATAATTTTGAAAACTAAAAATATTTTCATCTTTGATGACCATGTTAATAGGGGAGAAAACCCCCCCTCGTCCCATCCTTCTAGTACATTTTAGGTGGATTCTTTTGGGTTCATCCATCAAAATAAATTTAGGATATCATTTTTACCCCAAAGTTCCCCACCACACATATTTTTTATTTTTTAGTTTAGGTGATGTTTAAAAGGAATTATTTCTTATGATAGTGGGGAAATCACCAAGAATTATGGGTATTTTTTTATAGACTTCATATTACGACCACAGATGCAGGAAACAGATCATGTAATCAATTTATCATGTGTTATGTTGTTTCATGGATTTATTTTGGGTTTTGATTTGATTTGGAAGAAAACATTTTGGTAAATTTTTTGATTATTTTTTCCAAGGAAGAAGGGTGTTCTATGAGTTGACCACATGAATTTGAGTGTGTATTTTGTTTAATAAGGATTCTTGATTAGTTTAGTGGAGATTTTAAAAATAGGTATTTTTGAATTAAATATTTACATTATTCAATTTCTAATGATTTTGTATGTGGAGGATGATTTTTGACATTTTGGAGTTCAATAAGAGTTAGAATGGGTTTATATAACATTTTTTTAGGTATAGGTCTTAGCTCTTTTTGATTGTCATTGTTATTTATTTATTTTATATTCATGTTCCTAATTAGTACAACTTCTTATATATTTCATGATTTGTGTTGATTAATCATATGTTTTGAATGCGATTTTATCTTTCTAATAGTCAAAATGGACAATATTCCATACTTATTATGATTTAAAATGGTATGATAAAATGGATTTGTGGTATTTTATAGAAGTTTTGACCAGATATTGGCAATGATCCAAGTGTTACTGATATAGAAAGGGGTTCCCTCTTAAATTGTATTGAATATTAATTTAATATAGATGTCATTGTAAATATTTAAGGGCTCAGTATATTTTTTGGAATAAAATAACCATGTCAGGGTTATTATTATTTTAAATGGATTGAGTTCATTATGTGATCCCTTGATAATGAATGCATATATATTATAGGATTCATGTTAATGTGTTTTGTTCGCGTGTCCTATAAGAACTAGATTTGTATGAATATGTTGTTTTTATGTTAGCCTTTTTATAAATATCCTAGTTGTATCAATGAGATTGTATTTATAGAATATATGTGATAAAACCCTTGATTTTATTAATAGATGTCCATACTTTTTTGATATTTAGTATAATGTCTTCTGAGGCAAGTGCACCAGTGATTAACTGGTGAGCTTTGAGATGTGAAACACAATATGTCTTTTATTTTTAAATTGCAATGAATATATTTTTTAGACCATATCATTGTATTCATAAGTTATTTTGTAGGATATTTACCTATAAATAGTGTTTAGGGGTATATTAGTGTGTTTTATTGTGAGACACATTTAGTGCGTGGGTTTGGTTTAGTGTTCTTGATTGTGACCTATGTTTAGTATTCACGAATTATTCATGGTTATTGATATAAAATCCACCGAGTGTGTTGGTATATAATTGTTTTGTTGATTGTTACCGACCTTGAGTGTGTGGGGATATGTTAGTGTTCATGATAATAAAATCCCTTTAGTGAAAATATAAGTATCACATCTGACTGATATATGATGGTGACCTATTATCTTAGCTGTTGGGTGGAGGTTTGGGTTATTATTAACATTGATCCTTAAAGTGCGGGATGAATACCGTATTTAATGAAACCCCATATGTATTCAATAATATGTTAGGTTAGGGATCAAAGTGACTATCATCCTTCTGGTATAAGGCTATTGAATAATGTGTCATGTGTCATTGCGGTCATGTTAACACATGAAAACCCAACATGAGTGATTTTATTTGTAATATGTGTTATATGTTTTATTATATGTAATTATATTGAATGAATTAACCTTTTTTATGTACTTAAAATAGAAGCACTTAGTTACCATTTTACATGATGTAGTTTAGTAAATGGGGACTTATAATGTGTAGTTAGACTCATCCACTACCCTTGTATTGGAAATGGGTTTTGATATTTAGGGGTATAAATTCATTCTTTATTACAAGTAAATTGACCTAGATTTGAGATTAATAGATTTTATAGGTAAAGTATATTTTGGAGGTCGTGAGAACAATAGAATGACTATGTCAGTAAGTATTTTGGTTGGTCTAATTTACATTTCCCTTAATGGTTAACATGTATTTACCAGGGTTCCATTTTTATATATAATTACTATATTATTTTATTTTTTTACATCTATATATTTTTATTGATACATATTATACACTATTTAACCTTTTCATTTTGTAATATATGGTCTTATTTGGATCCTTATTTATTTTTCAATTGTAGTTGGTAATGACCTTATGTGTCCATTATTTGGTGAATATCTCCCAATGAAAATGATATTACCTTACCAAAACTTTCTATCCTCTATAATAAATGGTTTCACATATAAGGTGTTGTAAAGTTCAAGTTTGAGCACCATTTTGGTGGCCCAATTCAAGGAGCTATACATGGAAACGTTCATTTGAGATTCTTTAGGATAACAAGATAGATTTGACATCATCAACCCCAAACATTATTTGTGGGGTTTTGACCATTGAGGTAAAAATAATATATATTTCATATGATTTAGTGAACCTAATTTTTATATTCAATAATCATATATTATTTTATTTACTATTTTTTGAAATTTTATAAATCTATTTTCATTATTTCAGTGTCATGGCTGTTCAAATATAATATAATAAATATTCATTATTATTTTTTGTCAATTTAAACAAAAGAACTTAAATATACCATTTCAATATAAAAAAATCCTCATAGGGGGGAACATATACCTTTGTTACATATGAAATTATGAGTTTATAGTAGGAAATTTATACTGATTATTCCACTTATGCTCCCCTATGGGTATATTTGTATTAGTTTAATTAAATAATTAAATTTTTCTATAGATTCTCTAAATGTATATTTCATATTTAAATCATCATTAACTCTAATTAATCTTCTATAAACACTATCCCAACAGTTAACCCTCAAAACCCCTATATTGAGAGAGGGGGATTGGAGAATATCATGAGAGATCTAGGATATTGGGTTTCAATAAGATTAATCTTCAATGGAGAACACCAAAAAAGATAATTCATATGTTCTATTCATCAATGATTTTGATTTTTGGGAGGTATACCACAATATTTACTTCCATGGTCTTTTATTGATGACATTGAGGGCATAGAACCTAATTCATTGGTTATTTTTCAAAAAAAAATGGCTATATAATTTTTATAAATTCATTTTTCTAGAAATTATATTTTCTAAATATATTATATATTTTTTTATTAATGGTAATCTCATGAATAAGGGATGGGTTTTCAATGATCCTGTTTTGAGTTTGTCAACATTTCCCCTTGTTCTTCTCAAACAATAGATTTTTTACCACTATACATCACCATGTAAGGTGGTAAAAAAAATTCATGAATCAATGACTGTTAGAATTTATACCTATGATCAATAGATTCATTAGTGGCATTAACGTTAAAAATGTATATGATCAATAATGATCTATGACATATACACGTCTTGTGAAATAGAATGGGTACCCAAATGGATGAGTTTTTGGGGGTTTTTAGGGATATTTTAATGTGTATGTATGAATATATATGGAGAATTATGTCTATAAAATGAACTCTATGTTCATACTATAAATGGATAAGGCTTTAGGTAATTATTCGTTCCAAAATGGAGGTTATAATAGTCACAATGGTTTGATTATTTCTCTACTAGGTTTTGTGGTTCTAACCTCAAATGTTATATTAGGTATAGTTCTTTAAACACATGTCATATACCTCCCTCTAGGGTGAATTAAATATATAATAATTTGTGTCACATGTGGTAGGACATATTTTAACACTCTATGCATGCAGTGTAATATTATCATAATGTTACTTCTATGTGCATGAGATTATTTATCATATCTCATGTTAAATACACATTGTGTGCCTCTAAAGACAAATTTATTTTTCCACTATGTATGTTAAATGTGTATTAGGGATTCATTTCATGTATACTGAATGAACCTAAATGAAGAATACACCCATAGTATATAACATCTATATTGTAACCTAATGACCAAAACAATTTTTGTACAATTTTAATTCCTATGTTGGTCCCACATGAGATTCATAAAATAATACACACTATGTAGGTCTACCTATGTATGCAATGTGGGAACTACTGAATGACTAGAATAATCCCGAGTCACTAGACATTATGTGACTATAAAATACATGTAGTCTATTTTTATATCCTTGGTGGATTTTAATTTCTCATTTTAGGAGTTCAATTTTTGTCTTAGGTGTTATCCATTCGAGTCATTTATATGAATATATCATGATTATAAACATATTTATAGTATATAGCTGATACATAATGTGATTTACTTTTTTTAGCATTCTTACATCAATAGGAAAGATGACGGGGAAAATATTTTATGTCCAGAGAAAACCTGTGGCTAGGAAACATCCTATAGATTTATTTATGGAATTAAATGGGTGCCATGAAATAATGATATATTTAGAAATACCCACAATCATATGTATTAATCCCATTATTATTTGAGTTTCTTACAACCTCATCAAGATAGATCAAATTGATAGCGTACCGTCATCTACTCATTTTGGTTACAACCTTAATAAATATTTATCCCAATATAATTTTTGTGTCACAAACTATCATTTCTGATATGTTAAATTGTGTCACAAATATTTTTGTTTCAGATTCATTGGATTCTTGTTGTATTTAATATTATTTGTCTTTGTTTTGTAGAGTTGGATTTCATATTATATATTAGGTTATCTCTTTATAAGAATATCATTATTTTGACGTTTCATATTATCATTTTTTATTTGAGCTATCTTGACATTCCTATTTATTTTTTTTTATTTACCCCATTGGGTATCTCTATAGTCACTACTACATGCTCAATAAATCAACACGTGTCATGTATTATGTAGAAATTTTTTAATTTTACATAAAATTTAGTAGAAATGTTTTTAGTGGTGGTTTTTGGTACTCTGATAGGATGGTAGTAATTTTTTTTCTCAATATAGATGATTTCAAATTCTTATCACATACCATTTCAATGTTTATTTACATTTTTGTACTTTTTGGACTGTATTTTTTACATTATTTTTTTTATTCCCTCATTTTTCAATTTTTGTTCCTTGAATTTTTCTATTCTAATTTTCATTACTAGGGATAGTATTTTTCAATCCAATATTATTATATACTATATAGAAAATTTTGTTCTGTATATGTGAATTTCGACAATGATTCATGTCATGTATTGTATACATACTCATAAATGAATTATGTATGGTTTTACTAATATAGAAATAATTTTTTTTCAAATTTGTTTTATATATTAGTGACTGATACTAATATGTACATGAAATATAATTTTTCTAACCTAAAAACATAGACTCTATGTCCTATCGGTCACATTTTTTATCATTTTTATTTTCGAATAATTAATAAACATGTAAAATGACTTATGGATCAATTTCCTAATATATCATGTCTATCTAAGTAATTTTCATAGTTTTCTAGTGGAGAGACACATATTTTACCAAAATGTCACTTAAGAATTCATGATATGAACTTCAAGTAATATAAGTCACATTGCATTTTCGAATGATTTTAGTTTTAATCGTAAATATTAAAATTGATTACTAGATAATCTTAAGAATTATTTCAAGATAAAAAAAATGTTTTGATTTTTTTGAAATTAACACACAAGATCTCAACTAAAATTTAAAATTTAAATATAAACATGAACTTTCAATAACACCATTAACACTATGATTTATATTTAAATTTGAGAAATTCTTATCGATTAATAAAATATGGAATTTTTAATAAATTAATAACAAAATACATGTGTTATATTGTTGTTTTCATTGAGTTATGGTTATTTTTAAATTATTTTTTATTCTTGAATTCAATACACATACTTTGATTTATAATAGTTATAATTTTTATTACATTAACAAGAAAGTAATTTATATAAATTAGAAAATATATGTTTCTCAATCAATAAAACCAAATATTTTCCCAATAATGAATTTTGAAAGCACTATTGAATAAAAATTGAATTCACTTTACAAAAACTAATAAAATTGAAAAAATGAATAAAAATAACTATAAATTGAAGAATTCTTACATGAGGGAATTATCAATATTCAATCATTTATTGACAATAAATTTTTTGGTAATGTTATTTATATGAGGAGAAAAATTTCATGTAGAAAATTAAATTACTGAAGAAGCCACCAATCTATAATCTCTCAGAAAATTAACAATATAATTTTTATAAAAGCATAATTTTAATATAAAAAATAAAAATATTATAATATTTTAAATCAATAAACTAAATATACATTTATAAATAATTTTTTTATTATATCCTAAAACATTATAACACATTTTATTCTAGCTAATATTTTACAAACAAAAATTACTTCTTTAAAGATTATGTACACTCTCTATAATCATAATATTACTAGAAATTATTATAAAAAATGGCTATTATATATTTTAAATTAAATTATATTTTTTTATAAGGAACACCTCCACAAGGAATCTCTTTTTATAGAATATGACAGATTTCATAATTTTTAGAATCATAATATTCAAAATAATTGTGAATATATTGTTCCAGGTTCTATTGAAACCATAAAAAAATATATCTGTTTTGATATATTTTGTAGTGTAATAATATTTTATATACCTCAATAATTATATTTTTTTATAAATTTTGTGGATTATTGTTCTCATGGACCTTGCTCGTACTATTATTTTATTAATATTTCAACACTACCTAGACTGAAATTAATATGAATTAAATCATAATAAAAAACATATTACTAGATGTTTATTTTTAATTTTTTTTAATATAGAATATTAATAAAAAATAATTTTCATCTTGTGTGGTCGACTGGATAGAAATCCATTCTTTTATTCACAAAAAATTAATATTTTAATTTTTTACATTGTATAAAATTATAAAAAAATTGAATCCATTAAATGGAATAAATAATTAGTGATAAGATTGTATTTTATATAATTAAATTGTCATGTTGTACCCTTATACTAATAGTATTAAGAAAAATATTTCATCTATTATTTTATTTTCAAATGTTTCCTCCAATCATGATAATAATATTTAATTTTATGTTTTTTCTAATGAATCATTTTTAGTAGACATTAGGTGAGAACTTATGAGTACAAATTTTATTTTTCATGGTAATCTATTCACATTTTACTGATAAAAAGTTCTATAAAAATAACTATTATTTCATAATAATTATAAGATAAGATCAGTTATAGGATAATCAAATTATTAAAATGTATAACAAGAACACATTTATAATTGGGGAATTAACTATCCATGATTGATCATTTCATTTATAGTCTATTGGAAAGTATTGTCTATAATAGCATCTTTTTAATTTTTTTATACAAAATTTAATGAAGTTCATATTATAATATTTTTATCTTCAGTATTTATGAAGATTTAATGATATTTAGGGGGTAACATATATATGTTCTATAAAATATTTCATTAATGTAATTTTTAGGTTACTGTTTACTCATTTAAATTGTTTTGATTCAAAATATATTTTTCCGATCATTTTCTCTATCAATAATTATATTCCATTGATTATGAATTCTTCATAATTTGTTTTACATTATTCATAATAATATATTTTGAAAATAAATACCACTTAATCAACTATTTTGTAGAAATTTATATAGAAATCCTATTAGTGTTTAAATATAAACATCAACTATTTTTAATATATATTATCAAGGGGAATGGTTATATTAATGATCAACACATGATCCATGTAAAATAATTACTCTAACATTAACCATAAGAGGTTGCTTTTGTGAAAAATATATCCATTGATATTATACATTTACCAATGAATACAATGAGATGATTTTGTGCTGATAGATATTAATAAAAATAATTTTCTTCATACAAAATTTCAACTATAGTAATGACATCATTTTTTATCAGTCAATGTTATTAAAAACATGTATTTAAAAATCAATTTCCATATGTATGGGAGGCCATTGAGGAGAATTTTGACACCATCCTGGTCACAAGATTATTTAATTTTGATATTAGTTTTTCCTTATTGAGGTTTTAAAAGTATTATAGAGTAGAGTTCCAACTAATTTAATATTTGTGGAAACATGTCATAGTTTAATATCAATGAAAGTTATGTGTAATGATGTTAAAACTATGAAATATGCCTCTTTTGGTTATAATATAAAATATTATATGATTTGGATAGATTACGTAACCATGTGAGTCTCTATGAAAATCAATAATTTGGGGGTGTTGAAGCTATATAACGGAATTATGTGAAATTTTCATGTCGTGTATCTATCCCTACGGCAAAATGTGATTTTTTTCAATTGGTAGTGGTTTACACATGGTCAGAATACTTTTACTCTAACAGTGTGTCCTAACCATGTGACATTATTGTGATTCATAAAATAAGAAAATTAACCTGATATTCCAGTGCATTATTAGCTCAATTATTTTTTAGTCCACTTATATCTCTACCCAACCCCTCATTGATTATCTTGAGAACATATCCCCTGAATGATTTCTTGGGGATTCTAAAACAATTTTGGATGTATCACATCATGTTATTTTCATTATTCCTTATTCATATATACAGTTATATATATATATATATATATCTATCCATGAACTCTATTCCAATTGATACATTTTATACAAATTGGTGCGTGATTTTCAGGTCAAAATTATTTTATATTAAATTGATAATTTTATTTGTAGATCTTGTTTTATAAGCCTAATATATCATTTTTACCATCACCAAATTATAAAGAAACTATGTTTACTAAATTGATCAGGTATATGTCTCCAGATAATGGATTACTTTCTATAGAATTTTTTTTCACTGGTCAAATACAATTATTTTTTCATATGTAAATGTTTTCATTGATGATTTAATTGGGTATATTTAAATCCATATTTTTGTAAATCATTGGTGGTGATGTGAAATATCATAAACAATAATTTCATTAACTAAATTTAGCTTATATATTGTGTATTTAATGTTATTTGACATGGTTAATTTTAATAATTTTTTTATTCTCTTGAACATAATGCGGGAGACATCTTCTTCGATGATTCTCTAGAAATATTTTGGCTAACGATCAATGGATAATATTCTAGAATTTTATTTTGATTCTAAAGACGTCTTCATTCCCCCCTCGAAGGCGGTGGTTATGGGTGGTGGGATTTCTCTGAACACTATGGATGCGGTAAAGGAAGATCTGCTAACCCCTAAGAAGTAGTCTGAGGGTTTTTGCTTACTGGAATAGGTTTTCTTCTGAATCTCATTATGAATCTACTTCTTTACATAAACGGATTACAAAGCATGGCTCAATTGAATTTGTGGAAGAGAGTCTGAAAATTTTGGAAGCTCGTTTGAAGAATGCTGGTTGTCTCTCCTTGCCAGGTTATCGGGAACTCGGAGTGACACCCCTATGAGGGTTGATGATGTCCAGGCTTTTTTATCTCAGAGTTGAGGATTCACGGACTGGCGTTTGATATCAATTTGGAGTGTTACTTTCCATATTTTTTTTCCAATGAAGGAACTTCAAAAAATTTCATGTTGTTTTGGAAAGGTTTTTATGAAACCTGGTTAGATCATGGATCAACAGTGGGATCCTTTAGCAATTCCTCTTGCAGTTAAGAACTCCTCCACTCAAACATGGATTCGAATTAGGGGTTTGAATTGGGTTTTCTGGCATCCGTCAGTTTTTTGGGAGGTTGCCTCTGCTATTGGTTTCCTGATTAAGGTGGATAAGGAAAAGGAGCATCCTAGGTATGGTCTCTTTGCTCGTGTATTGGTAGATATTGACTTAGATCAAATTCATATTGGCATAGTTTTCCTTGTTGAGGGTAAAATTAGTTTAGAACTAGATATACAATACGAGTGGTTGCCTACCTAATGTAAGTCTTCTCTGTGCATTGGACTTGATCTTGCACAGTGTCGCAAGAATATGAAATTTCCACTTTGTAAATCCTTGGGTTATGCCCCATAGCAGTGCAAGAATAAAAAAGATGACCCTCATGGTAGCCTGCATGTTTTTAGGAAGAAGGATCCTCACAATACTGGTATTTCCTCATTTATTGAGGTTGTCCAACAAGGTCGGTCTAAGAATAATGCATTTCAGCAACCTGCTAATGAGTCTAATATTCCGGTGAATGGTTCATCATTATAGAAGGATACATTTGGAGTCACTAGGGTCCTAGATAAAAAGTCATGGGATGATGTGGATGAGGAGGAAGAAGGGAATCAATCTGAGCATGAGGCTGCTATCCAGAATCATGTAAATCATTAGTTGGAGCGCGCATCAATATCCTCTACTTGTAGGAAGGGTAAGGTAAATATTTGGATGCTGATGGATTCTAATTGGTGATTCCTAAGAAGTCGAGGGAATGTACAATTATTCATTATGAGTTGCTGGTGGCCAATGTGGATTCTCGGATGGAAGTGGATCTGATGATGGACAATATTGTTGTAGGAGATGCTGTTGTTCAACAAGGGATTCAAGATGAGGTGCAGGTGGCCAATGTGGATGCTCTGATGGAAGAAGATCTAAGGATGGACAATACTACCGTAGGAGATGCTGTTGTTCAACATGGATTCAGGTTGGTGTTTAGGTGGATATAATTGCTTCTGTTGAGAATTCCTGTGGTCCACTAGTTGTTTGAGGGGGAGGGGGTCTTCTACGATCTTCTTCATCTAAGAAAGGTGTTAGTCTTATAGGATATCCCCCAGCTTACTTGGAAGATGTTACTATAGCTAGTCATGTGTAGTAACTAGTGTGATCTCCCCCAATGGTTTCAAATCAGGGGGGAATAATATGAATTTCAGTTCAATGGATGCACCTAGTATTGTGGAGTTGCAATGACCTATAAAGCTACCTGCCAATTTCTTGTCAATGTTAGAGTCTATTAATACTATTTAATTTGATTTTCTTAATATTGAATGACTCCGGAATATAGGATGCAATAACCAAACATGATTCTCCTCGACACTTACTACTGTTGATGGTTTGGAGACCTCAAAAGAGGTGGACCAGCCTGTTCATAATGCTTCACAAGCTTGTGTGGCAGTGCAAGACTCCAAGGATGTACATGTGGCTCCTCAATAGCATGAGGATCCTACTAATGATACTTCTCACCAGGATGTTATCTCTTCTATTAGGGCTTTGCATTCAATGTTGCATAGGGAAGCTCTTCATGAAGAAACTAATTTCCACATGATATAGGTTCTGGAGATAGATGATGAACCAGAAATTCAAAGGGGAAGAGGGCGCCATCCACCTAATTGGGGAGGATCTCAGGGTCGAGGCCATCCCAGAAAATGGTAATAATTGGGAATCTGATGTGTATATTTGGTTTTCTATCCCGGTGTGGTGTTTCACATGTAATAATTTCCTTCAGTCCGTTGTACCTTTACACTTTTATTTAATAAATTTTTGGGGTCATGGTTTTCCGAACCCATGGCTAAACTGCTTTTAGTAGATTCATGTAGAAGACCGTGTGATACATATCATAGTAGGTACATAAAATTAACTATCATAGATAGATTTTAATCGATGCTTGGGTATCATAATCTCTGTATTGCATCCCATTTATTCATTAACAATATAAATTAATTAGATTTGTTTGTGTCATGTACCCATTTTTTTAATATGTAAGGATAACTTGGTTAATAACCACTATTCAACCAAATCTGTTTAATTTCCATGTTCATATGTTATGGGGTATGATTTATTTTTATAAAATAATATCAATGGGATGTTATAAGAAAACATATATTAAAAATTCCTTTACATGTGACTATATTCTTTATAAAATATAGAAATAAAATTTTCATGGTAAATATATGTTTACAGATTATTGGTTATATCAATCTAGGAATTTCCTCACACAAAACATATTAATATGGGTTCATGAAAACATGGTTTTGTAGGTATTATGTAAATGGTAAGGATTCATGAATCATAGAGACTCTTACCAATATAATCAATCTTTTGGTGGTTTTTAATGGTTCTAAATTATAAAAACCTAATGATAGAATCTAGAGTTGTGGTTTTTTATGTTTATTGGACAATTCATTTTGTTCATGTTATATCATACAATTGTTTTTCATACATACACTTTATACATAATTTTTAAATTATCTATATTTAGATTTTCCAATATAATGTGAGAAATATCTTGGTAGTTCACTGAAATATCATTCCCATTCATTCATGTATTGATATCCCAATATTTATCACTATCCCATGACAATGAGAGATACACATCAACCCATATGTTGGGTTATTCTGAGTGACATGCCCGGTCTTCCCAGGTTGGTATGATACAAAATGAAATAATACTAATACCACTATGTATTTATTATAAAAATACATACACTATTGGAAAACTAACCTATACCAATGGTTTGGAACCATTGGTATAGGCCTCGAAACCATTGGTATAACATATACCAACGGTTTGGAGAACCATTGCCAAGTAAGCCGTTTAAATAGGTCTATACCAACGGTTTTGAGAAAACCGTTGGTATAGACCTATACCAACGGTTTTGAAAACCGTTCGTATAAGTAATATGAAAATATATACCAACTTTTATGGAACCGTTGGTATATATATTTCAAAAATAAAACATTCGCTGAGATTTGATCCTAGGACCCCAATTTTATCATTGAATGACTTAACCACTAACCTAACATGACTTTTGTGAACATAATTACATAAATATATATATGTATTCTCATAATTGTTTTAAATTTTGATTTATATAATGTTCTCGGTAAGAATAACTCATAAAAAATGATAGGATCTATACCAACGGTTGTCAAAACCGTTGGTATAGACCTGTACCAGCGGTTTTGACAACCATTGGTATAGATTTTGATTTTGTATTTTGATTCTGGGTGAAGGTTGATATATGGGGGGGACCTATCCCAACGGTTTTACCAAACCATTGGGAAAGGTGGACACAAAGTGGACTTTTCCCAACAGTTTGTCCAAACCATTGGGAAAGGGAACCTATACCAATAGTTTTTACAAACCGTTGGTATAAGGCCCCATCCTTAATCCTTACTTAATCTTGAGTTATTACAAGATTACACGTTGAGGATCTTTTTAGGTTTAGAGTTTTAGAGAATTAGATCATAAAACTTGCATTACATTCCACATATAAACAAAGTGGTTACATAAAGATAGTATTCTTCATTCCCATCAATGGAAACACATTTGAAATAAAACATGGATTCTTTTTGACACATCCTTGACCCTATCATCTTATCATGTACCTTTCCCTTGACCTGTGAAAAACATTTCAAAAACTTGGGATGAGCATAAAAACTCAGTATGGGTTATAAAAACATGGGAAGGAAACATGAGTTCATTTATACATAAGAATGAAATCATACTTTACCCATAAAACATAGGCACTTTAACATTCCTCATAAAATCATGAATAAATCATAGAAATCATAAGACATAAAGGTAACTTGAGGCATTCATAACATTCTTACGTAGGGAGTAACCCTCTTGGTTACGTTTGGAATACCCATCACAGTATATTCCCTAAAATCTATTCGGAGAAACCTTAACGTTTCACTCCTTCGCGTTACCCAATGCATTGGAGAGCTATAACGGGCTCACCCGCCCTTAGTTTATCACGGAACCACCCGTCTTCATAATAATGCCCAAGAACCATAACATAATCATATCACATAAAACATGCATAAAGGAAACATAACATTTCCACATTTCAATCACGAGATATCAATACAACACATTGATATAATAAAAACATTATGAAAACCATTTTCAATACCAAAGTAAAAGAAAAGTAAAACATGGTATTTATTTTTCTTTTAAAAAGAAGGTATGGCTTGTAGAGGAAGCCGAAACTCAAATAACGGTCACGACGGCGGAGAAGTCGTTGTCGCCGCATACGTACGAAAAAAACATTCCCTTTTGTCGTTTAGTAAACGCTTTGTATAAAAAAGATTCCTTTTGAATAAACGTAAAAGTCAAAGGGGTTTATACACCATATAAAAGAAAGTTGTGTATAAAATAAAATATGCCTCAACGAAAGGAGATTGAGATGAAGTCCCATACCTCGTATCCGACTTGACCCGACCGTTCTTTAATCTCCTGAATAATAAACTTGAGTTAATCTATACTTGCTTATGAATCTTTTTCAAGTTCATTATTCCTTTTATACCATGTTATGAACATCATGTAATCAGTTAAGTTAATAATGTTCATTTTGTCGGTATTTGGTTCTTAAGTCAAATATAGACTTCTTACACTTACATGTTGTTAATTTGGTCAAAGGTTCATTATATCCAGAATGGTATTCATGATGTAGATATCATATATGTCATATATATCCAGTACATACATGCATTTATAATATTACATAATTTAGAGGTAAGAAATGAAATGCACCGTTCATGGAGACGGTAAGCCGTACGTACGCATGAACGCTACTTCCATTTCTATTTCATATTTTCTGGAATGGAATCATAATGATATAAGAGTATATTATAATTCCAGTATAATAACATATATAATATCATTAACTTTATCCTTTACACATCCCACATATGGTATTAACGAATCAAATCACTTTTAGGGGGCGGTAGTCCGCACTTCCTAAAATGAAGATATCGTGTTTACCCATAATGGAAACCATAAAGGTATGCCGAAAAAGAAAAAAACAGAAGCTTAAGGAAAACATAAACATATTATATATCATATATAAAAATAGTGACATCATAATGGCCACCTTTGAAGGTGTTAAATGAGTGTTGAACAATCATCGTTTCGGGAGGCAGAATTTCGCCATCCACGGAAACCGTATGTTCTTTAACCATTTGATGTAGTTGTGTGAGAGTGTAGCTCAAATAAATCTTATAACAACATCCTAGTATATTGAAGATACCGGTGTTGTTACAAAAGAAGTAAATAAAAAGAGTTTAGGGGGTTGGAGAAGCAAAATAAAACAAATGAACATTAGAGAATGAATTACCATAAAAAGTGTAACTCCTTTTTGATTTGAGCCTAAAGGCTTACTTTGAAAGGATTCTACCCAAAGGGAATCCTCTAGGATGAGGAGAGGGATGTGGAGAGAGCAAATGGGCAGGGGTTGGCCGAGCCAAAGGCTTGAGGAGTGTGTGAAATGAGGTAGAGGTGGGGGCCTTTTATAAGAGGAGAGGAGGGACACTTTTGGAAAGTAAAGAAACATTACTTTATTTGAAAATGTGTTTCGGTTTTAAAAGGTCCCACATTGATATAATTCGTGGATAAGGTGATAATGTTTCGAAATCCACTCATCCAATTGGTTTTGGACATGTGTAGGTTGTAGAGTTTTCATTATCTTTCCATTTTAATTAAATCGTCAAATAATGATATCATCGCTGCATCATTATTATGTCATAAATAATTAAATTTATTTAATGTCTAAAAATTATAGACAAAATACTATGATATAGGAAATATTTTTAGCTTTCCAATGAATATTTATAATAAAAATTTGGACTTGTATAACACCACTTAAAAATTGTTTTCGTAAAACATATTATGTTTGTGTCATTTTCACTTTAACATTAAATAAAAAGTAATTTATGTCATTTCCCAACAAAAGTGGATCCATGGGGTCCCCAAATTGACCCATGGCTTTTCTTGGTCGTCAATGACACAACCAATAAGGTTGGGACATGTGTCTAGGTCATTTCATTTTATTAAAGTATTATTTATACCTTAAACTACCCTAATTACCACTAATCGTGATTAAGAACTTAATAAGTTACTATTCACCAAAAAATTATTATAATCTCATTGAACCACATTTTACTTCTTAATGACAACCATGTATGTCGGATTTTCAAAATTCAGTACACATTAGAGGTAAAATTTCATTTAACTGAAAAATCAGTTTGCTTGATTATCACTTAGTGGTTTCACTATTCATCAAAAATTGAAGTTTTTCAGAAAATTACCAAAAATTCACCCTAAGCTATATTTGATATTCCGAATTAAAAAATGAAGTCTATTTTACAAAATTAAAATAATATAAGTCACATTAATTAATTTAATAATTAATTCCCACTGCCAGAGCAAAAAGCGTGTTTTTACAAAATAATAAGTATCAAAAGATTGACACCAGTTTAAGTCTAATTTCAAAGTGAAATTGATTTCAATGACCACCATTGGATAAGATGGTAAAAATATTTTCTAATTTCACTTTAAAACCAATTAAAATAATAATCTAATCATATAAATAATTTATATTAAAAAGAGGTTTTGAATTAAAATATAACATTTTACACTATTCATAAAAAATGAACTTTATCAGAAAGGTACCAAAAATTTACACAAAGTAAATTTTGATGTCCCGATTCTAAAGAAGAGTTATATTTGGTCCATAATAAAGTATAAGAGTGATCAAAACTATATTTAATGATGGTTCACCATTAAAAGGTGATAAGTGAACCTTTAGTGAAAATTAGAGTATATATACCCGTAAAATTGAACTCTTTCCGTATTTTAAGCTTTTATCTTTTATTGGGTAAATGTATAAACATTTAAAAACATATCTAATCATATTTTAGTTATTTCTATCCATTCCCGCCAGTACAATGACTACTTGTTAACTAACATTTAAAATAATATTATTTTATTACTAGTGTGCTACGTAAGTTTCAAAGAAACTCATCGTTGCGTATCGGGTACGCTATCGAACATAGCAACCCCTTTAAAATAAAATTAATATTTAATTTGTAAATATTAATAAATATGAAAATTCTTTATTCTTTATTTACCTGGGATGTTACATCCTTCCCCCCTTTTGGGAATTGCGTCCTCGCAATTTTATTCACTTATCAAAATAAGTGGGGGTATTTATCCCTCATAGCATTTTCGGATTCCCATGTTGCCTCTTCAATCATGTGGTTTTTCCCCAAAACCTTTACCTGCTTAATCACCTTATTCCGTAACACTTGCTCCCTGTGGTCAAGAATCTGGACCGGTTGTTCCTCATAAGATAGGTTCTCTTCCAGCTGAACTACCTCTGGACTCAAAACATGAGATGGATCTGGCATATACTTTCTCAACATCGAAACGTGAAAAACATTGTGTACCTGATATAAACTCGGAGGTAAAGCCACTCGGTATGCAACTGATCCAACTCTCTCTAGAATTTCGTATGGTCCAATGAACCTTGGACTTAGCTTTCCTTTCTTACCAAATCTCATCACACTTTTCCAAGGAGAAACCATGATCACCTACCTCGAAAGATAGATCCTTCCTCCAGTTATCCGCATAACTCTTCTGCCTGCTCTGAGCTGTTCTCATGTGTTTCTGAATCAGCTGAACTTTTTCTGCCATTTCTTCTACCAATTCTGGTCCCATCGAATTCCTTTCACCCACTTCATCCCAGAAATTTGGAGTTCGACACCACTTCCCATATAATGCCTGAAATGGTGCCATCTGTATACTGGAATGAAAACTGTTATTATATGAAAACTCAACCAAAGAAAGATGTTGGTCCCAACTTCCCTGATAATCCATAGAAAAAGCTCGTAGCATATCCTCTAATGTCTGAATTGTTCGTTCTGACTGCCCATCTGATTGAGGATGAAAAGCTGTACTAAAATTTAATTCAGTACCCAACGACTTCTGAAGGCCTTTCCAAAAGTTAGAAGTAAACCTGGGATCACGATCCGATACAATGGAGAGAGGAACTCCATGTAACCTGACTATCTCTTTAAGATACAGACGGGAAAGTTGATCAAGAGAGAAAGTATCTCGTATAGCAAGGAAATGAGCAGATTTGGTCAAGCGATCAACAATAACCAAGATTGCATTATTACCTCGAGATGTCTTCGGTAATACCACAACAAAGTCCATGGATATATTCTCCCATTTCCACTCTGGCACTGGTAAAGGCTGAAGCATCCCTTTCGGTAACGGCCGCTCTGCTTTAACCTGCTGACAATTCAAACACTTCACAGTAAAATCAGCAATATCTCTTTTCATTCCATCCCACCAGTAATACTCCCGCAGATCTCTATACATCTTAGTACTGCCCGAATGAACTGAAAATGGAGAACTATGAGCTTCACATAACAACTCTCTCTTCAACTGTGAATCACAAGGCACACACAACCTCTTCCCAAACCTCAAAACACAAACACAAACTTATCCAAGAACTCATGGAAAATTTTATTCATAAGGTCCATGAATACAGAAGGTGCATTGGTTAACCCAAAAGGCATAACTACAAATTCATAATGGACATATCTAGTATGGAACACAGTCTTCGGAACGTCTGCTTCTTTTACTTTCAACTGATGGTACCCCGACCTCAAGTCAATCTTCGAAAAATACTGAGCTCCCTGGAGCTGATACCACTTCATTCGATGGCCCAACATCTGCTGAAGTTGTTGCAAAGGATTTCACCACCCCTTTCTGCTTGTAGTTTAACTGCTTCCCATCACTCAAGCTCTTTGTCGGACACTCATTTGCATAGTGACCCATCTTATTGCACTTATAACACTTCACTAACTGTAAATCAAATTTGTTCTTACCTTCAGCTTGATCCTTTTCAGTGCAATCACGAGCCTTATGTCCCATCTTACCACATCGGTAGGACTTTCCTGAATTCAGAAGACATTCCCCAACATGCCTTTTGCCACATTTATCACAAACTGGAAACTTAGTTTTCTTACCATCAGACTTTTTTGAAGAATTCTTACCTTTCTCCTGCCACCTCAGTCTCTTCTTCTGCTGGTTGTTATAGAAAACTTGGTCATCGTCAAACTCCATTTCCACCTTCTCAGCACATCAAACAAGCTTTTCATAACTTTTAAACTCACGAGAATCTAATGCCCTTCGATAATTTGGCTTTAATCCTGAGTAAAAACGATTGATTTTACTATCAAGGTCCCGGATAAAATTTGGAGCATACCTTGCCAATCGAGTGAACCTTTCTTCATAGGCAGCCACTGAGTCTTCCTCTTGCCTCAATTCCAAGAATTTCTTTTCCATCCTAAGTCGAACAGCCTTAGGAAAATACTTCTCAAGAAACATACCTTTGAATTCATCCCAGTCAAGAGCATCAATCTCATCGGTATCCCTGATATTTTTAACCATAGACCACCACTGATCTGCTTCACCTTCCAAACGGTAAATAGCAAGACTAACCTTTTGATTGTCTGAACACCCCATGACATCGAAAATCTTCTCCAGTGCTTTAATCCACCCTTCAGATTGCACAGGGTCAGATGATCCTCTGAATTATGGGGGATGTTGCCTCATGAAATGTTCCACCATTGACATGTTCCTCTGTGGTTGATCTGGCTGATCTCGTGCATGGATACCACCACCATTTATAGCCTGAGTCAACTGTGCCATCACTGCAACAAACTGTTCAGTTCCAATTCCGACCATCTCAGGTTGCTGATTTGGAAGGTTATCTTCCTCCTGATGTCGTCCCAACATAGCTGCTTTGTTTCCTCTGCGGAAAACCATTCTGAACACAGAAATATCTTAGGCGAAGCAACATGGTAATCTGTAAATGCTATATCATTTCAAAAAAATATTTTTGGATAATCATTTAATAGAATTCTAACTCCTAAAGTTACCTAAACCGACCTCTGATACCAACTATAAGGCCCCAACCTTAATCCTTACTTAATCTTGAGTTTTTACAAGATTACACGTTGAGGATCTTTTCAGGTTTAGAGTTTTAAAGAATTAGATCATAAAACTTGCATTACATTCCACATATAAACAAAGTGGTTACATAAAGATAGTATTCTTCATTCCCATCAATGGAAACACATTTGAAATAAAACATGGATTCTTTTTGACACATCCTTGACCCTATCATCTTATCATGTACCTTTCCCTTGACCTGTGAAAAACATTTCAAAAACTTGGGATGAGCATAAAAACTCAGTATGGGTTATAAAAACATGGGAAGGAAACATGAGTTCATTTATACATAAGAATGAAATCATACTTTACCCATAAAACATAGGCACTTTAACATACCTCATAAAATCATGAATAAATCATAGAAATCATAAGACATAAAGGTAACTTGAGGCATTCATAACATTCTTACGTAGGGAGTAACCCTCTTGGTTACGTTTGGAATACCCATCACAGTATATTCCCTAAAATCTCTTCGGAGAAACCTTAACGTTTCACTCCTTCGCGTTACCCAATGCATTGGAGAGCTATAACGGGCTCACCCGCCCTTAGTTTATCACGGAACCACCCGTCTTCATAATAATGCCCAAGAACCATAACATAATCATATCACATAAAACATGCATAAAGGAAACATAACATTTCCACATTTCAATCACGAGATATCAATACAACACATTGATATAATAAAAACATTATGAAAACCATTTTCAATACCAAAGTAAAAGAAAAGTAAAACATGGTATTTATTTTTCTTTTAAAAAGAAGGTATGGCTTGTAGAGGAAGCCGAAACTCAAATAACTGTCACGACGGCGGAGAAGTCGTTGTCGCCGCATACGTACAAAAAAAACATTCCCTTTTGTCGTTTAGTAAACGCTTTGTATAAAAAAGATTCCTTTTGAATAAACGTAAAAGTCAAAGGGGTTTATACACCATATAAAAGAAAGTTGTGTATAAAATAAAATATGCCTCAACGAAAGGAGATTGAGACGAAGTCCCATACCTCGTATCCGACTTGACCCGACCGTTCTTTAATCTCCTGAATAATAAACATGAGTTAATCTATACTTGCTTATGAATCTTTTTCAAGTTCATTATTCCTTTTATACCATGTTATGAACATCATGTAATCAGTTAAGTTAATAATGTTCATTTTGTCGGTATTTGGTTCTTAAGTCAAAAATAGACTTCTTACACTTACATGTTGTTAATTTGGTCAAAGGTTCATTATATCCAGAATGGTATTCATTATGTAGATATCATATATGTCATATATATCCAGTACATACATGCATTTATAATATTACATAATTAAGAGGTAAGAAATGAAATGCACCGTTCATGGAGACGGTAAGCCGTACGTACGCATGAACGCTACTTCCATTTCTATTTCATATTTTCTGGAATGGAATCATAATGATATAAGAGTATATTATAATTCCAGTATAATAACATATATAATATCATTAACTTTATCCTTTACACATCCCACATATGGTATTAACGAATCAAATCACTTTTAGGGGGCGGTAGTCCGCACTTCCTAAAATGAAGATATCGTGTTTACCCATAATAGAAACCATAAAGGTATGCCCAAAAAGAAAAAAACAGAAGCTTAAGGAAAACATAAACATATTATATATCATATATAAAAATAGTGACATCATAATGGCCATCTTTGAAGGTGTTAAATGAGTGTTGAACAATCATCGTTTCGGGAGGCAGAATTTCGCCATCCACGGAAACCGTATGTTCTTTAACCATTTGATGTAGTTGTGTGAGAGTGTAGCTCAAATAAATCTTATAACAACATCCTAGTATATTGAAGATACTGGTGTTGTTACAAAATAAGTAAATAAAAAGAGTTTAGGGGGTTGGAGAAGCAAAATAAATCAAATGAACATTGGAGAATGAATTACCTTAAAAAGTGTAACTCCTTTTTGATTTGAGCCTAAAGGCTTACTTTGAAAGGATTCTGCCAAAAGGTAATCCTCTAGGATGAGGATAGGGATGTGGAGAGAGCAAATGGGAAGGTTTTGGCCGAGCCAAAGGCTTGAGGAGTGTGTGAAATGAGGTAGAGGTGGGGGCCTTTTATAAGAGGAGAGGAGGGGCACTTTTGGAATGTAAAGAAACATTACTTTATTTGAAAATGTGTTTCGGTTTTAAAAGGTCCCACATTGATAGAATTCGTGGATAAGGTGATAAGGTTTTGAAATCCACTCATCCAATTGGTTTTGGACATGTGTAGGTTGTAGATTTTGCATTATCTTTCCCTTTTAATTAAATCATCAAATAATGATATCATCGCTGCATCATTATTATGTCATAAATAATTAAATTTATTTAATGTCTAAAAATTATATAAAAAATACTATGATATAGGAAATCGTTTTAGCTTTCCAATGACTATTTATAATAAAAATTTGGACTTGTATAACACCACTTAAAAATTTGTTTCGTAAAACATATTATGTTTGTGTCATTTTCACTTTAACATTAAATAAAAAGTAATTTATGTCATTTCCCAACAAAAGTGGATCCATGGGGTCCCCAAATTGACCCATGGATTGTCTTGGTCGGCCATGACACAACCAATAAGGTTGGGACATGTGTCTAGGTCATTTCATTTTATTAAAGTATTATTTATACCTTAAACTACCCTAATTACCACTAATCGTGATTAAGAACTTAATAAGTTACTATTCACCAAAAAATTATTATAATCTCATTGAACCACATTTTACTTCTTAATGACAACCATGTATGTCGTATTTTCAAAATTCAGTACACATTAGAGGTAAACTTTCATTTAACTGAAAAATCAGTTTGCTTGATTATCACTTAGTGGTTTCACTATTCATCAAAAATTGAAGTTTTTCAGAAAATTACCAAAAATTCACCCTAATCTATATTTGATATTCCGAATTCAAAAATGAAGTCTATTTTACAAAATTCAAATCATATAAGTCACATTAATTAATTTAATAATTAATTCCCGCTGCCAGAGCAAAAAGCGTGTTTTTACAAAATAATAAGTATCAAAAGATTGACACCAGTTTAAGTCTAATTTCAAAGTGAAATTGATTTCAATGACCACCATTGGATAAAATGGTAAAAATATTTTCTAATTTCACTTTAAAACCAATTAAAATAATAATCTAATCATATAAATAATGTAGATTAAAAAGAGGTTTTGAATTAAAATACAACATTTTACACTATTCATAAAAAAATGAACTTTATCAGAAAGGTACCAAAAATTTACACAAAGTAAATTTTGATGTCCCGATTCTAAAGAAGAGTTATATTTGGTCCAAAATAAAGTATAATAGTGATCAAAACTATATTTAATGACGGTTCACCATTAAAAGGTGATAAGTGAACCTTTAGTGAAAATTAGAGTATATATACCCATAAAATTGAACTCTTTCCGTATTTTAAGCTTTTATCTTTTATTGGGTAAATGTATAAACATTTAAAAACATATCTAATCATATTTTAGTTATTTCTATCCATTCCCGCCAGTACAACGGCTACTTGTTAACTAACATTTAAAATAATATTATTTTATTACTAGTGTGCTACGTAAGTTTCAAAGAAACTCATCGTTGCGTATCGGGTACGCTATCGAACATAGCAACCCCTTTAAAATAAAATTAATATTTAATTTGTAAATATTAATAAATATGAAAATTCTTTATTCTTTATTTACCTGGGATGTTACATCCTTCCCCCCATTTGGGAATTGCGTCCTCGCAATTTTATTCACTTATCAAAATAAGTGGGGGTATTTATCCCTCGTAGCATTTTCGGATTCCCATGTTGCCTCTTCAATCATGTGGTTTTTCCACAAAACCTTTACCTGCTTAATCACCTTATTCCGTAACACTTGCTCCCTGTGGTCAAGAATCTGGACCGGTTGTTCCTCATAAGATAGGTTCTCTTCCATTTGAACTACCTCTGGACTCAAAACATGAGATGGATCTGGCATATACTTTCTCAACATCGAAACGTGAAAAACATTGTGTACCTGAGATAAACTCGGAGGTAAAGCCACTCGGTATGCAACTGATCCAACTCTCTCTAGAATTTCGTATGGTCCAATGAACCTTGGATTTAGCTTTCCTTTCTTACCAAATCTCATCACACTTTTCCAAGGAGAAACCATGATCACCTACCTCGAAAGATCGATCCTTCCTCCAGTTATCCGCATAACTCTTCTGCCTGCTCTGAGCTGTTCTCATGTGTTTCTGAATCAGCTGAACTTTTTCTATCATTTCTTCTACCAATTCTGGTCCCATCAACTTCCTTTCACCCACTTCATCCCAGAAAGTTGGAGTTCGACACCGCTTCCCATATAATGCCTGAAATGGTGCCATCTGTATACTGGAATGAAAACTGTTATTATATGAAAACTCAACCAAAGAAAGATGTTGGTCCCAACTTCCCTGATAATCCATAGAAAAAGCTCGTAGCATATCCTCCAATTTCTGAATTTTTCGTTCTGACTGCCCATCTGATTGAGGATGAAAAGCTGTACTAAAATTTAATTCAGTACCCAACGACTTCTGAAGGCCTTTCCAAAAGTTAGAAGTAAACCTGGGATCACGATCCGATACAATGGAGAGAGGAACTCCATGTAACCTGACTATCTCTTTAAGATACAGACGGGAAAGTTGATCAAGAGAGAAAGTATCTCGTATAGCAAGGAAATGAGCAGATTTGGTCAAGCGATCAACAATAACCAAGATTGCATTATTACCTCGAGATGTCTTCGGTAATCCCACAACAAAGTCCATGGATATATTCTCCCATTTCCACTCTGGCACTGGTAAAGGCTGAAGCATCCCTTTCGGTAACGGACGCTCTGATTTAACCTGCTGACAAGTCAAACACTTCATAGTAAAATCAGCAATATCTCTTTTCATTCCATCCCACCAGTAATACTCCCGCAGATCTCTATACATCTTAGTACCGCCCGGATGAACTGAAAATGGAGAACTATGAGCTTCACATAACAACTCTCTCTTCAACTGTGAATCACAAGGCACACACAACCTCTTCCCAAACCTCAAAACACAAACACAAACTTATCCAAGAACTCATGGAAAATTTTATTCATAAGGTCCATGAATACAGAAGGTGCATTGGTTAACCCAAAAGGCATAACTACAAATTCATAATGGACATATCTAGTACGGAACACAGTCTTCGGAACGTCTGCTTCTTTTACTTTCAACTGATGGTACCCCGACCTCAAGTCAATCTTCGAAAAATACTGAGCTCCCTGGAGCTGATACCACTTCATTCGATGGCCCAACATCTACTGAAGTTGTTGCAAAGGATTTCACCACCCCTTTCTGCTTGTAGTCTAACTGCTTCCCATCACTCAAGATCTTTGTCGGACACTCATTTGCATAGTGACCCATCTCATTGCACTTATAACACTTCACTAACTGTAAATCAAATTTGTTCTTACCTTTAGCTTGATCCTTTTCAGTGCAATCACGAGCCTTATGTCCCATCTTACCACATCGGTAGCACTTTCCAGAATTCAGAAGACATTCCCCAACATGCCTTTTGCCACATTTATCACAAACTGGAAACTTAGTTTTCTTACCATCAGACTTTTTTGAATAATTCTTACCTTTCTCCTGCCACCTCAGTCTCTTCTTCTGCTGGTTGTTATAGAAAACTTGGTCATCGGCAAACTCCATTTCCACCTTCTCAGCACATCGAACAAGCTTTTCATAACTTTTAAACTCATGAGAAGCTAATGCCCTTCGATACTTTGGCATTAATCCTGAGTAAAAATGATTGATTTTACTATCAAGGTCCCGGATAAAATTTGGAGCATACATTGCCAATCGAGTGAACCTTTCTTCATAGGCAGCCACTTAGTCTTCCTCTTGCCTCAATTCCAAGAATTGCTTTTCCATCCTAAGTCGAACAGCCTTAGGAAAATACTTCTCAAGAAACATACCTTTGAATTCATCCCAGTCAAGAGCATCAATCTCATCGGCATCCCTGATATTTTTAACCATAGACCACCACTGATCTGCTTCACCTTCCAAACGGTAAATAGGAAGACTAACCTTTTGATTATCTGAACACCCCATGACATCGAAAATCTTCTCCAGTGCTTTAATCCACCCTTCATCTTGCACATGGTCAGATGATCCTCTGAATGATGGGGGATGTTGCCTCATGAAATTTTCCACCATTGACATGTTCCTCTGTGGTTGATCTGGCTGATCTCGTGCATGGATACCACCACCATTTATAGCCTGAGTCAACTGTGCCATCACTGCAACAAACTGCTCAGTTCCAATTCCGACCATCTCAGGTTGCTGATTTGGAAGGTTATCTTCCTCCTGATGTCGTCCCAACATAGCTGCTTTGTTTCCTCTGCGGAAAACCATTCTAAACACAGAAATATCTTAGGCGAAGCAACATGGTAATCTGTAAATGCTATATCATTTCAAAAAAATATTTTTGGATAATCATTTAATAGAATTCTAACTCCTAAAGTTATCTAGACCGACCTCTGATGCCAACTATAAGGCCCCAGCCTTAATCCCTACTTAATCTTGAGTTATTACAAGATTACACGTTGAGGATCTTTTCAGGTTTAGAGTTTTAGAGAATTAGATCATAAAACTTGAATTACATTCCACATATAAACAAAGTGGTTACATAAAGATAGTATTCTTCATTCCCATCAATGGAAACACATTTGAAATAAAACATGGATTCTTTTTGACACATCCTTGACCCTATCATCTTATCATGTACCTTTCCCTTGACCTGTGAAAAACATTTCAAAAACTTGGGATGAGCATAAAAACTCAGTATGGGTTATAAAAACATGGGAAGGAAACATGAGTTCATTTATACATAAGAATGAAATCATACTTTACCCATAAAACATAGGCACTTTAACATACCTCATAAAATCATGAATAAATCATAGAAATCATAAGACATAAAGGTAACTTGAGGTATTCATAACATTCTTACGTAGGGAGTAACCCTCTTGGTTACGTTTGGAATACCCATCACAGTATATTCCCTAAAATCTCTTCGGAGAAACCTTAACGTTTCACTCCTTCGCGTTACCCAATGCATTGGAGAGCTATAACGGGCTCACCCGCCCTTAGTTTATCACGGAACCACCCGTCATCATAATAATTCCCAAGAACCATAACATAATCATATCACATAAAACATGCATAAAAGAAACATAACATTTCCACATTTCAATCACGAGATATCAATACAACACATTGATATAATAAAAACATTATGAAAACCATTTTCAATACCAAAGTAAAAGAAAAGTAAAACATGGTATTTATTTTTCTTTTAAAAAGAAGGTATGGCTTGTAGAGGAAGCCGAAACTCAAATAATGGTCACGACGGAGGAGAAGTCGTTGTCACCGCATACGTACGAAAAAAACATTCCCTTTTGTCGTTTAGTAAATGCTTTGTATAAAAAATATTCCTTTTGAATAAACGTAAAAGTCAAAGGGGTTTATACACCATATAAAAGAAAGTTGTGTATAAAATAAAATATGCCTCAACGAAAGGAGATTGAGACGAAGTCCCATACCTCGTATCCGACTTGACCCGACCGTTCTCTAATCTCCTGAATAATAAACTTGAGTTAATATATACTTGATTATGAATCTTTTTCAAGTTCATTATTCCTTTTATACCATGTTATGAACATCATGTAATCAGTTAAGTTAATAATGTTCATTTTGTCGGTATTTGGTTCTTAAGTCAAAAATAGACTTCTTACACTTACATGTTGTTAATTTGGTCAAAGGTTCATTATATCCAGAATGGTATTCATGATATAGATATCATATCTGTCATATATATCCAGTACATACATGCATTTATAATATTACATAATTTAGAGTTAAGAAATGAAATGCACCGTTCATGGAGACGGTAAGCCGTACGTACGCATGAACGCTACTTCCATTTCTATTTCATATTTTCTGGAATGGAATCATAATGATATAAGAGTATATTATAATTCCAGTATAATAACATATATAATATCATTAAATTTATCATTTACACATCCCACATATGGTATTAACGAATCAAATCACTTTTAGGGGGTGGTAGTCCGCACTTCCTAAAATAAAGATATCGTGTTTACCCATAATGGAAACCATAAAGGTATGCCCAAAAAGAAAAAAACAGAAGCTTAAGGAAAACATAAACATATTATATATCATATATAAAAATAGTGACATCATAATGTCCACCTTTGAAGGTGTTAAATGAGTGTTGAACAATCATCGTTTCAGGAGGCAGAATTTCGCCATCCACGGAAACCGTATGTTCTTTAACCATTTGATGTAGTTTTGTGAGAGTGTAGCTCAAATAAATCTTATAACAACATCCTAGTATATTGAAGATACTGGTGTTGTTACAAAAGAAGTAAATAAAAAGAGTTTAGGGGGTTGGAGAAGCAAAATAAAACAAATGAACATTAGAGAATGAATTACCTTAAAAAGTGTAACTCCTTTTTGATTTGAGCCTAAAGGCTTCCTTTGAAAGGATTATGCCCAATGGGAATCCTCTAGGATGAGGAGAGGGATGTGGAGAGAGTAAATGGGCAGGGGTTGGCCAAGCCAAAGGCTTGAGGAGTGTGTGAAATGAGGTAGAGGTGGGGGCCTTTTATAAGAGGAGAGGAGGGGCACTTTTGGAAAGTAAAGAAACATTACTTTATTTGAAAATGTGTTTCGGTTTTAAAAGGTCCCACATTGATAGAATTCGTGGATAAGGTGATAAGGTTTCTAAATACACTCATCCAATTGGTTTTGGACATGTGTAGGTTGTAGATGTTTCATTATCTTTCCATTTTAATTAAATCGTCAAATAATGATATCATCGCTGCATCATTATTATGTCATAAATAATTAAATTTATTTAATGTCTAAAAATTATAGAAAAAATACTATGATATAGGAAATATTTTTAGCTTTCCAATGAATATTTATAATCAAAATTCGGACTTGTATAACACCAATTAAAAATTGTTTTCGTAAAACATATTATGTTTGTGTCATTTTCACTTTAACATTAAATAAAAAGTAATTTATGTCATTTTCCAACTAAAGTGGATCCATGGGGTCCCAAAATTGACCCATGGCTTGTCTTGGTCGGCCATGACACAACCAATAATGTTGGGACATGTGTCTAGGTCATTTCATTTTATTAAAGTGTTATTTATACCTTAAACTACCCTAATTACCACTAATCGTGATTAAGAACATAATAAGTTACTATTCACCAAAAAATTATTATAATCTCATTGAACCACATTTTACTTCTTAATGACAACCATGTATGTCGGATTTTCAAAATTCAGTACACATTAGAGGTAAACTTTCATTTAACTGAAAAATCAGTTTGCTTGATTATCACTTAGTGGTTTCACTATTCATCAAAAATTGAAGTTTTTCAGAAAATTACCAAAAATTCACCCCAAGCTATATTTGATATTCCGAATTCAAAAATGAAGTCTATTTTACAAAATTCAAGTCATATAAATCACATTAATTAATTTAATAATTAATTCCCGCTGCCAGAGCAAAAAGCGTGTTTTTACAAAATAATAAGTATCAAAAGATTGACACCAGTTTAAGTCTAATTTCAAAGTGAAATTTATTTCAATGACCACCATTGGATAAAATGGTAAAAATATTTTCTAATTTCACTTTAAAACCAATTAAAATAATAATCTAATCATATAAATAATTTATATTAAAAAGAGGTTTTGAATTAAAATACAACATTTTACACTATTCATAAAAAATGAACTTTATCAGAAAGGTACCAAAAATTTACACAAAGTAAATTTTGATGTCCCGATTCTAAAGAAGAGTTATATTTGGTCCAAAATAAAGTATAAGAGTGATCAAAACTCTATTTAATGACGGTTCACCATTAAAAGGTGATAAGTGAACCTTTAGTGAAAATTAGAGTATATATACCCGTAAAATTGATCTCTTTCCGTATTTTAAGCTTTTATCTTTTATTGGGTAAATATATAAACATTTAAAAACATATCTAATCATATTTTAGTTATTTCTATCCATTCCCGCCAGTACAACGGCTACTTGTTAACTAACATTTAAAATAATATTATTTTATTACTAGTGTGCTACGTAAGTTTCAAAGAAACTCATCGTTGCGTATCGGGTACGCTATCGAACATAGCAACCCCTTTAAAATAAAATTAATATTTAATTTGTAAATGTTAATAAATATGAAAATTCTTTATTCTTTATTTACCTGGGATGTTACAGTTGGTATAGAAGCATTGGGAAAATTAAGATATCCAGTAGTGATAGGAATGGTTTGGATGACATCATTGTACTGGATTAGGGCCTTTGAAATTCAATAAGTATGTATGGAAGGGTTCCTATAGAATTTAATTCTAGATTAGATCATGAGTATCCACTGGTATTCAAGGTTGTTAATAATGAGTTGGTATTGAGTTTTGAGTACATATAGATTAACCTGATTTCAAATTTATTTATATTAATAAGTTGGTATCTTATTTTTATGTCATTATTTTTTTGAATCCATAGTTTCTTGAACTTTTTTATGTTCACTAATTTTTATTCTTCAAGAAAATATTCTATTTTTGTGTTTTTATCCTCACCTAATTGGATGTTTTGTAAAAAAAATCCTTATATATGATATCTTCTAAACCCATTAGAGAATGTTATGAGACAGTTTAGATTGGTGAGTACTTTATTATCCATGTCATTGGGGAATGCAGTTATCCAGAATGTTTAGATAGAAGGTCTTGTGGGTGTTGGACAATATAAACTGATGGAGAACGATTTTTTTGAATTTAATTTCATTCATGTATAAAATGGTATCCACAATCTATATGAATGGGTTGAATAGATTGATATAATATTCCACTTATTAAATACTCTAGATGATTCAATTATTAGTTTCACCACATACATGGTTGATAGACTAAGAAGAAAATGATTGGCCACAATCATGTATATTATGTTACATAATCATCATATATGGAACACCATAAAGACATTAGTCATTGAGAAATTTTATCTTCATACATTTTTTTGTTGTCATACAGCATTAATAAATTACAAAAAAGAAAGGTTAACATTTGGTTATTGATTAGACTACACATTTCACTGAATTAGTGCAATTATAACATGTTCTTGTATCAAATTACAAAATTAATTTTTAGTCATTCAATATGGATATGAAGTACTGTAATTGGTTAATGGTGATTCATTTTTTAATATATAAAAATTATGATGGGGATGGAAAATCAGTTTCTATGAAGAAAACATTGATGGAATACTTCTCTAAGTAATGATTAAATAACTGCAATGGTAGTCCATGTTGTTTCTCCAAAATATTAATAGAAACGATGTGATCCAAGGCCATGTAAGATCATGAGCGTTTATAGAGATAAATCAGGCTTTGTCACATGGACCCATTTAACATTATTTTGGTATATCTTGAATGTTTTTTTGTTTCATTGTGTTACAGAGGAAAATTTTGAATTGTAGAATAAAAAGGGGAAGGTCACAATTGGTGTATGGGTTCCTAAAAATTTGGCCAACCCCCTAAAAACTATGTAATCCCAGAAATGGGGTGATTTCATTGATAGAACAAGGTTTTTTAAAACATAAACCCTCTTAATATATACAATGCTCCCCTAATTTGAGGTTCACAATTAATGTTCACAAATTGGAAAACCATGCCCTAATGCCTAGGAAACATTATCACATTTTTTATTCAACTCAAAAATAATATTGAAATAAAAATCCTCCAATTTTAATCTAGAAAACACCAAATTCATCAATATTTTTAAGTTCTCGAGAGGCTTCCAAGTCTCCTAGAACCCCAATCTTGACACATGGAATATGAGATTGAAGGTTCATCTATCCATTGGTATGTAATTTATTCCTTATTTGGATTCCATCTCTCACATCTCTATTTACTTATAAAGAGGAATCATGTTTCATATATTTTAATTGGTTTATATCTAGGTATTGATAGATTATTATCCATTGGTTCTAGTTCTTATTATTATTTCATAGAACATCCACATAATTAATTTCTTTTTTTTCTTCAATTAATGGATTTTATAGTTCACTGAATGTTTTTCAATGATCTTGAGGTAGATTGTATAATTTTGGAATCCCATAGACTTAATTATAATATCATGTATGTATATTTAAAATTCTAACTACCATGATAGGAAATTATATTTCAGAATTGAAATAATCAGTCAATTAATAGAATTGTAAATATATATTATTAATGGAATAATGAAATCGTTGATTAAAGGGGATTATGAAACTGGTAGGACAACGTGTTTACCAAATTGACTAATAATGGGAATTAAAGGATTTATATATTATCCTTGAAGGGTTAATGGATTATTTGATAAAATGATGATAATGGGTTTCATAGTGAATGTTTCATATTACTCTATGTAATTAATCTAACAAATCATGTTTTTTGTGATAAATCTAAATGGTGCACCATGATGAGATATTTTTATAATATGGCCAATGATTATTTTCCACGATGAATATTATATATGTGATATATATGTGGTTGATTGATAAATAGGGTGTGGGATAGGGACTGATGCTCCAATTCCTAGAGGGAGTATTACATGAAGTTCTATGCTGCAACTCATACATGTGAATATTATTTTATTGTATTGGGATTGATTCACTAAATACCCATGGGGTGTGAGACTAGGACTAAAACCAAAAATAAAAACATGGTTCTTGACATGGTATTATTTTACTATGATATTACCATAGGATTTTCCTTCCAATGTTCCCAAAATATAAAATTTTAATTAAATGTAAAATGGAATCCCATGTTATGATGATTTTTTATTCACTATGTGATATGGTTCTACATTCAGAATGTGCTGAAGTATGTATTTTTTGTTCTACTATAATATGGACCGACGAATTTTCAAGGTTGATTAATGAATGTCTATATTGCGGAAGCTATTTACATTATTTTTTATACCTATAAATACACTATTATAGACTGGATATTGATTTGGATGTTGTTGGTTGTGGCCTACTATGTTTTACTCACATGATACTCATGATACCTTATCCGAACCCAGATTGATTTCATGTTTATATGATAGGATAAGGGAAATATCCATATGTTAAATGGATGAGTTGGGATGGAAAATGGAATGGGGAATAAGACATTGTGTTGTTACCCTCATTGGATTTTTTAATGCTTATTTTTTTCATACTAATAGAAGAAATATTTTATCAAATGACATGTATTCTTATTTAGTTTGTATATTTTGGGAATGTTTTGGTTCATAATGAGTTACTTGTTAGTATCAGTTGTGGTATTTTTCTAGTTAAAAGATATTTCATTTTGGGTATTTTTTATTTCATAAAAATTTATTTCTACATTCACATATATAGTATGTGTTACCTTTAAATATATTATACCCTCGTTACAAGTCGGTAGCCTCATGTGTACTAGTAGGGCTGCCTGAGGTCACATAGAGAACTATATTGGGGAATCAAAATATGGAATCATGTTTGGGAAGTTACAATGTTGTATGAAAGGAGGGTTTTTCATTTATTTTGTCTTACTATTTGGAGAAGGTAGACATGTTAATATCATGAGTTTTTTCTTTTTCATGAACTCATTCATGGGAGTAGCTAACCCATGTGTAAAGGAAAACACAAGTACCAAGGGTGGGATGATGTTATTGATGATTTTTGTTAGTGATGAATGTTATATCACCTCAAGTGATGAACCTATTCCATCATGTCATTGTTTTTCTAAGATTTTATCATCTTGGCCGATAATGGAATGATTTTTGGGTAATAATGGAACATTTTAGGTTCTCAAGACTTATTGATTTATGAATTATTTTAGTCATTCATTGAAGATTATGTAATGGGTTTGTTTATTAAAATAAAATTCCATTCATTGATTTTTTATATAAAAGAAAAATGTTTATAATATGAAATTTAATATTTAAATCAATGAATATTATAGAAAATATAATTTATTAAATGGATGTATAATGAGTTAATTGAATTTTGATAGTGTATTACGTTATTTGAAACCTGAAATAAATGATATATATTTGAGGGTAGTGGTTGCACACCAGTTTTGACAAGTCGTAGGTTATGGGGGATAAATTTTTTTATTTATGTTAAACCAACTTTTGTAAATGTGTAAATGGGGTTTTATGTTTCATTATATTTTAGTTTCATATTTTATATAATTTCCTTCAGGACAATACTTGTTGATAGGATTATAGAAGGACATAATCGAAGATGAGCAACTACTTGTGGAACTAGAGGCTCATATAGTTTTGGTTGAAGGGGTGGGAGAGAAGTTCCATGATAACATTTTTCACATTAGGATGTTTATGGAAAGTTTCTAATAGTGCGGTGTGAAGAGTGTGTATGAAATGACTCGGTACTTCTAGTTTTATCACCCTCAAAGATTAACTATATATGGAAAAAACGATCATTCTCAGTTCTAGATTAATTATATCCTAATGATTCTTTATAACTTGGAGAATCCTTATAAGAAGAGAGTGAAATTGGTCACATATATATTACATGTTTGAGAGATGATTTGGTGATATATAAATAATTAGGATGTATATTTGTAAAATAATGAGTGGAAGTAGTACAATAGGAAGTCATTGGATGACAATTACAATAATATGACCATGTGTGAGAGGGAACCGGAATTCATTCATCTAAACCATGGGTGTTTGTATGTGATGTAAAATGTCATTTGATTTACATATTAACATTTATTTATATAGAATTGGATGGAGATGATGACATTTTTTTGATTTTTTTTGATATGGGATTAAATGGGAGATTTGGTCCCATGTTAACATTATGATACTGAAAAACTTATATAATATTCTAAATTGGGATCTCTTATTTGAGGACACCCTGATGAAGGGTTCCTGTGGAGGATATGAGGTTTAATGATGGATTTTAGGGTGATAAATCATCCATGTATAGAATGAGTATCTATGATAATATCATCCAAGGAGATATAAAGATGTGTTCTTAAGAGGTAAGGATCAGTTACCCAAGTCTTTTATAATGTTTTTTGTAAACTATGTGGTTATCCTAGTTGATTTTCTATAGAGTTTCCTTGACCACTAGTGGAGAATCAACATTATTCTAGGTTAGTATATCTACAATGTTCTAATATGAACCCATAGTATGTGGGTAATGACAGAGGATCCATAATAACTTAGACTGATGGATGTGGGTCTTCTACCACATATTAATCAGTCAGTGGTAGTTCTACATGACATAGTGGTTGAGGCTATGGAAAGAGTATATATGGGAAAGAGAACCCATATCAACATATTCGTGTTGCTCAGATGACTTGGAGTACTACACAAGGATGTTAAAAATGACTTTATCATTCAGTTCATCATACACTTTTTGATAACAAGGATATAAAATTTACAAATAGAGATACAAATATTGTTGATTTTATTCAATCTAGTTCCTTATTTGATTCAAGAGCCTCTTATTATCTTATATCTTCATAAATTTTGAATGATTTGATTCTAAGGTGGTGATCATGTGTTGGGTTATGATGAATGCACACCTTTGGGGGTATGGTCGAGAGAAATATATTTATGAAATTGGTGTTATCTCGAGGTTTGATAGTATTTTTTTTTGTGGGAATTGTACATCATTGATATGTCAGTCCATGACTTGATTATTCATATAGAATTTTAGGAATTATTCCCTGAAAATATCAATGTTTACAATAATATATTTACCTTAAAATCTCTATAGGGTTACATTTATGATCATCATTCATAGTAGTCTGTATAGGAAGGCCATGTGGGGCTAGTTCATCAACGACAGGGGGAGATCTCCACCCCTGTTGCA
This sequence comes from Viscum album, assembly GCA_963277665.1. NCBI lineage: Eukaryota > Viridiplantae > Streptophyta > Magnoliopsida > Santalales > Viscaceae > Viscum > Viscum album. The sequence goes on along the minus strand of OY728137.1, from coordinate 1,872,815,831 downwards.
ATTTTTTTGGATTATGGGAGTGTGTAGAATGATGCATTTCTAACTATAATTATTCAATTCAATTATTTTTTCCCTAATTAATTACATGGGATGCCTTATATTAGGAAATTGGTGTTTATGTCTGATCTCATAAGAGGATTTGATCTAGTTTTTATTCCACCTTATAGACTAAAAACAATAGAGCATAGAGAGTTTAATGCATATATTGAATAATTTATAAGTAATAGATGTTTACTTACAAGTATGCTTCCTTGGAGTTCTCCAATATTATTTTCAATTAAGGATGATGAATCCTTGAATTTATGATTAAATTACTAGATATTTAACCACAATTAAGAACTAATATAATCTTCCATGTATTGATGACATCTTTCACCAGTGGAGAAGAAATTTTATGTGCTCCATGATTGTATTGAGATCAGGGTAACATCAATTTAGAGTTTGACCATATGATATAATTTAAACTTATTTCAAAATAAGGTAATTCATATATGAATTTTATGTGACGTCGTTCAGGATGATGAATTGTAATACTTTTCTATGGAATTTCAATATCAAATCTTCCAACTATACATAGATCAATTAGTGGTATTTTTAGAAATCATGGTGTACTTAAAGGATAAAAAAAATCATTCCCAATATCTTGAGATCATCTATAGATCCCTATTAGAGTATCATCTATACAAAAACCAAACTAAGTGTCAATTTTTTATTGATAAAAAATATTTCTTGTTTCAAATCATCCTTGAAAGAGGTGTGTTATTAGTCCCAAAGAAGGTGTAGATAGTGGTTTCATGGGAGTATCCCAATATTTTTTGACATATATAGATTTTTTTGGTAAGTGGTGAACACATTTATGTTCATCCAATGATTTTACAATAATGAATTACCACTTTTTCGCATTACCAGAAAGATTGTTAATATTTAATGGATAGGAAAATAAGAAAATGATTTAATGGAGTTGAAAAATAATTTGAAAAGAAAAACAATTTTGATCCAACCATATCCAATAGAGAAGTATACAGTTTTTTGGTATGTATATGGGATATATATTGGAGAACTATTAACAAATGTGGACTTATTTTTTGTTTTTTGTTCAAGGAAGATTATCCCAAATGAATGAGAAAACCCATATGTGTGTCCTCATATTGGATGTAGTGGTTTATTCCTTGATGTGTTGGTGGAATTATCTATTTTGTGAAAAGATTACTATGTATTCTAATCATAAGAGATTAATGTATATATTTTTTTAAAATTAATTGAATATGAAGTAGTGGAGATGGGTAGAGAATTTTAAAGCATTTTATTTCAAGCTCGAATAAATGCCAACAAGGGGATACCCTATGGAAGATAATGTAATTATGAAAGCATAGAATTATGAATTTCAAGAGTCTAGTTCTGAGTGGAATATGATTACATTACTAGTTGTTATGATGGTTATCGTTTGGGCAGGAATGGTAAAGATGAACCTCGTATGAGTATTAATGGAATAAAAAATAATGAACCAGATCAAAGATATATTGTATAAGGATCCTGAGTGTTTTCCCACTAGGTAAATTCTTCGTGGTGGAGAGTTACCAACCAACTAGATTGTATATGATGATGAGATCATCTATGTATATAATTGAGTTATTATCTCAATGTGTATGAATTATTATATGATAAATTAATTTCATTCCCAAAAGTGTGTATTATATTAGGGTTATAAAAATTGTACCATGACCAATATCAGCTGTATTGGTTATTGGAAATGACAAAGGAAATGGAATAGTTCTTGACATAATGTTATACCTATTAAAATGTTATAGATGAGTATAAAACAATTACTGGTTCACTGCCATTATTTCCCATTCTATAATTTATGTGTATTAATGTTACCATGGAATTTATAGTGGGTCTCTCAATGATTCCATAGAGAAATGATTCTATCTGTTTGATTTTGGGAAGAATAAAGAATGTAACACATTTCATGCCAATCCGAGTGACTTTATTTATGAATCAGTTGGGGCACATGTATATATGGGAGATAGTATGTCTTTAAAGGGATTCATTGAGTATAATATTAGATAGTGACTCACATTTAAATTCATTCTTAATGTATGAATTGTAGGAGGTTCTTAGTAAATAGGTATTACTGAGTACATATATCACCACTACTTTGATGTAATAATTCATTTTTGTATTTTTGGTATATAAACTATTTCGTGAAGTACGATAGGGCATGAAAAACATATGGGATGCTTTTGGGTGGATTTTATAATGTTTCATGGTTAGTGAATGGTTTATGGAAATAATAACAATCCAATAAGAACTTGTGAATATTTATAATTGGGATAAAGGGATAGTGCATAGGAAGGTGCACGGTTTTTTGAAACTCGGGGGTAGCCTAAGAAAAACTGTCCAATGTAGGATAATGGGATTTTATAAGATATTACATAGTTTTCATGATTTTTTTCCCAACCATACGAGGATCCTCTTTGGGGCATTAACTAGTGCATAGTTATGGTATCATATTATTAACCATGTGATGAAGCATCCACCGTTTAAAAATAGGATCCTAAAAAAGTGGGTCTTGGTCAGATATTTTTGTTTTAATAACCTTTTTTGCACCAAATAGACCCTAACTCTGTATTTTCATCTCCAAATGGATAAAAAATTTCTCCCAATTAAATTGTATGTTATCTATATGAGTTCATTCATGCGTTGATTCCCATCTCTCATGGTAAGTTATTATTTATGGTAGTTTTGGTGGTTTCTCTAAGATCCACATTTCCATGTCAATAAGTTTCGAATATTTACCTAATATATTGATTGATATAAGAGTTTTATGCCAAATATGATTTTAATTTTCTTTTTTGATGATTGTGGAAGATATTAAATTCTTTTTTAGATATTCAACCCAAATTCGTGGGAATTTTAATGCTGTTCTTTATTTTCATCATAAATATCATTGTAGTTTTCTTTACTATAGAATTATATATTTAGAACATGACTGATTTATTAAAAATTACATGTCTTGTTTGAGATTTTTTTTATACTTGTTGTTAATTATTTTTTTGGAAACCTCCATTTTTGAGAAATTATAGAACACTTAAAATTGGGTGTTTTGGGAGAAAGTGAAAATGGTAACATTATTTAAAATGATGTTTTTTAAATTTATATTTGATTTTGATTCATTGAAAATTCCATTCAATAAAATTATTGTTTTATGGGAATTGTTTCGTCCTAATAAATTTCAAGAAAACTATGGTTTAATTGAAATGATTAAAAGGGTGTTTTGGCATTGGTTTTGTAATATGGGTGTGTTTGTGTGTCTGTTCATTTGAATTTAGGATCGATAAGGGAATGTAGTATCCCCCATCTATTAAAATGGTTCATTATGTGATGGCTTAGTGAAAGGATGACTGATCACTCATGTGTATAGGGTGGTCCATGTTTCCAATCACCCATGATTTTTGGGATATATGAATGAAGTGTATTAGGGAGAAATGTTATTTGTGAAATGGTTTTAGAGCCGGTTTGGTTTTATTCAATTGAAATTGTTTATTATGGAAGAATAATTATATATTGAACTACTTGTATTTATTATATACAATTTATATGGGTTTATATAAATTTTTTTATATTAATTTTCTATCTTTTTCTATCCAAGCACTTTGAGTATGTAAGTAATTTTTGGAAAACTTAATATGTTTCATTACTAAACTCTTATTTGTATGTTTGATACTTTTGTAATTATAATTTATTTGGACATGAGAAAAGGTAAATTATGAAACTTTTCTTTTTCTTAAGAGTGATTATTGGGTTTTTTTGTGGATTTAGAGCACATAGAATATTGGGAGTATTATATATTTGTGTAGTGTCTTTAGGTTTTGTTTTGATTTTCTTCATCTATTTATTTGGATATGTTTTTGACATCTGTTGCGGTAACTTATTGTAATTTTTTTTATTTAAACATTATTTACATGTTTTTTTAAATATTATCATGCATAATGTAGTGATCTTTTATTATTCCATGTTTGGATGGTTGTTTTAAATTAAAATGGAATATCATCCCCTGTATGTTCATGATGCTCTTGGAATTTATTTCTAGACTTTGAAATTGTTGGAATGAAACTTACGAAATGGTAATGTCCCTTCGCATACTTATGACAATTAGGAGTGGTGGGACATTAAACGTGGTATCAATATTGGTCCTTCCAAATATCATTTTTGTACAAGTAGTGTCATTTTTTCAGTCCTTGTATACCAAGTGGTCCTTAGTTCTATCAGTCATACTGGTGGAATTAATTTGGTTTTATTCATTGATTTGGTATGATGTAAATGAGTAGGATTATAGGGACATAAAATATAGGGGATAAAAATAAGTAGCTATAATTTTTTTAATTTCATGTTACATTGGATTTGGGTATATTTGTTTTTTCGAGACACTTATAAGAATCAGACTATCATTGTGATGTGTTTACCCACTGAGATGAGAATTAAATTCATTATATAGGTTTTTAATCCCAATATGAGTGAATATATAACATTGAGTTATGATTTTTTGGAATTTATTTATTTTTGAGATATATTGAAAAATTATCAAATGTAATATTTTGAAAATGGATTGATTTTAAAAACCATATTGTAGTTTTTGTAAAATGGTAGAACACAAAAAAGAATTATTTTATGAAGTATTTTTGGGACACTTGTGTTGTGTTAGAATTTCAAATATTGATACTCTAGTTTATAATATTTGAGACATTTAGTTCCTATTATTTTTTTTAAAAATGGAACCAGATACGCATGATAGGAAACTACGAAAAGATTCATCTGATAATGTAGTTTCACCTGATCCACAAGTGAACCAACAACTAGTATAAATTTCTATAAATTACATTTAGTGTATGGATAGAGGGAACTAATGCGATTAACGAATGTAAGTGGAAAACTCCATCAAACTTAGATGAAGAATCCCTCTATCATTTTGGGTGATTCATAACGAGAGAAGGTAGAGTTGTGAAAAAATAGGATTAATCGTACAATTAATTTCCATGGAACACTAGTAGAGTTGAATGTAAAACCCTTAATTTATATGTTGGATAATATTGGATGAAAATGGTGGGATTTATCAATTTATGATAAATTTTACTAGATAATTTCATAGGTGTGTTTTGAAGAAGTTTTCAATAAAAAATTATACCCTCACAAATTCAGAATTCAAATAACAATAGACTTAATCATATTGAAGAATGAAAATATTTCTATCATGGATTATAATACTAAATTCATGTACTTATTCTTCATGTCACTCGATGTTTCTTGTAGTGTTTCTTTGACGGAACACATCTTTGAATCAGGTATGAGGCAGGAGATTCACTCAATTATTTTTATGCTTTGTATTAAAAATTATACAATGATGGTTAATATAGAGATTATGGTAGAAAGGGATTTATTTGGATAAATTTTTAGAGGGGGTGTATTAATAAATATAGAAAAATTTGGTAACATTTATTATCTGATAAAGAAGAAGAGTGAAACTTATTTACAAGGCATTAGTATGGTTCATAATTAGATGGTAGAGTCAATAAATATTCCTCCAAAACCAATGAGATGGCTTGGATGTTTCCAACTTGGTTTATACAAGTATATTAAGTGACAATGTATGTCACCATATATAAGATTCCATAATTGAAATCAGATGTCGTATCATCAGTGCTATTTTCATAGTTCTCTGTGGTCAGGTTGTCGAGAAACTTTTCAACTCTATCAAGAATTGTAGGGTTCTATGAGATGTGGGAAGTAGTATACATGTCATCAAAAAAACATATCTATATAGGTGATTAAAGGAATACGATTACTCATAAAAATTCTCAATATCAATAAGGAAACAATGAGAACTTTGGGGAAAGAATGAAAATATAGATATCATTGTAGCTGATTGTGGACGATTAGTATGGACCATCAATGGTGCAAGTTATGACTCTATTTTTTAGTGACCTGACCCATAATCCCAGAGTCAGTGTGTGATTTCAATTACATTGTCAGGATTACAAGGAATCATGACCTGATTCACTGATTAATTTATTAGTCCTTGTAAACTAGATACATAAATGATTATTGTTTTAAAAATTACAACACAAATTAGAACATAGTTTTATTTCATTCTAAAGGAAAATTAAATATCATTTAGGGTATGTCTAATATATTTAGTAAATCAATACATATGTCTCATAGTACGCTTCCTGGTTACCTTGTGAAATAAACATAATAAGGGTGATATAAAATTATCAATAAGGGAAATTCAAGTGGAAGAAATAATAAATATATGAGAATAATCAATATTAAAAATTAAATAATAGAACAAAAATGCCATATAATAAATAAACTAAATGGAATTTCTTAAAGAATATTGAAATATAATAATTGGAGACACATTACATTTACATAACTATATAAAGAAGAAAATTTATGGAATGGTATGCCACAGAAACACATTCCATTTAAATAATATAAATTGAAATATATACATCGATATGTCAATGTAAATTCTCATAGATTAATAACAATAAAAATTATCAATAAAGGAAATTTTTAATTATTAGATGTCATGTTTCTTAGGAACATGATATCATTAATGTCAAGTAATAGATTAAAATTTTTTAATCATGAAATATAATTCTTTCAATGAGACTACCAATGCATCAAGGGAATTTTGTAAACCAGTCCCCAAACTATATAGATTTCCTTATTTTTCCCCCATTCCATTTATTTAATTTTCAAAACATTCCAAATATCGAATAAAAATTATACCTTACCAAATACTCATATAATATATATATATTACAAATCATTACCCAATTAACCAAATAACTTTAAAATTAAGCATCTTATGAAAAATGGTATATGTTTTAGGCAATGATCATATCAATGAAAAATGATATGGATATTAAGGGGAAATTCAATGTCAAATGATCATAGAAAATAGAATTTTTCAAGGGAACTAAAATGATCCATGGAAGTGAATGTGAATACTAATCTTGGATAAATCAATAATAAAAGATCCTTAGTAATATCAAATATGGTACCAATATACCAATTGTAAAGTAAAGTGATGGGTTGTTATCAATGAAGAATGGAAGTATTGTAAAATAATATTTTATAAACATTCTTGAAGAAAATATTATATTGTGTTGAAAAACGTTTTGAAAATCCTTTTCATTTAAAGTAAATTTTAATAATATTTTAATTCAAATTCAACCATTAAAAAATTAATATGATGATTTGAATGAATGATGATTTGCAAATCATTACATTTTATATAAGGTAAAAAGGGTATTCTTTTTTCATGATAAAAAGAAATAAAAAATTTATTATTTGGAAATAGACATGAATATTCATTTGAAAACAATGGAAAAAGACAAATAAGGATTAAAATAACTTTACCAATTCATTTTTAAAAAGTAAAAACATTTTAATAAATCACGTCTTTTAGAAGAAAACATGTTTTCTGACTAAAGTGATAAACAAGGACAAGCCTTCTTAATACAATTGTTAAAATAGTTTGAGTAACAAAGAGTAGAAAAATGCAAATAATATGTGAGAATGGTAATGAAAAACTAGAGAATACTGAAAGTGCTTATTGAAAAATTGTAAAACTATTTTATCAAATGGAACTACCATTGAAATATCAATAATGTTATTTTTGAGGGAAATTATCGTTAAACATTCAAAAGTGCCCCATACCACAATATACATTTTAAAATGTACACCTAATGGATGAATGGTATTAAATAAATTTATTAAATAACAATAATACATATTCATTCCAGACATAATATATAAATATGTAAAGTATATGCACAACAAAAAAAATTAGTGGTGAACATAAAATTTGTCTCACAGATATAAACAATGAGATAATAATCCCTTACATTGTGTTTCTATTTAGGTGAATGAACTTTCACATAATATATAATAAATTTATGTTAATTTTATACTTCCTTGAGATCCTTTTTCATTTTTATTATTACTTAAATTCAACTTATCACAATGTTTTATACAACTATATAAACAATTATGTTTAATCGAGTATTTTTTCCAAATTCAGTTTATGTTTCAAAAACATCAATGGTAGGTCAACTATGGTCAAAGGTGTAAATATATAACATACCCATGATAATAATAATGACATAGTTATCTTAGTTAGACATCAATTATACTTTTAAAATCAATCATTAAATATAGTTATAATCGTAGTGATGGTAACCAGTATGTACGCTTGAGTAAGGTTTTCATTTTTGAATAATCATTATGGAAAGAAGGAAAGTATAATTATATCCTTCCAAAATGATCTTAAAATCATAAAAACCCTATTGTTTAGTCATACATACATATATATATAAAATTATTATTATGTAAAAATAATCACATCGTGTCGAGGATGTGGTTGTCCACACATCTGTAACCAACATTATTTCATTTTAGCGTGTGAATGGATAATAAAAAAATAGATATATATATATAAATGAAATTTTTTAATTAATATATTATATAAGTTTTTTATTTCACATATGTTAAATTATAATCATACTTTATAATCTCAAGGATTTGGTGAACAAATAACATCACTTTTAGGGGGCGGTAATCCACACTTCTCAGACAATGTTATCGTACTGATGCAAAAAGGAATGTAGAAGTGTTGTGTTATAAAATAATTATCGATTCATATATACATAATAAATATCATATATTATATATAAAATTAATGTTACCATAATTATTTCGTACAATTAATTTTGGAAATTAATAAATGAACACTCATCATTTCATGATGTAGTAGTTCACCATACACAGAAATAGTATGTTCGTTACACATCAGATGGAGATGTGTATAAGTGTAAGTAGAACTCATAACATAAATGAATACTAGTATATTAGTAATATTTATGATATTATATAATAATAAAATATGTTGATTATAGGTGTTGTATAATGAAAATGAAACTCAAAAGCATGAGAGAAGATGATACCACTTAATTGGGTATCTTCATTTGGTTTTTACCAAATTCTTTCTTGGAATTCGTTCTTACCAACTGTAGGATTATATTATTATAATATATATATATATATATATATATATATTAAAACTAATTTGGTAGTGTTTGGATGAGACTATATGGCTTGAATGGTGTGAGGATGGGGGAGAGTAGGTGGCCATTTACATGGAAGGAAAAGGACCCACTAAGAATTTTTGAAAACAAGCCTAGTGTGCACACATTTTTAACTAAAAAAAGTCATAAAAATAATAATTTCAATAATGGAAGGTTCATAACCTAATTATGGATATATAATGGGGTTTCTACATGTTTCAATGTCATTGGGCCCTTAAATATATTTTTTATTCCATTTTAAGTCTAATTACACATTAATTACAAAAATTAATTTTAATCACTTTCACTAATAATTTTTGTAAAAATTTATGATAATATTCTTATACTAAATATATAATCCTTATTTCAATTGTTTATTTCCATATGTTTAAATTCAAATTCCAGAAGAAAAAAATTATGATTCATGTTAATCTTGCAAATATACGATTTAAATAAATTTAATAGAAAAACATTCCAGGGACTGTGGAGTTTTATATTCAATTTCAGATTGAAAAGTAATCTGTTAAACTAAACTTTATTAATATATGAATTATTTATCTAATGTGTCCATATAAAAAATTAAAAAACAATTTAATATTAATAATTATTTGTATGATAATTCAGTTTTCAACTAAAATCCATTATTTTTCAGTATTCATCAAAAATGGAGTTTCTATAATAATACCAAAATTTTTACCTAAAATAATTATCACATTATGAATTCAGTAATTTGTTTAATTAATAATATTAAATTTATATTCGGGTAATTTTTTTTAAAAACATGTTCTCTATTAGATGGCAGTAAAATTGACTTTATAAAAATATTGGTGTTTATGTGTGAAATTGGGTTAGTTATTTACTGATTTATATAAAAACTAATAGAAAATATAAAAAATATTTAATTGAATATATAACATATATTTTTCATTAAAATCATTCAATTTTTTTTAATTATTTGTGTTTATTTGGGTAAAAATAAATTAGAAGTTTAGAAGTAATAATATTCAATTTTATATCCAATTGATTATCATTTTAATATATAATTCATTATTAACAATTGAATTCAATTTATATTTGAGTATCCACTATTGTTTATAATATACTTATTACTATTTATAAAATCTAATTTGACCGCTAGTTTATATCATGTTATATGAAATAATAATATCTTAATTAGGCATTGTTATTTAGTGAACCCCAGTCATGCATATAACGAAAGATATTAAGTAAGGTTTATGTTGTGTGTAACACAAGCTATATCGGTGATTAATGCATTATAAGATATATCATGTGTTTAAAATTTTAAAATATTAAAATTTTAGTAGAATATTAGGATATTGTATTTCCTTATGCATTTGGTGTTTCATGTCATACAAACTATTGAATAAAATTTGTACATTAGAATTTTGTGGTGTTAGATTCTCCACACCATAATTAAATTGAATCCTTAGTATTTCAACCTCGATCATGATGATAAATTGTTTGAGACTTCTTATGTCTAAAATACCCTATCACGGGAAGGGTTTTTTAAATATCATCCTGAAAAGTGAGAATTGGAAATACAAGGGACCCATCGAATACCATGTATCTCAATTTCTATGCATGAGACCATTAGTTATAAGATTAAACAACGAATTGAAGGAAAAGAATAAATATTTATATGGATTGAATAAGGTCATCAATCACAAATATATGAATTATAAAATGAAATTTTAGGTCATCAAAGACATAAATTTTAATGATATAATAGAACACTGGTTCAATAGAATTTAAGGTATTAGAATAGTGTATTATTTCTATCTCATTTTCATATTGTTGGGATGTTTTTTAATGACCTTGAATATAATGAAATATACATACCATATAGGGTTTTATTTCACGTGAAGAATACTAAATTTCTGTTATGCTTTATCCAAATTATACTTCATTCTTATACACCTTGAAATTAATTACCAATAATGATTTTTTCCTAAATCACTAAAAATTAATTTTAATGATTTTTAAATCCTATTAAAGATTGAAAATTACATATATATATTTTTAACTATAATCAATAACTAATTCAGTTAATAGATTAATATCTAATACTAAAAATTGATATTATTCGTTCATCATTAACATTTAATCATTAAATTGGTTAACTAAAAGAAATAAAAGTTTAACTAGGCCATTGCGTGGGTTAGTGGTTGGAGTGAAACTCTTATCATCTATTGGTCATAGTTTTAAGACTCGTAGACTTTTCATATTTCATTTTTTGTCACCTAGCTTATTTTTTTGATTTTTCATTGACCATATTAATATAGTTTCAAAAATATCTATGTTTTACGTCCTTGAAATTAGCTTATTCACATAATAGAATTTTAACTATGGGTTTTTATACAACCATAAAACTTGAATACTTTATTTACTTATTTTCATTTAGATCCTTCTCGGGTCTAGATTTTATCCATAATATCATTAGTTGGGTTTCTAAATCATAAAAATATATCTTAAATATAAAAAACCTAAGTTTTAAACTTGGATATTAATTTTCATCATATATTTAAATTCTTCATAATGGGTTCTACTAAAAAAGGGAATCTTTCAAAGCATATCCCATGGGAGTGCCAAACCAGATTTGTAGTAAGGCTCATTTCTATGTAGTAGGTTAACCCAAGTCAAGATCAGAACAACCTTTCTAAGTTACTCCTATTAGGTACATTTGTACCAGAACCACATGCACTTGTAGTATCCAAACAGGGATTTATCTCTATGAAGAACTTAATATATACTTTTCCAAAATTCTAGATAGTTATTATGTTGTTATTTTCAATTTCTAACTTAGGGTTATATTATCTAACATATGTTTTCCTAAATCTAGTTCTTAAGGTTTCTATTAAGCTTCCTCTGATAACAAATGTTGAGACCCATCCCAGAAACCCATAGCCAGTTTGTCCTATCAATTAAATTGGCATGATTACAATGAAACAATTCCTAAAGGACAAATCAGTTTAGTATTTTTTGTAAAGAATATACATAAATGAGTCTTTTATTAAAATGACTACAGTAATAACATCATATTTTTTTCTTTCTAAAATATAAATAAATTCATTTGAGGGTACATATAATGTAATTAATAAATATATTCATATCATCCATAGTATCTTATAAGAAACCTGTATAATGAGAAGAAAAATGTTATGATCAAATGCTCATTAATTGAATTTTAAGTGGAAGCAATAACGAATCAATGAGATTATTCAATATTTCAAGGTAAATAATTCATCAAACATGCCATATAATCAACAAAATGGATGGAAGTGTGTAAAAATTACGAAATGGTACTAATTAGACACACATGATTTTGAAATAATTATATAAGGGAAAAAATATGGAATGGTATGAAACTAAAACACATGTCATTTGAATAACTAAAAATTAAATATAACTATATATATGTCAATTTAGAATCACTTGGATGATTAATTATAAAAAAATCTCAATAATGGATATGATTAATTTTTGAATGTCATGTTTTTTATAAACATGATAACTTTACCATAAAGAGAATTTTAATAATTTCAAATTTTCACAACTAATTAATCACATGAGACTACCAATGCATCAAGGGGATTCTATTAAACAGCCCCCATCTGGTAGGCCTTTCCTTAAAAGGTCCCCAACCTATGTATTGCATGTCCAAAATATTACTCACATCGAATAAAAAGTATACCTTATTATGTATTTGTATAATGTATATTAATTATAAATATTTACCGAAAAAATAAAAAAACATTCAATGTAAAAAGAATATGAAGAATAGAATATGGTTTATGAAATAATCATATCTGTAAAAAATTTTATTAATATTTAGGGGAATTTCAATGTCATGTGAACATAAGAAATAGAATATTTCATAGGGACTAAAATAAATTAACAAAGTTAATGTATATTTAAACGTTGGAAAAATAAATCTTTAACAATCCATATGAATATTAAGGATGGTACTAATAAAACATAAAGTTATTGGTATAAATAAGGGTTGTTTTCATTGATTAACAGAAGAATTATAAAATAATATATTAAAAAAATTGTTTAAAATATTTAAATTGTTATGAAAAACGTTTTCTAAAACCATTTGAATGAAAATAAAATTGTAAAAAATTATTTAAAAATTATCCATTCAAAAAATGAAAATGAATATTTGAAGGAATGATAGTGTGAAAATCTGTACATTCCATTCATGGTAAAACCAATATTCCTTCTGCACAGTAAAATGGTAAGAAAAATTCATTCTTAAAAAATAAAAAGTAATATTAATTTTAAAATATTGGTAAAATATTTAAATGATATTAATGTCTTTAGAATATAATTTTTAAAAAAAATTAAAAATTTTAATAGAATCGTGGTTTCTAGAAGAAAACAAGTTCTCCAGCTAATGGGAAAAAATGTCTAGTTTTCATTAGAACATTTTAAAAAAAATCAGTAAAAAAAGAGTGGAAAATTGTAATAATACATGAAATGGTTTGGAATAATGAGAAAATAATGAAAGGGTTTATTTTTAAAAAATTATATAATTTCCTCGAATAGAAATACCTTTGAAAGATCATTGATGTTACTATTGATTAAGATATTGTCTAAACATTACAAAGCATCCCATACCACATTGAAACATTTGAAATCATAATCATTAGAGAATAATAATATTAAATTAATTCATTTAATAACTTGAAGATAAATGAAATCATGGAATAATATATAAAAATTTTTAGTATATACACCACAGAAAATATATAAGCAGTGAAAATGAAAATTATCTTATACATGTAAAAAGTGAGATGATAATCCTTTACGTTTTCTTTCCTTTTTCGTAAAAATACTATAACTTCATGAATTATAGAAATATATAAATTTGATACTTTATTTAGAAACTTTTTCATTTATTCCATTAATTTACTTCTCTTATTACCATGTTTTATAAAACATCATGAACAATTATGTTTACATGGGGTGTTTTAACCAAAGTATGTTTATGTGTCAAAATAAGACTGGTAAGTCAACCACGGACAATGGAGCCGATATATAACAACTATATCATAACAGTCATTAAATAATTATCATATTTATATATAAATTATACTTTTAAAATCAATATTTTAAAATCATTATTAAAAATGAACCCACGGTACAATAATGGATGTAGTTAGCCATACGTACACATGAGTAACTTTCTAATTTTTCAATGATCATTATGGAAATAATCTAAGTAGAATTATAACATCATATAATGATCATAATATAATTATTATGATTTTAGTTAGTCATATATACAGATATATATAATTCTAATTATGTAAAATGAACCACATCGTGTCAATGAGGTTGTAGTCCACACGTCCACGAATGACATTATTACTTCATAGTGTGTGAATGTATAATTTTGAAAAAGACATATATATATATATATGTGTGTGTGTGTGTGAGTTTATAGAAATATAATTATATATTTAATATATTATAAATATTTTTTATTTATCACATCTTTAATTATAATAATCCTTTATACATTCTTTTGTTCGTGGGAATGAATCATATCGTTGTGTGTGGGCGTTTGTCCACACTTCTTCAAACAATGTACTCATATTAACAAAAAATTTAATATATAGTGATTTGTGTTGTAAAATATTTAAACAATTTTAATGGGATAAATATGATATATAATATATATAAAGAGTGTTTCAATCATAATGTCCGACCATGGATGTTAGAAATGGAAAAATGAACAATCATCGTTTCGTGAGGTAATAGTTCTCCAAAACATATAAAATAAATGTTGTATACCCATTACATGGAGGTGTGTGTAAGTGTAGGTAGATAAATTAACAAAATACAACAAATGATATTGATAATACTAGTTTGTTTATGTAAAAATAAAAAATTAATATTATAGGGGTCGAATGGAAATGAAACTAAAAAATCATGAGAGAAGTTGTTACTTCTTAATCGGGTAGCATCTTTGGTTTGAACAAAATTCTTTATAGGAATAATTTATTCCATGGGGTAGGCATAAAATTTCTGGTTAGAGATTTTGAAGGACTACCTGGGAATTTTTTGGAAGATCCAATGTGGACTCAAAGGTGTAAGGCATGAGGAAAGGTGGTGGCCTTTTATACGGGGGAAAATGACTCTATTGGAATTTTTGCTAACAAGTTAGGTGTACACATTCTGTTACCTAAAAAGTTATAAATTTTAAAAAAACTCAATAATTCACGTTTCATGGACTATTTATGTACATATTATGGGTATTTGAAAAATTTATATCTCATTTTTGAGCACATATAGAAGGGTTAGTACATTTTTAAGCCTAATTAAACCTTAATCATTATAATTAATTATAAAAAAATTAACTAATAATTTTTTCAAAAAATAATTCATATATTATTATAATAAATCAAATACCCTGATTATAATTTTTTGTATCATCTTTTTTAAATTCATATAAAAAAAGCAGCAAAATTATGATTATTATTAATCTTACCAACACACTGTTTAACTGGTTTTATTAGAAAAATTTTAAACAATATATATTTTTATTTTTAATGTGAAATTGATTCTAGTAAACTAAATATTACTAATATATGTATTATAGATCTAATTATACATTATAAATAAATAAAATATAAATTACCAATAATAATTATTAAATCGAAATGGTTGTCTTTAACTAAAAAGCTGTATTTTTCATTATCCATCGATAAATGATATTCCTCACAAAAAATACCCAAATATAATTATGAAATTTTGAATTCCATAGTTGATAATATTTTATTAAATTAATTTTATATGTGTGAAATAATTAATATATAAACTAGGTTCTCTATTAGAATTCGGTAAAATTGCCTCTTTTCAAATAAAAGTTTTAATGCGTGAAATTGGGGTGTCCTTATCTTATGTATATAAATAATAATGGATAAATATAAAAAATATTTTATAGAATATATAACATATAAGTTTAATTAAAATCATTCCAAAATTGTAATTAGTTGTGTTTATTATGGTAAAAAACCTTTGGAAGAAAGAATATAAAAAATATTTATTTTTATATCTAATTGGTTCTTATTTTCATTTCACATTAATTATTAACTAGTTAATTAATTTTATATTGGTGTAAACCATAGTTTTTATGAGTTATTTATTATTATTCATAAAAAATTATTTAACAGCTAGTTTATATCAAATTAAATTAAATAATATTTTTTAATAATACATAGTTATTTGGTGAATCACCGTCTTAAGTGTAATAATGGTTATCGAGGAAGGTCGATCCGGCATGTAACATAAGCTACACTATTGATTCAGTAAATACATGAAATATTTTTTTTAATTCATTTAAAATATGAAATATATAGTAGAGTCATAGGATTTTATATTCCCATACATGTTTGATGTTGCATGTCACAAATGATATTTAATAGAAGTTCTACTTTAGAAATGGGGGGGGGGGTACACTTTTAAATCATACACTTATGGATATTTTTTTTGATACTAGTCCATATCAATAAATTATTTATTTTTGTTATTTTTTTACTGGGATTAAATTTAGAGATGCTGCCATATTTTTTAAATAATCAAATTCATCTTGGTCAATGAGATTGTTTAGCCTTCATGTGTGGACCATGTTCAATAACTATTGATAGAGTAGAGCTGATATAAGATTTATCTGTTATTCAGATAGATGCCTATGATATAATCCCAATTATGGATTGGTTTTTGGAATTCAAAGCACACATTGGCTGTTATACTAGAAAGGTCTGTTTTATAATGAAATATGTCATTGACAATATCTTTCATGGAGACAGAAGTGTAAGGGCATGTACAACTAGACTGTTTTCACTAGTAGTTGGAACTATACAATACTATTTTGTGGATTTAACGTTGGTCTCGATGGATGAGACTGAATAATTTTTTTTTCAATATATGTTGATCACTTTCATGATGTTTTTCTCGAGAATTTATCTGTTTTGCACCAATAAGGGAAGTGTAGTTTAAGATTCATCTTCTTCTGGTGATAATCCATATTTCCATTCCATATTATTGGTTTTCACAACTGAATTAAGGAAATTAACGGTAAAATTTTAATATCTATAAACAATAGTGTTCATTCTCCCTCGAATGTACACATGGGTAGTTTCAGCCTTTTTATCAAAAATTAAGATAAAAATCCTCAACTTTTCATGGATTATCTAAAGCTTAACCAAGTCTTGATAAAGAATAGGTATCCACTTCCATTCATTGATGATATGTTCAAACAATTGAGGGGAGATTAGTGGTTTTGAAACATTTTCATGTGATTTGAATATCACCAATGCGGTCTTAGAAACATTATATTCCAAAAACAAATTTTAAATATAGATATTTACATTATGAATATGAGGTAATTCCTTTCAAACCTAATAATTCATCAAAGGACCTCTTGGAATTGATTAACCAGATACACTAGCAATATCTGGAGTTATTTTTTGTTGTGTTTGTGGAAAAAAAGTTATTATATTCATGGAAAATGCAAATCATGAACTACCAAGGATGACATTGTGGGGTATATTTTGTGATCATTAGTTATTTTACAAAATATCAATGATTTTTTGTATAAAAGGGGAACATTTCACTAGAAATGTAATCTCTAAAAAATGTGTTTTTTTGGATCCAAAAAATATACTTGTTATTATCTCTTGGAAACCTCTAAATAATATCTTTAGAATAAATAGCTTACATAAATTGGGTGGTTATGAGAAATGATTTTTCATTATTTCTCATGGTTGGCCACACCTATGAAAACATTGACCAGAAATAATATTCAATTTTAATGGATTGATGAATTTCCGAAGGCTTTTCAATAGCTTATTGTTCTCCTTACAACAACACAAATCTTGGTTTTCCTGGAAAAAAATGGTTAATGGCCTATAGTGATGCTTCAGGATGAGGGTTGGGATGCATTCTCATGCAAGGTTCCCAAGATTTTCTTATGTCTCAAAGAAGTTATGGATGCATGAGACAAAATACATGACATGTGATTTACAGTTCATAGTCATAGTCTATGATTTGAAGGCATGGTTTCATTGGATCTTTGGTGATAAATTAACTATGTTTTCAGATAATAAGAGATTAAAAAATTGTTTATTAAAAATTTATTTTAACCAGACATAAATAATATCGATAGAGTTTCTCCAAATGTTTGATATCAGTTTGATTTATAAACCAGGAAAGGGAAATTCAGTGGATGATGAAATAAGAATAGTGATGCTTTCTCAGTCGGAAAAGAAGATTTGGATGAGTGGTAAGTACTGTTGGACATAATCATAATTCACCTGGAATGTGAAGACATAAGTGAATTCACAACCTTACATATTGTTTCATTCATTCATGATTTTTTGGGATAGTCAAAGAGGTATAGACATCTAATACATAATGTGTTCCCATGAGGACTAAAATCATAGGTGGGGAGATAGTTGAGGGAGGATGATGAATGAAAATTCAATGTTTTTGTTCAGAAATCATATTTTCATACCTATGAATTGTCATAAAAAAATTATTAATTCAAATAACCATTCAGAATGGACTATTCATTTGGAAATACAAAAGATGTATATTGAGATAAATGCATGGTTTTGGTGGTCCAGTATGAAAATAACGATGGATTAGTTTGTTTTGAGATGCTAAACTTGTCAGCATGTTATGGTAGAGAGACACCAAATGATTTTATATTGTTGCATTACCTATCATTGTTTGGAAATTAGAGTATATACAAATAGATATTTAATAGGTCTTCCAATAATGGTTTGTAACCACAGTTCCATATGGGTGATATCAAATTGACTAAAAAATTCATCCTACTTCATCTTAATTTTTTACTCTCATGTGGTAGAAGAATTTTCAAAAATATGTTGCTGATAAGTGGTAAAGTGGCATGACATACAAGTTTTAATAGCTTCAAACCATGATATTAGGTTTAAATATTTTTTTTGTAAATCCATATTGAAATACCTTGGTTATCAATTTACTACTGGTATGAAATATCATCCCATATTGATGAGAAATCTGAAATGTCGATAGATTTTTTGAAAGACAAGATTCTGGATATTGAAATGGATTTTGGTGTAACATGAAATGATCACATACTATTAATGGAGTTATTATTTAACAATAGTTATCATGACTCCATATATATGGATCACATTTATGAATAATATGGGAATCATTATCACTCTATGATTTGTTAGGTGGAAATTGGTGAGAATTCATTAGATTGAATGAGCCTTGTCCAAGAAATAATGTAATGATTAAATTTATCATAAAATAGATATAGATGGATTTGAGTCCTTAGAAATCACATGGGTATCACTGTCAATGGTCATTGTCATTTGCGATGAGTGATATATTGTTTCTTTGGATATATCAAGGTTTGGACATCATCCTTTTAGAAAGCAGGGAATGTGATCTCCTCGATACATATGACCTTTTGAGATATTGGATTGGGATATTTAGGTCGAATACTTTCTTGAATGTCTAGAGTATTTTATTATTTTACATAATGTGTCTCATGTATCTCAATGGAAAAAATATCACCCTAATCCTAACCATGTGATTTGATAAGTTCACATTGGCTTAGAGTTGTGTGCTTTGATAGTACATGTTCTAGTGTGAATTGTAGATAATAAATAGAATCTATGACATGGAAAAATCATCAGTCTAGTGTGATTTCTTAAGATAGATGAATAGATTATAGAAGATACTCGGGACCTTTTTATGTAAATGAAATAGAAATGTCCATAACTCATTCGTGGTAATGATGGTTATCTACTTTCTGAGGATGGAATAACCGATGGTGGAGAGAATGATTCACCCCTAGTTTCACTTCTGTAACCATTAATTTATGTATTTTAATTATATATTTTTATTGAATGGTATCTGGGAGTGTTTGTATTTAATTTTAAATGTTTTTGGTATTTTCTAAAGTTTCAAAATTATTGTACACTTTGTGGAAACCATGAAACTCCTACAAAAAACCATGCAAAGTGAGACAGGGCCTAACGGGATGGTGCACAGGTAGACATATGTTTTTTTCCAAAAAATTCATAATTCAATGAGAAACATTGCATAATATGACTATAAGACTTTTTATGATTGGTGAAAAGTTTCAAACCATGTGAGAAAACTATGTGAGGATCCTTCATGAGTCAGAAGTTGTTTCACAGTTTGTCAAACTATGCACCTAACCATGCATGAATTAAAAACAAGATCCTAATAAAGTTTATCTGGTTATTATTTCTATTTTAACCCCTCACATGTCCCCAAAAATGACCCAAATAGGAAAATTTCCCCTCTTAATGGATGTAGAATATCTTCTAATCAAATTAGAAGTGATCTGGTGGCATTTCATGGTGCGATGATGCTCGGATCCCATGGTATGTCATAATTTATAGTACTTTTTGGGGGTCTTCCTTAGATATACATCTCCCGACATGTCTTTCTCTCTCACTCTAATTTTTATAGATCTATTTTTTATGTGGATAGATCGATGGTAATTTAATGGTAAATTAGATTAGATTTGTATTTTTTTGATTATATGGGATGATATTTAAGGAATTATATTGTAAATTAATCCTAGTATACTTGGTGTTTTAATTCTATTCATTGATATTTCCATAAATACAAATATAGTAGAATTCACTCTTAACCCCTCTATTTATAACATAATGGATTGATTTCAAATTAGTTTTTTTCGTGGGATTGATTGTGAAGCCGTTGTTCAATTGTTTGTTGAAACCTTCTTTGGAGATAATTTATGAAATATTTAAAAATAGAAGTGTTGATGGAAATAGAACATGGTTACATTATTTTAAAATTATCTTTTTATAGTGGTTATTTTTTGATGAATGGAAAATAACTGTTAATGATTTTTTTGTTTCATTGAAATTGATTTTTTGATTTTTTAAGTGAAAGTACATTTTTATTAAAATGGTTGAAAGGGTTTTTAAATTGATTTTTGGCATAATGGGTGGGTGTGTGTGTTTATGTACATTAGTTATCGATAAGGGTAATTAGTATCCAAATCATTATTTAGATTGATAAGGGTCAATATTTTACCCCCTAAAAAATTTTCATTAATTATAGCTTAGTGATATGACGATTCAACACTCATGAGTATTGGGAGCTATATGGTTACATGTATTGTTAGATTTGCATAGATGTGAATGGAATAGATTTTGACAAAATAGAATTTCTTAAAATGGTTTTAAATCATGTTTTGTTGTTTTAATTTTTATTTATTTTATTATGGGGAACTAATTTGGTATTAAACTAATTATTTTGTTTTAAACCATTTAAATGGTATTATATAATTTCTATTATATAAATGTTATAACTTGTCCTATCATATTGGAATGGGTAGGGATTTAATTTTGGAAAAACCTACATAATTTCATTACACACCCCTGATTTGGAACTTTGAGACTATTCAGATATCGTTTATTGGGACATAGGAAAAGGTATAGTATCATAATTCTCTAGTGGTGAATTTTGATACGTGGGATGTTTGGTGGAGTCAAATAATAGAGTTGGTTGGGAGATTTCATGTTTTTTTGGAGTATTTAGGTTTTTTTGGATTTCTATTCCAATGTTTATTTGGATATTTTGTAGTCTTCCTCTATGGTAATTTATTGTTGTTCGGTTCAGATGTCAATGGTATTTAATTGTGTTGTTTAATATCTATTATCATGCATATTTTAGCAGTCATTTGTCATTCCATGTTATATTGGTTGTTATACTTTTAAAAAGAATATTTTCCCCCACATGTTCATGGATCCTTTGGAATATATTTCCATCCTTTTGTTTCATGGGGATGTCTCTTAAATATATTTAATCTTTTTCATTCTTCTCAAGACAATGATGTGGGGTGGGATGTTACATAAAACTATTCGACTAGCTGATTGATGGAATGATGAGATGTACAATAGAGGTATTGGATTATATGATACATGTGATCATCCTCGACATTAGTAGGTCTTAGGGAGAAGATCATATCACTCCATGAATTTTTAAAATACATCAGTTAGGAGGAAAATATTTGGATGGAACCATATGAGGATCTTTATTTTAGGCCATACATATCACCTTTATGATTTATGGATGCTATTTATTCAATGTTATTGGGACATAGACTCATGTAGGCTACATCAGACCAGTTTAACATGATTCATAAGAATGTCGATATATATCATATTATAATGAACTATCAAGCTGTTAAAAATTGATGATCGCTTATGTTTATATGTCAAGGATCATGTGTTATTTTAGGTGTTTTCAGTATTGGTTCGCCACAAGATTCCAATACATGGAATGTTAGTCCCTGAGTTTGTTACAAATTTTGATAATGAAGAGAGAATATGGATAATGGCATACTGATTAGCTCTTCAACTGTGGTATAGAACTAAATAGATATTATTTAAAGTTTCACAGGTTAAATGGTATCACCATGAACCATATCTTGTGATATATGTTTCTAAATATGATCATGAGTTGAATGAATCCTTTTTGGAGAAAACAATACATGTTTTGGATTACTATGAGAATGTGTTATGGAGAAATATCATGTATCTATTTTGGGTATTTAGGAAATATGGATGTGTTAATGATGAAACATGGGATTGAGAATTAGATATTTTGTCTTATTTACCAGAACATTTTTCATCAGAGACTTAGAGATGATTGGAAGTGCATATCAAATAAGAAAATTTATTGGGTGGTGGGATTGTAAGATCGTGAACTTTTTAGAAATGTCATGTGGTTATTTAGAGATACTCTTTTACCCATATAGTTATAAATGTAGAATGGGTTTTTTTGGTGTATATTGGGTTGATTTTGTGAATCCTTAATGAAAAATTGGATGTGAATATTTAGTGACAGTTTTTTTTCAATAACTGTGCCTGAAACACCAGTGAACTATTCCATAAAATACAATGGGTAATTGTACAATTAGTGAAATTTTATTAAAATTGTTCCCCATTTTAGTAGAAACAATGACCCCCTATGGTGGGGCTCATGGTTAGGGAACATAGTTTATCAAACCGTGTTCCCATGCCTAAGAAACCATGCATGTATGTTTTATTACACAAAATAATTTAATAATAATCCTAAACACCATTTTTTTACTTTCAAAACACCCTATTATGACCAAAAAAAATTTCATCATGAATTTGAAGCTCATCAGAGAGTTTTACGGCTCTTTGAACCCCATTTATGAGGAATCGACGATCCTTTTGAAGGATTGTCTCTCTACTGGTTTGTAATTTCATCCCAATTTGGAGTTGTATCTCTCCCGTATAAATTTCTTGATGTAGTTGAATTATTTTTCCATCATTGGATTTTGTTTAGATCTAGGTTCAAATTGGTGTTAATACATTGGATATTTTTCCTATGTTTTGGTCTGTTAAAAATAGTTTCATTGTGATATTGATATTTCGGCATCTATTTTATTCATTTTTGGTATATAGAACATTCATCAAGGATCATGAGGTGGGTGATCTAAAATCTAATTTCAATGTTATTGATTATAATAGTATGTTTTTATTCGTTGAATTTCAATTTCAACAACAAGAAATTTTATTTTATAATTTAATTAATCAATAAATTAATGGGATTATGAAATTGGTTAATTGAAGGAATTGATAAAATGGTTGATTTAAGGTGGTTATGAAGCTGGTTGATTTATATGATTACTAATTTATTAATAAAATGAATTAAGTGTTGTTTGGATTATCCTTGAGGGTGTAATGGTTTATGTTATTAAATTTTGATAAATAGATTGATAGAGAATTGATCATATTATTCTCTATAATTTAAGTAATGAATAAAGTTAATTTAGTTAAATTGATATGGTTCATCATGATGATAATCTTTGATAACATTGGTAACAATTATTAACCACGATGAACATAATATATGTTATATATGTGTGATTGATTAATAAATGGTGTATGGGAAGGTATTGATGCTCAAAATACCCACAGGGTGCCATACATGTTGTTCAATAAGCCAATCCATGATTTTAAATATAATTATATATGAGATGGATTGATTCCCCAAATACCCAGGGATTGTGGGATAGAGGATGACTCTCAAAATATCCACGCGGTTCTAGATATGTCATTTATATACTATGATATTCGAATTAGACAAGTATCTCAAGTAGTAAAATGACGAAATTAGAGTTATATTGATAATGGAATCCCCTAATTTAATGAATTATGACATACAATTCCATATGATTCTTACTTTTAATGGTTTGATGCATGTATTTTTGGCTCGGGATACATCGTGAAACCAATAATTTATATGGTTAATTTATGAATAACTTAGTTGTAGAAAATTTTTACTTTAAAACATTTAATTTATTCTTTATACAACTTCATGTATTATTATTTACTATATATTATTTTAGGCGTCATTGGTGGTGGCCTACAAAGTTGTACTCACACCATACTCTGGTTGTTTGATCAATACGTGAATATATTTCATTTTCCTATAATGGGATAAGGTTAAGAGCCCCATGTTAGAAGAGAGAGTTGGGACGGAGTATGAATAAGATATCTATACATGGTGTCTATACTTGTTGGTTGTTATTATAATGAAATTATTTTGGTTATTCATGTTGAAACATGACTGATATATAGCACAAAATATCATATTATTTTGTTTGATTATTTTTTTTCCTATTCAAGTTCATCATGTGATACTGGTCTATATCGGTTTTGTTATTATTCTAGTTATTAGTTACATTCATTTGATTATTTTTTATTTATTATGTTACTTTTTTTTCTTTTATATAGTTAGTGTAGTCTCTCCATGATATATATTATACCATAGCTACATTTTAATAGCCTCTAGCATAAACGGAGGCACATGTAAGGTCACGTAGAAAACTAGCCTGAGGACCATCATGTGGCACCATGTCAAGATGTTACTACACCAGTACTAGTATTATTATAATATCAAATACAAGAAAAAAAATAAGTTTCTCTTCATCTATTTTTGTTTATATTTACACACCATGGATGAATATAGGATAAAAATCAGGGTATTCTATATATGTGAAATGTCAGGAAATATCCAATTATTATTTTAAAAAGTAAATCTATCTAATATCGAATGAACCACATATACCAAAGGCACTAATTGAAAATCTGATACAATGATCATAGGTTATCAAACTCTTATGATAAAGGACATGTTGAGTCAGTTGTGAATGAGAAATGAGAATCAGTGGATGGTCTTATTTACATAATGGAGTACGCACAAGGGGAATCTAAATAGGTCTAATAATAGTAATAGGTATGGTGTTTATTTCAACTGCTATAGTATCAAAATTTTATTAATACTATTGTATCTCCTAAATTTAAATCATTAATGTTGATTGATAAAAACTGTTTGTGTTTAGAACATATGTCATTCATGAGGATATATTTTACTACATAGGCAATGAAGAATGATCACAATATAAATAATTTTGATTTCATGGCATTGGTTTCTAAAATCAATGTAATTTTAGATATTCATTGTTCATGATGTTGATATTAGATAACATATTATTAAAATGGATCTCAGGATACATTTTTATAGAAAAATTATATTTTTATCACTAGAGAGTTTTGAATATTTCATATAATGGAGTACCTCATGAATTTTAGGTTATGTGCTACCCTAAGTCATGGATAGTGGGTAATTATGTTTCTTTTTTAGGAATAATCTTATAATAGAGGTCATTCATGGTGGTTTATATTGATTACCACACTATAGGGTAGACATGTTCAATGTTTACATAATCTCATCAATGATACCCATTTCTATTCAATCATATATTATAAAACAATATATGTTGGAATAACATAAAAATTATCATAAGGATCTAGAGTCCATGATAATTATTATCCTTATCTAGTGAATGATTAAAAATATCCCATTCTAACGATATATTTTCCATTTTATCAACTAGGAGGATCTATATAGTTTTTATTGATAGACCTATGATTGCAGTAGTAAATGTTATGTTTGGGAGAAGTTAATATATATAAGAAAATGATCAACATAATTTATAGTTATTATATATTCATAGTTATTCAATTTAGTCTATCATAGTTAACTTCTGTTATTTATGGTATTGATGAACCATGTTAGTCATCAATTTATAGACTCATTCAAAGATTTTTGTGTGGATAATTTTTTATTTTAAATCACAATAAAGGAGGAAGACATGGAACATTGGGATATCATACATAAAATATCAAAAGAATGTATTTTGTATGGAAGAAAAGAAAATGTGAATTTTGGATCCAATAAGTATTTTATATTTCCCACATAATATCCAAGAGTTTAATCATAGTTGATACCAAAACTATAAAATTGGTGATTTAGTGTGGGAAACCCAAAAATGTTTCTATCATTCCAATATTCTTAATATTAGTTGGTTATTATAGACTGTTTCATTATGATTACACAATTTTTCATCATATATGATAGTCTTAACTAAAAATAGTGATATTTTTGAGTGAAATGAAAAATACAACATATCATTTGATGAGTTAGAGGGGATAATTACTTCAACTCTATTTCTGATTATTTTTGAACATGTTCTGAGCTACAATGTTAAATATGATTCCTCAGGTATGGAATTATATATTTATCATGTAGGGAAAATATGATGTGGAATATAGATCCTAATAGTTATTACCTCGTGTACGGAATTATACTTCCCATGAACATGATTTTGAATTTATGAGGAATTAATTTATGACATTATTAGACAATATATATGGATATTGATTAATAATAAATTTTTAAATAATGAAATGTGAGTATGTTGTTTATTTATAAAAATAAATGCATGTAAAAATGAAATTCTGATGATTGTCATCACACATTAGACATTTATATATCATTTGCTGATAAAAAGGTAATGTGTTTGGTAACTTGTTGATAAATATGTTACTTGGCCAAGAAATTATGTAATATTAAGAGAAGTGGTCTCAGGTGATATTGATTATTGAGATGATTATTGAAGTAAATGATGATGAAATTAAAGTGATCTTAGAATATGAGAAGTATTGCTAATAATTTTTTGATCCAATTAATCTAATAAAGGTCATAGGAAATGATTTTATGAGTTTCAACAAAATCTATAATTGTCTTGAGACAATGGGTTTCTAGTCTCGATCTCTTGATAATGTTATCTATTTTTGAGATTGATTTTTAATTATGATATCTCTATCGTGAGAGTCGATTAATAGTGAGAATAATTCTTGTTGGACCAAAAATAGTGGTATTACCATAATGTAGCATGACTTGTGACATCCATATTTGTAGGCAGGTATAGGAGGTCGTTTCCATGTTTTTTTCATTATTCTTTATTTGTAAGATGATTTTTGTGGATGTACAAAGACATACCTAGTTGTTAAAAAAATTTACCATTTTGGTATCTATGTGGAAGGAGATATACATATAATTTTTCCTTGTATTACCATGAACTCCATGCAGGTAGGATGATATTTATGTGATCATTTATCAAAATAATATTTTTTCAATTCTTCATATTAATGAGATAATGAATATGGAAGATCATGAGATCGTACATGTCTAATAGATCATGAATAACCATGGTGTTCTTAGTACTATTATTTCATATGTATACCCATTATTTACAAACTATAATTGGAGTGGTTTTCAAGAGTCAATGGGTACACTATTGAATTTATCTCGATGTTTCACCCTCATATAAATGGTGTTATTGTAACAACCCAAACATTTATCAATAAAATTTATCCGTTCTTATATTCAGTTCATAATTATATAAAATCACATTAAGAACCTCAAATCCACATCATTAGTAAATAAAATACTATGTTACCATTAAAAATAAATTTTCAACCTCTGTGTTTTGATTTTCAAAAATCTGACATACATGGTTGCGAGCAGTAAGATATTTCGAGTCATATATGACAAAAATTATTTTTGGTGAATATTAACCTACCCTTATGAATAGTAATATGACCCTTAGTAATATTATATCATCCAAATGAATATTATCCTTTCTTATGAATGTATATTTAAAATTTAGACATCTCATAGGTGAAAATATAACCATAGTAAAATTATTGGTTTTTTTGAAATTTATATATAATTAATTATTATTAATTAGTTAATTTAAATGAATTTCATTTTCATAAAATATGTTCATAATTTAAAATATTTATGTATTAGGGTTTTAAAATAAATTTATACGACTGTATGTAATTATTGAATTCATTATAAAGTCATTACATATTTTAAAATATGTATTTTTTATATAAATTATTATTTTAATTGGAAAATTGTTTACATTTGGAGATTTATTTTCGAATAATGGTTTTCATTTGTGGATTCTACATGTCAAAAAATGTTTACAAAGAATTTTTTTTATTTTTTTAAAAGTGATTAATTTCATGTGAATTTTGAAATTCAATAATTTACAAAATATGATAAATAAATGAATTTTGGCATCATTCCTGAGTCATGTATGATGTAAATGGCCATTGGTTCAAACTCACATACACATATTACTATATGTATCCAAATTAATCCTCAATATTTCTTTTCTTATGGGGAAATAAGAAACTAAGGACTATCATATTAATAAAACCCTCATTTCCTCCACTATAAATACCACCACTCACACCCTCATTTAATCACACCTTTAATGCTTCAAGGAATAACTAAATACATCACAAATATTCCTAAAACTCTTTACCCATGTCTATAAGCACTTTATCTACTAAAAATACCTTATCCACTCCATTAAAGAGTTTCTCAAAGTATACAAACTCAAGAGGTAAATTCCTCTTTTCAATTCTTTTATTCATGTTCCTTTATTTTATTTTTCTTTCCTCCCATAAATTTATTCAAATGGTATGATACCTCCATTAAAACACATGTAATAGAATTATATTATTTTTTGGGAGTGTTCATCATAATCTCACCTTACATATCCTTTTATACTAAAAATTAAAACACTATCTCTAAGGTGTTAATTTATCACATTCAAGGATGGGGAGTTTTCAATTTGCATTACCATCTTAGAGACATGTCATGAACCAATTTTAATGGTTGATCTAGATATAAATATATTAATTTTATCTTTTGTGATGTTTTATAATCCTTATGCGCCCATTATATAAAATAATAATACAATATATGTTCATTGTGAGAAAAACTGCCAAATTAATCCAAGCGTTTATCATTACCATTTTATCTAATAATTCATCCTCATAGTATATAAAAAAATTAATTATAAGATCATTTATATATAAGGAATTTTAATAATAATATATATTAAAAATTATATTTGTTCAACCAAATTTTAAATGAACATATATTCATGAATTCAAGTGAACCGTTCAAAAAAACATATAAAATTAACACTCTCGAACAATGAATTTAAGCTTTTTACTCATCCAAAAGTCCATAAAAGAACTTAATAAAACCATATTGAATACAATTCATGTATTAAATGTTATAGAAATGTTCATTAATTAATATAATGTCATTATCCATGACTTTAATGTGAAAAAAATACAGACACTAGGTAAGAGGAAATTTTCAAAAACAACTTGCTTTCTTTGGGTTTTTCCATCATCAACCGATTTTCAATGTGGATAGGAAATAAAATAATTTATTCCTAATTATCCTACATTATATGGGATATAAATTTTATCTAATTTATTTTATAAAAAAATACAATTTTTTCCAAAATAACTCTTCTTTCAAACAAACACACCCTTTTTTACTTCACGGATATTGTTTCACTCTTCACTCAAAGTCAATGGTTCTATGTAAATAATGATATTCCCTATTTGTTTTTGGAACCAATTTTTTATGAATGTATGAATTAGGATGTGATACCTATTTATTTCCATGTGTTTTTTTATATTCAAGTTTAACATATTTTCTATGTTGTATGCATGATAATGTAAATGTTAGGATGGGATGGGTCCACTCGAAATTATATAAGGAAATAAGCATGTTTGAATATGAAGGGTGAACCCAGAATTTTATAATACTCTAATGAATTGGGTAATGTGATGAATATCACGAGTTAAAAGGAAATTATGTTTGCACATGATTCTATATTTGTTCACAACAATGTGTGGTTGTTAACCACTAAGATAGGATGTTTATTTTTTAATCATTCTCACATTCCATGCTATGATATAAACGATTTTATGACTATTCTCACTCCATGTTATATTTTTTTAATAACATATCATTCCTATTACTAAGATTTCTACTCACCCCTTTTTTATGTATATATTCTGGAGGCTATATGTATTAATGAACACACAATGGATGATAAGAATCTATAGAAGAAGAAATTAATTAAATTTTTATGATTGCTATTTTAAATGTAATTTATGATCCTAGTTTTCCCAAGACCTTAAACCTTTAGATCCTCATTGTGTAATATTTTTATTTTTTTACCATTAAAATGATGTAAAAAATTTACTTCATAATAACATGGCTACAATAGTTGGTATCAGAGGAATAAGTTATTTAATTTGTGAATTAGGATTAGTGAACCCAGATGAAAACCTCTTGTATGAAACTATGTACAAATATACACACAAGAATCATTTCCAAACATAGGGTTTCCACAAGATATGATTTTAGTGTAAATTACACACATTTATAAGTAATTAATTCATGACTAAATGACTTATTTTTTGTTCCAAACCTTTTTATTTTTGAAAATGGAGGGAACAAGGATAAACTAGTCCAACAACCCATGCAAGGGATAATGAAATGATTTCCCAAATGACATACCCAATATTTTGGGAGGTAGTGTTAAAAACTAAATAGATATGATTACCTATCTATATCTGGTTAATAACATTAAATTTAATTATGTGGAACTCCCACCATCACCTAAGATGGAGAAACAAGATATAGAGTGTTTTTTGCGGCAAAAACCACTAATTTTTAGTGGAACCTTTGATCCACTAGTTGTGGAATAGCAGGTCAACTCTAGGGGTTGAAACTTTTGGTGAATCACTATTATAGGATGGACAAGGTGATTCAATCTATTTATTATATAGATGTATTGGTCGATCAATTGGGTTCCTTGTTTAATAACACTAAGCTAGCTGAAAAAAAATTAGAGATGGAATGGTAAGACTTTATGATCTTGTTTCTATACAATTATTTACAAATAACTCTTCACATTATGATGGAGAGAGAATACATAGATCTTAATGAAATGAAGGGGAATCTGTCATAGCCTATGAATAAAATTTCACAAGACATGCACGGTTCACTTTGGTTATTTTTGTCAACAATGATAGAAAAATCGATAGATTATTTAATGTGTTAAAACCACACCAAATAAAGGCTCTTTCATTTCGATAATTTGAGTGTAATGAAGATTTTTATCAGTTTTTTCTCAAAGTAGAGATCGATTTTGGATAGTGGTCCCATGGATTTGGTTATATGAATCAAAAGGAGGAGTTTCCTGATAAATGATCTAATGATTAAGGTGGGAGGAAAACTCAACCAACTACATTCAAAAAATGTGTCATGCAGCATAATGGGAATCGAATAAATGGGATGAGGAAATGATTCATATGTGGTAGAGAATCCCACCAAATACTTGAATGTAAAAAAAATACATTAGATGATATGAGAATGTTTTTGAGGAATGGAATGCACCACCCAAGGTCTAATGCTACAAGTATAGGTAGAAAGATCATTATTCAAGACATTGCACTGAACCTAGATCCCTCAAGTGTAATCTGCATCTATATACACCAAATAAAAATTTACATGGGAAGTCTTATTCCCTCCCATCTGTGGATATTGAGTAAAAAAATAAATTCTTACAAGGTACAATTCCCATTCACTCAAGAATGAAAAAAGATTTATTTGATTCTAGCTCTATGAAATCAATTATATCTTGCATGTTTTCTAAAACTATGGAATAAAATCAATAAAATGTGAGTTAGAGATATCAATTAAAACACTTAGTTGTTAAATAATATAATCCATAATGTTGGAATCTGCTTCTATTGGCATATGTAGAGAGATTCTTCCTGAAAATCTCAAGCTACTTATATTGGTTGAATTTGATGTTATAATGGGAATTGATTTGATCTATTTATATAGAACACATATAGACTATATAGTAAACGAATTATATTTTTATATTCCAAAACATTACAAGATCCTATACAATTGAATGAAAGATCATGAATATCCTTTGAAAAATATTTCAATGGTGTTGGTGTTGATTCCTTTTGAAGAGGCATAACTCACTCAAATGTTTGAGTAAATGGAATGTGTCAACTTATAGGAAATTCCCATCATGAGGGAATACAATTATGTATTTCTTGAATCAATACCCAAACATCACCCATATAGTGAGGTAGATTTATCTATATAAATCATATCCAGAGGTACTCCTATTTCAATGCATCCCAATAGGATGGCTCATATCGAACTGGAGGAGTTAATGTAGCTAATGAAAGAGAATTTGGAAAAAGGGTTCATAAACCCAAGTTTATCACTATGGGGATTTCCATTTCTCTTTTTGAATAAGAAGGATAGATTAATGCAGTAATTTATTGATAATAGGGAACTCAACAAGATCACCAAAATGAAAATGTATCATCTCCTGAGGATTGAGGAAAAGTTCGATCTACTACAAGGAGCTTAGTACCTTTCAAAGGTGGATGATGGAAAACACAAAGAAATTATGTGTTTCCGGTGATTCCATTTAGACATACTAATTACCTTTCAATATTCATAGATTTGGTAATAAGAGTCATTAGACAATACCTTGACAAATTTGTGGTTGTCTTTGTCAACGATATTCTCATCCAATCCAAGAGAAAGGTGGAGCATGGTGAACATTTATGACATGTGATGGTGAAATTGAGAAAAGAGATGTTGTACACCATATTCAGCAAGTGTGACTTTTGGATGAAGCATTTAACCTTTTTGGGATATGTGATCCCATGTGAGGGAATTTCTATGGACCCTTAAAAACAAAGGTGATTAAGGAATGACCCAGACCCTCTAGTGTCATTGAAATCCATAGTTTTATATGATTAGAAGTGTATAACCAAAATTCTGGGAAAACATTTTCACGATTGTCAGGCCTTGTATCCATGTTAATAAGGAAAGGGTTGAAATATGTCTGGATGGAAGAATGTGAGGGAATCATCAAGGATATAAATATAATTCTGATTAGTTCATCTTTAATCAAATAACTAAAGCGTGGAGAATTTTCTTTTTATATTAATTGATTCTTCATAGAATTTCATGGGTTGTGTAATCATGAACAATGATAATGCCATAGCTTACACCTTATAGAAGTTGATGATCTATATGAAGAACTACCGAACACATGATTTAGAGCTAGCAGCTGTGATTTTTTCTTTGAAAATATATCATGACTACCTATATGGTGAGAAGTTTGGCATATACACTGATCACAAAATTATAATGTATATATTGACACAAAAGGATCTCAAAAAGAATCAATAGATATGGTTATAGATAATCAAATATTATGATTTCTCTATTCACTATCATCTTGGAAGGAGAATAAGGTAGCTGATGCCATAAGTAAAAAAGAACATGCTACTCTAACCATGTTGTAGATTTATAAAGTCCCTATATTCATGGATATAAAAATAATGGATTTTGAAATCATAATGGTAGGGAATACATCCTACCTTTACCGAATTATTTCCTAACCATATATCCATGAGAATATTAAAGAATCACAAAGGGATGATCATAAGCTACAAAAGAGGGTGAACGTATTAATGGAAGGGAATATGTCAGTGTTCCATATCAATGGAGATGGTGTGATTCAGTTTGGAATGTATCTTTGTGTTCCTTTATCACCTGGGATAAAGACGGTTCTATTTGATAATTCACATAGGTCACCTTTCCCTATCCATCCTTGTTTCCCAATGGTGTATAGTGATTTTTGATTACACATTTGGTGGGACAACATGAATAAGGACATTGATAAATATATCTCATGGTGCATGATATGTTAGTAATTTAAATAAATATGACAGAAGATAAAAGATATGTTGAAAAAATTTCTTATACCCATGTGGAAATGGGAGAATGCACTATGGAATTTATCATAGATATCCTGAAGACATACTTGGGATATAATTTGATATGGCTATATATGACCAAGTGACCAATACTTTCAACATTATCACTACTAAGAAATTTCTCTCACATGAATAAAATTAATAGATATATGTGAAGGAATTGGTGAGATAGCTTGGAGTTACTCTGTCAATTGTCATTGATCATGTTCTAAGGTTCACATCAAAATTATTGTGGAGTCTCTAACATGATTTGAGTACTGAATTAAATTTCAGCTTGACCAATCACCCCCAAACATATTTCCAATATTAAAGGACTATTCAGATGCTCAAAGATATGTTAAGATCATGGTTTTTAGAAATCCATAGTGGATTATATTGGAATCAACCATTGGTTGTGTTCTCATACAACAATAACTTCCCATTGTGTATTCATATGGATCCATATGAAGCTATGTTTTTATAGTGATGTAGAACTCCAAGCCTGGTGGGAAAAAGTTACATAATGAAAGAACCAAATATCATATCTTGTTAAAGAGATTGCAGAGAAGGTTCAAGTCATCTAGAAACATATTAATGCTTCTATTAGGGATATATTTGAAAAAGGAGGAAGAATGTAATGACCACATGTCTTATCGATGCTATTTATCCATTCTTGTAGTAATTTCATAATCATGTAATACTGTATTAGGAAAAAAAATTAGACATCATTTTTAAATGGACTACTATATGGCAGTTAAAAACAAATTTTCCACTTCTTTGTTTTGAATTTTAAAAAGCTAAGAAAGGCGGTTGTGATCAGCAAGATGTTTGGAGTCTGATATGAAAATCATAAATTTTTTGGGAATATTAACCTACAATTATTAATAGTTATATGAAATTCATGAATAGTAATTTTTTAATAGAATAGTAAACTCAAGAATTATTTTCTAAATAAAATTTAGGCATTTTATAAGTGACAATATGACCATAGTAAAAGGAATGATATTTATGTATGTCATAAATAATTAATAATAATTAATTAAATAATTTAATAAGAAATTTATTATCCAAATATATGTTCATAAAATAAATATTCTATGTCTTCTTGTTTTAATATAATTTTATAGGACCTTATGTGATTTTTGAAAGAATTATGAAATCAGGTTTAATTTTAAAATATTTATTTTTTAAGTAAATTATTATTTTTATTAAAAATTAAATTGATCATATTTAGATAAATATATTTGAATAATAGACTTAATTTTTGGACTTTACATGTTTAAAAATGGTTGGTGTAAATTATTGGGATTTTTCTGAAATACTTTAATTTAGGGTGATTAGGGAAATTCGATAATTTACAAAATATGCTAAATAAATGATTTTCTACATAATTCCTAACTCATGGATGATATAAATGGAAATTGTTTCAAACTCACATAAACATATTACTATTTTAATTCATATTAATCTTCACTATTTATTGTATTATGGAGAAATAATAAATTAACTAATATTATATTAAGGAAACATTCCTCCAATCCCCAATAAATACCACCCCTCATACCCTCATTCAGTCATACCACTCAATAATCAAGACATAACTAAAATCATTCCAAATCTCAACCAAGATCCATCTCCAGAACCATCATTCCTTGGACTCATCAAAATATGAAATTGTCACCCCTAAAGAGGCTCTGAATGAAGATAAAATCAAGAGGAAAATTTCATTGTCCAATTCTTTTATTCATGTCTCTCTCTATTATTTTTCATTCCTCACCTACTTTCATCCAATTTCTATGGTAACTCCAGTAACATAAATTTTCTGGATTTATATTTTTCTAACAGGATAGGTAATCCAAATTCCACCTTCCGTATCCTTTTATAATACAAATTAAAACAACCATCTGAGATGTGTTAATTTATCAAATTCAAGGATAAGTTGTTTTAAATATTCATTTACCATCTTAGAGACTAGTAATGAATAAATATTAATGTTTTAACCCGATCATGATATAATTATTTTATCTTTTTGATTTCATTCAATCCTTACACACTCCGGATATAAAATAATAATACAAAACAAGTTCACTTGGAACAAAACTACCAAATTAATCCAAGGGGTTGTCATTAAATTTTTATCTAATGATTCATCCTCATAATATATAATAATATTTATTATAAGATCATATATATATATCTTTATTTTCACTAACAGTAAATATTATTAATTCTGGATGTTTTCCCACATTTCAAATTATCATCCATTCAAGAATATAAGTGAATTGTTCATAAAATCAATGAAAATTAACACTCCTAAACCTATGAATTTATAGGCTGTAACTCATCCAAACGTTAATAAAAAACCTTATAAAAAATGAATGATTTAAATTCATGTGTTAAACGATATTTAAATGTTAATTTTATTTGTTAATTTCATTATACATGCATTAATGTGAATAATGTGTTCAGACTCAAGGTAAGGGTAGATTTCAAACCCCACTCACCTTATTTGGGGTTTCCCTCTTCAACCAATTTTATGGTAAGTATATTCATTAAATATAATTTATTAATGACTTATATTAAATATAATGTGACCAAAATTTTCTCTAATTTTATATATGAAAATTTCAATTTTATCCAAAAGTACAATTCTTTCCAATAAACTCACACTTTTTAATTCTCCTATATTTTTTTAGACTTAACTCATTATTAATGGTTCTATGTAACTATTGATATTCCCTCTTTATTTGGGAACCAAATGTTAATGATTGTATGCATCATAATTTTAATCCCATTCCTTTCAATGAGTTATTTTATGTTAATTTTTTACATATTTTGTTTGTTTCATGGATTTTATTGTAAATGTAATGATGTGAAGGGTGCACCCAGAATTATATAGCACAATATAAGTGGTTGACTATGTGGGTGTGACCCAAAATATACAGTGCTATAATGCATTTGGTATAGTTATGGATCTGATATGTTAATGTGAAATGATTGGTTAACATGATTCTAGCTTTGTTCACAACTACGTTTTGTAGTTAACCACTAAGACAAAATGTTTCATTTTTTTAATGTCCACATTCCATGATATTTTATAAATATTTTCATGAAAATTCTCTCCCTATTTAACCATGTTTCATGTCTATATATTTCTTCTTACAAGGATTTAGGTCATCCCCTTTTGATGTGTATCCTCAGTTGAATAAATGATATTTGGAGTACACATGGGCCGACAAGAAGCTAGAGGAGAAATAAATAAGTACCATTTTATGATTTTTGTTGTTAATGTTACGTATGGTCCTAGTTTTTTCATGAAACTAAACCTTTTCATCATCATTATGTTATGTTTTTATGTTTTTTAACATTAATATGATGTTAATTTTATGTAATAAAATTATTGTTACTATAGTTAGAAGGTAAATTTTTTTCCATGTTTTTTACTCGATCATTGTAGTGAAAGGAAATTTTCAGAAATGGGCTTACTTTATAATTATTTTTCATCAACATTATGTGTTTGATGAAATTTAAAAAAATATAATTTGAAAATTATGGACTCGTATTATATTGGGATTAATGATAAAATCTAGATCACTCGTAATTACTTAGGTTATGTTTCATGGTAGGTACCTAGGAATTACTATTCCATAAAGAGATCCTTTGATTTATTTGTATCATAATCCATATCATGAGGAAAATATCATAATTATTACAATCTTTACCGGGATCAATGCGATTTTATTTCCTAAGAATTTTATTATTAATAGTATTTTTAGCCATTAAACATTATATAATGAATTAAGTTTTATTACCCTATTTTAAAGGTTTGCGATATGGGTTCTTTTTTGAAAATATAAATAAAATGTATTATAAAAAAATATATGTTTTCATATATTCTAGAATATGTAATTTGTTTAATGAAAATTTAAAATAATGTTTTTATGGTGAAATAAAATATTTATTTTCATTGTTGTCTCATGTAGGGAATAACATACCACTATATATATAGATTTAGGAATATATTGAAATGATGTTGTAGATCATTGTTATATAAATGTTGTAGTGTGTCTTGGTGGGTTCTTTACATAAGATTCGTCTATAAATTGATTGGGATGGGGGTCTCCAGTGGTAACATGTATATAGACTATTGAATACTAGTTTATTATGTCTGCTGGAATGTTGACCTATTTTCATGTTATGTCACATTTTTATTTTTCCGAACATTCACTCTGTACTTAGAATAAAATTTATTTCAATTTATATTTTATTTTTGTATATTTGACATGTATTCTTTTTTAATGGAAAAATCATTCTTAATTTACCGTTTATTGATAATAAGTATCCGTCCATAATCCATTTTTATTAGTAATAGGATTTTATCCTTATGGCTAACCATTTAAGTTCAATTTACTGGTCGAACTATGTTAGTTAATTATTGGAATTTATATCCTCAAATATATGTTGAGTGAGTGGATATTAAAGTGGTAGTTGTTCAGTTTATATTTCTTCCTGTAACACCCTGACCCCTCTAGGCTGGAGGTGGTGCATTACATGTGATATTGGCATGGTTAGAAGGAATAAAAATTCTAAAAGAACAATTAATTTAGTAGTCTTGAAGAAACTAGATACATATATGTAACTCAAATTACATTGGAAAAGGTTACAAAATACAATACATAATAAAAACTAAAAATTTGCATCCACAGGTACTCAATAAAAGGCTTTCTCTTCATCACCTTTTGAAGATAGAAAATGAAAGGGGTGAGCTCAAATTCTCAGTAAGGGTTAAAAAAGCAGAAGCATGAGTAAAATAATGAGTGAATCATAATCAGGCTGACATATTTAATATGGCATAGTGAAGAAATGAATAACTAATTCCATTAATAAACTGAAAAATGAATCTGTATCCATAGATTTTTTCATAGTGAAAACCTTATTGATAATAATAATAACTTATAATGAATAAAGAGAATTCTTATTAATTGTAAATGATGTATCTGGCACAAGAACCCATAATACAGTAAAAATAGTTTACTGCTGCGGGTAGAAACCCGTCGGATTTTTTAGAAAGAAACTCGAAGGGTCTATCGCCAAACTATTTTGTCTCATGATACCTACCGATGCATAGAGGGGCTGTATTGGGCCCCACCCACCTCTACATCCAAATCATTATTTATACAATGATTCAATACAAGAGAAAAATTCCTTTTCAGTATCCGTATAGAGTATATACTATGGATTCATCAATAACATCCCAAATATACTCTGTATGTGAAATTGTATAAGGTTTATACAATAAACAAATCAATGACATGAGATTATGGATATTTAAT
The DNA here is from genome assembly GCA_963277665.1 of Viscum album. Classification (NCBI taxonomy): domain Eukaryota; kingdom Viridiplantae; phylum Streptophyta; class Magnoliopsida; order Santalales; family Viscaceae; genus Viscum; species Viscum album. The sequence continues at coordinate 1,872,776,195 of OY728137.1, read as the reverse complement.
AGAAATATAATTTAAAATTGAATGTGATCTCAAATGGGAAGTAGTTACACCAAATAAATATTATGATGTGCACAATACGAAGTTAGTCACAACAATGTGTATATTCTTGAACAAAAGTGAGAGAGGATCCCTTACCTTATGCTTGAAGGTGTTCTTGTAATTTTTTTAAAGACCAGAATAATCAAATTAGGATTATTAATTCATAATTAAAGAACCTATTTTATATATAATTGATATTTTATAACCTTATTTAGTTCATTAATGTCCTTTTTTATGTATTTAAGAGATTGTATTTTATTGTTTTGGAAGCATTTTCTTACCTGGTTTCATGATTTGTTTTCCTGTATTCATGAATGGAAGTTGGTTTTAAATAGGTTTAAACATCCATAATTGTCAATATACATTATTAGTGAAATTAAAGAGACATAAATTATCTTATAATGATTCTGGTTATATACCATGATGATGACTCATTCGATGAGTTAAAGATAAACGCTTGAATTTGGCTGGGCAGTTTTGTGATAAATAAATTTGTTTTGTATTTTTATTCCATATTATTAACGTTTAAAGATTACATAACATTAATAAAGATAAAATAAATATATTATGACCTTGTTCAACCATATATTTGGTTTCATGACCATACTTGATATAATTAATGCAAATTTAAATTACAACGTCCACGATGTCGGTAATTCGACATGTCACAGACAATGCTTTTAATTCCTTGAACAAGTGGGGGAAAGAAGAAGATTGATGATTAATTTCTCAAAAAAATTAGAACATCCAGAATATAAAAGATTTTGGATATTTAATTCCTCTTGGGAAAAAGATATGAATAAATAATAAATAAATAACTCAAAATAAAAGAATAATTTTGAAATCGCTTACAAAAATTTTGAATCCTAACGACTACGTAACATGCTTTTAGAAAATATTAAAAAGAGAGGGTTAAAGGGTAACCTATTCCAGAAATTAATCATAATATATAGTAGATCAGTAATAAGAATAAAAATAATAACATGGTATGGAAACAAGAATGATATACCACATAAAAGAGAACTTGAAATGAATGAAGAAAGAAATTGAGAATTTTCTTACCTTGTAGAGTAACCCTTATAACATGATGGTTGGGACATTTGGGGCTTGAGGAAGCCTTGGGAGGACTAATATGGAGTTAGAGAGGCCAGAACATCATTGAGTGAGAATTGGGAATGAATTCAATGAAGGGTAGAGTTGGTATTTATAGGGTAAGTGAGGGATTATTTTAATAATTTTCCAGGGACACCTCATGAGTGGTATTTGAACAAACATGGTATTACCCATGGTATTTTTGCATGGTATAAGCCACTTAGGACACCAAATATCTTATTTAACTATACAAAAGTCTCCCATATTTATGACATCATTATTATATAATTAATGATGCCATTAACAAACTAAAACAAAAAACTGTATTTTTTACATTTCACTGAGAAATAAACTATTTCAAAAAAATTCCCAAAATTCACCCTAACAATTTATCGACGTGTAGATTTAAAAAGTGAAATCCATTTTTAAAAAATAATTTTCTAAATATTATTAATTTAATTTTAAATAAGGTCATAGTTAATTCAAAAAATAACAATCTTAATGTGCAACTAGTTTTATTTCTCATTGAAAAAATAATTAAGATATCATTATCTTATTGACTTAAGAAATTAAAATAATATTATTATAGAACATTCATAAGGGTATGTTACTATTCATATTAATATTCATATTACTATTCATATGGGTATGTTACTATTCACTAAAAATCACGTTTTTCCTATCAAACTGAAATTGACTTACTAGACACAACTCTTGATGACCATTTTTTGAACTTCAAAACATAGAAGTGAGAAATTTATGTTTAATGGATAGGTTTTAACTATATCCTAAATGACCTAGTGTTGTTTAAAAGGAACACATTGATGAATAGAATGTATTTAAGAGAAAAATACCATAAAATGTTTGGGGTGCTACATTATTCCCTCCTTTGGAAATTTTATCCTCAGAATTTAATGTACATAGCCCACCAAAAAGATGTGGGTGGTTCTTCTTCATGAAATCCACTGTTTCCCATGTAACTTCCTCCATATTCTGATTTCTCCAAAGATCCTTTACTAGAAGAGTTGTTCGGTTTTTCAATACATGCTCCCTTGTTTCACGAATCCTGATCAGATTTTCACAGTATGATAATTCATGTTCGAGTTCTATTTCTTCATATGTGAGTACATGCGTTGGGTATAACATGTACTTATTTAACAAAAATATTAGGAACCCATCATGAACTATAGAGAGATTTGGCGGTAATGCTAAATGGTAAGCTACACTCCAATTCAACCCAAAATTTCAAATGGTCCTATGTACGTGGGGAAAAGTTTCCCTTTCTTACCAAACCTTAAAATGACTTTCCATGGAGATACATTTAGAAATAAATTATCTCCCACTTGAAATTACAAGTCTTTTCTCCGGTTGTCAGTATAACTCTTCTACCTACTTTGGGATGCTTTAATATGAGATTGTATTTTCTTCACCATTGTTGTGGTCTCTTCAATAAGTTCTTGGCCTATAAGTTTCCTCTCACTAACTTCATCCCAAAAAGTTGGAGTTCGATATCTCTTTCCATATAATGCTTCATATGGAGACATTTGAATACTAGAATGGAAACTGTTGTTGTATAAAAATTCCACCAAAGGCAAGTATTGATCCCACATACCTTGGAAGTCAAGAGAACATGACCTTAGCATATCTTCTAGAGTTTGAATAGTTATTTCAGACTGTCCATCAGTTTGGGGGTGATATGCAATACTCATATTAAGCTCAGTATTCAAAGCCTTCTGGAGAGTTTTCAAGAAATTTGATGTAAATTCGGGATATCGATCAGAGACAATTGATAGAGGTTCACCATGAAGTCTCACAACTTCATTAATATAAAGACTTTCTAGGAACTCAAGTATTAAATCCTCTCTTATTGGAAGGAAATGTACTGTTTAGTGAGATGATCAACAATTACCCATATTGCATACTTCCTTCTAGGTGTCCTCGGTAGTTCGGTGACAAAATCCATCGTAATATTATCCCACTTCCACATAGGAATAGGTAGAGGTTACATCACTACTTTGTGATGTTGTCTCTCCGCCTTCACTTGTTGAAAAACTAGACACCTTGACACGTAGTCAACGATTTCTCACTTCATATTATCCCACAAAAAATATTCCTTCAGATCTCTATACATCTTGGTGCTTCCCAGGTGTATAGAACTATCTTATCTATGAGAATCGTCTAATAGTTCCCTTTTTAGCTCCGGTATCGATGGAATGCATAACCTCTTCCCAAACTTCAGAACTCATTCTTCATACACGAAGTCATCCAGTCTCCCATCCATGACAACATTTATTCTCTTGCACATATTCTCAACATCAGATTGAGAGCTTTTTATTTTCTCTAATAAATATGGTTTAACAAACATTTGAAAGAGGAGTGATGTTTCCCCTTCTATAACAATTCCCGTATCCATTTTCTGTAGATCCATATACATAGGATCTCTTTCAATCCTTATTTGAGTCAGAATGCCATGATCTTTCCTACCTAATGCATCTTCCAGCTTATTCACCTTTCCCAGGTGGTAGGGTATTGAACAATCTTAATATTTTAGTTACTCAAGCCATCTTCTTTGCCTCATGTTGAGTTCTTTTTGTTTGAAAATGTATTTCAAACTCCTGTGGTCCGTATAGATCTCACATATCACTCTATAGAGATAGTGCCTCCATATTTTCAGAGAAAATATTACAGCTGCTAACTCAAGATCATGAGTTGGATAATTTTTCTCATGAGTCTTGAACTCTTTTGATTCATAATAAATAACATTATTGCTTTTCATATGGACGAAACCCAGAACATTCATTGATGCATCATTGTATATCATAAATCCATCACTTCCAGATAGAAGAGTTAAAATTGGAGCATTGACCAATCTTCTTTTCAATTCTTCAAAGCATTCTGTACACTCTTTTGTCCACACAAACTTAACTCCTTTACATGTGAGCTTTGTTAGCGGGTTATCCATTCAGGCAAAATTCTGAACGAAACGTCGATAATAACATTCTAAGCCAATAAAACTGCGTACTTCAATTATGTTTGTCGGCGTGGGCCATTATTGGATTGACTTTGTCTTTGCAGGATCAACTGGGATTCCATCCTTAGAGACCATATGGCCTAAAAAAGAAACCGACTGAAGCCAACATTTTCACTTTCTAAACTTCCCATATAATTGATTTCTTCTCAGAGTTTTTAGTATAGTTCATAAATGATCCTCTTGGTCTTCATAGCCTTTTGAGTATACCATGATATCATCGATGAATACCACAACAAAGTTATCAAGATATTCCTTGAAAACCTTATTCATTAAATCCATGAAAATAGAGGGTGCATTTGATAGTCCAAAAGGAATCACTGTAAACTTTTAATGCCCATTACTTGTTCGAAATGCTGTCTTCAGAATATCTTCCTTCATCACATGTAGTAGATGATATCCAGATCGAATTTCAATCTTTGAAAAGTATTGAGCTCCATGAATTTGGTCAAATAAATCATCAATCTGGGGTAGAGGATACTTATTATTTATTGCAGTAGTATTGATTTCACTATAATCAATAAATAGCCTCCTGGATCCATCTTTCTTCTTTACAAACAGGATCGGGGCTCCCCATGGAGAAACACTATGTCGAATAAATTCTTTTTCACTCAAATCTTCTAGTTGTTTATTCAGATCCTCTATCTCCACTTTGGCCGTTATATATTTGGTCTTTGATATAGCTCTTGCACTAGGAATTAAGTCAATGGAAAAATAAATTTACCACTCTGGAGGATGTCCAGGTAAATCATCTGGAAATACATCAATGTACTCTTTCACTATGTACACATATTCAATTTGAAGATTTCTTTCCTCTCCCATAGATATTTGTTTATCTTCCTCTCCAATTATTGAATTCAACAGAGCTACAGGGGGTGGTTCTAGATAAGAATATGGTGGTGATATTTCGGCCCTAAAGACAAGAGATTCTACACTATTTCCAAAGATTGTAACTTTATTTTTCAAGAAATAAATCCTTGTATCATTATTTGAAAGCCAATCCATTCCATGAATTATATCAAATTCAGTCATGTGTATGATGATTAGGCTAGCAACTAAAGCACGTTTTGGTGTTTGGAGGTGGACTAGTCGACATGCCTTTGTTGCAATGATACTTCCCATGGGAATTTTGACTAACAACTCCTTTTTTAAATCAAATTGGACATATCTAATTTTCTTGGAAAACTGAGAGGATATAAATGAATACGATGATCAAGAATCAAATAAAGTGTTGTCTAAGTTTGATGAAACAATTAAAGTACCTACAACCACATCACTAGGAACATCAACCTCTGTAGTTGTAATCACATAGGCTCTCCCTTACCATCGTGGATTTTTCTAAGGCATGTTTCCTTGGCGCTTAGGACACACATTTTCATAGTGTCTCTTCTCTGTGCACTTTTATCATTGAACATCATTGAATTGTTTCTTCCCCTTGCATTCATCAGATCGATGACCCTTTTCTCTGCAGTTATAGAAGACTCCCATGCCTTTCAAGCATTTCCCATGATGATTCTTTCCACAGTTCTCACATAATGGGAAATTAATCATTCCCTTTCTCTTATTTGGTGCTTCTCCTTATCCTTTGTTATCATAATTCCACTTCTTATATTGGTTTCATTTGAAAAAATTTGATCTAACGAATTCCTTCTCTATTTTGATGGCACTTTATACAATTTCAGCATATGATGAAAATGATTGATAATCCAGTGACTTTCGAAGACTTGTCTTAAGACCATCAAAGAAATGGTCAATCTTGTCTACTGAGTCACTAACATAATCCATGGCATACCTGGCTAGCCTTGTGAATGTAGCCTCATATTCTATTATAATTTCTTCTTCCCTTTGTTTCAAGCCACATAATTCCCTCTTCATTTCAGTTCATTGCCCATGAGGGAAATATTTTTCGAATAATATTTCCTTAAAAGTCCTCCATTCCATATCCTCTATCTCATCATCCTCCATGGTATTCTGAATCAAGGAACACCATTGATCAGCGTCGCCCTTGAGACAATACACTGCCATTACTACATTTTCATTTTCATTGCATCTTAACGCCATGAATATCTTTTCAAGTGACTTGATCCATTTCTCAGCAACCACTGGATTAGTAGTCCTGATGAATTATGGGGGCTTCTGCCGCATGAAATGAACCAATATAGGTGTTGAATGGTTATTCATTACAGCTTGAATAAGTTGTCCCAATATGGCCATGATTTGATCTACTCCAACATTGACTGTGTTGACTTGCTCAGTAGGGAGATCCCTACCTGGCCCATGAGTATTGATTCCCCTTCTTCTATTAGACTCCATTTCTAAATAATGGGATACACAAGATTAGTTTATGAATCTCAAATAGAAAATCACTCAACATAGATTTAAATTCTATACATAGAAAATCTTATAAACATGGTTCTATAAGAAAAAATTTACATTAACTCCTTCATAATGGCTTATAAAGAAAACATGAATTATCCTAAGAATATCCCCTAGGAGTTTCATAACCAAGAGTGAAGCAAGGCCCGTTGTCATGCACCAGTTCCCGTTTGAATCTAGCTCAAAGCGGTGTTTTCGGGTTTTACCCCTAGGATACATTTGTGCCAGATCCACCTCTACCTGCTCGTATCCAGGTAGTGACATATTGCATAAATAAAAATCCACATAATCCATTCCTTAAAAAAATTACCAAGATGTTATTGTGTGTTTAACCTCAAATAGTACCTTAGGGCATTGTTACCTACTATAAATTTCCTACTTTAGTTTCCATGTTTCCTACTAAACCTCCATCTGATACCAACTGTAACACCCCAACCCCTATAAGCTGGAGCTAGTGCATTAATTTTGATATTGGCATGATTATATGGAATGAAAATTCCAATGGAATGATCAGTTTAGTAGTCTGGAAGAAACTTGATACATAGATGTAACTCAAATTACATTGGAAAAGGTTACAAAATAAAATACATAATAAAAACTCAAAATTTTCATCCACACGAACTCAATAAAAGGCATTCTCTTCATCACCTATTGAAGATAGATAATGAAAGGTGTGAGCTAAAATGCTCAGTAAGGGTTACAAAAGCTAAATCATGAGTACAATAATGAGTGAATCCAAATCAAGATGACATATTAAATATGGCATAGTGAATAAATGAATAAATAATGCCATTAATAAACTGTAAATGAATCTGCATACAAAGATTTTGTCATAGTGAAAACCTTATGGATAATAATAATAACTGATAATGATTAAAGAGAATGCTTATTAATTAGAAATAATGTATCTGGAACATGAAACCATAATACCGTAAAAATAGTTTACTACTTTGGGTAGAAACCCATCTGGTTTTTTGGAAACAAACTTGAAGGGTCTGTCACCAAACTGTTTTGTCTCATGAGACCTACCGATGCATCGAGGGGCTGTAGTAGGGCCCACCCACCTCTACATCCAACTCATTCTTTATATAATGATTCAATACAAGAGAAAAATTCCTTTTCAATATCCGTATATATTATAGAATACAGATTCATCAATAACATCCCAAATATACACCGTATGTGAAATGGTATACGGTTTATACAATAAATATATCCATGACATGAGATTATGGATATTTAATAGAAATATAATTTCAAATGGAATTTGATCTCAAATGGGAAGTAGGTACACCACATAATGATTATTAAGTGCACAATACAATGTTAGTCACAACAAAGGGGATATTCTTGAAAAGAAGTGAGAGCGAGGATCCCCTACCTTATGCATGAAGGTGTTCTTGTATTGTTTTTAATGATTGAAATAAACAAATTAGGATTATTAATTCATAATTCCAGAACCTCTTTTATAATTAATTTATATGGTATAACGTTATTTAGTTATTTAATGGCCTTTTTGATGGATTTAAGAGATTCAATTTTATTGTTTTGGAAGCGTTTTCTTACTTGGTTTCATGCTTTCTTTTCTTGTATTCATGAATGGAAGTTGGTTTGAAATATGGTTAAATATCCATAATTGTTAATATAAATTATTAGTGAAATTAAAGATACATAAATTATCTTATAATTTTTCTGGTTATATACCATGATGATGACTCATTCGATGAATTAAAGATAAACGCTTGAATTCGGCTTGGCAGTTTTGTGCAAAATAAACTTGTTTTGTATTTTTATTCCATATTATGAAAGATTAAAGATTAAAGACCATTAATAAAGATAAAATACATATATTATGACCTGGTTCAACCATATATTTGGTTTCATGACCAGACTTGAACGAATTAATGGAAATTGAAATTACAATGTCCACGATATCGGTAATTCGACACGTCACGGACAATGTTTTTAATTCCTTGAAAAAGTGGGGGAAAGAATAAGATTGATGATGAATGTCTCATGAACATTAGAAAATCTTGAATATACCAGATTATAGAGATTTCATTCCTCTTTGTAAAAAGATATGAATAAATAATAAATAATGAACTCAAAATAAAAGAATAATTTTTGAAATCGCTTACAAAAATTCGGCAGCCTAACGGCTACGTAAAATGGTTTTAGAAAATATTACAAACAGAGGGGACAAGGGTCACCCATTCCAGAAATGAATCATAATATATAGTAGATCAAGAATAAGAATAAAAATAATAACATGGTATGGAAACATGAAAGATATACCACATAAAAGAGAACATGAAAGGAAATAAGAATGAAATTGAGAATTTTCTAACCTTGTAGAGCAACCCTTTGAGCATGAAGGTTGGGACCTTGGGGGCTAAAGGAAACCTTGAGAGGACTAATATAGAGGTAGGGAGGCCAGAACATCATTGAGTGAGAATTCAGAATGAATTCAATGAAGGGAAGAGTTGGTATTTATAGGAAAAGTGAGGGATTATTTTAATAATTTTCAAGGGACACCTCATGAGTTGTTTTTCAAAAACCATGGGCTTTCCCATCGTATTTTCCCATGGTATAAGCCACATGGAACACATCATATCTTATTTAACTATACAATACTTGACCGGATTTATTACATCATTATTATATCATTAATGATGTCATTAACACACCGAAACTAAAAAAAAGTATTTTTTTACTATTCACTGAAAAATAAACTATTTCAGAAAAATTCCCAAAATTCACCCTAACCATTTATCGACGTGTAGATTCAAAAAGTGAAATCCATTTTTCAAAAATAATTTTCTAAATATAATTAATTAATGTTTTATATAAGGTCATAGTTAATTCGAAAAATAACAATCTTAAAGTGAAACTAGTTTTATTTCTATTTGAAAAACTAATTAAGATATCACTATCTTATTGCCTTTATAAAATAATATAATATTATTATTTACTATTCATAAGGGTATGTTACTATTCATGTTACTATTCATATTACTATTAATATGGGTATGTTACTATTAACCAAAAATCGAGTTTGTTCTATCTGACTCCAAATGACTTACTGGACACAACTCTAAATGACCATTTTTCGAAATTCAAAACATAGAAGTGAGAAATTTATATTTAATGGCTAGGTTTTAACTATATCCTAAATAACCTAGTGTTGTTTCAAAGGAATACATTGATGAATAGAATGTATTTAAGAGAAAAATACCATAAATTGTTTGGGGTGCTACACTTCCTATTATAACCTTGACATTAAATGTTCAAAAGAAAAAAAGATTTCACTTCTGGTGTGTTACATAAATTGTATAATAAAAATATTAAAAAAATTAATTTCATTCATTTAATTAATAGTTATTAAAACACCTATAATTTCTTTTAATTATTTCATTTAAAATGACTTTAAAACATTATTTAAATCATTGTTTTTTGAAAAATAGATCTTCAATATTTTTTGACATGGGTTTTTATTATTTTATTTTTAGAAATCAATGTTTAAAACATGTTTTCACAACCACTATTTTAAAAAATCAATTATATTACATTTTATAATGGTTATTAGATATCATTTATATTAGTATCCAATGTTAAAATTACAATTTTAAATCATTAAAAGGTTATATTCAAATATTCTCACGGGCCACTATTCGATTTTTAATGTTCAACTTAATAACTATTTTTAGAAATATAGTCAATACAAATGATATATCAACATCAACTAAACACATACATTTAAACCATTTTTTTACTATAGGTTATATCAAACCATACTACCGCCTATCATTTCTATGGAATCTCTATATCCCACCATGTATTTTATTGTCATATTGGTGTATATTTATAATTTTTTTTCTAAAAATATGGTCTATTTTAACCTATAAATAACACACCAATGATAAAACCTTATTCTTCCCCCATATCAGGGCCATATGAATTAGTTGATCTTATGGTATAACCAAAGTTGATTCATCTATATAAAATGGAAAAAATTTAAAATTAGTCTTCAATATTATTAATACAATTTTAATGATTAAAAAATAATTATGTCTTTTATATATATTATTCATAAACACATAGGAAATTTTCATCAGCTATTTTTCCAAAATTATTTAAATAATTATTTTTTCATAAAACAGTTATGTGGAATGGGTGTAGAATAAGATTTTGATTCTACAATATATATATAAATGGTGGAAAATAATAATGGTGATGATTCGTACCACATTATAGTTTTGAAAAAAAAAATTAAATAGTAATACTATTTATGACATTGTCATAGTTTTAAAAAAACATTTTTCTCAGAGGCTGATATGATGTGTTCTAGGGGAAAATTTTCAAAATATAAATTAGATAGTGTGATTGTTAGTGTTTGAAGACAAATATAACAACCAATACTAAGTCGACGACCTATAATTGGAAACTAGTGGTTTATAAAGAAATATGAATAGTTTTTTAGATCCATGTGGTTAGGTAGTGGGACTCCTAGGAAGAACTTGCTTAACCCAAAGACCATCAGCCTACTGGTGAAGGCCAATGGATTATAGGGGGGGGTTTGATGTATCCCATTAATGATGTTGTGTTTGTTATATTTTCTAAATATTTAAATCCCACTCAATTTTATTATTTATCAATAGCCACATTATTCTCCAAATAATATATGTATCATATCTATAGATGTTTGGGTGTTATCTCTCCCTTCAAACACCTCCGTTTAATGCCTAAATGATAAATCAATCCTTTTTTCTTTATTTGGAATGAACTTATTAAATATTTATTAATAAAATCATAATCTATTTGATCATTACTGACTATATCTATGATCTATTGATCCCATATTTTTTTGTAAAATTTTATTTGCCGATCATTGATTAAATTAGCACCCATATTGAAGGCTTTTGCATCAAAATGACCTTTTGGATTATGGTAATTGTGGGAAGCAAATCACCATGTTTATGATTTAAATTATACTACCTTTAGGGGTTGTATAAATATGAGAATTGATCTTCGGATTCCAAATTCATTAGAATCATGTTTAGATCAAGGATTCCACTAAAATTTTAGACTCAAATGGAAAACCTTGTTTTTTAATCCCGGGTGCACCTAAGTAATGGATAACATGAACTCAAAAAAACATTATATAGTTTCATGGAATGTTTAGTAGAATTTATATATATCCTAGTAATCACCCAATTTCTGATTCATGACCACATAGGTTTGTGTCTGTTGCCATTAAATTTGTCTTCTGTTTAATATTTATAGACAATGATTGCTATGGTACTTTTTGATGGGAATGATGATTGATCTTTCATATCTACACCATTTAATATATTAATTTTTTATATCATCCCGAGTCTATTTTATAGATATATCTTATTGGACATTCCATATTTATGGGGCTTTCCAGAGGCTGACAAACATTCTTTAAAATATCATAATGATTGTGATACTTCAAATATCTATTTGGTGTCTCTATTTGAGGGTGGCGTGTTTTGATGTCAATCTAATTTCCTTAGTTCATGGTTTTGAATCTACTAGATCAAGTCTTTGAATACTGAGTATATCTATATACTTGTGTGATGGTGTTCTTATTTTTACCATGATTAATTTCATGGAATGACCCCATAAGTCCTGTCAGATAATGTTATTGGTCCTCAGTGTTGTCTTAAATGTCACGAACCATCCTGGGAACCCTAGTAACCTGATAAAAGAACCTTCCTGAACATGACTCTATGGGAATTCATGATCCCCGTGGGTAGAAGACTAGCACCTATCATCATAAAACATATAAGTGGGAATGATTTTTTCACAATAATGATGAAGTGAAAGATCAAATACAGAAAACATATCAATAGAAAATTTCTTTTGGCTGAAAAACTACCAAAACACAAAGAGGAATGAAATAAAAATTACTATAACCCAAGGTACTAAATATAGAAAAAACTACATGGTCTCAAAAGACACAACATAGAATATCAAAATCTGAATAGATATATCCCCCTGCAAGAGATCCATTCCCTTTTCTCAATCCTGGATGAAGAAATTCTATAAACACCCTAAGGAAAGAGTAGGGAGTGAACTTAATCCTTATGGGATACCAACATATATTCTATAAAAAATTCAAAATATATATTATCTAATAAAAGGATATCAATTTTCTAAATAAAAAGGTTTGGAAATTAAAAATCATATGTAAAGAAAATAGGGTAAACTATATCGATATGATGGAAAATTCATTTAATGCACATGGTTTTCTTTACAAGAGATAGAATATTAATAAAATAATGGATTGTGTAATGAATTTATATAAAACAGATTATATAAATTTAGTAGTCATGTAATTTTTTTCACACTTACAATAGAATACATTTATATATCATAAATATATAAACAAGAGAGAAACATGGTAATTTGAAAAAATAAAGATACTATAGTATTAACCAGATTTGGGATATTGCACTATCTATGTGAGTATAGAAAAATGTGTGTACACACATACCTTAGACACTGGCCAAAGGAGACTCCCCACTAACCCATCGTGTATGTCACCCACCGCATGTATGTTTTAGAACATTTTCAAAGCCTAGGGTGTATCCAAATAACTCACTAACTACCTAAGGATTTCATGAACTCTTACATGACTGGAAAACTATTTTAAGAGTTCTTAAAATACAATCATTCACAATCTTCCATTTCAATAAATGAATGCTAATTCCATTCAATATAAAACCAAAACAAGGTTTATTCAAAACATTCATTTTCACAAGTTAAAAATAATGGGTTTCTATCAAGTCATTTTAATCCATTTTCATGAGTTTGAAATCAATTGAAAACTAATTCTATCCTTTCTAAAATTAACTTCCATAATTAAATTTAATAATTTTTTTGAATACATTCCCATAAAATACATAATTTAAATTCAAAAATTTATGTTAGAAAATTTTCATAAACCCACCCCAATTCAAAGGAATTAACATTACAAACATCCATTGAAAAAACATTTAAAATCTTCCAATTCATTGGAACAATAATTTTTTTTCAAAGAAATTGAAATCTACATTACATAATGGAATTTTAACAGCAATTTAAATAAATCAAGAAATTCTATGTTAATCAATTTGGAAAATCATTACAAAACCACATACCTCTTTTCCGAAAACGACACACACAACGACGCTCGTTAATGAGAAAGAAGGTGTTGAAGACCTGAAAAATCTACTTATTATAAATATAAAACAACAAAATACATGGATCCAAAAATCCCAAGATGATCCATTGAAATCCCAAGAGGAGAGGAAGAGAGAAACTTGAATAAGGATGGGGAACACTTACCCGAGAATTGTACCATAAGAAGAATGAAGATCCGAAGCCATTTGGTTTATTCTAGAAGGATTTGAGTCTCTCAAAAAACAAACTAGAAATTCTCTAGCTCGAGATCCAAGAAGTCTGGAATGAAATAGACTTAGAAAAGTAGACAAACATCAGATATTAATATGGGAACATGTTGAGTTGTGACATGTACCTTGGGGTCATGAAGTGTAGGCCACGCTTGATAAGAATGCCAAAAAACCATCTCCTTGGGTTAAAAATTTGATATTTATCTCCTACACGACCAGTACATTAGATACACGACATGTACCAAGTCACAGTGTGACCTCCCCATTCACAACCTAAAACCAGTTCCAAGTACATGGCGTGTACTCCAGGTACACAGCGTGTACGTCAGGTACACTTCAGGTACTTTAGGTACAAAATGTGTACTTGTTCTCCAGTCTAATGTAAATATAGTAAAATCACATAAAAGGATTTATAATTGAATAAGGTTATAGAAAATGTTGAAAATTATATGTTCAAGGTAACAGAATGTTACAACCTCTGCCCATAGAAACTTTATGTCCCCAGAAATCTTACGAAGAAACGTCCAAGGTATATATATATGGCCACTTCTCTCTCATCAGTGCCTCTGTCCCCCACGATTCATGAGAATCGGAACAATGGTTTCATATATTATAAACTAAAGCTAGTATCCTATCACAATGTTACTTGGTCTTAAAATCAACTATCCTGACTGGATGCTCTGTCAGAGATAAATCAGACATGATCAAATGATCACTCTAGATCAAAATGTGACATGAATCAGATAGATACATTCTAAACTATGATACAAGGAAAATTTTATGTATGGAATTTAGATATGTTAGAAGTTATAAGTAGTACACAACCTTACCCACCTTCTCAATAACCTTGAATTGTTCCAAAAAGTGAGGTGTAAGCATTAAATGCTTCCCAAGCCACTGATGAAAAAACTAGGGTGAAAACATTAAGAACACCCGATCACCAACTGAAAACTCCAATGGTCCACAAAGTTGATCAACAAAAAAAGTATATCAACTTTGTGCCCTCAACATCCTCTTAATAATTAACTAAATCTTTGTTGTCGTGTCCTACACCAAGCATGGTATAACAAAATATCTTTTACCAACTGCTGACCAACATTATAGAGATTTACATGGTCAGCCATAAAAGGCCTCAAAAGGTTCCATTCTGATCATGGATTGGTAACTATTATTATAAGATAACTTATCCTTCCCAATGTGATTATCCCAATCCCCTCCAATGTTGTGAACACAAGTATGAGGTATATCCCTAAGAATATGTATACCTCTTTTTATCTAGCCATCTGACTATGGATGGTAGGTCATACTCAAATGGACCTGAGATCATAGTGCATCCTTAAGGCCTATCCAAAAGAGAGAAGTGAACCAGGGATTCCTATCTAATAATACAGCAGATGAAACACAATGAAAACAAACAATCTCTTTCACATAGATATTTCATAACACGTCAACATTGGATGTATCACAAATGGGTATAATGTTAGATAACATGGTTAGCCTATTGATCACAACCAATATATAATTATTCTTTATTTCAATACACGGAAACCCAACCATACAATCCATAAATATCTCATCCCAGTTCCAATTAAGAACTGGAAGTGGCTGAAGAAAACACGAAGGATTATAGGGATTAACATTCACATATTGGCATGAAATGAAATGAGAGACAAACTCATCATTGTCCCATATCATTCATGGACACCAGAACATCCATATAATGTCATAGAACTTTTTTTGGTTCCTGTGTTTGTAGCACACTTTTAATTATGGAAATCCACCAACACTTCCATTCATGACGCTAATAGCACATTGAAGTAGTTTTGCTAACAAAGAACACTGTCATTGGATACCGACCACTAGTTATCTAACTACCCACCATAAAGGCATTCTATATACTATGGAACTGATCATTATGCTATTGATCTTGACGAATCATCTCAAGAATAATAGATGAAAACTACACTCTGTCCAAAAAATCATCTACCCATTCCTCTTGAACACCAATATGGAAATATGTAAATTGAGCCATCAAATTCCACACTTCTGAATATTCTTTCACTGCCAAAGTTTGAAGTATCTAACTCAAATCATCATAAATGACATTCTATATCCCCGATTTATAAGCGATGTCAATGCTGAAGGACTATGGGTACTCCACCCAATGCGTCTACCAATGATTCAAATCATTTTGGGGTAATATAGAACCTAGGATTTTGTGGTCTGAATACACCATATTTCTTTCTCCAAAAAGGTAATGCTGAAAACATTTAAGTGTGTGCATAAAATCTACAAATTTCAGATCGTGGGTAGGATAATTCTTATCATGTGGCCTAATCTTATGATATCCATATGCTACTACATTATCACCATGCAAAAGAATGTAGACCAAGCAAGAACCAAATGTATCACAAAAGGAAACATAGTCCTACCCAGCTTATGGAAGAGTTAAAACTAGTTCAGTAGTCAATAGATGTTTTAGCACAACAAAAGAACACTAACATTTATCACCCACACAAACTTCACCACCTTCTGAGTCAGAGCAGTAATTGGCCAAGACAACTTCAAGAAGTACTTATAAACCCATGGTAATATCTAGCTAAGGCCAAGACACTCCGTATCTCAAATACATTTCATTGTTTTTCCATATTCATATCATCTTTAACCGTATCAAGATCAAATGATACATTATTTTTAAACACTATGTGTCCAAAGAATATCACATCCTGATTCCAACATTCACACATTGAATGCCTAGAATAAAGTTGGTGATTTCTTAGCAGACTCAAGAATTGTTCTCAGATGCTGTATATGATCCTCCTCATACTTGGTGTAGATAATAATTTCATACACAAAGAATATCACAAATGTATCTAGATAATTGCGAAAAACACGATTCACAAATTACAAAATAACTGTAGGAGAATTTGTCTGGATAAAGGGATAACAAGGTACTCAAAGTTCCCATACCTGCTCTTAAATGTGGTTTTCTAAACATCATATTATTTTATCCTCAACTAGTGGTAACTGAATCGAAGTTCAATATTTGAAAACCACCTCACCCCATTTAGTTGATCAAACAGATCACCAATCTTAGGCAATATATATATATTTGTTATAATAACTCTATTTATCTTACGATAATCAATTAATAAGTGAAGAGAACCATCATCCATCATAGCAAAGAGAACCTGCATTTACCAAGGTGAAACACTTAGAAGAATAAATCATTTTTAATAATATCATCCAACTAATAATTCATATCTTTCATCTTAGTTTGTGCTAAGAGGTAAGAGGGGATAGATACTAGTTTAGAGTCATGATTAATGTTAATAGAAAAAATCAACCTCTCACACCAGGGGAAGAATAGGGAAACTTGAAGGGATCACGTTAGAAAACACGGTGAAAACTAGATGAATATCACCATCCATTGAATCTCACTCTGGGTCAAAAGAAAATGCTGATATCACATTCTCTAAATCTGGATAAGATAGTCTAGATCTACCTGACCATGGGACCCATTCATCTTGAAAAATAATGGGCACACCACTCGGTGTAGTAATGTAGACCCATCAATGATATAAACAAATTTATTCATTGCTACAAATGATGAAATCCATCCAAATATAAATTTAATATATTTCATATCAAGAACTAGAAAACACTTGGCTAGCTCAACTTCTGAATGAGATAAGTCATAGATAAGACAACGGAGATCCTTCTCTCATCGTACCAAGGGGTGTAGTAATATCCATTGAACAATGGAATTGTTTTATAGGGAGAATAAACTGAATAAAATATGGGATGAAATAAGAGAGTGAGATAGACCAGTATCAAAAGGATAAGTCACTAATGATGAAGCAATGGTAATGGTACCTATCACATTCCCAGGACCCGTGTCTGCATCCTCTAGAGACTCTTCTACTACATGAAGAATCTTTTTTCTGAATGCCTATGGTTGGAACCCTTTTGATTGTGAAACATATGATTTTCCTTTATTGATAACAGGTTTTGATGATCCTATCCCAGTACACAGAGGATAGAAGTTATGGAAGAACCTCTGTAATTGTCCTGAACATTCGTAAGAGCTACATTTTTTTGGGTGCTTCAATGAAAACTTTTCGATAAAGTCTTAATATGCCACATTGATAGCATATCGATGAACATAATCTAGGAAATGTAGACGGTATGTAATTAATCTATTGTAAATAACATCATAATGGATCTTCATAGTTCCATTTTTCATTAAGGGAACCAACACTACCAGTAGGAGAAAAATGGACTCCCATCATCCCAGACATGACAACCAATTCCCTCTCAACCATCACCTCCATATCCATCACATGATCATATGTGGAAATTTATGTAAGGAGACTTTCTAATAGATATCTGTTCAAAGTCCCAACTCAATCCATCGTACCTTCATCCTCTCATTAGATATAATCTTTGGAAAAAACAGCACCAGCTCATAAAAGCAATTTGAATAATTAGTCACTTTTTTTTCAGTCTACTCTAGAATGAAAAACTCTACAACCGTAGTCAACACCATAAACTTTGGATTGAATTGATAGGTAAAAATAACATTAATGTATTTACATTATAATATCACATGTTTCCCTATCATCATCACGGTGTCCCACCAACTCTTGTTAGGTCCCTCCATCATGAAGGTGTCACACATCCCCCTGATCACATTCAGCGTCTCCAAGAACTCAAATGGATGTTCAATCTTGCCCAAACATTTCTTAAAATGGTGAGGATAAGTGGATTCATTTAAGATTGGTGTATTATATAAAATGAAATATTGACTTTTATCTTGTTGAAAATCCCCCTGAGGATTCACAGTTGAAGCCTCAGTGGGAACTGGAGGTGGTGATTGTCCCATAGCATAGAAAATACACACATTTACCTCAACTAGACTAGGTCAACAACATGGTTTTATTTCTAAGGATTAGTAGAATTATTTTCCTATATTTGATTCACAAATCTCCTCGTAGAAATGATGTTACACAACATTAGTAGATAAATGGAGAATATTAGATTAACACTCAAACTGATTAGAAATATAAAATATTATTAGTAGAAG
Source organism: Viscum album (assembly GCA_963277665.1). Classification (NCBI taxonomy): domain Eukaryota; kingdom Viridiplantae; phylum Streptophyta; class Magnoliopsida; order Santalales; family Viscaceae; genus Viscum; species Viscum album. The sequence continues at coordinate 1,872,757,156 of OY728137.1, read as the reverse complement.
AGAAAAAATGATTTGTATTTAACATATCAAAATATCTATATAAAAAGACTAGAACTAATCCACAAGAACTCATTTCCTAACCACCCCTGGTGATTTAAGGATCATTGCAGTGCGAGGTGACCAAAAACTAAATCACAACTACCTCTTAAATCCTGACTATATTTCCAAAATACATACTGACTTCAATAAAAAGAAATATTGACAACCTCCATTGATACAAATTTGTTTCAAACCATCCCTTGTACCCTGGTAACATGATAACCAAGCATGATCTAACAATACAAGAAGTGTGTTCGGATCCCAATGGGCTAGCTACTAGCACATGAAACTGTACAACATTCTTATGTGAATGATTTTCCCAAAAAATGTGGAACCAAAAAATAAAACACAATATGCATATCCATATAAAAGCACCATTTGGAGTAATATTATTAGAACATGATGAGTCCTGAAGGAGAATGTATTATAACACAATATATTAAACATGAAAACATCCCATGGTCCATAAGGATGAAACTCAACACATCCAAATCTCAATAGCTGGATCCACCTCCAAGAGATACCTTCCCTTTACTCGATCCAAGAATAGGGAAGTCTACCAACACCCGAATGAAAAGGTAGGGTGTGAGACTAATCCTAGTTTTATACCACCAAATATTCCATAATAGATTCCATATACATATGATCCAAGGAAAATATTTAAATTTTTAATTTAAAAATGGTTGGAAATTCAAAATCATATATAAACAAAACATGTTAAACAATTTCGATATGAGGGATAATTAATTTTAAGAACATTCTTTACTTTACAAGATACTAAATATTTCTAAAATAGCGGCTTGAGTAATTATTTTATATAAAAAATCTTATATAAATTCATTGGGCATGTAAATCAGTTAAAAAATCATTAGCATATATTTATATCAAAAATATAAATAAAACATTGAGCAACATGGTCATCTGCCAAATGGAACAGTAGTATTAACCAACTATAAAATTTTTCACTCTTTTTGTGAACTAAAAAAAATGTATACACATGTATCTATGATACAATCTAATGGATACTTGTCACCAACTCTTCTGGGATGTGACCTGCCACAATTTATTAACCCCATTGTCATATTGTAGAGTGTATCCAAATTACTCACTAACTACCTAAATATTGAATGTGCTATTACACGATGGAAAAATATTTTAATAATGCTAAAAATAAAATCAATCCCATAATTCCATTATAAAAAAATCCAATTATATTTTATTTAAACCAAAACAAATTGAACTATAAAACCTTCATTTTTCAAAATATAAAACAACTATGTTTCTCTCAAAACATTTCAATCAATTTTCATGAGTTTGAAATCCATTCAAAACTAATTCCCCAATTTTAGAAAATAATTTACATAATTAAATTCCAAATTTTAGTTGAAAACTTTCCCATCAAACCCATTATTTAAATCTATCTATTTTATTCATCCAATTTCCATAAACCACCCCCAATTCAATGGAATTGGGGGTTATCGAAATTTTCATCCCAAAACCATTTTAAGTACACCCATTAATAGAAATTTAGTTTTTATCAAAGCATTTGAAAGAAAGATTATGAAAATGAATTTAAATAAGAAATTGAAATTAATAATTCAATTCGATGGTAATTAATTTGGAAAATCAAGATAGACCCACATACATCTTCTATGAGAATGACACTCGCATTGTCACCTGTCAACGAGAACAAATGTGTAAATGTCCTAGAAACACTACATAGTATCAATATACAACACCACAAGACATTGATCTATTAATTCCAAGATGATCCATTGAAATCCCAAGATTATAGGAAGAGAGAAAGTTGAATAACGAGGGGTGACACTTACTGAGGAATCACACAACAAGAGGAATGATGATCCAAAGTCATTTATTTCAATGAAGAAGGAGTTGAGTCACATAAAAACACAACATAACTTTTCTAGGACGAGATCCAAGAAGTCTAGAATGAAATGAACCAATCAATGTTTCCAAACATGTTTCTTTAAGCTAGGTGAGGGATTATTCATGGAATCTACCTTAGGGTCATGATGTGTAGGCCACGATGGATATGTATTTCAAAAAAACAATCACCTCGGGTTAAATATTCTATATTTATCCCCTACATGATGTGACCGTCAGGTAAACAACATGTACCACCTCATGGCATGATCTCTCCATTCATGACCTAAAACCAGTTCCAATTACATGGCGTATACTTTAGGTACACAACATGTACTTGTTCTTTAGTTTATAGTAAACCCATAAAAGTCACAAAAATGGATTGATAAATTAGATAGATAAAAAATAATAAATTAATGTCAAAATTGCGATGTGTCCACTAATATATTATTTAATAAATTATTTTATTTGGGGATATATTATTCTATTCTAGAGTGCATATTTGTGTTTTTTGATAATGTTCATGTACTAGAATATTGACATGGGATTTTAAGAGTGTTTACATTGTTATACATTTTACTTGTGGGTAGCCTTATAGGTTGAATCCTATTTATGATCCCTTGTTTATGTTATTGTCTATTCTATATATTTTACTGTATATTTTTAGTATTCCTACCAATAAAAGTCTCATACCTCTAGTTTCATATTCTATTTTTATAAAGGATATGATTGTGAATGTTATATTTTTTTTATCAATGATTGAAATTTGTTTATATTTTCAAATAATATCTCTTTTAAGGCATTCCTATTCATCGTTGAGGATCCTATAGATGATGTTCATTGATTTTCGTTTATTCTTTTGACATCATGCTTTAGTACCCTTGTATTTCTACACCACTAAAGGCCCTCAAGACATAGAGGACTACATATTGTTCATTGAGGTGTTATTATTCAATGTATAGACCATAAATTATCAAGAGGTGAATCATGTGACCTTTATGCTTCAAGATTAATCTATGAAATGCTTGGATATCACGATGCATGTTGGTATATGTGATGGGATGGAAAATGGAACCATTAAGGATAATTTATCAAATAATTAATTACTTATTTTCAAATTATAAACTATGCCTAGGATTTTAGGGAGCTTCAGTAGGGGATGATAATTGGATTTTCTTACTCAAAATGCTTTAAAAGAATGATTCCCCTTACTTATATTATAATTGAATATGACGTACAAAAAATAATGAAATTTGAGATTATTCTTTACCCAGCACTGAAACATCAATTAATGATCTTGAATATAACAACCAATATTGTAATAATTTGTATGGAATTGATGATTAAGATAGTAATTGAGGAGGATAGAAATGTGTATCTTATAATGGATATTATTTATTCAAAATATAATTTATATTAGGATGTCATAATTTAATATTGTGGGAAAATAGAATATTTTATAGGATGGATTCAATGGTGATGGTTATCATTCAGAGTTGTTAAGGGGTTTCAATGCTCTCTATGGGTGCTAAAACTACCATATGTTCTTCAACAATTGGAAAAGGGACACCTTCAAAATATTTTACGTATTTTCTCAAAACATTACACTTGTGTGGATGTAAATAAAATTTTATGTGGTTCTATGATATTGAATTGTTAATCTGATCATCAATGGATGAAAAATTCTCATAGTATTAGGAAATATCCAACAATGTTCGAAGAAATTAGGAGTCTCTTTGTACACAGTAGTGTCATGGATTAGTGATAGGTAGATCTTATAGAGATGTTATGGAATCAGCATATGGTAGTGATAGACCATTAATATTTTGTGGTACATGACTGATTTATTCTACATTATTTCCTTCTTTGTTTTGACGAGGGTGTATCTCATTCCTTAATATGAACTCATGCATTTTTGGGTTATAATTTTCAGTAATATTTTCTTAAAAATTTTTTATATCTGTATAAACCTGTAAACATAAGTGGATCATCTTTATATCAGTCTATATTTTTCTATTGTCATTTCATGTTCGGATAATATTCTGATCATTGTAATTACAGAGATGTCAGGTTTTGATTCCATCTTTAAAATGGACTGGTTTACCAGTTTTGATGTATTCATCGACAATATCCTGATTCATGTGAATTTCAAATAAAAAATGGAGTAATTATGTTAATAAGGGGTAAATTAGAATTTGGGGCAGTCAATTTCAGACTATATCCTCATTACAGAGATAACATTTCTTCTTAGGTGGCTGGTAAAGTGTTTTAAATGAATCATAGAGTGAATCCATCCTCTTTTCTTCCAGTGATAGTAAAGTATAGATATGTCATTCATGAGGATTTCTTTGGGATACCTCAATAAAATGGTGTTGATTTTTAGATCATGTTGATTTTTGGATTGTGTCCCATTTTTTTTACGCCATACCGCATTCCACCAGCTATGTTGAAGGAGACAAATATTATTTTTGATGACATTGAAGGTGAATGTTCCATCAGACCTGACACTAAAACTTGGGGATATATTTGTGTTCTCACCTAGAAGAAGGATTGTTGTATTTATCATGGTGTGGAGTATCTGATGTGGAACTAGATCTCTATGAAAAATTAGTACCCGTATATAGAATATATGTACTTTAAAATAAGATTAGTGGAACCAAAATATTTTATAAAATTGATCTACAATATATATACCATCATATTGTGTTCGTGGAGAATGATATATAAAGATAGTGTTTAAGATAAGGTACTTGTTATATGAGTATCTCATTATACATTTTGGGATTATTATTTAAATTTTAGTGTTCATGGAACTTGTGAAAAAAATCCTTCACCCTTTTTTGGTATCTTTTTTCATTGTGTTCATTAACGAAACCATTATATATTCCATGATAATAAAATCAACTTCTTGAAATTAATATATCTTTTGGAGTATGATTCAAGAATAAGAAATTTATTTAAATCAATTTAATTTTAATTTTACGGTATAGGAGGTGCACTTACATCGGAAAAATATTTCAAATAAAAAAATATTAATGGATATATATAACTTTTATGCAATAATACCGTTAGAGTTTAAAAGGAATTCATTATATATTCATTTTAATCTAATTTTTTGATAACTATATGATATTAATTAAGTAAATTTTTACCTGGAAGAACCTTTGACGTCGCTTACTGAAAAGGGGGTGAATTTTGATTTGATGTACGAGTTCGAAGAATTCATCTCAGAGGTATGTAATAGGTTAAAATTAAACTCATTATTGATTCTACTTGATCTTGGAGTTAATAAATATTTGTATTTATAGGCTTCAAGTATTTCTGTGTGTGTTATTCAAGTGTATGATCATATGATAATTGTTTACAATTTCCATTAGTTGTGAACCCTATAATATAAATTCCCTACTCATGATGTTGATTTAGCTGTTGTGGTTAATTCATTGAAATTATGGAATTTATATCTATTTTAGGATTGATTGATTATTGATAATGAACCCAATATTTTTTGGTATATCTAATCTCAGTGTGACTTCAATCCTCATCAGAGGCATTAAGTGATTTTAATAAATCATTTTTTTCATTAATATATATTATGATTATTGGAAAAGAAATGTAATTATCGATGAAATGAGCATAAAATTATATAATGTGAGTGAATGGGTGTTAGATACTAAAATGAATTTCATGGCCTAGTTATTTTATTAACTTGATGGTGTACATTATAATTGTGTAATTGTAGCTTCTATTCCCTTATAGATGAAATCATCATTTGTAGAATGAGTAAAGGCCAGTCAAGAGCAAGATCCAGAGTGTGTGGTGGTGCATTAGATATTTTTTCAAATGGTTAATATTTTTTATATTTCAATAGAAATTGATTATTTTAGTTCATGGAAAAGATATGGTTCTATATTACATGAATGTGAAGCTGATGTGAGTGTGTCTTGTTTCATTGTGGTTAGTGAACCACATGTCAAAAATGGTGTATAGGTGTCAAATGGATGTTCTGGTGGCCTAACATGATACAAGATATAGTTTGACTTATCTCCCATTATGTAACCTAGAGGATAATAAATAATGAGAGTCAGATAGTAGTAATTTTCATCGAACCACATATAATGCATATATTAATGTCAAATAAGTTGTCAATATTATTTATGAAGGGATTTACTAGGACCCTGAGGCTTTGGAACACAATTAGAGTACTATTAGGTAACCTTACTAAGGAAGTTCACTTTACACTTATCCAAAATATTTTTATGAATCTCTATGACATTCATGATCCATTTCTTAATGAACATTGGATCTATATTTTTAATTATTATGGATTCAGAAATGGGAAAGGGTCTGTTGATGATAATTTTACCATGGTTGTAAAAAAATTTGATGTGGTGGGATTGGATATTGGATGGACATATACTACATCTATTTAATTTATATGATGTAAAATTTTTGCTTTTATTTAATATATATATATATATATATTACCTGAAATATTGATCTACATGGGCCCGATTTTATGTGTATTTCCTATACTCTAATTTTTATTTATTTATATATTATATTTTTATTTAAAATAAAATATTATTTGTTATAGTATGAGGTCATTGGGTACTAGAATAATATTCTCCCCATTCTATTTGGTATGTCCTCGTGATTATCTAGAATCCTATAGCAAATAGAAGGTTCACATGTGGTTGTGCGAAGCTCCAGATCAGACAAGTTTAGGCTATGGTGTTAAAGAATTATTAATGTAAATGTAATATATATGTATATATATTATTGTATTTCATGTAAGGCATATCCCATCATTATTTTACTATTTTATTATGGTTCATTTGATGCACACTAATTTATTTAAACACACATTTATTGTTTCATAAAAAAAATAATCAAAATCAATCTAAATAATACATGAATTTATTAAAACAATATTAATAATATCAATGTGCCCCAATTTATTCCTCATCATGATAGATAATGAATTTTTGACCCTTTCATAATTATTTTAAGAAAAATTTCATTTTAAATTTATCTAGTATAAATTATATATATAAAGGATAATAAAGAGAAAGAAAATATTTCATTATTTTATATATTAGTACATTAAAGTAAGTGTAACATATTTATAATGTAATATTTTAATAAAACACTACCTTTAAGGTTGGGAATATATAATATCACACACACACACATATATATATAAATTAATAATTACATGAATTTGAGTAGTGACACTAATTTAAATAACGAAATTGGACTTTTGGGAGTAATTGGAATGAATCATGAATTCTATCAAACCATCAATTTTATGCATTTTCTTTTGACATTGATAATTTTTTATTATTTATTTTCTACTGTGATGATTTTTTTTGTTTGAGAAATAGTTTGTATGTTTTATACCGTTTTAACAATTTCAAAGTGTCCAATATTTTTTCCCTCATTATTGTTAGACACTATATGTATATGTAGTAATAGTTTCATAGCTAGGACTAAGAGATTTAATAAGTAGTGAGATTATTTTCAAAAAAATTAGTTTTGAAATTAATTTTTATAATGTGAATACAAAAATGTAAAAAAATAGTATAATGTATAGAATGTATATTACAAAAATGATAATATAATTTTTGACCTCTCAATTTATCATTAAATGATGAATGGATTTGACCCATATATAGAGTGTCACAATCCCAACCATGTAGAATGATTTAACATTGAAGACCACATGAACATTAAGACAAACAGAAAATTAATGTGTATTTCAAATTAAAAGGAAATAAATAATAGAATTTACATCTATCACTACAAATTATTTAGTCAATATATTAATAGACAACTTTTTATTTAAAGTATTTAAAACATAAAATTACAATATTTACTACGATTCTATTTTGAATTCTTCATTATTGTACACGTCCATAATGGAATCCAAATCATGGAATAAAAAGTAATTTATATTAAATAAACTCCTATAATAACCCCAATTTCATTCATAAATTAGAACTAATAATATTATAAAATGATAAATTAATATTTTTTATAATCCCAAATATGACATACTCATTGGAATTAGATTTCTATCATCAGGACCATGTACATGCATCAATCCTGCAATATGAGTATGTCAATATTCTGTATTGTACTATGTTCATCAATTTCTATTATAGAGAATGTTTAGCTATTAAATACATAACAATTATGTGATAATGCATGAAAACATAGTCCCGTGTCTAGCTATGAAATATGTTCTGAAAAAAAAATTAACGCTATATATGGATCCTCATAAGTATTATCTGAAAAAATACTATAAAATATGTGTTATTTATATTATAAATATAGTTTTAAGATCTAAATGGATTGAAATTCAAAATAATTTCTCTTTGGGTTTTTATATAAGGGTTATAATGTTCCAATATTTTCATACATATATATTAAATATATAAAGAATAATATTAAATATGAAACAAAAAATTCCACAAATAAAAGATAATGATATAGATTCTTTTAATAATTTATATAAAATAGAATTATTTTATGAATTATATTTATCATTAAAAATAATGATCATCCCTATTATTAATGATCATATATATGTCCTAAAAACATTTTTCATAAAAAAATAAAAGTAAACAAACGAAAAGGATGATCCTAGATACATTTTATGGGAGAACCTGCAATATTTCAATCGATGATAAAAAAAATAAGATCATCATAAGGATATGAGATCATGAACATAAAATAATTTTTTTTATCTAATAGGAAAATGATAATATATATGAGTTATGTTAAAAAAATAATATTTCAGAAGATATGAATCATAAGTATGAGAACTGAATATAACTCAATCAAAATCCTCAGGTTCATGTCATAAATATATGTGACAATATCATAAGTATAGAAACTACATAATATCTCAAGCGTAAATATCAAGTCCATCATATCTAGCCTCAACACATTTTTCCCAATGTGAATCATTAACAATATCTTGTTTCCCTTAATATATAGAGCTTATCAACTTGCATTCCATAATGGATCAAGAAGATCAAATTATTTCCCTTAAATATCTCATGTGATATAATAATTTACCAAATATATTAACATAAAATATAGGCCCACATACCACATAATGAAACCCATTTATATATACTCAACTCAATTATAAAAAATTCATTAAATCAAATCCCATGAAAATAAAAGGGTTTTAAAAATATTTCATCATATCATATCACATGTAAATATGTTTCATAATCATTTTACATCTAAATAATAAAATATCTTGAGAGGTAATTATTATGGAATCCTTTTATCATGACCTAGGTAATGAATAATTACATTTAATGGGGCATTTTATTTCTGAATATAGTTATTGGTAAAAGATCTTTAAAACCATCATGATGAAAATACCAACTAAAATTTAGAAATAAATTTTCAAAATCTAAAAAATGGTAACATAATATAAGAATAATTTTTTTGAAAATAACATCATAAAATTATTCCAGATTCATCAAATAAATCACTTATCATGTGGTATGGGAGTCTAGTTCAAGCATTAAATGTTATAATACAGTCAATCCATATTATTATTTAAAAATTCATAAAGTACCTCTTTAAGAGAACATTAATAATATTACTTTTGAAATATTTTTAAAAAATCTAACCATGGTTAAAATTGTATTTAAAATATATTTTTATAATCATAAATTAATTCCTTAAATCATTTTAAAAAATATTTATATTGATGAAATATTATTTTAAATCTAAGAGAAAAATAAATTCGAATTTGATAAAGATTGATATTTTAATTTCTTAAAAAAATATACTACAATAAATGAATCAAAAACAAATAATATAAACAAATAAACAATTAATAATAAGATAAAATAGATTCATTATATAATCTTTATATAATTTCCTCCTCTAAAATTCATGTATAAATAATCTTAATTAAAATATAGTTAACGGATAAATCCCAAACCTCAATTATACCAATTTCATGTGCAATTTAATACAGCCCATATAATTAAGTGGACTAATTATAAATATTTTAGATAAACACATTCTAAAAAATAATACCACTAAATATTTAGTTTTTATATATTTCCACCATTTTATTGATAAATATTTATTAAAAAATATTCCATGTGGTTACTACTTATTTATTAGAGAACCTTTCGGGCCGACAGTCCTAGGTGATTTACATTAATCATGGTTCCATAGTACATATAATATTAATAGTTTTATAAATAAAATATATATTAATTATATATATATTTATAATCATTAAAAAATTGATATTGGAATATGAGTTACACTGTTGATAGATAATGTTGGCAATTCAGACGCATGATCCTTGTTTTTAGTTAATGACTTCTTGAATAAAATAACGATAAATAATATTTAAACATTAACTAATTATTTTTATATCATTTATATCATATATTTTCATCAAATTAATCCTAAATAAAGTCAATATAAAATACAAATGACAAATGTATTGCATCGCTTCGTGGAGGTGGTTGTCCCCACAAATGCACAAGCGGCATTGTCATTTCAAAAAGGAAATAATGGTAAGAAGGTAGACATGATATTCTTACTCTATATGTATAATAATATAATAATTTTTATATATTAAAATAATACATATCATAATACCCATACATATATTTTCATGATGAAAAAATAATTGTATCGCTTCATGTAGTTACTAAGCCATACATACACATGAGTGATTCTTTAACATCTTTTATGACATGAAAAAGGTATAATATGATGTTTTAATAATCATAATAACATATTATAATATTGATGTTAGTGAACTTATTATTTAATGTTAAATAACATATATTTATACAGGGTACTGGTGAGTATATAAGAAAGTGATTGATAATGTCAATAATCTCTTCTTTGAAACTATTTATTTAGATATCACGTAATGGGTAGTAGAGTTAGTTTTTTTGAAAAAATATAATCTATTATATATATACTAAAGAGGATAATATATTTTAGTATAATATATTTGAGATATAATTCTCAATTTGATGATAATAATTAAAATGTGATCTTCATTTTTATTAGAGAGGTGAGGGGTACTCATAGAATTTCTTAAATAATTAAAATATAAATAATTAAATATCAATACAAATGATTCTATTTTAAAATAAATAGAGAGTTTGTTTCATTTTGGACCATATATTATCAAATTTTCTTCTTTTAATATAGTTTTCATGTGATTTTATGTTATTTTATTCCCATAATATTTTTTATTGTCAATTTATATACTATTACAAAAGATTGTATGAAAATACATAATGAAAATGATTCAATTAAAATAAAATATTATAAAACCACATTATTATGTTTTTTTCACCTATATGTTTTTTATTATAAATAAAATCACTCAAACTATATTTCTTTTATAATTTTTAAATTTTTAAATTATATTTTATTATTTTGAAATATTGAATTAATGTTGCATAAGCAATTATGGTGACTGCATAATTAATAAATATAATAAATAAACTTATATAATTAATATATTTTCATTAATCCAAAAATAGACATTTATATTCATTAATAACATTTTCTTATCAATATGTGATAATAAATATAAATTTAAAACTAAGAGAGTTGAATTTTCTTGCTTTTAATTATTTTTATATTATATAATAAATTTTCTGGGATAGTTATTCATTTATAATATCAAATTGAGGAATAAGTTTATAAGGGAATACGTAAATTCATCATATAATATTTTATATCAATAAGTAAGTTCGTATCACTTATTTTTAATTGAGCTTTTATTTATTTACCTTATATAGAGGTGAATTTTTTTCCATGATTTCTATTCATATTTAAAAAAGTGGATTATTTATAAAAAATGACCATATTGAATCAATATAATTAATTCATATTATGGAAATAAAAACCTAAATATTTAAGAAATCATTTTCAAAGGATATAAAAATAATTTACATAAACTTCTTGTAAAAAAATAACACATCAAGAATGTATTTTTTCATATCCTATGCTTAAAAAAATATTTATTGAATGTTTAAAAATTTTAATCAAGTAAAGAATATATAAATTTATTTAAAATAATTAACAAATATATATTAATTTTTTTATTTATATAAAATACATTAAGTACATAAAAAAATATTTAATAAATAACATCACTATTATTTTCAAATTATTTTTTAATTATAATTATTTGATAATGTATTATCTCATGATATTAATGTGTAGATCGTATATTTTTCAAAAACATTTTATCACTATACATACTATAAAATATAATTTCTATGAGATAATATAAACATAATTTTTTTTATAATATTATATAGTTCCTCAAAACATGTTGTCATAGGGGTTGGAAGCTATCAATGATATTAAATTAATTAAAAATAAATTATTCATCAATACAAAGATGTGTAATAATAAACCTTTAACATACTAAATTTATCTCATAAAATATCACAATATAACTTAAATTGACTATGATATATTTTCACCATCAAATATGTAGGTACCTATATTGTATCACAAAAGTTTCTATTTTTCCAAAAAAAATATAAAAAGGTAAGTGGTTTAGTTTTTTATAACTTTATCACTATGACTTATAATCTCTACCAAGTATCATTCATAATAATTTCTTTGCTCCAGTGTTATAAAGAGTTTGTTAATTACTTGTTAAGGAACCAGTATAAGCATTCTCAAAAGAGATGCATGAAACACATCCTGAACTTGATATAGATTTATTGGGAGAGGAAATCGATACGCTAACACTCCAATATTAAAATTTATTTCAAAATGGATAATAATCCAATGTCAATACTTTCCATTATTTATAAATATAATCACCCTATTATACGGAGATATTTGTAAGAATAAATTATCACAAACATCAATAAATTCATCATTTTTATTATTTTAAACAGATTGTTTTAATCAACTCGGATTAGCTCTTCTGTGATGTTGAATGGTTTTATCATTTTCTAACATTTAATCATCTTGATTATGACCCAATATCATTATTCTTAAACTTCATTAATGTAACATCCCAAGTAATTAATGAATAATATATATTTTTATCTATGTCTATTAATGATTAAGATAGTGTTTTAGAGGATTAAAATGAAAATAAATCCAATCTTTAGCATGGAATACACTAATATTCTTAAAAGATTGTTTTACTGCCTTATGATGGAAAACCCTTTTTAAATCTATCTTTTGACAATTTTATAAACTATGTCTGTAAAAATAAACTTATTCTTTATGATTGGGACATCAAAATTTACTTTGTGTGAATTTTTGGTATTTTTCTGACAATGTTCATTTTTTAATGAATAGTGAAAAATATTGCATTTTACATCAAAACCACTTTTTAATCTAATTTATTTATATGATTAGATTATCTTTTGAATTGGTCTTAATGTGTTATATGAATATATTTTTACCATTTAATCCAATGGTGGTCATTGGAATCAATTTCACTTTGAAATTGGACTTAAACTAGTGTCAATCTTTTGATACTTATTGTTTCATAAAAACACGCTATTTGCTCTGACAGCGGGAATTAATTATTAAATTAATTAATTTGACTTATATGTTTTGAATTTTGTAAAATAGACTTCATTTTTTAATTTTTAATATCAAATATATCTTTGGGTGAATTTTTAGTAATTTTCTGAAAAACTTCAATTTTTGATGAATAGTGAAACCACTAAGTGGTACTTATAAAAACTGATTTTCCGTTTAAATGAAATTTTTCCATCATTGTGTTTTGATTTTAAAAAATCCGACATACATGGTTTTCATTAAGAAGTAAAATGTGGTTCAATGAGATTAAAATAATTTTTTGGTGAATAGTAACTTATTAAGTTTTTAATCGCGATTAGTTGTAATTAGGGTAGATTAAGGTATAAATAATGCTTTAATAATATGAAATGACCTAGACACATGTCCCAACATTATTGGTTGTGTCATGGCCGACCAAGAAAAGCCATGAGTCAACTTGGGGACCCCATGGAGACACTTTGGTTGGGAAATGACATAAATAACTTTTTATTAAATGTTAAAGTAAAAATGACACAAACATAATATGTCTTACGAAAAGAATTTTTACATGGGGTTATAGAGATCAGATTTTTGATTATAAATATTCATTGTAAAGATAAAAAGATTTCCTACATCATAGTATTTTTTTATAATTTTTAGACATTAAATAAATTAAATTATTTATGACATCATGATGATGCAGGGATAACCTCATTATTTAACGATTTAAATAAATTGGAAAGATATTGTAAACTCTATGAAATAAACATGTCCAAAACCAATTGGATGAGTGGATTTCGAACCCTTATCACCTTATACACGACTTATATCAATTTGGGACCTTTTAAAACTGAAAAACATTTTCAAATAAAGTAATATTTCTTTACTTTCCAAAAGTGCCCCTCCTATCCTCTTATAAAAGGCCCCCACCTCTACCTCATTTCACACACTACTCAAGCCTTTGGCTTGTCCATCCCCTGCCCATTTACTCTCTCCACATCCCTATCCTCATACTAGAGGATTCCCTTTGGGCAGAATCCTTTTAGAGGAAGCCTTTAGGCTCAAATAAAAAGGAGTTACACTTTTAAAGGTAACTCATTCTCTCATGTTCATTTGTTTTATTTTGTTTCTCCAACCCCCTAAACTATTTTTATTTACTTCTTTTGTAACAACACCAGTATCTGAAATATACTAGGATGTTGTTATAAGATTTATTTCAGCTACACTCTCACACAACTACATCAAATGGTTAAAGAACATAGGGTTTCCGTGGATGGCGAAATTCTGCCTCCCGAAACGATGATTGTTCAATACTCATTTAACACCTTCAAAGGTGGCCATTATGATGTCACTATTTTTATATATGATATATAATATGTTTATTTTTTCCTTAATCTTCTGTTTTTTTTTTCATTTTGGGCATACCTTTATGGTTTCCATTATGGGTAAACACGATATCTTCATTTTAGGAAGTGCGAACTACCGCCCCCTGAAAGTGATTGGATTCGTTAATACCATATGTGGGATGTGTAAAGGATAAAGTTAATGATATTATATATGTTATTATACTAGAATTATAATATACTTATATATCATTATGATTCCATTCCAGAAAATACGAAATAGAAATGGAAGTAGTGTTCATGCGTACGTACGGCTTACCGTCTCCATGAACGGTGCATTTCATTTATTACCTCTAAATGTGATGTAATATTATAAATACATGTATATCATGAATATATATGATATATATGTTATCCAAATCATTAATATCATTCTGGATATAATGAACCTTTGACCAAATTAACAACATATAAGTGTAAGAAGTCTATTTTTGACTTAAGAACCAAATACCGACAAAATGAACATTATTAACTAAAATGATTACATGATGTTCATAACATGGTATAAAAGGAATTATGAACTTGAAAAAGGTTCATAATCAAGTAGAGATTAACTCAAGTTTATTATTCAGGAGATTAAAGAATGGTCGGGTCAAGTCGGATACGAGGTATGGGACTTCGTCTCAATCTCCTTTCATTGAGGCATATATTGTTTTATACACAACCTTCTTTTATACGGTGTATAAACCCCTTAGACTTTTATGTTTATTCAAAAAGAATCTTTTTTATATGAAGCGTTTAATAAACGAAAAAAGGGAATGTTTTTGTCGTACGTATGCGGCGACAACGACTTCTTCGCCGTCATGACCGTTATTTGAGTTTCGGCTTCCTCTACAAGCCATACCTTCTTTTTAAAAGAAAAATAAATACCATGTTTTACTTTTCTTTTATTTTGGTATCGAAAATGGTTTTCATAATGTTTTTATATCAATGTGTTGTATTGATATCTTGTGATTGAAAGGTGGGAATGTTATGTTTCCTTTATGCATGTTTTATGGGATATGATTATGTTGAGGTTCTTGGGAATTATTATGAAAACGGGTGGTTCCGTGATAAAATAAGGGCGGGTGAGCCCGATATAGCTCTCCAATGCATTGGGTAACGCAAAGGAGTGAAACATTAAGGTTTCTCCAAAGAGATTTAGGGAATATACTGTGATGGGTATTCCAAACGTAACCAAGAGGGTTACTCCCTACGTAAGAATGTTATGGATGCCTCAAGTTACGTTTATGTCTTATGATTTCTATGATTTATTCGTGATTTTATGAGGTATGTTAAAGTGCCTATGTTTTATGGGTAAAGTATGCTCTCATTCTTATGTATATATGAACTCATGTTTCCTTTACATGTTTTTTATAACCCATACTTAGCTTATTATGCTCATCCCAAGTTTTTTTTGAAATGTTTTTCACAGGTCAAGGGAAAGGTACATGATATGATGATAGTGTCAAGGAAGTGTCAAGAAATAATCCATGTTTTATTTTAAATGTGTTTCCATTGATGGGAATGAAGAATACTATCTTTATGTATCCACTTTGTTTATATGTGGAATGTAATGCAAGTTTTATGATCTAATTCTCTAAAACTCTAAACCCGAAAAGATCCACAATGTGTAATCTTGTAATAACTCAAGATTAAGTAATGTTTAAGGCTGGGGCCTTATAGTTGGTATCAGAGGTCGGTTTAGATAACTTTAGGAGTTAGAATTCTATGAAATGATTATCCAAAAGTTTTTTTTGGGTCAAATTGAAATGATAGAGCATTTAAAGATTACCATGTTGCTTCATCCGAGACATGTTTGTTAAGAATGGTCTTTCATAGAGGAAACAAAACAGATTTTCTGGGAAGGCATACAGAGGGAAATGACCTTTCAAATCAGTATCCTGAGATGGTCAGAATCAGAACTAAACAGTTTGTTGCAGTGATGTCTCAGTTGACTCAGGTGAAAATTTTTGGTTATTTTCATTGATGATTTTTTGGTGTTTTCTAAAAGTAAAGAGGAGCATGAAAGACATTTAAGGGTTATCTTGCAAACCTTAAAAGAAAAGAAACTGTATGGGAAATTCAGAAAGTGTCAGTTTTGGTTGCAACAAATTTCTTTCCTTGGTCACATTGTTTCAAAAAATGGAATAACTGTTGACCCTGCAAAAACAAAAGTTGTGGAAGAATGGCCAAGTCCCACAAATGTAACCGAGATTCGTAGCTTCCTTGGTTTGGTGGGTTATTACCGATGGTTTTTTAGAAATTTTTCACGGTTATCTAGTCCAATGACTAAGCTAACTCAGAAGGGTGTTAAGTTTATTTGGACAAAAGAATGTGATGATTGTTTTCAGGAATTGAAAAGAAGATTGGTGAATGCTCCAGTTTTGGCACTACCTTCCAGGAATGGCGAGTTTGTTATATACAGTGATGCCTCATTGAAAGGACTTGGTTGAGTCCTAATGCAGAATGATCAGGTAATTGCTTATGCTTCACGATAGTTGAAAACTCATGAGGTAAATTACCCTAAACATGATTTGGAATTAGCTGCTATTGTTTTTGCTTTAAAAATTTGGAGGCATCATTTGTATGGAGTAAAGTGTGAAATATATACCGATCACAAAAGTTTAAAGTATATATTCACTCAGAAAGAGTTAAACATGAGACAGAGGAGATGGCTAGAATTAATCAAGGATTATGATTGTACAATTCATTACCATCCGGGAAAAGCAAATAAAGTGGCTGATGCTTTGAGTCGAAAAAGTAATGCTTCATTAACAATGTTGCATTTAGAACGTGATCCTTTGGTCAAGGATTTGATGAACTTTGGCATAGAATTTTTTGGTGCAGGAAGTCCTTCTTTTTTGTTTCAGGTATCAGTGAGATCTTCTCTATCAGATAGAATCAAGAAAGAACAGAAGCAAGACAGTGAGTTGCAGAAGAAGGTAGAGCTGGTTCAGAAAGGTAAGTTGCCTGAATTCAACATTGATAATGATTGTGTTTTGAGATTTGGGAAGATATTGTGTGTGCCTTCTGATTCAGAGTTGAAGAGAGAGTTGTTATGTGAAGCTCATAGTTCTCCTTTTTCAGTTCATCCTGGTAGTACTAAGATGTATTGAGATCTGCGGGAGTATTACTAGTGGGAAGGAATGAAAAGAGAAAATGCTGATTTTACTGTGAAGTGTTTGACATGTCAACAGGTTAAAGCAGAACAGCAGTTACTGAAAGGGATGCTTCAGCCTTTACTAGTGCCAGAGTGGAAATGGGAGAATATATCCATGGACTTTGTTGTTGGATTACTGAAGACATCTCAAGGTAATAATGCAATCTGTGTTATTGTTGATCGCTTGACCAAATCTGCTCATTTCCTTGCTATACAAGATACTTTCTCTCTGGATCAACTTTCCCGTTTGTATCTTAAAGAAATAGTCAGGTTACATGGAGTTCCACTCTCCATTGTATCGGATCGTGATCCCATGTTTACTTCTAACTTTTGGAAAGGCCTTCAGAAGTCGTTGGGTACTGAATTAAATTTTAGTACAGCTTTTCATCCCCAATCAGATGGGCAGTCAGAACGAACAATCCAGACATTGGAGGATATGCTACGAGCATGTTCTATGGATTATCAGGGAAGTTGGGACCAACATCTTTCTTTGGTTGAATTTTCATATAATAACATTTTTCATTCTAGTATACAAATGGCACCATTTCAGGCATTATATGGGAAGCGGTGTCGAACTATAGCTTTCTGGGATGAATTGGGTGAAAGGAAGTTGATGGGACCAGAATTGGTAGAAGAGATGGCAGAAAAAGTTCAGCTGATTCAGAAACACATGAGAACAGCTCAGAGCAGGCAGAAGAGTTATGCGGATAACCGGAGGAAGGATCTATCTTTCGAGGTAGGTGATCATGTTTTTCTCAAAGTATCACCATGGAAAAGTGTGATGAGATTTGGTAAGAAAGGAAAGTTGAGTCCAAGGTTCATTGGACCATACGAAATCTGGAGAAAGTTGGATCAGTTGCATATCGAGTGGCTTTACCTCCGAGTTTATCTCAGGTACACAATGTTTTTCACGTTTCAATGTTGAGAATGTATATGCCAGATCCATCTCATGTTTTGAGTCTAGAGGTAGTTCAGCTGGAAGAGAACCTATCTTATAAGGAACAACCGGTCCAGATTCTTGACCACAGGGAGCAAGTGTTACGGAATAAGGTGATTTACCAGGTAAAGGTTTTGTGGAAAAACCACATGATTGAAGAGGCAACATGGGAATCTGAAAATGCAATGAGGGATAAGTACCCCCATTTATTCGATAAGTAAATAAATTGCGGGGACAGAATTTTCTAAAGGGGGTAAGGATGTAACATCCCATGTAAGTAATGAATAATAGATATTTTTATCTATGTCTATTAATGATTAAGATAGTGTTTTAGAGGCTTAAAATGAAAATAAATCCAATCTTAAGCATGGAATACACTAATATTCTTAAAAGATTGTTTTACTGCCTTATGGTGGAAACCCCTTTTTAAATCATTCTTTTGACAATTTTATAAACTATGTTTGTCAAAATAAACTTATTCTTCATGATTGGGACATCAAAATTTACTTTGTGTGAATTTTTGGTATTTTTCTGACAATGTTCATTTTTTAATGAATAGTGAAAAATACTGCATTTTACATCAAAACCGCTTTTTAATCTAATTTATTTATATGATTAGATTATATTTTGAATTGGTCTTAATGTGTACTATTAATATATTTTTACCATTTAATCCAATGGTGGTCATTGGAATCAATTTCACTTTGAAATTGGACTTAAACTAGTGTCAATCTTTTGATATTTATTGTTTCATAAAAACACGCTATTTGCTCTGACAGGGGGAATTAATTATTAAATTAATTAATGTGACTTATATGTTTTGAATTTTGTAAAATAGACTTCATTTTTTAATTTTTAATATCAAATATAGCTTAGGGTGAATTTTTTGTAATTTTCTGAAAAACTTCAATTTTTGATGAATAGTGAAACCACTAAGTGGTACTTATAAAAACTGATTTTCCGTTTAAATGAAATGTTGCCATCATTGGGTTTTGATTTTAAAAAATCTGACATAAATGGTTGTCATTAAGAAGTAAAATGTGGTTCAATGAGATTAAAATAATTTTTTGGTGAATAGTAACTTATTAAGTTTTTAATCGCGATTAGTGGTAATTAGGGTAGTTTAAGGTATAAATAATGCTTTAATAATATGAAATGACCTAGACACATGTCCCAACCTTATTTTTCGTGTCATGGCCGACCAATACAAGCCATGGGTCAACTTGGGGACCCCATGGGGACACTTTGGTTGGGAAATGACATAAATAACTTTTTATTAAATGTTAAAGTAAAAATGACACAAACATAATATGTCTTACAAAATGAATTTTTACATGGGGTTATAAAGATCATATTTTTGATTATAAATATTAATTGGAAAGATAAAAGGATTTACTACATCATAGTATTTTTTTTTATAATTTTTAGACATTAAATAAATTAAATTATTTATGACATCATGATGATGTAGTGATGACCTCATTATTTAACGATTTAAATAAAATGGAATGATAATGTAAAATCTATGAACTACACATGTCCAAAACAAATTGGATGAGTGGATTTCGAACCCTTATCACCTTATCCAAGACTTATATCAAGGTGGGAACTTTTAAAACCGAAACACATTTTCAAATAAAGTAATATTTCTTTACTTTCCAAAAGTGCCACTCCTCTCCTCTTATAAAAGGCCCCCACCTCTACCTCATTTCACACACTCCTCAAGCCTTTGGCTCGGCCAACCCCTGCCCATTTACTCTCTCCACATCCCACTCCTCATCCTAGAGTATTTCCTTTGGGAATAATCATTTCAAAGGAAGCCTTTAGGCTCAAATCAAAAGGAGTTACACTTTTAAAGGTAATTCATACTCTCATGTTCATTTGTTTTATTTTTTTTCTCCAACCCCCTAAACTCTTTTTATTTACTTCTTTTGTAACAACACCAGTATATTCAATATACTAGGATGTTGTTATAAGATTTATTTTAGCTACACTCTCACACAACTACATCAAATGGTTAAAGAACATACGGTTTCCGTGGATGCCGAAATTCTGCCTCCAGAAACGATGATTGTTCAATACTCATTTAACACCTTCAAAGGTGGCCATTATGATGTCACTATTTTTATATATGATATATAATATGTTTATGTTTTCCTTATTCTTATGTTTTTTTCATTTTGGGCATACCTTTATGGTTTCCATTATGGGTAAACACGATATCTTCATTTTAGGAAGTGCGGACTACCGCCCCCTGAAAGTGATTTGATTCGTTATTACCATATGTGGGATGTGTAAAGGATAAAGTTAATGATATTATATGTGTTATTATACTTGAATTATAATATACTTATATATCATTATGATTCCATTCCAGAAAATATGAAATAGAAAAGGAAGTAGCGTTCATGCGTACGTACGGCTTACCGTCTCCATGAATGGTGCATTTCATTTCTTACCTCTAAATGTGATATAATATTATAAATACATGTATATGATGAATATTTATGATATATATGTTATCCAAATCATTAATATCATTCTGGATATAATGAAACTTTGACCAAATTAACAACATGTAAGTGTAAGAAGTCTATTTTTGACTTAAGAACCAAATACCGACAAAATGAACATTATTAACTTAAATGATTACATGATGTTCATAAAATGGTATAAAAGGAATGATGAACTTGAAAAAGGTTCATAAGCAAGTAGATATTAACTCAAGTTTATTATTCAGGAGATTAAAGAATGGTCGGGTCAAGTCGGATACGAGGTATGGGACTTCGTCTCAATCTCCTTTCATTGAGGCATATTTTGTTTTATACACAACCTTCTTTTATACGGTGTATAAACCCCTTTTACTTTTACGTTTATTCAAAAGGAATATTTTTTATACGAAGAGTTTAATAAACAAAAAAGGGAATGTTTTTGTCGTACGTATGCGGCGACAACGACTTCTCCGCCGTCGTGACCGTTATTTGAGTTTCGGCTTCCTCTACAAGCCATACCTTCTTTTTAAAAGAAAAATAAATACCATGTTTTACTTTTCTTTTATTTTGGTACCGAAAATGGTTTTCATAATGTTTTTATATGAATGTGTTGTATTGAAATCTTGTGATTGAAAGGTGGGAATGTTATGTTTCCTTTATGCATGTTTTATGTGATATGATTATGTTGAGGTTCTTGGGCATTATTATGAAAACGGGTGGTTCCGTGATAAACTAAGGGCGGGTGAGCCCAATATAGATCTCCAATGCATTGGGTAACGCGAAGGAGTGAAACTTTAAGGTTTCTCCGAAGAGATTTAGGGAATATACTATGATGGGTATTCCAAATGTAACTAAGAGGGTTACTCCCTACGTAAGAATGTTATGGATGCCTCAAGTTACCTTTATGTCTTATGATTTCTATGATTTATTCATGATTTTATGAGGTATGTTAAAGTGCCTATGTTTTATGTGTAAAGTATGATTTCATTCTTATGTATATACGAACTCATGTTTCCTTTCCATGTTTTTTATAACCCATACTGTGCTTTTTATGCTCATCCCAAGTTTTTTTGAAATGTTTTTCACAGGTCAAGGGAAAGGTACATGATATGATGATAGTGTCAAGGAAGTGTCAAGAAATAATCCATGATTTATTTTAAATGTGTTTCCATTGATGGGAATGAAGAATACTATCTTTATGTAACCACTTTGTTTATATGTGCAATGTAATGCAAGTTTTATGATCTAATTCTCTAAAACTCTAAACCCGAAAAGATCCACAATGTGTAATCTTGTAATAACTCATGATTAAGTAAGGTTTAAGGCTGGGGCCTTATAATTACAGAATGTTAGTGATAAAAAATCCTTATTATATAGGGAATCATAATTAAACTTTTTAATGGTGGATTTAAAGATACCATTATAAGAAAATTTCCACAAAGGAAGTTGTCGATACCAACCACCCGTGAAATCAATAGAGTGGAATTTTAAAATTTTATATATAGTTTTAATTTCCCACCAAAAATAAATATCTATATGAGGATGATATCACATTATTAAACTAAATTCTCTATGCATAGCATGATGAATACATATAAAACATCAATGTAATACAGAAATCCTAATTAGATATAATGGACATTGGCATAATATGAAATCTCAAAACATCATTAATATACAACAGAGTAAGTTAGTGAAGGGAATATTATTTTCAAAAATAAAAAATTTTATTACTTTGTTAAGTGATCAACTATAACTCATATATCATTGTTCCCTTTTTAGTTGTAGTGGAGTCTAATGAAATAACGAATGGTGATGTTTTCAAATTTTTATTTGGGTATGTGTAATGGTTCTAGAATCATATTATAATTTTTTCTCTCAAACATTACATATTGTCATACCCAGAACTGAGAAACGTATTCTATAATATCTCTATTCATGACATGTAACCACAAATACTCGAACAGGTCTCCAAACATCTTCTCCCATATATAATGAATATATATTGATGAACAATCAGCCTTTCCCCCACAACAAATTCGTTAAATATAGTATGAATGGGACACAAGAATGGTCCTAAATCATACCATAACCTCACAATCAATGGTGAACTATGTTCCATTTTCTAACATATTTTATATCTTAAAATGAGTTTTTCTCCTCTATAATAATTGCATTGACAAATGGATAATCATTCATTTTAAAAATACAATCTTTTTCTTCTTCCATCACTATTTAGAGATCCATAATTTATAGAGTCATAAATGTTTTATATTTTTTCATCCCCATCATTAATATGGTAGCACACCCATTTTTACTCAATGTATCTTCCACCATATTTTTATTTCCATGGTTTAAATGTATTGATTATTAATAATATTTTATTTGAGAAATCCATCTTTTATGAAGTACAATCATCACATTTTATGTTAATATATAAATTAATTTTTTATATCCATAATGTATTTCAACCCTATCTCCATATCTATAATGTCTTAATATCTATAATGATTGAAATACCAAATAAAACTACATATAATTAGATGAATATTTATAATGACTCTCCTTCAACTGGTGTGAGATGTCAGATTTAAACATATCATTTTTAATGAGAACACATCCTAGAATATTCATTAATTAATCAATAATGATCATAAAACATTTTCCTCTATAGATTATTGGAGGAAAACTGCACTGACCAACCATCATTTCATCTCATAGAAATTATATTACCATTAAAAATTCATATGAACATAACTCCATTTGAAGTCTACTTTTTATGAATATTAGATATTCAGGATAAATCTATAGTAGTACAAGATATAATACCCATACACCCTATAAAAACTATGTATTTTTGTTGAAACAGATGGAATGTGTCATTTATAAATAAAATATATCTTTTAAGGATATTTTAATATACCCTCTTATGAGATTATATAACCCATGAATAGAACACTAAATATCGAAAATTTACACATTATAAATTTTTAACTAAATTTCTTTTTCCTCAGGAAACATATAACGATCCTCAAATAGTCTTACTCTCATTGTTTTTCATTGATTATATAGAAACATCAACAAAAAATTCTATGAAAAATGAACATGGTTGTGAATATCAACTCTCTCGATTAAATCCATTAATAAATAATGGTAATTTGTAATACCAAACTCAATGACTAAAATATACATTCCATACCTATAACATCAAGTCATATTTGGATATCGTCTTTATTCACCTGAAATAAATGATATCTTGATCAAAGATTATTTTCAAAAAATTACTGACCTCAACATAATTGGTCAAAGGCGTCATCAATATGAGGGATGGGATACATGGTATTGATTATAATTATGTTAATCTTAAAATATTCAATGAAAATATTAATTGATCCATATATCATAGTTACAAATAGAACATGTGCATCCCATAGAGACACACAAGAGAAAATAGGTACTTACCTTCATCAATATTTAAGGATAATTTGGAAAAATATCTATTTAGAATATGAAATGGTACTTACCTTCATCAATATTTTATATAGGATCTATAAAGGTAAATCAAATATATAAAATGAGTCAAATAAAATTCATCTAAAAGGATAATTACATAATTTGAAGGAAGCAATTTACCTCAAAAATAATTCATAGAGGAAATATTTACTAAATATTTGAACATTATTCCATTCATATTTTTCATAGATAACTAAACAAATTAATATTGGGATGATATAGTGTTACCCTTATAAAACTTCTTACATATAAATGAGTGGGTGGATATATAATCAAATAATATAATATTCTTTCTATTTTGGATGACATTGAAAACATTTATAATGGCATTATAAAACCCCTTTTCACAATTAGTGATAAAAAGTGATTTCTCATAGACATTGATCTTATGTGGTTATTGAAACTGGTCATAAAAATCCTTATTATTTGTACACTAATTATCATAAATCACAAAATACTAACATTTAAGTCATTGATGTGTGGGTATTGTGTTAGATGGAATATTCATTTCATGAATTATATTAACTAGATTATTCATGTCATTTTTGAAAATTCATGGACTTTATGACCCATATTTCCCCAAATAAAAATCCTTCACGTTACATTATAATTCTTCCCATGTTGTTTCATCTTAAATTTCTAGCACATATATGGCTGTAATTTCATTCCACAACGTGATATAATATGGGTTCCATGAAGAATTATATTTATTATTATATAAATACAATGGAAATGAAGGGAATATAAAATTTCCATTTATTATTTATATACAGATTGATTAGTTTTATTACAAATACTTAAGTACGTTATAGTTTTTCTTTTTGGAGAGTTGGTATAATGTCACAAAAAATCGATCAATTTTAATTTTCTGGATGATAATTATATATGATGAACACCTAAAAATATTTGTAAAAATTTCCTCATAGATTCCAATGTATTATTCATACTTTTAATTCTTATGAAAAAAATTTCTCTATTTTTGGTGAAAAATATGAGTAATGTTCCCACTAATGGATAACCTCCTAAACAAATCCCATTTCATAGATTCAATTCATACCTCTTACATCAAAATTTTTAGTTAATTAAAATATTGACCTACTTATTCTTCCATAAAATAAATAGGAAGGATATATTTTTCTTAGAAATAGAATTTAAAAACATAAAATATTTTCTCAGTAGTGGTGATCCATTACATATTTTCTAGTATATCATAATTTTCACTAAAATGGTGTATTTTGCATCATGTAATAGTCAATAACATTTTCTCCCTCCATTGATCATTTATATGCTCAACATTATTTATAGAATGACACTAATTCATTATTATAGTAGTATGAAATTACATTCTGTCTCCATTGAAAATTGGATTATCAGGTTGGAAATTATTAAATATTCCCTCAAATTCATTGTTAAAAGAATTGATATTAATTTCAACAGGTGAATAAAACAACAAATCATTATCTGATAAAACAATATTCATAGTATAAAACTACATAATTAATGAAAATCATATATGTAATATCTATGTAGTGGCATGTAATTTTATTAATCCTTAGATTAAATTAGTTTATTAATGACCATTACTAAAAAATCAGAACATTATATATTGCATTGACCTATACCTAGGGCATTCAAAACTATTTTATAATCCTAATATCAAATAATTTACCATATCCTTTTCTGATATCAACTATGATTGACTAATCATTTCATTCAAAAATATTATATCTATTTAGATAAATATTCATAACAATAAAATATAATCCATTGTATAATTGTAAAGGTATAGATTAATTGGAAAATAAATTTTCAATATTCCTTTTTATGAATGTTCTTAAATATCTCAACTAAATATATTCCATTATAGTACACATTACTTTCATTCCCTACTAAAAAAATTCTTCATAATGTTGGGAAATGTTATATAAGAAAAAAGTTATCATAGATAACCAGTAAATGTAAACATGAGACATATCAGTCGATGATAATTTAAAACCATGATATACCCATAAGGGCATGAGATCTTGAACATAACATAAAAATATTAAATGAAGTCAAAAAAATCAAAATCACGTGTTTTCATGTAAAACATTAGAATAAGAAATGAAATGATTCATAGTAATGAAAAATCAACATAACTCAATCATTGAAGATAAGACTATGTCATAAATTTGTATGGAATCATTATAAATATAGATACCATTTCATCCGTCGTTGTTAATTAATATGACCATAAGACGTGAAATCATCATTTGTTTCCCATAGTTGATGAAGTACATCATGTTTTTTCACAAAAAGGATCATGCACATCAACATGTTTCCAATAATATACCTACCACAATAATTGAGATATAATAAATTATAAAATGAATATGAGGGAGATATATGTACCATATATAAAATAAAAAAACATTTGTGTACCATACGATCCAAAAATGTCCATCATAACAATCCCTGTAAGAATAAATGGGTTTCATAAAAAATTATATAATAAAATAACCCATGGAAAAATGATTAATAATTTTTTTTCATCACAATCAAAATCCATATACGGAAGGAATATGGATTTTATCCATGTATCTTAAAAAAGTAACTTATATATAGAATCACGGTTTGTTTTCACTAACGTATAGAGATATAATTAAATATCATAAAACAATGTTGTAAAAAATAACATTATAATTATAAAAAATTAATTTTGAAAACATATAAAAACTTCACAAAATAATGAATCTTTTTCATTTAATTAACAATAAAAAAAGAAATTATACCATAAAAGCATTATGGAATCTAAAATGAAATAGATATTTATTAAGTTTCTATTAGTTAAATTGCATTTCTCAAACATTTCATTATAAAAAAACAAAAGTACATTGTTGGAAAATGTAATGAATATTTAAAGTATTTAAAAAAAATAAATAAAAAGGAATAAAATAACGTAAAAATAGTAATATAATATCAATATAATTCTTGAAAGACTTATTACAATTTATGATTATTGAATAAATTTTCTTAATACTGAAGTCCAAAATAAAGTCAATATTCTATAATAGCACTCTTTTAATTTAATAAATAAGTTATGTGGACAAAAAAAGGAAAACATAAAATATCAAGAAATAAATATTGTAAAATTATGTTAAATTTTACAATCAAATATAAATTATATAAATTATGTAATATAATTTCATGTATAAACATTCAGAGTTATAATTGGTTTGAAATGTATATATATTCTTTAAAGTTATTCAATTCATCAATCACATTCAAAACTCTTGTATAAAAAACATTTATTTATTATTAATTTATTACATATTAGTATTCATATCTTTAATATATTTTACGATATATTTTTGACATCATATAACCCAATTACCCATAATATTTTAATAAAAAATATTTTTTTTTGTGATAATTACTTCGTCTTTTAAGTCTGTATTGGTTCAATAGTCATTGTACTTATACATTGATTATGGTAAAATAATTATTTAAATTTTATTCATGTTATAAAAATAAAAAATATTTATTATATACATTTTTATAATCACTCTAAAAATTAGAGATTGAAAAATGAATTACACTGCTCAAGGAGATAGTTTGTTATAGGTATGCATGAATGATGTTTCCAATTTTCAATTGAAATAAAATAATAATAAATTTTTGTTTAAAGAACTATTATATGTCCCATATTATATATATTCATCAATATAATTTCTATTAATATCCTTGTAGAATAAAAATGAAAAACAAATCACATCTTTTAATCTAGGTGGTAGTCTATACGTATGAACGAGTGACATTATCATTTTCCAAAGAATTGGATGGTAAGTATATTGATATTATATTATAATTATATAAGAATAATTATCTCATATTTATCATATAAAAACAAAAAAAATTAATTCGCATCCAAAAAATATGGTGATTCAAACGGATAAATGGTTGGTCTTTAGGGTGGAAAAAACCATTATAACGTGACTAAGTATGTTTACAAGAAAATTTTATATATTATGAATGATATCTAAAAATCAATGTAATATGGTGGGGGTAAAGGATTGGTTCTAGTTTATAATAGAGTGGAGGAGTGTCTTTGAATTTCTATAAAAGATTAAAAAATAATTAAATCAATATCATATTTTTTCTAAAAACCATATAAAAGAAACATTTATTACAATTTAGACAATATATTAACCCTTTTTTCCTTTTTAATTTTTTTAATATATTATATTTAATAATAAATTATTCTCAAAAAATATCATTTCATTCAATTTTGTCACTATTTAATTAATTTTATTTAAAATACATAGTGGAGTTTGTTTAATATGAATATAATCCAATAACACACAAATAATTTGTTATAAATTCCTTAAAATTTCATGGAATATATAATAAAACACAGGCTATATTTATTTTAATAATTTTCAAAAATGTAATAATTATTTATTAATTACATAAATACCGAATCGATGTTGCATATGAATTCAAGGAAAAGAAATAATTACTAAAAGATATAAATTAAATTCTAGAATAAAAATAATTTAATTAGTCTAAAAATATATATTTATATAGATTTATTATCTATTTTTTTGTATGTGAACACATAATAGATATTTAAAACAAAGAGTGTGATATGTTGTATCTTTATTTAATTAAAATATTATATAGATAATTTCAATGTGAAATGGTTCATTAATAACAAACTAATCCTAAGGTTATAAGGTTCTAATTAATTACATCTTAAATTAATTAAGATGAATTATTATATCCTTTTT
Source organism: Viscum album (assembly GCA_963277665.1). Taxonomy (NCBI): domain Eukaryota; kingdom Viridiplantae; phylum Streptophyta; class Magnoliopsida; order Santalales; family Viscaceae; genus Viscum; species Viscum album. The sequence continues at coordinate 1,872,727,424 of OY728137.1, read as the reverse complement.
TACTTACTTTTAGCATAAATTTTACCAATTTACATTTAAAGAAATTGATCAATTATAACACAATTTATATTCATGTTGATAAAAAATAATGTAGAGAATTTAAAAAATTTGATAATCCTAATTATAAATATTTCATTTATATCACATTATTATGTATCTAAAAATGGAATAAATTAATTTTAATGTTGGTGAGAAAAATGAGTTGAAAATAATTTTCGAAAAATAATACATTAAAATTGAATTTATTTTTCTATGATTTGTTGAAAAATATATGATGATTCTTTAAAATAAATTATCAATTAAAATATATATACATTTCATTAAAAAATAAATCACCAATAAAGAATAAATTTATTTTTTTTATAAAATACATTATTATTATAAAAACAAATTTATAGAAAAAATGTAACTTCTATTTTGAAATAGTTTTTCTTAATTACAATATTTTGATAACTATAGAGTTAATTTTATAAATATTTAGACCATATTTTTTTATAATTTATTCATCAAAATTCATAAAATACAATTAAACTTATATGCGTTAATATACACATAATATTTTAATAATGTTATGTGGTTCATCTAATGTCAATGTTGAATGTAATAGAGTCACCCAAATAAATTAAATTATTTAAAGAGAAATATATCATAAAATTATCATTGATTTACATGGGGGACATTCATAAATTCTATATAATATATAACATGGATATTTATACATCTATTTAATAGTAATTGTGACCAAATATATTGTTGAAATTAATTCATTCAAAAAACGACTCGTTCTAACATGACTTTGGGAGACCCATATTATCCACATCAGATTGTTAGAAAGTAAAAAATTCATTGTATTCTTAAAAAAATTAAAACCGTTAGATTTTAAAATATAATATTTAGATTATAGTTCATATGACACACAACAAGATTCATTAATGACATGAAAAATATATTTAATTAAATTTAATCTCTTCATCATCATGTGATAAACTGAACCTCGAGTAAAAAACAACTATACTTTTTTATATCCATATAATTTATCCTTTTAATTATTGGGAATGAAATTAAAGTACTAAATAATGAAACAACTATGGATTAAAAATTTATAAAATAATATCAATTAAAATCTATTGATCAGTAATAAAATATTATTCATTTGAGGGGAAAGAAACTAATTTTTCTAAGTTGATGTCATTGTATTATAAGAAATAAATTAAAATTAAATTTTAATATTAATATATAATTTATTTCAATAGAAATAGTCATTTTTAAGTGAATTAATTCAATATATGAAATGGTGAATTTTTAACAATTTACGAAGAAGATTACATTTTTGAAAAATAAGGAGAAATATTGTTCTATTTTCAAAAGACCCTTTTAATTAGAAGTATTTAAAACAAAAAGTTTTATATAAATTTTTTTCAATAGTTATATTATTATAATTAATTTTAATTAAATAAAATTTTTTCATTGTAATCGTATTGAATTTTCATTTTGATATTAAAATTATTTATACTTAATAGAAATTTCAATTTTCAAAACATATTTTTCCCAATGTTTTGGTTTTAATTTAAAATAAAAATTTCAAAATTATTTTGTCGAATTTGGAAACTTGGGTTCAAAAGTTGGGGAAAAAATAATCAATATTATATAATAAATTTAATCATTTTTTCATACAAAATTTTAAAAATAGAAATAAATAATTACTATTGTTATTGATCAAATAGGATTACCATATGAAAAAATGGGTTTAAATAACCTATAAAGTTATTCAATTTAACATGAATTATCATAGTTTTAGATTACATCATCCACTTTTTGAGTGTCATCTATTTTAAAGCCTTGTTTTATGTCACAAATATGGATATTAATTTTATTCTGTTTTCTAATACCACGTTTTGTTCTCCATCCCAAAAATAAAAAGACATCCCCTCTCATATTCTCCTCAGAACCCCAATTATATTTCATTGAATAAATTTAATTATATTTTATTATATTATTCTCTATAAAAGTCATATATTCCTTTTTTTCATCAAAAATACTATCTAGATAGTCTTTTGGTATAATCTATATTAGGTTATCTAAAGGAGAGGTAAAGTTTCAAACCATGTGTATTCGATTTATGTATTTTTCTAAATTCTAAAACTACTCTCCAGAAATGATAAAACTAAAATACCAATATATAATATATACTTATATGTTATTATTTATTTTTAATAACCTATATCAATATCTTATACACTTAAATAGGAAAAAAAAATTCCACCATGTGTATGGAAGACTACTTCTTCACGAACCAATCTAATTTGTTTTTGATCACCATCCCTAATGGATATATATAATGATCAATTTAAACCATACACAAAAAAATAAAATTAATATTTCTTAAATTATTATACTTTTGGAATTATAATATCACATATAATATCTTACCATCCAATCCTTGGAAAAGAGTAACATAGCTTCCGAGTACATGTGGAAAACCACATTCACATAGCGATGTGAATTGTGTTCCATGTTATTTTTAAATAAATTGTAAATTCAATATATATAATTAATATAAATTAAATATTTTAAATATTAATGGTCTTGTATTCGTGAATCAATATTTACATTTTTTACATTACATCTATCTGAAAAATAGAAACTACATTTATAATAACCTTTATCTTTATGAAACATTAATATGTTACTTAATTACCCTTAATTACACTAAATACAAACCAAAATATCCATATGTATATTGTATTTTGGAATTAGGTTAATTCCATTACAAAGTCATAGATTCATTACAATATCATTATTGATAAATAATTTTACAAGGTTGAGCTTAAAATTGAATTTGATTACAAGGAGAAATACATAATAAAAAGTGATCTATAAAGACCAGTAAGGGAAGAAACATGAAATAACATAAAGATAAAAATACATGTTATACACTGCATATCCATGATTCATAAGGGATCAAGAATAATAACGCTTGGTATAACATGATAATCGTAACATGGAAAATGTGGTAACAACATAAAAATATGTATCATAGGTCAAGGCTCAACCATCAGAAATTATTAGTGGGAAAATAATGATAATGGAATTAGGTTTACAACCTATCCCAATAAGACTTATCTAGAAACTAAACATTATCCAATTAATTGGATCATAATATAATTTCTGGCACACCCATCACATTCATTGAATTCTCATTCTTAAGTGTGCCATGTAAATCATAAAAAATAGATTAATTAATCATGTTAATTTATTTAAGGTTGATTAAGTGTAAAATAAATACATTTATATCTACAGAAAATAGTTATATGAGATTAAAAGTTACCACTGTTGATAATAAATGGGTATGGTATTCAGTACACAATTGGTATGGCATGGAAAATAACTATGAAAATTTGAAAACATAATGGTGTCACCTAAAAATTCCTACCATTAGTTGATGAGAGTTAAATGCATATATGAACATTTTTACCTGATGTGTAATATAAGGCCCTAGCCTTAAACCTTTCTTAATATTGAATTAAATGAATAATTCACATTGAAGATCATTTCAGGTTTAGAATTTTAGAGAATTGGGACATAACTATTACATCTCAAAAGATTACAAAGTAGTTACTTCTACTAAATTTCCATAAAATAAAAACTCTTAAATAGATACATGTCTAGATCCATGTATTAGATAGAATGACTTCCCCTTGATCCCATTCTTGACCCTATTCCACATTAAGTCCTGTGAAAAACATTTCAAAAAAAACTTGGGGTGAGATAAAAAAGCTCAACAAGGGATACAAAAAGAATGAAAACTGTTAGTTTTTCAAAGTAACAAGTAAACCATGTATACTTTATCAAAGTAATACCTTTCACCTTTAGGAAGTAGTAAAAACTCTTCACTGAATAAAATATCATTACATAGCCTTTTGTGACCAAAAGATTACCATAAAATCCATATAAAGAACACATAACATATAAAGGTTACTTGGTACATAAACATACTTAAATGGAATAACCATACGGTCGACTTCCACACATACTTAATGGAATAGCCATATGGCCAACTTCCATACATACTTAATGGAATAGCCATATAGCTGACTTCCATACCCAATGCATTGGAGGTTATAACGTAACCACCCATCCTGGTATTCATGGAACCACCCGTCATATGGTTTATCACGTAACCACCCGTAAAATGTCCAAGTACCATCATTACACATAAAATATTGAAAATATAAAAATTTCAATAAAAACATTTCATTTTCAATCACAATAAGTAATTCTATGATATTGAATTAATCAATCCATTTTCAAAAACCATTTAAAAGATATTTTTGAATCAAAGTGTCCCATACCATTTTTAAGCTTTTAATGGAATTAAAATTTTAAAACATTAATGTCCATATAAATAAATACTGAAAACAATTTTGAAAACATGGACATTAAAGATAAATATTTAGAATAATGAATCTTTAAAACATTTAAAATTATATTTTTGTTAAAGAGTTTTTAACAAAATAAGAGACTCTTGAATACAAATAATTGCAGAATAAAATTTAATATGAACTTTAAAATATCATTAGAATAAAGGGATTCATGATATAAAATATCAAAGGACAGTATACACACCATATAAAAGTGAATTGGTGCATAAAAACAATGAAGTCTCAAAAGAAATGTAAAATGAGATGAAATCCATTATAAAGAAGGTATCCTTAAATTAAGGATAAATCAATCTCATAAATATGTGTGACAAATATAAATACAACCAATATAAGTGTATATTATGTTTAAAACAATCAAAGGTCATTCACACATATTCAAAGGATGACATATTCAATAACTACTTGTTGAACCCAAAGAAATTGAAATTGGGTTAAGAAGTTCCCTTAGTAAAATTCGACAGCCTAACAGCATCACATAAAATTTTACAAAAAGGGTTGATGAGAGAGATAAAGGGGATCTCATCACTTGGACATAAAATTTACATAAATAAGGATATAGAAGAACAAATCCCAACATAATAGTATTTGAATTAAAAGACATAACAAAAGAAGTATTTTAAAAAAAGGAGAGTGAAAGGTCCCCTTACCGAGTTGGGTAACTTTCGAAAAGTACACCCCATGGAAGAAGGGTCATACAATGAAGATGTAAATACCAATAAATGAAATTATACTACAGAAATTGTATAATAATGTGCAGTACATACACCAATCAATGTAAATAGTGGAAAACGTAGCATAAATGTCACTGGAATAAAATTGAGATGAAAAATCCCTTAGGAAAACTCGGCAGCCTAACGACGCCACATAAAACTTCCAAAAACGGATTTATGAGATCAAATAGGGTCTCTCATAATATGACCATAAAAAGTAAAGTATTAGGAATAAAAAATAACATCCCTAAACATAAGAAAGATGAGCTTAAAAGAAATTACATAAAAGAGAGTACTTAAAAAGAAAGAGAGAGGTTTGATCTCTTACGAAAATTAGGCAGCCTAACGGCGCCACTCAAAACTTCCAAAATGGATTGATGAGAGAAAATAGGGTCTCTAATCATATGAACATAAGAAGTAAAGTATGATTTATATAAAATAACATCCCAATCATAAGAAATATGATCTTAAAAGGAATGACATAAAAGAGTGTACTTGAAAAAAAGAGAGGAGTAGATTCCCTTACCTCGGGTCCGACTTGACTCGATCGTTCGTTAATGTCCTGAATAATAAACTTGAGTTAATTTCTACTTGCCTAAGAAACTTTTTCAATCTTATTATTCCTTTTATATCACTTATTTCCATGTTATAAACATTATGTAATCATTTAGTTAATAATGTTTGTTTTGTCGATATTTGGTTCTTAAGTCGAAAGTGGACTTCTTACAATTACATATTGTTCATGTGGTCAAAATTTATTTATATCCAGAATGACATTCCTGAATTGGGTATCATATATATCATATATATCTAGCATATACATGTATTTATAATATCACATAATCATTTAGAGGTAAGAAATGAAATTCACCGTTCATGGTGACGGTAAGCCGTACGTACGCATGAACGCTACTTTCATTTCTATGTCATATTAATGGAATTAAAAATAAATGAGTGGTGTGTATATTTTAATTCCAGAATTATATTAATCATTTATATGTAACATACATCATATATATCCATTATATATATGTACTTTTAATAGTACATTACATTTGGGGATAAGAAATGAAATGCACCGTTCATGGAGACGGTAAGCCGTACGTACACATAAACACTACTTTCATTTATATCTCATACTTTAATGGAATTAAATAATAATTATAAAAAGGTATATTATAATTCCAGTATAACATCATATATAATAACTTTAAATACATCCTTTATACTTCCCATATATGGCATTAACGAATCAAATCACTTTGAGGGGGCGGTAGTCCGCACTTCCTAAAATGAAATTGTCGTGTTTACCCACAATGGAATCCATAAAGGTATACCACAAATGAAAAATACAGAAGCATATGGAAAACATAAACATAATATATATCATATATTAATAGAGTGACATCTTAATGGCCACCATTAATGGTGTTTAAAAAAAGATTGAACAATCATCGTTTCGTGAGGAAGAAATTCGCCAACCACAGAAACAGTATGTTCTTTAACCATTAGATGTAGATGTGTGTAAGTGTAACTCTAATACTTATTATAAAAACATCCTAGTATATTGAAGATACTGTATTTGTTACAAAATAAATGAATAAAAAGAGTTTACGGGGTTGGAGAAGCAAAATAAAACAAAAGAACACAAGTGAACATTACCTTAAAATCAGGTAACTATCATAGATTTGATCTCAATGGCTTCCTTGAGATGACTTCAGCCCAAAGTGAGGCTTCTAGGAGTAAGAGAGGGATGTGGAGAGACAAAATGGGCAGGGTTTGGCCGATCCAAAGGCTTTGGATCTGTGGGTAAGTAGGTAGAGGTGGGGGCCTTTTGTAAGAGGAGAGTAGGGGCACTCTTGGAAGGTAAGGAAATGTTACTTTATTTTAGAATGCGTTTCAGATTTTAAATGCCCCACATTGACGTGTTTAAAGGATAAGGTGATAAGTGTTAGAAATACACTCATCTAATAGGTTTTGGACATGTTTAGGTCTTAGATTTTACATTATCTTTACATTTTATTAAAATCGTTAAATAATGAGGTAATCACTGCATTATCATGGTGTCATAAATAATTTAATTTATTTAATGTCTAAAAATTATAAAAAAAATACTATGATATAGGAAATATTTTTATCTTTCCAATTACTATTTATATCAAAAAATATGACTTTTATAACCCCATTAAAAAAATTGGTTTAGTAAAACAACTCATGTTTGTGTCATTTTAATTTTAACATTAAATAAAAAGCTATTTATGTCATTTTCCAACCAATGTGGCTCCATGGGGTCCCCAAGTTGACACATGGATTTTCCTGGTCTGCCATGACTCATAAAATGAGGGTAGGACATGTTTCTAGGTCATTTAATTTTATTAAAACATTATTCTTACCTTAAACTACACTAATTACCTCTAACCGCGATTCAAAAATTAATAAGTTACTATTCACCAAAAAATTATTTTAATCCCATTGAACCACATTTTACTTCTTAATGGAAACCGTGGATGTCGGATTTTTGAAATTCAAAACACAAATATGGAAAAATTTCATTTAAACGGAAAATCAGTTTTTATAAGTACCACTTAGTGGTTTCACTATTCATCAAAAATTGAAGTTTTTCAGAAAATTACCAAAAATTCACCCTAATCTATATTTGATATTACGAATTAAAAAATGATGTCTATTTTACGAAATTCAAAACATATAAGTTATATCCCATTATTGCTGCATTTATTTTTCCATGTTTGGTTGCATTATTGTATATATATTATCTTGAATTTGATTCCTTTGGTGAAACATGGTAAAATGATCGTATATGTAATGAAATGAACCCTTTATTATCCCAATGGGATGCACTATGGATTGTTTGGCCAATTTTATGAAACCCATGTGGTGTTCCAACATAATAAGACCTATAAGTTGCAAAGGTCATGTACTGAGTTTATATGTGATATCATAACTCCATTTTCAAGTATGTTAATTTTTTTAATTGAAATTGAAAATCAGATGTTAGTAGTAATTCTTAGAATTGATAATGTCTTAAGCTAGTTTTGGCATGGAATGATAAAGGGGTTAATTGTGTTAATTAATATTGGGTCAAATGGATTAAGAATTTTCTGGAAACCCATAAGAAGTATAGATCATATAAAGTTAATAGACTGTTTAATGGGGTAATGTCTTGTTTATTGAAGAATATGTAAATGTGATTTGTTAAGGGAATTGATCAATATGATAAATGAGTTAATACATGGAAAATTATGAATGAGTTATGTCTTTTCACATATATAAATAGTTTAAGATGTTAAATGGGTAAATGGATGGAAATTAGAGAATATGCAGGATGGGTTTATGCATAAAAAATGGATATTTTACTAATAGAGAAGTAATGTAAATGGAAATGTGTTAGTGGGTTATAAAATATATTAATATCCCATGATTATTGTAGTTGATTATGATTTATATTTTTTTTGGTTGGGTTTGGTTGTGATATGGTATTTGTGGTGAATCGATATATATATATATATATACATATATATATAAGTATGTAAATATGTCTTTGCAGGGTCGGTTATTGGTTGATGTTCTACGCCCACGGTTTGATTTAGAGTGAGGATCTAGACTCCCCCAAAAAATTCATGGGTAATGTCTCAGATTTTATGTGTATTATTTTTTAAATATTAAATGGAAATAATTCGTGATCAAGAGAAGAAACAACATGAAATTCGGTGTCCCGATGAGCCTAAAATAAATGCATGAATAATACTAAAATAATAAATAGCACACTTCCACATTTCTCCTGAAAAAGTAAAATATATTCTATATTGGTTCATGGATAAAACAATGGAAGGAAGCATTGTGTTCAGAGTATCATCATTACCCTAGTTAAGGACTAACATCTGTTAGTGTGAGCCTGCTTTCAAAACTATTTTTCAGACATTTTAATGATATAAATTAATTTTCGAATTTATTTTATTCCATTATATTTTTGCTAAATAGTGACACAATGATGGTTTATTTTAAATAATAAATTAGGTAAGGAACTAAAGGAAATATAATAATCATTTAATTCCCTAGAGGCTTTGTAGAAAAACATTAAATGATTCTCTTGATGGCGAACGATGACAGAGTCTTTGATCAAAGATCGACTGATGCCATTCTCAGTGGATCTCACTAACGACAATGATGATACAACTAATATTATTTAGAGATTTATCAATATAAAATTAATGGTATGATGATATGATTTCTGTTCCCTCATTCATATATTAAATGAAAAATTTAGGCCAACCATCCAACAGGTTGATCTGTCAATCGATCATTCCTCCGAGATGGGGTTTAATTCTGGGGTTTTATCTGAGTTTGTTGATTAAGAATCAGTTTTTCTTCAACATCATTTTTATGGGAATGAATCGAGGTAGGAACTAACAATAGTATAATCTTATTCCTTGGGTTGTTTATGTTTCCTATTCACCCCCAATATTTGTCTTTGTGTTCTTCATTCATCATTATTCATGGGTTTTGAACTATTGATCGCTTAAAAATCATTACATAGAACAATAGTCTGAAATTTAAGATCATGCATCCAATAAATGTAGTTGAAGTGAGAAGGTGATGGAGATATAATAATTGAATTGATTCAAGAATACCTATTATTTGTATGATTTATGACAGAATGAACAGAACCATACTTTATAGTGGATTGATGGACCAAAACTCAAGGATTCAGTATTTTGATTGTGAAACGACCCTATATATTCTATTTAGAGTTTAATGTATAGTTAGATCATGATCCACGAGACCAACTGAGGCACGTGGGGAGAGAACTGTACATTCTGGAAATCCCAAAGAACACAATGTGTAACCCGGGGTTACATATCTTGTGTCCCCCATTGAGTTGCTACAGTGATTTTGGGAATTAATTAGATTCCACATGTCGTGTGAACCTAAAATATGGTTTGTAGGTCCTTCCTATAGAATGAACATGTAACATGGGAGATATATGGACATGGGGTGGAGTACTGGGGTTACTTAAATGACATGTAATACACCACAAGACTTGTCACAGACAAATTACCTATGATACAACATGTACTAGTACAGGGGAAGGCGAACACAGGTTGACATCATGTAATGACAATTTATCATAGTACATAGGTGGATCTTGGATGAAGGGACATTTTGTGTGAACCATCTACACGACGTGTACCCATCTTCTACATGAGATTTTATAATGATGTGTGCCATAGTATAGGGGATGTACCTGGGGTCAATGGATTTGGTATGTGATCCTACAACTGATTATGTACCCCTTTCTATCTGGCTTGAATCTCTTTCCCACTATGTCTTGAACAATTTTTATTAGGGTTCATTCCCATTTTATTAAACTAGATGGTTGATGCGTATCATTTCCTACTCATATGGGTATAATCCTTTCACTATGAATTCTTGAATAGAGTTGTTGGACCCCCCCCCCACCTGGGAGGCCTAGAGGAGGGTCCCCTTTTCATTACATGTTCCCTAGGTAGAGTCCTTGGTATTGACATGACATTTTCACCGAGCGTTGATCATCTACGTAGCAGTTTAATCCAGATTGAGTTTTTGTTATCACCCCATGGCTTTGGATATGATCCTCATCTATTGTATCATAGAATTCTCTTCAAATCTCTAGCATATCTCACTTAATACGGTTCATGAAGAATAGTACTTCTCGGATGGATTTTTTAAATGTTATCAAACTCAAGAGATTGTTCTCTAGTATGAGTAATTTGTGGACTCTTTACACATAATTCCTAGGGTTGGTATATAGTGGTTGTGACCCACCTCTAAATTGTATGTGCTAGTTTGATTATATCTAGATATTAATTTTACATGTGTCGAAGAAATATACTATATAGAGCTTACTATAATTTTTTCATGTATTGATTTATGGTTACGAGGTGTCCTACTATTTTTTTATACCCAGCCATAAATGGTCTCTATCATCACATGTCATGTCTTGTGCACACGAGTGACCATTTGACAGATTCCCATGTGGAGAATGTCCAGATAGATCTTTGTGAGTACATACGGGATTAGTTGTGATCCAACAACTACAGAGAATAGTCTCATGACCTTTTTTTATAACATGGGACTTGTGGTTTACCAACACATTCTTTTTTGTGAGATTTTTATTTTAGACCAGTTTAATTTAACTACCCATAACATTCATGTCATATTCTTGATATGATATAGTGGAATGCATTAATTTAGTCTGTAGTGGTTTTTACGTTTTATCATTTTTTGGGATTAGAGACATGTGTCTGTGTGTGTGTACAAGTACATAAGTAATCTCTCTAATGTTAGTGATATTCCTACTCAGTTCTAGTCACCAAACCATAACCTATTAGAGGAGGGACCAGGAATTCATAGCAATAGCCCAGTGGGATGAGTCATGATATAATGTCATCTTAGAAGATGGGTTCTACTTCCGGACCATTAGTTTATGAGATTGGTTTAGGGAAATAGTTTTAAGTGTTATTAGTTTATATTTAAAGCCATGAACTCCAATTATTTTGTGGGAAGATGACATATACATACACCAGGACCCTGATAACCATCATTTCGACTCGTAAAATGGACGCACTAGTTGCCAAGAAAATAATGGGACATACAACATATAGGAATGGGTATGTGGTTCCATGTCCTTCTCGAGTCAGCTCACTAGATATACTCATTGGTCATGAAATATATTTTTTTTCTTATAAGATTCCACCAATATGCATACCAACAAGGATCTAGTAGCTTGATAAAGAGTATGAAACCCACAACGATGAGGCTTTGATAAAGGGACCAGTTCTCCATAAGTAACTTCTAGGGGGTCCACCTACAATACTACCACTAGTGGATAATCCTATTGTCCACTAAAACCAATTATGTTTTACTAGAGCCTATAAAATATCAATTGGATTGATTCTATGAATGACATAGTATGAAAAAAATGTAATTTTCATGATCTATGATGTGATACCTTTAAAAAAACTTTTTCATTAAAAATTTATGGGCCAAATTAATAATTTTATGTCAAAATGGTGTCGTATAATAAAATGAATAATATCATTTCATAATTTATATAAAATTTCTGAATATAATTTGAAAAAATAATGATTCGTAAAGAAATGGATCTTTTTCATGAAATATTGGAAATATTTCCGTGATATATGATTTTATAATATCTCCACAATATAGATATGATAAGACCATCTAATAATATCAACAGTGGGAATTTTTAATTTTTTTCCCTAATATGGTTTTGAAGGGTCCACAATCCTTCAAATATGATTATGTCTTATGTTAATAATTTTAATTCATAATATAATTTATCATTTGTAAATGGTCAAATATTTTAAGAAATAAAATTTCTAAGGAAAAAAATAATGTAGTTTTAGTCACCATGGCATCGTCCTTTCAAAATTATGATACAAAATGGATATATTTCCTAGTTTTGGAAGATAAAATATGAAAATATGAAGTCACTGTAATAATAATAATAATTTAATATAAGTTTAATTGATCAAAATAAATATCTATAACACTAGGACATTATCGATATCCAAAATGGTATAGTGTGTAAAATGTTAATGAAATAATATTTTTGATATATAATAAAAAAATTATATCAGAAATGAGAATTGTGGGATTGTACAAGACATGAGAGGGTTAGAAACTGTATAATTAACTTTTTTACATATGTGATAAAGGTTTAATACGGATTAATATTTTAAATAATTAAAAATTGATTGAAAATAAAAAATGATATAAAATATAACTTTTTTAAAATTGATATATTAGTTTTTCATTATTTTCCCAAAAATATTATATTATATTTAATTATTTTATTTTTTATGAAATTTATTTTATGAAAAGTGTTGACAAAAATTATGATGTTTATATATGAATACTGTATTTTTTCTATAAAAATCACATATTTTTAATTATGAAATAGTTTATTTTAAATTACACATAAATTTATAGTATTAATTATTTCATATTATAGAAAATTCAAAATTCTAATATTTATTAGTAATAATGAATTTCAAAAAATCGAATATAAATTGAAATATAGTTGAAATTGATTTAATTAATCAACTATTTGTAAATTTTTACCACATATCCAATTTTCTAAAATATTAAATTAAGTAATATTATTCACTATTATATTTATACTTAAATGTTATTTGTATAGTTAATAAATATATTTTTTGTATTAAATAATATTTATCTACTTATATGAATTATTATAAAAGAATTTATGTTATTTTAAACAAGGTACCATAATTTATTTTCATTTATTATACATTAAATTTGGATATCTCATGAGTTATGAGATCTTATATAAATTTAAAATACAGTTTATACAGACTAAATAATATATTTATAATGGAAAAAATCATTTATTGAGTAATTAACCTTGTGTAGTGAAACTTCGACCCATATAGTTCACTAACCAATGAACATAGGTTTGACAAGAAAATTATACATTTGCCGGTGGAAAAACTATGCATACTATTATCTATACTCTTTATTTAACATGATTTTAATCATTATATGAATGCATTTGATATAACTTACACTTTATATGAATCCAAATATGTATAAATATGGTTGTGTTTTTTTGTTAGTAACAATATCTATGAATTTTATAAAGAGTTAAACATCTATATGGTTTGAAAATATTGATTCCTAGAAGGAATATGGATAAAAAACTAAAAAATAAGAATTTATACATTAAGGGAATACAAATGACATTTTGGTGATTTAATATGCTAGTTTAAAATATTTAATGTTATATTCATTCTGACATAAGAATGTGTAAAAATCAAGACTATTTAGTAAAGGATACTCTAATGGATATGTGGACATGTACCGTATTGAGTAAAGAATGATTTAAATGGAAAAACCTAAATGATAATAAAATAAATTAAACTATTTGTGTTCATAACATTAAGAAGCGAAACCAAAATGTTTGGGATACATGATGATTATATTTGGAATAATCCATATTATGGAATTTATATAACAATCTTATATTAAACCATCTAAGATACGTATGTGATATTTTTCATATAATTTTATTTTTAAATATCTATGTATAGTTTTAGTAAATAAATATAAACCAAAGGATATGAAATGTAGACAATGGCATACTAAATATGAATTAAATTAAAAGTTGTCATCATTTTTTGGGTATATATTTAGTAATTTTAAATATTAAATGAATCCAAAATATGATACCTATTTAATGAAATATTCTAATAATGATTTAATAGTAAAATCACTGTCCAAATTATACCTCAATCCATTCCTATAATGGGAGAATATTAATAAAATCATGTTTGTTGAATGGTATAGAAAAATTTGAATAGTTCTCAGCTATGATGAGACATTTCTTGTGTTAATGTAACTCCATACAAAATAGACAATTTTTAAATGTTTTCATGTAATTAATATAGAAACAAATAAGACTTATAAAATGATTTACCTGAGGTTTTAGAGTTATTATGTTTCAAATGACCAATTGATCTTTAGTCCGTAATCTTATAATAAATATTTTTGGTTTTGTTAAAGAGTCTAAGAGACTTGAGAATTCCATTAAATCATAATATATATATATATAATTTAATATAATTTAATTTTTTTATAATAATATGAATGATTTTAATAAATTTGTACCATATTTGAGAAATATATTATTATGAAATATTTGAAAATTTGGAAATGATAATATTGTCAACTATTGTATTAACATTCCCTAATGTCTAAGATAATATTAAAGAACAAATAATCCATTTATTGACAATATATATATATATTCAAGTTCTCAATTGTACATTGGATGGAAGAATATTGGCATGTACATAAATACATTGTGAATTATTGGGGAGCATCTAGCCTTCCACCGTAACACTGGACATAGAAAGTAGGTCCAACATCTACTAGTATTGATTATAGCTTCTACTGTATCTTCCAATTAAAGGGATCTAAATGCGATACATTTTAAATATTATGAGATATCCATTCGTGATGGAAATATATATATGTATATGGAGTTTCATTATCTGATAACAATTTATTTGATAGTAATTCATAATGACATAGTAGATATTAAAATACTCAGGCCAATAAGAGTATTATATAATCTAAAGTATTCTATTTCCCATAGATATGTGAGATGGGTTCAACTGATCTACATATGCGTAATAGTTAATTTTGATGGTGCAGACTCAACTATGTGAGGTCCATTGAGTTTTGGAGGTATTTTTTGATTCCACATGAATTTGATAAGGGTGGTTTTTTATCATTATATTGGAATGAGGACTTCTTTTGGGGATAATGTATGTGTAATTATGTATGATTTTGAACATGTTTACCATCATCGGTGGCAAGCACTTTGGATTGAATCTGATTCAGAAAATGGTTTCATGGCTCTAAAAAATAACAGGGAATGTTACCTATAAGATTCAAACCCATCAGATTTATTCTATGAGTCACGTGACCCAACATAATATACTTTCTTATCATGCACATATATAAGCTAACTAGTTGGTGGATGATTTTTCAAAGAATTTGTTTCTAGAGAAAGGGAAATTTGGGATTTTAGATAACATTTGTAGAGACCCGTATCTTGACGTACATGGACATTACATTACATTTGCGGAATACTTAGTACATAACAAAAACACACACTAAAGGATCGTAATAGTTTAGTGTCTTTGGAAACTCGGAACGTAATCTTCTAATCATGGTGAAAGTTCTTCAATATCTCTCATAAAGGTCATCCCTTTTTTTCTACCTAAAACCTTTCTTTATATCCTGGGGAAAAGAAAACATAAAAGGGTGAGCTCAAATGCTCAGTAAGGGTAAACAAAGGAAATATCAATCACATAATTTTCATAAGAACATAACATTTTTGGAAATCTTAACCTGCAAAAGAGAGCATAATTTCATAACATGGGATAAATCATAGTAGTGAAATGAAATCATAACTTAAAACATTACTCATTGTGGCATACACACATAATCATAGAGAATCATTTCTTGTTAGTCAAGACTCATTGCCAAGACTATCTTAGTGGACAAAGTCCCTTTCTGAATCGAGTAATCCTCGTTTCAGTCCTGTTTCACTGAACCGGTATAACCTACCATTCCAGCCATGTCTATCTCATGAGATATAAAATCTTTACCCAATGCATTGGAGGGAGATATAGGTCCCACCCATCTCATAATGATACCATTCTTATGTGTGCCACAAAATCATAAATCATACATCATTGCATAACCCATGTAACAAAAATGGGATTCTTTAACAACAAGACATCATAAAACCATTCATATAAGATAAAGGAATTCATAAACATAATTCCATCACAACATAGTCAAATCAATGTAAAAATATGGAGATAAACAGAACCCTTTATTATCTTATATGGAAAATAATTTTGATAAAACACTTGAATTGAATTCTTGAGAAAAATATCCTTTCTTCTTCAAAATCAATTTCTTTTCACAAAACATCATGCAATTTTAAAAGAAAGAGATTTTATTGAAAATAGTCATGAAATCTTTTAGAGGAAGCTTCATGAAAATAAGGCTTTATAAAACAGTATAAATCCGTTCGTGCCGTATAAGTTAAAAAAAACATTCTTCGTACTTTTGTCGGAAAAGTCAAAAAGTACCTCGTACGGAAAAACGACAAAAGATTCCTTTCATATTCTTTACTAAAAACTCACCTAAGGGTAAAATTGGATTTAAACTATTGAAAGTGGATGGAAACAATATTACATATTGAGGGAACATGGATGTGGATGATAAAATACACCCCAGTAAATACTTACGAATAAACAATCTCGGATAAAAATGAGATTGTGATATTTCCCTTACCTTAGGTCCGATTTGCTTTGTTCGTGTCCGAAGCTCCTGTATAATGGTTTAAATAATGTCATTGACTTATTACAGAATCATATTAATTTTTATTATATCATATATGGTTCACTTATGACATTATATTACCCGTTCTTTTGTAAATTCCATGTTAAAGAAGCGTTTTGGGTAAAATCGTTTCATTTATCGTAGGTGTTTTGACTTGTTGTTCTTGACATCATTATTACTTATATCATGATTTACTTACTTCCAGAATATAAAATATGATTTATATATCATATATATTCAGTATATATATATATATATATAATAGATAGATAAATAAAATGAAAAACACCGTTCATGGAGACGGTAGTCCGTACGTACGCATGAACACTGTTTTTCTTTCCTTATTGTCTTGAAATGGAAGTAAGTAGATGATATACATATGTATATATATAAATAAATCCAGTAGCTATATAATGTCATATATTTCATTATTATTTCTTATATATACATTATAATCATTCTTAAATGGATAACATGGAGAATGAATCTCATCGCGTCGTGGAGACGGTAGTCCGTACGTACGCACGAGCGATGATATCATTTCTATAAATATTGAATTGAATTGGAGTGGATTATACAATATATCAGAATCAATATGATGTTTTAATAACTATGTATAGTTATTATTTACACCATTATACCCATCCATGTAAGGTGGTGGTGGAAAATAGATTACACCACGGCGTGGAGACGGTATTCCGTACGTACGCACGCGCGGTGATTTCTTTTTCCGTAGGATGGATAGATGGTGAAATAGGGCTGTTTCATAATTATAATAACATATCAGTATATGAGTGATACTGATGTTATTAATTCATAATGAAACAACCTAAGAAGAAGAAGTGGAAGAAGAAATAAAGATGAAAGAATTGGTAACTGTAATTACCTCTTCTTTGAAGTGCCTCTTTGAGACCTCCTCTTAGGGCACTAGAATTGGTCTTTGAGGAAGACCAGAACCTATAGGATGTTGCTAGGGAAGTGGAGAAGGGATTTTGGCAGGGGTTGGCCGAGCTTGAGTGCTCAAATTGGTGTGAGGAGGAGGGGGAGGAGGTGTCCTTTTATAAGGGAGGAGAGGGGCACCTTAGGAATTCTTAAAAATATTAATTTATAATAAATCTAACCCCACTTAAAAACCTCCAAAAATGACTCATATTCGAAGCTTAGATGAGATAGGGTTGTAATCTCATCAACCAATCAAATTTATACATGTTTGGATCTTATGTTAAACCTTATCAATTAGATTTAACTCTAAGTTAAATAATTTAACTTTTACCGTGTCTTTTTGTTTTCTTTCACTATATGGTTAATACACTTACTATAACATGACAAACGAACCCCAAATTGTTTATTATTAATATATATATCCTTATCTAAGTCATTTGGCCGAACCTTAGATTTTTAGGAATAAAATAACAATTAATAATATAATATTTGATTTAAAAACTATTTTGTGTCAATTTTGACACTATTTGATATATGATTTTTGTGAAAGTCATAACAGAATTAAATGTTCGAACCAAGTTGATTAGATCAACATTAATATATCATAGTAACATAGAAAATTAGTGGAATTCATAAAAAGTCTCAAATTACATTTATTTTTGTGTTTATAACATCAATTATGTCAATATTTCATAAATAAGATAATTACTGCATCATCTTTGTGTCATAAATTAATTAAATTATTTGATGTCTAAAAATTACAAATAAAATACCATTATGTAGGAAATCTTTTTATCTTTCTAATGAATATTTATAGTCGAATTTAGCTTATGTATAACCCCATATTAAAAATGATTTACTTATTAATCTTTGATTTTTAACTATTTTAACCCTTCTTTAAATAAATTAATAATAAATGTCCTAATCTAATCCAAGTGGGCCTAAATGGTCATATTTTATTCCTATGTTTGTTTTTGGTCGAATTAAACTTGTCCAATAGAATTAGGACATGTGTTAGGGTAATAGTAATATCATATTTACCTTTAGTTACCCTATTTACTATTAACAGCGGTAAAAAGTAAAAAGTTACTATTCACCAAAAAATTATTTTCATCTCATTGAACCACATTTTAGTCCTTGATATTAACCGTGTCTCTCGGATTTTCGAAATTCCATTCACAGAAGCGGTAAAATTAAGTTTTATGCAAAATTCCGTTTTTAACCTACCACTTAGTGGTTTCACTATTCATCAAAAATTGAAAGTTTTCAGAAAAATGCCAAAATTTCAGCCTAAGCTATATTTCATATTCCGAATTCAAAAATGAAGTATATTTTACCAAATTCATAACATAGAAGTTGCATTAATTAATTTTATAATTAAATCCCGCTGTTAAAACAAATAGCGTGTTTTTTTAAGAAACAAAATCTATCAAAAGATTGACACTTGATTATGTCTGGTTTAAATGTGAAATTACAACCAATGACCAACATTGTATTAAATTGTAAAAATATATTCTAAATATACTTTAAAACCACTCAAATTAATAATTTATCACTATTAATTATTTCGATTAAAAAAGTTGTTTTTAATTATAATTTAGTAATTTTCACTATTCATTAGAATATGAAAGTTATCCGAAAAGTACCAAAATTTCACCTTAGGCTAAATTCGATACTCCGAATCCAAAAATGAATTCCATTTTGAAAAATAAAATTTACAAAATTTCAAAAAGTGGTTATTACTATTCATAACGGCTAGTTTTAATAATATTTTAATAGCATATCGTTGTTTCGTGAAACTCAGTATTGCGTACTACACACGCTATCGAGGAAGGTCGCGATTGCGTGTAACGGAAGGAAAGTCAAGGATGCGTATTGTGAAAGCTTCTTTTGTTGTAGCGTACAACACAAGACATTAATGAAATTAAAAAGAATATTTTTCATAAAATCTTGGGGCGTTACATTCTACCCCCCTTAAAATGAATTTCGCCCTCGAAATTCGTCGGGGTTATAAATGGTTTACTATTCAAAATTTTCTTTGATAGAAACCCACATCGTAAAAAGGAATACCAAAACATGGCTTTAAAAACTAAAGTATGAAATGTAACGATTACCCAAATAAACTAATCACTGGGTTTCCACATAGGTGAAAATATGGATATGGAAGAAAAATCTAACCATCATGTTCTGATGGAGAGTGGTAGAGAACATGGCTATGGAAAATCCAGTAATAACAAATCCATAGATTTGTGATGATATAAGGTACCATCTGATTCATCAGGTATAAGATCACTAGGACAACATTTTTGGTTTTCAAGATCATTTCCCTAAAGTTGAAAATTTGCTTAGAATAAATACTTACTTTATTTTGGTAAAATATCACTTTTGTTCGTGCCTTGAACAATTTCTACTTCATCTCTGAAATAAATGAAGTTGAATTCGTTATTCGTGATGTGTTAGCAGATCATGTGATAGAATGACAGGTCATTCCATCTGTCTCAAACAAAAGGTTAGCAAAACTTATATACATAAGTCGATCTATAGTGAGATTAATCATATATGGTTCCTAAAATGGACTTATACTTCATATATCATACTGCTTAATATAATAAAACTAGTTTCTACTAAACAGGGACTTCCTGTAGGTCAGTGGTAGGCGATAAAGGCCAGTCGCACTTTGGTTGTGGGTTCGATTCCCACAGCCTTGTCCGAAGCGATGGGCTGTCGCCCGTCCTGCAGGTTGTCCTTTTTCCAAAACTACTATAACATCCCATCAATAATATCGAAAAGAAATTTCTATCCTTAAACAATACTAACTTACGTCCAA
The DNA here is from genome assembly GCA_963277665.1 of Viscum album. Lineage (NCBI taxonomy): Eukaryota > Viridiplantae > Streptophyta > Magnoliopsida > Santalales > Viscaceae > Viscum > Viscum album. Next base: position 1,872,706,536 of record OY728137.1, on the reverse strand, counting down.
CACAATCCATTCCAATCTTTAGGCTTATCTATAATACTGCAGTCCACTCTCATAACATAGTGAAAACAATTACCAGAGATTTAATATCATCGTTGATCCCCATATATCATAAGATATGTTTTTTTTGTCACATTCCAAACATTCAAAGTCCTTAATCATGTATACTCTTGAATACCCATTGAACCTTAGTGAAAACTTGAATGCAGTTAAAAGTTAACACTTTACACATACCAAAATCCTCATAATTATTTATACTCAAACCATGATATCACTTAGTCCTTATATCAATCATGAGCTCATGAATACTATTAAACATTTCATTTTCTCGTCTTCATTATGCGCATATCATCTTATTTCCAAAAAAAATATCTCAATCACTTTGAATACCACATCAATAAATATTGCAATACTCAATGATACAACATTATTTTGGAATCCCATTACATAAACACTTAATCATTCCACCACATCGTTGTCATATTCAACATTGCCAATAGTGATCGCATGTGATTTCCCTTTGTCCTTTGACTTCAGTGGTTGCTCATGTTGATCATCACTAACCCTTGGATTAGGGCAATTATTAGCATAATGCCCCATTTCCTTGCACTTGAAGCATTGAAGTGTTGGCGGTGCGTTCTCTGCAGTGTTTGCTTTATCATTAGAAACCCTTTTTCCATTACTTCGACACTCAGCTGCTCGATGACCTTCTTTTCCACACTTAAAACATTTTCTAGTCCCTTTTAGACAATCTCCACCATGCTTCTTTCCACACTTTGTGCATAAGGAAACATTCATCTTCTTTTCACCATTATTCTGAGATTTCTCCTTGAACTCTATCTTTCGTTTCTTGTCAAAACCATGAGATGGATATGTAACACCAACTTCCATTTCTACGTTGATAGCACAACGCACAATTTCTTCATAGCTACTGAAGTATCTTATAGCTAATGCCCTTCGAAGACTTGGTTTTAAGCCACTGAAAAATCGATCAACTTTACTTTCAGGTTGGATGATAATTCCAGAAGCATACCTTGCAAGTCTTGTAAAATTTGCTTCATAGGTACCAACAGATTCATCGTCCCTTTGCTTCAGTTCAAGAAACTCTTTCTCCATCTTTGTTCGAAGAATACGAGGGAAGTACTTATTGAAAAATAAGTTCTTGAACTCGTCCCATTCCATAGACTCAATTTCATCCCTTTGCCTTGTATTCTTAATAAGATTCCACCATTGATCAGCATCTCCTTCCAAACGATAAACTGCTAGGATGACTTTATCATGTTCAGAACATTGAAGAACTGAAAATATCTTTTCAGTAGTACTAATCCATTGTTCAGCAACTAATGGATCAGTAGACCCACTGAAAGAAGGTGGACGCTGCCTCATGAAGGATTCAACAGAATGTTGCTCCTTCCTTTGCTCGTTTGGAAGTCCTGCATGATTCATAGCTTGAGAAAGTTGTGTGAGCATGGCTACAAGTTTTTGCATTCCAGCTCCTATATCGTTTGGTTGCTCAGGGGTACAATCATTGCATTGCCCATCACATTCCGCATTAACACGGTTCCTTCGGGTTCCAGCCATCGTCTAAAACCCCAAAATAATTGTGTGAGAGGCAAAAATCATGCTAGGGAAAACAACATAATAAAGGGTTAGTACCCTCAATATCTAACATCTTAGGTTAAATTCGAAGATCGTTAGCGTAATTCTAGGACTATAACCTATACGTATACTTAACCTTAGAGACATCCCTAGACATACCTTAGAAATATCTCTAGGGATCTCACTAAAGTTCTCGCATCCTAGTTTCCAAAGGTTGACTAAACCTTTCCTCTGATACCAACTGTAGAGACCCGTATCTTGACGTACATGGACATTACATTACATTTGCGGAATACTTAGTACATAACAAAAACACACACTAAAGGATCGTAATAGTTTAGTGTCTTTGGAAACTCGGAACGTAATCTTCTAATCGTGGTGAAAGTTCTTCAATATCTCCCATAAAGGTCATCCCTTTTTTTCTACCTAAAACCTTTCTTTATATCCTGGGGAAAAGAAAACATAAAAGGGTGAGCTCAAATGCTCAGTAAGGGTAAACAAAGGAAATATCAATCACATAATTTTCATAAGAACATAACATTTTTGGAAATCTTAACCTGCAAAAGAGAGCATAATTTCATAACATGGGATAAATCATAGTAGTGAAATGAAATCATAACTTAAAACATTACTCATTGTGGCATACACACATAATCATAGAGAATCATTTCTTGTTAGTCAAGACTCATTGCCAAGACTATCTTAGTGGACAAAGTCCCTTTCTGAATCGAGTAATCCTCGTTTCAGTCCTGTTTCACTGAACCGGTATAACCTACCATTCCAGCCATGTCTATCTCATGAGATATAAAATCTTTACCCAATGCATTGGAGGGAGATATAGGTCCCACCCATCTCATAATGATACCATTCTTATGTGTGCCACAAAATCATAAATCATACATCATTGCATAACCCATGTAACAAAAATGGGATTCTTAAACAACAAGACATCATAAAACCATTCATATAAGATAAAGGAATTCATAAACATAATTCCATCACAACATAGTCAAATCAATGTAAAAATATGGAGAGAAACAGAACCCTTTATTATCTTATATGTAAAATAATTTTGATAAAACACTTGAATTGAATTCTTGAGGAAAATATCCTTTCTTCTTCAAAATCAATTTCTTTTCACAAAACATCATGAAATTTTAAAAGAAAGAGATTTTATTGAAAATAGTCATGAAATCTTTTAGAGGAAGCTTCATGAAAATAAGGCTTTATAAAACAGTATAAATCCGTTCGTGCCGTATAAGTTAAAAAAAACATTCTTCGTACTTTTGTCGGAAAAGTCAAAAAGTACCTCGTACGGAAAAACGACAAAAGATTCCTTTCATATTCTTTACTAAAAACTCACCTAAGGGTAAAATTGGATTTAAACTATTGAAAGTGGATGGAAACAATATTACATATTGAGGGAACATGGATGTGGATGATAAAATACACCCCAGTAAATACTTACGAATAAACAATCTCGGATAAAAATGAGATTGTGATATTTCCCTTACCTTAGGTCCGATTTGCTTTGTTCGTGTCCGAAGCTCCTGTATAATGGTTTAAATAATGTCATTGACTTATTACAGAATCATATTAATTTTTATTATATCATATATGGTTCACTTATGACATTATATTACCCGTTCTTTTGTAAATTCCATGTTAAAGAAGCGTTTTGGGTAAAATCGTTTCATTTATCGTAGGTGTTTTGACTTGTTGTTCTTGACATCATTATTACTTATATCATGATTTACTTACTTCCAGAATATAAAATATGATTTATATATCATATATATTCAGTATATATATATATATATAATAGATAGATAAATAAAATGAAAAACACCGTTCATGGAGACGGTAGTCCGTACGTACGCATGAACACTGTTTTTCTTTCCTTATTGTCTTGAAATGGAAGTAAGTAGATGATATACATATGTATATATATAAATAAATCCAGTAGCTTTATAATGTCATATATTTCATTATTATTTCTTATATATACATTATAATCATTCTTAAATGGATAACATGGAGAATGAATCTCATCGCGTCGTGGAGACGGTAGTCCGTACGTACGCACGGGCGATGATATCATTTCTATAAATATTGAATTGAATTGGAGTGGATTATACAATATATCAGAATCAATATGATGTTTTAATAACTATGTATAGTTATTCTTTACACCATTATACCCATCCATGTAAGGTGGTGGTGGAAAATAGATTACACCACGGCGTGGAGACGGTATTCCGTACGTACGCACGCGCGGTGATTTCTTTTTCCGTAGGATGGATAGATGGTGAAATAGGGCTGTTTCATAATTATAATAACATATCAGTATATGAGTGATACTGATGTTATTAATTCATAATGAAACAACCTAATAAGAAGAAGTGGAAGAAGAAATAAAGATGAAAGAATTGGTAACGGTAATTACCTCTTCTTTGAAGTGCCTCTTTGAGACCTCCTCTTAGGGCACTAGAATTGGTCTTTGAGGAAGACCAGAACCTATAGGATGTTGCTAGGGAAGTGGAGAAGGGATTTTGGCAGGGGTTGGCCGAGCTTGAGTGCTCAAATTGGTGTGAGGAGGAGGGGGAGGAGGTGTCCTTTTATAAGGGAGGAGAGGGGCACCTTAGGAATTCTTAAAAATATTAATTTATAATAAATCTAACCCCACTTAAAAACCTCCAAAAATGACTCATATTCGAAGCTTAGATGAGATAGGGTTGTAATCTCATCAACTAATCAAATTTATACATGTTTGGATCTTATGTTAAACCTTATCAATTAGATTTAACTCTAAGTTAAATAATTTAACTTTTACCGTGTCTTTTTGTTTTCTTTCACTATATGGTTAATACACTTACTATAACATGACAAACGAACCCCAAATTGTTTATTATTAATATATATATCCTTATCTAAGTCATTTGGCCGAACCTTAGATTTTTAGGAATAAAATAACAATTAATAATATAATATTTGATTTAAAAACTATTTTGTGTCAATTTTGACACTATTTGATATATGATTTTTGTGAAAGTCATAACAGAATTAAATGTTCGAACCAAGTTGATTAAATCAACATTAATATATCATAGTAACATAGAAAATTAGTGGAATTCATAAAAAGTCTCAAATTACATTTATTTTGGTGTTTATAACATCAATTATGTCAATATTTCATAAATAAGATAATTACTGCATCACCTTTGTGTCATAAATTAATTAAATTATTTGATGTCTAAAAATTACAAATAAAATACCATTATGTAGGAAATCTTTTTAGCTTTCTAATGAATATTTATAGTCGAATTTATCTTATGTATAACCCCATATTAAAAATGATTTACTTATTAAACTTTGATTTTTAACTATTTTAACCCTTCTTTAAATAAATTAATAATAAATGTCCTAATCTAATCCAAGTGGGCCTAAATGGTCATATTTTATTCCTATGTTTGTTTTTGGTCGAATTACACTTGTCCAATAGAATTAGGACATGTGTTAGGGTAATAGTAATATCATATTTACCCTTAGTTACCCTATTTACTATTAACCGCGGTAAAAAGTAAAAAGTTACTATTCACCAAAAAATTGTTTTCATCTCATTGAACCACATTTTAGTCCTTGATATTAACCGTGTCTCTCGGATTTTCGAAATTCCATTCACAGAAGCGGTAAAATTAAGTTTTATGCAAAATTCCGTTTTTAACCTACCACTTAGTGGTTTCACTATTCATCAAAAATTGAAAGTTTTCAGAAAAATGCCAAAATTTCATCCTAAGCTATATTTCATATTCCGAATTCAAAAATGAAGTATATTTTACCAAATTCATAACATAGAAGTTGCATTAATTAATTTTATAATTAAATCCCGCTGTTAAAACAAATAGCGTGTTTTTTTAAGAAACAAAATCTATCAAAAGATTGACACTTGATTATGTCTGGTTTAAATGTGAAATTACAACCAATGACCAACATTGTATTAAATTGTAAAAATATATTCTAAATATACTTTAAAACCACTCAAATTAATAATTTATCACTATTAATTATTTCGATTAAAAAAGTTGTTTTTAATTATAATTTAGTAATTTTCACTATTCATTAGAATATGAAAGTTATCCGAAAAGTACCAAAATTTCACCTTAGGCTAAATTCGATACTCCGAATCCAAAAATGAATTCCATTTTGAAAAATAAAATTTACAAAATTTCAAAAAGTGGTTATTACTATTCATAACCGCTAGTTTTAATAATATTTTAATAGCATATCGTTGTTTCGTGAAACTCAGTATTGCGTACTACACACGCTATCGAGGAAGGTCGCGATTGCGTGTAATGGAAGGAAAGTCAAGGATTCGTATTGTGAAAGCTTCTTTTGTTGTAGCGTACAACACAAGACATTAATGAAATTAAAAAGAATATTTTTCATAAAATCTTGGGGCGTTACAACATTGATACTATACCTCCAGAGTGAATGATGAAATGAGAGTGGTGGTTCACTTCATAATTTGAAAACATCATTGTAATTATTGACTTTGTTTTCCTGTTTACACTTTAATTATTAAATTTTCAGGTTAGGGTTCTCCAAAATCATGTACTTCAATGGTAAAAATAATAAAAAATCTATGTAATTGGAGATATTATATATATTATTTAATCAATTATTATTATAAATTATTTCAAGATAAAGTTATTATATATATTGTAATATTTTAATTCCTATTTGAATATAAATAAATATTTTTTTAATAAAATTCGTCTATAATTGATTGGAGACATTATTTATAAATAAAGTGTTTTTTGAGTAAAATTAGATGATTTAGATAGTTTATGATTCACTTTTATAACTAAGAAGCTTGAAAACGATACACTAATAAGTAATTTTTTATTGGATAAATGATTTTTTCAATGATATATGTCAAAATATGAGAGGTATGATGAGACTACAAAATGGTGTAATATTTAAAAAAAGATATATTTTTAGAGGATTTTTAACAATTCATAAACTAACATAATATATATTTATTTTGGTAGTTTTTTCTAAATATGAAAATAAATGTTCGAAATGTTATTCTCAAAAACAAAATAGTTTTTTGATATTACAGTGATGTATTAGCAAAATTTTAGTTTAGAATATAAAACCTAGAATATATTTGGAAATAAAAATATTAGTTTATAATATTAAAAGATAAAACAAGTTATATTAAATTTTAATCTCGTATTACATCGTATATTATTAATAGATGTGTTAATAAAAATATATTCATGAAAATATAATCAATTTTTAGGAAATTGAACTCATTGAAAATTTATGATGAAAATGAATCCAGATAATGATAATAGAGATAGAATATGTTCATCTTAAAATGGGTTTTGGGGTGGGATGAATGATGAGTTAAATTTCTATATATGTGTAATCATATTACCTAGGGTTTCTCTTTTCTTATTTGGGTTTTTTTTTTGATAAAAGGATGGTTAAATCATGTTTTGGACCAAACAGTGATCTCATATCCAGATTTAAAACCCAATTTGGATTCTTTTATAAATTCATTTCTTTTTAACATTTTTCACACATTACACTTCCCACATATCCTCCCCTGACATATTGAAAACACAGTATCCATTTGGACCCCTTCAGAACTCATAATCACGATATATATGGGTTATTTATTTAGGTTTTGGGCTAGCCCGTGAGACCACTTCTAGTTTTAAAAAATATATTATTTATTCAATATTAAATTAAATTTATAATAATATTTTTATAATCCAAACTTTATATGGTTCCAAAATACTCTATTCACAACCCCATGTTCCATTTTACCACTTTGGACCTCATCTTCATTGGTGAATAGGGATAACTTCATCAGGTTTTCTCTAATCTTCGAGATTTGAAAAGGTAATTTGATTCATTCATAAATCATTCATTTTTTTCTATTTTCGTTCCATATATTCATTCCCTAGTTCTACAAGACCTAATTATCCTATCCATTGGGTACAAATACATTCCCTCTCCATAAAGGGTTTGGATATAAAGGAAGAGAAAGAGTTCTCCAGTTATCAACGTGATTTTCCTTCTCTTTTCTATTCCTTAATCCTCATCCTTCCATTATTATTTTTTCACTCTCTTCCTACCTTTTCATAAAAGACCAAATGTTCAATTATACAATGATTTTTATGGAGGTATATTTTTTTGGGTGGTGTTCTTTATAGGTTTCGAGTTTATAAATCCTTAGGTGGTGATATCAGGTGTGTGTTTCTGTTCCATCATGTGTTTAAGGTATGTTATCCAAATAAATTACCCTAATTATTTAGGTTTAATATTTTTATTTCTTTAATCACATTATATACATGTTTAGTGTTGTGGTACAAACATTGGATAATTTTAATAGGGTAAAAATTGGTTATTTATTCATTATTTTGTGTAAAATGGAGTTGTTTCATTTTAAAAGTGCACACCACATTGTTGAATAAATGTTCCTATAGTTTTTACATATGTATTGTAATGTTTATGAATATTTTTAACTGTTTTAATAAATATTTGGCAAGATAAATTGGCTTTCTACACCTTTGGGTGTTATAAATAAGTTGTTTTTCTAAAGGTTGCATGCCTAGTTTACGGAAAATTTCCATGTCAGCTTTACGCTCCTTAATGTGATATATAATGAATTGTTTGAATTTATTAAATAATTTTCATAATAAAGTATGATATTTTGGTGTCCTTTTATGTCTTACCAATGGTTTTTGGATTTATTAAGATATTATTATTTGTGTTTTCCATTTTTTAGCAATATTTTCTGTTAATTCGAACATTCTATATTTTATAAAAAATGGTTGGTTTTTGAATGTGTCACCACAATTTTTAAGGGGTTTATGTACATGTTTTTTTTCATCCAATCGTGTTTTGAAACATATTTATGAATTGTGGAGTTGGTTATTTTGATAAATTTTGACTTTTTGAAGATTGCTTAAAGACATGTTTGGCATTTTTATTATAAAAGTATTTTTCATGTATATTCCATGTCTTATCATTTGGGGTCATTTTAGGAAACATGAAATTGATTTATTAAATGGTTTTATGGCTTAAAATATGGTATAATATGATTCTGGTGGTTTTTTGACTTAAGGGACAATTTTTAAATGGATTTTATGTTCAAAGTCTTGTTATATTTTTTTTAAATTGTTTTATGAATATTTTAAGTTCTTTATTTACCCATAAAGGATGTGTGAAATATTTTTTAGGGAAGTTAAGTGAATATATTATTTAGAAATGATATTTTCATTCTCAAAGTGTATGAGATAACATGTGGTAAATGATTGGTCACAATGAGGGAAACTCGAGTGTCTTGGTGGGTTGATGTGTACTAATATGATAGTGATCCGGAGTGGTTTTATCCATATTTTCATGTATCATGTTTGGTGATGAAAACCCTAAATAAACATTTATGATGATAGTGGGGACCACATGGTTATTGGTATTGTTCCCTTCTAGTGTCTCATGCCCAAGGGAAAATATTTTTTATGGTTACATTTCACTGAGATGTGAGGAAAATTGGGACCATATAAAGCTAGTGCCTAGTGATGATCACATGACATGTGCTCATTGAATATTTTATACTCATTGTCGACATAGAGTGTGTTTGTTTTTTAAATTTATAAGAATGTGTGTTCAATTTAAAATTGTACTTTCTTTAATGCAGCCTTCATGAAAACATTTTTCATTTGGAGGTTGCATCTCTTTAAAATTGTTCTATCATTATTGTATAAAACAAATTAATGATTTTTTATGATAACATCCATATAATGAATCCTTGTTTGGAAAACATAATTTTATAAATTTTATTTCACACATGAAAATGACGTTTCCTATAATTTATGTGGTAGTGAATTCTGAAAATAATATCTGGCTATCATACTGAGTTTTAATACTCACTCCTATTGTTTTCTTATTTTATTATCCCTTGTTCAAGTTTCACCTTGAGTCTGGCCATCATGAGTGACAATCAAATGTTGTGTTGGATAATGACCTGATAGGTCACATGAAGTAATATGTTCATCATGATTTTTTGGTTTAGTCATACCGTTCTGTCATAATTTTAATTTTACTTCTAGTTTTGTCATATATATGTTGACTGTTAAGTTTTTACATAAATGTGAATTGGGATGTAAATTCATTACATTTTTTTGTTATTTTATATAAATGTATGAAATCATTAACTTGTGTACTCTATTGATTCCCTCGGCACTGGTTCCCATCCCAAGAGGATCAGAAACACCTCTCAGGACTTATTACGGAGTGTCCGGGGTGACCAGTTTAGGGTCAACACTAACTGGTTCATGACAAAATGGTATCATAGAAATTTTTATCTTAGAAGAGCATGATTTTTATAGTCCCACTGTTAATTTTTGGATGTGATATTATAAGGAGTAAGATTGTTGGATCTTGAGGGGTAGGTTCAGGAAGAGTGCCACAAACTATTACTTATTCCAACCCTTGGGTGTCCATTGGATGTCTAGTTTTATTAGTTTCTTAGATTCATATATAACTACATGGGGATTGGGATATGAAAAGAGGACTTGTAATAATGGAATGCGTGTCATGGTCTTAATAAGGCTCTCTGTGTTGGTGGTGTGTTTAACATGTGGTCATCATCCATATGGTCAAGTCACCTACCGGTATTAGTTCCATTTTTTGGACTCTTGGAACTTTCTTCAATTGTGAATTTAATTTTTTGATAGTAAACATGTGAGAATTTTTAAAATGGATCTATTAAAAAATGGTTAGAATTTAAAAAGTGGAAAGTGGGTATCCAATGCTTAATATAATAATGGTTTTGAAAATTTTTGGTTTTTGTGAAACAAATTTGGTGTCAAATGTGGAAATGATTTAATGGGATTGAGTTTCCTTAATCTAAATTCATGGGTTTCTTAAATTAAATGTTTTGAGATCATGTATTATTCTAAATATATTCTGAAAACATTGTTTTAAAAAGGATTTTTTGGACTATTCAAAAGATTTTGAATCTGATGAATTGGGTTTGGGAATTGCATTGGAATGGTTAATGTTTTTCTAAAAAAGGGTTTTGGCCTTTTTGTTTGTTATATTCATAAAATAGACAATGATGAATTTTTTAAATGGGAATGGGTTGTTTGGAATATCATATTTTTTGGAAGTTGAACTATATGAAATGTAATGGGTTTTAAATAAAATTTTTCATTAAAAAGGAGTGGTTTGTTTATATGATGAAAAATGTTTTGAGTAAAGGAATATAATTTAGATGGATACCTATGGTGTTTCTTTTCAATCATGTTAAAATGTTTTTTATGGAAATATGAAAATGATTGTTATCTTGGGTGTCAGTCTTCCTATGTAAGGTACAAGTTTATTGAATTGGGTTGACTTTTTTGTCCTGTAAAATGAGGATGTTTCTTATAGCCTTTCTTGTTTTCATGTGTGATCAGATGAATTGTTTTGTATAGATATGTTGGTTGATTCATGGTATGGCATAGAAGTTGGGAGCCTATGGTTGCACAAGAATGTGAATATGATTGAGACATGATGAAAAACCATCAGTGACTGTGAATAACCACCAAGTAAGTTTGTTTTTCTACAATATATTAAGCTGAATAGTTGTTGTGTTTTTGTAAACCAGTGTTTATGTTGGTTTTTCCATGTTTTCAAAGATTTTTTTAAATGATTTCTCATGATCTATATGTGACACACATGTTGTGTCATGTGTTGGGATCTTACTGGTGGCTCGGTTTTGGAGAAATGCTCCGTGGGTTTCTAAATATATGTTTGATGTTGGGATGTGGCCAAACATAGTTCTATATTGGATATAATTACGGTTTATTAGCCTAATGATTAGATTCAAACATTAAATCACCTCTTTGGATGATGCCTCAACCCATTTGATGGAATATTGATCTGTCTGGGCTTGATGTAAATTTTCTCCCTATTTTGATAATCCTTTTGGAAATTGTAGTTGTGTTTAGTGATGGTGATGTGTTTCATCATATTCCTTGTCCATTCTTCCCCTAGTTTTAATTGAGTTAGAATAATGCTATGCATCTATGAGTTATTATTTTGATGAAGTAGTGTTTTAGAGAATGTGATTTCTATGGGGTGTTGTGGTCCTAAGCTCCGGGGTGTGGTGGAACAGATCCGTGAAACCACATGGCTCTAACCACAAGACTTGGAGTAATGTTTTTCATAGAGTTAGGAAATCATCAGAGGTGTGGTGATATCAACTAATATCCTTGATTCATAATTATTTTTAGGTAGTGTTTATGTCTCTACTATTCTTCCCCGTCACTTTGAATTTTCTATATCAAAAAGAGAGTGTTGGAATTACCCCTCTCGTAGTGTATATGGGTTTGCCTTTCTAGATGTGGGTTTCCATTCAATTTATTTGTGTTGACCTCCAATGTGAATTAGTTGTAGTCTTGGATTTTCATTTTTGTAGGTGTAGAGGTTTGTAATGTTCAATGGTTTCATTTTTGGTTTTAATGGAATAATAATTCGGTCCCATTTACTCCACTCCCCATGTGGTGGGGGACTAGATCAGTGTGGAATGTGTTAGCCCAATTCTTGTCCCCTCCATTCAGGAGTAGGTTGTTTAAATTTTCATTTTGTGTTCCTATTAGATATGGTTTTTAAGATTTTGTGGGGCAGTTTATAGGGGAATGTATGTGGGAGGCCCTCTCTTTGTGCATGTTGAATTCTCATTCGATTATTTTTATTTATTTCATAATGGTGGGGAGACCCAATCTGGGTCCCATAAATCATTATTTGAATGATTTTTTTATATTAGTTGTTCTTTAATGGTGGGGATATCATACCCCCAACCCCCAATTTCATTGTAATTCATGACTCCACTTCGGTTTGGGTGATAGCAAGGTTCATTGGGAAAAGGCCCAACAATCGAGTTCATGGTTTTATTGTGGAGGTGGTGGCATGATTAATCTATTGATTCTCCAGATGTGGATGTGAGTTGGGGTGTTGTTTCGGAATGATTCATAAACTTTGTTGATATTGGATGATATGTACTTATAATTAGAGTCCGGTCTGTGTGGATAAAGAATTATTTGGTTTTGATCTTTCAACATGAAAGTGTTATGGCTTTCTTGGAGTAGAAAGCATTAATGGTGGGAAGAATTGTCACACCTAGTTTTTAATTCCTTAGTTTTGATATGGTTATTTTGAAATCGTGATACTTTTCATTGGTTTTGGGTTGAGATGAATGTTTAGTGTTTTAGTGAAATCTTTGTCTAATCAACCATTCTAGGGTGCCCCATTTTTTTGTGGGGGATTTCAGAGAAAATCATGGTCACTTCAAGATTTAGGCCAAATAGTGAGCCCAATTCCAAATTTATATATATATATATATATATTATAAAACTACAATTTTCAACAATTATCACCCATTAAACATTTCAATTATCATACCATGACCTATTAAAAATACAATATCTATTTGGTCCCCTTAGTAAATCATAATCATGGTATATTGGGCTTATTTATTTAGGAAATCGGCTATCCTAGAAGCCCATTTCATGTTTTAAAAAATTGTTTGTTTATTTAATATCTTATTCATATTTTAATAATTTTAAGTCATTTCACCTATATCATGAGGCCACAAACCTCAGGTGCTCCCATATGTTATATTTTACATATTTGGACCTCATCTTCTTTGGGAATTTAGTTAAAATTCTATAAGTATTTTCTAATTCCTCCATTTTGAAAAAGTGATTTGTTTCATTCTCAAATCATCCATTTTTACTCTTTTCCCCAAAATATCATTTTTTGGTTTTTTCAAACCAAATGAGCCTCTCTATTAGGTTCCAATCCATTACCTATCCAATATAGGTGTTGATCTATGGGATAATGAAGAGTTATCTAGTTATCAAATTGAGTTTCCTTCTTCTTTCTCCTCATTCCTCCTTCTCCTTACATTATTTTATGTCTCTAACTTCATTATTAATAATGAAAGACCTATGGTTCTATTATCCCATGATTTATGATGGGGGTATTATTATTTTGGGTCTATTCTTCATAGGTTTATGGTTTATAAACACTCAAATGGTGATATATGGTGTGAGTTTCCTTTCCTCCATGGTTCTGAGGTAGGTTCTCCCAAGAAATTTCCCTTATTATTTTTGTTTCATATTTTTCTTATTATAATAACTTTATATACTTTTTTATTCTTCCTATGAAGCATTGGGATAATCATTTTTGTGTTAAAATGGTTATTTATTCCTTGTTTTGTGTAAAATAGAGTTGTTTCGTTATAAAAGTGGACACTATGTGATTAAATATCTGTTATTCTAGTTTTCTCATAAGGATTTGGATTTTTATGAAATTTTTTAACTATTATAATAAATTTTTCATTTGATAAATTGGGTTTGTCACCTTTTGGGTGTTAAATAGATGTTTTTTGCTAAATGTTGCATGCCTAGTTTTCACAAAATTTCCCAATTGGATTTTGTGTCATAAATGTGATATAGAATGACTAGTTTTATTTTATTGAACTATGGATAGAATAAAAAGTTATATTTTGGGGTCCTTTTATGGATTTAAAAATGGGTTTTGGTTTTATCAATATATGGGTACTGGTTTTTTCAATGTTTTGGTAAGATTTTCTGGTAAGTGGCACTTTCGGCATTTTTAAAAAAAATGGTTGGGTTTTGAATGCGTAACATAAATTTTTAAGGGGTTTATATAATTTTTTTGTTTCTAAAGATCTTGTGTTTAGACCTATTTATGAAAATTGTAATTTTTTATTTTCTTAAATTTTGTTTTTGTGAAGTATTCATAAAGGCATGTTTTTTATTTTTTTGTAAAAATATTTTTCATGTGTATTCCATGCTTTATCATTTGGAGTCATTTTATGATTCATGAAATTGATTTGTTAAATGGTTTTGAAGATAAAAAAGTATTGTTTTTGTGTCATTTGGGATGTTTTTTCCTTAATTGACCATTTTTAAATGAAATATATGTGTAAATCCTCGTTATATTTTCTAAAAATGTTTTATGAAAATTTTAAGTTGTTTATTGACACATGAAGGATATTTGAAACATTTAAGGATGTTTGGGGAGTGTATGATTTGGAAATTAAATTTTCATATAGAATGTGTATGTGATAACATGTGGACATTGATTCAGTAGAATGATGGATACTCGGGCTTCTAGATGGGTGGACATGTATTAGTATGCCAGTGATATAGAGTGGTTTCAAACCTATTATTTATTGAAAGTATAATGATGGATACACTAACTAAACTATGATGATGGTGTTGGGAACAACAAGGGTATGGTTATTGTTTCCTAATAGATTATTGTTAACAAGAACATATATTTGTAGTTGTTACTTTTCACCAAGATACGAGGTACTTGCAGACCACATCTATTTAGTTCCTATGGATGTTCTAATCACTTATGCTCATTAGATTTTTAGGACTCGCTATCAGGATACATTGTTTTCAGTTGGTAATTTTAGTAGCATGTCTATTCTATTTAAATATGTAAATTATTTAATGAAACCTTCATGAAAACTATTTTCATTTTGATGTTGCATCTCTTTGATAGTGTTAAATAATTTTGCTGTGTAAAAAATGAAATCTTTTGTATGATATCATCCATAGAATAAAACATTGATTGGAAAATATACTATTATGTTATGTATTTTAAAAATTAATTTTTTTTATTTTATTTTATGTGGAGGTGCATTGGGAATATAATATCAGTCTATTATACAGAGTTTTAATACTCAAACCTATAATTTTCTTGTTTCAGCCCCTGTTCATGTTTAACTTGATTTGGCTTTCCATGAGTGACATAGGATCATTTTGTTATACAGTGACCAAACAGGTCACATTGAGTTAGTTAGTCATCTGGTCTGGTTGCTTTAGTTGTATCTCTTAATTGTACATTGCATTTTTTCATATAAATGATCTATGTTAAATTTCTATATAAATGTTTAATTGGTTGTCTACTCTTTCCACTAATTTATTTCTTTCTTATATTTGGATGAAATAGATCCCTTATATAATCTTTTGATTCCCACAGTGCTTTTCTCCATCCCAAGAGGATCGGGAATGCCTCACGAGAGTTTTTGTGGAGTGGACCGGGTTACTGGTTCTGGCTTGACTCAGACTAGTTCGTGACAGGATATATGGAATGAAATACACACACATATATATATATATATATAATGAGAGTAACAAAACATAAAAACATAATAATAATAAGTCCTCTTTGGTGGATTATCATATGGGATATAGTTATAAGAGATCATATATATGGTATTATTAATATTAGAAATATAGGTTTTGACTATAAAATATATCATGTGATATGTTATTCATCTCAACATAATCATAATTTAATACTGGATATATAAATTTTCAAATATAAAATTATAAATGGACTATAAAGGAATTAAATTAGTTATCCCTAACAGTGGTTCAACATGTAATATTATATCTTGTGTGAAATATCATTTTTCATTATTTTGATTCTATATCGAGATATAAAATTATGATAGTGATGCACTAAACATGTTTTGTGTTGTCGATGACCTTCAATATATTCAGTATGGAGTGTTATACACTATGGATTTAACATAAAAGGGGAACATAATTCATATTTAATATATGAACATGATTTTTTAATGATACCTAAAATAAGAACCTATATTCATTCATATATACATGACACTAATACTAAGGATGATATAATAAAGGGATTTTCAGTATGTTATATATCATGTAATCAATTGAGGTTCATCCAAGATTGGATTTTCCCACATCTGTGACAAGTATGGAATATGGGTCCTTAATTTAGAGAGTGTATTTCTATACATTTATTAGTAGAATGTGATTTACATAACTAATTAGATTGGGGGAATGTTATGTTCTCATCCTTGTGGGATAGTTTCATGTGACGAGTTTATCTATTTGGTCAGTCTATACTAAAAGAATGTTGATCATATTAGTATTCCATGTGGGTTTATATATTTCTTGTATCATAGGGAATCAATGTATTTAACAAATATATTATATGATTATTCATAAATAGATTTGATAATACCTAGTAGATATAAGAATAAATTTATATTTGATTGTTAAATATCCAAATAAATACCTCTATAAATTGATTAACATTTATACATTTCTACCAGATAACTATTCCATGTATTTATGAATTAAAGAACAGACACTACTAGGAAAACGGGTATTTGCGACGGGTCATTGGTGACGGGATCCCGTCGCAAATGGCCTTTTGCGACGGGGGCCCGTCGCAAATCGCCCGTTGCGGAAAACGTCGTCACAACAACAATTATTTGCGACGAGCCCGTCGCTAAAGATATTATTTGCAACGGGGATCCATCCCGTCGCAAATATTACTCCGTATATTTGTAAAAACTTTTAAAATATTAATTGTGACAGGGCCCGTCACAACAGGTATTTGCGACGGGCCCGTTGCAATTACTATTTTTTTTAAAAAAATTAAAAACTATTATTAAATTATTTTAATGAATATAATAATAATACTATTTGCGACGGGAATAGTATCCCGTCGCAAATACTATAAAAAAATAAATAATTATTAATAAATTATTTTAATTAATATAATAATAATCCAATTATAATTCAAAAATAAAAAATAATAAATTATTAATAAATTATTTTAATTAATATAATAATAGAATTATAATTCACAAATAAAAATAATAAATTATTAATAAATTATTTTAATTAATATAATAATAATACATTATAATTCAAAAATAAAAAATAATATAATATTAATAAATGATTTAATTAATATAAAAATATTAGAATTATAATTCATAAATGAAAAAAATATTAATAAGTTATTTTAATTAATATAAAAATAATAGAATTATTTTACATTCAAATATTAAAATAATTCAAATATTACAAACAAATATAATTAAATTATAATATTATAAAATTTTAATATATTTATAAAATTTAATATTATAAAATATAAATAATATTATTATTCATATTAATATTGTTATTTAAAAATATAATATTATTAATATTTTATAATGAGACATAAACAACAAATAGAAAAAAATTCATATTTTTATTTAACAAACTTTATAACATAAAAACAAACTCTAACCTGAAGGAGGGGGGAGGGGGGATCTGCAGATGCTGGTGGAGGAAACTTCATCCCTAAAGCATGAGTGAGTCGGCGCATGTACTCTATCTGCTCCTGGTACTGCTGCTGCCACTTACTCATCTGCTCCACGTACAGCTGCTGCTGTCATCGACGCTCCTCCTCATGCTGCTGCTCCTCCTCATGCTGCTGCTGCTGCTGACACATCTGCTCTTGCTCCTATCAGAGACTCTCTATCAGTGCAGTCTGAGATCGCAACTAATCCTCATACTATGTATCAGAAGAAGATGCACGAGCTCCTCTCGAGTTGGATGCCGACATCGCATCACTGCCATAATAATCTCCCGGAGTCAGTCGAGAGCTAATACCAACTACCCGGCCCCTCTCAAAGGCATACTGGGTGGCATGCATCCATGCTGCCTCATCAAACTGACGGCCAGTGGTCTGATCTGATGACTCGGCCTGACTCTCAGGTGGGGTCTGTGACGCTGTGGCCTAATATGACTCTTGTAGTTGTAATTTAAAATTAAAATTGTGAATATATTATATGTAGTTAACATGATAATCTGCTGTAGCCACACAAATTTTCCGAAAAAATGAGACATGTCTGTTATGGAATCCCAAATCACAGAATTCAATAGACCTCTTAATCCAATGGGTAGAAGTCTTTCCATTATAACATGAAAATCATGACTTTTTTAATCCAGTAATATGACCATTCTTTACACATCTACCCAAATTGGAAGCACAACCATCTGGAAGTCTCAAATCTGCAATCCACTGACAAAGTAATAAACGCTTTTCTTTAGACATTGTATAAGCTGCTTTTGGTTTGAGTAACCTTTCTGTTCTGACATTCTCAAACAGTTCCAGTTCTGGACGCCTGAAAATTTGGGCAAGATCTAAACGTGCATTTACATTGTCTTTGCTCTTTCCCGGCGTATCCAAAACTGTATGAAACAAATTATCAAAATAGTTCTTCTCAATATGCATGACATCTAACGTGTGTCAGACCAACAAATCAGACCAATGTGGAAAATCCCAAAATATGCTACGTTTAATCCAATTGTGTTCTTTCCCAAAACCAGAAATTTTCTGTTGGTTTATTGTGGGACCAAAAGTGATGGGAGGTAATGAAAATACAACTGATTTTAACTCCGAACCTGATAGCATTTTTGGAGTTCCATCCCTTTCAACTGTTCCTTTTCTGAAATGAGATCTTTTTCTGTGAAAAGGAAGATCAACTGGAAGAAATATGCGATGATAGTCAAAATAACATGGTTTCTTTCCATGAATGAGCATAAATGCTTCGTTCTCTCTCATACAGTAAGGACATGATTTCTGACCATGTGTACTCCAGCCAGATAACATCCCATAAGCCGAGAAGTCACTAATTGTCCACATCAATGCTCCTCTAAGTATGAAATTCTGTTTCGTTGCAACATCATATGTACTGACACCAGTACTCCACAAAAAACTTAATTCGTCAATCAATTGTTTCAAATAAACATCAATATTTTTCTTCGGATGTCATGGAATTAGTAAAGTCAAAAAGATATATGGCTCCTTCATCAACATCCATGGTGGTAAATTGTACGGAGTTAAAAAAACAGACCAACATGAATATTGACTACCATAAGATCCGAACGGACAGAAACCATCAGTGGAAAGGCCTAGTCGAACATTTCAAGCTTATAAAGAAAAGGATGGATGCACTCTATCAAAATGTTTCCATAAATCACCATCGGCTGGATGATTCAAGCTTTTATCGGTTGAAATATTCTCTTTATGCCATGACATCATTGTCGTTGTATTCTTAGACATGAATAAACGTTGATGTATGGATGTAAGCGGAAAATATCTCAACTATTTTACTGGAATCAAACAAGTCTTTCCATGTTGTCCTTCTTTATATCTCAGTTTCCCACATGTGAGACAACTATCCAATGACTCATTTTCCCCAGAATATAAAATGTAGTCATTTGAACATTCATGAATCTTCTGACAAGTAAGTCCCAAATTTCAAACCAGCCTCTTACTCTCATAGTAATTTATAGGCAAAACATTTCCTTCGGGTAACAATGTTTTAAGCAAAGAAAATATCTGGTCAAAACAGGTGTTTGACATTCCGTTATCTGATTTGGTAGCCATAAATTTTTCAACTGCCTCTAATTTTCTCATCTTACAGCCAGGATATAATGCATCCTCAGCGGACCTCAACAACTCATAAAATTCAGACGGTGCCAACTCAGGATTTGAAGCTATAACAGCCGGAGTTTCTGTATGTTGAACAGATGAACCTGCAACATCATGTACTAAATCTTGAAACCGAGATGGATCTGGAATCAAGTTGGTATCACCTACTCTGGAACTGCGTTCACCATGTTGATACCAAAAAACATAACCTGGTTAAAAACCAAAATGCAAGAGATGTCCCCCTACTTTGTCAAACGTGTCAAATGTTCTCAATGCACATTTTCTACAAGGGCATTTTATTTTGCCTTCTGAAACAAATTCTGGATTTGATTCCGCAAATGATAAAAAAAGTCTCCACACCCTCTACATATACTGGATTTAAACCAGAACCTTTTGGATTTATATGTTGATTTATCCATATGCGGTCACCTAATAATGATTGTTGACGACCTCGTTGTTCCATATTTTTCTATAAAATATAAAAAATTACTGGTTTTGAATAATTTGTTAGAAAAAACACTCAACCAAGGATAATTATAGAGTTTACATCATACACGACTGATGCAAACTTTTTATTGAGATAGACCTAAAAATTGACCCTTTAATAATTGAATATGTTGAGAATAAAGAAAAACCTGTTACAAATATAGATAATTTTAATATTATATAAATTTTTTATTATTTTCATAGTACTAATATTATTTTTTCATAAATATTAATTATATAATAATAACATTATTACATTATTAGTATATTTTATTATTAATATTAAAATAATATAATTTTCTATATTATATACAATTCTCCTTTCATGTGTGTGTTTAACATCTTGTCTCCACATGTAATATTTGCATTCACATTCACCTCTCCATTAGTGAGTAGGTTGATAATTTTGAAAAAGAATGCAAATATTACATGTGGAGACAGAAAACACACAGATGAAAAGAGAATTGTATATAATATAGTAAATTATATTATTTTTATATAAATAATAAAATATACTAATAATGTAATAATGTTATTATTCCGAATTATTGGTAATTATTCCTAATTATTGGTGATTATTCCTAATTATTGGTAATTATTCCTAATTATTGATAATTATTTCTAACTAAAGGTAATTATTGGTAATTAATGTTATTATTCCTAATTATTGCTAATTATTGGTAATTATTCCTAATTATTGGTAATTATTCATATAATTACCAATAATTAGGAATAATTACCAATAATTAGGAATAATAACATTATTAGTATATTTTATTATTAATATTAAATTAATATAATTTTCTTTATTATATACAATTCTCCTTTCATCTATGTGTTTTGTGTCTCCACATACAAATATTACATATGGAGACAAAAAACACACATGAAAGGAGAATTGTATATAATATAAAAAATTATTTTTTAATATTAATAATAAAATATACTAATAATGTAATAATGTTATTATTCCTAATTATTGGTAATTATTCATAATTGTTGGTAATTCTTACTAATTATTGATAATTATTACTAATTATTGGTAATCATTATGAATCATTACTAATTATTAGTAATTATTCCTAATTATTGGTAATTATTCCTAATTATTGGTAATTATTCCTAATTATTGGTAATTATTCCTAATTATTAGTAATTATTGGTAATTATTGGTAATTATTGGTAATTATTGGTAATTATTGGTAATTATTGGTAATTATTGGTAATTATTGGTAATTATTAATAATTATTATTAATTATTGGTAATTAATACTAATTATTGGTAATTATTACTAAATATTGGTAATTATTACTAATTATTGGTAATTATTACTAATTATTACTAATTATTACTAATTATTGGTAATTATTACTAATTATTACGAATTATTGGTAATTATTATTAATTATTACTAATTATTGGTAATTATTATTAATTATTACTAATTATTGGTAATTATTATTAATTATTACTAATTAGTGGTAATTATTGATAATTATAACTAATTATTACAAATTATTACTAATTATTGGTATTTTTTGGTAATTATTGGTTATTATTAGTAATTATGGATAATTATCGGTAATTATTACTAATTATGGATAATTATTGGTAATTATTTCTAACTAATGGTAATTATTGGTAATTATTGGTAATTATTGGTAATTATTATTAATTATTGATAGTTATTACTAATTATTGGTAACTATTACTAATTATTTGTAATTATTACTAATTATTGGTAATTATTACTAATTATTGGTAATTATTACTAATTATTGGTAATTATTACTAATTATTGGTAATTATTACTAATTATTGGTAATTATTATTAATTATTACTAATTAGTTGTAATTATTGGAAATTATTACTAATTATTACCAATTATTACTAATTATTGGTAATTATTGGTAATTATTGGTAATTATTACTAATTATGGAAAATTATCGGTAATTATTACTAATTATGGATAATCATTGGTAATTATTTCTAACTAATGGTAATTATTGGTAATTATTTCTAATTATTACTAATTATTGGTAATTATTACTAATTATTGGTAATTATTACTAATTATTACTAATTATTGGTAATTATTACTAATTATGGATAATTATTGGTAATTAGTAAATTATGACTAATTATTCGTAATTATCGGTAATTATTACTAATTATGTATAATTATTGGTAATTAGTAAATTATTACTAATTATTGGTAATTCTTGGTAATTATTGGTAATTATTACTATCTATGGATTATTATTGGTAATTATTACTAATTATGGATAATTATTGGTAATTATTACTAATTATTGATAATTATTTGTAATTATTATCAGTTATTGGTAATTATTACTAATTATTGCTAATTACTGGTAATTATTATTAATTATTACTAATTATTGGTAATTATTGGTAATTATTACTAATTATTCCTAATTATTTGTAATTATTACTAATTATTACTATTTAGTACTAAATATTGGTAATTATTGGTAATTATTACTAATTATTTGTAATTATTACTAATTATTACTAATTATTTGTAATTATTAATAATTATTGTTAATTATTATTAATTATTAGTAATTATTACTAATTATTGGTAATTATTGGAAATTATCACTAATTGTTGGTAATTATTGGAAATTATAACTAATTATTGGTAATTATTACGAATTATTAGTAATTATTACTAATTATTACTAATTATTGGAAACTATTGGTAATTATTACTAATTATTGGTAATTATTACTAATTATTTTTAATTATTGGTATTTATTACAAATTATTAGCATTTATTCTTAATTATTGGAAATTATTACTAATTATTCCTAAGTACCATTAACTATGAACAACGAATAATAATAATTTAAATTTATTAAGTAACAAAACAATGTAAACATAATTAAATTACAACAATTTAAGAATAATTGAAACTAATAAAAAATTTAAAATAAATATTAAACTAAGATGAACATAAATACCTTTAAAACTGATCTGAGGTTGATCTCTGATCGTTGTTGAAAACTTCAATATCAACTCCGGAAAAAAAATAAACTTAAGAAACATTGAACTCTAAAAATAGAGTTTTGAGAGAAGGAGAAGATCGAGTTTGAGAATGAATGAAAAAAAACAGATGGGGGGTGTATTTATAGGTTAGATCATTTGCGACGGGTATCCCGTCGAAAATACCTTAGCCCTCATTTATTACGGTCAACGGTTAAATAGTTATTTGTGACGGGACCGTCGCAAATAATAACCTGCCGACATACTATTTGCGACAGGGGAATATTCCCATCGCAAATAGCTTTTACCGCCGCTGGTTATTTGCAACGGGCGGTAACCACCCGTCGCAAATAACTTTCCCGTGATTTGGCGCGCAAAACGCGCCAGTCCTTTTGCGACGGGGAAAGCTAACCCGTCGCAAATAAGTTTCTAACGGGACTATTTGCAATGGGATTTATCCCCGTCGCAACTAACCCGTCGCAAATACCCATTTTTCCCATAGTGACATAATTGTTTTTAATTATTATACTCCCATGGGTTCAAACATTTTTTTTGTGTGAATATGGGTTGTTTATTTATTTTTATGATCAGAACATTATGAGATTAAAAAAACATGGTTGATATTTGAATAATTTTTTATCAATATTCATAAGTTGTTATATATGATATTATATTTGGTGAAATTGAATGACCCCATCTTCCAAATGAGTTTTGGATATTGTTTCAATAGTTTTCTGATATGATGTGGGATGAAATAAAAGTTCTCTAATTCATTTAGAAATATAATTTAAGTGTGATATTGTTATAAAGATGGAAAAAATGTAGACAAAAACATAATCATTTAGACCAAATAATTATTTTGTTAGGGATAAAATATTACATGTTGAATGTCCACAAACAACAATGATATACAAAAAAACATGACATATTAAAAAATATTTTGTGGATAAATAGTTTTAATTGTAATCAAGGTACACACTATTTGATGACTCTCATAGAATGAAAATTTAATGTATCTTGAATTTTGTATAAACTGTTTAAAAATAACATAATTAAATCACGCTGAAAAGTTATATGTTATAAAGAGTTGTAATATATGATATATTTATGATTATTTTCATTTAACGACCAACCATGTGGAGTTACATATTTATCAATTGTAGGATATATAATGGAACTCAGAATATTTTCATTTTTTCAATAAAAAGATTACATTCATTCTATGTTTCCCCTCAAACTAAAGTGAATTATCTCTTTCTGAAGATTTTTTTTAAACACTGATATATTAGACCATGATGAATATAGATCCCATCCAATGAATTGGGATTGACTTCTAAACAATGGGTTCCCAATGACTAATGAGATTATAGGTGACTTCATAGGGACCTATATCTTCTTAATATTGAAGAGGATTAACGTATTCATGTTGATAGAAATTTTTTTGGTGTTCATCATTAATTTTATTTAGTTTAATGAAAATAAAATCAATTTGGGATTTAAATGTTTTTATGTTTTATACCTATGGTTTTTGATAATTCTATAATCCTTTAAATAAGGACATAAATTTATGTGTTGTGGAATAAAATTAAAAAAATTGTTCAAAATACTAGGTTCTGTAGTTTAATTAGTTGGGTGCCAATAAAGAAAAAAAGTTTTCCCTGTATATTGGAATGCATTTAAAAAATTAAAGTATATTTTCATGAGATTAATATGTTTATATTTTTTATTCACCTAATTTTTTATGTTTTCATCCTTTAACACATAATAAGTTAAATTTTTGGTTTGTGAAATGACATTGTTGATATATGAACTACGCCCCTATTCTTTTCGATATAATTTATATATTTTTGTGAAGGGAATTTTATATTTTAAAATTTCACTGAAGTTTATTAAAAAATTAATATTATGAAAATTATAAAACTGATATTTTACACATAATAATTTTTTTGAGAATATTTAGAGGATGAAACCCATGTTTTTAGTATTACTAAATTATTGGTTAATTATTGTTATATTCATTGAGTAGATTTACTGTAAATTTTTAGTTGGTCTGTTACACCGAAATTTAGTTAGTGTATAATTAATTTGATTGGTAAATTGAAAATTTTTATGACCTCTTCCCTCCATCGATACCCTTCATGGGATGGTAATGATGAAAGGTATATAATGACACCAGTGTACTGCCTCCAATAGGCCACTATTTTGGGACTAGAACCAAGGGTGTAAAAATATCACAATATGGGAGGCATTACACATTACAATAAAAAAATACACAGATTGAATATATTTATAAAAAACAACTCCATGGAATATATAAATATATATAAATCCATCCCATAATGTCTTTAAAAATAGAATTGATCCAAATAATATACACCAATGTATGTACCCAAAAACAGTACTGGAGAATCAACCCAACAAATGTCCCATGGAACAATCTAGAAAGGTCCATCACGGTACACGTAATCTTCCAAGAAAACTAAAAATTGTTTTCAATATGTATTTTTCTAATATAGTTATAATGAGTGGAAAACAAATTTCTCTCATGTACAAGTTAAAGTATCAAACTAATGCATCCTTTATAAAATTGTAGAACCAAAAACACATAACCTGAATAATAACCCCAACACTGACCTCACCATGACACACTCACAAAATAATGAATTAAATGTAATATAACAAAACATAAAGCTAATTGATGATAGGTGACACCACACCACTTTCCCAATAATTATACACCCTCACACCCCAATGAAAAAGTCCAGACTCTCCCACCTCTTCTGGATATACTACATCACATCCCACCAACACAAAACTAGGCTTCAAAACATATCTATCCCAAATACACATGGGCCTCTAAATGCATCCCATGTCATCTTGAACTCACCATGGAACACACATCACAACTCCTCCAGAAGATACCTAGTACACCATGTCAAAAAGCATCCTAATGAATACTGGGACCACATATATAATCACATCCGGCACAAATAAACATGGGCCATCATTTCGTGGAAGACAGAGTAAAAAAGAGAGGGTAGCTAGCCATCCATCCTTCAACCAGAATGATGGGAAAGATCATTTGTCATGATGATAGTGGTGTTTGGCACATCATGCTCAACTAGTGTGGGTGTGTATATAAATCATATTAAATTACAAGGGTACATAAATAATACCAAACACTGAACCCTAACTTAGGGTTTTACAATAAAAATCACTAAAAATCTTATGACTTCCACACTATTATGCTATCACTAAATGCACAACAACACACATCAATCCACAATCCCCATTTGAAAATTTTAATGATTTCATTTAACCAATTACACTAAATTTACCAAACCAAATTAAATCCATTAGAAAAATTATAAAACAATTTTTTAATAATTCCATCATGACCTGTGCAACTATCAAGCACTACACATACTAAGAAACACATTAACAATTTTAGTATATTAACTAACTTCAAATTATGGACACTTTATAGAATGGACTCTAGAAAGTTGGTGAATCATTTTTCATGTTTTTAATATATAAAAACCAATAAAAATCAATAATCCATTTCTTAGAACTCATTCTCTCATAATACTATATCAACTGTACCATCCAACAACTTATAACCTCCTCTAGTAACACATTACAACAGACCCTACTTCTCAACCCTATTTCATAATCATACCACACCCATCAGCACCCCATTATATGACCATGAGTAATCCACACTCCCCACTCACACAAACCTTATCAACAAGACACATAAAATGACATGGGTTAGAAAACAAAAAAATATTTCCATGTTTAATAAAGAAAAAAATTAATTTATTCAACTTGTTATTTAGGGGGGGCTATCATAGAATGCGTATGATCATGATGCATCCATTTATTATCTGGATATATATGGTTAACTAAATTATATATATATATATATATCCAAATAAATCATACAAAATTTAATATATAAATCATTATATATGAAAACACGGACCCCAAATGTCATGATATACAGTGGGTATAGAGCCCATATAAATCCCAATATATATAATATAATAACACCTTGAAACATGGATTAATTTTCACATCCATTTATTTATTAACATAAAACAAGTTCAACAAAGAATATTAAGCACAAATCAACTATTTTCAGAATTTAAAAAATCTATATACCCATCCCGTATAATGCCTAATTAAGAAATATGAATTAATCCCTACTTGGAAGAAGCATGATCGATACTTCCTGGTTGTGCCAAAAAATAGGGTCATGCGTAAAATAGGTACGATACAAGGAAACCTGAATTGATTTCCATAACATAGTCACATTACTTTTATGGGATGAAGGATTTATAATTTCTTATTGTAAGAGGAAACCTGAAAAATGAACAATGGGAAAGATATGTTATCTTTAAGAAGATCTATTTTAGGTCATGGAATAGATAAAATTTTTTATTTTCTATTAATAGTGGATCTGATGAAGAACATGATTTTTGACCAATTAAAATCATCCTCACACTTATGAAATTTTGATTTTATTTATGGTGTTTGTATAATTGTCAATGACTTCCAAATAAAGAACTAAACTAATTTTGTGTTAATGCAGACATTAACAAGGAATAATTGGACGACCTGAAAGAATTGTTCATCAAGAAGCACCATAAGAGACACTGTTGGACAAGGAACTACTAGAATCAGCACCAATGGATGATGCACAATTAGGTAGAGGCACCATCAAAAAGAGGCACCATTAGACGAGGAACTATCGGATGATGCCATGTTGTAAAATACACCACTCGATGAGGAACTGTTGGGCAAGGCACCGTCATGATAAACTACCTACCTTCATCAGTGTGTCACTACATGGTGAGACACTACTAGGAGAGACACCACCAGAAAAGGCACAACTAGATGTGAATCCTCCAAGAGCCACTAACAGTGAGAGACCGTAAGCGAGACACTACTAGTGAGCCACCGCTAGCTAGTTACCTCCAGGGTGAGACACTGCTAGGTTTAGCTATCTACAGGGTGAGACACTGCGAGTAAGACAATAACATGGTGTGTTACCAAAAGTGTGATAGACTTCTAGGGATCCACCACTAGAGTGTGATTCCATTTTAAAAATGAGAATATTGAAATGTATTGAAACAAGTCTCCTTGACTTCTTAGGATGCTTTAAAACCGGCTTTCCCACAATGTAATGGATCTAAGAGGTCTGATAAATTACAACAAAAACGTCTCAAAATATTCATGCACTCCAGACCTGAATTACAATTCTGGAGGAAGGAGAAGAAGGGTCCAAACCACCACCCCCATAGATACCTATCAAGGATCTCGTTACACATAAAACATTGATAACAACTAAACACATTAATGTTAGACTACATTTTGTTTTTTTAAAGCTAGAGTGGAAACCTCTACATCCATGAAAACCTCATAAAAAACTTATAACCTAAACATATAAACGTATTCATTGAAATTTCAACCCAAATAACGAAATAACACACTTCTTAAACAAAAAAACCACACTTTCCTGATCATATGAATAAGGTAATTCCATCCTCTATGTCAAGACACTATCTGCTTTGTGCTGTAATGACTCACCCCTATGGGATTAATCACATCAATGTTAATGTATATTGATTAGGAATTAGGTCACCCCTGTCCATATGTCTGAAATTATTCACACATAAAATCATACATATAAAAAACCATGGAAAATATCTCATCTTAAAATCATTAGGTTCCAAACATCACATCATAATGAATTATAGAACATAGAAAAACTCAGAACATCTTTTGGTACTGGGAACATAGATAGGTCTCTCTATCTCATGTACTCTCCTACTAGCCACCATTACATGGAAACAAATAAACCAAAGAAATGGTCTTCCCATGTAGACGCATCTCATGGTGATCTTGTATCTATATTGTCCACTCCACCAATGTTGTGACATCCCCAATATCCATTTTCCATCAGTTAATGACATAGGATTTATTGTAAAGATACTGACAAAGATGAGAGACGTAGAAGAGGTTATAGATCCTCTTTAACATGGGTAGGAGTTCAAAAAGATATTCCACATCCCCAACTCACAACAATGCCTCAACAGTTCCAACAATCCTAAAGAAGAAATTACAGCATATGTGATACCTACAGTTTAAACATTGAGGGAAAACCATCAGGAACACATGGTCCCCAACCTCGAACCTTAAGGGAATCCATCTTCAATTAGAATTCATCTTTTTGTAATCATACAATTCTTTCATTCCCTCACAAACATGATAAACATTTTGTTTAATTTCATTAATCACATTAGGACCATGTATGGTTGTCTCCCCAGCCTCTGCCCAACAAAATGGTGAACGACAAGATATACCATAAAAAGTTTCAAATTGGGGTTTTCCAATGGAATAGTGATAGATATTATAATAAGAATGATACACCAAGGGAATGTTTTTTAACCATGATCCACCAAATTCCTAGATGCTTGGCCACAAAATATCCTCCAATTTATGGACAGTTCATTCCGTCTACCCATATGTATGATTGTGGAAAGGGGTTATGAGGAAAAATTGAGTACCAAAATAATATTACAATACCTAAAGGACTAGTGGGGTAAACCATGAATCCTAATACAAGAAATAATCCTTATAACACCATGCACTCAAACCGCTTCATCTGCATACCTCTTAGTGAAGGAATCTACTCGGTCCGACTCCATAATCATGATGTAGTAGGGAAATTTCATCAACCGATACACTTTAATCATGAAAATATCACATCGCCCATGATCTCAAAGAAACCCTATAAACTATAAATCATTATTTCATCATATTTACACTCAGGGACATCAACAAGTTGCAACAAACAACCAAGAACAGGATGCTCTTGCTTTACATGCTAACAAACCAAGAACCATTCCCAAACACTACCACATCCCATTTCCTCTCGAGCCAAAAAAATGCATCTTCAATATATATTGGACATAAAAAATCCTAGGTGTTTAGACAATGGGGAGTTATAAAACTCACAATGGAATCCATTGTACATGACAACTAGTTTAAACAACCACCCAAGAAAAAAACATCTAATTCCAACCATCCCTCGACCATCCCTCTAGAGCATCACCATAGACAATACAATTGCTCATCACCTCAACCATTGTGTATCCTCAATGAGACATTTCCTCCTACTCAATAAAATAAACTTATACCTTCATATGATATAAAATCATTACAACCATCCACTATTTAATCTATGTGACTGGATATCATCTTCTCCTGTAATCTCATTGCATCCGTAGATTCCTGAAACAAAAACTCCTTGTTATTTCTACTCGTGTCATAATCCCTATAATTCCCTTTTACTGAGTTTTATGCGGTCTAAAATCATTGACCAATAAAAAACCCATCCACCTCCATTTTTTTTGATTCAGGTCACCCAGGAAAAATACATACCTCAAAATATTGTTATCCATTATGACAGTAATGTGCTACCCAAAAAGGTAATGTTGGACAATTTAATTGAAAAAACAATAACTACTAGACCTAGATCGTGGCTTGCATAATTAAAATCTAGGTAGTATAAGTGGTTGGATGAAAAAGAGGTCATTTATCCCTACGAATTTAGCTTGCATTCTATGACCAAAGAAAAAGGATCACAAAAGAACTCAAACAACACCAGCACCTCTAAAAACTGAAGCACTAGAGAACAAAATAAATTACCATTCAGGTAACCGAGTTCCGCCTAAAACAAATCAATACACTCAAAATATTGATATTTCCTAGTAAACTTTATGAACATGGATGATACTTAAGAGAATTTGAGTACAATACTCTAATAATAGCATACAGGACCAAGGAAATAGAAATCCCCAGCCGTGTTATTGTGTTATTACTAGGAAAGAACAACTTCAACCTTTGATGGGTACAATCCCACACCATGCCCAAAAAAATACACCTCTCATGTAAAAAAATACACTTCAACAACTTTAAATTGATCTAGTTTCATAAAAGAAAACTTAAAATAGTTTAGTGATGTTTTGAATGCACTTCCTCTAACATCAACTAGATCAAGATATCATGTATTAATACGATGAAAAATCAATATAAGAACTTGTGGAACACATATTTCATAATCCCGATGAGAACAAATGGTACGTTCATAACATCAAACAATGTTTCTACCAATTTAATGTTCTAATGCCTGTATATGAAGGCAATATTCAAGATATCTCCCTTGTTCATCATCAGATGGTGATATCCAGACCAATAATCAAACATAGAACACCATATCACCCCTATCAAATGCTTGGAGTGATATTATATCCTTGGAAGTGTGTAAAAGTTCTTGACTGTGATATGAATCAACCTACAGTTTTCTATAGGAAACATATAACTATTATCCCCCATATTTTTTTACAACACTAGAGATCCTCATTATGACACACCAGGTCAGATAAAACTCTCCTTTATCAAATAATATCTTTGATTTATCAACTCATGCTACTAAAAATGGGAGATCTGATAAGGATCCATCAAAGTCAGATAATCACCGGGTTGTAAGTATATCACCAAAATCAACATTATGTTGAGGGTTTGGAGTTACAACATCGTAGAGAAATTAACCAAAAATCCATTAAAGACCTTGGGAACCTATACCAATTTAGTATCCATTAATTCAAATGAAAGTTCATCCAACAAGAAATGAAGGGTCTCCACATGCTAACTAACAAACTGAAAACCCCACCCTCTAATGAAAAGAACATGTTTTCTATCCCCATCCAAAAATATAAATCTCCTCTGAAACCAGTCAAAAATAGAATTTACAAAATACAACTAGTAAAGTCTAAAGATGACATTGTACGACTATATATGTAGAAATAAGATATCGACATCAGACTCATGTAGTCACATCATCATTATACACACTTGTCACACATCAATCAAGAAAGTCCAGCTTCTGATTTCAAATATAACACCAACGGTATATAAAGACTCTATAGGTCTATTATGAGAGGATGGGATAGAGTGGGTGAATAAGAGGAGTGTAAGGATCTATATCTAAAAAATATACAAAAATGGTACTGAATAAACTGAGTATACCTCTGAAGATATATGGACCCACTAGAAATTCTTCTTCACTCACATGTAACATCCCCCTCCCAACTCATCTTCTACTTTTCTCACGACAAACTCTATATCCATGATCAGGTTGCGGTCCCTGAATGTGATTAACATCCTAATGGAAGACCCTATCATCTTGAAACCCCCATGTTGGTGAAAAAGAATGTTGACATTTCTAATAGAATGTTTCAATGTCTTCTTCCACTTATCATAATCCTCAAACATGATTAACCTTACAGAGGTTAACTGTATTAGCCTTCTAAACCTCAACTACATGATCCACACACGGTTGATGACCAATATCCATAGATTAAATAAAAACAACGATTTCATAATCCTATGTAGTATGGTATTTTATTATGATTTATTTTATTTCAATTCCCTAATATTATACATTATAAACTTCCCAAAACAACCCAATTAAAACAAGAACACAAGTCATTATGATTTATGCACCATTCCTGAGTCTGTACACTTCATGTTAGTCCATCTTACTTGGTCATTAAATATAATAAGAGCTCATGTATTTTGATCATTGGGGCCCTAAAATGTAGTTACCTATCTAGTCTCCCTATACTATGTCACAAACCATGTTCAATTGGAACTGCTTCCATACTACACAATGGAATCATCACCGTGCCAAACTCTAAACTCCACCATATGTCTCAACCATCACCACTAAATCAACTATTTCATGAACCCTCCCTCCATGGATACCCCTCTATTTTTACCAATGAATAAATGGGGATAATTAACCTTGAGTGATGCATGTAGTATTCCCACGGTTGGCTACATGCACCAAGGGTGGACAATTCTCACATTATGTGGGTCATTATCCTTTATAAGAAACATGATCATGGGACTGAATGTATCAACCAAAAATAAATCCATGATATATATATATATATATATAAATAATGAATCCAAAATAAATCCCGCAATGCATGTGTGAATATAATCGATACAAATTAAAGTCTCTAAACTAAGTAACAAATGACAAAACTAGATAATAAACACAACATATTTTCCAATGCATGATCTAGTAACAATCAACATGGTTCATGTAATATTCCTAGAAACCTAAAAATAGTTTTATATATGTAGGGTGACCATACAAGTATAATTCTAGGAAATAAAAATGTCTCTTGTGCACAAATGGAAGGATAATACTAATACACACATGAAAATACCGCAGATCCAAACATCATCTAATTAGTAGAATTACCATAACCACATCATCAACAAGGCACAATACCTAAATAAAGAAAAATATTAAATATTGCATAATTTAAATCAAATAAATGATAGGGTACCCCGAACCACTTTCCAATTGAGTAGCTACTCAAACACCCTAACAACAAATGCCATGTCTCTTCCACTACTTCTGAATATACCACATCACAACCAACCCACACACAAATAGGACTCATAACACATCTTGTATGCACACACCTGGGCCTCATGACAAATCCGACCTGTACAGACCAAGGCTTAACAAAAATTCCGTCCCATATGCACATAGTCCTTAAAAACATCCAATCCTGTATCAAAGACCCATGTGAAATCACATCACAACTCATCCCAATGTCACATGGGACCCCATGTCACAACACATCACAAAGACAACTCAGACACCATATCTCATCAAATCTAGCCTAAATAAATGTGGGCCTTCATATCCTATAAGATGTATTATGGGAGATCTATAACAACTTTTGATTTTTTGATTTATTTTTTCTAGATTAATTTATCTTTTTTGATATTTTTCATTTTATACAACAGTGATGATCACTTTTTTAATATTAAAGAATAGTTTTTTTCGTGTGTTACATGGATCACAAATATATTTATTTACAAGATGAAACATAAAAAATACATTTTTCTCCATATAACATAGAGGTTAGATTTAATTACACCTAATAATGAATTTCCCTGATGGATTTGGTAATATACATGACTGATTAGTATCGAACAATAATATATCCTTAAAATATTATTATTTAAAATAATAAGATACATATCAGAAGTTAAATTAGTATATATGAAAAGAATTAAATAACTTAGGAAAACATATGGTTTAAAAAAATAAGATATTAATTAATAGTCTATCAATCAATTACAAATGAATATGAAAACCGATTGAATATAAATGGTAATATTGATAATTTAATGGTAAAAAAGATGTTTTACTGTAATAAAATAATGAAATATAAATTATTGAGTGATATTAATGTAATATATATGTTTTATATTCAATATAATATTTTTTTTATTCTTACAGAACATATAACTTACAAAATATAAGAACAATCAAAATTTTATGCATAGAAACCAATATTTTTTTATAAAGGTAGTCTTAATTACTTTTAATATTGAACCCATTTTAAATAAAAATATTTGAAATTTTATAGATTTTATTTTTAGAAATAAAATTTATAAATGCAATGGAAAAAAATTAAATTTTGGTTAAATTTTTTATATTTTTCTATAATATTTAATTTGTTAATAAATAGTTAAAAATATTCAATTTTAGTAAAACTTTTCCATTTCATCTAATTTATTTATAACATTAATTTACATTATAAATTATCATAAAATGTTATTTATGAAATAATTTTCTCATTTAATTCATTTTAGTTTATTGTTAATATTTAAATTCGATATAAATACATAAAAAACTTTTGATCATTTTTACTCTCAAAACCCCGTAGTGTCGTCACATCAGCAGGATGATATTTAAATTAATTTATACAAATTATATGATAAAAATTTGTAAAAATATATTCCATATATGTTCTAATAATAATTTATAATTTCATATATGTTCATCATAGTAATTTACAAAAAATGTTAAGGAATCTAATTAAAATAAATTACAATCATTAAGATAAACTTATGCTTAACTAAGGACTATTAGTTTAAATTAATGACATAAATGACCTATAAACATGTATAATATCCACGGTATAGAGATATTTATACCCAATAATCACTTTTACTAATTTTTTTACCATTATTGGATCCATATTGAAATTGAAAAACGTGGGTGGAATTATCTCCTCAAATATTTTTAAGAGTGCAACTCCACCTCCACAATAAAAAGGGATCATTTCCTCCAAATTAATAACCCATATAAATTTATAATTTAAACTCAAATTATTCTCAAATATGCTCCCAAGTTAGCTCCCTAATTATTATAATCCCATACTTGTTTTGGAAGAAATCCATGCAAGCCTTTTGGCATAAACCAAACTAAGTTACACGATTATGAGGTAATGACTTGTCTTAAGCTCTTTCTTTTATTTTCTTCCTCTTCCCCTACAAATATCCTGATTATATGATTGTATTAAAAAAATTATCTTAAATATGATTTGAATTTTTTATTCTATGTTTTTTAACTATAGTTACACTCAACTCCATCTAATGGCTAACAAACATACTGTTTATGTATTTGATGACCAACAACCTCACTAAATGATGATTGTTCATTTTTTCTTTTCAGATTCTCACAGTGGACATTTCAATGAAAAATATAATTATATATGTGATATATAATATTTATAATGATTTATGACTTTTTATTCATATTAAAAATCATGTTCTTTTTCTTTCATTTTGGTCTAAATATGATTATTTTATTTCAGGAAGTGTTGACTACGTCACCTTCAAAGGGATTTGATTATTTCATAGACTATATTAAATTTTATAAGGATTTATATTGTAAAATAATATATATATATATATATATATATAATACAAATTTAATAATGTTATATACATACATACATATATTACATTTTTTTTATTTCATTCAACATAAGAATAAAAATTGAAACCATGTTCATTCGTATGCACGACATAACAACCCACTGAACAACATATTCCATTATGTGCCCCTATATTCGATATATTATTATAATACGCATATTAGGAATATATGTTTTTTAATTTAATTTTATATATTCATGTAATCACGTTATAAGTATATGGACAAGAGACCTAACAAATAGAGATACAAGTGAAAAAAAGTCAATAGTAATCGAAGTGTAATTTTTACATTAAATAGCTAAAATAGGGTAATATAAAGTAATAATCAATAATTATGTGTTTTTAGATATAATAATATTGTTAGTTAAATGATTTGTAATAAATTTATATTTACTACACAATAGTTTTGAAGGATTATATGAGAGTAAAGACACAAGCTAAAAGGATTTCATCTCAGTTTCTTATGAGATACCTAATGTCTTCACCACTATTTCCTTTTGTGTGGTGTATGTGCATACCATTATTGTATTATATGTATATAATAACTAAATTTTTTATCATTAAAATATAAATTTTATGATTTTTAGTTCATGGGGATTGAGTTTAAAATGTTTCTAAAATGGTGAAATAGGCTTATCTATATTTACATTCTTTGAGATGCATGTTTAGTCATGAACCAAATTATCTTAAAAAGTTTATATACATTGATTTTACATGTAATATAATGAATTTAATTCTTTTAATATTACATTATGTATCATGTAATTTCCTTTTTACATGTATAGTATTATCCCACGTTACCCTGTTTTAATATTTCATTTAGATATTATCATCGCTTTTCAAGATTTTTTATGTTTATGATTCATTTGATGAAATATTATGTTAAATTTCTAAATAAAATTATTTAATTATCTTTTAATATGGTTATACATGAAATATTAATGTATTTGTTATATTTTTTCTCTTTGTTAATAGTTATTGGTTAGAAAATATATCTATGAATGCATGATGTTACCGTCTCATTATTTGGAAATCTATGATACTTAAAAACCATGAATTATAAAAAAGGATTTGAAGAATATGTGTAGAGACCCAATGATTGAAGTACATGAAAATTAAATTACTTTTTTGGAATACTTAATACATAAAAAAAATAGACACCCATGAATCGTAATAGTTTAGTGTCTTTGAACACTCGGACCATAATCTTCTAATCACGGGGATAGATCTTCAACATCTCCCATAAAGATCTTCCCCTTTTGTTTTCTTACCTAAACCCTTTCTTTATATCCTAGGAAAAAGAAAACATATAAAGGGTGAGCTCAAATTCTTGGTAAGGGTAAGCATGGAGATGATAAAACGAACCATATACATTTGATCTTAAAAACATGAACATGAAGTTTAATCATCAAAATCATGAGTTGTTAAATAAATTTTGGCAGTATGTAAGGCATAGATTATAAAGGAACATTAATCAAGATAAAATAGCAGGGGAATAAAACATGTAATTTTGTAAAAACATTTATCACATGATATGATTTCTATTATATCCAAGGCATTGCTTCCAAGACCATCATAGTGGACACCGTCCATTACTGAACCAGGTTTACCAGTCATTCAAACAGTGTATTACTGAACCAGATATTACTTGTCGTTCCAGCCATGTCTATATCATGAGATATGAATCATTACCCAATTCATTAGAGGTATATATAGGTTCCAACCATCTCATAATGAAATCATTCTTACGTGTGCCAGAAAATAAACGTAAATCATTCATCATAACCCAATAAATAAAATGGGTTTCATAAAAATCATCCCATCATAACATAATCCATATAAAACAAATGGATATCATTTCATCATAAAAAAATCAATCAATTTAAATAATAGATACATTATACTTGAAACATGGTCATACTAAATAATTTAATCTTAAATGGAAAATAGATTTGATAAAACACTTGTAATGAATTCTTGAGGAAAATATCATTTCTTCTTCCAAATCATTTTATTATCACAAAATTCCATGTAATTTTAAAAGAAAATGATTTTTGATGAAAATAATCATTAAATATTGTATGGGAAGCATCATGAAAATAAGGAGTTATGAAACTTTAAAAATCCATTCATGCCGTATAAGTTAAAAAAAACAATATTCTCGTACTTTTTCCAGAAATTCAAAAAGTACCGCGTATGGTAAACAAAAGAAAACATCCTTCCTTACCATGTGGTAAAAGTCAGAAAAAGAGTAAAATTGACTTTAAACATAAATGGAAGAATATTAAAAAATTTATGAAAACAATTTAAGAAAACATGGATATGGATGATAAACATAACACCAGCAAATACTTACGAATAGGCAATCTCGGATAAGAATGAGATTGGAATAATTATCCCTTACCTTATGTCCATTTTCTTCTATATGTGTCTGATAATCCTTTATATTGGGTTTAAACATATTATTAACTTATAAAAGAACCATAATAATGTTTATGATATCATATATGAATTACTTACGACTTTATATTACCTGTTCATTTGACAATTCCATGTTAAAGCAGTGTTTTGGATAAAATCGTTTCACTTATCGTACGTGTTTTGACTTGTAATTATTCTTATGATTACTAAGATAATGATTACATAATTCCAGAATGTAAAACATGATTTATATATAATATATATTCAATATATATATATAATAGATTGTCAAGTGTAATGAAATACACCGTTTATAGAGACGGTAGGCCATACGTACGCACGAACATTGTTTTCGTTTCACTATTAAATTGAATGGAAAAAAGTAAATAACATATAAATAAATCCAATATCATTATAATTTCATATATTTCATGATTATTTATTATATATACTTTATAATCATTCTGTAATTGTTAACATGGAGAATGAATCTCATCAGGTCGTGGAGATGGTAATCCGTACGTACGCACGAGCAACGATATCGTTACCATAATTATTAAATGGAATTGGAGGGGATTATATAATATATCAGAATCACTATGATTTTATAATAATCATATATAGTTTTTATTTTTACCATTATACCCATCCAAGTAAGGTGGTGGTGGAAAAACAGATTACACCACGACGTGGAGACAGTAAGACGTACGTACGCACACGCGGTTATTTCATTTTTTATAGGATGGATATTAGGTGAAATAAGGTTGTTTCAAATTTATAATAACATATCAGTATATTAGTGATACTGATGTTATAAAGTTATAATGACACAACTAAATAATAGGAAATAGAAGAAGAAATAACCTTGAAAGAATCGGTAGAAGAGATTACCTCTTCCTCGATGTGCCTCTTTTAAACTTCTTCTTAGGGCAATAGAGTTTGCCTTTTCGGAAGACCATAACCTTTATAATTTAACTATATTTGTTGAGATGAGGAATTTTAAATGTTTTTCCTAGATTTAAGGTTTTAAATGGTGTGAATAGAAGAGGATGGAGGTTCCCTTTTATAAGAGAGGAGAGGGTCACTTTTGGAAACCTCCAAAATATTAATTTATAATAAACTCAAAATTCACCTAAAAACCTCCAAAAATGACTCCAATATGAATATGCGATGAGATAGGGTTGTAATAGTATCAGAAAATAAAATTTATACACGTTATAAATTTATTTTACACCTTCTCAATTTGATTTATATTTTTTAAATCTATTTAATTTTATTTGCGGTAAAAATATTCTAAATTTTAAATTGTTATAAATACTTAATTATGTGTTTTAAATTGTCCATAATTGGATACATTATGTAATTTTAGACCATATAAATTTTAATTTATAATTTTTAAATATTTTTGTGATTTTTAATCAATTTAATAATATGTTATTTTTATAAAATATCAATAGTGTCAATTTTGACACTATTCATTTATTTGATTTTAAAAAAATCCAATAGAAGTTATGTTCACACCAAAATTTTTAATAGATTACTAAAATGTCATATTTTTTTAGAAAACTTTTTGATCACACAAATTAGTTCATATAATATTTATTTTAATATTTTTAAAACCATTTATTTGATATTTCTCTTAAAATAATTATAACACCACCTTTTTGTATAATTATCTAATATACATATTTGTTTCATAAAAATTAAAATTAAAATGCGTTGATTAAGATATATCTAATATATTTTATAAAAAAACTTTTAGTAGAATTTATCTTCAAAAACAACCAACTATTAATATTTTATTATTATTAAATTATGATGGTGACAACTTTGACATCATTTAAAATAAAATAATATAAATCTCACAATCTATTTTATAAGGCTCCAAATAGGCCACAAGTCGAAACATGGATGGTTAGGGTATAGATATAATCGACCAATAAGTTTTGGTCAAGTTTATTCTCATTTTGATGGGTATTATTATTTTAATAATAACTATATTATTGATTTATCACTAAACAAGTAATTTTACTTTATTAATGTATAAGCTATTAATGTAATTATATATTTCATAAAAATTAGAAATAAATTACCATGATGAATAAAAACATTTTATATTACAAATTATTATTTATGATCTAATTTATGTTATCTATAACCTTATATTAAAGATACTTTAATTATTAATGTTTGAGTGAGACATATTTCACTTTCTTTAAATAAAATAAATTAATGGTCCTAATCCCATCCATGTGGGTTACAAAAGATATTATTTCAACCCAAGTATATATTAGGACGAAATAAATTCATCCAATTATATTTATACAAGTTAGGGTAATTTTATAATATTATTTTTACCCTTAATAACCTAATTTACAATTTACTTTGGTAAAAAAAATTTACTATAGTTACTATACATAATGCCCAAAAATAAAAAGTAGCCTGTTAATATAATTTGGACATACTGAATCCCAATATGAATCCATTTTTCCAAATTCAATACACAGAAGTTGCAGTATTTAATTTAAAATTAGTCCTGCTGTTGAGAAAACAAGATTTAAAAGATTAAACATTGCCCAAGATTGAAATGTTTTTATAGATGAATTCAATGTAAAATTAATGATAATGAGTTACATTATATTAAATGGTAAAAATATATTCTATTTAGTCTTCAAATCCATACAATATTATAGTTTAACTATATAAATTATCTTGATGAAAAAAGATGTTTTTAATTATATTTTAGCGTATTTTTACTATTCATCGAAATATGAATGTGAACAGAAAAATATTAAAAAATTATCCATATTAAATTTGTGTATAATTATTGAAATTAAAAAGTTTATTTCATCAAATTGAAATTATAAATGTGTCAAAAATTAGATTTAATGTTGGTGCGCCCTCAAAAGACGTCAAAACTGCATTTAAAAAAAATACTCATATCAGCTGAAAAATTTATTTTATTCTCATTCCATGTTCTAGAATTTGTGTAGAATGAATGATATTTTTATAAAATTAAAAATTTGGTTAATACTATTCATAACGTCTAGTTAATAATAATTTTATAACAATATAACGCTATTTAGTGAAACTCGGTATTGCGTACAACACACGATATTGAGTAAGGTCGCTTTTCCATGCAACACAATCCAAGAATAGTGTTTGAATATACTAAAATCTAATACGGTGTTTCATATAGTGCAAACTAATATTGGTTTAGCGTACAACAGAATACATCAAAAAAATTAAAAATAATATTTCTCATAAAATCTCAGGGTGTTACAATATGTTGCCATTATCCTATAATCATTAATATAATATTTTACCCTTTTTTATTTTTCCAATATTTTCAAAGGAATATTCTGGTCACTTTTAAAATAACAATTTTTTCTATCCAATTTATCAAGAAAAAAGAATGTTCTTTTTTCCTTGTATGAAATTTACATATTTACACTTCATAATTTACTTTAAGATTACATTTCTTTTTTTATATGGTTAATTTTTTTAAAATGTTAATAAATTTTATTTTAAAGGAATATTGTATTCAAAATGTTTTCAACCTTCATTTATATGTTTTCAAGGATTAATTTCTTCAAAATAATTTCATGCATTCATTATAATATTTCAATATATTTTGATTTATATGGTATTAATGTGAAGTTGATTTCATGAATATCTTTCTAAAGGTTTTCAATTTCATCT
The DNA here is from genome assembly GCA_963277665.1 of Viscum album. Lineage (NCBI taxonomy): Eukaryota > Viridiplantae > Streptophyta > Magnoliopsida > Santalales > Viscaceae > Viscum > Viscum album. Next base: position 1,872,664,070 of record OY728137.1, on the reverse strand, counting down.
TTAAGAAGTTTTAAAATGTTAACCATTACTAGAAAGATTAATTTAATCTTTTGTTGATGTTTTTGAGAATAAAGTATTATATTACCCCTTGATTATTTAAGCATATTGGATAGCCTATTATAAAAGTTTTGTTTGATGATTACTAATAATATATGTAATGGCATATCATGGATCTCATGATCTATTAGTGCTTTGAGAATGAAAAATTCTCCATTCTTTTTAGATATAGAGGTGACGCGGTTCAAGGAACAAAAAAGGGTGAGGTCTCAATGAAATAATGAAAGTATATCTTTTCATGAATATTTTTTAACTATATGAAAAAAATATTGAAACAAACAATGTTATCCTAGTACATCAATTTCTAATGAATCATAATGTCCCTTAGTTCATAACATATTTATATCTTTATGATAGTTATCTTTTTCTTGGACTAGTTCACTTTCACTATCCATCAAAATGTGATGGTTATATTTTACATCCATGTCCCTTTTTCCACTTTCCATATATATTCTCCAATGTGGAAACCCAGTAATATGTTATATTGGGTAACAGTTATGGTTCCAACATTACCCTTTTAAGAGAAGTTTTAGTAATTATTTTTTTGATGTAGCTTTCTTTGAATGAAATATTCATCTATTAAATATTTTATAACAAAGAATAATTTAGAGGGTAAACTTATTTTTAATGGGGGTATAATATAAAACATTTATATTTTGAGAATTTTTTTCATACTAATTTTTCTTTTTTTCTTTTTCATTTTACGCAACACTGAATATAGCGTATTTTTTAATAATGTACTATGTTTGGATTACATTACACGCAAAACCAAAATATTTGTGAACAACATGTAACATGAACATTAGCTTTCCCTATAAGGAACATCTATTTTATCATTAATTACACATAATAATGACATACCTTTATGGATTGTATGACATGCAAGATCAAGTCTTATTGAACAATAGTATATAATTCAAATGTTATTATTTAATATAATAATATGTAACTAGTTTGTTATATCAGTGATTATGAATAGTATTAACTATTTTATGGAAATATATATTATAAAAAATATAATTTTAATACATAGGTTATCAATAAATTAAAAATGAATATGAAAACCCATTAAATATAAAAGAAAAAATTGATATTTTTATGATAAAAAAACATTTTTAAAATAATATATTAAATTATTTATAATTATTGAGTTATATTAAAGTAATATTAATGATATATAATAAATATATTATATCTGGTATTAATCCAATAGATTGGATATACATAATTTAAAAAACATTATAATTTTATGCATAAAAACCAATATTTATTTATTAAGGTATATTTAATTCCATTAAATGGAAAACCCATTTTATATCCCAATTTTGGAACATATATATGTTAAATATGTAAAAATAAACCTCATATTTTTAAGGGAATAACTATAATTATTTAAGGATAATTTTTTTATTTCTTCTATAATGTTACATTTCATAATGAATAGTGAAAAATACAAAATTTTAGTTCAAAACTCATTTTTCATCAAATTGGTTTATATTAATTACATAAAATTTAAATTGTTTTATGTTTAATTATATAATATTTTTATATATTAATCCAATGTATGTCATTTTAACCAATTTAACATTAAGGTTGGATATAAAAACATAGTAAACTTTTAATCATTTTTTAAATTAAAAACAGGCAATGTCTTCCCATCACTAGGCTTAAATTTACATTAATTTCTACTACATACATGATTAAAATTTATTTCTAAATTTTAAATGAACATAATATTCATGGTCTAATAATGAAAAATTAATTTTTTTAACAAAACATTTAATGAAAATATTAAAAATTAATAACATTTATTATAGAAAAATTATGCTTATTTGAGGACTAAACATAACAAGAAAACAATCCTATTTATAATTTTTCAAACCATGTAAATATAGTGAAATCCCATGGTTGTAGCCTATAGCCACATGTTTATATATTGTATCCACTATAGGCATTGTAATATAGTCTATCCTATTGCTAATATTTAAAACATCGAAATAGGTGGCTATATCCGTGTTTACTATATGATAATATGTGGCAATAGACACATTTTAAACCATTAAAATTGGATCATATATCCATTGATTACTCCATAGAAATATTATAACAATAATAAATTGTTCTGGAATGTTTTGATCCTCTGACCATTTCTATATTTATACCATGTCTTTTCCAATACATTGATCAGTACTATAAGAGTACATATATGTACAAAAATATATATAAATAATTATAAAGATTTATAATTAATAATCGATTAGGAATAATATTTATGTGGTTTAATCAATGGAAATATGTGGTTATATCCACTATTTAAACAATGTAAATATGTGTTGATGGGCAGACATTAAACCTAGAAAATATGCATCTGTCAATAAAATTTAATCTATGCAAATAAGAAATAATATATTTTATTTATAAAATGGCAATAAAATGACATAAACACGGTTTAAATTGTAGAAATAGGTGTCTAGGGCCATAGTTTACTACACTGTCACAATAACACTTCACCAAAAATTCCTTATATTTTTTGGTTTTTTTCATGAAACCTATTTCAATGGTTTCATATAATGATAGATAAATGTATTCCTATATTAATGATTTTCTAAAAATGTGGCTATATATGGCCTACGACAATAGTTTTCCAAACAGGGGAATTATAATTTGTGGCCGTAGCCTAATTTTCAAGTTTTGTATTTGCCTAAATGAACTACAGACTTTTCAAAAAGAAATAGAATGGAAATATTTTGACCCTATCAACATTTTTATTGACATTAGACCTTTATTGGATCACCATCCAACATGAAAAACATTGGCTGAATTATCTCGTCATATATTTACAATAGTTCCACTCCTCCCCCACTATAAATAGAGATCATATATTCTTAATTCATTACACCTCTCAAGCCCCCTTTTTCACCTATAATATCATCAAATAATCTCCCAACATCTCTAACATCCTCTCATAATCTTCCCCTTGGGAAAAACATAATTCAATGAATCCTTCTGTCCCAAACCAAATAGTGTAATTTGATTAAGATGTAACAACTTCTCTTAAGATCCTTTATTTTATTTTATTTCTCTACCCCATCCACTATCCAAAATCCATGATTCAGTAGAAACATCAGTATATTCAATATACTATGAAGTTATTCTGATATGGTTTTGACTTACGCATACACCCACCTTCATCTAATGTTTAACGAACATTCTATTTTCTTGTATGGTTAACTATATCATCACTAAATGATGATTGCTCATTTTTTACATTGACATATATCATGGGGGAAATTATGATATAAAATATATTTAAATTTATTATATATTATATTTATTATCTCTTAAATATTTAGTATTACTTTTACAACAAAAAACATTTTTTACTATTCTTTTGGTTTAAATGTGATAATTTCTATAAGGAACCAGCCTTAAAAATTACATAATCATAAATTTAGTTAATAATTCACATTGATGATTTTTTCAGGCTTAGAGTTTTGGAGAATTATGACATAACTATTATATTACATCTCAAATATTACAAAGTAAACACTTCTACTCATTACCCATTTATTCACAATAATAAAACACCGTAAATCAAACAAGATTTTTTTTCTTAATAAAAATATACTTGAATTCTTCCTTTCTCTTACCCTTTCTTATACCATGTGAAAAACATTTCAAATACATGTGTTGAACATAAACATTTTAGTTAGGTTTATCAAACATGGGAAGAAAACATTAGTACATAAATAAATACAAATCACTGAAATCATACTTTAAAATATTTAACACACCACACCAAATCATAAGTTTTTTAAATAACATATGGAAATCATAAATCAAAAAGGTAACTTGTGTCTTCCACAACATACATACACTGTAGCTTTTACAGCTACATAGGGAGTCACATATAGAATACCCATTAAGGTTTATTCCTTAAATATATTAGGAGAAACATTACGGTTTACCTCTATCATGTTACAAAATAAATTGGAGAGTTATATCAGGCTCACCCCCCAAGGTTTATCATAGAACCACTCATATACATAAACAATTTCCATAAAACAAAACATAATCATAACAAATAAAAAAGTATAAGGAAAGATAACATTTCCACATTGAAATTACAATATAAAATTTCAATAAATTGACACAATCAGTCCATTCAGAAAACCATTTTCAATAACAACATACATTAAAAGTGAATATGGAATTTTATTTCCTTTTAAAAACATTGCATCTTGTTATAGAAGCCAAATGTCAAATACTGTTTGTGGTGGCAGAAAGGTCATCGTCACCATGTAAGATAAAAAGATAACATTATTTTTTTTTCATTTAGAAAAACGCATTGTAAAAAATTATTCCTTTTGAATAAAATCAAAATTCATAGTGGTTTATACATCGTATAAAATAATTTCATATATAAATAAAAATATGCCTCAATGAATGTAGATTAAGACGAAGTCCCTTACCTTGTGCCTGACATGACTTGTTCGTTCATTAATCTCCAGAATAATAAACGAAAGGTAATTTATACATTCAATCAAAACTTTTTCATGTTTATTATTTCTTTGATATCACTTATTATGACTATATAAAAATTTCATAATCATTTAATATATTAATGGTGGTGTTGTCGATATATTGTATTTGAGTCGAAATGAACTTTTTAAAATTAAAAATTGTCCACGTGTTCAAAAGTAGATTATCTCTAGAATTTTATTCATGATTTAGATATAATATATATAATATATATATATATATATATATATTATATATATATATGTGTGTGTGTGTGTATTTATAACATTCCATAACATTTTGAGATAAGAAATGAAATGCACCGTTCATGATGATGGTAAGCCGAACTTATGCATGAAAACAACTTTCAGTTATATTTCGTATTTAAATGAATGAAAACATAATTATACATATGTATATTATAATTATAGTAAATTATCATATTTTATTTCATTAACTATAACTTTATACACTCAACTTAGGGAATGAACGAGTCATATCACTTTGAGGGGGCGGTATTCTGTACTTCCTCAAATTAAAATATCGTACTTACCAATTATAAAAACCATAATATAATGCTATAAATGAAAAACACAGAAGTATATAGGTAATATAAATATAGTATATATCACATATATATACAATTCCATTATAATGTCTATTATGATAGGTGGTAAGAGATAATTGGAAAATCATCGTTTTGTGAGGTAGTAGTTCACCTTCAATAGAAGCAATATGATTTTATACATTAGATGAAGGTCTGTGGATGTGTAGTTGGAATACACCCAATAACAAAAATCCTAATATATTTATAATATACCTGATTTTATAATATAATGGAATAAAGAGTGTTTAGGGGGTCGTATAAGGAAAATAAAAAAAGAACTTGAGAGAAGACGTTCCCCTTATATAGGGTTGCTCCATTTGGTTTGAACCAAAATGATTTCTTTAATTTACTTATTCTTAGAGGAAGAATTATTGGAGGAATAAAGGGATGTTGGGAGGTTTTTAGAGAAGAGTTTGAATGATCTAAGGTGCTTGAGGGGTGTGTGTAATGGGTTAGAGGTGGTGTCCTTTTATAATAGGGAGGTGGGGATCTTTAGGAAAGGTTGAATGTATTATTTTATTATAAAATGATTTTCTATTTCAAAAGTTCCAAAACATATTTACATCGAATATAAGGTGCATATAATTCAAAATAAAATCATCCAATTATAATTGGATAGCATTTGAATATTATTTAATCCGTATAATTTTTTTAACCCTTTGTTATCTTATTTAAATTTTACCATGTCTTCTTGTATATTCATACTATATTGTTAATATATTTATAATAAAATGTCAAGTGACCCAAAATGGGTAATTAATGACATTTTTTACATCATATATGTCATTATGATGAATCATTGTTTTTATGGATTATTAAATCAAATAATAAATTAATATTTGTTCTAATAACTAATTTATGTCAATTTATATACTATTCATATCATGCCTTTTTTTAAAAATCCAAAAAAAAACATGATTTATTCGAAAAAAACTCATTAATTCAAAGATAATAAAGCATATTTGTCTCTAAAAATCGTGGATGGCATAAAAAGTATCAAAATAAATTAATTTTGATATTTTTGAACTCATTTATTGAAAACATTCATTAATGAAGTAATTGTTTTACTAAAATAAATATTTTTATGTTATTTTTTCCTTAATATTAAATTAAATGCAACTAAATGTCATTTTGACACACAATTGGCTCCATGGGGCCCCAGAAATGACCCAAGGATACCATGGTCAGAAATATATTATCTAATAGGGTTATGATACATGTTAGGGTAATTTAATATTATTATTATTTTATTTTTACCATTATTTACTAGATTTACCCTTTAACCATGGTAAATAAAATAATACTTAAATTACTATTCATAATGTCTAAAAATAAAAGGTACCTATTTTACATAATCTAGACCTCCTGATTCCATATATGGAATCTATTTTTTTATATTCAAAATACAGAAGATCCAGAAATTAATTTAAAATTAGTTCCACTTTTCAAAACCAAAAATTGTGTTTTTATGAAATAATAACTATCAGAAGATTGACACTTGATTATGTCCAATATCCAAGTGAAATTATATCCAATGACTAACATTGGATTGAATGGAAGAAATATATTCCAATTACATTTTATAACCAATAAAAATAATAATCTAAGTAGTTAAATAAATTAGATTAAAATAACAATTTTGAATTAAAATGAAGTATTTTTAACTATTCATTAGAAGTGAACGTTATCAGAAAAATACCAAAAATTTAACCAAAGTAAATTTTGATGTCCTACTTCTAATGAAGATGTTTATTTTTTTCAAATTTAATATATAAAAGTGAAAATAACTAGATTTAAAAAGTGTTCACGATCTAAAGGCGGTTAAATGACCTTAAAAAATATTAATGTTTTTCATGAATAAATTCAGATTTTGTCTACTTTTAAGAATCTAAATTTTATTGGATAAAAGTAAAAACATTTAAAAGATATTTGTAATCATATTTTAGTTATTTTTTTAATTCCATCCAATAAAATGGATATGTGCTAACTACCATTTAAAATAATATTATATTATTGTTTTTTAGTATGATTGAGCCTAGTTTGAAACCTGAGATTTCAGTGAAACCCATTGTTGTGTGTTGGGTACACCATTGAACATATCATATACTTTAAAGTAAAATTTATATTTAATTCCAAAATATTAGTAAATATGAAAATTTAATATTTTTTATTGAATGGGGATGTAAAATCCTTCACCCCTTTTGGGAATTACATCCTCACAATTTTAAAATTGGTCACTGAAATATCATCAGAATTACCACTTTGGAAAAAGTGTAAATAAATCTATCACATTAAAAGAACTAATGATAGGTATAAAGGTGACCCGAGATAACACATACTTGGATTCTATGAAACATGTATATGCAGGATAAACCATGTTTCATGTTATGATGGAGAGTTGTAGAAAGCTTGATCAAGATAAATTTACCCCTTAAAAAACTACAAACTTGTGATATGTTAAATGACCTTTGGATTCCTAGTAGGAAAAGTAAACACACAATGTCTTTGTTTTATGTTTCATTTAATAAAGATGGAGAATTTATTTTTGATATTTATTGAGGACATAAGGAAAATATAATTACATTTCAATTATAGTTTCATCCTTTAATAATATTCTACCAAAAACCCATCTTCTCTCCAAATGATGAGTATTCAAGATGACTTGGCCAAACCTAGAGTGCTAGAATCAACTAATAGAGAATCATATAATCCAAAAAAGATGATCTATATATTTCCCTTTTCTTTAGACATTAACCAAAACCAAAATGTTTAGTATGGGATCAGATAATCGCCAAAAAGGATAATGTTTTATAAAGATTAAATTGTACTCTTAATATATAAACTTGAAAAACAATAAAAAAAGCTCAAAAAATACCATTAAATAATTATTGTCGTTAAAATTATTTTAAATAATTTATACTACGTTTGTAACCCAACATTAAGAAGGATTTCATCACATAGTCTTCTAAAAAAATCCTTATATTTTTCTCAAAATTATATTGGTTACTCTTAAAGTATCATACTAAAATGTAATTAACATAATCACATATTATCTATGATAGGTTAATCATTTCCATAAATAACCCAAATCACTATAAGTCCACAATAAAACATATATTCTTCCAAAATAAAAATCATCCATTACTCCACAAATAATATCCCATATTATTCTATTTTACTTAGTCATATAGTGTTCCAAAATGATAGAATGTCTTTCATAATACCCTTTATCACTTAATCACCAAATAATTTTCCTATACTAATGATATCCATTTGATAAAAAAAGTTCTAGAAATTAAATTATATTGGATTCATAAAATCATTTAAATAAAAATAATAAGTCATATTAACTAGTGGCTTCACGTAGGCCAGTGGTATGTGATGCGCCCTTGTCAACATCCATTTGTAGGTTTGATTCATGTGGCCTTGCTAGATGCGACAGTCTTTCACCCATATTGTGTGTTGTCCATATTTATAGAACACAAAAATAACCCTAACATGATTTAACCTCAATAGTTACCTTATATCTCTTATTTTCATCCCAAATGACAGTGACATTAATATATTTATTCATGAAGACTTATATATATTGATATTATTTTGCCTCCATAAAATAACACTATTTCCAAAGAAAGAACATCGTACCTTGATCATGGTGTTCACCTAGTTTCATCATCATCGTGTTCATGTTGATAGATGGTCCTTCAATTGCAATAATGATTTATAGATCCTTCAAAACCATGAACTTGCTTTATCCAAATACACCTCGTATAACTTTGTTCACATTGGTGCTCACAGAAAACAAAAGATTCTAAAAAATCATGTATGACATATAATTTGAAAACATCTAATACAACATTATTTTTATAAAATATCTAGATTGAGTTTTAGTTGAAACATTCAATCAATTTTCCTAATAAAATACCATAAGTATGTGCTAAATGAATATACGTTAAAAATATAATTAGGTTGCGTAAGGATCTCTTTCTTCATTGCCTTTTTCAAAACCATAATATGTACCAAAATCAGGTGATAAAGTAAAATATTTGAAAATAAATTGATTATATATACCTTTATTTAAAATATGATAATATTGAATAAATATTATTTGGTTAAATATAACTAGTGATCCGAAATGGTATCGAGGTATAGATGAGGTGTTTTATATATCAAACAATTTCTTGCAAGTGAGTTGTGTGATAGAATATGTTTCTGAATCGTCTAGACATGACATTGAAATTATTATATAATGAAAGACATCATGAAGAGATAGTAATGACATTTTAGATCCTCCTCCATCCATTTGTAAAAGTATTTCCCTGATATCAAAAGTATCAAAATAGGGATTTAACTTAATGACTAAACATGTAGACTATTCATGTGACTACCAAACACTCATAATCCCTAAAGTTGTCTAAACCGACCTTTGATACCCAGTATAAGGGCCCAACATTAAACATTACATAATCTTGAATTAATTAAATAATTGACATTGAGGATCTTTTCATTTTTAGAGTTTTAGATAATTATGTCATAACTATTACATTGTATCTTAAGTATTACAAAGTAGACACTTCTACTCAAAATCCATTTTTTACAACAATAAAACACAGTAAATAAAACATGAGTTATTTTCTTGATATAAATCTTCATGTATTCTTTTTTTTCTCTTACGCTTCCATATACCCTTTTAAAAAAATTAAAAAACATGTGATGAGCATAAAAATCTAAGTAAGGGTCTTAAAATAAGGAAAGAAAAAATTAGTCAATCAATACATAAAAATCAATGAAATAATACTTTTCAATATTTAACATTCTATACAAAATCATAAGTTTTAGGAATAACAAGTGAAAATAATAAATCAAAAAGGTAACTTGTGGAATCCATAAAATACTTATATTGTAGCTTTCATAGCTACATAGGGAGTTACAATTGGAATACCCATCATAGTATATTCTATAAATCTCTAACGAGAAACATAAACGTTTACCCCTGTCACGAATAAAATATGGTTGCCACTAATACCAGCACCAAAACTAGCCCATGAAAAGGCCCGAAGGACGTTCTGTATCCCCATGGTCTAGCACATGTGCCTAGGTATAAATAATTTTGGTTTGGGAATGATTTACCCGAGTATGAAAGCATAAAACATTAAAACAATCTGTAATATAAATCTGAAATTTTGGAGCCATTCAAGTCTTAACCAAAAACCAAAACTGAATACATTGGATTAAAGATAATAAGAGAGTTCCAAATACAAATAAAGATAACATCATGACAGCCCCAAGGACTCTACATGACAAGGGGTGATCACCCACAAGCCGTCTCCATAACTCCGCACCAAGGGTGGGAACTAACACCCTAAACCGCCATCACCTTTAGCTTTTCATTTAACTTAGTCAAGCACAACCACATCTACATAAAACCAAGGGGTGTAAGTAGGGTTTGATCCTAAGCCCAATAGGATACCACCCAATTATTCCAAAGATCGTGCAATACAATGTGAAAATACAAGAAGTTCTAATAGGTAAGGAAAAGTAGTGTTAAAATTCAATGAAGTGTAACTTTTATTTGAAAAAAGTTTTCCATCCAAATATGTTCACAAATTTAAATAAAAATGGTAGATACTTTAATTTACTTCCAAACACACACTATGAAATGGGTAAATAATACAAATCCAATGAGCAACAACATTGGGAACACCCATAGGGACTAGGTTGTCTTGGGCCCTAAGTACCTCATACCTCGGTGTAAAGTAACCATAAAAAAATATGTTCTCAATCATGATCCACTAGTAGTGATCATTCCCATGACCTAGTGGTCCCCAATAATGATCCACATAGTTTAGTTTGAGTTGTCGTTATCCAAATGCTATGTGGAACATGGAGAAAACTCATCCGGTCCACTAGTCGTACTAGTACAAATCCACCCCACCTAGGTATCCAAGCTTCCCCGTTTTTTCTCAATAAATTTTAGAATGAAACATAAAAAAAATTTCATATAAAGAATTATTTCTGGTCAAACACAACCAATACAGTATCTATCATATTTATACCACTTAAATCACACAACAAAACACTTAGATTTTTAATAAAATAACCTCTCAAATTCTCACATTATTTTGCACACAAAATTCATTGAAATTTCAACATTACACACTATTTTCAAACTTATAATTCGCAAAAAAGGGAAGTTCAATACCCTTTTAATGACCCCAAAAATTCAGTTTTTGGGCAACCCCATGTGAACCAGAAGTTATATCCTTCAAAAACCCCCATTTTCACACAAACACAACACTTTAAGCCCATTTTCTTCCCAAACGCCATTTAAAAAAACATTCACAGCAACAACCAAAACAATAAACATTAAAAAATTATTTCTAGTCGAAATAAAATTCAATAAAATCAACTATCTAATTATAGTACAACCCTGAATGAACCAATAATGATTTGTATGAAAAAACACCCAATTTCACCAAAAATTGGCACTTAAAATTTCTTTTATTTATAAATTCCACTAAAACCAATTTTTTTAGAAACATTAGAAACAAATAAACATTAAAATTCCATAAACACAGCTTGCTAAGTCCCATAAATTGCATGCACAATGGAATCACCTACCAAAAGAGTCAAGAACAGCAAATCCTAGTGCTGAACTTCAACCACACCAGCACCGCACCACAAGGGAGTGAGATCAAACTAAGAACCAGATTATTGAACAAATAAACTGAAAATAAAACCCTAGGTACGAATTAATATCTTCTGGAATTTTGGGTATTCATGAAAAAAGGGAGAAAACATACGGAAAAGGAAGGAACTTAGAAGGATAGTCACTTTCTTGAGAAATCTGGATGATTTTAGCAACCAGAGATGTTCGGCCCTAATTCTAGACTTGTACGATCTCCAAAGAGGGGAAAACGAATATGGGGGTTCGTCTAGGAACATTGGGAGATGTTGAGAGGTAAAATCATTGAAAAATGATAAAAAATGAATATTTTATTAAAGAATTTATAAAAATCATTAAAGCTAGAAATGTGATTTTAGGTTGGCCCAATACCTTATTTGGTCACCCAACTCAGAGATGCTAATGAATTTTTAAGGGGCCCAATTTTCATTTCTGGTTTTAATAGTTATATTAAGGTCATTTTTTATGTTTAATGGGTGATTTTTTTGAAAAACGAAGGAGTTATTAAAAAACCATATTTACTTTCAAAACTGGAAATGGGCTCTCGGGTTGGCCCAAATTTTGGAAACCCACCATCTCCTTAAAAATGCATGGAAAACCCCCAAAACAAATAAATAATATATATTAAATCAAAAATACCTTTAAAATATGTCATGTATGTGACAATTCTCCCCACCATGAAGGACTTTCTACCACAGAAAGTCAATATGAAGCTTGATTGGAAAATAAGAACGAGTACTCTTCCTCGACCCATGACTTTCGCTCCCATGTATCATGTGTCTCATTCCCATGCTGCCAAAGAACCCAGACTAATGGAATATACTTCCCTCAAAGTACCTTCTCTTGGGAGTCCACTATTTTCACCAGCCGCTCAACAACAGACAAGTCAGGCTCTCTCTCCAGTTCTTCCCAACTCAACACATGGGACAGATCCAGGTTGTATTTCATCAACTAAGAGACGTGTAAGACATAATGGATGGATTTCAAATGAGAAGGTAAGTACAACATGTATTTTACCTTTAAAATATGCTCGACGATCTCAAACGGCCCGACATACCATAGTGCCAACTTCCCTTGCTTCCCCAATTGACGATGGCCCAGACGAGGGGCCACTTTCATGAATACCCTATCACCCTCAGAAAACTCTTGTTCATGAAGCTTCCAGTCAGCATAAGATTTATGGTGACACTAAGCTATCAATAAATGCTACCTATTCCTCTTGACCCTCTCAGATGTCTCATGCACCAGACTCAGCCCCAGTAGTGAGGTCTCACCTACCTCAGCCCAACACAGGGGGGACTGACACGACCGACCCTATAGTGCCTCAAAAAAAAGCCATTAGAATCAAGTATTGGTAACTGTTATTATAAGGAAACTCAATCAACCCCAAATGACTATCCCAAGAACCTCCAATGTCCAATACACATGCACGGAGCATGTCCTCCAAAATCTGATTTGCCTGCTCTGTCTGACCATCCATCTGAGGATGGTATGCCATGCTCAACATAATCTGAGACCCCAAGGCCTTCTGAAGGCCTTCACAGAACCGAGAAGTGAAATGAGGGTCTCTCTCTAAGAAACTTCTGATAGAACACCATGGAGTCTCACCATCTTCTAATGATATAAACGGCCCAACTCTTCCACTTTAGATGTATCTCTAATCATAATTAAGTGGGATGATTTGGTCAAATGATCAATCACCACCCAAATGGAATTATTACCCCTAGGTTTATGTGGTAAGAAAACAATGAAGTACATGGAGACGCTGTCTCACTTCCAGGTAGGAATAGGTAATGGCTGTAGCAAACCGGAGGGCCTTTGGATCTCTTCTTTCTCCTGATCACATGTGTAGCATCTCGAAACAAAGTCTGTTGTGTCTCGTCTCATACCAGGCCACCAAAACTGTCAACGGACATCATAATACATCTTAGTGGCACTGGGGTGGACAACCCACTAAGACGGGTGGCTATCCTGCATCACCACCTTCCACAGAGATAACGATACTACTGAACAACCGTTGAAGCAAAATATGCCCTTGGGAGATGACGAACAATCAGAGGATGTCTCCCCACCATGAAGAAACGGCATCAACCGCTAACAAAGCTCATCACTGGGATGTTCCCGCTAAATCAACTCCAACAGAGAAAAAGTCAACTGGATGCTTTCCAAGAATGCCCCTCCACTATGTTCCCTGATCTCCACATGCATATGAGAAAAGAGCCCCATCAATGTCCACTCATCAATGGACTTCCTCAAAGCCTACACTAGAACCCTTATGCTCAAGGTGTCGGCCACTACATTACCCTTTCCTGGGGTATAGAAAATGTCAATGTTAAAACCCTACAAGGACTCTATCCAGTGGCGCTGCCTCAAGTTGAGGACCTTCTGTGAGAAGATATAAGCCAAGATTTTTTGATCAGAGTAGACCACAAACTTCTCCCCAAAAAGGCAGCGATGCCATGTCTTCAAAGCATTCATCACAGCTGCCAAATCGAATTCATGGATCAGGTAGTTCTTTTCGTGTGGTGAAAGTAGGCAAGATCCATACGCAACCACGTGATCATCCTGTCTACGCACGCACCTAAGATCTATACCAGAAGCATCACAATAGACCACATATCCCTTTCTATCATCTAGAAAAATTAGCACTGGGGTGGTAGTCAACCACCTCTTCAACTTCTCGAACGATGCCTGGAATTCTAGACCCCTTAAAAACATCACCCATTTCTAGGTTAGGGTGGTCATCGGTGAAGGAAGCCGAGAGAAATCCCGAATGAATCGCATGTAATGACTAGCCAAGCCTAGAAAACTCTTGATCTCGAACACATTCTTCGGTTTCTCCCACAACATGACCACACTAATTTTATAAGGGTCCACTGAAAATCTATGCTCTGAGATCACATGCCCCATAAATCTCACCTCCCTAATCAGTAAAGTGCACTTTGACAACTTTTCAGAGAGGCGGTGATCCCGTAATGTACCCAAAATGATCCCCATGTGATGTCTGTGTTCCTCCTCAGGGCTAGAGTATACCAAAATGTCATCCACTAATTCCACAACAAAGGAATCGAGATACTGATGAAACACACTATTCATGACTTTCATAAAGACTGCTAGACAATTGGTCAATCTAAAGGGCATGACCAAATACTCAAAGTGGCTGTACCTACTTCGAAAGGATGTCTTTGGAGAATCTGACTCTTTCACCTGAAGTTGATGATACCCCGAACGCAGGTCTATCTTTGAGAACCACTTTCCCCCATCAAGTGATCGAAAAAATCATCTATTCTGGGAGAACGGTATTTATTCTTAATTGTTACCTTATTTAGCTTCTGATAGTCATTGCACAACCAGAGGGATCCATCTGCCTTTTTTGCGAACAACACAGGAGCGGCCCAAGGATAGACGCTCGGGCGAATGAATTGTTAGGATTTTAAGTCGTCCAACAATATATTTAATTCCCTTAGCTCGGTGGGGGACATGTGAAAAGAGGGAAGAGATATAAGCATTGTTCCCAGTGCCAGATCAATCACAAACTCCATATCCCGCTCCAGGGGAAAACCTGAAAAATCATCCAAGAATACCTTTGGAAACTAATTCACTACATGAGGTAGTTCACCTTCAAGGGAAAGACTATCCTCTAGAATGAGCTAAGATAACTGGAAGATACACTTCCAAACTCTAGGAGTGGAGGCCCTGTGCGACATGACTGAGGATACCATTCTCCATAAAAAAACTGATGACTCCCATCAGGTGCCGTGAAGATCACAAGCCTTCTATAGCAATCGATGTGTGCCTGGAAGTGTACAATCCAATCCATCCAGAGTATGACATAAAAAAGGTCCGTAGCTAAGACCCAGAGGTCCCACTCCATCTTGACCCCTGACACAGAAAGCGCACACGACGGGCACCTGAGACCCTGATCCTTCTTTTTTTAAGCGGTGTCACCAACTCCATCGTGAAAGACATAAAATCCGTTGGAAAATTAATCATGTCCACAAAACGGGCATAAATGAATGAAACAAAGGCACCAATATTTAAAATAGAAGCAACGATAGAAGATGAGATCAAGACGGTACCTCAAACTATCGACGGTCTCGCCTCTGATCCTGCTGGTTCCTTATCCACTGCATGGAGATGTCCAGTATCTACTTGAAGACGACCTCTAGTCTGTGGTTGTTCCCTGAACTGGCTCATCCCTGAAGATGACCCACCCCTATGACCATGACTTCCAAATTGAGATCCCCTAGTTCTTGACGGATCAGACTATGTTGGCGCTCCTCTTGAATCCACTGACCCAACCCCACTCGGAAGTGGATGTGCCACCCCACAGAAATGATGAAAATGCACCATACCTCCACACTAGTAACAAGGCTTTGAAGGAAGTGGACATGTTGGTCAGATGTGCCCGGGCTTCCCACACTGGTGGAACAAGACCGATCTCTCATCAGAAGACACTGACGTAAACTGCCTGAAAGAGTGCCCTGAACTGCCTCCTCCTTTCTTCACAAGATCCCACCACTTCATTTTCCTCTCTAAGGAGCTGCCACTTACCACTGCTGCCACTGAACCATAGAAACTAGCTGTTCATTTCCTATCAATCTCCACAATTCATGCCCGATCAATGACCTCAGCATAGGTCCTCATCATAAACAAGAACACATGGGAGTACATCTCTGGTCGAAAGCCTTTCCCAAACCTCTGGGCCTTCACCTACTCATTAGAGACAATTTCTTGAGCATACCGAAGTAACTTAGTAAAAAATTTGGCATACTCCAGTAGAGTTAGATTCCCCTAAACATGTTCTAGGAACTCTCTGGACCTAGAATAAGCCAATACCTTATGGAAATATTGGTCATTGAAGACAACCTTGATATCTCCCCAACGCATCTGCTCAGTTTTCCCAACCAGAAGCACTGACTCCCACCACTTACGGCTGGGACCCTCTAACCAAAAAGAGGCACACTTCACCCTGAGCTCCTAGGGTCATTCCAGAAACTCAAACATACGCTTGATCTTCTTGAGCCATTCCTCTACTTCGTGGAGTTCAGAGCTGCCTCAGAAGGTTAGGGGATTAGTTTTCAGGTTCTCCTTGTCCTTTTCCTTTCTAGGACCAGTCAAATCCTCTCTAACAAGAGTTGTAATAGGAGTTGTTCCATATCCTACATCCTGGATATCCCGGACCACGACCTCGACTAGCCTCTGATCAATCGGTGTGGGAGATCTATATCTAGCTTCCTCATGTAGGTGTGTGGGAGCTTTCCGGGGAGGCATGTTGCTACAAAATGAAACAGTCACAAAACAATAGTCAATGACACTATTCATAAAATTGTAATCAAATACATCAAATATAAATAAACATAAACAAAATTTAGTAAAAATATAAACAACTACTCCACATCCGCCTGATGTCCACATGTGGTCTATAGCCTACACGTCTCACCTAGAAGTGAAGTCAATTGGTAAATTCCAAAATCCCTTGGTGACTCAAGGTCTTCCATGAGATATGCAGACCAGGTACCCTGCTGACATCCAAAACCCCGAACCCTATAGTCCTAGCTCCTGTCTATCCCGACTCATCCCAATATAGCAATATACCACAAAAAATTTAACATCCTCTGATACCATTTTTTCCGAACCGAATCTGGTTGCCACAAATACTGGCACCAAACCCCTCCCATGATAAGGCCTGAAGGGCGTTCCCTATCCCCACTAGTTGGCACAAGTGACCAGGTATCATTAATATAGGTGTGGGAACGATTTACCAGAGTATGAAAGCATAACACATTAAAATAATCTATAACATAAATATGAGATTTTCAAGGCAAAAAAGTCATAAAAACTAGAACTAAATACATTGGTTTAAATATAATAATATAGGTCAAAATACAAATACATACAGCATCAAGATATCCCCATGGACTCCACATTACAAGGGGTAATCACCCATAATCCGTCTCCACAACTTCGCACCAAGGATGAGAACTAACACCCTGAACTGCCATCACCCTTAGCCTTTCCTTTTCCTGAGTCAAACACAACCAAGTCTACTTACACCCAAGGGGTGTAAGTAGGGTTTGAGTCTAAGACCAATATGATATCACCCAATGATTCCAATGATCATGCAATACAATGTGAAAAAGAAAGCAGTTTTAATCAGCAAGGAAAAGCAGTGTTAAAATTCCATGAAATGTAACTTTCATTCGAAAATATTTCTCCATCCAAAATCTTCAGAATGTTGACAAATTTAAATAATAATGTTAGATACTTTAATTTACATCCAAACAAACACTTAGAAATGGGTAAATACTACAAATCCAATGACCAACAACATTGGGAACACCCCTAGGCACTAGGTTGTATTGTCCCATATGTACCTTGTACCTCGGTAAAAATTAACCATTAAAAAATATATTCTTGTCCACGAGCCACTAGTAGGGAACATACCCAAAACCCAGTGGTCCACAATAATAATCCACATAGTTTAGTTAGAGTAGTCTTTATCCAAAATCTAAGTGTAATAGGGATAAAACCCATCTGGTCCACAAGTCGTACTAGTACACATCTGCCCCACCTAGGTACCTGGGCTTCCCCTTTTGTGATCAATCAATTTCAGCATGAAATAGAAATCAATTTTCATATAAAACACCATTATTGGTCAGACACAACCAATATAGTATCTATCACATTTTATACCACTTAAAACATGCAACAAAACACTTAGATTTTTAATAAAACAGCCTCTCAAAATCTCACATTGTTTTGCACCCCAAATTCATTGAAATATCAACTTTTCACACTATGTGCATACTTGTAAGTCACAAAAACAAAATGGAAATTCAATAAACTTTTAATGACAAAAACAATTCATTTTTTTGGCATCCCCATGTGAACAAAGAAGTTATAACCTTTAAAAAAACCCTTTTTCACACAAACACGGCACTTTAATCCCATGTTCTTCAGAAACACCATTTAAACAAACTTTCTCAGCAACAAAAAAAAATTAACAGCATTATTTCCAGTCCTAATACAATTAAATAAAATTAGCTATGTAATTATAGGGCATCCCCAAATGAACCAATAAAATATTTGTATAAAAACCCCACAATTTCAACAAAAATTGGAACTTAAAATTCACATGCTTTATAAATGCCACTAAAACCAATTTTTTTTGAAACATTAAAAAGAAATAAACATGAAAATATCATAAACACAGAAATCTTAGTCACAAAAATTACATGGACAATGGAATCACCTACCAAAAGAGTCAAGAACCGCAAATCCTAGTGCGAAACTTCTGCACCATCACCGCACCACAAGGGAGTGATATCATACCTAAAAACAGAGGATTAGACAAATGAACTAAAAATAAAACCCTAGGTACTAATCCCCAACTTCTGGTCTTTTTTGGATTCATGAAAAAAGGGAGAAAGCTTAAGGAATAGGAAGGAACATAGAAGGATTGCCACTTACTTGAGAAATCCTGATGATTTTAGCAACCTGAAAAGCTCAGCCATAATTCTAGACTGATACAATCTTCAAAGAAGGGGAAACGAAGATGGGGGTTCTACTAGGAATATTAGGAGTTATTTAGGGGTGGGATCACCAAAAACAGATAAAAAATGAATATTTTATGAACGAATTAAATAAACTTTTAAAACTGGAAATGGGATTTTGGGTTGGCCCAATACCAAATTTGATCACCCAAATGCAAGATTCTAATGAATTTTTAAGGGGTCCAAATTTCATTATTGGTTTTAATAGTTACATTAAGGTCATTTTGAATGTTTAATGGGTGAAAAATCTTGAAAAATATAGGATTTATTAAAGAAACAAAATTTACTCTCAAAACTGGAAATGGGCTCTCGGGTTGGCCCAAATTTTGGAAACCCACCATTTCCTTCAAAAATGCATGGAAAACCCCAAAAATAAAGAAATAATGTAAATTAAATTAAAAATACCTTGGAAATATGTCATGTATGTGACAATTCTCCACACCATGAAGAACATTCCCCCCGAAAAGCCAACATGAAGCTTGATTGGAAAACAAGAACGGGTACTCTTCATCGACCCATGACATTCACTCCCATGTCTCATGTGTATCATTCCCATGCTTCCACAGAACCCAGAATAATGTTATAGAATTCCCTCGATGTACCTTCTCTTGGGAGTCCACTATTTTCACCAGTTTCTCAACAACAAACAAGTCAGGCTCTATCTCTAATTCTTCACAACTCAAGGAATGGGACGAATCCGGGTTGGATTTCTTCAAATGAGAGACGTGGAAGACATCATGGATAGACGTCAACTGAGAAGGTAAGGCCAACCTATATTCCACCTTTTCAATATGCTCGACGATCTCAAATGGCCCAACATACCTCGGTGTCATCTTCCCTTGCTTCCCCAATCGACGATGGCCTAGATGAGGAGCCACATTGAAGAATACCCTATCACCCACAGAAAACTCTAGGTCATGATGCCTCTAGTCAGCATAAGATTTATGGTGACTCTGACCTATCAATAAACGCTTCCTAATCAACATGACCCTCTCAGACGTCTCCTACACCAAACACGACCCCAGCAGTGAGGTCTCACCTACCTTAGACCAATACAGGGGGGACAGACACGATCGACCATAGAGTGCCCCAAAAGGAGCCATTAGAATCAAGGATTGGTAACTTTTATTGTAATAAATCCCAACCAAGCTCAATTGGTTATCCCAAGAACCTCCAAAGTCCAATACACATCCATGAAGCATGTCCTCCAAAATATGATTTTCCCGCTCTGTTTGACCATCCGTCTGATGAAGGTATGCCATGCTCATCTTAATCTGAGACCCCAAGGACTTTTTAAGGCCTTATCAGAACTGAGAAGTGAAATGTGGGTCTCTATCCGAGACAACTCCATATGGAACACCATGGAGTTTCACCACCTCCTGAACATACAAATGACCCATCTCATCCACTTTAGATGTATCTCTGATCGGAATCAAGTGGGATGATTTGGTCAGACGATAAATCACCACCCAAATGGCATTATTACCCCTATTTGTATGTTGTAATCCAATAATGAAGTCCATGGAAACATAGTCCCACTTATATGTAGGAATGGGTAATGATGAAGCAAACTGGAGGTCCTTTGGTGCTCTGCTTTCACCTGTTGGCATGTATAGCATCTCAAAAAAGGTCTGTTATGTACCATCTCATACTGGGCCACCAAAACTGCCGACAGACATCATAATACATCTTAGTGGCACCAGGATGGAGATCCCACTGATATTGGTGGCTATCCTGCATCACCACCATCCTTAGAGATAACGGCATACGGAACAGCCCTTGAAGCAAAAGATGCCCTCGAGAGATGACGACCAATTAGAGGATGTCTCCCCACGTTGAAGAAACTGCTTTGACTGCTGAAAAATATCATCACTGGGCTGTTCTTGCTAAATTAACACCAACAGAGAAGGTGTCAACTGGATTCTTGCCAGGAATTCCCCTCCACTGTGTTGCCTGGTCTCTACATGAATCTGAGAAAAGAGACCCATAAATTTCCACTCATCATTAGACTTCCTCAAAGCCTGCACTAGAACCCTTCTACTCAAGGCATCGTCCACTACATTACCCTTTCTAGGGGTATAGACAATGTCAAAGTCCAAACCTTGCAATAACTCGATCCAGTGATGCTCCCTCAAGTTGAGGTCCTTTTGTGAGATGATATAAGCCAAGCTTTTGTGATCATAGTAGACCACAAACTTCTCCCCAAAAAGGTAGATATGCCATTTCTTCAAAGCATGTATCATCGCTGCCAACTCCAAGTCATGGGTTGGGCAGTTCTTTTCATGTGGTCGATGTTGGTGAGAGCCATA
The DNA here is from genome assembly GCA_963277665.1 of Viscum album. Classification (NCBI taxonomy): domain Eukaryota; kingdom Viridiplantae; phylum Streptophyta; class Magnoliopsida; order Santalales; family Viscaceae; genus Viscum; species Viscum album. Next base: position 1,872,642,335 of record OY728137.1, on the reverse strand, counting down.
CGCGACCACGTGATCATCCAACATATGAACACACCCATGACCCATACCAGAAGCATCATAATAGACCACATATCCATTTACATCCTCTGGGAAAATCAGCACTAGGGAGGTAGTCAACCACCTCTTCAGATCCTCGAATGACGCCTGACATTATGGACCCCATACAAACATTACCCCTTTCAGGGTGAGGGTGGTCCACAGTAAACAAAGTCGAGTGAAATCCCGAACGAATCTCTTGTAATAACCAGGCTAGCCCCGAAAACTCTTGATCTCGAACACATTCTTCAGTTTCTCCCACTATATGACTGCACTAATTTTCTTGGGGTCCACTTAAACTCCATGCTATGAGATCACATTCCCTAGATATCTCACCTCCCTAATCTTGAAAGTGCACTTTGAGAACTTTTCACTAGGGCAGTGAACCCGTAATGTACCCAAAACAATCCTCAAGAAATGATCATGTTCTTCCTCTAAGCTAGAGTATACCATAATGTCATCCACAAACACCACAAAAAAGGAATAGAGATGTTGATGAAACACCCCATTCATGAGTGCCATAAAGACTACTGGAGCATTGGTCAATCCGAAGGGCATGAACAAATACTCAAAGTGGTCGTACCTACTTCGAAAGGCTGTCTTTGGGATATCTGTCTCTTTCAACCGAAGTTAACAATACCCCAAACGCTTGTCTATCTCTGAGAACCAATATTCACCCTTCAACTAACCAAAAAATCATATATTCTTGGAAAAGGTTATTTATTATTAATTGTTACCTTATTCAGCTTCCAGTAGTAAATTCACAACAAGAGGGATCCATCCGCCTATTTTGAGAAAAACACAGGAGCGGCCCAAGGAGAGATGCTCGAGCAAATGAATCCTTTAGATTTTAAGTCCTCCAGCTGTATCATTAATTCCCTCAGATTGGTGGGGGCTAGGTGATAAGAGGGAAGAGATATCGGTAGTGTTCCCAGTGCTAGATCAATCGAAAATTCCACATCCCGCTGAGGGGGAAAACCTAAAAAATCATCCATGAATCCTCCGAAAACACATTCACTACATGCATTAGTGAAACTTCAGTGGAAAGGCCATATTCTGTCATGATCAAAGATACCTGGAATATAATACTTCCCATCTATGGGAGTGGAGGCCCTGCGCGACCTGACCGAGGATCCCATTCTCCATGAAAAACCTGACGACTCCCCTCAGGTGCTGTGAAACTCACATGCCATCTGTAGAAATCGATGTGTGCCTTGAAGTGTAATAGCCAATTCATCCCATGTATGACATCAAAAAGTTCCATATCTAAGATCAAGAGGTACCACTCCGTCTTGACGCCTGACATAGAAAGCGCACACGATGGGAACCAAAGACCCTTCTCCTTCTTCTTTCCCAGCGGTGTCACCAAATCCCTTGCGAATGTCATCAAATCAGTTGTAAAATTAATCATGTCCACAAAATTAGCACAAATGAATGTAATAGAGCCAACAGTATCAAAAAGAGAAGCACCTATAGAATATGAGATAAAAACGGTACTTCGAACTGTCGATGGTCCTGCCTCTGATCCTGCTGGTGCCTGATCCACCGCATGGAGATGTAAGGTCTCTTTCTGAATATGACTGCTAGGCTGTGGCTGTGCCCTGAGCTGGATCAGCCCAAAATATTACCCATCCCTACCCCACAACTACCAAATCAATATCCCCCTGTCTTCGATGGCTCAGACACTACTGGCACTCCTCTTGAAGCCGCTGACCCAAACCCACTCAGAAGTGGACGTGCCACACCACAGAAACAATGAAAATGCCCCATACCTCCACACTAATAACAAGGCTTTTGAGTAAGTCACTACTAGAAAAATAGGTATTTGCGATGGGATCCCGTCGCAACTGGCCTTTTGCGACGGGGGCCCGTCGCAAATAGCTCGTTGCTGAAAACGCCGTCGCAACTACACTTATTTGCGACGGGCCCGTCGCTAAAGCCTTTTTTTGCGACGGTCATTCTTCCCGTCGCAAATATTATTCCGTATTTTTGTAAAAAAAATTTAAAATAGTTTTTACGACGGGTCCCGTCGCAAATACCTTTTGCGACGGTACCGTCGCAAAAACGATTTTTAAAAAAAATAAAAAACTATTAATATTACTAGTATTTGCGACGGGCATCGTATCCCGTCGCAAATACTGTTGATAGTATTTGCGACGGGACCCGTCGCAAATAATATTTTTTAAAAAAAATAAAAAACTATTAATAATACTAGTATTTGCGACGGGTATAGTATCCCATCGCAAATACTATAAAAAAAATAAAAAAAATAAATTACTAATAAATTATTTTAATTAATATAATAATAGAATTATAATTTACAAATGAAAATAATAAATTATTTTAATTACTATAATAATAGTAGAATTATAATTCAAAAATAAAAAATTATAAAATATTAATAAATGATTTAATTAATATAATAATATTACAATTATAATTCATAAATAAAAAAAATATTAATAAGTTATTTTAATTAATATAAAAATAATAGAATTATTTTACATTCAAATATTAAAATAATTCAAGTATTACAAAAAATATAATTAAATTATAATATTATAAAATTTTAATATATATATAAAATTTTAATATATATATAAAATTTAATATTATAAAATATTAATAATATTATTATTCATATTAATATTATTTTTTAAAAATATAATATTATTAATATTTTATAATGAGACAGAAACTACGAATAGAAAAAAAAATATTTTGATTTCACAAATTTTATAACAGAAATACAAACTCTAATCTGAAGGAGGGGGGGGGAGGTGGGGGATCTGCAGATGGTGGTGGAGGAAACTCCATCCCTAAAGCATGAGTGAGTCGGCGCATGTACTCCATCTGCTCCTGATGCTACTGCTGCCACCGACTCGTCTGCTCCTCGTACAGCTGCTGCTGGCGTCGACGCTCCTCCTCATGCTGCTGATGCATCTGCTCCTGCTCCTGTCAGAGACTCTCAATCTGTGCAGTCTGAGATCGCAACTGATCCTCGTAATGTGTAGAAGAAGATGCACGAGCTCCTCTCGAGCTGGACGCCGACATCGCAGCACTGCCATAATAATCTCCGGGAGTCAGTCGAGAGCCGATACCAACTACCCGGCCCTTCTTGAAGGCATACTGGGTGGCCTGCATCCATGCCGCCTCATCAAACTGACGGGCAGTGGTCTAATCTGATGATTCGGCCTGACTCTCAGGCCGGGCCTGTGATGCTGCGGCCTCATATGACTCCTATAGTTGCAATTTAAAATTAAAATTGTGAATATATTATATGCAGTTAATTTTTAAACTTGAAAACAAATAATACTGACCACGATGTGATGCTGAAAATCACCTCTGAGCTCCCCAGTAGCAGGATCACTATACATCCTCCGATATACGTCGTACTCTGTAATATCGGGGTGCTCAACAGCCTATAAGAATAAAAAATAAACTGTTAATATTTATAGTTATATAAAATATTTATAAAAATTGTACGTACCAGATGCTGTCTATGAGTACTGAAAGAACGACTCCCAGCTCGATGAGTCACCTCCTGTCTCCCCCGATTCTACCTCCCCACCGATGATCTCCTCTGAAAGGCACCACTCAACCAGTGCGCACATAATCCATCCCATACATGGAATGAAATGTAGTCTGGTCGGTGTGCTCTACATGACTCCTCAAAATCTGACACTCCTGCTTTCTTCATCGCAGCTTTTCTTAAATTGGGCAAAAACTGACGAAGGCGATCACGCGTGGCCATCTTCCATGCCTCGTGGATGGCGTCACGCATGGTATCCTCGATCGGATACCATAAACCCTACAAATAAATCAAAATATCAAGTTAGAAATGAAATAATTTTCAAAATAAAAATTATTTATTTACGTACGTACCAACCAATGGCCGAACATGGCCTGCTGCACATCAATGGGAATCTGCTCCCATGTGGTCCACGGCTGAGAGAAATAGTTGCGCAAAATAGCGCTGCCCTGTCCGACTGCTATATGCGGAAAACTGAAAAAAATAATAAACATTTATTATGTGAATAGATTAATGAAATCTTAGTCAAATCCACAGGTTATCACACCTCCGGGTGCGCGGATCAAACCCAAGACGTGGACGTCGCTCGGGGACGGGGTCAGGAATCATCAATCGTGCAAGACCGCGCCCCCTCCACGTACTCCCTGGAGCGCCTACAGGCTGAGGGTCATCTGCCAGCAACTCATCCGCATCGAAAGGCAGGTCAGCCTCCGCCAACTCACGAAATGTGGCCTCGTCCATCTGAAACAGAAAATGTTAATGTTAGAAAATAATTGAAAATTACTATTATATATACATATATACATATTATGATTGTATATAAATACCATGGAATTCTATAAGTGTTCATCTTCATCATCATCTTCATATATGTCAATGTCATCTTCATATTCCTCCTCAACATCATCGATATCCATTCGAGTTGCAGTTGCTTCATCTCTTACCATTTCAAATTCATGTGTGACATCATTAACATCATCGTCATCACCAACTCTTAAATGTGGGGTGTCGTCATCGATACTCATGTCTCTTTGTAAAAAAGATTGATTTTGAGTACTCTCTTGAAAAACTTCAATTCTTTGCACATCAGTGAAAGCACATTCACTTTGACTAAACTGATTGTCTCGAATTTTGATTTTTATTACACTCCACCAATCAGTCAAGTCTCTTGATGTTGCACAGTACTTTTCATAATAAACTTGATATGCCTGTTGAGCCAATAAGAATGGTTCATTTACTGCAAGAACACTTTTACATTTAATATCGATGATTCCATGAGTCGGATGAACACGCACACCTCTCTCTGTATCCAACCACCGACATTTGAACATGGTTATGTAATGTTGTCCAAGATAACAGAGTTCAATGATTTCATCATGTATGCCATAAAAGTCATCTTCATTTTCTCGATGATGAGATCCTCTCAAACTAACTCCACTGTTCATTGTTTTTTTCGATTCCCCATATGCATGTGTGTGGAATCGAAATCCATTCACCACATATGCATTATAAGTTTTAACTAGTTTGGAAGGTGGGTTACTCAATACACACAGCCGTTTGTCAATTTTATCAGCATGTCGAGACACCTGAAAATTTGTGAAATAATTATCAATATAGTAAACTATACATTGAATGAGTTTCTAAACGATAATGAATTTATGTTACCAGTTTTTGAAACCACTGAGAGAAATTTTTCAGTCGACGTTCTTCGAGAGCAGCTACTGTAATTTGTGGAATTTGTTTCTTGATATGATTATCATACAACCTATAAAAACCAAACTTATTTATTGTAACATAAATGATAGAATAAGTGATATAAACACTTACAGTACAACTGATGTCATCTCTTCACAGTTGAGCAGAACATACGTATGAGCTCTATGATGTTCATCATCTGAAAGCCAGCGTTCAGAAACTCCACCAAAACCAAGCTCTGACTGGTTGAAAACAGATAATTGATTGTCGATTTTATCAATATTCCTCTCATTCCGTCCCATTCGGTTGTGTTTTGAAGGATACTCAGATTCAAAATAATGGGAGCAGAAAAAAGATATTTCCTCTTGCAAATAAGCTTCTGCAATATATCCTTCAACAGATGCTTTGTTGTGTACTTTTATTTTCAATTTTTGCATGCATCTTTCAAATGGGTATATCTATCGAAACTGTACCGGACCTCCAAATTTGGCTTCATATGGAAAATGTAACATCAAATGTTCCATTGAGTCGAAGAAAGACGGCGAAAATATTTTTTCCAGTTTACATATAATTACAACAACATCTTTTTCAAGTTTGCCTAGAGTATCATAATCTGCCGTAGCCGCACAAAATTCCCGAAAAAAATGAGACATGTCTGTTATGGAATCCCAAATCACAGAATTCAACAGACCTCTTAATCCAATGGGTAGAATTCTCTCCATTATAACATGACAATCATGACTTTTTAATCCGGTAATATGACCATTCTTTACACATCTACCCAAATTGGAAGCACAGCCATCTGGAAGTCTCAAATCTGCAATCCACTGACAAAATAATAAACGGTTTTCTTTAGACAGTGTATAAGCTGCTTTTGGTTTTAGTAACCTTTCTGTTCTGACATTCTCAAAGAGTTCCAATTCTGGACGCCTGCAAATTTGGACAAGATCTAAACGTGCATTTACATTGTCTTTGCTCTTTCCTGGCATATCCAAAACTGTATGAAACAAATTATCAAAACAGTTCTTCTCAATATGCATGACATCTAACATGTGTCGGACCAACAAATCAGACCAATATGGAAAATCCCAAAATATGATACGTTTAATCCAATTGTGTTCTTTCCCAAAACCAGAAATTTTCTGTTGGTTTATTGTGGGACCAAAAGTGATGGGAGGTAATGAAAATACAACCGATTTTAACTCCGAACCTGATAGCATTTTTGGAGGTCCATCCCTTTCAGCTGTTCCTTTTCTGAAATGAGATCTGTTTCTGCGAAAAGGATGATCAGCTGGAAGAAATCTGCGATGACAGTCAAAATAACAAGGTTTCTTTCCATGAATGAGCATAAATGCTTTGTTCTCTCCCATACAGTAAGGACATGATTTCTGACCATGTGTACTCCAGCCAGATAACATCCCATAAGCCGGGAAGTCACTTATTGTCCACATCAATGCTGCTCTCAGTATGAAATTCTGTTTCGTTGCAACATTATATGTACTGACACCAGTACTCCACAATAAATTTAATTCATCAATCAATGGCTTCAAATAAACATCAATATTTTTTTTCGGATGTCCTGGAATTAGTAAAGTCAAAAAGATATATGGCTCCTTCATCAACATCCATGGAGGTAAATTGTACGGAGTTAAAAAAACAGGCCAACATGAATATTGACTACCATAAGATCCAAACGGACAGAAACCATCAGTGGAAAGGCCCAGTCGAACATTTTTATCATCTAAAGTAAAGGATGGATGCACTCTATCAAAATGTTTCCATGAATCACCATCGGATGGATGATTCAAGCTTTTATCGGTTGAAATATTCTCTTTATGCCATGACATCATTGTCGCTGTATTCTTAGACATGAATAAACGCTGAAGTCTGTATGTAAGCGGTAAATATCTCAACTATTTTACAGGAATCAAACCAGACTTCCCGTGTTGTCCTTCTTTATATCTCAGTTGCCCACATGTGGGACAACTATCCAACGACTCATTTTCCCCAGAATATAAAATGCAGTCATTTGAACATGCATGAATCTTCTGACAAGTAAGTCCCAAATTTCGAACCAACCTCTTACTTTCATAGTAATTTGCAGGTAAAACATTTCCTTCGGGTAACAAGGTTTTCAGCAAAGAAAATATCTGGTCAAAACAGGTGTTTGACATTCCGTTATCTGATTTGATAGCCATAAATTTTGCAACTGCTTCTAATTTGCTCATCCTGCAGCCAGGATATAATGCATCCTCAGCAGACTTCAACAACTCATAAAATTCAGACGGTCCCAACTCAGGATTTGAAGCTATATCAGCCAGAGTTTCTGTATGTTGAACAGATGAACCTGCAACATCATGTACTAAATCTTGAAACTGGGATGGATCCGGAATCAAGTTGGTATCACCTGCTCTGGAACTGTGTTCACCGTGTTGATACCAAAAAACATAATCTGCTTGAAAACCAAAACGGAAGAGATGTTCCCCCACTTTGTCAAACGTGTCAAACGTTCTCAATGCACATTTTCTACAAGGGCATTTTATCTTTCCTTCTGAAACAAATTCTGGATTTGATGCCGCAAATGATAAAAAAATCTTCACACCCTCTATATATATTGGATTTAAACCAGAACCATTTGGATTTCTATGTTGATTTATCCATATGCGGTCATCTAATAATGACTGTTGACGACCTCGTTGTTCCATATTTTTCTATAAAATATAAAAGCATTACTGGTTTTGAATAATTTTTTAGAAAAAACACAAGCAAGGATTGAATATATTGAGAATAAAGCAAAACCTGTTACAAATATTGATAATTTTAATATTATATTGATTTTTTATTTTTTTTAATAATACTAATATAATTTTTTTCATAAATATTAATTATATAATAATAACATCATTACATTATTAGTATATTTTATTATTAATATTAAAATAATATAATTTTCTATATTATATACAATTCTCCTTTCATCTGTGTGTTTCACATTCTGTCTCCACATGTAATATTGGCATTCACTTTCACCTCTCCATTGGCGAGTAGGTTGATAATTTTGAAAAAGAATGCCAATATTACATGTGGAGAAAGAAAAAACACAGAAGAAAAGAGAATTGTATATAATATAGAAAATTATATTATTTTAATATTAATAATAAAATATACAAATAATGTAATAAGGTAATTATTCCTAATTATTGGTAATTATTTCAAATTATTGGTAATTATTCCAAATTATTGGTAATTATTCCAAATTATTGGTAATTATTCCAAATTATTGGTAGTTATTCCTAATTATTGGTAATTATTGGTAATTATTGGTAAATATTGGTAATTATTGGAAAATATTGGTAATTATTGGTAATTATTTAAAAATATTGGAAAATATTGGTGAATATTGGTGATTATTGGTGATTATTGGTGATTATCGGTGATTATTGGTAATTATCGGTGATTATTGGTAATTATCGGGGATTATTGGTAATTATTGGTGATTATTGGTAATTAATACTAATTATTGGTAATTAATACTAATTATTGGTAATTAATACTAATTATTGGTAATTAATACTAATTATTGGTAATTAATACTAATTATTGGTAATTAATACTAATTATTGGTAATTAATAATAATTATTGGTAATTAATAATAATTATTACTAATTATTGGTAATTATTACTAATTATTCCTAATTATTACTAATTATTCCTAATTATTGTTAATTATTCCTAATTATTCCTAATTATTCCTAATTATTACTAATTATTGCTAATTATTACTAATTATTGCTAATTATTAGTAATTATTGCTAATTATTAGTAATTATTGCTAATTATGAGTAATTATTGCTAATTATTACTAATTATTGCTAATTATTACTAATTATTACTAATTATTGGTAAATATTGGTAATTATTGGTAATTATTGGTAATTATTGGTAATTATTACTAATTATTGGTAATTAATACTAATTATTGGTAATTATTACTAATTATTGGTAATTATTACTAATTATTGGTAATTAATACTAATTATTGGTAATTATTACTAATTATTGGTAATTAATACTAATTATTGGTAATTAATAATAATTATTACTAATTATTGGTAATTAATAATAATTATTACTAATTATTGGAAATTATTACTAATTATTCCTAATTATTACTAATTATTCCTAATTATTACTAATTATTCCTAATTATTACTAATTAATACTAATTATTACTAATTATTGTTAATTATTACTAATTATTCCTAATTATTACTAATTATTCCTAATTATTACTAATTATTCCTAATTATTACTAATTATTAGTAATTATTGCTAATTATGAGTAATTATTACTAATTATTACGAATTATTGCTAATTATTATTAATTATTGCTAATTATTATTAATTATTACTAATTATTAGTAATTAGTGATAATTATTAGTAGTTATTGATAATTATTAGTAATTATTGATAATTATTGGTAATTATTACTAATTATTGGTAATTATTGATAATTATTGTTAATTATTACTAATTATTGGTAATTATTACTAATTATTGGTAATTATTACTAATTATTGGTAATTATTACTAATTATTCGTAATTATTACTAATTATTCGTAATTATTCGTAATTATTACTAATTATTCGTAATTATTACTAATTATTGGTAATTATTACTAATTATTAGTAATTATTGGCAATTATTGGTAATTATTGGCAATTATTGGTAATTATTGGCAATTATTGTAAATTATTACTAAATATTGGTAATTATTTGTAATTATTACTAATTATTGTTAATTATTGGTAATTATTACTAATTATTGGTAATTATTCCTAATTATTACTAATTATTGGTAATTAATACTAATTATTGGTAATTAATACTAATTATTGGTAATTAATACTAATTAGAGATAATTATTACTAATTATTGGTAATTAATACTAATTATTGGTAAATATTACTAATTATTGGTAATTAATACTAATTATTGGTAATTATTACTAATTATTGAGAATTTTTCCTAATTTTTCCTAATTTTTCCTAATTTTTCCTAATTTTAGGTATTTATTACTAATTATTACTAATTATTGCAAATTATTGCAAATTATTGGTAATTATTGCAAATTATTGCTAATTATTGGTAATTATTGCTAATTATTGGTAATTATTGGTAATTATTGGTAATTATTAGTAATTATTGGTAATTATTGGTAATTATTGGTAATTATTGGTAATTATTGGTAATTATTGGTAATTATTGGTAATTATTGGTAATTATTGGTAATTATTCCTAATTATTGGTAATTATTGGTAATTATTCCTAATTATTCCTAATTATTCCTAATTATTCATAATTATTCCTAATTATTCCTAATTATTCCTAATTATTCATAATTATTGGTAATTATTCCTAATTATTCCTAATTATTGGTAATTATTCATAATTATTCATAATTATTCCTAATTATTCCTAATTATTCCTAATTATTGCTAATTATTCCTAATTATTCCTAATTATTCCTAATTATTTGTAATTATTGGTAATTATTGGCAATTATTGGCAATTATTGGTAATTATTACTAATTATTACTAATTATTACTAATTATTGGTAATTATTGGTAATTATTACTAATTATTGTTAATTATTGTTAATTATTCCAAATTATAGATAATTATTACTACTTATTGGTAATTATTACTAATTATTACTAATTATTACTAATTATTGATAATTATTACTAATTATTACTAATTATTGGTTATTATTACTAATTATTACTAAATATTCTTAATTATTGATAATTATTGATAATTGTTCCTAATAGTAATTAAATGAATAATTACCAATAATTAGGAATAATTACCAATAATTACAAATAATAACATTATTAGTATATTTTCTTATTAATATTAAAATAATATAATTTTCTGATTTATATACAATTCTCTTTTCATCTGTGCGTTTTCTATCTCCACATACAAATAATACATGTGAAGACAGTAAACACACAGATGAAAAAAGAATTGTATATATATAAAAAATTATATTATTTTAATATTAATAATAAAATATACTAATAATGTAATAATGTTATTATTCCTAATTATTGGTATTTATTACTAATTATTAATATTTATTCTTAATTATTAAAAATTATTACTAATTATTCCTAATTACCATTAACTATGATCAATACTAATAATTTAAATTTATTAAGTAAGAAAACAATGTAAACATAATTAAATTACAACTAATTAAGAATAATTGAAACTAATAAAAAATTAAAAATAAATATTAAATTAAAATGAACATAAATACCTTGAAAATTGATCTGCTCTGATCGTTCTTCAAAACTTTAATATCAGCTCCGAAGAAAAAAAATAAACTGAAAAAAAAACTCAACTTTAGAAACAGAAGTTTGAGAGCAGGAGAAGGTAGAGAATGAGAATGATTTGAAAAAAACGGATGGGGGTATTTATAGGTTAGATTAGTCGCGACAGGTTTATTTGCGACGAGATTCCCGTCGCAAATAGTATTATTTGCGACGGGTACCGTCGCAAATACATTAGCCCGCATTAATTACGGTCAATGAGTAAATAGTTATTTGTGACGGGTCCCGTCGCAAATAACATACTATTAGCGACGGGAATACTTTCCCGTTGCAAATACCTTTTACCGCCACCGGTTATTTGCGACGGGAAAATTTTCCCGTCGCAAAAGCCTATTTATTTGCGACGGGTAAATACCCCCGTCGCAAATACCCATTTTTCCCGTAGTGAGTGGACATGCTTGTTAGATGTTCCCGGTCTTCCCACACTGGTGGCACACGACCAAACTCACATCAGAGGCCACTGATGAAAGCTGCCTGGAAGAGTGACCTGAACTGCCTCCTTTCATCACATGATCCTCCCGTTTCCTTTTCCTCTCTGAGGAGCTTCAACTTACCACAGCTGATATTGAACCATAGAAACCAGCCATCCCTTTCCTATCAATATCCACCATGCATTCCAGATCAACGACCTCAGCATAGGTCCTGAGCATAAACAATTACACCTGGGAGTATATCTCTGGTCGCAAGTATAACTCAAACCTCTTGGCCTTCTCCTGCTCATTAGAGACAATTTTTAGAGCATACCGAACCAACTCAGCAAAATGGTTGTCATACTCCATCACATATAGATTCCCCTTAACAAGTTCCATGAACTCTCTAGACCTAGCATAAGCCAACACCTCAGGGAAATATTGTTCATTGAAGACAACCTTGAAATATTCCCAGCGCATCTGATCATTCTTACCAGCCTGAAGAACTGACTCGCACCCTTTACGGCTAGGACCCTCTAATAGAAAGGAGGCACACTTCACCATGAGCTCTTTGGGTGTTTCCAGGAACTCAAACATATGCTAGATCTTCTCAAGACATTCCTCTGCTTCTTAGGGTTCTAAGCTACCTCGGAAGGTTGGAGGATTATTTTTTAAGAACTCCTGGGCCTTATCCTTTCTAGGAACAGTCTCATCCTCTCTAACAGGATCTAGAATAGGAGTTGTTCCATATCCTAGAGACTGGACAACCTGGACCACGACCTCGACAAGCCTATGATCAATCAGTGTGGGAGAACTATCTCCAGCTTCCTCCTATGGGTGCGTGGGAGCTTTCCGGGGAGGCTTGTTGCTACAAAATGCAACAGTCACAAAACAATAGACAATACCACAATTCATAAAATTGTAATCAAATACATAAAATATAAATAAACATAAAAACATTTCAGTAATAAAAGAAATAACTACTCCACATCCGCCTGATGTCCACATGTGGTCTACAGCCCACACGTCTCACCTAGAAGTGAAGTCAATCCATAAATTCCAACATCCCCTGGTGACTCATGGTCTGCCATGAGAGGTGCGGTCCAGGAACCCTACTCACAACCAAAACCCTGAACCCCATTTTTCTAGCTCCTTTCAATCCCGACTCATTTGAAAATATCAGTATACACCATAAACTTTAACCTCCTCTGTTACCATTTTTTCATGAACCGAATCTCATTGCCACTAATACCGGCACCAAACCCAGCCCATGACAAGGTCCGAAAAGCCTTCTCTATCCCCAATGGCTGGTGCAAGTGCCTGGGTATCATTAATTTAGGTTTGGGAATGATTTACTCGAGTATGAAAGCATAACACATTAAAACAATTCGTCATATAAATCATAAATTTTCGAGCCAAACAAGTCTTAACCAAAAACCAGAACTGAATACATTGGTTTAAAGATAATAAAAGAGGTCCAAATACAAATAAAAATAGCATCAATACATCCCCAAGGAAACCACAAGACAAGGGGTAATCACCCACAAGCTGTCTCCACAACACCACACCAAGGATGAGAACTAACACCCTGAACCGCCATCACCCATAGCCTTTACTTTACCAGAGTCAAACACAACCAATTCTACTTAAGTAGGGTTTGAGACTAAGACCAATAGGATACCACCCAATAATTCCAATGATCATTCAATACAATGTGAAAATGCAATTAGTTTCAATAGCCAAGGAAAATCAGTTTTAAAATTCCATGAAATGTAACTTTCATTTGAAAACATTTTTCCATCCAAAATTTTCATAATGTTAACACATTTAAATAGAAAAGTTAGCTTTCTCAAAAAAATAGAAATGTGTGATACATTAATTTAATGCCAAACACACCCTAAGACATGGGTAAATACTACAAATCCAATGAGAAATAACATTGGGAATACCCATAGGCACTAGGTTGTCTTGGGCCTTATATACCACGTACCTCGGTATAAAGTAACCATAGAAAAATCTGTTCTCATGCACGAGCCACTAGTAGGGAACATTCCCATATCCTAGTGGTCCCTAATAATCATCCACGTAGTTTAGTTAGAGTTGTCATTATCCAAATTCTAAGTGGAATAGGGACAAAACCCTTCCCGTCCACTAGTCGTACTAGTACAAATCCGCCTCACCTAGGTACCCGGGCATCCCCTTTTGTGCTCAATAAATTTCAGCATGCCCCACAAATTAATGTTCATATAAAACACTATTACTGGTCAAACACAACCAATATAGTATCTATCACATTTTATACCAATTAAAACATGAAACCAAATAGTTAGATTTTTATTAAAACAACCTCTCAAAATCTCACATTGTTTTGCACCCAAAATTCATTGAAATATACACTTTTCACACTGTGTGCACACTCGTAAGTGAAAAAAACAAAATGGCAGTTCAATACCCTTTTAATGACACAAAAAATTAAGTTATTGGGTAGCCCCATGTGATCCAAGAAGTTATATCCTTAAAAAAACCCCATTTTCACACAAACACGACATTTTAAGCCCATTTTCCTCTCAAACACCATTTAAAAATACTTTCATAGAAACAACCAAAAAAATAAACAATAAAAACATTATTTCCAGTCCAAATAAAATTCAATAAAATCAAATATTTAATTATAGGACATCCCCAAATGAACCAATAAAATATTTGTATGAAAACCCCCAATTTCACCAAAAATTGGCACTTAAAATTCATTTTCTTTATAAATGCCACTAAAAACAATTTTTGTAGAAACATTAAAAAGAAATAAACATAAAAATATCATAAATACAGCAAGACAAGTCACGAAAATTGCATGTACAATGTAATCACCTACCAAAAGAGTCAAGAACCGCAAATCCTAGTGTGGAACTTCAACCGCACCACCACCGCACCACAAGGGAGTGATATCAAACATAAAACCAGAGGATTGGACCAATAAACTCAAAATGAAACCCTAGGTACTAATCCCTACCTTCTGGAAATTTGGGTATTCAAGAAAAAATGGAGAAATATTAAGGAATATGAAGGAACATAGAAGAATAGTAACTTACTTGAGAAATCTGGGCGATTTTAGCAACCTGAGAAGTTCACCACATATTCTAGAATGGAACAGTCTGAAAAGAGAGGGAAACGAAGCTGGGGGTTCTTATAGGTACAATGGGAGAATGGGAGAGGTAGAATCACTGAAAAATGATAAAAAAATTAATATTTTATGAATGAATTAAAAAAACGTTTAAAACTAGAAATGGGTGTTCGGGATGGCCCAATACCTAAATTGATCACCCAGAACCAAGATGATAATGAATTTTTCAGGGTGCAAAATTTATTTGGTGGATTGAATAGATAAATGAAGGTAATTTTGAATGTTTAATGGGTGAATCATATTTAAAAAGGAAAGTGTTATTAATGAAACAAAATTTACTTTTAAAACTGTAAATGGGCTCTCGGGTTGGCCCAAATTTTGGAAACACCACTTTTCCTTAAAAACAAATGGAAAACCCCAAAAACAAAGAAAGATTTTAACTTAAATGAAAAATACCTTTTAAATATTTCATGTATGTGACCACCCTAGTAAAATTACCCAATTCATTGGAGTGATATCTCGGGCTCACCTGGTATAGTATTATCACGGAACCTCCAATATATGTAAACAATACCCAAGAACTATAACATAATCATAACACATTAACACGAATAAAGGGAAGATATAATTTCCACATTGAATAAAAAATATAAAATTTCAATATATTGGAATAATAAATCCATTCCCAAAACCATTTTCAATTCCAAAATACGTAAAAAAGTATACGGTATTTATTTTCCTTTTAAAAACATTACAGCTTGTAAAGAAGACAGATATAAAATAATGCTTGGGGTGGTGGAATAGTCATTGTCACCATGTAAGTTAAAAATAAAACATTCCATTTTTCCTTTGAGTAAAATGATTCGAATTTTTTTTCCTTTTGACAAAATGTAAATGTCAAATTTGTTTATACATCATATAAAATAAAGTCATGTATAAATCAAAATAAGCCTCAATGAAATTAGATTGAGACGAAGTCCCTTACCTCATGTATGACATGACTTGTTCATTATTTAATATCCAAAATAATAATCTAAAGTTAATTTCTACTTTTTCATAAAATTTTTCATGTTTATTATTCCTTTTATATCAATTATTACCACATTATAATAATTACATAATCCATTAAGATAATAACGGTCATTTTGTCGATATTTGGTACTTGAGTCAAAATGAACTTGTTAAAATTAAAAATTGTCCATGTGGTTAACATTACACTATCTCTAGAATCATATTAATGATCTAGATTTCATATATATCCATTATATATATAATTATTTATAAATGTACATGGAATTTGGAGATAAGAAATGAAATGCACTGTTCTTGGAGACGGTAAGCCTTACGTACGCATGAACGGTACGTTCATTTCTATTTCGTATTTAAATGAATGATAAAATAATTATACAAAGGTATATTATTAGTCTAGTATAATATCATATATAATTTCATTAACTCCCTCCTTTCTACGTTCCATGTATGGAATGAACGAGTCATATCACTGTATGGGGCAGTATTTCACACTTCCTCAAATTAAATTATTCTATTTACACATTATAGAAACCATAAAGGTAGGCTATAAAAAAAGTACATAATAATAGAGACTATATAAATTATATATATATCACATATAAATAAAATTCCTTCATAATGTCAACCATGAGAGGTGGTAGGAGATAATTGACCAGTCATCGTTTCATGGGGAAATAGTTCATCGTCTGCCTAAACAGTATGTTCATATCCATTAGATGGAGGTGTGTGGATTTTTAGTAAGAATAATCCAAATAAAAACAAAATATTATATATAATAGATAGTTTTTTTATAAAATAAAGGATTAATGAGAGTTTAGGGGGTTGGATAATGAAATTAAAAGAAACGAATTTAAGAGAAGATGTTACCTTTAAATCGGGTAAATTATTTTGGATTGAACCAAAAGGATATCCTAAATTGACTTATGAAATAGGGAAGGCTTCTAGGAGTAAGAGAGGTGAGTTGGAAGATTCTTGTAATATATTTTTGATGAGACAAGGTGCTTGAGAGGTGTGTGTAATGGGTTAGAGGTGGTGGACTTTTATAAGAGGGCGGTGGGGCTCTTTAGGAAAGGTTGAATGTATTATTTTATTATAAAATAATTTTCTATTTCAAAAGATAGAAAACATATTTATATTGAATATAAGGTGAAAATAATTCAAAATAAAATCATCCAATTAGAATATGACATTTATTTTATATTTTTTAATCCTTATCATTTTTATTTAATCATTTGTTATCTTATTTAACTTTTACCATGTCTTCTTGAATATTCATACTATATGTTAAATATATGTAATATATAATTCCAAGAAACCCATAGTGGATCCATAATGAAGTTTGTAAAATTATGTATTTTATTTGAAAACATATTATATTTCTAGTTTTATTATATTAATTAATAAAATAATATTTGTTTTAAAAACTCATTTATGTCAATTTATATACTAATTATATCTTGAAATTTTTAAATTCTAAAACAACATGATTGATTCAATCAACATTAATTAATTCAAATAAAATAGGCCATAATTAATTATAAAATTCCTTAATGGCTTTAAATGTTAAAAAAAATATTTTAATATTTATAATCTCATTTATTTAAAACATTCATTAATGAGGTAATCATTATATCATTATTGTGTCATAAATTAAAATTTTTATGTGATGTTTAAAAATTATAAATAAAATATAAATATGTATAAATTTTTTTATCTATCTAATATATATTTATATTTGAAAATTTAACTTATATAACTCTATATAAAAATATCTTTTTAAAAAAGATATATGTTTGTGTTATATTTTCCATAACATTAAATTAAATGTAATTAAATGTCATTATCACACACAAGTGGCTCCATGGGGTCCATAATTAGACCCAAGGATTTCGATGGTCTTAAATATATCATAAAATAGTTTTAGGACACTAGTTAGTATAATTTAATATTGTTATCATATTATTGGCTACCATTATTAAAAAGATTTACCCTTTAAGCATGATAAATAAAATATTTACTGAAGTTCTTATTCATAATGGGTAAAGATAAATGTTAAATATTTTAAAAATTTGGACCTGTTAATTAAAAATATGGAATCCATTTTTTCATATTCAAAACATAGAAGTTTCATTAATTACATTAATATTAATTTATGTTTTCAAAACCAAAAAACATGTTTTTAAGAAATAATAACTATCAATAGATTGACACGTTTTTATGTCCAATTTAAATATGAAATTACATCCAATGAAAAAAATTGGATAAATGGTAAAAATAAAATCAAATTACACATTAAAACCAATAAAAATAACAATCTAGATATATAACTAAAAAAGATAGAAATACAGTTTTAAGTTAAAATGTAGTATTTTCCACAATTCATTATAAATTGAACATTATCAAAAAAATACCAAATATTTACTAAAATATAATATTTATGTCCCAAATCTAAATAAGAATTTTATTTTTTTAAATGAAACATATAAAAGGGACAAAACTAGATTTAATAAGGGTTCTCCATCAAATGGTGTTAAATATCCTTTTAAAAATATTAGAGTTTTTCATGTTTAAAATCAGATTCATTCTAATTTTAATCCTCTAAAATTAATCAAATAAAAGTAAAAATATTTAAAAAATATGTGTAATCATATTGTAAATAATTCTATTCATTCCCACCAATAAAATGTCTATGTGTAAACTACTATTTAAAATAATATTATATTATTATTTTCCAGTAAAACTTTGCCTTGTGTGCAACATGAGATTTGAGAGAAACCCATTTTTGTGTGCCATGTATGCCATAGAACATATCATCCCATTTAAATTAAAATTAATATTTAATTCAAAAATATTAATAAATATGAAAATGTCATATTCTTTATTTACCTAGGATGTTACAATTTTATTTGAGGAATTGTGGACAACCACCCCACAAAGTGATGGGATTCATTCTCACAAAACATTGAATTTAGTAAATATGGTATTAGTAAAGTTATATGATATATAAAACATTATAATTCAATTTTGATGATATTAAATACATATATATATTTTTTATTCTATTAATATGTCAAAAAAAATTGAAACAACATTCATGTATACGTACGACTTACCGTTTCCATATAAGGTGTATTCCATTACATACCTATATATTTAGATATTATTATAATAAACATATAATTAATATACATGATTTTTATATCATATATTAAATTATAGAAATAATGATATATGAATAAGGACCAAATATATAACAAATTAAGGATCAGACAAAAAACAAAGAGAATATTACCAATGTGTAAACGTTACATGAAATTGATTACCAGAAGTTTATATAAAGTCAGAATAAATCTATATATAGAATTAGAAATAATAATATGGTTCTATGGAAAATATAAAAAAATTATAATTATAATTAAAATGTTTTTAATGGGTACGAAGAGAGTCAAGACAAAGGGTAAGGGGATTTCATCTCATTTTTTATTTCCACAAGATACATGATATGGTCACCACTATTTCCTTTTGTGTGGTTTATGTATATCCCATGATTTTTTCTAGGTATCATATAAATAAAGTTATAGTTATTCACATATCCATTTTGTGATCTTTTATTACTTGGGATTTTGTTTTCAAATTAACCAAGTCAATGAAATAACATTGTCTCAGGGTTCATTTATTGAGACTCATGTTTTTTTTCACCTAAATTTACTTATGAGGTGTATATGATTTCATTTTACATGATATATCATAAATTAACATATTTTTATAATATTTAATGTTTCAATAATTTTTCACTTACATGGAGGGTATGAACCCAAGTTACCTTTTTATATGATTTCATTGAGATAATATCATCGATTTTAATGATTCTTTTGTTTATGATTCCTTTTTTGAAATCATATGATACATATATCAGTTTAATTAATGAATTTTCTTCACCTATATTTATTTGTGATATATTAATGTATTTAAAGAATTTTTACACTCATTGGTACATAATATACTTAATAAATTGTTTTTAAGAAAGCATGATTTTACACTCTATTTAGACTGAAATCAACATTCCTTCAAAAAAAATTTCTAAATTGGATTTCCTTTAATATTGTTTAATTATCCTATAACCATTAAAATAAATTTACATCCTTTTTTATTTACAATTAATTTCAAATTATTATTTTTATTTATTTATGAACAAAATATTTTTATAACAATTGTATCATGTAAAATTAATGTTTTTTACCTCACAAGATATGTATAGATTTACCCACCTTCATTTCACAGAAGAATAACTTAATTTTTAAAAGAATAATTGATATGAAAACGTTTATGAAATTTTTTTCATGGAATTTTTTTTTCAATAATCATTTGATCTTATTTTATATCCTTACAAGGATGCTGATTTTCAAAAAAAAAACAATGAACTATTATATGGTTTCAATGTATATTCAATGAAATGGGATTCAAATAATTTTTAAGATTTTATTATATGATTTCAAATAATTTTCCATAAAATTGGGTTTAAAACATTTTTAATCATTCTTTATAATTTTTCAATGTAATTTCAATGAAATGGAATTTAAATCATTTTCAATATTATATTATATATTTAAAATTTTTTTCAGATACAAATGTTTTAAAATTTATTTTGAATCTAATTTTATATGTTTTCATGAAAAAAGGATTTCAAAATTATATCATCTATTATTTATATATTTTCATGGTATTTTATACAAAACATTATTTTTAAACGTTTTATGTATTAAAAATTCTTTTTTTAAATAATAAATGATATTTTCCTCAATAACCATTTTTTGAAATATATTTTATAATTACATTCCATATAAGTTGACATATATTGATGTTACTCATGCCCTTCTAGGAAATGGTCAAAAGGTTGAATTTATATTCTTTCTATGAATGGTTTACTATTATTGTCATTGTATTTATGAATCCCTTTTCTCTTTCATGTCTTATAGGATTATGAAATTTATTTCTCTATCATGGATTATATGTTTATAAATTCTATTTCTCTTTAATGTGTTATATGTTAATGAAACATGTTTTTATTTCACATGTTATATGTTTTTTAAATCCATTTAAAATTTATATGTAATATGTTTATGAAATCCATTTCTCTTTCATGGGTTAAATGTTTTAATAATCTATTTTAATTCCATAGGTTACATGTTTATGAAATATTTTTTTCCTTCACTGGTTATATGTTTCTGAAATCGATTATCTATCACATTTAATGATTTTTTCAATGTGATTATGAAACATATATTATTTACATATGTTATGATATTATAACTAGTTTATAATGAATCTTTAATTTAATGTGGTATGATATGATTATATGTGATCATGATGAACATGTAGGTATGATTTCATTATTAGACTGCTGAGACCTATATAACCCTCCAATGCATTGGGAAATGATTTAAATCAAATGATATAGATTATGATTGCCTTTTGAATGAACCTTGACTACTAATATGTAAATGTGAGCGAAATATGACTACCAATATGGAATGTGGAGTGAAATTATTCAATTATGATTTCCATGTTAATGAACCATGACTACCAAAATGGATTGGGGAGTAAAACCATACTACCAAGATGGCCTTGGCAATGATTCTATGCCTATGATTAGAATCATATTATATGATTATGTATCTCATAAATTATTTTTTTATTTCTATGTTGTCATTTACTGAGTAATTATATTAGTTATATTATGATTCATATCTTATGGTTTCACAATATTTATTGTTATATGATGTATATAGTGTATGGTATATAAATTTTATGCTCCTGTTCTATTCCCTCTATTTATGTTATGCTTACATATTTCCTTTATTTACCCTTACTGTGTATATGAGCTCAACATTTCCTATTTTTACATTCCCAAGGATATGAAGAAATGTTTTAGGTTGAATTTATAATGGTGGAGATCTTTAGCTAAGGTGTTTAAGATATTATACTAGTATGGAAGAATTTGTTTCCATGTTTCTAATGAAATTAAACTATTATGTTCCTCTAGAATGTATTATTGTAATGTACTATATATTCATCTAAAATGGTGTAGTATCCATTTATATTAAGCTTAGGTCACTATAATAGTGGGTGTCCAGCCATCCATCATCCCATTGGTATGTCGGGAAACGCACTCCCCCCCCTCAATGATTTACGGGATGTTTGGCACATGGTTCTCAACTAGGGGGTCTGTATAGAAATCAGATAAAAATACAAGTTTATTTAAAGACTTGTAAATTGCATGGAATTTTTCTCTCTTAAATACATAGGAATTTTACAAGTCCGTGAATTTTTTCAGTGCTTGATTCTGAGGCCCGGTGTGCCCGGAATCAATTTCTAAAGTTTTGTTTGGGTATGTTTAGTAAACGTACCAGCGGGTTTTTATAACTTTTGAACTGGTTCTCGGAAGTGATACTTGAGGGCACTATTGAACTCACAGCACCAATATTCTCTAAGGAAGACTTTCACCTCAATGATGGATGGTCGAGAATAAAATTTATTTTTTTGATTTATATAATAATAATAATAAAATAAATTTTACAACACTTTATTTTATTTTTGAGCCTCCATGAGTGTGAGTGGTTGTTGGTTAAAACCTCCACTTGGGATTTGGAGGTGGGACCGCCACACCCGAACCCCCCATTAGAGTTTATGGTAGTGGGGTCCACCCGAACATAACCTCCTGTGAGAGGTTACGTCGTGGGGACCACACGAGACTAAACCCCCCCAATTATTGTGAGGGCGAAAAATCTCCCAACTCCCCTCATTAATGAGAGGGGGGTCCCTTGACCTCCTCTACCATTAATTGGTGCCACCTATCCCTTTTAATTAATTATGCCAACACATGTTATTTCTTAAGGGGAGCCTCTTAATTTATTCCTCTATTTTGAAATTTTTGTGCTAATAAAATAATCGATAAGTTATATTATTTTTGGATTTTCAATTCTCATTTGGTGGGAGCATGAGAGGAGAGCTTGGGAGAAAAGAAGTTCTCCCAATGAAGAATTATTAACAAAAATAATGCCACAAATAACCTTCTTCTACTTCCTTCCTCGGATCCTACCGATGTGGAGTGTCTTCCATGGACGACACAGCTCGGGGTTGGGAGTGCATGAAGAACGTGGCGAACGACGAACTTCATTGTCTTATTTCCGCAACACCTTCAACAAACGACGAACATCGATCAACGAATCAATTTTAGGGGGGTTACCTTGTGTTTTAACCCTTTTCTTTTCTCATCATTGTGTGAAATGAAATCGTTACGTGGTTGTAAATAATTTATGTTCATCTTTCCTATTTCGATGAACTAATTGATAACACTTTAAATGCGGAGGGTGCATGCCTACCTAACATGGCCCGACATCCCTCATCGATTCGTTTTTTTCTTATGGCATTTTATGGCATGGCGATGAGGCGACGATGGAGAAGGTGGCTACGACGAAGGCCACACTACCTACAACCTCTGTGAATCGCACCGCCCCCGTGGCACACTGAAGATTTCGACCGACCACCGCCGGCTCGAGCGGCGCCCATCCCACCTACCCGCAGCCTCCTGGTACCCTACCTATCACGTAGCCCACCTGCCCACGGCCTGCCCGGAGTGCGGCCCGCCTTCAAGTGGCCTCCCCACAGCCTACCCGGTGTACGGCCTACCTACTCGCGGCCCTCCGGACCCCTGACACACACTTCTCGGTGCCCCGACGCCCTGCCCAACTCCCTGCTGGCGCCGTCGTGGCCGGACAGGCCTCTGCCACAGCCTGGCCGGTGCCCCCGGGCCCTACCAGGTGCCCTGCCGGTGCCCCCGTGGCATGCCCGACCCTTTCCTTGCAATGCCCTTCGCACCCGTGCTCTGCGCATCCTGCCTGATGGTCTCCCGACCTACCAGGATGAGTCACTCGATCCACGATCCTCACAGCACTGGCTGAACCGGCCCATGCCTTCAGGATGAGTCTCTTACGTTGCGACCTCTAGGCCGAACCGCCCTCGCAGTCCGCTGGGTCGGGCCCAATGGACAGGGCCAAAAACTCAATAGGATGACCAGCCCAATAGGCTGTGTCAGATCAAGTGAGTCTGACAGGGTCGACCCAGACCGAGTCGGCCTAGACTGGGTTGGGCCGAGTCCTTCCGATCGGGTCGGACCAGTCCCAGGCCCATTACTAAACCTTTTCTTTCATGTGCAATATCTTTGGCACCAGATGTCCATTTGACGAATTGTCAACAGTGCATGTATTCTTGGAGCAAAGCAATTTACTTGGGAATACCCCACTAATGTTCTTGGTATAGTTGATATACAGTGAGGTTGGATCATTCATGAATGTAACCAGTCCCCGTGACTAAAAGGCTAATATTTAATAGACCGGGTGTTCGATTGACACACCATCTATTGTATTGATATCCCTATGACATGGAAGAACTTTGAGATACATCTATGTGGGACTTAATGACAGTTGGAGTATCTAATAGTAGCATGTGGAGCAGATCTTCCAGAGATGAGCATGAATTTGTGCGGGAACCTAGTAACTGGCTGAGATTTGTCAACTATTAACCGATTTCACTCGGAGTGATTCGTGTAGCCTAGTGGGGAGCGCCTCTGTGTGATTGTGGCAGACCAACGTTACTCAAAACATAGAGTACCTCAGCAAGCTACTAGGGGAGCGCCTCTTTGTAAGCACATCAGACCCACTGTGGAGAGCGTCTCTGTGTGAGCGTAGCAGATCCACGGTACTCGACAAGAGGAGTACCTCAACAGTCCAAGTTAGTGGCAAGCGCCTCTATGTGATGCGGGAGTCCCACTATACATGATATAGGAGGAGTTCTCTAGAAGCCTAAAGTTAAGATTAATAAAAAAACCTCGTTTTAGATATTTCAATGACTTTTGTGTTTTCCTCATGATTGAGATGGGTTAACATATAACTAAGGTATATGTACGGGCATATAACTAAGTAATGGTTATCCGTTGATTTCATACTTTTTGGTTTATCCTTGTCAGATTTTGTGAGACCTTGTGTGAATTGGGGTCCCGATTGAGTATCATTATACTCACCCCTACACGGGTTATGCCTGCACCTCATTGTGTTGGTTGCAGATGACGGACATCGCTCACTAAGGTAGATAGTAGTATAGGACTGGACGATACCCAGAGTTATACTGCTCGGTGTGATGATACACAGAGGAGACAGATGGATGTGGAGTGCTGAGGAGGCCATCATTACCTACCCTTCAGGTAGGAACACAGAGGATGACCTAGTAGCTGCTTTACTTTTCTTTAGTTGTATTTTCTTTCAGTTGTACTTGTACTTTCTGATTGGTAATGTATTTCTAGCCCCATTTACTTTCAAGAACATATTTTATATACTATTTTACTTAGTGTTTTTCTTCCATTTTTGTACTATAACGTATTTGTTTACAATTATAAATGAAATGCCTTTCCATTTTAGGGATTTATGCCTTTGGTGCCAGTCGTCAACCCCTGGACAATGTAAAGCGTGCTTGGGGTATTTATGATACGGGCCCAGGGGGATGAGTCATTTCCAGTTGGTATCAGAGGATTTAGTTCTACCACAGAACATAGAACTCTAATCTTTCTTTTCTGTGAAGAAATAGTGTTATGGGAACTAAGTGTGGTTTTTAGTTCAGGGAGTCTAGTGTTTGTGAGGGTGGTTGATATATCCATCCATCAGGACCCTGACTTCTGATTTCCGACCTAGTGCACGAAAACACTGATTGCATGCGTGTTTCCAAAGTTTTCTTTAAGCCAGCTCAACTAGGTCTGCTCAGAAGGTTAAATCTTTTAACCGTGTCGCATCTGTTTCTTTCAGTATTCCTCCCCATGAATGACCAGTTAGAGCCCTAATAGTCATACATACTGATAACCCATCGAGCGACGAGGTCTTAGTGCAGGGTCCCTTTTCTAGCGGTGGCACCAGTGGTGCTACTTACCGTTGGGCCACCGATGCCACCAACCCTAGCAAAAGACTATGCACACCACTTGAGCCCATTGCATGAGTTCCAGTGCTTGAGGCCACCCAGGTTCAGGGGTGACATGGACCCACATGCGGCTGAGGATTGGCTGGAGGCTGTGGTGAGAGTTTTCAGGCTAGTAGGGACACCATCAGACATCATGGTGATCCCTGTCCCGAGTCTCTTTCAGGCAGTAGTAGGAAGATGGTGGATCTTAATTCTCCATGTGCATGAAAGGGCGACACTACCCTGGGTAGACTTAGAGATCCTATTTCGGGCGGAGTTTGTCCTAGCCACTCTCCGTGCAGTGCAGATACTAGAGCTACTGCATCTGCTTCCGGGAAGCATGACAGTAGCAAAATACTCAGCGAGGTTCACCAAACTCTCGTGCTAATGCACATATATGGTGCGTGACCCATTTTTCAGGGCCTGAACCTTCAATTAGGGGATCATGTGAGAGATCAGAGCTCCGATGATCTCACTTAGAATCCCGGAGTAGACGGGGGTGCTTGAGAGAGCACTCTTGGTGGAGAGTTTCCTTGCTGAGCCGTCTCCACCAACGAGATCCACTACTAGAGGACATGTAGTGGAGTCTTCTATAGCTGGTAGTAGATAGATGTTGCAGAGGTCCATGAGGATTAGACCTATAGGTGGACGACCACATGACTCAGAATCGGTTGTGCGGGTCACCAAGAGTGGAGACAGAGCCAGACATTCCAGTACCAGGCAGTGTTACTCATGTAGCGGGTAGGGTAAAATGGCTCATGACTGTCCGACCTGCCATTCAGATGATCAATAGACAGCTGAGGGACCTCCCACACATAGGCAGAGGTTCGAACGAGGCGGTCCATAGGGAATAGGTAGAAATGGTAGAGGAGATGGACGTGCAGCTGGCGGTGGACGACGTTATGAGGTGTTACCACCACTACCACCAAGAGGTCCACCCCGACCATAGGGAGCAGGTGTAAATGGGAGAGCTCAGCTCCAGGAAGCTGATGCCTACGATCATAGTTCTCAGTATTTTTTTCCAGGTATGATCTGTGTCTACTCCACCTTAGCTGCAGATCTTATAGACACAGGTTCCATTAAATATTTTATTTCCACTGCCCTCGTTCGGAG
Organism: Viscum album; assembly: GCA_963277665.1. Taxonomy (NCBI): domain Eukaryota; kingdom Viridiplantae; phylum Streptophyta; class Magnoliopsida; order Santalales; family Viscaceae; genus Viscum; species Viscum album. Next base: position 1,872,614,987 of record OY728137.1, on the reverse strand, counting down.
CTCAGCGATTCTGACAGAGTCATTGGTGAGATCCTTACTACTAGAGACACCTAAGATAGCAGACTCGACAATTATTCATCGGTTCTGGCAGTGTGAACTTACTCTAGGAAGTGAGATATTCGGTTGGGATCTCCTAGTAGTGGCGTCGAGGCCTTAAGATGTCATCTTGGGTATGGACTGGTTATCTACAGTCTATGCTCATATTGACTGTATTAGGTGAAAAGTGTAGTGTTTCTACCTGGATGGGACTGGGTTTACCTTCACCGGGGAGAATGGAGCCCTTGCAGCACAAGATGGACTTAATCGAATGAGGGTTCAGCCGATCACTCCCCAGCTGGCTTTCTTAACCCTCAGAGAAGTTGATGTAGAGATTTCGACTTATCCTGTAGTGGTGGACCAGTATGCGGATGCTTTCCCTGACGATGTTCCTGGACTACCTCCTCACTGGGAGGAGGACTTCTACATTGACTTCTACCCCGAGACGACACTGATATCAACTCCAACATATCGGATGGCTCCCACTAAGCTTCACGAGCTGAGGGTACAACTAGTGGACTTCCAAGGGAAAAAACTTATCCAGCCGAGTGATTCTCCCTGGAAAACCCTGATTTTGTTCACCAAGAACACAGATGAGAGCTTGAGGCTCTGTGTCGACTACCGTCGCCTGATCCAGGTGACCATAAAGAAAAAGTACTCACTCATGAAGATTGAGGAACTCTTTGACCAGAATAAGGGAGCATGGTGGTTCTGGAAGATAGAATTTATATCAGGCTATCACAAGCTTAGAGTTAAATATGAGGATGTGAAAAAGACGGTCTTCATGTGTTGGTACGGCCACTATGAGTTTATTGTTTTTATTTTCAGAATAACCAATGCTCCAGCAGTGTTCATGGGACTCATGAACATGACTTCCATCCATACATTGATCGCTCTATTGTAGTCTTCATCGATGACATTATGATATACTCAACTACTAAAGAGGAGCATGCCTACCAATTACAGGTAGTATTGGACACACTCTGAGAGCACCAACATTATGGTAAGCTCTCAAAGTGCCAATTTTGGATTTGAGTGTTTCACTTCTTGTGACACGTCATCTCGGAGGTTGGATTTGTAGTGGATCTAGTGAAGATCGAGGCGGTACTTTCTTGGCAGCCACCCAAGCGTGTGACAAAGGTACGAAGTTTCTTAAGTTAGGCTGGATACTATCAGAGGTTCATTCTAGACTTCTCTAGAGTTCATCACCACTATTTTCCATGATGAAGAAGGGGAAACCCTTTGTGTGTTTAGAGAGAATCCAACAGAGCTTTCAGAAACTGAGGCAGAGGCTGAAAAGTGCTCCCATCATGAGGCTTTCGAAGGAGGGCGTAGGGTACATAGTATACTATGATGCATCAGAGACCAGACTTGGGTGTGTCCTGATGGAGGAGCGAGCAGTGACTGATTTTGGTTCTCGGTAGCTGAGACATCACGAGCAGAACTATGCTACCCATGACCTGGAGTAAGCAATAGTGGTCTTCCCCTTGAAGATGTGGCAGAACTATCTGATGGGTGAGCATTTTTCCATGTACTCTGATCACAAGAGTCTCAAGTATATCTTCTTTTTGAAGGACTTGAACCTGAGACAACGACATTCTCTTGAGTTCCTCCAGGAATATGACTTCAAGATAGTCCATAATCCTAGAAAGGGGAATGTTTTTGCAGATGCGCTCAGCAGGGGAATTGGTATATAGTTGCAAGGAGAGGCGACAGAGTAGCTGTCTTCTTTACAGATATCCTTTGTGGATAGAGATAGAGCAACATTCCTACAGTATCTTACGGTAACTCCCCCACTTCTTCAGCGAGTTAGGGAGGCACAGCATGGGGACGCTCACTACGAGACATGACATGCTCTGATATCTACAAGGAAGGCACCTTATGGATTTTCTAAATGTCGGGATTGCGTCATCCTCTTTAGAGGACATACCTTGGTAAAAGTGTCACTTTAGGAGGAATTGTTAAGGGAGTTCCACACATCCCCTCTACCGGTACATCCAGGAGTTGTAAAGATGTATCAGGACCTTCAACGATAGCACTTGTGTCTAGGAATGAAGAAGGCAGTAGCAGAGTTTGTCTCATGGTGCATCACTTGTCAGCAAGTGTAGGTAGAGCACCAGCTACCAGCAGGCTTGGTTCAGCCTTTAGTGGTCCCAGAGTGGAAGTCGGATGATACATCCAGGGACGTCATGATGAGTCTTCCATGTACATACCGGGGTCACGACTCGATTTTGGTGATCGTTGACCGACTCACCAAGTCATCCCACTTCGTACCGATCAGAGAGTAGGGTTATGTAGCGAGCATAAGAAGCCTCTATGTGTAGGAGATTATGAGACTACATGGAGTACCTTTCTCTATTTTCTCCGACCGTGATCAACGATTTAGTTAGTGGATATGGAAGAGGTTGAAAGAAGCTTTCGGGACACAGCTTCACTTGAGCACCTCCTTCCATCCTCAGATAGATGGTCAGACTGAGAAGACCATTCAGACCCTCGAGGTCATGCTACGTGTATGTGTCATCGACTTTGGTCGTATCTAGCTGAATCACTTTCCTTCAATGAAGTTTTCTTACAACAACCGCTATCACTACACCATGGGGATGGAACCTTTTGAGGCCTTGTACGGGTGACCTTACAGATCCCCCTTGTGTTGGACTGACCCTAGTGAGTAAGAACTAGTGGGACCAGAGATGGTACATGATAATACAAAGAAAGATCAGATCATCCAGCAGTGGATGATGAATTAATAGAGCAGACAGATGTTGTATGCTGACAACAGACAGAGAACTCTTGAGTTTGAGGATGGCGACCACGTCTTTCTCTGGGTCTCACTATGATGATGTCTATAGAGAGTTAGCTAAAGAGGAATGTTATCCCCATGATTCATTAGACCTTTCTAGGTCCTTAGAAGAGTAAGTGATGTGTCTTACCACTTATCACTTCCACCACAGTTGCATCAGGTGCATGACATCCTCCACGTATCTCAGTTGAAGGGATACTTGCACGACCCATCCCACATCATCAAAAATGGATAGATGGACATCGATGATGGGGAGACATTTATAGAGGATCTAGTGGAGATTTAGGATCGACATGAGTGGGTCCTACATGGACGGTCGATACCTCTGGTGCTCATACATTGGCAGCACGAGAACCTCCAGGAGAGCACATGGGAGCGGGTGGCTCACACGCATCCTCAGTACCCCCATTTCTTCCCATAGTCAGAGTTGTAGATTATGAGTACATAATGCCCTGAGGTGTAGAGAATTTAAAGACCTGGATATTATGTGATTTTTTTAAATATATGGGATTTTTACGAGTCCTTGAATTTTTATGGTGCTTGATTTCGAGGCACGGTGTGCCCAGAATCAAATTTTGATGTTTTTTCGGGTATGTTTAGTAAATGTATGTGTGGGTTTTTATTACTTTTGTGCTAGTGCTCGAAACTGAAATCTGAGGGCATCGTTGAACACAGAGCATCATTATTCTCTTAAGAAGACTTCATCCTCGATGACAGATAGTCATGAATAAATGTTAGTTTTTGGCTTTTTATAAAACTAATAATAAAATAAAGTGTACAACACATTATTCTATTTTTGAGCCACCATGAGTGTGAGTGGTTGGTGGTTAAAACCTCCAATTGGGAGTTGGAGGTGGGACCATCACACCCTAACCTCTCATGAGAGGTTATGGTGGTGGGGCCCACCTGAACATAACCTTCCATGAGAGGTTACATCGTGGGGACCACACGAGACTAAAAACCCCCAATTAATGGGAGGGAGGAAATTCTCCCAACTCCCCTCATTAATTTGAGGGGAATCCCTTGACCTCATCTACCATTAATTGCTGCCACATCCCCTGATTAATTAATTACTCCAACACATGTAATTTATTAAGGGGAGCCTCTTAATTTATTCCTCCATTTTGAAATTGTTGTGCTAATAATATAATAGATAACTTATATTATTTTTGGCCTGGAAATTCTAATTTGGAGGGAGATTGAGAGGAGAGCATGGGAGAAAAGAAGATCTCCCAACAAAAAATGAAGAACACGAAGAACGCCGCCAACAACCTTCTTCGACTTCCTCCCTTGGATCCTACTGAAGTGGAGTGTCTTCCATGGCCGGCGCAGCTTGGGGTTGGGAGTGCTTGATGAACATGGTGAACGATGAACTTCATCTTCTTTTTTCAACAACACCGTCAACGAACGAAGAATGTCGATCGACGAATCAAAGGTACAGGGTTTACCTTGTGTTTTATCCATTTTCTTTTCTCGTCATTGTATGAAAAAAATGTTGTGTGGTTGTAAATAATTGATTTTCATAATTCCTATTTCGATGAAACAACTGATATCAATTTAAATGCAGAGGATGCAGGCCTACCTAACATGGCCCAACAACCAATGTCGATTTTTTTTCTTGTGGAATTCTATGACATGGCAATGAGGTGACGACAAAGAAGGCGACAATGACGAAGGTCGTGCTACCCGTGTCCTCCACGAATCCGACAGCCCTGCGACACATTGAAGCTTCCAGCCTACCACCGCTGGCCCGAGCGGTGCCCGACTCGCTTACCTGTGGCCTCCTGGCACCGTACCCGGTGCGCGGCCTACCAGCCCATGTCCTCCCCACGACCTGCCTGGTGCACGGCCCACCTACCTGCGGCCCTCCGGCACCCTGCCGTGCCCTACCTAGCACCACCACGCCCTACCCGACACCCTATGGACTCCCCTGCGGCCTACTCGGCCCCTACCATGGCCTGCCTGACGCCCTCGCGCGCTACCCGACACCCTGTCGTTGCCCCCGCGACCTTCTCGGCACCTGCCACGGCCTACCCGGTGCCCCCGGGCCCTAACCGGCACCCTACAGGTGCCCCCAAAGCCTTCTCTCCAACCCCGTGGCCTGCCCTGCGCCCCAGTGGCCTACCCAACACCCTATCGGTGCCCTCGCGGCCAGCCCGACGCCCTGCTGGTGCCCCTGCAGCCTGCCCGACCCTTGCCGCACCCTGCCCGGCGTACCCGAGACCTGCCCGCACTCTACGTGGCATGCCCGCTGGTCTTTCCCTCTGCCCATCCTCCTGAGAAGAGTTTCTTTAGCCACGCCCCTCACGGCTCTGGCTGAACCGGCCCCGACCTCCGGGCTGAGTCGCCTATGTGGAGACCTCTAGGCCGAACTACCCTCACAGTCCGCTGGGCCGGGCCCAGCGGACCAGGCCAAAAACTGAGTGGGCTGACCCACCCAACGGGCTGGGACAGACCCAACGAGTCTAACCGGGTCATCCCAGACCGGGTCAGACCAGACCTTGATCCATTACTGAACTATTATATTCTTGGACGTCCATTTGAAGAACCGACAGCGGCGCCGGTTTTCTTGGAGCAATGCTGTCCCTTTGAGAATAACCCACTGGTGTTTGGGGTATAGTTGAGATATGGTTAGGATAGATCATACATGAATCCAACCGGGCCCCCGGGACTAAAAGGCTAATAACTATCAGACCACGAATCTGATTAACGCACTGTCTGTTGCGTTGAGAACTCTATGACGTGGCAGGACATTGAGATACTTCTACGTGAAATTTCATTACAGTTGGAGTATCGACCAGTAGCATGTGGAGGAGATCTTCCATATATGAGATAACATTTGTATGGGAACCTAGTAGTTGACTGACACTTGACTACTGCTGACCAATTCGACTCGGAGTGATTTGACTAGCCTAGTGGGGAGCGCCTCTGTGTGAGCACGGCAGAACCATGGTGGGTAGCACTTCTGTGTGAGCGTGGCAGACCCACGGTACTCAACACATGGAGTAAATCAGTAGGATACCAGGGAAGTGCCTCTATGTGAGCATAGTAGAGCCATGTTGGAGAGCGCCTCTGTGTGAGTGTAGAAGATCCACGGTGCTCGATAGGCAGAGTACCTCAGTAGTCGAAGTTAGTGGGACGTGCCTTTGTGTGATGTGGCAGGCCCACTATACTCGATAGAGGAGGAGTTCTCTAGCAGCTCAAGGTTTAGATTAAAATAATTCTGGTTTGAGCTGAGTCAATGACTTCTGTGTTTTCTTCCTAATTGAGATGGGTTACTAGATAACTTAGTTATATGTATGGGCATATACCTAAGTAATGGTTATCTGTTGATTTCATACTTTTTGGTTTATCACTACTGAAAAAAAAACCAATACCCACGGTTCAAAACCATTGGTATAGCCCCCAAAACCGTGGGTATAGCCTATACCCACAGTTTTGGGAACCGTGTGCTGGAATAGTGTCGGTATAGGTCCCTAACCTATACCCACAGTTTTACAAAACTGTGGGTATAGGAATCCTGCCACCGTGTCACCAAAACATTTCCAATTGCCATGGTGTCAACAGCTTTTACCCAAGGATTCAAAACCGTGGGTATAGGTCCTAAAATAATGCAGGCGCAGAGTTTCGATCCCGCAACCTCTTCACTGAAAACACCATGTCTAACCAATACCATAACTTCAACTATATGTATATATATATATAGTAAAATATAGTTATAAAAACCATGGGTGTAGAGGGAAGAACCGTGGGTATAGGGTTCCGGCCAAAAAAAATTTCCTTCCCGCGGAAAAAAAATTCCACGCGCACACAAAAGTGACCTATACCCACGGTTTTTAATAACCGTGGGTATATGTATTTTAGCCTAGAACTATCCCCAGGGTTTTCCCCAAAACCGCAGGGATAGGTACCCTTATACCCACGGTTTGGGGAAACCCTGGGTATAGGTCACTTTTCAGGACCTATCCCCACGGTTTTCGAAAACCGTGGGGATAGACCCCCTTATTCCCACGGTTTTGGAAAACTGTGGGTATAGGTTGTGAAAATTCACCTATTCCCACAGTTTTCCAAATCTGTGGGCATAGGTGGGGTCTATCCCCACGGTTTTGGGGAAAACCGTGGGGATATGTCCATTTTACAGTAGTGTATCCTTGGGGGAATTTGTTAGACCTTTAGGGTCTCGGGGTCCTTACTGAGTATCGTTATACTAATCCCTGCCCGGTCTAGGCCTGCACCTCATTGTGTTGGTTGTTGACGACAGACAACACTGACTGAGGCAAAGAGTAGTAGGAATGGACGATACCCGGAGGTGGACCTCTCGGTGTGATGGTACACGGAGTAGCCAGACGGACATGGAGTGCTCAGGAGGCCATTTGTACCTACCCTTCATGTAGGAACCCGGAGGATGACCTTATAGTTGCTTTACTTTGCTTTAATTGTACTTTCTTTCAGTTGTAATTGTACTTTCCCGTTGGGCTTGTATTTCGGCCCCTTTTACATTACAACATTTCTTTTGTATACAGTTTTACTTACTGTTTTTCTTCCAGTTGTGTACTCTGATGTGTTTTTTTAAAGTTATAAAGGCAATGCCTTCCTAGTTTAGGGGTTTATGCCTTTGGTGCTAGTCGCCAGCACCTGGCCTCTAGAAGGCAGGCTTGGGGTAGTCACGATACGGGTCCTGGGGGACGGTTCGTTACTGTTTATATTAATTATATCAAACACCCAAGCCTAACCATTGTTTTTATAATAAAAATCAGTAACCAGATCATGAATTCCCTATATTTTTAATAACCTAAAATTTACAACACCACATATCCTATCATAATTTCCATTTCACATTTCATATAATTTTATTTATCCAATCCCAGTTCATTAAAAAAACCAAGACAATCCATTCCAAAAATTGTTATTGAATTATTTATTCATTTCTTATGTCCCCATGAAACTATCAGGAACAAAAGATATCAATCAACATATTAACGACGATGGTAGATTAACACACTTCACATTAATGACAACGTATAAGATGACCTCTAAATACATGGTGATGGTTTATTCATGTTATTAAAATAGAAACATCAATACTAATAACTACTTCCCTTCTTAAAACACCATAGTCTTGAACACCATATCAGTTAAACCAACCCCCACTATAGAACTCCATCCAAAAACACTTTACAGAACAACCCACTTCACAACCCTACTACACAATCATACCACACCCATAACAATCCTTTTGTACAACAATATGTCATCTAATCCCCCCACACCAGCAATCCTCAACAATCCAATTCATCACATAACCATGTTTACCATGGTAAATTTCATTTTATGATTGAATAAGTCATCCCTTATTTAATAGAACATATTATATTAGAGACTATCATAGAAGTTGTATGATCCTATGGAATCCCTATATTAACCAGACATATCTGTTTAAACAACATATATATATATATATATATATAACATCCAATAGAACCAAAAAACATGCAAGATATAAAACCATTATGTTTCCAAACGAGGACCCCCAAGAAACATGATTTCTAGTGGTTAGTTAAACAATAAATATCACAATATTATTAATAAATATATCATAGTATAAATATGTATCACATTTTCTAGAACCTAATTTTTTGGTTTTAAACCATTTCAGCTATATTTATTATTCTAGAAAAAACAATTTTCAAAATAGAAAATATCTATATGAAAATCCCACGTGATACAAAATTAATAAATATAATAGAAAAACTACCTAGAAAAAGGAAGAGAAAAAATTCTTGCTATCCCCAAAAAATAGGGTTGCACATATAGAAGGTACCCCCATGGGAAACACAGACCGATTATTGCAATGTGGACACACGAGTCATATCAGAATAGGGAATCATCAAATCACATAGAAAAATAGAGAATGGTGACATAATCAAAGGGGAATATATGTCATCTTAAGGAAGATCTCATCAGGGTCATGGATTTGATTTAGTTTTTAATTACACATTACAGGCAAAACTAACCAAAACCACACATGTTGACCTAATAAAAGCATACTTTCACATAATAAATTTATGATACAATTAATGGGATTTGAATCTGTCTCATGGGCTTAAAAATAATGCATTAAACTAGTATTACATAAAACAATACATCAAAAGGGTAAAAATAGATGATCTAGAAACAATGATCAGGAGGAACCACTAGACGAGCCATCGATGGGGGAGGAACCATTGTACGAGGAACTATTGGATAAGGAACTGTTTGGAGGAGTAATTATTAGGACAACAAACTACCCAATGAGGCACTGCTAGATTTGGATCCTTTCGATGAAGCACCATCAGTATGAACCCCCTTCTACCATCAATGTGTCACTGCTATGTGAGACACCACTATGGGAGATAGTGCCGGACAAGGAACCACCAAAAGAGCATCCTCGAGTGAGCCACCACTAATGTGCCACCGCCAGAAGTGACCAGGTGGGTGAGACACCACCAGAGTGATCAACCACAAGGGTGAGTATATGGTATGGTGAGACACCACTAATTAACTATAGCTAGGGCATGATTCTGTTGGAAAAATGAAAATTTTGTAAACTGTTTAAATGAGTCAACTTAAATTCCCGTGATACCTAAAACACAATATTTTCCCCAAAGTAATGCATATGAGAGGAATAAACTATTATAAGTGTTCTCAGAATGTTGATTCTTATTTGTCAATAAAAATATTTTCTAAAAAATAAATATTATTTTTATTTTTGGGAATTTTAAATATTTGATATATTAAAAAATTTAATATCCCACATGTATTATTTATATAAATTTCACATAATTATTAAAATAATTTTTTCAATAGTTGTAATTATATTTAAATTCCATATAAAAATGTCATTTGTTAGTTTGTGGATGTTCCAAAAATGTTTTATTTGTTGTTATAAAATAATTTTGATCAATAATTTAATATTTTATTTAATCATCAATAACATTAATCAAATTAGTTTTAAATTATTCACTACAAGGAGTTTTAAAATAATTACATCATTTTTTGCTGGTTAATTAATAATTAAGCCAAGAAAAAATAATATATAATTAGTGTTTAAAATTGTGTTTTTTGTTGATATTTACTTTATTTTTTGTGACATATAATAATATTAAATAATATTTGGAATTTTTTTTCTAATATATAAAAATATATATGACAGACACTAGGTGATAAATGTAACATTTAACTAGAATAAGATATATAATTCATAAAAAGATCCACTATCATACTTGTTTTTTCATTTATTCATTCATTATCCAATCTATATGAGGTACAATATGAATTTTTTCTACCACTACATGAATTAATTAATGAAAAATAATAAATTATTATGACATTTTAGATAGATTTTTAAATAGAAATATAGTTACCTTGTCTTTTTTATAACCAATATATGCACCCATAGTAACATTAATCATTACTCTTTTTATATGTAATAACAGATCATGAAATTTTTCAATGAGATGTTATTTACATAATTTATTATATATTAATGATTCAATATGTTTATTTCATCATTCCAAAAAAATAAATATATTCTTTGTGAAATGGTTTTTATCCCATTATCTTTTTTCCTACATGAGAATATCTTAAAGGTTTAAAAAAAATTTGTAAAAAAAATTTATAATAGTTAGCTGAAATTTTAGGGAACATTAGGTTATGTGAAATTATTTTATATATATATATATAATTTTTAAATATAAATTCAACTAATATAAGATGAATATATTTATTCATTACCCACAATGGTTTTGTTAGAAAAAACAAGAACATATTATATTAAATTTAAATATTTTTCCACAATAATCATTCTACTAAATTTTAGATGAATTTTTACAATGTTGGGTTTAGTTCGAAATTAGATTTCAAATTATCATATGTATTTGAATTTCATGATTATAAATACCATATGTATATATCCCTTTAATAGTATTCATAGTTATATATTTTTCAATTTAAATATTTTTTAAAAAAGTGTTTATATATCATTTGTTTAAAAAAAATATTTGTCAGTGCTTATTTTGTTTTATAATATTATTTTTAAATTTCAGTAGAAAAAACACTCATAAAAAAATATATCCATATTATATATCTAAAAGATTTAAAAATACGGAATTCATTACAATTGTCAGAAGAAAATAACTTTTACTATTAAAACATTTAATGAATATTATATCTATATGATTGTAAATAAATATTTTCTTAATAATTTAAAATTCACTTGTGTTCACCATAATAAAATTTAAAAAAAAATAAAAGAAAAATAAAATATGTAGTCTGTATCATAATTGATGGGAACCACAAAAATAAAAATTACTATTTTAAATCAACAAACATCTTTCTAGATTTGATATATTTTAACGAAAATAATAAAAAATAAATTCTAATTAACAAATTTGGTGTAATTTAGTATAGAATATTTTTATTATAATTTTGGACTCCAAAAATAGTAGGTAAAATTTTTTTCATATAGAACAATAATAATATATCTATTTTAAATTTTATTTTTCAGTATAATTTATAGTAAAAAAATTGCCAGTATGTCTTATCTATAATTGGAAATTTAGAGTAGGTAAATAATAGAATATATTTTTCATAAAATTAATCATATAGTTCAGATGTTATTAAATAATAATAATGTGTTTATGAAAATTTTTAAATTAAAAATTTATATGATAATAAGCATCTCTTTTTCATAGATTATTGTTTTTAAATCTTAAACATCTTAAGAGATTTTTTAATGTTATTTGTTTATAAAGGTATATCATTAATTTATAAATTTTGAAAGTTTATTTTATCTGTTTTTATTTTTTGATTTTAAATTTATAATATTTATTTTTTTACAAAAAAATTTAGTGGTGTTTTATTAAAAGGTATTCTGGTGTACTAAAAATAAGAAAAAAAATTATTTGTGGTGAATATACATGTAACAATATTAATATACCTACATTATTTCATATTTTAGATAAATTTAGTATATTTTTTAACCGGTTGAATATATTTTAGAAGACAATAATTTGAAAGTAATTATGAAGTGGTTTTATATTCATATAAGGTGTTATTGTGTGTAAAAAATAAATAGGATGTTAAATGACACAAAACCAAAATGATTCCACATTTTTTTATATGGATGTTATTGAATCAAGACATGATTATAAAATAAATATCATTTAGTCAATTGAATAGTCATCAATCTTCTTTATCAGTTTTTAATAGAGAATGGAAATAAATATTTAATAGTTGACATAATACATGAGGTTTCTCAGATGAATTCATATTTATCAATTAGTTTAAATAATTACATTTTTACACAGTAGAACTAATTATTCATACTATTGTATATCAATGGAGTATTAAAAAAACTATATTAAGAAGTAAAATGACTTATAATATTATATTGTCAACAAAAATTAAATAATTTTAGAGAATCACATTTTATTATCAACTCACTGTTTATATTTTTGACTATAGTTAAATATTAAAATTATTAACTCCTTTAAAAATATTTCAAAATATTATAATTTATTTAGAGGAATTATTATAAGAGATGGAAGAAGACATGTTATGAAAATAAATATATTGAGAAGAATATTATTAAAAAAATTTTGTGTACAAAATACACTGGTCTAAGAATAATAGGATTACATAAAATAATATTATAGAAAAAATAGAATAAGATATGTTAATGAAAAATTAAAATTAAATAATGATATTATTAAATAAAATGACTAAATTAAATATTTAATCATTTTATAATTCTAAAATTAAAAAAATTACCCCAGACACTAGTGATATTATATGACTAAAAAAAGTGCAACATTCACTATGATATGTTCTACTTTTAACAATATCATATAAATTTAAATAATTATAGTAGGATTAATATAAAAAATATAATAAATAATGTAATTTAAAGAAAAAACTGATTCACATTGTAATCCATTGAATATTCTCTCTCGAGTGTGTAATTATCTATTTGAAAATAACCTCTCAATATAGATAAAAAATCTATTTATTTTTTGTCTAAAAAATATTCTTCTACTAAATATTATTTTTGAATACACATTCACTAAAAAATATAATATATTATAATTTTCTTAAAATTACTTCATTTCATTAAAAATATATAGAAACCATACCCATTCTAAAATTAACTTTTATCAAACATCCAACTTTTGATTAGATTAGATTCATTTAAAATATCTATAACTTGAATATTTATTATGGATATACATATCCAGTCAATTATTCTTTTATAAGTATGCAAAAATAAAACTAAAAAAAAATTCTTGGATGTATCACATTTCACTCACCAATATTCTTTTCCAATCTAAAACTACTCAAATGGAATTTAAAAATAATTGATGCTCGATCATGACATTTTTAAACTATATTTGTTGTCATTATTGAATCCTAGACAATCATAACATTGATTAATATTAATATGATAAGAAAACATAACTTGCATGAAATGCTCGATTTGGATAGAAGACTATTTCTGGAATCATCTCTTTTTAAACCCATAATTTGACTCTTCAGCTTATTTTAGGATACATTGGAATCTAAAATATTAAAATTTTGGATCTACATATATCATGACAGATAAGGATGATAAAGAATTTTTTAAAATCAAAACACAAAAAATTATAAAACTATTATAATATCAATTATTATTTAAAAATATTTTAAATTAGAATTTAAGAGTACACATAATATTTAGGGGGTGTACACAAAAATAAAAATAAAAATAATCACGCAAAAAAATAATATTTTTATTCCAGAATGAATTTCTTATATCGAAATTTGAGAGATGATGTATAAAATGGAATAAAGGATATGAAGAGATTTTTCTTATGAATATTTTGAGTTGAATTTGGTGTTCCAATGTTAGAAATTCTTATATTAACACATCCTTTTAAATTAAAATATAAAATCTATTATTCCTCATTAAAACATTTACCAAGGAAAATATAATGGGGAAACACAAAAACATTTTAAATGTGAAAATAATTCATATTTCCACATGAACAAGAAGTATTTTTAAGCTGATTCATCTCAGTATCTCTCATATTAATTCACAAAATTAATATTAATAATTTCTTATAATAAAATATGTAATTATTTTACATGAATTAGAAATATATTCTTTTATATACACATATTTCAATAGATTATTAGTATAATAAATCATTGATATTAATGCATAGTCTAATTTACTATGATGTATCAATATTTTAATACTATAATACATGATACACGATCTTCAATTTATATAGTGGTATTGATGAAAATAAATCCAAATCCCCGTTTTTTTTATAGTGAGTCAATGAGATTATCAATAAGCACTCACAAAATCAGTCATGAATTTTAATAATATTTAAATGATTTGACGGTATTGCATTAATATTTATTTTAAAAAGTCTCCATGAAATTGTTATATTACATTATTTAGAGAGGTAGTGTATCTGCGATTATGATTTATACATATCAATAAGATCCCCAAGAATATAATACCCATCCGATGATATTTTCTATCATTACATTAAAAAATTCCCATGTATAATGTTTCATGTATATAGAAAAATGAGTTCTTTACTTTATTCAATGAAATTTAGTTAATGGTCAACTAAAAAAATATAATTAATTAAATAAACATGAAATATTCTTTATGTTATTTGATAGATATAAAATTAAACATATTGAACTTTGATATATTACATTAGGTTCTACAATCTGTACATAATTTTAACAATGAAAAAAAATTACATTATAATATTAAATTATTGAATGGCCATTGTATATGTTTAATATTAGAAATTATCCAAATAATTTTATTATATATTTTCCCAAACATAATTATTTCACTGAATCAGAATTATTGAATTCTTGTTTTCCACATGTGAATTTTTTTTCATCTTACCTAACAAATTCATTTCAATATCATTAAAATGATAATTTTCCTATATATATATATATATTTCATCTAGTGTCCCAATTAAAATAATGAAATATATAAATTATAATAATGAAATAACATAAATATTGTTTCATAATTAAAAAATAGGAAAATAATACCATTTCATGTCTTTACTTCTTAAAATACATTAATAAATGATTGTTCCTCATTTTACCATATTATTTAAGACTAAATAAGTGTCATTTTGATTTAGTGGAACACAGATATGGTCAATTTGATTTATATAAGTAGATTATTTTAAATATTTCATATATTCTCATATATTTATATGTTAATATCAAAAGATCCATCGAAATATGTAATTACCATATCCATCATCCCATCCTCAATATTTATTTTATAGTTTAACTAATTAATATTGAAAATGAAACACCATTCATGTTTGTTGATTATGTTTTATTACATAAAATCTCATGTATTTATGAAAATTATTTCGAAGAAAGTCATTATTTATATCTCATTGTTTCATTATTTCCATTGTTATTTAAAAATAAATATTAACATTCTTTAGTATTCTCATGTGTTGTAAATAAAGGTATAAATAATATTAGTTTAGATAATAAATTTAATTAAGCTTATATAGACTCCAAATATCTTACCCAATCCCCATAATATCTAAAATCTTATATGGTTTTAAGATAAGTCATATTGTCTTTGATAAAATGTGATGCATCCATATATATGAAATAATAATAAATGAAAATATTATTTAAAATATATATGTTTTTATATATTAATGGAATCAATATTATTTTTAATTTATGAAACAACTTCTATGGTAATTCTATAAGAAACATCATGAATTTTTGGGATTGTAATATATTTTATATCGTTATAGGGGTATTAAATTTACCTTATTTTATTTTATTTCATTGAATTATTTATTTTCTAATGTTTTGTTTTACATTATTCAAGTATATATTACATATATCTATAATAATATAAAAATGAACACATTATTAAATTGTATGATTAAATTTTTTGATGAATTGGTTAAAATATGAAAATTCTTGTGTATGTTATCTCATTTCATTGTTTTTAATATTTATATTATTTTCCATTATGATTACATTATTGGCATAGAATGAGAGATTGAAAAAATTAAAATCATTTCTAATATATAAAAATTATTTACAAATGTCTCAAAAAAAAATCTTTTACAAATTCCCTTTCTGAAAAATGGAAGCACTCATCAAGAGCATCATTGATCCAGGTCAACTCATTTTAAAGAATCCAATTTTTTTCAAGTCCATCAACAAGGTGATTTTCATAATGATATATATGTGTGATGATGTTTTTCATGGAAAAAATAGATTGAATTATATTACATCATCAGTATATCATCTTCCATAAATATAGAATAATACCTTTTTAATAAAATTTCACTATATTTTAGGAATCATAGTTAAGCTATAGATTTATGTATCCTAAATTAATTTTAGTATACATATAATTGTTAATTTGAATAATTTCATAGTAAGATATGAATTTATTCCTCAATTACCAATGAACAATCCCATTGGTTCTAAATATATAATTTTTAAACATAGTGTATAACCTTAAAGGCCAATATTTCAACGTGAGAATCTATCCATAATGTATTTTATACATCAAAATTAAGGGATTAATCAATATTAAATCCTAGTTTTTTGAGTACATAGATAATTTTTTAATAATAAAAAATTTCTAAGAACTGTGAAATCATGAATTGAATTATCAAAATGCAATTTTCTATATCATTTTCTTGCTTCATAGCATCATGTACCCATGAAAATGTTGATTGATGGAAAAATTACGCACCACCATGATTGATTTTAATTTTAATGCTCCAAAATTAACGTGAGAATCAATTGTAGGTCACCATAAAATGGTTTAGCTCCTTTGAGAAAGGTGAAACGAAATGAAATCCAATATAAAATCATGTTTTCTTACTATAAATGGAAACTGAGTTTTTAATGTTTGGTAACTATTTTCAAAAGATCTGTACCCCTGACAAATGTTAAAACATATTTTTAATATCCTATTTCTTTTGGTTGCCAACAAACACTTTTTACAAAGTAAAATGGTAAAACTATCAAAAAATCATTAGTGGGTATCTAAGTCTACATAGTCTACTAAGAGATTGTGAGTCATAAAGGTAGAATACATACATTTTTCATAATCGTAGCCCTGCTGGATATTTGTTCTTGTATATCCTCATTATATAAGTCTATTAAAGAGAACATCCCATTTGTTTAAGTAAGCAAAACTATATTATCATTATCATTAATGAATTCATAGTTCATAACCAATTATTTGGTTTTAGTTGAAATAACATCAATGATGATCTCCATTCCTATTTGATCGAAACATTTATGTGAATAAAAATATTAAAATAATTGAATGTCTTGTAAAGTGGCCTAATAAATAAAATTTCTTAAAAAAATAACTTTTAGTTTATATTGTATTGCCATATCAAATTCATTGGTATTTCTGAAAAATAAATCTTGAGTTTTGTCAAATATAAGTTTAAACATAATTATTATCTCTATATTTTAACATATAATGAAATATTTATCATAGAATATATAGTGCCTCTTAATTCTCATGGATATTACTCCATATTATGTTATCCTGGAAATATTGATTTAATTTATTGATATTTTTATTCATAGAACACCATATTCTATTTGTTTATAAAATTGTGTCCAAAGGATCATAAAACCTTTTACTTAATAAATTATTCTACTATTGTTATGGTTTTTGATGTAAGATATAATATTCTAAATATGTTTATCCAACCAATTTTGGACAATAATAGTGTTAAACAATTACGATAGTAACATTTTGAGAAGGATAACCATTACTACTATCAAGAGATCCATTAAATTCCAAGAATCCAATTTAATTTGTACTTGGTTTATAATTTGAGGAAAAATACAATCATGGGGTTCAATAAAAGTGTAATGCCCTGACCCTAGTTAACCATATTTGGTGCATTATTTTAATACATTTTCATGATTACAAGAAATCAAGTCCTGAAGGACCGATCGGTTTAGCAGTCTTGGAAAATAGATTACATACATGAATGTTACATTACACTTTATAACATACAAAACAACATAAATAATCATTTATGAACGCCATTATTCCCTTGGCTTAAACCTACATATCAATCACAATACACTTCATGGAATCCTGGGAAAAATAAAACATAGAAAGGGGTGAGTTCAAATGCTCGGTAAGGGTAAGTAATACAACAGAAAATGACATAAATATTAATCATGGTAAATAATTGAAACCACAAGCCTTTACCAATAATAAACATGAATACTTTTATGGAATGAATATGAGATGAGTAAATAATGCCATATTAAAACATAATCATGGTTATTATACTAGTCGAATGACCACATGAACCATCAATATTATTTCCATAATGAAGGAATGTATAATGCCGGTCATTCTGAAACATTTTGTCAAGGCATCGGCCAAGACGTCTAAAAATGATTAAGGCCTCAGACAAAAACCATAAATCAAATTGGGAAATGGCCTCGGCCAATTCCACATCTTGTTGTCTCATTAGACCTACCGATGCATCGAGAAGCTATATCGGGCTCCACCCGTCACTTACTAAGTACAATACATTCCTCATATGAAAAATCTTAAACATATCATAAACATTCATATTAAAACTAGCATAATAAATGTCAATACTTTAACCATAAATCATAAATGGTATAAAAATAGCACATCCATAGTCAAACATATCAAAAATCCTTCAATACAATATTGAATTTCATTATCATAATAAATCAACTTAAAATAAAATTAAAATCCATCAAAGGATGATGACATAGATGAAATCAAAACCCTTTTTAGAGAAATATCTCTTTCTATTTTAAATCCTTTAAGAGTCACATAATTATAAAATAAAACATTTACTTTGAAAATATTCTTATAATCTTTTAAGGGAAGCTTCGACGAGTTTATAATGGTAGAAAATAGCCGCACCTGCCGTAAAAGTTTAAAATGATATTATTACCTTAAATTTTATCGGAAAGTTGAAAAAGGACCTTGTTTGGAAACAACGGAAAGATTACATTATAAACATCTTATAAAAATTCTAAAAGGGTATACATTACTTTAACCCATAGTATATAAAATAGTAATAATGTTTTGAAATACATTTTTAAGAAACATAGATGTGGATAATAAAGTGGTCCCAGTATATAATTACGTATAAACAACCTTGGATAATGAAGAGATTGTGAAATAAACCCTTACCAATTTGGTAACTTACGAAACATACAACCAATGAAAGAGGTATCATAAAATGAATATGTAAATAGACATAAATTAAAGTGTATTACACAAAGAATAGAATTATGGTTAGTACATACACCACAAAAAAGGTAATAGTGGCAATATGGCATGAATCTCACAGGAATAAGGAGTGAGATGAAAGCCCATTACCTTGTACTTTTCCATGGTTTATGGTAGGTTAAACACCTTTATAATGGAGAAATAATTGTTATTAAATTATTAAATAATCATATACATTCATATGATATCATATATGATCTTTTAACATTGCTTTGTTAGTGTTATCGTCGTTTCGGGTGTTAACTTACTCGTTTTGATTTATATATTTTGTTACATAATCCATGTTTGTTATGGATAGGTTGTATCTTATTCATATCCATAATGATGTCATGTTCTAAAAAATTACTTTTAATCATCACATGATAATTATTTTTGAATGGATATGACGGAGAAATGAATCTTATAGTGTTCGTGGAGACGGTAATCTGTACGTACGCACGAACAGTACTTCCATTTAATTTTTCATTCTAAAAGGAATCAAAACCAAATGATACAAAGGTATTTTATTATTCCAGTATAATATAATATCTTATATGTGTTACTTAAGTTTATTAACACCTTCTTTTATACGTTCCATGTATGTAATGAACGAGTCAAATCACTTTGAGAGGGCCGTAGTCCGCACTTCCTCAAATGAAATTATCGTATATATATACAACATCAAAAAAATAATGGTATTCTACAAAATGGAACTAAAGAAGCTTATATATAAAATAAATACCATTAATATCATATTTAATTATATTTCCATCATAATGGACACCATTAGAGATGGTAGGAGATAATTGAACAATTATCATTTCGTGAGGCGTTTGGTTGCCATCCACAGAAACATTATGTTCTCCACCCATTTGATGGAGGTGTGTGTAAGTGTAGTTATAATACATCTCATAACAATATCCTAGTATATTTAGTATACTTTTGTTTTTACAAAATAAAATATTAAGAAGAGTTTAGGGGTTGGAGAAGTAAAATAAAAGAAAAGAAGCTAAGAGAAATTGTTACCTTTAATTTGGGTAACTCCCTTTGGTTTGAACCAAAAAGGACTCTTGAAGTTCCTTCTGCCTAATTTAGGGATTCTAGGAGGAGTATAGGGACATAGTAAAATTAATTGTCCAGATTTTGGATGATCTAAAAGGCTTGAGAGGTGTGAGGAATTGGTTATAAGTGGTGTCCTTTTATAAGGGGGAGGAGGGGCTCTTTAGAAAAAACATAAAGTATTATTTTATAATAAATTCATATTTGGTTTCTAATGGCTCCAAAGTGTATTATTAAAAGTATAAGGCAGTTATAGGTCGATAAAAACTCAACCAATATGTTTTAGACATGTTTGGGTCAACTTATTAACCTTATCGTTTTGTTTTCACTCTTAGTTAATTAGTTTGACACTTACCATGTCACTTTGTATTTTTATATTATATGGTTAATAAACATACTATATACATCCAAGAGACCCCAAAGTGGACCATTAATAATACATATACCATTATATAAGTCTTTTTTCTGAACCTTAGAATTTTATAAATAGAATATCAATTAATAATATAATATTTTTTTAAAAAAAATTGATTTATGTCTATTTTGACACCATTCAATAATTGATATTTGTTAAAGCTTTAAAGACTATATTAATTTGAAAAAAATTATGTTAAGAAATAATAACATGTAATATTAACCAATAATGTTCGTTTATGTAATAAAAAACTTAAAAATATATTTATTTTAACTTTTATAATTCCAATTATTTGATTATTTTATTATTACGTAAAATACTACATCATTATTGTGTCATAAATAAATTTAATTATTCAATATCTAAAAATTATAAATAAAATAAAATTATGTAAGAAATGATTTTGGATTTCTAAATAATATTTATAGTCGAAAATATAACATATACAACCCTATGTAAAAATTGTTTTGCTAAAAGATATATGCTTATGTCATTTTTTTATTTACTTTAACTTAATTAATATAAAGTGTCATTATCACTTACAAGTGGATTCATGGGGTTCCAAAATCGACCCAAAGATGTACATGGTCATAAATCTATCAACCAATATGTCTAGGATACGTTTTAGGGTAATTTATTATTATTATAATATTATTTTTTACCCTTATTTACCGGATTTACCCTTTAACCATGGTAAATAAAATATTTACCGAAGTAATTATTCAAAATGTATCAAAATAAAAGTTACATATTTACACAATTTGGACATAATGATTCTAAATATGAAATCCATTTTTCTAAATTCAATACACAAAAGTTGTAGAAATTAATTTAAAATTAATTTCCGTTGTCGAAATAAAAATCGTGTTTTTAACAAATAATAACTACAAAAAGATTGACACTTTCTTATGTCCAGTTTAAATATAAAATTATGTCTAATGAGAAAAATTGGATTAAATGGTAAAATTATAATCTAATTATACTTTAAAATCACTCAAATTCATAATTTATCATTGTTAATTATTTTGATTAAAAAATTTGTTTTTAATTAAAATTTAGTAATTTTCACTATTCATCAAAATATTAAAGTCATTAGAAAAGTACCAAATTTCACCCTAATATAATTTCAATATTCCAAATCCAAAAATGAATTCTATTTTACCGAATTAAAAACATAAAAGTTTCATTTATTAATTTAAAATTAATTCCGGCTATTAAAACCAAAAGGCGTATTTTTAATAACTATCAAAAATTTGACAATTGTTTATATCCAATTTCATAGTAAAATTACATACAATGAACATAATTGGATTTAATGGTTAAAATATAATATATTTATACTTTCATACCATTAAAATTTATAATTTAACAATAAAAAGTATTTTGATTAAAAAAGTTGTTTTCAGTTGAAATATAGTATTTTACACTATTCACCCAAAAATGAATGTTATCAGAAAAACCCCAAAACATTATTGAAACTAAATTATTATGTCTCTATTCTAAATAAGAAGTATATGTTGTCAATTTTAATATATAAAAGTTTCAAATATTGGATTTAAAAATGCTTCGCCATTAAAAGGCGGCAAAATTGCATTTTTTTACAAATACTTCTTTTATCTGAACAAAATTTATTTGTTCTTACATTAGGTCAGAGAAACTCATGATATGGTTTATAAAATTATAAGGATTATATAAAGTTCAAAATTCATTTAATACTATTCATAACCACTTTTGAACGACTTGTTTGGTAAGTCATGGTGCGCTAGAACTCAATATTGCGTATAGTGAAAGTTATTGAATTACATTGAAGAAATAACGTACATTGAAATATTGGGGTGTTACATTCTTACCTACTTCAATAAATTGGGTCCTCACAATTTGAAATTATATTTTGAAAATAAATGGTTGAAAAAATAAAATACCTTTGGGAAAACCCACATCGGAAAATAGGTTAGTAAAATTTAGTCTTAATATGAGGAAACAAGAAATGAAAGGGTCACCACCAAATTATGATCTCGATTAGGAGAAAATTGGTGGAAATTAGAGACATATAATTGGAGGAAAAACGTAAATATTTATAGGTAGTTATTGAGTTCATCAAACACAAACAATTGTAAAATTGAGGGCCAAAAATTCATCAATCTATGATGATTTAAAATACCATTGGTTCAACAAAACATATGGTATTTGGATAACATATTTTTTGTTTTAAGATCCCCTTCACTAAAATATATGAATTAATTTCTTAATTGAATAAGAGAAGAAGAAAAACATATACATTACATGTAGAGTCCTATCCTTTAATTAAGTCATACCACAAACTCATCTTTCACTCTAAAAGATAATATAAATTAAAAATAATATTCTATTTATCCTATTCATATAGGGTTAAAAAAATGAATTTATAATTCATCTAGAATAACCATTAAAAAAACTACATTATTCAATCCAGGACATCTTGTGGGTCATTGGTATGTGATAGACCCTTGTCTCCCTTCGGTTTTGGGTTCAAGTCTCGCGGCCTTTTCGGACGCGACGAGTTGCCACCCAACCTCTGGGTTGTCCTTTTTATTGAAATCCAAAAATAATCTCAAACTAGACTTATACAAAATAGTTTTGTCCAACTCACATTCCAAAATATATAAGGTAAGTAAACACAATGAAGATCCTTTTTCCCATGTAATATCATGTGAACACCTTCATCATGTATTCATTTAAAAACAGTGCATTATCCTGAAATACCATAAAACCATATTGATTACATTCTTGATCCCTTATTCTTTATAGAATACTTGATATACTCCTTCTATCCAAAAGTTTTGTAAACTCCAACAATGATGGAATACACAAATCATTAATCAGTTTCAAGGTAATCAAGAATATCCAATATAAATTATCCAAATCACTCATGTATTATTCCAAAATCACTACCTCGGTATCAGATCCATATTATGGTTTATCTTTCTTTCAACCATATATTTTCAAAAAATTTAACCTGCAATTGAGTCAATTTTCTTTTTTCCACACAATATTAAGTCCTTAATGAAATAGTACTGGAGTAAAATCCTTATATATTCCATAATTATTATAACCATTACATTGTTGATACAACACTCAAATGACATAATTCTCTAATAACAACATAAGAAATATAATCATTCATTCTCATATGTGGTAGTATCATAACATGATTATTATCTAATAGCATCATTTGGGGAATACTCTGATGATTTGAACATTGATTCGCGTAGTTTCCTCACTCCTTGTAGATGAAGCATCGTTCATTTGAAACCTTTTTCTTACCCTCGAAATCCTGAATGTGGTGTCCTTTTTCACCACACTTATAACATGCTAACATTACCTTCAAGAATTTTACAAGGTTATTCTTTCTACAGTTATCACATATGAAAAAATCCTTCTTTACTTTTTTCCCTTTATCTGTCTTTCTCTCTACCATCCTTTTCTTCTCTTGCATCCCTTCAAATCCATTGGACTCAGTGAATTATTTTATTATCTTATTAACACATGATACTATTTCTTCATATGTTGAGAATACATGGGAGACTATTTCTATTCTAAATTTTGGCTTAATACCATGAAATATATGATCCTTCTTACTCTTTAGATCATACGTATTTCTGGAGTTCACATTCCTTCTACTGGGAGCCATTTCTATACAATAGCATAAACTAGGTCAGTTTATGAATTGAAATAATTCTACACTTGTAAAATACCTAATCTAAATTGAACAATTTATGGATATAATCCATAATCATAATGATTTTTTCATTGAGGAAGTATGTAGTCATAAACCTTTCATAATGATTTGTAAAGAAAATTAGAATTATCCTAAGCATATCCTCTAGGAGTGTTGTAACCAAGAGTGCAGCAAGGCCCGTTGTCGTGCACCAGTTCCCGTTCGAGTCTAGCTCAAAGAGGTGTTTTCGGGTTTTACCCCTATGTACATCTATTCTATATATGCCTCTACCTGCTCATATCGAGACATGGATTTATTTCTTGGAAAACTCACAAAATCTCTACAATACCAAAATTCTAGGATGTTCTTCTATACTAATCCTCAATGTCTATCTTAGTACTATGTGCTCTAATCAGAGTTTATCTAAATCTAGTTTCCAAGGTTATTACTAAACTTCCTCTAATACCAACTGTAATGCCTCGACCACAGTTAACAAGAGTCGGTGCATTATTTTAATACATTGGCATTATTACAAGGAATCATGTCCTGAAGGACTGATCGGTTTATTAGTCTTGGAAAATAGATTACATACATGAATGTTACATTACAATTTATAACCTACAAAACAACAAAAAATAATCCTTTATGAACGCCATTATTCCCTTGGATTAACCCTATATATCAATAAAAATACAATTCTTGGAATCCTGGGAAAAATAAAACATAGAAAGGGGTGAGATCAAACGCTCATTAAGGGTAAGTAATACAGCAGAAAATGACATAAATATTAATCATAGTAAATAATTGAAACCACATGCCTTAACTAATAATAAACATGAATACTTTTATGGAAAGAATATGAGCTGAGTAAATAATGTCATATTAAAATATAGTCCTGGGTATTCTAGTAGTCGAATGACCACATGAACCATCAATATTATTTCCATAATGAGGGAATGTATAATGTTGTACATTCTGAAACATTTTGTCAAGGCCTTGGCCAAGACGTCTAAAAATGATTAAGGCCTCGGCCAAAATCCATAAATCAAATTGGGAAAGGGCCTTGCCCAATTCCACATCTAGTTGTCTCCTGAGACCTACCGATGCATCGAAAATCTATAACAGGATCCACTCGTCACTTACTATGTACAATACATTCCTCATATGTAAAGGTTTAAACATATCATAAACATTAGTATTAAAACTAGCATATGGAGTGTTAATAATTAAACCATAAATAATAAATGGTATAAAAATAGCATATCCACAGTCAAACATATCACAAAACCATCAATACAATATGGAAGTATTATATCCTAATATATCAACTTCAAATAAACTGAAAATAAATCAAAGGATGTTGACATAGATGAAATCAAAACCCATTTTAGAGAAATATCTCTTTCTATTTTGAAATCATTTAAGAGTCACATAATTATAAAATAAAACATTTACATTGAAAATATTATTATAATATTGTAAGGGTATCTTTGATGAGTTTATAATTGTAGAAAATAGTTGCACCTGCCGTATAAGGTAAAAAAGACATTCTTACCTTAATTTTGTCGAAAAGGTTAAAAAGGACCTTGTTTGTAAAATGACGGAAATATTCCTTTAAAAACATCTTATAATAAGTCAAAAAGGGTATAAATAAATTTAGCCCATAGTCTATAAAATATTAATAATGTTTTGAAATACATTTTTAAGAAACATGGATGTTGATGATAAAGTGGTCCCAGTAGATAATTACGTATAAACAACCTCGGATAATGAAGAGATTGTGAAATAAACCCTTACCAAATTGGTAACTTATGAAACATACAACCCATGAAAGAGTTATCATACAATGAATATGTAAATAAACATAAATTAAAGTGTATTACACAAAGAATACAATTATGGGTAGTATATACACCACACAAAAGTTAATAGTGGCAATATGGCATGAATCTCAAGGGAATAAGGAGTGAGATAAAAACCCCTTACCTTGTACTTTTCCTTGGTTGATGGTAGGTTAACCTCTTGTATAATGCTGAAATAAATTTTATTAAATTATAAAAGAATCATATACATTAATATGATATCATATATGATCTTTTAACATTGCTTTGTTAGTATTATCGTCGTTTCGGGTGTTAACTTACTCATTTTCTTTTATATATTTTGTTACATAATCCATGCTTTTTGTGGATAGGTAGTATCTTATTTATGACATCCCATATTTTTATAACATAAACTTTCATTACATTACACAAAACTGGGGATCTTTAAGGTTTAGTGTCTTAGAAACTAGGAACATAATACATGAAAACAACATAAAGCATTCTTCTTAAACACTTGAAAGGCTTATCCTTAAGTTCATCCTAGGATCATTACTGCATATCATAACCTGAGGACAGACATCAAAATAAAGGGTGAGCAGAAGGCCCAGTAAGGGAAACAAGAGAAACATTTTACATGTGAACTTGAGATACTTCAATAAGGTCATGAAAAAAACATTAAGGCATGAGAAAGAAATCATGAGATATATCATAATAAAAATAACATTTTTCATAACTTGAAGATGTGGGTGAAACATTTAATATTGACAATCATTCCGTTTCACCAAGGTCCATACCCAAGGTGTCATTAAAAATTACCAAGGTTATTCACCAAGGTATCAGTCTAAAAAGTCATCTCTAGAGATCAAGTCTTTACCCAATGCATTGGAGCGCTATCTGGGCGCACCCACGACATGTCTTTATTATCATGTGATCCAAATATATCATCAGAAATCATTTCATAAACAACCCATATGTCATAAAAGAAATGGGTTTAATTTCATAATCATAACGTTTTAAAAACTTCTTTAAAGACATGATCTTTATGTCACTTTAAACCCACGGAAAGGGAAAGAGGGTTTCATGTATGTAAATAAAATAATTTAAAATAGAAAATTTTGATATATATGTGAATACCCCTATAGAAATAAGATCTTTGAGTATTCAATTAATAACATAATATAATTTTGAGAAAAAGAGAGAGACATTTTGAGACGAAAATTCTGCAGCATAACGACTACATTACAAGGTTTTAGAAAATGTTGAAAAGAGAGGGGAAATGTGCCACCCACTCATAAATGATGTATAAAAATAGTATAGGGACAGAATATAAAGGATATGAATCAAGGTAATGAAATTTGAACTACATACCATTTTAAATGAAAAACATGGAAGTAAGTCAAAAATAAGATTTCTCTTATAATAATTCGGCAGCCTAACGGCGTCACTTAATCTTCAATAAAAATGATTTGACAAGATCAAATAGGGTTTATCATCATATAATCATAAGAGATAAGTATGATAGATATAGAGATCATACCCCAATATAATAAAAAGGTACTTGAAAGACTTGACATAAAAATAGAACTTGAAAAATGAGAAGTGTGAAAGAATCCCTTAAAAATTTGGCAGCCTAAGGGCATCACTTAAAAATTCATAAAACGAAATGATGAGAGTAATTGGGGATATAACATCATATAAAAATGAAAATGGAAATAAGAGGAATATAAAAGAAAATCCTCCCACATAAGAACATGGAGCATAAAAGGAATGTCATAAAAGAGATTACTTATAAAGAAATAGAGAGGTCGGATCCCTTACCTTAAACGTAACTCTTAAAACTCAAAGGTTGGGACCTTGAGAGGCTTTAGGGAACCTTGGTAGGACTCCTTGGAAGGTAAAGAGACCATAACATCGTTGAGAATGATTTTGGAGTCCAAAGGATGAGAGAAAGGCTTGGAATTTATAGGGAAAGTGAGGGGACAAGGCATTAATGGCTAAGGGACACCTCACAAGTGGTTTTTTCAAAACCATGTGCTCTCCCAAGATATTTCCCATCAATTTAGGAAAATGGGTCCACCAATACAATAATTCATCACCTTTGGTCGGCCAACTCTTAAAATATCTCATGACATCACTATGACACAGCTATGATGTCATTAAACATACCGAAACCCTAAAACTGTATTTTTACTATTCACTGAAAATTCAACTTCCTCAGAAGAATCCCAAAATTTCATATTAACCAAATATCGATTATCTTATTACAAATATGAACTCCATTTTATAAAAATAATTTTCTAAATATTTTTAATTAATTTTGAAACAAAAATACTATTCACCAAAAATTCATTTTTTTCAAAAAAAACCCCAAAAATTACCATAACATAATATCGGTGCTCTGAGTTCAAAAATAAAGTCCATTTTATAAAAATATTTTTCTAAATATTTGTAATATAATTTTTAATTAAAAAACACTATTCATCCCAAAAAAACTAATACCTGACTAATAATATATGAAACTGTTATTTACCGATTTTATTGAATCTCATTACTTAATCTTGGTGTCTAAATTATATTAAAACTTTCTTTGACTGAAATTACTAATCCATTTGGTCACATTACTAATCCTAAGCGTAAAATCACTATTCATAATTTACTATTCATAAAAAATTAAGTTGATCTTATTAGACTCCAAATTCCTTATTGAACACTTTTGTATAAGACCATTTTTTGAAAATCATTACTCATCATTAATTATTTAGGGTTTACATAAATATTTTAAAATATCCTTTTTTCAAAATTCATCAGTAAAATACTTCCTAAAATTATCTAAAAATTTGAAATTTCACAAACATCACTAAAGGAAGAAATTTCAATTCATTCATCCCAAAGGATTACACAAAGAAGTTAGGGTCTCATCACATAGCCCCTTATAACTCCGGCATAAGAACTAAGTGTAAGGTGTGCTATGGTGAGGGAATCTGAGGGAGGCTCAGATAACATTCCCTTATAGTAATCTCTACTAACTTGAACTTCTCCCATAGATGTTTCTGTTCAAGATTGACACACTGGAGTTCGGATTGGGCTTGGTCCAAAGCGAAGCCCAAAGATGCCACCTCCTTCCCAAGCTCTGATAGGTGGGCCTCATAAGGTTCGAGTCTACTGGATGAAGCCATCGACACCTCTTTCTGCATTAACCATTAACATCTCTATTAAATCATTAAGAGTAAGTTAATATACTATTTAAAAAGTTTGGGTCGTTACATTCTTCCCCCCTTATGAAATTTCTTCCCCGAAATTTATACTTGAGGCCTAGTCGAAAAGGTGAGGGTAATTTTGCTTCATCGTTTCCTCAGGCTCCCAAGTCGCTTCTTCATATTTGTGATTCCTCCACAACAACTTCACAATGTGGGTATTCTTGTTTCGTAGAATCTTGTCTC
This sequence comes from Viscum album, assembly GCA_963277665.1. Lineage (NCBI taxonomy): Eukaryota > Viridiplantae > Streptophyta > Magnoliopsida > Santalales > Viscaceae > Viscum > Viscum album. The sequence continues at coordinate 1,872,585,363 of OY728137.1, read as the reverse complement.
TACGGTCTAAGATCTCCACTAGCTGCTCCTCATAAGAGGGGTCATGTTCCAGTTGTACCACCTCTGGGTTCCGTACATGCGAGGTGTCGGGTATGTACTTCCTCCAGAGAGATTCATGGAAGACATTGTGAACTTGAGCTAGGTTCGGTGGACGTGCTAGATGATAGGCCACTGCTCCTATGTGATCAAGGATTTCATAGGGGCCAATGTACCTAGGGATGAGCTTCCCTTTCTTCCCAAACCGCATGAATCTCTTCCATGGAGAAATTCGAAGGAATAATTTATCACCAACACCAAACTCCAAGTCCCTTCGACGATTGTCAGTATAGCTATTCTTTCGACTCTGAGCAGCCTTTTTGTGTTGTTGGATGGCATGAACATGTTCTGTCATCTCTTGCACAAGATTAGGCCCAAGAAGCTTTCTCTCACCAGTTTCATCCCAACATGTAGGAGTTCTACATCACTTTCCATACAGAGCTTCATAGAGTGCCATCTGAATACTCGAATGGAAGTTGTTATTGTAGGAGAACTCATCTAATGGGAGGTGTTGATCCCATCCACCTTTAAATTTCATTGAGCATAATCTCATCATGTCTTCGAGTGTCTGAATAGTCCTTTCAGATTGCCCATCAGTTTGAGGATGATAGGCCGCACTAAAATTCAATTCAGTATTGAGACCATGTTGAAGACTTCTCCAGAATTTTGATGTGAATCTTGGATCACGATCAGACACGATGGATAGTGGTACCACAAGCAGACTCACCACTTCCTTTACGTATATCTTGGCAGGTTGATCCAGAGTGAAATCTTCCCGAATAGAGATAAAATGGGAGGTCTTGGTGAGACGGTCCATAATAACCCATATCACATTGTTTCCTTTGAATGTTTTCGGGAGACCAGTTACAAAGTCCATAGTGATATTATCCCACTTCCATACTGGTATGGGTACGGTTGTAATACCCCCATAGGAAGTTGCCGTTCTGCCTTTACTTTCTGACACACTAGGCACCTTGTAGTGTAATCAGCAATCTCCCTCTTCATGTTATCCCACAAATAATGATCACGAAGGTCTCTATACATTTTTGTGCTTCCCGGATGTATAGTGAAAGTATATCAATGAGAATCATCCATCAGTTCTTTATTTATATCTGGAATAGATGGCACACATAGTCTTGTATGAAAATTCAATACACCTTCTTGATGAATATTGAAATCAGGGAACTTCCCATCTTTTACAGCCTCTAACTTCTCCTACAGCAAAGGATCTTCTTTTAGAGCATTCTTGATCTTCTCGAGTAATGATGGTTGAGAAATCATTTGGGATATGGTTGATGATGTCCCTTTCCTTATAATTCCCATGTCCAGTTTTACTAGATCTTTATTCAAGGGATCTCCTAGGATCCTTATTGTTTCCAGAACAATAGCTTCTTTCCTGCATAAGGCACCCGCGACTTTGTTTTCTCTTCCAGGATGATAATGAATTGAACAATCATAGTCTTTAATAAGCTCCAACCATCTCCTTTGTTTCATGTTCAATTCATTCTATGGAAAAATATACTTTAATCTTTGGTGGTCGGTGTATATATCACATTTCTCCCCATAAAGATAGTGCCTCCATATCTTTAGAGCAAAAACAACTACTGCTAGCTCTAGATCATGCGTAGGATAATTCTGCTCATGAATCATCAACTGTCGAGATGCATAAGAAATTACCTTGTCATTTTTCATGAGGAAGCACCCAAGCCCTTTCAGAGATGCATCTCTAAAAATATGGAATCCTTCTCCGATAGACGGTAGTTTTAACACAGGTGTAGTAACCAATCTCTTCTTCAGCTCTTGGAAACCTTCCTCAAATTCCTTTGTCCAGATTAACTTAACCCATTTTCGAGTCAACTTGGTTAGTGGATTAGAAAGTTGTGAAAAGTTTTTCCCAAACCTCCTATAATATCCTGCTAAACCAAGGAAACTACGAATCTCAGGGACAGTTGTGGGCTGAGGCCACTCCTCCACAACCATTATATTTGCAGGGTCAACTGAGATTCCTTCATTGGTTATGATGTGCCCCAAGAAAGCCACTTGTTGTAACCAAAACTCACACTTACTGAACATTCCAAATAGCCTCTCCTTCCGCAGAGTTTTCAAAATAACCCTGAGATGATCTTCATGCTCCTCATGACTTTTTGAATATATCAAAATATCATCAATAAAAACTACCACAAAATTATCAATGTAGTCCTTAAAGACTCTATTAATCAAATCCATGAAAATAGCTGGATCATTAGTCAAGCCAAAGGGCATAACAGTAAACTCATAATGCCCATATCTTGATCGGAAGGCAGTCTTTGGAATATCTTCCTTCTTCACCCTCAGTTGATGATAACCAGATCGAAGGTCAATCTTAGAGAAGAATTGAGCCCCACGAAGATGGTCAAATAAATCATCAATTCTTGGAAGTGGGTATCTGTTCTTCACTGTGATCCCATTCAGTTCTCTATAATCGATGCACAAACGCATTGATCCATCATTCTTCTTCACAAAGAGAACTGGTGCTCCCCAAGGAGACACACTCGGTCAGAAAAACCCCTTCCCCAACAAGTCTTGGAGTTGTTTCTTTAACTCTTCTAGATCCACATTTTCCATTCTATATGGGGTCTTTGATATCGGTTGAGACCCAGGTACGAGTTCAATGGAGAACTCTACCTCTCTTTCTAGGGGAGGTCCAAGAAACTCCTCAGGAAATACATCCATGTATTCCTAAAGAACTGAAACATCTTTAATTTGTATTCTCCCTTTTCCTTCTTCTTCATCATCGACTAAATCCACAAAGAAAGCTATGGGAGGTGCTTCTAGATGGGGATCAGTTCATAATATCTCTCCTTGTAAGATAACTATAGGGCGTTTATTCAAGACTACTGAGATTTCCTTACTTCTGCATTTGATCTTAGCATTATACTTTAAGAGCCAGTCTATCCATAGTATAACGTCGAATTCCTTCATGGGAATGACTACTAGATTTGAGATAAGATTGTGCTCACTAAAGTAAACACTAGAGTCTCTAAACACTATTGATGCATGGATAATCCCACTTGGAGTCTTGAATGACAACTCTACCTCAAGCAGTTCAGGGATTGATTCTATATTCTTTGCAAACTTGGAGGAAATAAAGGAATGCATAGAACCAGAATCAAACAAAGTAGTTGATAGTTTTGATAGGACAAAAATAGTAGCTCCCACCATGTCATTCGGAGCTTCAACTTCAGTTGTTGTGATAGAAAAAGCACTATCATCCTCCCCTGGCCTTTGTTGAGGTTGATGGTGATTCCCCTCCACTGCCCTTGGATTTGGACAAAGATTAGTATAGTGCCCAAGCTGTCCACACTTGAAGCAATGGACTTTGGGTTAGGTGAGAACCATCTTTCCTCTGTCGTTAGTGTTGGGGAGTTGAAGCTTCACCTCACTACGACAATTCCGAGCAATATGGACTCCTCTTCTACACTTTTAGAACTTCCCACTTCCGACCAAGCAGTTCCCAGGATGCTTCTTCCCACATTTTTTGCATGTGGTAAGTTTCATTTGCTTTCCACCTCTTCTCCGATCAAAAGTATTCCCTAAATTGGGCTCCAACGATCTCTTCTTTTCATTTGATTTATGAGACCACTGTGTCTCACCAAACTCTAGCTCAACATTCATTGCACTCTGTATGATCTCCTCGTAGATATCATAGTCCCTGTTGGCTAAATTCTTCCGCAGATGAGGTCTCAGTCCACCGAAAAATCTATCAACCTTCCCACTTGGATCCATGACAAAGATAGAGGTATATCGTGAAAGTCAGGTGAAGTTCAACTCATAGCTTCTGAAAGATTTGTTCTCCTTCTACTTCAACTCGAGAAACTCTTTCTCTATTCTCGTTCTCATGGAACGAGGGCAATGCTTATTAAATAACATTCATCGAAACTCTTCCCACTCCACAGCTTCTATATCTCCTCTAGGATTCGTGTTTTTGACCAGTGACCACCACTGATCAGCTTCTCCCTCTAGGAGGTAAATAGAAAGGGTGACTTTTTCTTGTTCCTAACAAAGGAGTACAGAAAAGATCTTTTCAATGGAGCTTATCCATTGTTCTGCAACCAATGGGTCAGTATATCCACTGAATGATGGTGGTCGTTGACACATGAAGGACTCAATAGAATGTTGTTCCCTTCATTGTGAGATCAGCCTCTCAGCTTGATTCAAGTTATTATTCATAACTTGAGTCAGTTAGTTCATCATTCGCATGAATGTTTCCATTCTGGCTTCCATCGGAGGGTCGTCATCACATGGTGCATTGCGGTCACCATTGGCATGATTTCTCCTATTGCCCGTCATTTTATAAAAGAATAAAACTGTATTGAGAAACTTATTTCAGTTATGAATCGTTTAACTATGACTTCATTCTTAGACAATTACATTTCTCTATAATTCCTTCACAATGATTCATAAAAAGCTCATGATTAACCAAACATATCCCCCAGGAGTGTCGTAACCAAGAGTATAACGAGGCCCGTTATCGTGCACCAATTCCCGTTTGAGTCTAGCTCAAAGCAGTGTTTTCGGGTTTTACCCCTATATACATCTGTGCCAGAGCCGCCTCTACCTTCTCATATCCAGACAGGGATGTATTTGTTTGATAAACCACTTACTCAATACTTACCAAAATACAATGAAGTTTTCCTATATTTAAACTTTTATATAGGGTTCATCGTAAAGTTTTTATATCCTAATTTCCACAAATAACTAAACCGTCCTCTGATACCAACTATGACATCCCGTCTTTTTATAACATAAACTTTCATTACATTACACAAAACTGAGGATCTTTAAGGTTTAGTGTCTTAGAAACCAGGAACATAATACATGAAAACAACATAAAGAATTATTCTTAAACACTTGAATATCTTATCCTTATATTCATCCTAGGTTCATTACTGCATCTCATAACCCGGGGACATACATCAAAAGAAAGGGTGACCAGAAGGCCCAGTAAGGGAAATAAGAGAAACATTTTACATGTGAACTTGAGATACATCAATAAGGGCATGAAAAGAACTTTAAGTCATGAGAAAGAAATCATGAGATATATCATAATAAAAATAACATTTTTCATAACTTGAAGATGTGGCTACAACATTTAATATTGACAATCATTTCGTTTCACCAAGGTTCATCCCCAAGGTGTCATTAAAAATTACCAAGGTTATTCCCCAAGGTATCAGTCTAAAAAGTCATCTCTAGAGATTAAGTCTTTACCCAATGCATTGGAGTGCTATCTGGGAACACCCATGACATGTCCTTATTATAATGTGAGCCAAATATATCATCATATATCATTTCATAAACAACCCATATGGCATAAAAGAAATGGGTTTCATTTCATAATCATAACGTTTTAAAAACTGCTTCAAAGACATGATCTTTATGTCACATTAAACCCATGGAAAGGGAAAGCAGGTTTCATTTATGTAAATCCCAGAATTTAAAATAGAAAATTTTGATATATATGTGAATACCCATATAGAAATAAGAGCTTTGAGTATTCACTTAATAACATAAAATAATTTTGAGAAAAAGGGAGAGACATTTTGAGATGAAAATTCTGCAGCATAACGGCTACGTTACAGGGTTTTAAAGAACGTTGAAAAGAGAGGGGACATGGGTCAACCACTCATAAATGATCTATAAAAATAGTTTAGGCACAGAATATAAAGGATATGAATCATGGTATTGAAATTAGAAGGACATACCATTTGAAATGAAAAACATGGAAGTAAGACGAAAATAAGATTTTTCTTATAAAAATTCCGCAGCCTAACGGCGTCACTTAAACATCAATAAAAATGATTTGACAAGATCAAATAGGGTCTCTCATCATATTATCATAAGAGATCAGTATGATAGATATATATATCATATCCCAACACAATAAAAAGGAACTTTAAAGACTTGACATGAAAATAGAACTTGAAAAATGAGAATGGTGAAAGAATCCCTTAAAAATTCGGCAGCCTAATGGCGTCACATAAATTTTAAAAAAACGAAATGATGAGAGTAAGAGGGGATCTATCATAATATAAAAATGAAAAGGGATGTAAGAGGAATATAAAAGAACATCCTCCCACATCAGAACATGAAGCATAAAAGGAATGACATAAAAGATATTACTTGAAAAGAAAGAGAGAGGTCAGATCCCTTACATTAAACGTAACTCTTAAAACTCAAAGGCTGGGACCTTGAGAGGCTTTAGGGCACCTTTGGAGGACTCCTTGGGAGTTAAAAACACCAAAACTTAGTTGAGAATGATTTGGAGTCCAAAGGATGAGAGAAAGGCTTGGAATTTATAGGGAAAGTGAAGGGACAAGGCATTAATGGCCAAGGGACACCTCACAAGTGGTTTTTTCAAAACCATGTGCTCTCCCAAGATATTTCCCATGAAGTTAGGCCACATGGGTCCTCCAATACAATAATTCATCACCTTTGGTCGGCCAACCCTTAAAATATCTCATGACATCACCATGACACAACTATGGTGTCATTAAACATACCGAAACCCTAAAACTGTATTTTTACTATTCACTGAAAATTCAACTTCCTCAGAAGAATCCCAAAATTCCACCTTAACAAAATATCAATGATCTTATTACAAATATGAACTCTATTTTTTAAAAAATAATTTCCTAAATATTTTTAATTTAATTTTTAAATAAAAACACTATTCACTGAAAATTCATTTTTTCAGAAAAGACCCCAAAAATTACCATAACATAATATCGGTGCTCTGAGTTCAAAAATTAAGTCCATTTTATAAAAATATTTTTCTAAATATTTTTAATTTAATTTTTAATTAAAAAACACTATTCATCCCAAAAAAACTAATACTTGACTAATAATTTATGAAACTGTTATTTACCCATTTTATTGAATCTCATTACTTAATCTAGGTGTCTAAATAATATTAAAACTTACTTTGAGTGAAATTACTAATCCATTTGGTCACATTAATATTCCTAAGCGTAAAATCACTATTCATAATTTACTATTCATCAATAATTAAGTTGATCTTATTAGACTCCAAATTCCCTACTGATCACTTATGTATAAAACCATTTTTTGAAAATCATTACACATCGTAAATTATTTAGGGTTTACATAAATATTTTAAAATATCTCTTTCTGAAAATTCATCAATAAAATACATCCTAAAATTATCCGGATATTTGAAATTTCACAAACATCACTAAAGGAAGAAATCTAAATTCATTCATCCCAAAGGATTACACAAAGTAGTTAGGGTCTCGTCACATAGCCCCTTATAACACTGGCACAAGACCTAAGTGTAAGGTGTGCTATGGTGAGAGAATCTGAGGGAGGCTCAGATAACATTGCCCTAGTAGTAATCTCTACTAACTTGAACTTCTCTCGTAGACGTTTTTGTTCAAGCTTGACACACTAGAGTTCAGCTTGGGCTTGGTCCAAAGTGAAGCCCAAATATGCCACCTCCTTCCCAAGCTCTGATAAGTGGGCCTCATAAGGTTCGATCCTATTGGATGAAGCCATCGACTCCTCTTTCTAAATTAACCATTAACATCTCTATTAAATCTTTAAGAGTAAGTTAATATACTATTTAAAAAGTTTGTGTCGTTACATTATTCATATCCAAAATGATATCAAGTCTTTATACATTACTTTTAATCATAAAATGTGAATTAGTCTTGAATGGATATGATGGGGAAATGAATCTTATCGGGTTCGTGGAGATGGTAATCCGTACGTACGCATGAACGGTACTTCAATTTCATTTTTCATTTTAAAAGGAATCAAAACCAAATGATACAAAGGTATTTTATTATTCCAGTATAATATAATATCTTTTATGTGTTACTTAATTTTATTAACACCTTCCTTTTTACGTTCCATGTATGGTATGAACGAGTCATATCACTTTGAGGGGGCGGTAGTCCACACTTTCTCAAATGAAATTATCGTATATATATACAACATTAAACGAATAATGGTGTGCTATAAAATGGAATTACAGTAGCTTTTATATAAAATAAATATCATAAATATCATATTTATTTATATTGGCATCATAATTTCCACTGTGAGAGGTGGTAGGAGATAATTTAACAATCATCATTTCGTTAGGCATTTGGTTTCCATCCACAGAAACATTATGTTATTCACCCATTAGATGGAGGTGTGTGTAAGTGTAGTTATAATAATTCTCATAACAATATCTTATTATATTTATTATACTGGTGTTGTTACAAAAGAAAATAATAAGAAGAGCTTAGGCATTGGAGAAGTAATATAAAAGAAAAGAAGCCAAGAGAAATTGTTACCTTTAATTTGGGTAACTCCCTTTGGTTTGAACCAAAAAGGACTCTTGAAGTTCCTTATTCCTAAGGTAGGGATTCTATGAGAAGTAGCGGGATATAGGAATCTTAATTGGGCAGATTTTGGATGATCCAAAAGTCTTGAGAGGTGTGGCGAATTGGTTATAAGTGGTGTCCTTTTATAAGGGGGAGGAGGGGCTCTTTAAGGAAAACTTAAAGTATTATTTTATAATAAATTCATATTTGGTTTATAATGGCTCCAAATTAAATTATTCAAAGTATAAGGTTGGTATAGGTCTAAAAAAACTCAACCAATAGGTTTTAGACATGTTTGGGTGAATTTATTAACCTTATCTGTTAGTTTTAACTCTAAGTTAATTTGTTTGACACTTACCATGTCACTTTGTATTTTTATATTATATAGTTAATAATATTACTATATAAATCCAAGAGAACCCCAAGTGGTCCATGAATAATATACCTACCATTATATAAGTCATTTTTCCAAAAATTAGAATTTTAGGAATATAATATCAATTAATAATATAATATTTGTTTTAAAAACCCATTTTTGTCAATTTTGACACTATTCAATAATTGATTTTTGTTAAAGTATTAACAACTTTATTAATTCGAATAAAATTAATTTAAGAAATCTCAATAGTTAATATTGAAAAATAAAATTCTTTTATGTCATCAAAGCTTTCAAATTATATTTATTTTAACTTTTATAATACCAATTATTTGATTATTTTATTATTAAGTAAAATTCTGAATCATTATTGTGTCATAAATATATTAAATTATTCAATGTCTAAAAATTATAAAAAAATTAAATAATGTAGGAAATATTTTTAGATTTATAATTAATATTTATAGTCAAAAATATAACATATATAATGCTATGTAAATTTTGTTTTCTAAAAGATATAAGCTAATGTCATTTTTGTATTTACTTTAACTTAATTAATATCAAGTGTCATTATCACTTACAAGTGGAACCATGGGGTCCCAAAATCGACCCAAAGATTCTCATGGTCGGAAATGTATCAACCAATATGGTTAGGACATATTTTAGGGTAATTTAATATTATTATAATATTATATTTACCCTTATTTACAGGATTTACCCTTTCACCATGGTAAATAAAATATTGACCGAAATAATTATTCAAAATGTCTAAAAATAAAAGATACATATTTAAAAAATTTGGACCTCATGATTCTAAATATGGAATATGATTTTCTAAATTCAAAACATAGAAGTGGCAGAAATTAATTTAAAATTAATTCTCGTTGTCGAAACAAAAAGCGTTTTTTAACAAATAATAACTATCAAAAGATTGACACTTTCTTATGTCCAGTTTAAATATGAAATTATGTCCAATGAACAAAATTGGATTAAATGGTAAATTAAAATCTAATTATACTTTAAAATCACTAAAATTAATAATTTATCACTGGTAATTATTTCGATTAAAAAAAGTTGTGTTTAATTAAAATTTAATAATTTTCACTATTCATCAAAATATGAAAGTTATCAGAAAAGTACCAAAATTAAACCCTAAGATAATTTCGATTTTCCGAATCAAAAAATGAATTATATTTTACCAAATTAAAAAAAAATAAAAGTAGCATTTATGAATTTAAAATTAATTCTTGCTATTAAAACCAAAAGGCGTATTTTTAATAAGTATCAAAAGTTTGACACTCGTTTATGTCCAATTTCATAGTGAAATTACATACAATGACCATAATTGGATTAAATGGTAAAAATATAATATATTTATAATTTAATACTATTTAAATTTATAATTTAACAATATAAATTATTTTGATTAAAAAAGTTGTTTTCAGTTAAAATATAGTATTTTTCACTATTCACCCAAATATGAAAGTTATCAGAAAAACAACAAAAATTTATTTAACCTAAATTCTTATGTCCCAATTCTAAATAATAAGTTTATTTTGTCTATTTTAATATATAAAAGATTTAAATATTGGATTTAAAAAGGCTTCGTCATTAAAAGGCTGTAAAATTGCATTTTTTGAAAAATACTTCTTTTATCTGAAAAAAATGAATTTGTTCTTACATTATGTCTAAGAAACTCATTATATGGATTCTAGAATTATAATAATTATATAAAGTTTAAAATTCAGTTAACACTATTCAGAACCGCTTTTGAACGGCTTGTTTGGTAAGTCATGGTGTGCTCGAACTCGATGTTGCGTGTAGTGAAAGTTATTGAATTACATTGAAGAAATAACGTACTATGAAATATTGGGGTGTTACAAAAATAATTGGGACTATAACATAATTTAATAGATGAGTACCTTACCTAATTCCCAAATAAAAAATGATGTCAACTTTTATACCTATATTAATATTTTAACAAAAGTAAACAAAAGAAATATTACAGCTGATTTCCAACACAAGATGCTCTCATAATTTAGAATATCATCTTTGACATTAAGGAAATTCCATTTTTCACCATTGGTAAAGAATAATAATTTAATTATGGTGAAATTATTTTTTGGGGATGATAAGGCCTCTATTAACTCTAATAGAATTAATATTATCAGAATATTCCATGTTGATAAAGGGAATGATCATTTAATATTAAATAATGAAGAAGGTAATGGCTGAAGGAGGATCAAATTTCCTAACACCTCTAGTACATATGTAATATTCATTAGATGATCCTATGATATCCACTACGATGTGTTCTAATATTATGATTCTTTTAACCTAATTGATGAAAAAATTATCAAAGACAAAATTACCTAAAACATAAAAAATAATCCCCAATATAAGGCATTTATATCCTTTTTAACAAAAAAATGGTGAGTGGTGTTAATCCCTATGATTGAGTTCTTAATAAAATTAATTCATTCAGAAGTAGTAATTAAAAAATAATGAATGGTTAAACCTGTAATGTATCAAATATGTTTGGTGACATAATCATCTTTACAATTCTAGGGATTCTATTAGATGTAAACATATAAATTCTAAAAAAAATATTTACTAATATTATTTAAAATATCTATTTTAAACATCCAATAAAGAAAACACAATGTAAACAAAAAATATTTTGATATGAGTATATGACAGTCAAGATTTATAGTAGATTATAAATACACATGTTTTAATATTATTGATGGATTAAATAATACATTGAAATATTGAAAATAAAAATAATATAGATGAATTGGAAAAAAGGCAATAGTTGTATCAAAATAGTGCTGTTATACATTAATATTACATCTTTTTAGATGATTATTCATTTAATTACATGATTTCATGTATAATGAAGGTAAATTATTACTCTATTATATTACTAGATAGAATTTATTTGGATTTATTGAATGATCACCATTATCTCCTATAAATATGTCCCACACATTACTCTTCTAATAAATACATAATTTAAAATATTTATTCATAATACTAGGAAGAGAATCTGATAAATGGTTGCTAACAGCTTCTCAGTAAGGGTAAACAAGGTAAATATGAACATAACATGATTATATGGGTATAGAACATGATCGTAACAATAGGAAACAAAAACCAAACATATGATTGATCATAATCATGATTTATGGATTACTTCACAGGATTTCATATGACATGAAACATAATTAAATAAAATAACAAGATACATGAGAGAATAAAATGGTATTAGGAATTAAATTATAAATTAAACAAAATCATAGAAAATTATTTATGTAGAAGTAAAATCTTATAGCCTTGATTATATTTGTATACTGTATTCACTCCTCAAATAGTCATTTAAGTAATATTTCACTCCCAATTCCATCAGAGTGGAGAAATACTATTACAAAAATGTATCACTCCCCCATTCAAGTCATTATTATGCCATAGAAATTTCATTATTAACCAATTAATTAGAGGGTTGTATAATTCATGGTCTACTAATATTGGTTATTAATAAGAATACTAAACCCTGGTTATAATGTATACAATGTCCTTGGTTATAATTTAACCACTATCCTTAGTTATACCATAAAGATATTCCTTGGAAGTATCTAACCAATGTCCTTGGTTAATAATTGAAATACCATTCACATAATGAAAATCAGAAACATGTGTTCCGCTTGATCAGGAAATATACATCATATAACAAATTATGAAAACTAATTGTGTTTCATAAACCATTTGTTAAATCATTATCTATGGAAAGGAAATGGGTTCCATAAAATATATATCATTTCATCATTACATATCTCCTTTAAAAAAAATTAGGTTTCATAAAAACCTGATCATTATAATAAAAAATATCCACAGAAAGCATAAAAATGATTCCATGGGATCATATCACTAGTAAATCCTCATAAACAGTAATGGTTATTGTCATTAATGAATCTAAATTTCATATGAAGATCATTATAAAATTAATGAGGAAGATATCATTTCCATCTTCATATGACATCAATAAATTATAATAATTTTCCAAAAATTAATGAATAAAGATTAACAAAATATGCTTTTGTAAAATTGTAAGGGGAAAAGTTAGTCATAGAGTAGTTATAAAGACAAAAAAATACTATTCATTCCATACATCTTAAATGAAGGATTCCATTCAAATTTTACATAAAAAGAGAACTGTATATAATTTCAGAAAATGAATAGAGTAGAACAATTAAAACATTATTGAAGAGGTGAATAATTTTAAAAAAACATTAAAAATATTATTAGATTATTAGAAAACTATATAAAATGTTATAAAAAAGGTCATTAAATAAAATGGATTTTTGACTAGATAGAGTGACAGAGATTATTTTCCTTTAAAATGACATTTTTGACTCATTATTTCATAAATAAATTAAATTGAAGGTAAAAAATTTATTATGCAGTAATATCGATAGGAGAAGAAAATTCATGAGTTTCTTGAGCGGTAGATTTTAATGTTTCATAAATAGATTCATAATCATAAACAATTATAATATATATTTATATTATAAAAAAACATATTAATCTTTTTTGTAATTCAAATAATAATCAATTTTAAATAACTAACCTTATATAGATATATAAATCATTATAACAAACATAATATGTTGAATAGAAAATATTAATTGGTGGTATATACTACAAATAAAAGAAAAAATTAGTGAATTTTATATTGTACCTCGTAATGAATAATATATATTTATTACTAACATATTCTAAATGCATAATCATATATATAAAACTGTGCAATATTTACTTATACGATCTGATCACCCTTTTATTAAGAATTATTTTTGAAATCACAATTCAATGTGATAACTGCTTCTTTTTTCATGTATATTAAAGTTTTTTATTTTTGGTCCATCTACATTGATCACAATACAATCATAACCTATATTTCAATCATGATAAAAATTTCATTTATATTAATTACATATTTATTTTTAAAAAATCATTTTTATGGATATAAAATGAATTACATAGTTCATGGATATGGTATTACATACGTAAGAATGCACGTTGATTCCTTTAAATCGATTGATAGATAAAAAAAGGTGAATAATAAGTAACCATGAAGGAATAATTATTATTGTATTTATAAAAAAAATTCAATAATTTATCATTATTTAAATATTAGTGTAATTAAAATAAAAAAACCTCTTATCTTTTTGGTTGGTGGTAGTTCTTAATAGACATGATCGGTGACTTAATTTCCAATTTTATTGAAAATTATATATATATGATATTATAATAAAATATTAACTTGGATGTATATGGGAGACAATGATTTTATTATGTAGACATCATTTAAAAATATTTTTAAGTTTGTGGAATAAAAAATAAAACGAAAATGTCTCGTTAATAATAGTAACACACCTTTAGATCACCTCATTATTTTTTGTAAACAATTCCATCACAAGAGGATTTAATAACCAATATATGGCCTATAAAAATGAGGAGGGAATTGAAGAATCAATTTTACCTGGAATTTCTTGATTCAATAAATTTTAATATTTTACATGGAGAGGAAAGGGGGAGATATTTTATACATTGGGCAGAGGACAGAAATGGACTATTGGAAAATAAAAATTCATGCACACAATGTACAAAAATATTTTTCTAGAAATGGATAATTATAGAAAAAATGAATATATAATCTTTATATATGGCCAAATAAATTATTAGGAAATTTTTATGTCATTTTAACCTATGTTCTTTTATTTTACCCTCACTAATCTCATTTTCTCCTTAACCAAATAAATTAATTTTTTAATTCTTCATTATGATAAAAATATAGGATAAAAATTTTATATAAAAATAATAATTCATATTCTTAATATAGAGAATACCTAATTAAACAAATTATCTATTAATGGTTCTAATCCATATAATGAGCAAAAAAATAGAAGTGAAAATGATTGAGATTTACTTTTAATTTATATTTGATGTGTAATATAAGGATGAAGAAACCTAATGCCAGATTAAGATTTTAATTTTATATTAGAGCAATAGAATGATGAAACCATGGTGTAATGTATTTGGAGAGAGAGAAACGATATTGAGGCATGATAATGGAAGACCGCATAATGAACCCTAACCCGATTCAAAAAAAATTAAAGATTTTTTACATCTCTTATCTTATAACTAAAGTGATAAATGGATATTCACCATTCTTTTTTGTCGATTATACTATGCAGACATCAAAAATTGATATTTCATATTATTTAGATTACAAATGATGTCCAATATAGATCTTTTACAATGGCTAAATTATAGAACTGACTTGAGAGAGTAATAATTACCCATTTTTCATGTTGGTTTTATGAAAATTATTGTCAAATTTACTTTTTCAAGTCATTAAATGGGAAAAAGATATAAAAATTTAGTGTTCACCTATTTTCATATCATTTATAGATAACTGACATGAAAAATATGATTTAATTAATAGTTTTTTTATCTAGTTTATACCAAATAATGAATAAATCTATTTGTTTGAACCCATTTAAATTTTCCATGTTATTTGTCTCTTGAGTTTATTCAATGTATTTAGAAGATATATAATATTTGGGATTTACATGTCACAACATGCCCAAAGTATTCCTCATATGTTGAGTAATCAATTTTACTCATGAACAATGTCATTATCAAAAATCCATATTCAAAAAAAATATAGAAATACCAATATTTCAGTATAAATTCAAATAACACTCAATGTAAACACCTTATGAAAAATGGTATATGGTTTAGTAAATAATCTTATCCATGATAAATAATGTGGATATTTAGTGAAAATTTAATGTACACTTGTCACTGGAATGTAAATAACAATAGGGGAAGTTGATGAATACCAAAACGATTAAATGATGTGAATATACATACTACCCTTTTTAAAACTAATAGTACTCCATACTGAGGAAGAATAATGATGGAAATGACATGATGAAAAACAATTGGATTATGAATAATGGTTTTTTTCACAAATGGATTGAAATACCTGAAAAATATATTTTAGAAAATTCATGAAAAAAATATCATTTTCATTTCAATTTTTTTAAATAATTATCTATAAAATTCAATTTTAAAAAATAATATTGAACATCATAAAACTGAAAATGGATATTAAATAAATTGCTGATGGTAGTTCAATATAGGTTAAAAAGGACATTCATTTTTCATTATAAAGAGGATAAAAGTTTTCATATTTAGAAAGATACTAGATAATTCCTTCAATAAACATTTATCCAAAAGAAATAAGGGGGAATTTTTTATTTATAATGATAGTTAAATTACTTCTAAAAAAATACGTATTTGTAATAAAATTAATTTCCCACTCAATAAGAAACTAAATTCAAAATTCATTATAACATTTTATCATTAAATTTTAGTTTCAAAGATAGAAAAATTGGTAATATCACATAAGAAAGATCATGAATGAATTTAAAAGAATAAAATTATACTTTTTATTAAAAAATTATCATTATATTTCATTTAATGTAAATTCCAAATAAAATCTTGATTATAAATATATTGGGAAATAATATTTTAAAATGATCATAATATTTAAGTCATAATCAATAAATTAATTTATTATGTTTATCAAATAAAAATCCAGATAAAAAAGTGAAAATAAAACAGTATATAGATAAAAGTCGTTATGCACATAATCATATTATATTAATGACAATAGGGGTGTAATATAACCTAATGAATGGAAATCGAGTTATGAAATTTCATTACCACTTGGTAGCATTATGTTCAAACCCATTTGATGAAATAATTCAAATTAGAACTCAAAATACCATTAATAATTAATTATTCATGCTATTAAATATCAATGTGGTGATATATAATCCATATAATAGAATTTTGGTTTATTACATTACAGTAAGTCTTAATGAACTTAGATTTAGATGGAATCACTTACCTCATTCTTTCTTTTTGGTAAAATATATTTAATATCATTTTTAGTGGTTAAATCATGTCATTTACTTATACCAGAACTATATTAATATAAATAATTTCATATATGATCCTTTTATAGCATCTTATCACTCATTTGTTAATAATATTTCATTATTTTTATTATTTTTGGTTTATAATTTCATAATTTTTAAAATATTTTTTAACATGTTATTTTTTAATTTCCTTAATCATGAAATCATAATCTCCAAAATTTAAATTTTTTTGTCGATTTTATATATATTAAATATCTCTATATTTACTATAATCCATAAAATTTGAGGAATGGGAAAGGAAATACACTATTCATGGAGAAGGTATGTCTTATGCACTCTCACTACGGGAAAAAGGGGTATTTGCGACGGGTTATTTGTGACGGAATTTATTCCCGTCGCAAATAGTCCTGTTAAAAACTTATTTGTGACGGGAATATTTGCCCGTCGCAAATAAGTAGCCTTTTGCGACGAGATAGCTTTCCCCGTCGCAAAAGGACTGGCGCGGTTTGCGCGCCAAATCGCGGGAAACCTATTTGCGACGGGAGAATATTCCCGTCGCAAATAACCGGCGGCGGTAAAAGGTATTTGCGACGGGAATATTCCCCCATCGCAACTAGTGTGTCGGCAGGTGGTTATTTGCAACGGGTCCCGTCGCAAATAACTATTTAACCGTTGACCGTAATAAATGATGGCTAAGGTATTTGCGACGGGTACCGTCGCAAATAGTATTATTTGCGACGGGAATCCCGTAGCAAATGGACCCGTCGCAAATACTCTAACCTATAAATACCCCCATCCGTTTTTTTCAAATCATTCTCAAATTCCATCTTCTTCTTCTCCCAAAGTTTTATTTCTAAAGTTCAGTTTTTCTTAAGTTTGATTTTTTTTTCGGAGCCGATATTAATGTTTTGAAGAACGATCAGAGCAGATCAATTTTCAAGGTATTTATGTTCATTTTAATTTAATATTTATTTTTAATTTTTTATTAGTTTTAATTATTCTTAATTAGTTGTAATTTAATTATGTTTACATTGTTTTGTTACTTAATAAATTTAAATTATTAGTATTGTTCATAGTTAATACTATTTAGGAATAATTAGTGATAATTATTAATAATTAAGAATAAATATTAATAATTAGTAATAAATATTAATAATTAGTAATAATAACATTATTAAATTATTACTATATTTTATTATTAATATTAAAATAATATAATTTTTTATATATATACAATTCTCTTTTCATCAGTGTGTTTGCTGTCTCCACATGTATTATTTGTATGTGGAGGTAGAAAACACACAGATTAAAGGAGAATTTTATATAAATTATAAAATTATATTATTTTAATATTAATAATAAAATATACTAATATTGTTATTATTCGTAATTATTGGTAATTATTTCTAATTATTGGTAATTATTCATTTAATTACTACTAATTAGTAATAACTACCAATAATTAGTAATAACTACCAAAAATTAATAATAAATATCAATAATTAGTAATAATTATCAGTAATTAGTACTAATTAGTAATAATTACCAATAATTAGTAATAATTACAAATAATTAGTAATAATTAGTAATAATTACCAATAATTAGTAATAATTACCAATAATTCGTAATAATTCGTAATAATTAGTAATAATTACCAATAATTAGTAATTATTACCAATAATTACCAATAATTACCAATAATTACCAATAATTACCAATAATTACAATAATTACCAATAATTACAAATAATTACCAATAATTAGTAATAATTAACAATAATTATTATTATTTACCAATAATTACCAATAATTGGTTATAATTAGTAATAATTGGTAATAATTAGTAATAATTGGTAATAATTAGTAATAATTGGTAATAATTACCGATAATTAGTAATAATTACCAATAATTAGTAATAATTACCAATAATTAGTAATAATTACAAATAATTAGTAATAATTACCAAGTATTAGTAATAATTACCAAGTATTGGTAACAATTACCAATAATTAGTAATAATTACCAATAATTAGAAATAATTACCAATAATTAGTAATAATTACCAATAATTAGTAATAATTACCAATAATTAGTAATAATTACCAATAATTAGTAATAATTAGGAATAATTAGTAATAATTACCAATAATTAGTAATAAGTACCAATAATTAGTAATAAGTACCAATAATTAGTAATAACTACCAATAATTAGTAATAACTACCAATAATTAGTAATAACTACCAATAATTAGTACTAATTAGTAATAATTACCAATAATTAGTACTAATTACCAATAACTAGTATTAATTACCAATAACTAGTAATAGTTACCAATAACTAGTAATAATTACCAATAATTCGTAATAATTACCAATAATTCGTAATAATTACCAATAATTCGTAATAATTACCAATAATTCGTATTAATTACCAATAATTAGTAATAATTACCAATAATTAGTAATAATTACCAATAATTAGTAATAATTAACAATAATTAGTAATAATTAACAATACTTAGTAATAATTACCAATACTTACCAATAATTACCAATAATTGCCAATAATTAGTAATAATTACCAATAATTAGTATTAATTACCAATAATTAGTATTAATTACCAATAATTACCAATAATTGGTAATAATTCCTAATAATTACCAATAATTGGTAATAATTAGTAATAAATAGTAATAATTACCAATAATTGGTAATAATTAGTAATAATTGGTAATAATTAGTAATAATTACCAATAATTAGTAATAATTAGTAATAATTAGTAATAATTACCAATAATTAGAAATAATTATCAATAATTAGTAATAATTATCAATAATTACCAATAATTAGTATTAATTAGTAATAATTACCAATAATTACCAATAATTACCAATAATTACCAATAATTAGTAATAATTATCAATAATTACCAATAATTAGTAATAATTACCAATAATTACAAATAATTACCAATAATTACCAATAATTAGTAATAATTAGTAATAATTAGTAATAATTACCAATAATTAGTAATAATTAGTAATAATTAGTAATAATTAGTTATAATTAACAATAATTAGTAATAATTAACAATAATTAGGAATAAATAATGTAACACCCCAAGATTTCATAGTGTGTTATTTCTTCAAAATAATTCAATAACTTGCACTACACGCAACACCGAGTTCAATCACACCATGACTTACAAAAAAAAGCCATTCAAAAGAGGTTATAAATAGTATTATCTAAATTTTAAACTTTATATAATCCTTATAATTTTAGAATCCATATTATGAGTTTCTTAGATATAATGCAAGAACAAATTCATTTTCAGTATTGCACTTTTATCAACTTTTAATAGTGAACCCTTTTTAAATACAATATTTTAAACTTTTTGACTAAATGGGGACATCAAAAATTTAAAATGAAACATCCCAAGCTTCCACGGTACGCTTTATTTGAATAATATAGTAGCGTGTGTTGTACGCAACCTTGAGTTTTAACACACACCACAACCAATCAAACTAACCGTTGTGAATAGTAATACCTACTTTTCAAAATTATATATATTTTATATTTTAAAATGGACTTCATTTCTGGATTCGGAATATCGAATTTAGCCTAAGGTAAAATTTTGGTACTTTTCGGATAACTTTCATATTTTGATGAATAGTGAAAATTACAAAATTTTAATTAAAAACAACTTTTTTAATAAAAATAATTAATAGTGATAAATTATGAATTTGAGTGGTTTTAAAGTATATTTAGAATATATTTTTACCATTTAATATAATGTTGGTCATTGGAAATAATTTTACAATTAAACCGAACATAAACAAGTGTCAATCTTTTGATAGTTATTATCTCTTAAAAACACGCTTTTTGTTTTGACAGCGGGAATTACTTTTAAATTAATTTCTGCCACTTCTGTGTTTTGAATTTAGAAAAATGGATTCCATATTTGGAATCAGGATGTCCAAATTGTGTAAATAGGTAACTTTTATTTTTAGACATTTTGAATAATTACTGTGGTAAATATTTTATTTACCATGGTTAAGGGTAAATCTGGTAAATAAGGGTTAAAAAATAATATTATAATAATACTAAATTACCCTAAAACATGTCCCAGCCTTATTTGTTGATACATGTTCGACCATAGGAATCTTTGGGTCGATTTTGGGACCCCATGGTGCCACTTGTAGGTGATAGGGACACTTTATTTTAATTAAGTTAAAATGAATACAAAAATGACACAAGCATATATCTTCTAGAAAAACAATTATTACATAGGGTTATATATGTTGGATTTTAGATTATAAATATTCATTAGAAAGATAAAAAGATTTAATACATAATGATATTTTATTTATAATTTTTAGACATTAAATAACTTATTTTATTTATGACACAATGGTGATGCAGTAATTACTATAATAGTGAAAAATGAAAATAATTGATATTATAAATACCCAAATAAATATAATATGAAACTTTTAATGAATTAAAATAATTTTCTAGGATAATATGATATATTATGATTGATTTAATTGACTTTGTTTGAAGTAAAAAACCTGTTATGAGTTTCACAAAAATCAACTATTTAATAGTGTCAAAATTGACATAAAAGAGTTCTTAAAACAAATATTATATTATTAATTGATATTAAATTCCTAAAAATCTAAGGATCGGCCAAGAGACTTATATCATGATAGGTTCATCATTAATGGACCACTTGGGGGTATCTTGGATGTATATAGTAAGTTTATTAACCATATTATATAAAAATACAAAGAGACGTTGTAAAAGTGAAACTAATTAACTTAGAGTTAATACTTAAAGATAAGGTTAATATAAGTACCCAAACCTGTCTAAATTCTATTGGTTGATTGGTTTTCGACATATCCCCACCTTAACCTTTTAATAGTCAACTTTGGAGCCAGTGGAAACCGAATATGAATTTATTATAAACTAATATCTCTAGCTTTTCCAAAGGTTCCCCTCACCCCTCTTATAAAAGGGCACTCCTCCTTCTCATTTCTTCACACCTTCAAAGCCTTTTGGTTCGGCCAAACTCTGCCCAAATACTCTCCCAACTTCCCTCAATAAAACCTAGAGGCCTTAGTTTGATCAGAAAGCCAACCTAAGGATCCCTTTTGATCAAATCAAAAGGAAGAACCCGAAGAAGAGGTAATGATTTCACCACCCTTTTCTAAGTTCATTTCTTCTTCCACTTCTTCTTCCTTTTTTTGTTACCTTTATAAAATAATAAATCCATTATCATATATATACTGTGATGTTATTATAAATATGGTACAACCATATTCATTATTCTATCCACCCTTTGAATAACATGTCACCATACGTGCGTACGTACAGATTACCGTCTCCACGTCGTGGTGTAATTGTTATTCAATATAATATTATTTGGATGGGTATAATAAGGATGTGTAACTCATGTAAATCATAAATATAACATGTTAATAATTCTGTATATATGATATACCATCCATTTATATATTATTTTAATATCAAAAGAATGATATTGTCGCTCGTGCGTACATACGGACTACCGTCTCCACGAACGCGATGAGACTCATTCTCCATCGTATCCATTCAAGTATAATTATCATTTTATTATTTAAAAATGATGTTTAAGGACTTGATATCATTCTGGATATGAATAATATAAAACCTATCCTTTACAAACATGTCTTACGTAACAAAACATATAAAAGGAAACAAGTAAGTTAACACCCGAAACAACGATAATACTAAGATATTGTTATCAAATCAATATTAAAAGATCATATATGATATCATATTAATGTATATGATTATTGTATAATTTAATAACAATTATTTCACAATTATACAGGAGGTTAACCTACCCCAACCAAGGAAAAGTACAAGGTAAGGGTTATTTCACAATCTCTTCATTATCCGAGGTTGTTTATATTTAATAATCTACTGGGATCTCTTTATCATCCACATCCATGTTTTCTTAAAAATTTATTTCAAAACATTTTTTATTATTTACAAGAATATGGGTTAAAGTCATTTATACCCTTTTTGACTTTTATAAGTGTTTTATAAAGGAATCTTTCGGTCATTTTCAAAACAAGTTCCTTTTTAACCTTTTCGACAGAATTAAGGTAAGAATGTTTTTTTTAACTTATATAGCGGGTGCGGCTATTTTCCGCCGTTATAAAATCTTCAAAGATTTCCTTACAAGATTATAAGAATATTTTCAAAGAAATTTTTTTATTTTATATGGATCTTAATTGATTTCAAAATAAAAGGAGATATTTCTTTAAAAAGAATATTTATTTCATCTATGTCAACATCCTTTGATGGATTTTAAGATTATTTGAAGTTGATTTATTATGATACAAAACTTCTATATTGTATTGAAGGTTTTGTGATATGTTTGACTGTGGATGTGCTATTTTTATACCATTCATAGTTTATGGTGAAATTATTTACATTTCGTATGCTAGTTTTAATACGAATGTTTATGTTATGTTTAAACCTTTTCATATGGGAATGCATTGGACTTAGTAAGTGAAGGGTGGAGCCCGCTATAGCTCCTCGATGCATCAGTAGGTCTCATGAGACAAACTAGTGTCTTGGCACAAGGCCTTGACAAAATCTTATTTGTAGTCTTGGCACAAGGCCTTGGCTATGTGGTTATGATAGTCTGGCATTATGCATTCCAACATTATGAAAGTGGTTAGTGATTTTGCATGAGATTATTCGATTAGTAGAATATCCATGTGAATGAGTAAATGGAATTATTTAATTTTATTTATGCCATACAATGTTGAATGTTCAAGTTTGAAAGGCTGTTGTTTTAGTTATACATTGCCTTAAATGTTTATTCTTATTTATGAAAGTTTCCGCTATATTGTTATCCTTACTGGGAATTTGAGCTCACCCCTTTTCTATGTTTTATTTTTCCCAGGAAGTGAAGAAGTAAATTATGAATGACCTGCAGGGATATTATGTGGGGATATGAGTGTGAATTATGGAGACAATATGTTGTTGTAGTAGTTTTTCATTTTATGATGTAATGTAAGAATTATGAATATATCTAGTGTTTCCAAGACTACTAAACCAATCGGTCTTTCGAGATTTGATCTTTCTTGTGATCATACCAATTTTATGTAATTAATGCACCGACTCTGGGTAGCTGGGGTCGGGGAGTTACAGTTGGTGTCAGAGAAGTTTAGTACAAACCTTGGAAGCTAGATTTAGATAAACTCTGATTAGAGCACGTAGACCTAAGATGAACTTTGAGGATTAGTATAGAAGAACTTCCTAGAATTTTGGTATTGTAGAGATTTTGTGAGTTTTCCGAGCAATACATCCCTGTCTGGATACGAGCAGGTAGAGGCGGCTCTGGCACAGATGTACCTAGGGGTAAAACCCGAAAACACCGCTTTGAGCTAGACTCGAACGGGAACTGGTGCACGACAACAGGCCTTGCTGCACTCTTGGTTACGAAACTCCCGGGGGATATGCTTAGGATAACTCTCATTTTCTTTACAAATCATTATGAAGGGTTTATGAGTATATACATCCTCAAAGGAGACATTTTTATGATTATGGATTATATCCATAAATAGTTCAATTTATGTTAAGTGTTTTATAAGTATGGGATTATGTATTTTGATTCATAAACTGATCTAGTGTATGCCATTGTTTAGTAATGGCGCCCATTAGAAGGAATGAGAACTCCAGAAATGCACATGATCCAAAGAGAAGGAAGGATCATATCTTTCATGGCCTTAAGCTAGAATTTATAAGAGAAATAGTCTCCCATGTATTATCATCATATGAAGAAACAATATCATGTCTTGATAAGATAAGTAAAGAGTTTACTGAGTCCTATGGCTTTGAAGGGAAGCAAGAGAAGAAAAGGATGGAAGAGAGAAAGATGGATAAAGGGAAGATGGAAAAGAAGAATTTTCCCATATGTGGTAAATGTGGAAAGAAACTCCCTGGAACTTGCCTGAAAGGAATGGGAGTTTGTTATAAGTGTGGAGGAAAAGGGCACAAAGTACGTGACTGCAAGGGTAAGAAAATTGTTTCAAATGTACAATGCTTCATTTGCAAGGAGTTTGGACACTACGCGAACCTATGTCCCAGTCATCAGACTATGCCGCAAATGATGTTATTGGATTATAATCAAAGTTATGATACTACCACAGATGAAGAGGAATGCTTAGAGTCCTTATGTTGATTATGTCAATTGAGTGTTGTATCAACAATGTACTTGTTATAATAATTATGGAGTATATAAGGATTGTACTGCAGTACTATTTCATTAAGGACTTGAGATTGTGTGGAACAAAGAAAAGTGACTCAATAGCAGGATAAATTTTTGGAAAATATATGGTTGAGAGAATGATAAATCATAATATAGTTCTGATACTGAGGTAGTGATTTTGGAATAATATGTGATTGTTTTGGATTAATTATATTGGATATTCTTGACTACCTTGGAACTGATTAATGATTCGTATATTCCATCATTGTTGGGGTTTAAAACATTTTTGGATTAATGAAGTATATCCAGCATTCTATATGGAATAAGAGAGCATGAATGTAATCAATAAGGAATATGGTAATACATGATGAAGGTATTCATATGCTATTACGGGGTAAAAAGGATCTATATTATGTTTACCTTCCTTATAAATGTTGGACTGTGAGTTTGGACAGAAGTATTTTGGATAGTTCTAGTTTTGATTATTTTGGATTGCCATAAAAGGACAACCCGGAGGTCGGGCGGCAACCCGTCGCGTCCAGCAAGGCTACGAGACTTGAACCCGCAACCGAAGGGCGACAAGGGTGTATCACCTACCACTGGCCCACGAGATGTCCTGGATTAAATAATGTAGTTTTTATTAAAAGATCTTGTAGATGAATTATAAATTCTTTTATTTTGGAACCCTATACGAATAGTGTAAATAGAATTTTTTTTTACATTCTATTATCTTTTAGAGTGAAAGATGAGTTTGTGGTAGAAATTTATTAATGGATAAAACTCTAATTATAAAGTAAGTATATCTCCTTATGATCTTAGCCAATCTCATAAATAAATTCCTCAATATTAAGAAAAGTAACTTAGAACAAAAATGTTATCCTTGATGGTACCTTAAATCATCAAAAATTTATGGCTTTGGGATTGTTGGCATTTTCATAGCCATGTTCTCTACCACTCTCCATCAGATAATTAATGGTTAGATTTTTCTTCCATATCCATATTTTCCTACATGGAACCCTAGTATGTGTTATTTTCGGTAATCTTCATACTTTCGACTCTTTATTTTAAATATAGGCCTCATTAATAAATTTTTCGATGTGGGATTTCAACTAAGATATTTTGAAACGTCAAAAATGTGTTATCCTAATACCCTATGTTTTGTTGAACCGATGGTATTTCAAATCATCATAGATTGATGAATTTAAGGACCTCAATTTTATACTTGTTTGTGATTGATGACCTCAATCACTACCTATAAATATTTACGTTTTCCCTCCAATTATAAGTGTCTAATTGCCACCAATGTTCTCCTAATCGAGATCATAATTTGGTGGTGACCCTTTCATTTCTCTTTTCCTCATATTAAGACTAAATTTTAGTAACCCAATTTCCAATGTGGGTTTTCCCACAAATATATTTTCTATTTTCAACCTTTTATTTTCGAAGAACAATTTCAAATTGCGAGGACGCAATTTATTGAAGGAGGGGAGAATGTAACACCCCAAGATTTCATAGTGTGTTATTTCTTTAAAATAATTCAATAACTTGCACTACACGCAACACCGAGTTCAATCACACCATGACTTACAAAAAAAAAAGCCATTCAAAAGAGGTTATGAATAGTATTATCTAAATTTTAAACTTTATATAATCCTTATAATTTTAGAATCCATATTATGAGTTTCTTAGATATAATGCAAGAACAAATTCATTTTCAGTATTGCACTTTTATCAACTTTTAATAGTGAACCCTTTTTAAATACAATATTTTAAACTTTTTGACTAAATAGGGACATAAAAAATTTAAAATGAAACATCCCAAGCTTCCACGGTACGCTTTCTTTGAAAAATACAGTAGCGTGTGTTGTATGCAACCTTGAGTTTTAACACACACCACAACCAATCAAACTAGCCGTTATGAATAGTAATAACTACTTTTCGAAATTATATATATTTTATATTTTAAAATGGACTTCATTTCTGGATTCAGAATATCGAATTTAGCCTAAGGTAAAATTTTGGTACTTTTCGGATAACTTTCATATTTTGATGAATAGTGAAAATTACTAAATTTTAATTAAAAAAAACTTTTTTAATAAAAATAATTAATAGTGAGAAATTATTAATTTGAGTGGTTTTAAAGTATATTTATAATATATTTTTACCATTTAATATAATGATGGTCATTGGAAATAATTTTACAATTAAACCGAACATAAACAAGTGTCAATCTTTTGATAGTTATTATCTCTTAAAAACACGCTTTTTGTTTTGACAGCGGGAATTACTTTTAAATTAATTTCTGCCACTTTTGTGTTTTGAATTTAGAAAAATGGATTCCATATTTGGAATCATGATTTCCAAAATGTGTAAATAGATAACTTTTATTTTTAGACATTTTGAATAATTACTGTGGTAAATATTTTATTTACCATGGTTAAGGGTAAATCTGGTAAATAAGGGTTAAAAAATAATATTATAATAATACTAAATTACCCTAAAACGTGTCCTAGAATTATTTTTTGATACATGTTCGACCATAGGCATCTTTGGGTAGATTTTGGGACCCCATGGTGCCACTTGTAGGTGATAGGGACACTTTATTTTAATTAAGTTAAAATGAATACAAAAATGACACAAGGATATATCTTCTAGAAAAACAATTATTACATAGGGTTATATATGTTGGATTTTAGATTATAAATATTCATTAGAAAGATAAAAAGATTTCCTACATAATGATATTTTATTTATAATTTTTAGACATTAAATAATTTATTTTATTTATGACACAATGATGATGCAGTAATTCCTATAATAGTGAAAAATTAAAATAATTGATATTATAAATACCCAAATAAATATAATATGAAACTTTTAATGAATTAAACTAATTTTCTAGGATAAGATGATATATTAGGATTTATTTAATTGACTTTTTTCTAAGTAATCAACCTGTTATGAGTTTCACAAAAGTCAACTATTGAATAGTGTCAAAATTGACATAAAAGAGTTCTTAAAACAAATATTATATTATTAATTGATATTAAATTTATAAAAATCTAAGGTTCGTCCAAGAGACTTATATCCTGATAGGTTCATCATTAATGGACCACTTGGGGGTCGCTTGGATGTATATAGTAGGTTTATTAACCATATTATATAAAAATACAAAGAGACATTGTAAAAGTGAAACTAATTAACTTAGAGTTAATACTTAAAGATAAGGTTAATATAAGTACTCAAACCTGTCTAAATTCTATTGGTTGAGTGGTTTTCGACCTATGCCCACCTTAACCTTTTAATAGTCAACTTTGTAGCCACTGAAAACCGAATATGAATTTATTATAAACTAATATCTCTAGCTTTTCCAAAGGTGCCCCTCACCCCTCTTATAAAAAGGCACTCCTCCTTCTCATTTCTTCACACCTTCAAAGCCTTTTGGTTCGGCCAAACTCTGTCCAAATACTCTCCCAACTTCCCTCACTACAACCTAGAGGCCTTAGTTTGATCATAAAGCCATCCTAAGGAGCCCTTTTGATCAAACAAAAGTAAGAACCCGAAGAAGAGGTAATGATTTCACCACCCTTTTCTATCTTCATTTCTTCTTTCACTTCTTCTTCCTTTGTTGTTACCATTCTAAAATAATAAATCCAGTATCATATATATACTGTGATGTTATTATAAATATGGTACAACCATATTCAGTATTCTATCCACCCTTTGAATAACATTTCACCATACGTGCGTACGTACGGCTTACCGTCTCCACGTCGTGGTGTAATTGTTATTCAATATAATATTATTTGGATGGGTATAATAATGATGTGTAACTCATGTAAATAATAAATATAACCTGTTAATGATTCTTTATATATGATATAACATCCATTTATATATTATTTTAACATCAAAAGATTGATATTGTCGCTCGTGCGTACGTACGGACTACCGTCTCCACGAACGCGATGAGATTCATTCTCCATCATATCCATTCAAGTATAATTATCATTTGATGATTTAAAAATGATGGTTAAGGACCTGATATAATTCTGGATATGAATAATATAAAACCTATCCTTTACAAACATGTCTTACGTAACAAAACATATAAAAGAAAACAAGTAAGTTAACACCCGAAACAACGATAATACTAAGATATTATTATCAAATAAATTTTAAAAGATCATATATGATATCATATTAATGTATATGATTATTGTATAATTTAATAACAATTATTTCACCATTATACAGGAGGTTAACCTACCCCAACCAAGGAAAAGTACAAGGTAAGGGTTATTTCACAATCTCTTCATTATCCGAGGTTGTTTATATGTAATAATTTACTGGGATCTCTTTATCATCCACATCCATGTTTTCTTAAAAATGTATTTCAAAACATTTTTTATTATTTACAAGAATATGGGTTAAAGTCATTTATACCCTTTTTGACTTTTATAAGTGGTTTATAAAGGAATCTTTCGGTCGTTTTCAAAACAAGGTCCTTTTTAACCTTTTCGACAATATTAAGGTAAGAATGTTTTTTTAACTTATACGGCGGGTGCGGCTATTTTCCGCCGTTATAAAATATTCAAAGCTTCCATTACAAGCTTATAAGAATATTTTCAAAGAATATGTATTATTTTATATGGATCTTAAATGATTCAAAATAAAAGGAGATATTTCTTTAAAAAGAATATTGATTTCATCTATGTCAACATCCTTTGATGGATTTTAAGATTATTTGAAGTTGATTTATTATGATACAAAACGTCTATATTGTATTGAAGGTTTTGTGATATGTTTGACTGTGGATGTGCTATTTTTATACCATTCATAGTTTATGGTGAAATTATTTACATTTCGTATACTAGTTTTAATACGAATGTTTATGTTATGTTTAAACCTTTTCATATGGGAATGCATTGGACTTTGTAAGTGACGGGTGGAGCCCGCTATAGCTCCTCGATGCATCGGTAGGTCTCATGAGACAAACTAGTGTCTTGGGACAAGGCCTTGACAAAATCTTATTTGTAGTCTTGGCACGAGTCCTTGGCTATGTGGTTATGATAGTCTGGCATTATGCATTCCAACATTATGAAAGTGGTTAGTGATTTTGCATGTGATTATTCGATTAGTAGAATATCCATGTGAATGAGTAAATGGAATTATTTCATTTTATTTATGCCATACAATGTTGAAAGATCAAGTTTGAAAGGCTGTTGTTTTAGTTATACATTGCCTTAAATGTTTATTCTTATTTATGAAAGTTTCCGCTATATTGTTATCCTTACTGGGCATTTGAGCTCACCCCTTTCCTATGTTTTATTTTTCCCAGGAAGTGAAGAAATAAATTATGAATGACCTGCAGGGATATTATGTGGGGATATGAGTGTGAATTATGGAGACAATATGTTGTTGTAGTAGTTTTTCATTTTATGATGTAATGT
This sequence comes from Viscum album, assembly GCA_963277665.1. Classification (NCBI taxonomy): domain Eukaryota; kingdom Viridiplantae; phylum Streptophyta; class Magnoliopsida; order Santalales; family Viscaceae; genus Viscum; species Viscum album. The sequence goes on along the minus strand of OY728137.1, from coordinate 1,872,554,837 downwards.
AAGACTTATGAATATATCTAGTGTTTCCAAGACTACTAAACTAATCGGTCTTTCGAGATTTGATCTTTCTTGTGATCATACCAATGTTATGTAATTAATGCACCGACTCTGGGTAGCTGGGGTCGGGGCGTTACAAATAACAATAATTAGGAATAATTAGGAATAATTACGAATAATTAGTAATAATTACCAATAATTAGTAATAATTAGTAATAATTACCAATAATTACCAATAATTCGTAATAATTAACAATAATTAGTAACAATTAACAATAATTACCAATAATTAGTAATAATTACCAATAATTAGTATTAATTACCAATAATTACGAATAATTGGTAATAATTAGTAATAATTACCAATAATTAGTAATAATTAGTAATAATAAGTAATAATTAGTAATAATTAGTAATAATTAACAATAATTAGTAATAATTAGTAATAATTAGTAATAATTAACAATAATTAGTAATAATTAGTAATAGTTAGTAATAATTAATAATAATTACCAATAATTAGTAATAATTATCAATAATTAGTAATAATTACCAATAATTACCAATAATTACCAATAATTACCAATAATTGGTAATAATTAGTAATAATTAGTAATAATTAGTAATAATTACCAATAATTAGTAATAATTAGTAATAATTAGTAATAATTAGTACTAATTACCAATAATTAGTAATAATTAACAATAATTAGGAATAATTAGTAATAATTGCCAATAATTAGTAATAATTATCAATAATTAGTAATAATTACCAATAATTAGTAATAATTACCAATAATTAGTAATAATTACCAATAATTAGTAATAATTACCAATAATTACCAATAATTACCAATAATTACCAATAATTACCAATAATTACCAATAATTAGTAATAATTATCAATAATTAGTATTTATTACCAATAATATTAGTACTACGAAAATAATAAAAAATTTATATAATATTAAAATTATCAATATTTGTAACATGTTTTGCTTTATTCTCAACATATTTAATTCTTAAAGGGTCAATTTTTAGGTCTATCTCAATAAAAAGTCTGCGTCAGTCGTGTATGATCTAAACTCTATAATTATCCTAGCTTTAGTGTTTTTTCTAACAAATTATTCAAAATCAGTAATTCTTTTATATTTTATAGAGAAATATGGAACAACGAGGTCGTCAACAATCATTATTAGGTGACCGCATATGGATAAATCAACGTAGAAATCCAAATGGTTCTGGTTTAAATCCAGTATATGTAGAGGGTGTGGAGACTTTTTTTATCATTTGCGGCATCAAATCTAGAATTTGTTTCAGAAGGCAAAATAAAATGCCCTTGTAGAAAATGTGCATTGAGAACGTTTGACACGTTTGACAAAGTGGGAGAACATCTCTTGCGTTTTGGTTTTCAACCAGATTATGTTTTTTGGTATCAACACGGTGAACACAGTTCCAGAGCAGGTGATACCAACTTGATTCCGGATCCATCTCGGTTTCAAGATTTAGTACATCATGTTGCAGGTTCATCTGTTCAACATACAGAAACTCCGGCTGATGTAGCTTCAAATCCTGAGTTGGCACCGTCTGAATTTTATGAGTTGTTGATGTCTGCTGAGGATGCATTATATCCTGGCTGCAAGATGAAAAAATTAGAAGCAGTTGCAAAATTTATGGCTATCAAATCAGATAACGGAATGTCAAACACCTGTTTTGACCAGATATTTTCTTTGCTTAAAACACTGTTACCCTAAGGAAATGTTTTACCTACAAATTACTATGAGAGTAAGAGGCTGGTTTGAAATTTTTGACTTACTTGTCAGAAGATTCATGCATGTTCAAATGACTGCATTTTAAATTCTGGGGAAAATGAGTCGTTGGATAGTTGTTCCACATGTGGGCAACTGAGATATAAAGAAGGACAACAAGGGAAGTATGGTTTGATTCCTGTAAAACAGTTGAGATATATTCCGCTTACATCCAGACTTCAGCGTTTATTCATGTCTAAGAATACAGCGACAATGATGTCATGGAATAAAGAGAATATTTCAACTGATAAAAGATTGAATCATCTAGCCGATGGTGATTCATGGAAACATTTTGATAGAGTGCATCCATCCTTTGCTTTAGAAGCTAGAAATGTTCGACTGAGCCTTTCCACTGATGGTTTCTGTCTGTTTGGATCTTATGGTAGTCAATATTCATGTTGGCCTGTTTTTTTAACTCCGTACAATTTACCTCCATGGATGTTGATGAAGGAGCCATATATCTTTTTGACTTTACTAAATCCAGGACATCCGAAGAAAAATATTGATGTTTATTTGAAACCATTGATTGATGAATTAAATTTATTGTGGAGTACTGGTGTCAGTACATATGATGTTGCAACGAAACAGAATTTTATACTGAGAGCAGCAATGATGTGGACAATAAGTGACTTCTCGGCTTATGAGATGTTATCTGGATGGAGTACACATGGTCAGAAATCATGTCCCTACAGTATGGGAGAGAACAAAGCATTTATGCTCATTCATGGAAAGAAACCCTGTTATTTTGACTGTCATCGCAGATTTCTTCCAGCTGATCATCCTTTTCGCAGAAACAGATCTCATTTCAGAAAAGGAACAGTTGAAAGGGATGAACCTCCAAAAATGCTATCAGGTTCGGAGTTAAAACCGTTGTATTTTCATTAATTCCCATCACTTTTGGTCCCACAATAAACCAATAGAAAATTTATGGTTTTGGGAAAGAACACAATTGGATTAAACGTAGCATATTTTGGGATTTTCCATATTGGTCTGATTTGTTGGTCCGACACATGTTAGATGTCATGCATATTGAGAAGAACTGTTTTGATAATTTGTTTCATACTGTTTTGGATACGCCAGGAAAGAGCAAAGACAATGTAAATGCACGTTTAGATCTTGCCCAAATTTGCAGGCGTCCAGAATTGGAACTATTTGAGAATGTCAGAACAGAAAGGTTACTGAAACCAAAAGCAGCTTATACACTGTCTAAAGATAACCGTTTATTATTTTGTCAGTGGATTGTAGATTTGAGACTTCCAGATGGATGTGCTTCCAATTTGGGTAGATGTGTAAAGAATGGTCATATTACTGGATTAAAAAGTCATGATTGTCATGTTATAATGGAGAGACTTCTACCCATTGGATTAAGAGGTCTGTTGAATTCTGTGATTTGGGATTCCATAACAGACATGTCTCATTTTTTTCGGGAAATTTGTGCGGCTACGACAGATTATGATGCTCTAGGAAAACTTGAAAAAGATGTTGCTGTAATTATATGTAAACTGGAAAAAATATTTCCGCCGTCTTTCTTCGACTCAATGGAACATTTGATGTTACATTTGCCATATGAAGCCAAATGTGGAGGTCCAGTACAGTTTCAATGGATGTACCAATTTAAAAGATGTATGCAAAAATTGAAAAGAAAAGTACATAACAAAGCATCTGTTGAAGGATCTATTGCAGAAGCTTATTTTCAAGAGGAAATATCTTTTTTCTGCTCCCATTATTTTGAATCTGAGTATCCTTCAAAACACAACCGAATGGTATGAAACGAGAGGAATATTGATGAGATCGACAATCAATTATCTGTTTTCAACCAGTCAGAGCTTGGTTTTGGTGGAGTTTATGAACGCTGGATTTCAGATGATGAACATCATAGAGCTTCTACGTATGTTCTGCTCAACTGTGAAGAGATGACATCAGTTGTACTATAAGTGTTTATATCACTTATTCTATCATTTATGTTACAGTAAATAACTTTGGTTTTTATAGGTTGTATGATAATCATATCAAGAAACAAATTCCACAAATTACAGCAGCTGCTCTCGAAGAACGTCGACTGAAAAGTTTCTCTCAGTGGTTTCAAAAACTGGTAACATAAATTCTTTATCTTTTAGCAACTCATTCAATGTATAGTTTACTATATTGATAATTATTTCACAAAATTTCAGGTGTCTCAACATGCTGATAAAATTGACAAACAGCTGTGTGTATTGAGTAACCCACCTTCCAAACTTGTTAAAACTTATAATGCATATGTGGTGAACGGATTTCGATTCCACACACATGCATATGGGGAATCGAAAAAAACAATGAACAGTGGAGTTAGCTTGAGAGGATCTCATCATCGAGAAAATGAAGTTGAATTTTATGGCATACTTGATGAAATCATTGAACTCTGTTATCTTGGACAACATTACATAACCATGTTCAAATGTCTGTGGTTGGATACAGAGAGAGGCGTGCGTGTTCATCCGACTCATGGAATCATCGATATTAAATGTAAAAGTGTTCTCTCAGTAAATGAACCATTCTTATTGGCTCAACAGGAATATCAAGTTTATTATGCAAAGTACTGTGCTACATCAAGAGACTTGACTGATTGGTGGAGTGTAATAAAAATCCAAATTCGAGACAATCAGTTTAGTCAAAGTGAATGTGCTTTCACTGATGTGCAAAGAATTGAAGTTTTTCAAGAGAGTTCTCAAAATCAATCTTTTTTACAAAGAGACATGAGTATCGATGACGACACCCCACATTTAAGAGTCGGTGATGACGATAATGTTAATGATGTCACATATGAATTTGAAATGGTACGAGATGAAGCAACTGTATCTCGAATGGATATCGATGATGTTGAGGAGGAATATGAAGATGACATTGACATATATGAAGATGATGATGAAGATGAACACTGATAGAATTATATGGTATTTATATACAATCATAATTTGTATATATGTATATATAATAGTAATTATCAATTATTTGCTAACATTAAAATTTTCAGTTTTAGATGGATGACACCACATTTTTTGAGTTGGCAGATGCTGACCTGCCTTTCGATGCGGATGAGTTGCTGGCAAATGACCCTCAGCCTGCAGGCGCTCCAGGGAGTACGCGGAGGGGGCGCGGTCTTGCACGATTGATGATTCTTGACCCCGTCCCCGAGCGACGTCCACATCTTGGGTTTGATCCACGCACACGGAGGTGTGATAACCTGTGTCATAACCTGTGGATTTGACTAAGATTTCATTAATCTATTCACATAATAAATGTTTATTATTTTTACAGTTTTTCACATATAGCAGTCGGACAGGGAAGCGCTATTTTGCACAACTATTTCTCTCAGCTGTGGACCACATGGGAGCAGATTCCCATTGATGTGAAATAGGTCATGTTCGGCCATTGGTTGGTACGTATGTAAATAAATATTTTTTATTTTGAAAATTATTTCATTTCTAACTTGATATTTTTATTTATTTATAGGGTTTATGGTATCCGATCGAGGATACCATGCGTGACGCCATCCACGAGGCATGGGAGGTGGCCATGCGTGATCGCCTTCGTCAGTTTTTGCACAATTTAAGAAAAGCTGCCATGAAGAAAGCAGGAGTGTCAGATTTTGACGAGTCATGTAGAGCACACCGACCAGAGTATATTTCATCCCATGTATGGGATGGATTATGTGCGCACTGGTTGAGTGGTGCCTTTCGGAGGAGATCATCTGTGGGGAGGCAGAATCAGGGGAGACAGGAGGTGACTCATTGAGCTGGGAGTCGTTCTTTCAGTACTCATAGACAGCATCTGGTACGTACATTATTTATAAATATTTTATATAACTATAAATATTAACAGTTTATTTTTTATTCTTATAGGCTGTCGACCACCCCGATATTACGGAGTACGACGTATATCGGAGGATGTATAGTGATCCTGCTACTGGGGAGCTCAGAGGTGATCGTCAGCATCACATCGTGGTCAGTATTATTTTTTTTCAAGTTGAAAAATTAACTGCATATAATATATTCACAATTTTAATTTTAAATTGCAACTACAGGAGTCATATGAGGCCGCAGCGTCACAGGCCCGACCTGAGAGTCAGGCCGAGTCATCAGATCAGACCACTGGCCGTCAGTTTGATGAGGCGGCATGGATGCAGGCCACCCAGTATGCCTTCGAGAAGGGCCGGGTAGTTGGTATCAGCTCTCGACTGACTCCCGGAGATTATTATGGCAGTGCTGCGATGTCGGCGTCCATATCGAGAGGAGCTCATGCATCTTCTTCTACTACACAGTATGAGGATCAGTTGCGATCTCAGACTGCACTGATAGAGAGTCTCTGACAGGAGCAGGAGCAGATGCGTCAGCAGCATGAGGAGGAGCGTCGACGCCAGCAGCAGCTGTACGAGGAGCAGACGAGTCGGTGGCAGCAGCAGCATCAAGAGCAGATGGAGTACATGCGCCGACTCATTCATGCTTTAGGGATGGAGTTTCCTCCACCACCATCTGCAGATCCCCCCTCCCCCCTCCTTCAGATTAGAGTTTGTATTTATGTTATAAAATTTGTGAAATCAAAATATGATTTTTTTTTCTATTCGTAGTTTCTGTATCATTATAAAATATTAATAATATTATATTTTTAAATAACAATATTAATATGAATAATAATATTATTTATATTTTATAATATTAAATTTTATATATATATATTTTAAAATTTTATAATATTATAATTTAATTATATTTTTTTTACTTGAATTATTTTAATATTTGTATGTAAAATAATTCTATTATTTTTATATTAATTAAAATAACTTATTAATATTTTTTTTATTTATGAATTATAATTCTAATATTATTATATTAATTAAATCATTTATTAATATTCTATTATTTTTTATCTTTGAATTATAATTATATTATTATTATATTAATTAAAATAATTTATTATTTTTATGTGTGAATTATAATTCTATTATTATATTAATTAAAATCATTTATTAATATTTTATTATTTTTTATTTTTGAATTATAATTGAATTATTATTATATTAATTAAAATAATTTATTAATAATTTATTTTTTTTTAATTTTTTTATAGTATTTACGACGGGTCCCGTCGCAAATAGTTTTATTATTATATTTATTATAGTTTTAATTTTTTTTTAAAAAATAGTTTATGCGACAGGCCCATCACAAATAGTTTTTGCGACGGGCCCGTCGTAACAGGTATTTGCGACGGGACCCGGCGCAAAAACTATTTTAAAAGTTTTTTACAAATATACGGAGTACTATTTGCGACGGGAAGAATACCCGTCGCAAAAAAGGGTTTTAGCGACGGGCCCGTCGCAAATAAGTGTTGTTGAGATGCCGTTTTCAGCAACGGGCCATTTGCGACGAGATCACGTCGCAAATGACCCGTCGCAAATACCTGTTTTTCTAGTAGTGTCTTAAACATTGTTTCCTATTTATTATCTTATTGATTGAAATAAAAGTAAATGATATATATATATATATATTATAACATTCTAGTATGGGCTTCCATCCAATAAAACACTCGAACAATTCCAAGAAACATCTTGGAGGGTATTTCACATCCCTAAAGCCTGAATACTACTTTCATCATAATGTTCAACTAATGGGAAAAATGTATCCCTAAAAACAACTGTGATTAATATCCAAACTAAACACACAGTAGAAATAACAATAACTAATCATTAATAAATACATAACTATTTTAAATACAATAACTGCTTAAAAAAAGAAAATGAATAAAAAAATTAACCAAACCACGCAACACGATCTTCACAGGACCTCTTGGTCACCACTAACTTGAAAGAAAAACCCAGTTGAATAGAAAACTAAACCAGAAACCCAAACCTACAAAATAGATATGGTATACCAACACCATGTGGAATATGTAGAGTGTGAGTATACACAAATTTAAAAGGAAACCACTATAGGGTCCATGCATTTTTTTTTACCAAAATAGGTCAAAAATATTATATTAAAATAAATTCAGAAAATAGGTTTCTAATAATTTTAAACAAAAAAATACATATTTTCTCAAATTCCCTTTTAAAAACCAAAAACTCAACCTTTCTTTTCAAAAATGTGTTCACAGTGCAAAACACAATTCAATCCCAAAACCCAAATAAAAACCAATTCCAGATGTCCAAAAAAGGGATTTTGGAACTGATAATGAAATATAATAGAAAAAAATTAACTTAAAGGGTTAATATTTAACATAAAACTTAAATAAAGGTTACGTACATATAGTTAAATAATTAGAATTTATTTATCAAATCTATATAAAATAATTGGGAATACTCAGTACAAACTCAACTTTCATCATATGGTGCCACTCCATAGTAAATAACTAATTGGATGCTCCAAAATTGCCTATCAATTTTCATGTCCCATCTATCTTGTCAAAAAATATAGGGGGTACCAGACCATCCAATTAGTGTAAAAAAGATTCCATCAGTTGACCCTCTAGATGACACAAATGAATCATATGATAACATTACATGGTGAGTGGTAAGTTACTCACAAACATGGATCAACTAAACGCAAAACCACATATGTGATTCCCCTATCATTGGGGAATCAATCATAGAGATTCATGTATCACAATAATTTATTCCGATGTTCCAATATATCCATCACTTCATTTGAGTTTCAAAAACCACTTCCCTAGAAAAAATTAAAATACTTATTGATCATTCATGATACCAAAGATTTCAATCAATTTTCAATATCATTATAGATTCCTACTAGGTTATTAAGTCACATGAGTTAAAAAATAATGTTATAAAACATCACAAGGAACCAATATTTTAGTCAAATAACATTACATCAAAACCAACTTTTTAATGACAAAAAAAGTGTCTACTATGACTTTATCATTTCCATACCAGATTCATTTACAAATAAATTTCAATACCATTTCCAAAGAAAATATAAAACACCAATTTCACATCCATAATTCCAAATTGGAAATTACATTTCATATCCAAAACTATCCCCAATATTAAGTGAAAACATTCATCAAGAAAAAACCACCAGTATCACTTCTACATAACTTATTTAACGTGTATTTTTTAAAATTTTAAAGGGTTATTTATAAAAATTCTTCACCAATTCACGTCCCCAAAATCCAAACATTACATGATTTTGGAAATTCATCTGAATCATCTTTTCAAGTCACATGAAGCTCCATCACCAAACTCATAATCCAAAGAACCCATTTGGATAAATGAGAATGGATGGAAAGAGAATATTTTAAAATACCATGGTTGAATGGGGACCTAACTTTTTCAAGGTTCCAAATAGGCCTAAACACCCATTAAGAACCCATATTTTTCCCAAATAATCTAACATATCATTTTAAAATCTAATACCACATAAAATATTTTCATGAAAACCCAAACCAACATTCAGTGGAACTTTTCATGTTTTTATGAAATCAAACAAAAACATTTTTTGATGAAATATCACCTACTATTAATCCAAAAAAAATAATCCACACATAATATTCAAAATAAAAAATTCAAAATTTTAATCATAAAAAAACAAAATCTAAATTGAACCATATTAATAAAACATAAAAAATGTAAATTTCCATCAATGATACCCAATTTTAAAATAAAATATAAATATAAATTTTGTCAAATACCATGTGTGCCTTAATGTAAATGAATATTTAAAAACCCTCAATAAACCATTTCCCCCATTTTTCCATCAATATAACACAATTAAATTTTTTAATAACAAATCAAAAGCATTATTATAATATTTCTAATTAATTTAATGAAAATACAAGCATCAACAGAATGTGATGGAAATATAATACATAGAAACACCTAAATCGGTTTTTTTAGAATGTAATAAAACATCAGGGTAAGGATGAATACAACAGAATAGAGAAAAGTCACACTCCGACATAAAATAAATATAACTAAAATTAAATTCTATAACATAGTGTTTATCCACGAAATAACCCACCTAGAAAATACGAATAATTTAATAGAGGATAAATATAAAAATGAAGAAATCAAAACAAGAATGACAGAGGAAACATAACCATTCAATGTGGGAGATAAATCATGAGAAAACATGTTGAAACCTACATTTTGGGGATTATAATAGAAAAAACTCTATATTGTAGGTATACAGGTTAGGGTAATCAGAGGGGAGTGTCATGGTAAGAAATCATACATAAAAATAAGAAGAAATTCCAAAAATACTATTCTTCATGTGGGTTCCACAGTAAACATGATCGATTATACACACAGTGTGAAAACCATGAAATTACCCACTATCAAGAGATTCATTGGAGGCTTACTTAGTCTTCTTGGATTGTTTAACCATGAAACATTATTGTGAGATGTGTACACACATATTCTGAATAGTTAAAATAACTATGCACCTTGACAATGTTACCTGAACAATATCCTTAAAAAATCAATGTTTTGACCTAAACAATCATATAACTCTAGGGGTGAACCTTCCAAAAACTCACCTCACATATTAGTGAAACTAGGGTTTTCGAAAAATATAAACTATCCCATTTTCTCCCCATATGATTCTCACCGGTTATGAAAAATTCCAAAACCCTCCCAATACATCATATACTCAAGAATTGAAATTGGTAACTCAACCCGAATGTCATTCAAAAATTTCAAATCCATGTATAGGATAAAAGAAAATAAATTCAATGATCGGGTTGTAACATCTATAATCATATAATTATAATTATTTATGTAATCTATATAATTTTTTTTATTAAATTATTCATTTATATATTCCCTGTAATTCATGAACGAATCACATCACTTTAGGAGGTGGTAGTACATTGTACACATGAACAATGTTTTCTTATTCCCATAAAATGGAATGAAAAATGATATTTGTTATAAAATATTTACAAAAGAAAAACTATCATATAAATATAGTATATAAAATCTAGGTCCTTAATTCTTGACAGACATGATAGATGTTAATAACAAACAAATGATATCAGTTCGTAAGGAGGTAGTCTACCTTGCAAACGAATGAGGATTTAATAACCTCTTTGATGGATGTGTTTGTTGGTGTAGTTATTAAAATTGAAATAATAAAAATTAAAATATGTAGGATACATTGTTTTTTATATATGAATGGTATAATAATAATAGATGGGGGTGGGAAAAAAATAAAACAAATATGTATGTTGATTAACATTTTTAATTCTTTGGGAAACTCTTATTGGTTTATACCAATGTCATCCTTAGAATAATTTATTCACAAATTACGTCATATTTGATGAAACTAGGTTTTCTTTTATTAATTTTGAAAATAAAATGAATATGAGAATGGATTTATATGTCCATATAAGTCGGGAAAGTTAAAAACTTGTAAAATTTTGAAAGGAGGAATTCCACCCATGTATTTTCTTGGTGAAGTGGAAAAAAAGTCACTAATATTGAGAAAATAATGTATAATATATATATATATATATATCCATAAAATTGGTTTTTAAAAGTTTTTATAGCATTTAACACTTAGTTTTAATGTCTTGTCCCTTAGTAAACTCATTTTTCTCTTTATGCCTATAATTTATAATAACTTCTTTTTCTATTCACATTGGAAAAATTTTTTATTGGAATTGTTAGACCTTATGTATTAATATTCTTAAAAATAATAAATTTATTTTCTTAAATTAAATTCACAAAATTAGAAAAATTAATTTAGAATTTTTCCCATTTACAAGATTAGAAAGCTAGTATTTAAAATGAAAATTTTCAAAAGCTTACTATGTTTTCATATCTATATTAAATATAAAAAATAATTTCAATGACCTAAATTTGATTAATATATGTATAATCCATATAGTTTTATATTAATATAATTTTGAAATAAAATTTAACATTATGAAATATCTCGGTGAAAATTATATTTTCAATTCAAATATATTAGTTTTCACTATTTATATAAAATATAACTTCATAGAAAAATACAAAAAATTAATTAATATATAGTTTAAACATTTTTATTAAAAATTAAAATAAATTTATAATATAAAAATGATAAATGTGTAAATTATTTAAAAATAATGTTCTTCAATAAAAGAAAAAAATTTCTTTAGAGATTATTATTATTTAGGTATAATATTGGACTTGAAAATATATTCTTACAACAAAATCATTTAGAGTAATGTAAAAAAAATTATTGAATATATATTATATAATTTTCATTTATATCACCTCCTAATAATGATTACTTTAATTTTATTTTTCAAAAATCTCCTGGGATCATGAAAATAGTATTTTAGAAAACATTTTCATTATATTCAACTATTTTTCAATATTAATATACAATTAACTTATATCTAATTATTTAAACCATATATTTAATAAGTTAGTTCATCCTATTCATAACCACCATAATAAGGGAAATGATTTAGTTTTAATTGTAAATAATAATATTAATAGTATATTGTTCTGTAAAACCCAGTCTTTCATGTAAAACAAGATTTTGAAGGAACACATTATTATGTGTAACACTAGTCAAAATCAGTGTTTCTTGTTAAATAATTCTATACACCATGTTTCAAGTAAAATAAACTACTTTATATATTGAATTAATATAAATATAAATATTTTATAATGTTTTATGATGTTATATTTCCCTATACTATTGGTTTTGCAATTAATACATGATATCAAAAACAATTTTGTTATTTTACAATTTTGGAGTGTTACATTAAGCTTGTTACTCCTTAGTCCATATGTATATTTAATTTTACCTTTTTAATTTTCAAAAAAGTAAATCGTATCTTATTATTATCCTAAATAATTTATCAATTAATCATAAAAATTAAAATGATATATATTTAATAATTACTAGACAATTAATAAAAATATTAAATTATATTTTTTAAAATTAAATCTAATCTATAATGATAATTAGTTTTTAAACAGGTTCATATAAAGTTAGAACCCCTATTTTATCCATAATACTAACAATTACTTGTTTACTTCATTTAAAAATATTTTAGTAGAGAAATAAGTTTTTAATTGTTATTAACTAAAATTAATTATTTTTCAAAATAAGGAATCTATTTTTTCAACATAAAATCATTGATGTAGATGAAATTAATTTATGATTAGTCATGCAGATGTGATGGAAATAGTTTTCACAAATAGAAAATTTTCTTATTTATTGAATGTTTTTGTATCAAAATTCATTATGAAATTGATTCCAATGAAAATTTTTTATTAATTAAAATATAATTTATCTAAATATATTTTAAACCACATTTTAAAATTATATGTTTATTATAAATTTTTTAAATGAAATGGATGTTTTTAATAAATATCATTTATTTTATCTATTCATCAAAAATGTATATTTTCATAAAAAACACATTTAAAAACTAAATTTTTATGTTGAAATGTTTATTGATAAAACATTGTTTATTCTATAAAATAGAGTTTCTAAAATTTAACATAATTATTATTTTTAAATTAAATAATTTTTTTTATAAAATAGTATTTTAAAAACATATACAGTCTTTACTAGAAATTATGAACTATTTTTATTAGAATTTTATCATTATATAAAATAATTATAGTAAATAATTAATATATGTTTAATTTTATTTATATTAACTTGTTTAGTAACAAGGTTATGAAGGTAATGCTTCTAAAATAATATTAATAATATATCATGGTTTGTAAAATCCAAGTGTTTCATGTAGAAAATGATATTAGTGAAATTTAAGATATATGATCAAAATTATTTCATAAAAACGGATTTTTTATATTATAAACCAACATAATTGAATTTATCCCTCAAATTAATCACTCTAAAAAAATAAATGAGGTTACTTCGACCTCATTTAATTCTGAAGATGTTATTTATCATCTTAAAATTTTGTAATTTTCACCAAAATATTGACCAGCTGAGTTGTCTTGTTTCATATCAGATTCTATAAAGTATTAAGAATCTCCACTAGTTGGTCATTTGAATAAATAACTTTATCATATAGTATGTCATCTTAGTTCTATACATGTCTTTCATTAGTAATGTACCTCCCTTGGAGAGATAAGTTGAACACATCATGAACATTCGAGATCTCTTATGGAATCACCCAGCGATATGTGACCATCCTTCATCATTTATGAATATTGAAGTGACTAATATAAATTGAGATCATATTTTCTTTCGTCCCAAATATAAAAACATTATACCATTTATAAATTCATAAAATTACTTTATTTAAAAACACAAACCCTAGATCACATCGTCGATGTTCATCATAATTTTTATGATGACATTATGGTACGATTATTTGATTACAATTGGATCTTATATTCATTTCAATATTTTCAGATATATTAGGTCAATATATCTATCATTCTTTAATCTCATCCCCACGTGTTAGAGTTAAAACATATTTCAATATAGGGCTTTATAGAGATCCATCATAATTCACGAGTGAAACCAATTATTATAAAAAAACATAACAAGAATAAGGCATTGATATTTACAACCATTAATGTCCATAGAATAATATTTGATCACATATCATAGAAATATAATTATAATATCATATAAAAAATATTCATGAGGATAATATAGAGTAATGAAACTAAAAAATTCATTAATAACTTGCTAATACATCACTAGATCATCAATGAAATCCTATATCCCAGATCAGATACAATGGAATTTGGTAATCCCTTAGTCCATACAACATACTCAATATATATCCTAGAATCATAATATATATATATATATCATTTATGATATAAATGAAATGTGATGACATTTTAGGTTAATAAACTAAAACCCATATAGCATTTTCCCCTTTAGTTTTATTATGTAGTTTGATTAAAAAACCCAGAGTGATGTTTTCCCCTTTCTATTCTACTATAAGAAATAATTATAAAATCTATGTATTATTTTTTCCATCATCCATGGCTTGAAAACATTCCATACAAAAAGATGAGAACTTTTCAATATCTATGATGTTATAATCCCACTATAAATACACATTAAAATCATTGTAAATATTAATACATCTATGATGTGTTGGGAATTATGAACTATGAGATTCTCCTAATAGCTCATTAATGCCGAGTTTGGATAGTACAAAAACAAAATTCTTGAACCATATCATTCAATAAAGTGCATTGTTTCTCTCATGAACATTTATAATATTCTCCAAAATGTACCAGTATTCCTTTTATTAATATTTACACAACACCTTTATATATAGTTTATTACTATTTTATAATTAAAATATTTATTCCATTCCTTCATGATTTCCAAATATATCCAATGAATGTCCAATTTTTTTTTCTTTTGCGATTCATATCATTTATTTAATATCATGATCTTATAAACTCAATGTGTTATCTATCCTATTCACATTATCATGGTTGTAATGTGTTGAGGAGTCGTAATGCCTAAATGTCTACAACCATCTCATCTAGAACATATTTATTTTATTATTTATGAATATATAATTTTATCTTTTTTTCAGTATATATTAACATTATTCCATATAAAGATAATACCTCCATTTATTTAAGGCTATGATTTCAGCAACTAACTTCTAATTATGAGTTCAAAAGGTTTTATCATGAACTACCAGTGTTCAGGAGGCATGAACCATAATCCTTTCATTAGTTATGATAACTAATATAAATGACTTCTTGGATGCATCATTATAGAATCAAACCCTTCCCCACTATAAAGTAATGTAAAAACTAGTAAATAACTATCATTATCCATATTTCCTTTAAAATTTTATCATATTCATTTATCCAAATTAACATGGAATACATCAGAGTTAAAATGGAGAGTTGATTAGATTTCTAAGAGTAATTTTATATAATCTATTGAAAATATCATTATATTAAAAAAAATTATTTCAGTCATTGTGGAAAGTCTTCTATAGTTTCAAATGTCCATTGTCTTAAAAGGATCCACTTATACAACCAATAATAATATTATATGAAACAAAAAGGAATTTCTTTGTCCAAATTTTTTATTTTTTTATATTTTCCATTCAATATCATTTTCTATAGGTTCTTCATAACCATTACCATCTGATCTTTATACACATCCATCATATTTGAATATATATGAATACTGTCTATAAATACTTACAAAAAATAATTTGGATAATATATTGATACTCTATTAATTTAATATATTATTGTTTAGGGGAATAATTATGTTAAAATTTCATCACTATATATTCATAGTTTCTATAATTTTTATTGAATTTCTTCTTCTGTATATCCACCTTTATAGCCCTCTATTGATGATATACCAAACTAATTTCAATCCTGGAAAAGTATTGAACTCCAAATAGTTGATAAAATAAGTCATATATATGAGATATAAGATAATTATTATTGTTATTTTTGACTTGGAAAGGGTTCCAATTAATCATACCGTGTCACATAAATCTATAAATATTCTTAAGAAAATGTATATTTTTATGCCAAGGTGTTACATATGGACTAATTTTTCAACTTTAAAAATTATCTTTGAGTTCCATCTTCAATTATAACAAATAAATATGGGTTATCCTATATGGATACTATGAAATATGAGTAGTGATATTTTTTATTTGTAGTGATAACTCAATTTAATGATTTTGTTGAAGACTAGTCAACTATTTCAGAATTATATGAACAGAATCTGGTAAAATAGGCATATAATTTTTAATGACCTTATTATTCCCATTTACTTGAGATGACAATGAATCATTACATGGCATTAAGCAGCATCTCCAAGATGAAAAAGGATAAAAATAATTTTTGAAGCATTTCTAAAATAAGTGGGGGATAATTTACTCTTTAAGAATAAAAAAATTAACTCCACCAAACATAACCAAATAGTTCACAATATAACACACAAATAAATTAAATAAAACAAAACCACTTCATTTATTTCAAAACCACATTAATGTGTACCATAATAGAATAAAAAGAAACTATCAAATTGGATATAGGAAGAAAAACTAAAGACTATAATAAGACCACAAGACTCCATGACTTAATATCTTCTAGCTCTAAAATCATTAAAAAACACATGTATCAATAGGTGGTGCTAAAAACAAGTGATACTTTACCCTTTCCAATGTCCAAGATGATAACATCCACAAAATAACCAAATTAAAAAAGTAGGGATGAGTATAAACTTTATTTGGATTTCCCCAATTTCATTCCTACACATTCCACTCTGATTGAAGAGTTAACAACATTTACATAAAATTGATTATAATAAACAATTATTCAAAATAGTTTATAACAACATATAGACATGTTTCGATCACAATTTATAAAAAAAGAATTAAATATCAATTGAAACCTTTATTCTGGAAAGTAATATTTCTGAAAAAATAACAAAAAAGTTATTTAAAACCATTTCCCAATATTCCTTTGGAATACCCAATCCATTACACACATCCACACATATAACCATGCATGCTATGCGATGATATTTCCATACTCAAGAGCCTTTTCTCATTATTCTACCAAGTCATCATAAGGTAATTAAATCTCATGTTTCTTTTGAACATTGGAACTGAAAGAAAGGATATATTTCAACCAATACCCATAAATACAACATGAACACACACCATGTATGCCCTTGGATTAAGCAAAAAACCATTTCAAAAAAAAGATTTTTTTACTATAAACCATTTCCAAAAAATCTACTTCCATGAAAAACCATTTCAATAAAACAGTTTTTATATAAAAATCAACCTTTTATATATGATCATTTAGAAATTCCATAAAATCCATAATTTAAAACCACTATCTTAAATTCTATAAACTAAATCACTTTTCACAATAATTCACCAAGACAAAACAATTTCAACAAAATCATGAAATTGTCACCAGATAAGTTTTATTTCATTTTTTTCATTGTAAATTAAGTTTATATAAACCAATTTGAATCTAATACAGTAATTTAAAGTAATAGGATATAAATGTGAAGCCACTAAAATAGATAGATTTGACAAAAACTGACAATGGGTGAAAAACGCTTATGAGAAAGGGGTTGAAACTCCCAATAAACGGATATAGATCTTTTCACCTACCATCAATGAACCCAAATATAATCACATTTATAATCCACCAAGATATTTATACCTGTAACAAGATTATATCTAAAAATAAATAGTATAGTAGATTTAGTTCTATGTGTATCAATGAAACGAGACAAAAACGGTGAAGAACGTCACATACCGTGAGACTTATGTTTGAAAATGTTGTGGGAGGGATCTGGATTGATTCCAAAATGTGTGGGAGGGGTCTAACAACTATAAATGGAGGAAAATCATGAATTGGGGACGTTCAAGAGAAAAAAAATAAATTAAGTGGAATTATGTATAAGATATTAAAAAATAGGATCTTACCTTTTTCCTAATCACGGTTAGACTGAATGGTTTGAAAAACAATGCACTAAATGTGCAGTAGCTAGTACCTTCACGAAATCCCTACATGGACTCCTCACATGACGTCCCTAACTATGATAAAAAAATATTGAAGATACTGTATGAAAACTACATATTTGCATAGTTTCTTCTAGAATATCCGCACTGTTTAGACAAACTATGTGGAGCCCATGTGCATCAAATTTAGCCCCAAAAATATTTAATGTTTACCCAACACTCCCAGCCATCAGAGATACCTAAAAAGAATCAATTAATGGTTATATAAAATAAAATGTGGGTACAAAATTCTACCAACCCTTGGTCATTCTGTTCTCAGAATGTTGAACTCCCTCACCGCCCTGAAAGAATTTGAGTCGTATCTCTTTAATTCCTTCTCACGTTTGGAAGTATCTTCATGATTCTGACAATGCTTAAATAAAACTCACACTAGAAGGATACCCTTTAGATAAATGTCTTTTTTATGTCTATCCACAATGTGCATCGGGATATATACCAATGAAGAATCTGGCTATAGGTCAACACGATCCCATCTGATCAAATGGTCAAGATCAGGAATATACTTTTTCAACTAAGATACATGATACACATTGTGCACCAAACCAAATCACGGTGGTAATTACAATCGATATTCTACCCCTCCAACCCATTCTGGGGTCTCAAAAGGTCCAATATACCTAGTATAGAACACTCACTACTTCCCAAAAATATGAAGTCCATACCTTAAGGGATATTAAAGAACACCTAAGCACTCACAAAAAATGACAACGGTCATCATTGATGATCCACAATAGATTTATAACGACATTGAGACATCTACATCCTACTTATGATAAAATAAACATTTTCTAATTTTTATTAGACAATACTTGACCCAACTAGTGATCTCTCCCATGTTTCCACCCAAAACGGTGGGGAAACACAAGGATGCCAGTAGAATGTATCAAATATATTCATATGGATCGAGGCTTGATAGTTTTTATTATACAAGAACTCCAAAAAACGGATGTGTTCTTCCCACGAGCCATAGAAATCCATTACCCAACCCTATGATATATGTTCCAACATTTGTATGATCCTTTTTATTGGTTGTTAGTCTAAGGATGATACATCATACTCATAGTCAATTGAGTTACAAGTGATTTCTATAAGGATTTCTAGAAATGATATCTGAACCCCAGATCTATATAAAAAAGAATCGAAACTGGTATTCCATGTATCATTACCACTTATTGGATATAGTTTTTTCACATATACGACATCACTTGTGTTTAAAAAATTGTTATGAAATGAGACGACTTGGTAAGACGATCAACTATTACCCATATCACATTGTGTTTAGAAACCATTTTTTGGATACCTGTAATGAAATCCATCATTATCTACTCCCATTTCAAACTGGGATATGTAAATAGTATGACATAACAACTGGTCATTCATGCTAAGGTTTAACATGCATACATGTTAGGCACCATGAAACAAACACAACCACTTCCCTTTTTATACTGCTCCACCAAGACTATGCCTTCATTTCCCTATAATTCTTCTTTTTAAAAAGCTGAAAATACAATCTAGAATAGGGGTGCGTGAAGATATTTTTTATGGAAAATCCATAGGTACAACCATATTCGCTGTGAAACATAAAAATGAATTCCCATCATGTTTTCTACCGTTATTAGTCTCCCCAACACTGAGTTTTCACTATTAACCAGTTATTCTGTATTGTATTTTTGTTCCACATTTACCATATTTACCTAATCAAGAACAATAGTAGCTAAAAAAACCAAAACATCGCCTCGGTATTAACATTCCTCATGCATGTCTACTAAAATAGATATAAATTTCCATTTATTTATATCTTCTTTCACCATCTGAGTATATTACATTCTGATCAATGCATCATCCACTGAATTCCCTTTTTTCTAGAGTATACATCAAGTCAATATCAATCATTTGGAGATAATTCATCAATATTATTTTCCTTAGAGTGAAATATCACTATGAAAAAATGTCTTTCAAGATTTTATAATCCATAGACATAGTTAATTTCTCACCAAAGAGATAATGTCTCTAGGTCATCAATGCATGAACAACTGCAGCTAACTCTAAAGCATGTGATGGTTAATTCTCATTATGAACCATCGGTTGACATGAACCATAAGACACAACATGGTCTCCTTGCATGAGAACACATCCCTACACAAATCCCGGCGCTTCACAGTACACTACATGCCCATGTACAGGTAATGGAAAAATCAAGATGAGTGTCGTGGTAAGATGAAAAGTCAGCTATTGGAAGGAATTATAGAATTCTAAAGTCCATTAAAGTGGAAGATTATTCATTGTTAAAGCTATCCATGGTGAGGCTAGTCATGAGATGTAATGAAAAAACATTGGTAGAAGCCAAGTAGACAAAGAATACTTCATATTTGAAATACATTCTTCAGTAGTTTCAAGGAGAGAACAACTTTAATCTATCTAAGTTAAACCGAAACACATTTTTCAGAAATAACATAGCTAAGGAAACATACCCGTTGTATAAAAAATTCACACTTATAGAATTTGGAATACAAACTATGGACTATCATTATTCCCAACATTGTTTTCATTTTTTGTGAATGATCATACCTTCTCCTTGAATAAACCTTGAGATAATATACAGAAACCAAAACAAAAGAATCCTGATATATCTGAAATATCTAATTCATCAATTCAATAAATACCGTTTTCACATTCATAATTCTGAATGGTATGATTACATATTCATATTGACCATATCTTCTTCTGAAATATGTCATTGGAATAACTTCCTACTGAACATGAAATTGACAGTGTCCCGGTCAAAAGTAAATTCTAGAGAACCAGTGGGCTCTGCACAATTCATAAAACATGCCATCAATTCATAAAAGTGGTTACCTATTATTTATCATAACATGGTTAGGATTATGATAATCAACACACATTCAAAGAGTATAATCAAATTTAGTAACCCGCAAGATTGTTGATTCCAATAAATCTGTACTTGGCCAAATGAATCATTTTCTTTCTAGATCCTACAATTGTACATTATTTATCATTAAATCTATTAGTTGAATCCTATATGATGATAGGTAAATATGTCTGCTCCTCAGATTGAGATAAATATTAAACCCACTTCATTTAAATGTGGTAAACATGAGAAGTTTCTGTGAAATAAATTTCGAAATTGATCCACAACTGCTGGAAAAAAATCTACCTTGATCTCTTCCATCGATTATAATGTCAAACCATCTAAATAATATGATATAATTCCCACCATTGGTGAAAAAAATTAAAATTCACCTTTCAATACAACCTTATATCATCTTAATAGAGGCTTGACACCATCACCTATCACAAAACATACTATCCTCCTATAACAGTTGATGTGTACCTTGAACGTTGTCATCCAATCTATACCTAGGATTCTGAGTTCTTCTACCACCTTGGAAATATGTGTCCATATTCTGCATGCCCTAAACATTTGAGATCCCACTATTTCACGTAGGTATCATCATAATTACTCATTATATAGTTATTGATATGTCTTTTTAATTCATTGTTTCTCTATCCAATATCATTTTATAATATGTAATATTGAGCACCACGATCTTCAATCGAATCTGCGTCCCTATTCATGATTTAACAATTCATTACTTTAAGTATTCATCCATTGAATCTTTGGGTGAAAATCATACTAAATGAATGAATTTAACTTCATATTCCATGATAGATATATTATACTACATCAAGTTATTTAATTATTTCATCCTATGGATCCTAAAGGTATGAGAATAGAAGTTTTTTTAAAAAAAAATTCATTAAAACCTTCCCATGTTAGGCCTTGACGCCCTTAAGAATATAACACTAGTTAACACCACATAAATCCATGATACTAAATAATATATGTGGTCATATTGAATTTGATCTATATTGGTGTAACGGTGAAATCTATGATACATTTCATCCTATCTAGCCACACCTATGACTATTCAAGTTCAAAATCACCATTGATGATTGGTAGATTCTGCTTCATGAAATGGATGGAATGATCCATGTGTCTCAGATCATCCCTCGTATTTCCAATATCCACATATTGAAATGATTTAATGATACTTTTAACCAACTATTGGTTAACCAACAGTCTAGGTGCAACCATGTTCTCCACGACCTCTTTTGGTTGGTTTCTACAGTGCCTATCGGGTGCTATTTTCTAAACAAACTACAACTCTGTAAGTCTCACACACTAGAAAATGATGGATTCGATTTATAAATTCAATGAAATGAACTATGAAAAAGACTTTTTTCAAACAAAACCTTTTCCACATTCAACCATTTTTCTAAAAACCATTCATGATTTTTGAAATCAACCAATTTTTATAAAACATCGATCATGAACTTTTTCAATGTCTTTAATTTGATTTTTTTTCTTTTTTAAAATATTTACACATCTAAAAAAACATAATTCATTACTCCAAATGAAATATGAAATCTATGTAGTAATTAATTCCTCTACAATTCATGGCATTCTCATCTTAGTGGATATACCAATGACAATGATATTACAGAATCCTATAATTGTATCAAAAACACTTATGAATCCAATTCCCTTGTAACATGATGTTCAACATGAAAAGGATGGATACATATTTTTATTCTATAAATTTCATGTCATGACAATCCTACTTCATTATACGATAAAAAATCATGTAGAATATTAGAAATGAATCAACTATAATACCAAGAAACTAGAAACATCGTGTTAGGAAAGGAACTAACAAGCTAATACCATTTGTAATGATCCAATTATTCCCTTTGCCATGAGAATAAGGAGAATCATTATATGTCCATAAGAGTCATACTAAAGATGAAAAGGAATGGAAATAAATTCCGAATAGTTTCAAATAAAGGAATGGGATGATTTAACCCTAAAGAATAAAACCATTAACACAAAAAACCATAACCAAACTGCTCACAATATGATGCATGAACAAATGATAGAAAACTCAACCACTTAATTTGTTTCAAAATGACATCAAAGAGTAAAATAGTGAAAAAAAATAATGTATCAAAGTAAGTAGAAAAAGAACAACTAATGACTCTAATAATACCACAATACTACATGATCCACAAGCTATAATCTCTATAATCACCAAAAAACCCTAGTATCATAACGTGGTTCAAAAAACATGTGATACATTAACTTTTCCAATGTCCTAGAAGATAGAATCTAAAAAAGAAACAATTTTCCAATGCATGGGTGAGTATAAAACTCAGTATGTTTCCCCCAATGGATTCTCTACTCATGTCAGTATCATAGAAGAGTTATATACATTTTCGTAAAATAGTTTAAAATAAAAAAAAATTAAAACATTTTATAACTACATATAGACATGTTTCCAAAACCATTTATAACATTAATTAAGAGTGTTAAATTGAAAAAAATTTCTATCAGGTTATTTTTTCAGAAAAATAACTAAACATGTCTTCAAAACCATTTTTAAATATTCCTTTGGCATACCTAATTTATTCCAGACATCCACCCAACCAACCATGCATGTTATTTTATGAAACTTCCATAATGATAAGTGGTTTCTCGTAGATATACAATGTCATCAAATGGTAATTATAACCTTGTCCCATTTGAACATTGACACAAAGAACAAGTTCATTTTTCTACCATGCCCTATAAGAAACATGTAAACACACACCAAGTATGCCCATGGATCATGCCACAAAACCCATTATATAAAACACATTTCCATAAAAACAATTTCATTGAAAAACCATTTCATTACTGCACATTTTTTTTTCTAAAAACCACTTTTCCATAAAACCATTTAGCATTTCCAGGAAATACATCATTTTAAATCATCATTTTAAATTCAAGAAACTAAATCAATTTTCATAAAAATTCACCAAGATCACACAATTTCACCCAAAACCACAAATTTTCATTAGATAAGATTAATTATTATATTTTAAAAAGTCAATTACATACAAATTAATTATTTTTAAACTATGAAAACAAATTCTAGAATGGGGATATGAGTTTAAAGCCACCCACCTTGATGGTTTAGGCGAAAACCAATAACAAAAGAAGAACACACACACAATTGGGTTGAAACTCCTTAAACGACTTTAAATTTCTGCTCCTCCCATCAAAGAACACAAATATCACCATATTTGGAATCCCACGACATATATATAAGTAATAGTTTTACATTGAAAATCTAAATACAAGAGTGTATGTAGATATAAGTAGATAAAAAAATGAGACATGAACAGTGAATAATGTCACTTACTATGATAATCGGGCTTCAAAACATTGAGGGATGGCTCTGGATCAGTTCTAAAATGATAAAGAGTGGTTACCCCACATTCAATGGAGATAAATCTCGAATTTTGGCCATTTTAGGGGAAATCCAATAATATAGGACAAAAAACAACAAGGATTTTAAAATAATAGGACATACTTTTTCCTTACGCACGGTTACACCGTACAGTTAGACAAATCATGTGCTAACTATGCGTTAGCTAATTCACTTAAAAATTCCCTGCATGACATCCTCGCATGGTACCCAAAATGTGGTAAAAAAATGCCAAATATTCTACCACAAAATAAAAACTATGCATATTTTTTCCAAGGATATATGTATAGTTTAGACAATCTATGGTCATCTAATTTTCCCCCTAAAACATATTGGAAGTTTAAAAAACTCACAAAAACCTTAATCCTTACATAAAAATCATCACGTAAAAACAACATACCAGAAACTGGGGGTACTGCATAATTGATGTCAATAATCTCCCCATCCAAATGAGACAAACAGTCGTTCTGAATGGGAATGAAGGCCCATATAAAGGATATTTTATTTTCTGAGAAATCATATTAATCATAAAATTGATAAATGAAAATATATTGGTTTATACTATAAAATTTGACATCATTTCCATTTGATATTTATGTGGAATTTATGTAGATAAATTCATACCATACCTACGATAATATAAAATTCATCTACTAGGAGAAAAAATGATTTCCAAGAATCACCATACCACAAACATCAACAAGAGCATAATAATAGATTTCATATGTGATCATGATAACATTAGTTTCATTTAGTAATGATTATATATCTAATTTTTTAAGCTATAAAGTAGCATTTATATATAATTGACTAATAAAATATATTTTTCACAACTATGTTGAAATAAACTACTTCTATATTAACACATACATGTCACAACACAAACATACATTTCCTATCTTTTTTCCCTTCCTAAAACCAATTTTTATTTCATAACCATCAATAATAATTGACTTTAATGTCTAATTCTAAAAACCCCTTTATAAAACATCAAAACCATGAGACCTTATTTTCCACCAATTATAGCTTTTGTTCTACTTAGGTAATTCAAGGTCCTCATCCATAAAATATCCCTTATAATAGATTTTGAGGAGTTTATCAATTTAAAAAACATATTTCAAGGGAGTGTAAAATTAATTATGTTTAATTATTTTTTATAATCACTAGGTGATGATAATTTCCTTCTCAATATGAATATTTATTTGTATTATGCCATCTTAACACTTTGTCAGATCCACATCCACTTGTACTATTTACACAAGGATTTAATTTCTTGGACACCTCTCATTTTATCATAAAACAAAATTTAAATATTTTTTTAATAATTAGTCTCATACTTCGTGTTATAAATATGATTTTATCATCCTATTTTTATACATATTAACTAAATAATTCTTGTAAAAAAATTGTAGAACCCAAAAAAATTCATATATATACTTCTTATTAAGATGAGAAAATTATTTATAGTATACAATTATCCATGAAATAATTTTTTATTTCTAGGGACATTGCTAACCTGGAAACATAAAAAAAATGTTCTATAGGTGAAATATATATTTTCCCAATAATTTCATCATATCATTCACCCTTTAATGACTTGTTATTCATAAAACAGTTCTTTATATATTGGATCATAAATCATTATAATAGGCGAGAATATATAATCAATAAAGGAAAAAAGATATCAATGATCACATAATAATAACATTATTATAACATTATGACAATAAGAGAATAAAAATTTAAAAGCATAAAAAAACATTTCATATAACATAAAAAAATTTCATCACATAAATCATCGATATTCATAAGACATTAATCCTAAAAAAATAAATGTACACCATCCATGTGAGTATAAAATTAGCATATGAAATAGTATCACAACATACATATAAGCATAGAAAACCCTTCTTCAAGTGCACCCAACAATAAATTCATAACATGTTAGGATTGTGATAACCACCCATGTACCTCCATTGGGATTTGGATCACCTTCCATATACCCTGTTTCTGTTTTGGTAAAATATGCTATATAACCTATTGTAGAATGGGATATCCTCGTATATACCATATTAGGTCATATAACAACAACAATTACCAAATAAATTGGATTGTGAAATATATACATCCAATTAAATAATCTATACATTTCTATTTTAAAATATAATAAATAATTAGTCATATCATAATTTGCAATCCTTTCATCATATCATAACCCCTAGAAAAAAACTAGTTTCATAAAAATCCACCGATCATAGACGTAAAACATCAATATAGTATATAATGATGTTAGAATAATATTATATAACTTGAAAATAATATGTAACATTAAATAATTATATCTCATAAGGAAAATGGTTTTTAATGATCACATGGAATAAATTTTTTTTGAAATTATTTTTTAGTTTTTAAAATAAATTATTTATAAACAAGAAACTCATAAAAAATATTAAGAATTATTTTAATTGAATATAAAATTTTTAGTATTTTATAGTATAAGTTAAACTATTATTTAGTAATAATGGTGGAATATTCTGTTTATCCAGTACACATTAATACCAAGAATCCTTTCACATTTATTGTAAAATATAAATGAGTGTTATTCTAAAATATACATGAAAATTAATTTTCAAATTTTTTATAGATCATTCATGAATAGAAAAAATTTATTTGAAAATAGTTTTTAGACACCATAAATATGGATTAAATATGAAATTTAAATGAAGAGATAAAAATAATAGAATTTCTTACAAAAATTTATTTGAAACTATATTGTACCCGAATAGATAAAAATTAATGAAACAAAATTATTTTTATGTAATAAATATAAGAGAATAAAATTCATGGGTCTCTTGATATATATCTAATTTCATCATCAACAAAATTAACATAAATCATCCACATAAATAATAATAAGTTTTATAAAACCCTTAACACATAGGAAACATTGAATCATAATCCCCATGAATAATAACATAAAATGAAACATAAAATATAATGATAATGAATAAGTTTATGGTATTACATATCAAAGGGTATGTATATACATCTCTAAAATGATGACAGTTTCAATACATAATGTATTTCCCAAATAATAAAAATAGACTACAATCTCATACGCAAAGTCTTGGATTCTTTCATACACATTTAACCTTCCCCTATAATAAATAATGGATTATTATGGAATTATTCTATATATATATAATTTAATTATTAACAGTTATTAAATTTTTATTATCTATTCATTTTTAAAAACATGTTTCTAATAATAATAACTTTGTTCATTATATTAATGTATTTTATATTTTAGACCCATTTCATTGTTCGGGGTCCTAAAATATCCATATTTTCATACTTGATATGTATATCATATGAATTTATCTTATATATATATATATATAGATATATTTATATTTATATAAATTCATAAAATATATATATATATATATAAAATGAAATGTGTCATTTAGAGAGACATTAGTTCATTCAAACACATTAATTCCATTTTAATCTTCTCAAAGGATGAACAATTGTGGTTAAAAATATATAACACTTATTGAGTAATGATGAAGTCATATATATCACATATGATCCTTAAAAATATCATTATTACCATCCATGAAATATATAACTAATGAACAAGTCACTTGGCATCATGAGGTGGTAGCCCACCATACACATTAGTGGTATTATCATATTCCCATGGAATGGAAATTACGAAGATGCCAATGATATTATAAATAAATAAGTAAAATAACTAAATTAAAATCATATATAAATATTAAAACTATCATTATATAAACATGTTAGAGGCGATGATGGAAAAGAATTACACTGTTTCACTGGGTCGTAGTCTACCGTAATGGTGATCGATGATTTCAGTTCTCATTGTATAGAAGTATAGATAGATTTATGTTATTTCATCCATATAGTAAATTTTAATAATTTTTAAATACTAGTGATATTATAATTTAATTATTAGTTCATGAATATAATTTGTATGATAATATATGAAAAGAAAAAAAATTTGTATAAAATTAACTTAGAACAAACTTCATTGGATCTCTTATCAAGGACTCTAGAGATGGCATTTTGGGATTAGAAATATATCTAAAATGTTGATGGTAATTATTGGGATGGATTTTTTTTACTATTTGGTCAGGAATATTGACTTAATTTTAGTGAATATGATAGGTGATATAGTTCCTTCTTATAATTATGGTGTAACATTTTTGTAAATACCAAAAACTCTTCAATGATGGGATGTCACATTCACATAATGTTCCCCCTAAATTGACCAATAAATTATTAAAGGGATGACATGTTCAATACACAACTCATCTTAAAAATACACATGTTTATACCTATAATTCATTATACACCGTGCTTACTTAATTTTAACAGATTTTCCCAATCGTAACTTATATAATTTTTTAGCTCAGACACATATCCTATATCGATAAAATTAATTTTACATTTATTATAATTTTTTAGACAGATAATATTAATATGAAATAAAATTTATTAAATAAAATTACTCTATGTGTGGAAATTATTCTTACCATCAGCATGTGTAATGGGTAAAACCTTATTTTTACTTAAATTAATGTAATTAGATTTTATTAACTTTATAAAACATTTTAAAGAAAATTAATGTTAAAAAAATTATCAAGTATAAACTATTATTAATCCAAATATTGAATATATTTTTTAAAATTTAAATTATACTAAATGATAAATAAAAATTAAGATTAATCTTATAGATGTGATGACATAGTTGGTTTCCCTACAAGAATTTTTGTCAAAATATTGATTATTTTTATATTATAATTCCATAATAAATTTACCCCAATATCTAAAATTATATTGTAGAATACGTAAATGAAATAATTTTAATTTTAATCCCATGTTAAAATAAATAGGTTCTTTTTTAACTCAAATTATTTAGTATTTCATATATGAAAAATTCATATCTTAGAGTAAGATGCAATATTTAAATTGACTGTGGAACAACCAAATGATCATATTATCACTAAAAAATATATCATGTCTATATATTTTCATATGTTTTTAGAAGATATTGAATACAAATTCAAACTTCTAATGAATATGATCTTAAAAATATATTTAAACTTGTGATGATAATTTTGGATGATAAAAATGATTTTTTCCATGACCTTTTGTTAATGACATTTTATTAACTAAGCATCCATAGATCACCCACATTCATGTGATAAATTATTTCAATATCTCTATAAAATTATTTATTATTTTCTTCCATGTCCATATCTTCACTTCAAACCTATATTCTCAAATATTTTATTCTAGTAAGTATTATAATTATATAACCTTTATGTTTTATAACATTTACTTTTTCAGTTATCATAGGATAATTCATTTTCATGATGCAGGTTTCTTTAAATGATTTTAAAAAATTTAATCCATTGATGATCGAGAAAAATTTTGTGTCCTAAATTTATTTTAAAGGGTTTAGAATGTGTTATCCATTAATTTTATGAAACAATTTTTTAAATAAATTTATTATTATATATATATATATCATTATAAAAAACACGGAGTTTGGATTCTTTTATATGAAACAATGATCTATTACATGAAACATGACAACAAGATTAAGAATACAATGAAATAGTAATATTTTAAATATAAAAATTATAACCAATCAATAAAATAGTTTTGTATTATAGTGATAAATAATTTTCATACATATATATTATATCTTATTGGAAAAATATTAATTTTATTTCTCATGTTCTCTCCCAAGGATCAAAAAGGTATCGGCTCTTTGGAATAATGAAAATATAAAAATCGTGTTCATAAAATATCTACATAATCTATCACTTATTTCTTAATAAATAGAACTATATTTTACATATCATGTAGAAATCCTTCATCGTATATTGGGTAAAAGAAACATAATACATGGGTGAGATCATAATTCTTAGTACGGGTAAACAATAGAGGAATCAATGATTACATTATCAATCCATGAGAATAAATGAATAAAAACAAGATTAAATCATTTGAAAATTATACATTTCATATCGTAAATCTTTATAATGATTCATAGAATAAATCATGGAACTTCATATGACCATAATCATAATGAAACATGAACCATGACATATTAACAATGCTATAAAACATGGAATTGAAGCATTTACATAAGCCTAGAAAATAGTTTTCTTTGTAGTAATGGATTTTTTACTTGTAATTTATATTTGAATGTGTTTACTCAACAAACCAGCATAGTTGTAAAGGTTCATTTTCAAGAATATCTTGGTGTACAATCTCCATTACTGAATATGGTTCACACCTCACTCTTTTCATATTTATGTCATGATTTATCATTCTTTACCCAATTCAATAGAGTGGTATATTTGTCTCATATATTACATAATAAAAACTATATATCTATTATACAGATCCAAAATAATTCATCATAATAAAACACCAGAAATATAATAGAAACCATGATAATTTCATTATAACATAAATTACATATAAAATAGGTTTCATGAACATCAAGACATCATATATATATACAAACTATAGAAATAATTAGTATTTTGTACCAAAATTATATCTCTAGTAAAAAATAATTACCATAGAATAATGTTATTTTTTATGGAAAATTATTTTCAAATATCACATGATATACTTAATGTGGGTAATATCCCTTGAAATATTAAATAATTTTTTAATGATGCACAATTATAATGAAAATTATTTTCATGTAAAATGGCATTATAATAATGAAATGTATGCTTCAATGAATTCATGTGTCATAAAAAATGAACATCCACACAGGTTTTATATTTTAAAAAAATTCTTCGGTATTTTTTATTAGAAAGACACAATAAAAAATGTTCAGAAAACCATAAAAAATTTTACATTAAAACTATTTTAGAAATAATTTTTTTAAAATGAATTTAAACAATTTTAAGAGAATATTAATAAAATTTTGGAAAAATTTATAAAACAAGGTCATGGATGTGAAAAATCCCCTTGTTGAGATATAAACATAATCATTTTCAAATACTGATTATATTCAGAAATAAACAAATACATTAAGACTCTTATAATGTACACATTTAATAATACCCAATAATAAATAGTAATATATTATAATTTTGTTTTATAAAAATATATATATCATACAATTTATTATTTAATTAGAAAAAATTATCATACATTTTTTATGAATGTGTTATTAAAATCACTTTTCTCGGTTACAATAACTTCATTTTCAAAGTTTGTTTTAGATCACCAGTCATGGACCTTATACTTTGATGATAGACTAATTACATTCATAATGTTAATAAAGGTATTAAAATAATATATATTCTACATAATAATTTTTATAATCATTCATAAATAATATAAACGGAAAAATTAATAACACCATTCATGTAGATCATATGATTTACATACACTTTAATGTTGTCTCCATATTTCATATAATTGAATAAAATTAGTAAAATTAATAATAAAAATTTATCGAATAATTATTATGTTACATATATAATATATATTCATAAATATCATATATATAAACATCCACATGAAATATAAATAGAAAACTAATCACATAGCATTGTGAAAATGGATTTCTATAGGTATGCATGGAAAACCTAATCATGTCCCAAAAGATTAGATGATAAGTAGTTAGAAAAAATATTATCATTACAAAAAATACATTTTTCCTTAATATAATATATAATCATTATAAATGTAATAATTTCCATGTATAAAAATTTGATGATGATAAATTAATTCTATCATTTTATGGATATGCTAAGATTTACATATGCATTAGAAATGTTTCCATGTCATATTAGATGGGAAGGATGTTATATAACAATTTGGGGTTTTAATAATAAAAATTAAATTTCATCTGATTGATAATACTAACTTTTGTTATTTTTTTTAAAATATCATATATTTTGAAGACTAAATAGGTAAAAAAAGAAATTTAAGTGCCACATCGATTACTTGTTCTTGGGAAGAGGTCATTTAGATCTCATATACAAAGATATAGGGTTGACATTTTCAATGAACCAATGGCTCTAGTATATATATAAATAATTGTAGAATAAATATTCAGAGTATTATTATTTTACAGTACTCAATGTTTTTTAATGAAATGAGGTTGGGGGATTCCTATTATAGTTGAGGTGGGGGGATTTTTAATTTTTCAATATATTAATCTATAATTAACTAATTCACAAAAAATAATTCCAAATGGAAATATATTCAATTATAAAGTGACATATATTTTTAATCTCATAAAAAATTGATTTCAGACATGTTTGGTAGTAATTTTAAACCAAATAATTTTGTTTAACCCTTTGA
This sequence comes from Viscum album, assembly GCA_963277665.1. NCBI lineage: Eukaryota > Viridiplantae > Streptophyta > Magnoliopsida > Santalales > Viscaceae > Viscum > Viscum album. The sequence goes on along the minus strand of OY728137.1, from coordinate 1,872,521,800 downwards.
TTACTTATTTTATATTTCAAAATGAAAAAAAATTATTCAATAACAAAATGATTTAATTTTACCCCATATAGTGTCAATTGGACTACAAATGTCCAATTTTTTTCTAAAGAAACATATTTATTTAGAAATTATATATTTTTTTCTATTTTAATATATTTTATAAAAATAATATTTTCTTGAAATTTCATCACTGGAAATTTTGATACCATTTATTAATTTAACATTAATAATATCAAGTAAATACATATAATTTAAAGAAATTAATTTTTTATATCCCTTTAATTTGATGGCAAGGTAGAAAATTATTCTATCAACACTGGTATCTCAGTTTATACTACTTTTAAATTATTTAATATTATTTATTTGATTTTTTTTATTTTGTAAACAATTAATGAATTATTGTTTTGTAAGTATTTAATATAATTACTAACTTCCATAAAATAAAAAAATTGATGGAATCATCGTATAATTCAATTGGAAATGAAATTATTATTAATATTCATTCATAACTAATTTTTTTCCCTATTTGATCTCACAAATTAGATTTTAAAATAAAATTGTGTATATTTTTAACATCTATTGGTTTAAATAATAGATAAGTTATTTTCATGGAATATTATCTATTAAATGATTAACTATTCAAAAATTATGTTATATGGGTTTAATATAATTCATCCAAAAATAATTATAGATATTTATGGCCATATCACATATTTTAATCCAGATTATCCTTATTTACCCATAAATAAGGTGATAAAAATTTCTATTGTAACAAGTTATAATGAATAAATATAATAGGGTTTTATTACCAAATTTGAAAAAAAAAATTATAATATTTAATTAAATATATATAATTTAATTCATATTAATGTAATTAATTAATTTTTCATAGGAGTATAAAATGTGACAAAAAATTCTTTATAGAAAAAATAAATTTTAATGCATAAAATCGGATTTTTTATTATCAACTAATTAAATATTTATTTCATTTTTAAAAAAATTTATTCCATTAAATAATATATAAATTTCATTAGAAACATTCACCAATATATATTAATTTAATATATTGATATAAAATTCATTATAAACTTATAGTAATTTATTTTCCTAAAAAATATCACATTTTTTTTAGAATAAAGTATTTTGTCAATATTTATAATAATGCATTTAATCTATAAATGTATAGACCATACATTATTAATAATTAGTTATTACTATTCAATCCTTTCAATGTAATAATTTTTAGATAACAGACACATATTACTATTATAATGTTACACTTTTAATTTAAATTTCTTGTAGTTTGATACACAAGCTATCAAATAAATAAAATTATTTTTGAGGAAAATATATCCTACAAACATCAGGGTGTTACATTCAATCCTCAGTAAAACTAAATCTCCCTAATAATTAATCACTTGTATAAAAACATATGATGAAAACACTACCTCATTACGTCCTCAGATTATAATATAGATTCTTCAAATTTGTGAATTTCATACTACTTTTTCCTAGAGAGTGTTCTTGTCTTGTAGAGATTTCTCTTTATGATCAAGAATATCTATATATTTTTCATTATAAAAATTATATTTCTTTAGACTTAAGACCTATGAGTTTAATAAATGTGTTATATTAGGTATTTAATTCAATAGGTGAAATTCATTTTACATATCTTGAACTATTCAACGAATCAGTTTAAGCACAAATCAATAATCTACCATCCCAAAATGATCATGAATTTAAAAGGTTTTGATATACATAGGGATCATCATTCCATTACATAAAAATAACATCTCTATAATTATAGGGGTATTTATAAAAATATCATTCCATCTACTTAAAACTATAGGACATTTTGATGATTGGAAACATAAATTTTTTCAAATCTATCAAGATTATATGTGATATTTAATTTATCTACACTTCTCTTCCACTTCCTAAAATAAATAAAGTCCCAATATCATTCATTCCTCAAAGAAATTCTATAATTTTGGATTTCATCACTTCATATCATAGAGGTATTCATAAGGATCAATTTGAATGATGTAGTGAAAAATAGTTTTTTATAAAAATTAAAAAAGAAAGTTGTTAATCCCAAACAACATTTAAACATGTAAGTGATTCTCTTAAAAAGTATTATATAGTTATAATGGTCCTATAAAAATTACTCTTTATCTATGGAAGACATGAAGTTCTGAAATATAACTATCTATCTAGAGATTGATGAAGACATCTACTGAATATTGAGTAAAACAATGGAACCCAATCAGATACAATAGAAAGATGTATAGTAAAATTTTTAGAACATCATTAATTTATATTTAGTAAAGTGGATGAAGGAAGAGATCTTCAATACTATAAATTACTTATCTATAATTTGTATTGTTGTATAATATTACACATATATAATTATGGAAATTATATTTTTTTTGCGATCCTAATGAAAAAATCCAAGGTGATTTATCACATTTGTATTTATATATGTCTAATTATAGTAATATCCCCTTAGAAATCATTAATTCATATGATGCATGATGAAATAAATCACTGAGAATAATATTAATTTTTTCTCCATTCATTCCATCCCACCTGAAATATTTTTCAGGTTTCTATAAATATTAATACATCCATGATTAATATAGAATTATGAACTATGAGCTCTATTCAATAGATTCTTATTCAAATATTTTACAAGTGGGAATCATACCTGGTTTCTAAAAATTATTATTCAAAAACAATTTAGGATGTACTCAGGAACATTTCTATCATTGTTTTATATATATATATATATTTTCAAAGCCTCTTTAATCCTCCCATGGAAATATTTTCAAGCATTAATTTGAAAAAAGATAACATTTATCCCATATATTCATGGTTTTCCATATCTTCTGTTCCAAATCAATAAATATAGTATATTTTTCTCCATTAAAGATAAACTGGCATGATCATTTCAGTGGAAAGAAACATCTATAGTGTTCTCTTTCCTTTGTTGGTATGGTAATAAATTCTCATAATCTCTAATCAACTCAAACCAAAATCATTAGAACTTGTTTAAATTTTTTTATTGAAAATATAAAATTAAATATTATTATCAGTATATATGTTACTATATCATCCAATGAGGTAATTCCTTCAAGTTGTAAAAGAAAACATTCCCGTAGAAAACCTGAAATCAAGACATGAGTAATTTTTCACATAGAAATTCATTTAACATTAATAATATGTTATCACCATATCATTTCTCATGTTAAAACATCCAAATACCTTAATTTTTAATCACTATATTAATAAATACATTCATCACTACATTTTGGGGTGATCCCATGTACACTAACAAACCTTCTATTCATATCCTTGAAATTCTCCCCAATTCCTCCTTCCATAGGAAGATAACTACATTTTGTGTCAACATGGTATATGGATTAGATAATCATGAGGAATCCGTGAAAAAGAGTGGTAATATTCAGTCAAAAAAATAAAACTATGGATTTCATTTACCACAAATAGACTGGGACATTTTGTAATAGTTTATTTTATTTTAAGGATATACCTGTATACCCCCACAAGAGATTAAATAGAAAAAAATTAAATATTCTAAGCCAATATTTAAAATTGTTAAATTTTTCATGAATATTATATTTCCAAAGGTTCATTAGTGTAATTTTCAAGTTATATTTTCGTTTCATATTTAATTTTTATTATATATTAATATCATATATAAATACTTCCCCAACGTAATAAAGACAATCTCTACCAAATATATTCAATAAACCCATAAATGTAGCAGTGGAATTTCTTAGACCAATAAGAATAATAATAAATTAATATTTGTCCATACCTTGTGGAAAATATAATATTATTTATATAATTAGTATTGAGTAAAATTTATGATATAAAAATTAAAGTCATTCAAGGAAATATATTGATATTGACGTAGAATATCAAATAATTTAGCAACATAGGGGATATGATACTTAGTCATGATTATGATATTGATAATTTCGGAATAATTAATGATGAGTCACATAGATAATTAATTCATCTTCAATAATAGAATAGGTGCACCACATAGTGATGCACATTGGCATGTGGTTCCCTTACATTGATTCTCCTATTATTCTTTCATAAAATCATTCAACATAAATTGGGTATTTATATAAGGAGACATAGAAATAGATATAACTATAGGTATGAGTTGAACTGAAAACTCAACATCACGATTTTTTAGATGACCTAAAAATTAATTTTGAACTATAACAACAAATTATGGAAAAATATGTGCGTATTTAATTTTGATTTTATCAAAAACCATATTATGTAGATGAACATGATGTATATTAATTAAATACTACACTATATAATAATTTTACATTACAATTGCATATTAAAAATTCATTACTTAAATAATTATTCGTTCATTCAGGATATTAAAATTTTCATCTCATCTTCAGAAAATAAATTTAGATCTATATAGAGAAGGAATATTTCTTTTAACAATACCATGGAATTCAATTAAAGGTATAATCACAAATATTTCTAGATTCACTTTCCAAAAATCATTAATGTGGAGGAAATATAAAAAATATAATTTTCCATTGTTCTAATATAATATTTCATAACTAATGCAACATCTTACCATTGAGGTGATATGGTGATAACATTAAAAAATTCATTAGAAATAAATGAGATTATGGATCTAGAATCAAATAAGACATCATGTATTCTAGATGGATGATATGTATATCATTCACCAGGTCATTCTCATAACCCTCCTCAGTATTAATGATTTCATGAAATTTTTTTGAGATTAATAGGTATTGGATGGTAATCATAGAAAACCATGGAATTGGTCCCATGTTAAGAATAATTCCCCTTCACCTTGAATTTTTTGAAATAGATTGATTGTGTTTGTAATATTAAATTGATCTTTTTCTTGATTATCATAATTAGATATCTCCTTCAAATAAATTTGGCTTTTGTATTTCTATTGTGCTTCTATTCCACACGTGAAACATTTACATGAGACATTAAGAAAATTTCCAACAATTTTTCCTCCAACATATAGACAATAATGTTAATATGATTGTCTTTTCTCCATATTTATGATAATTTTTTTGATTTCAATGTGGATTTTATTTTTAAAACCATTAGAATTATTAGTAACAAGAATCTAGATATCCACCTTGAAAGCACCCAAAAAAATTATCCTAGGTAATAGATTCTCTTATATCTAATTCAATTTAGAGGATTTCCTCTAGTCCCAAAAATGATCTATAAATTTGTTTTTTAGGGATAGAAAATATACTAGAAGAATATCTGGAAATCCATGTATAATTTCCCTCAAAAAGTACCAATGGATTACTCATCATTTTTCTTCATAAAAATAAATTAATTTCCCATATTAGTATTTAGAAAACTTTATATGTACAATATTAATAATATCCCTTTAAAAATTAAATTCCATTTATTCAATTTAATCTATATTTTTCATATTCTTGATAATATTAATCCCTATATATTCTTCACATTCCAGATGAAAAATTGATAAAGAAATGTTTTCAATCCACATTAATTAAAAAATATAACATATTTAATTAGTGGTGTTGATAGATAACGTAAACATTCATGTTTCAGAAGACCCACTAAATGATCTTGGATGTTGACTTATGAATGATTCAATTGTATGGTGTTCCCTCATTTGATAATTTAGAAAATCAACATGATTCATATATGGATAATTTTGTGTGATTTTAAAATCAAGTTTCTTCATTGAAAATCCATTGATATTTGACTCCTTATGTGGAGAATAATATCATTTTATATATCATTCATCATTAACATGATTCCATTCAATTCTAGAAATTTAGTAAAAAATTATTATCTGAGATTTAATAATCATATAAATGTCTTTTATATAATTTTTCAATCATGCAACCTAATTTTATGACACTATAGGTTTAACCTAGGTCATCCAAAGTCATGATCCAAACATTAGGATTATATCCTTTAAATAGATTAATCGATAATGTTTTATCATCATATTTATAATGTTTATCTAAACCCATTATATCATACCAAATATAATTACCCAATATTTTCCTACATAGATATTATATATTTTGATGGAATGTTACTTAAAACAAACAAGTACAATATTCAAGATCATAAATGTATAGTTTATTTATATATATATATATAATCATAAAAAATATTTATAAAAATTCTATATCATGTACCACTTATTTATAAATAACTATCACCCTTTTTTCATATCATTTTTATTAAATTTCTTAATATATATGAGAATATAAACATAACAAAATGGTGAGTTTAGATGATCAATAATGGTAAAAAAGGGAGACCTCAAGGATTACAATAGAAATAAATTATTAAAAGTTATTAATAACATATAAATATCATTTTAAAATTATAAACTACATATAAAATATCGTAATCATGGGTATTGAAGTAAATATTGAATGATCCTAGAACATGAACCATAAAAGAAAACAGGCCATAATATTGTAACATTATCATAATTCATGGAATTTTGGATTTCACAAAAGCATAGAAAATAAAATACATAGTAGTCAATGATAATTTCAAATACAATACTAGTGGAATTAGTTCAATACTAATACAATTTTTGTAGTTATAGAACTCTCCCATGACTATTATTGATGAAATAGTCCCTTTGAAGATTAGATTCACATCGCATTCAAATCACACTTACCTCTTGATATATAAGTATTTACCTAATGAATTAGTGGGATATATTGGTCCCACTAATATTAAACTGAACATCATACATTGATGTGAAATAAGAACACAAATAATTAATCATATTAGAAAGAATTAAATGAAACATATTTCATAACATTTAATTAATGGATAATTTATAGAAAAATATGTTTCATAAAATTCATTCCATAAAAAATCATAAAAAATAGAGAATGAATAAGTATGGTATCTATGGATAACATCCCCAATAAATAATAAGTAACATTATATAATTTTATGTTAGATGTAAAATTATATTTAATGATCAATCTGAATTTTGTTTAACAAAATATCCATTATATTTTGAAATAATTTTTTCAAAGTTGTACAATTATAATGGAAAAAATATTCTTTGAAAAAAACCATCATTGATTGTATTTAATCTTGGTTGAATTATGGTGTCATAATGGGGGGAAAACATCTCATTACTTATACGTTTTAAAAACATTCCTTCTATTTTATTCTGAAAATTTAAAAAATAAACTTATTTAGATAATGACTAAATTAATCCCATAAAACCATTTTTAAAAAATTAAATCATTGGTAAATAAATAATATTTTTATCAAGGAATAATAAAATATTTTTTAAAAATATTTTTTGAAAGCATGTACAATGAATACAAAATTTCACATTATAGAATTAGATATAAAAAATCATAAATATAGTTGTGATTATGAAATATAACATTACTGGAAGTCTTTCCCTTCAATATTCAACATAAATCATACTATATAATAAATAAGGGATTATTATAAATTTATTCAAATACCACATATTTTTTATAATATTTTTTAATCAGTTGGAATATATTATCATCCATTTATAAATAATTTGTTAATAAATCACTATTCTAGGAGATGAATACTATATTTTCCAAAAAAATGGTGAGAAATTAATGGTACTTAGTCATTGATCAGGGTTAAATAATTACCAAAATTTTAATGATGGATTATTAATAATATAATTATATTATATTCAAATTTATAATCATTAATAAAAAGTTTGAATATAAAATAAAATTACATTATTTATGTTGACAGTGGGTAGTATATATGCATGAACATTGTTTCAAACATTATTATGAAGAGATGAAAGAAAATAAAAAATAATACAAATTTTTTTAATCATTATTATATATATATATAATATTTTTATAATTTTCATACATATTATGATCTATGTGAAATATAATATAAAAACAAACCATATTGCATCACAGAGATTGCCATCATTATATACTCACAAGCAACATTGTTGTTTCCAAAAATACTCGTTAATAATAGGGTAGACATGGTATTATCATTAAATAAATATATTTATCACATAAATATAATATATTAACTCTTAATACATCATAATTCCCATTTTAAAAACAGGGAATTGTAGATGGAATTGTATCACTAAGTGGAGTTGGTAATCCGTATGCACGAGCGGTATATTCGATTGATATTTGATGTTAAATAGGGTGTATAATGGTGTTTTAATAATCATAATATAATGGAATAGTATTTAGGATAATTATGTAATATGTAATTATTAATATCAATGATTTATATAAGGAAATGATAAGTAGAAAAATAATGTGATTGGATTGAGTGTTTACCTCTTCTTTGAGATGACTACTTTAGATCTCCTATAAAGGTCTTTTGCAACGATATTATGAGATCATCATCACATATTTATGTTGACTATGCATGTGGAGAAGATAATTTTGTAGAGTATGGTTGATATAGAATACACATGGTCGTGTAGTGATTTGAGGAATGGGGATTCTATTTATAATTGAGGTGGGGGAACAATTGAAATTCCTTCAAATATTAATTTATAAAAAATTAAATCTAAAAAAATAAGACTAAATGGAAATGGATTCTATGATAAGGTGGGATTGGGTTATAATATAATCTTCCAATATATTTTATTCATTTTTTTAATTTTAAAAAATATAATTTCGAATAACACCTATTTAACATATTTTAATTTTATCTATGATAACAAAACATTTCAATATTAATATTTGTAATTTAAACATGTTATGTGTCAATGAGAACATAAATATAATTTTTTTGATATTTAATAAATTAAATCATCCAATTTGTTCTTATTTATGATTTTGAGGATCTTTAATTAATTTAAGGAAATATTGTTTTAAGAAAATATTATTGTTGTCAATTTTATTCTATCCACTAAAGTGACATTAATAACATGAATTAAAAATTATAATTTGATTTTTTAAACTATCCCATACATATCATGATAATTAATAAAACTCATGGATCACCTAAATTATGTAAAATATAAATAGTTTTAATATTCTCAATATGATTTATTTTATTTTTTATTTAATTAAATTATTACTATATAATAGTTTTGTAATTATTTGTTGTAATTATTCAATTCATAAAAACATAAAATAAATTATGAACACCAATATTATCTAATTAAGCACAAAAATAAAATTAATATTTGTCCATAAATAAATTTTCTTCATGTGAACAAAAAATTAGTTTTAAAAAAAATAGTGTAGCATTTTTGCTCAATTTGTTATAAATAATATATAAGTCATTTCAATGAAATAATGGACATTAATTTACACAATATAAATAAATAAATTTCAAAAATAAATTTTAAATAATCAAATATTAATTAATATGAATGAAATGTGTAATGATCATATATTTAAAATCTATATTAACCTTATTTACTCATTAATATGGTGATAAATTTTAACATGGTTACTATTCAGACCAAAATAAAATAAAAAGCAGTATAATTAAAAAATTTGAACATCATGATTATATATATAAAAATAATTTATCAAATTAAATATCTATTAATAGATGAAATTTAATTTAATGATGGTCTTGAAAATGTAATAATGATTTCCTTTTAATAAAAATACATTATAACTATAAATATGGATTTATTTTTTTCGAATGCTTAGAAAAATATAATTGTATACATATAATATATTATCAAATAATATATAAAAATATTTTATTATGATAAATTTAAAATATTAATAAATATATTTTATGGAAAAATTCATATTATAGATAAATTAACTTATATTTCTGGAAAAATATCAGATTTATTTTAAAATATATTTTATATTTTTAATTATTATCATGATTTTTTTAAAGTGTATAAACTATTCATTTTTCATATTTTAGTTTTTGATATTCAATTAATACAATAAATTTTCAATGTAATAAACAAAACATAATATTGTAACAATGTTACACAGTTCTTTTGAACATCTTATTTCATACAATTCAAGCAATCAAAGAATCCAAATTATTTTAATGAAAAATGCTTCATAAAATATAGACTTATTACATGTATGAATAATATAAAATAATTTATATATATTCATATATATTTCCAACTGAATAAAAATTTATTTATAAATTATTACTAAAAAATCAATCAATTTTTAGTAAAGTATACAGTTTTTAAAAAATATATTTTTTCTTATATGATTTTTATTAGAAAATAAAATAATAAATTTATGAATAATTTATATTATATATTTTATAAAATTTATTTTATTTTTTAATTATTAAATATAAAATAACTAATCATGGAAATTTGAGAATTTTTTTGGAAATATGGATTTCCAAAGGAATATTGAAAAAAACTTTTTTATTACTATAACATATTTTCCAAATAAAATTCAGTAAATTTAATGCCCAATTATTTTTGTAGATAAAATCATAATTAAGTATTATTTTTTAATATATATATTAAAAAAAATTCAACTTTATTTCGGATTTTGGAAATTAAATATTTTCAGTTTAAAAATCATTTTTATTAAAACAATTTTAAAATTCCCAATTATTCTTGGTTATAATTAATTAATATAATACCTAATGAGTAATTTTAAAATTTAAATTTATATATTTTATTTTTACAATTTTGAATTTAGCTTATTATAATAATTATTATTTGAAATAGATTTAATATAATCTTGACTAATGTATCAAAGATACACTATTTGAAAACATGATTTCTCATCATATCTACTGGTTTTGTTTTTTTTCAAATATAATATATCTAAATTGAAAAAAATCATAATCGTTATATGAATATAATATTAGGATAATTTATTTGTAATATTATGATAATATTAAATTTTTATGATTAATGAAAAATACTAAATTTTAAATGAAGACTGACTATTCATATAAATTATTTATAAATTAATATTTTATTTAAATTTTTTAAAAGTATAAATATATTAATTATATATATTTATTAATCCAATGCATATAAATGGATTAAGTTTCATATTGATATTGGATATGAAAATATTATAAACTTTGGAGCACTTTTTCATTGAAAACCCACTTTCTCATCATGTCTACTAGATAAAAATTAATTATAATTTCAAATTCTATAAATCTAATTTTTAAAAATATATTAATTTTTTAGTATTATATTATTTTATACTATATAATAATTTCATCTTAATTTTTGACCAAAATGAATTGTGGGCACAGTAACATTAACTGCCTTGGTTTTGGAAAAAATAGATTTACATGGTGCTAATCAAAAAAGATAAGGATAAAAAATGTCTCCATAATTATCCAATACTCATTTTTTCATTTATAAAAATTAACACCAATACGTTAGATAATTTCAAATTATTGTATCTTTTTTACAAAAATATGACGTGGGTGAAATTATTTATTTCAAAAAACAATTACAAGTCTTCCACTCACCACGCATATAAAGGGTATCCATTATTCTATCTTATTCACACTATAAACATTTTTTATCCAAAACGTACCCAAATAAAATTCTGAAATTCCAACTATATTTATATAATCCTTATTTAGGACATAAAGGAATCTTGAGAATGATATCAGTGCAACCATAATGAGGACACAAAATAGAGAGGTATCGTTAATCAACGAGGTTTACTCATCTTGGACATACTAAATAAATTATTAGTATAAAATTGATATTTAATAATCTAATTATATTCCATATATTTATATGGTTCTATATAAATAAAATGATTTAAAAACATATCCACATTTATTAATTGGGTTACAAAACCATAGTTCACGTGTACGAAGAACTACCTCTTCCCGAATCAATTCCATCTAATTTTCCATTACCATCATTGAATGATGTGGATAATGATGTAATTTTAGTATATATATTGTTCTTTTGATATTATTAGGCTCCTAAAGTTAATATAATATCACACATAGCTTCATTATTTCTATTTTATTGTACTATGATAATGTCTACAATCTATAGGGTGGATGACCGCCTCATGAAGCATTGTGATTCATTTACACTTTATATATAAAGTATTAAAGATTAATTTGAATAAATATTTTTTATATATAATATATAAGTGATAATATACTGATAATATATCAATCACCCTTATTTCATTCCATGTGTTGAGAAAATATAATCATCGTTCATCCGTTCGTATGCCATTCTATCTAAATAAATTGTGTATTTAATTTTCTATCACTATATTTTATAAATTAAAATATATGTGTACTTGATATGTAATATAATAACATCATTTTTAATATTTCTTCTATAATGGAACCATAACTAATTTTTTTGGATGAAAAATAAAAAAAATGAAGGCATATACAAATAATAAAATATTATTACATGAAATGTTACGTTAACATGGAATAGTTAGTAAAAGGTTAATTAAAGAAAATAAGTAAATCATATATGATATGACATATATATATTTTTTGTTAGGTATTAGATTTAAAATAAAAATTTATTTATTATATACTAGTTTCAAATGAGTAAAAATGTTTTCAATACATATAGTATTTGATTTCACTATCACATTAATTTTATATTTGGAAAATTCTATGTCCATCGCATATTTTTTATGTGGTTTATATACATCCCATAAATATATTTTATGATTCTTATAGTTATCATTATTGGAATTTACAAACCAATCTTATTATGTTTGTTTCATTTGTTTTATAGTTCATAATTTACAAAATATGTAATGTTTTATTTCAGAATTTTCCTTTTATAGGCATTTGTTATGTTATGCACATATCCTCCATTATGAGGTTTATATATATAACAATTGACATGTAATTTCTTGAATTTATTTTTACTCATTATTTCTTTTTTTATTGTTATTTATGTTATATGTTGTAATTTAACCAATGTCATGATGATTTTAGCTTTCAATCTAATTGATCGTCTATATTGATTATGATTATATTTTTAATGATGGAATATTGTGATACATATCTCAAGAGCCTCATGAATTTTCCCCTCATGTGTTGATATCAAGAAAATTAATTTTTTCCATCACATTACATTCTTCACATAATCAAATGTTCAAAAATTATGTTTTAAATACAAAACAACATTAAAATTGAAAACAAATTGCCTTCCCAACTCACATATTAAAAAAAGGTATGAAAAAATGTTCTTCAACATTTCTAAAACGAATTATTATATAAATTTTAACCAATTGATAAATTGAAAAAAAATTGAATAAAATATTTATGTCATTTTCAAAATAATTCATCTTATGCTTTATCTAAAAAAATGATTGGATTTTTTTAACATGTATGGATTTTAAAATATTACCAATTCATATTAATACACAATGATATAATGTGTCTTATACATTTATTCATATATAATTTCATCGATAATAAATTTCTTAATATTTGGGAGAATTTTATATTTTAATTAAAATATTTAAAAATAAGCTGTTTTTTTAAAAGGTTTTATATTTTTAGAAAACATTTATACAAATTTAAAAGGTTATTTTCCTCATGAAATGTTTTAATTGATTAATAAATCTTCACTTAAAAGTCATAATGATTATTTTTTAAGAAAATTATTTCCAATTTTTTTTATGTTTTAAATATACTTTTTTTTATAAAATATTATCATCCTCAAGAAACATTCCATATAATATATCTTTAATAATAATATTTCATCAATGATGACATCATTTGATGTAATTTATTATCTTATGGTTATATTAACATATTATGATATTATTTCTAATTATTTTAATGGTTCGTGATGAAAATATGTTTATCTAACCCATTTATATTTTATGGGTTATACCATGATAAACTTCATTTGAATTTATCTTAATTTTTTATAGGTTATGCACTAATGATAAGAATAAATGATAATGAAACCAATTTTTTATCCAAGGAGGTTTTATGTGATCAATATTTTATAAATAAAATTTATATTCATGGGGTTTTATATGATGAAGATATTTGATCTTGTGGAATTTACATGTATAGATTATGTGATGGGTGGGACCTTTGTCTTCCTCAAATACATGTGGTATTGATAAATGTTCTATATCCTTATAGGGATTATAGACGGTAATCCTATCCGTAAAAATGAGTGTAGAAAGATGGTTTTTTCGAATCCAAAAAGAGGTTAACATGAAACTCATCCCATTCCATCTTTAGTTACATGGATGGTTATCAAATTCCTAATATGATATGAATTACCTGATATGTAGCCCTGAAATAGTATTTTATATGCTTATGTATGTCACACAAATCTATATCTTATTCCAATTTTATTCTTATTTAGATTATATTATTTGATACTCAAATGATACATGTCATATTAAATTCCAATATTTATATCATGACTAATTATTTTGATTTTTTATATGAAGGGTATGGTTTCAAATGTTATTTTATTGTTATCATACACTTATGATATTGTTATGAATATGTATCCCCCTTTTTAACACATAACATGAATATAAATGCACTTTTCCATATCATTTTTATTATAAGGCTTGAAATAACTATATTTAGTATTATATATATATATATATATTAATGTATCATGTTATGATGATTTTAGTGGGAGATGATAGATCCTCCCTACATACTAGGTTTTTTATAATTTGATGTTCATCCAAAAGTTTATTGTTATGGTATTTATGAATGAGTTTGTTTAATGTGTTGAATATTCATCTAAATATTTGTAAAATCAATGTATGAATATAATTGGTCTATATACTTCATCTATCAATGATATTATCATCATAGTAGTATAATATTTATAATAAAAACCTCAAGAAATAAATCCCCGAAAAATTCCATTAAAACAATCTATCTTCATCATAAAAATGACTGCAAATAGATATTCAATTTAAGAGAATGATACGTAATAATTTAACACTTCCTAAATATAATGTAATAGGAATTTCCTCAATGTTGTCACCAAATATCCAAGAATCATAGACACTCCAAAACATATCATATAATCCCATTCCAATAAAAGAAATTTCATTAAATAAAAACCATCTTACCATGACTTATTCAGAGTAGATCTTACCATATATAATAAAAATATTTATTCTCTATAGGAATTATCCCCACAATATATATTTTCATGTATTTAGTTGATCATACTTTTTAAAACCAATGTTAGTACAAAAATTACCCAATATAATTTTCATCATGCAATCAAATGTAATCTCAATGGCCTATATCTGGACTATTGTTCATCATGTCCATGTCTCAATGATCATAGAAGATTTACCACTCATGATTCCATATTCATAGTATATTTTGATGGACTATGCCTATATCCCACAGTCATTAACACATCCCATGAACTAGTCTCACAACTCAATTCATTAAACCGGTCATCCAACCTCTAAGGCACTCCAAACCATTAGATAACCCATCAATTGGTTTTCCATCATATATATCACTCATCCAACTATAATACTTATTTTTTTCTCAATTGATCAATGCCCTCCCATTTTTTGTATAAATATTTCCCAATTTATTCATAGATCCTAGTAAAAGAATATTTTTTACCTTAAATGATAGTATACAGAGACCCATGAACCAACACCTTCTAATGGTTCCATATATATGTATAATTTTGTAAATCACATGATAAATCATCCTCCAACTAAGGAAAAAATTCTCATAGAGAATCTACATCTGATACTACCCCCTAAAAAAATGCTTTCATAAAGATGTATATATAATATCCTCATGAAATTATGATTTAAATAAAGGGAAACTATTTCACTATATATTGGGTAATTATAATGACAGCACAAAGCTATATTAGAAAAAATTGGATTTTTTTGATAATTAAAATAACCAAACCCAATTTTATTTTTAGAACTAGTATCATAATCCCACATAATGGACTGATCATAAATCCATCTATTTCAAGTATAATCATTATAAGTGTAAATATACATCACGTGTAAGATGTATTGTACAATATTCATCAAGATGAATGTCATAATTATATTCACATGACATCAAATTTAAATAATTATGACATGGTTGATCTATGCATACTAATGAATGAAAATATATTTTAAAACACAAATTACAATATTTCAAACACTTAAAATAGACAAATAGTTTCATTAGGGATACCGATTAAAAATAGGACCAAAATTTAATATATTAATCTTATATTTAAAGGATGATTCATATACATAGTAATCATTTAAAAATACAAGAACCAATGACATGTAATTCATAAATCCAAAACTGAATTTAATTATATGGTGTGAAATCATACCACTGGAAATGGGTAAAATAATAATATCTATCATATTTAACTATTAACATATATATTCCATTTAAAATTATGATAATGATGCATTATTATGATACCTATCATAAGTTCTATGACATTCCTTTATAATCAATTTATCAAATCACCAAAAATTTAGTATAACAACAAATCTAATATTATATTTTAATTCCCTGATAAACTAGAACACTTTAATTGTTTCTACACCAGATGTTGCTACTTGATCTCTAATTTCGCCTCAATATGTGACAAAATCTCCTCACTATAAGAATGTGTTTGGGGTATTACCATGATGGTACTATACCATCATATCATAAAAAAACATAGAAAAAATATTCATATCAATTACAAATAGTCATTAAAAAATCAACAATCAACAATACATAACACGAAAGACCAAATTTAATATTGTGTCACATAGTTATACGAGTAAACATCATTTGATCAACATCTTTTGCGATCATCTATAATAATATAAATAATAGGATAAACCACAATAAATATATAATATTATCCTTAACCCTCACATTATCTAAATCTGAATCCCTATAAGAGCTATCAAATTCGATAATATAATACTAGGGAATTTACCTGTTTGAACTAGTAACAAATAAATTATTATTGGGTACTCATGTTCTATGGCCACCATAAATGGAAGTGATTAAAACACTCTATATTATGACAAACATCATACAAAAAAGATAATATTGTTTATGAACTTGTTATATGTTTGGAATCTAATTTAAATGATACATATTCTATTTATTTTAAAAGAAATAAAACACATTTATTTCTCAATTATCATTTCAGTATAGTATTTTAGATAATCATGAAAAGCTCTTACAATGTACACACAAACATTTCATGTGGAAACATATATCCAGTATCCATTTTTTCACCAATGTAAACTCTTTTAAAATAAAACACATGTTCTTAAAATGAAATATATTAAGACATTGGATATTGGTCTCATTCATTTCTATAATATTCCTCAAATTTACATAAAATTATAACAAAAAGTGGTATCATAAAAAAAACACATAAAATAAAATAAAAAAAATATATTTTGTCCATTGAAAAAAAAATCTCATATGAGGTTTACAATTAACAAAAATTTATCTAAGTAAATGAAATAAAAAATTTCCATGTGATAAAGAAAACACATTTTGATCAATTAGAATAATTAAAACAAATTTCAATGAATACAACCAGATTTGGTAACAAAGAGCATCATATTCCAAAAAACATTTTAATTCATATTTAATTAGAATATGTATATATTCAAATTCTGAAATAAATATTATAGAATGAATTTAGGCACTATCGTGGTGAGATCATAGTTTATGATATTATGAAAATAAACGATTCATTATGTATCACCCCTTGTTATGAAATAGTGGGCTTAATGAGCGCAGTTTGGCCCGCCACATATTATGCTAAAAAAGTTTTTCATACTTTTATTTGGTTAATCACATCAAAAGCTGTAATGGGATTTTTGGGCGCTATCTATTTCATCCAATGTTTAATTCTCAAGAACCATGTAATGAAAAAAACATTATTACGACTCCATTTTTTTCATCAATCATTTCAAAAACTCATTTAAACAAATAAAAAAAATTCATATTCAAATAACAATTATTTTTTAAAATACGATTTCAAAATTATATACACATCGCACATCGTAATGAAAATATTTTAATTGAAAATAAAGATGAAAATATATTAAGTTATCAAAATATAATAAAATATGAATGATGGCTCGAAAATCCTTTCAAGCCATATAAGTGAGGATGACAATATTTTTTTCTTTTTTAAATAAAACATTAAATGAAAATATTTCTTAATAAATTCCCTTACTTCAAGTATCACTTGTAACATATGTTCATTATTGTCATAGATAATGAAATTATTACCACTGTTTAAATTATTTATAATATTTTTTACAGTCTATTATTTCTTTACATCACCTATTACAATGATATAAAACATACATAATATTTTAAATTCACATCAAGGGTTTTTACAACATTTAGATCATAATTCAATAATGTATTTAGTATGATGCAAATGGTGAGTGAGGTCATATTTATATTAGCTCCATAGTAATATTAATGATATAAATAACATTTTATACCTCAATTATGGTATTAAATAATTTAATTATCTATGAATCTATAAAATAAAATATGTTACAATCATAGAGATAGTATGTTGTACAAGCGCATGAGAAATATTTCTGCATTTAAATTATAATAATGAAAAGAGGGTAACTACCATTTTATCCTTAAATAAATATTATAATACCATATATATCGCATTAATTATTTTATATACATTATTAATATGTTATGTTGTTTAAAAAATTAATCACTTCACTTTGTGAAGGTCATAATTCACATTTAATCACAAATGACTTTATCATTTTTCTTATTTATGGAAGGGTAACAATTAAAAAATATAATATATTTTCAAAATGATAAATATTCCATTAATATAATATAATAACCTTAAGTATATCATTATAACCATTCTAGTGAGAATGTGATTTAAAACTAATTACATCGTTTTGTGATGTGGTGATATTCTGTACACAGAAATGAATAATTATTTTAATATTTTATATAATTAAATATGGATATAATAATTACAATAAATTAATAATATCTCAATAAATTATGGATATTATATTTTTTATTTCACAGTCATTTAATAATATTTCCAATATGATTATGTTGAAATAAAATAGAAATTCTTCAATAAAAATTATACAACTTCTTTAAAAATCTTCTATTTAAAAAAACCATACAACCAATAAGGGTGGAATTGTCCATAAAATAAGACCTATATATTTTGGGATTAAATATATAAATTTATTTGGAATACTATTTCTGAATTGAAGTGGTTTTTATGTCTAATGAAAATAAAAGTATATGTCAACATTTATTAGAGAGTGCAGGGGGACTTCTGGATTTTTTCAAAATATAAAAAATTTTCATATTTATTTTCTACTCTAAATGGATCAAAATATATTAAAATAAAATAAAATATTCTTTTTGGTAATAAAATTTATATATGAATGTTTATTTTTTAATACATATATTTGGGTATTAAACATAATTTATCTCTTATATGTTTTATCAGGACAACATAGGTTTTTACTCTTTATTGGTAAATATAGTTAATATAAATTGATAAAATACTAATAAATGGATCACATATGACATTATAATACTTATAAATATATTCTGAAAGAATTTAATATTTATATATTTTTTATATAATATATTTTTTTTAAAAAAATCAATACTGTCAATTTTGATACTATTCATTACAATGAATTTTAAAAAAATAATTAAAACAATAAATGTTCAATATAACACTTTTAATAAAACATATATATATGAAAATATAATCATCATAATCAATAGTTTAAAATAAATATCTAAACAAAT
Source organism: Viscum album (assembly GCA_963277665.1). Classification (NCBI taxonomy): domain Eukaryota; kingdom Viridiplantae; phylum Streptophyta; class Magnoliopsida; order Santalales; family Viscaceae; genus Viscum; species Viscum album. The sequence continues at coordinate 1,872,501,988 of OY728137.1, read as the reverse complement.
ATTTATTTTGATACTTTTAATATCATTTCTATTATTTTACATTAATAAAATAATTATTTCATTAGTGTTGTGTAAGAATTTACCATTATTATTTATTCACGAAAATATTAAAATAAATCATTATAATGTTAAATATACTAAATTCCAAACTAGTATATTTATTTTGAGTTATCTTTTAGACAACACAATATTAAAAATGTAGTATTTTTTAAAAAGAAAAGAAAAATGACATTAACCTCTCGTTAAATAAAAGATTATAAATTGAGAAATCTCATCTATGTGGCTCAAAAAGGTAAACCAATTGACTCTTACAATATTATAGTTTATCCAAACCAATAAAATTATTTTTTATCATGTGTGAGGGTTATTTCACAGTGTATATCATTTTTCCCTTAATTAACATATTTACCCTTGAAGAGGTAACAAAAATTACTAATGTTACTACTCATATTAGCCAAAATATATAAATTTTTAATTAATTTTCATCTCCTAAATCTAAATATGGAATCATTTTTTTAAAAAAATCAAATGATATATATTTTTATATATAAATTTTTTCTTACATAGGTGTTGAGAAAGATTGGTTTTATAGTGAAAATGTTAAATATTTTGAAATGTTTTTATATGAAAATTCAAAATAATAACTATTAAAATGGCATAAATGGTATGAATAAACTAATATATTTTATATTTTAACATTCAAACTAATGTAGAATATATTTTTATATTATTCACTAATTTTATGTAAAGATAAATTTCAATTAAAAAATAGTAATTTTTTACTTTTCATAAAAAAATGAAACATATCATGAAAATATAGAAAACTCAGCAAAAAATAATATTGATAATAGTAATAATAAAATAATTTGTATTTTAAAATAGTATATTTATATAATTTTCAATATTTATCTTTAAAAATGTACTCCATCAAAAGGCAGCAAAACTAGCATTATTAAAATATATCATATAATGAGAAAAATTATATTTACATTTATATCATGGATAAGATACACATAGGATGGATGTAAAAATTATGTATAGTATATTATATATATATATATATTCAAATATCAGTAATTTGTTAATTTAATTGAAAAAAATTGACTTCTATGAATAAAAATTGCCTTTTAGAATGATATTTTATTCGATTTTCAAAAAAAGTTTCTTCATTAATAATTAATTATTCACCAAATAATCCAATGCGGCGTATGTTTTTTTCTATCAAACACAGTGTTTCATTCTTAAACTCCTCTGATGTCAAGTTGTACATTAATTAATAAATTGTGTCCTCTAAAATTAAAGTCAATATTGCTAACTTAGTTTCAACAAATCAAACTTTATTTATTGAATTCGAACATCAGAATAAGGGTAAATAAAATATCTATTTGAAAAGATAGACAGGAATTTAAAAATGTATTTTCAGAAAAAACAAAATAGAAATACATGTAGTAAAACATTTAAATTGAATATAAAACTAAAAATTATGTTCTATATTGGTATGAGATAGTTAACTCGGTCATGAGAATGAGATTAATCAAAAAACCATAAATTTATGATGGGTTAAAAATAATTTAATTCTTTTTAAGAAAATTAAATGAATAACTTTTTTGTTTGAAGATAATTTTCATAAATTTGAAGGATTTTATAAGAAATAGGACTAACAAAAAAATGAAATATACTTAAATGAAATGTATATCATTGTCATTTAATCAATTTCCATGACAAACTCATCTTTTCTCCAACATATGTGTACTTAGGATACATTTTCAATTCAGAAGTATTATAATTAAATTCTACATATCAAAAAATTCACAAATATACAACAATATAATCAATTTATTGTTAGAAATTATAAAAAAATGATTTGAATAATATAATATAATTCCCAAATATGAATAATTATTTATATAACTAAAAACTATATTAATTATTGAAAATGTACAGTAATAAAATAATGTTCATTCTAGATCATTCAATAAATAATTATCCATAAAATACCTAAAAAATATTATATTTTATAAACTGGACCCAAAAAATCCAAAGGATGTTATCACATATATTTCTAATATTTTATTCTAAATTATCACAAATTAACATCAATGTATATTAATTTCTCACAACAAATATAATTTCTCTGATAATTTATTCTTGATGTATGCTAATCCTGTAAAAAATTATTGCAAATAATCAACGAACAACAATATATTTATAACATAATTAATATTTAAATACATATTTTATTCCACAATTAAGATTCCATTGAATTGTATTTACATTAAACATATTAGGATCATAAAACTATGGATGTATTAAAATGTAATATTAATCACATAGTCTCGAAATCATTTTCAAATACCCTAGACAGAAATTAGATAAATCTTATATTCCCAAATAGAACATTATTTTTATCCATTATTTATGTTAAATAAAAAACATTCATACTAATATGTTACTTTTGAATGCTATCGGTTAGTGTTTCACCCTTTTTCACCCTTCGATTGTGTGTTAAATTCTCTCATCCTTTTCAGATGTGATTGATTATCACATATTCTTTGGGTTTTCCTTTTTATAAGAAATTATAATTCTTGTTGAATTCGAAAAAATAGTCCAAAATAAATAAAATAACCATAATATATTTTAACATTACGGGTTATCTCGTACCTTTCATTTTTCATCCCAAAATGCAATAACACATAATTAACTCAGAAATGAATGTCTCCAAAAAATATCATCAGTCATCCTAAAATTTCTAAACATAAAAACTCATAAGGGGGATCTCAAATATTTATCTTTTGATCAAAATAAAAATTATAAACCCATGATTATATCCTTAACTCTTTTGAAGACATCATAATATCCAAATGCTTCTAAACCCAAATATTTTACCCAGTGTAAGGACCCGACCATAAATAAAACATATTGAAGTTAATATGAAAAAAGAAATCAATTTCATTTTCCAATGTTAATTTTAGTTCAAAGTTTTAGAGAATTGAAAAAACTATGAAAATGTAAAACCAAACAATTGATGTCGACAAATATACTCGACCAAAATTGTTTCACTAATGGAAACACATTTAAAATAAAACATTCTTTATTTCCATGAAATATCATCAAAAAATTAATATTTGCATCATCATTGTCCCTAAACATCCTAAAAATATTGTGAAAAACATTTCAAAATGTTATATGCTAAAAAACATATTAATGGTTATAATGAACTAAAATTATTAGTCCAGTGGAAAACATGAAAACTCATACAACATTTAAATTTATTATTAATTTTCATCAATCATATGAAATAAAAAATTTAAACTGGAAAAAAACACATACATTTTCTTGCAAATATGAACATTAATACACATAGTAAGTAATTGAATCCACTTTGGGTGACATAGATCGTAGTATTCATAAACCCATTTAAAAATTTTAAATTTAAATAAACATATATTTGAAATGAAAAATATTATTTACTCAGTTATTTGGAGAACTATATGACTGTACCCATAATTAATGCTATTATATGCCTTCATTGTGCTATATCTTCCACCCCATGATAATCTATAAATGGAATACCTGGTGCTATCTGGGACACCCTATGATAAATCAGAATGGTGTTTCCCCATGCTATCTAGGCCAGCACATGATAAGCTGTAAAAGACTTTCCTAGTGTTATATTTTCCACTACAAGTTTACTAATAATATTCCATATAATTAACAAATAACATTATCCTTGAAATTTTTTTATAAATAATTTAATGAAATATATTATAATCATATGGATATAAAAATAAACATTCAATTTTTTTAAAAAAATTTAAAACCCAAACACTACAGAAAACATAAAGAAGCAAATTTAATTGAAAATAACTATTAAAACATATAATGGAAGTATCATATTATTATTTTTTCATGATGGAGGGAAAATAAATTCATGCTCTATAAGTAATTTTTTTTATTTTGTTGAAAGAATACTTAAAAAATATTTTTAATAGAATACTTATTACCTCATGTATAATATATCACATAAGTCCCTTACCATTTTAAATAATGAAATTATGTCAATTTTTTTACATCTTTTAAAAAAATTATCATATTTATTTTCCAACTCATATAACTTATTAACATGTTATAAATACTATTTACTAACTTAATTACACATAATATGTTTTGAAAATATATGGTTCATTAGTTAAAAATGGCTTCAGTAATTCAGCAATGATCATAGGGTTTATAATTATATCAAGTCTAAATTAATATTAATAAAATAAATATAATTTAAATATATCATTTATACATTTAAATTATTTTAATTAAAAAATTTATGAAATATGCAAATTTTACAGTCATTTAGATGATAAGATATATGAATGCATATGTAACGTTACCATTTTAAATGAGTTTTATATACCAAGGGTGATTATAATTTTATATATCAATACTAATAATTATATATTATATATAATATTAATCCTATTATATATTTCAATAATGATATGTGGTGATGAAAAAAAATCACCTTGATTTTTGGATGTGATAATTCACACATACACGTGAACGACGTTATCATTTTTTTGTTTATGGAAGTGAAATATTTTTAAAGATATAATATCATTTCGTATTGATAAATGATTACTTAATATAATATTTTAATTTATTTCCAATATTATAACTTTTATTGATATTTGTTTATTGGAAAAAAATTACACCGGTTCCATCATTATAACCAGTATTGAGATATGGTTATTGAAGATCAATTACATTGGTTCGTGAGGTAGCAGCCTACCATAGACAGAAACGATTTATTATTTTCCTATTTTATTGAATTGGATATGGATATATATTTTGAGACATACAAAATACAAACTTATTGTTTTTTACTAAATTGTTTTATAATTTTATAATCGGTTAATATATATTAATGGATTTCAAACATGAATGAAAATAGATATTCTTAATTAAAAAAGATTCATCTTCTTAATAAATCCTATGTTTCCTAACACATTATGACCTGTAATGTTTATTTTTATCCTAAATTAATAATACAAAAAAGAATAGAGAAATCATAGGATGGTATTTGATATGATATTTTGTGTACCGATATATTTTTTATTTGGGAATAAAAAATATGAAAATTTTCCATTTTATAACAGAGGGGAGGGTAATATTGGAATATCTCAAAATATTTAATGAATATAAATTTATTTTCTATTTAAAATAGATCAAAACATATTAATTACTTTTGCCTGATCATTTATTATAGGAATACCATCATAAATTACAATTTATATTAGTTTTGAATATTTTTTATTATTGTCTTTTGATATTTCCACTATTTATCCTCTTTAACTCTTACTAGAAAAACGGAAATTATTACTCATTATGGGTTAATATACATAATATAAAATGCCAAAATACCCATAAATGGATAAAGGATGATATTAAAAAGATTATCCCAATCAAGATTCAAATTTATTAATTTCATAAATTACATATAATTTAGTAAAATATTATTTATTTTTAAATATAATTAATGTGAATTTTAACATAATTGATTACCTAGAAATTTAAAAAATATAAATATACATCATTGAACAAACTATAGTAATAAATTCAAAATATGTCAATATATTCTATTAAATTTATTTATGACAATAATTTTCTGATTTATTTTCTTTTAATAGATTTAAAATCATTTAGTTTTTTCTTCCATTAATATAATAATTAATACCACATCTTTGTGTAAGAATTTATTCTAACAGTTTCTTCACATAGAATGAAAAATAAATTTCCTTCATATTTATATATATTTAAAATATAAAATAACTTTTTACTCTTAGAAATATATTTTGGATAGCCCTATATTGAAAATATTATAGTTATTCAAAGCATAATTATAAAATCCTTGACCATTATTTAAATTAAATATTATAAATTTCATATTCTGATCCATGAAGTTCGAAAAATGATTTAATTTAGATACTATGGTGGTTATAGTTTATCCTAACCCACAAAAAGAAATTTTTATAATTGTTAAAATCATTTTACATTCCTCATCATTTTATTTTTTCTAATAATTACCACATTTACCATTACCATGGTAACCAAAATTAATCAACATACTCTTCATATTGTCCAAACATAATTGGGGCATATTTAGGAGATTTTTACCTTATAATTTGAAATATTTAATCCTTTTTTAATAATTCATGTTATCAAATATAAATAATTTAAATTAATATAAGTCCTGCATATGTGACAAAAATATTTTTTTTTAGTTGAAAATAATCAAAAGTTTGAAATATTTTTACGTAAAAATTGAATATTGAAATGTTTAAATTGATATATATTTTATTATTATATGTATAAATGATTTTATTTTACATTATACTCAATTGAAATAATAATAAATAATATTAATTGTTTACATGAAAACCCTATTTATATTTGAAATGTTGTATTTTTCACTATTACTAAATAAAGAAGACTTATCAATGAAAGAAAAAAATTTCACCAATATAAAATATTAAAATTATTATTTAAAAATGAAGATTAATTTTGAAATTTGAATTTATAGAAGTTCAAAATTTAGTTTAAAACAAGTGTTTCAACAATAGGATACAGAACAAACATTAGAAAAATACATCTTTTTATATGTAAAATTCAATTTATATTTATATCAGGTCTATAAAAAACTGAATATGAATGTTAAAAATTATATTTTATCTTTTATATTTGAATATATTTAATTAATATAATTAAAAATTATAATTTTATAATTTATTGGAATATCATACTGTTATGTGCCTTCAAAAAGTTTTTTACTAAAATATTTGATTATATTTTACAAAAGTCTTTGATTTTTATTAATTATTAATTTGTTACCAAAAAAATATTTATATATACATGTGTAATCTATATTTTCAATATTTTTTTGACCATGCTTATTCGATCCATTTTATTTACAAGTCATTAGAGTAACATTTAAATAAAAATATTTTTTGGCCTTTTTAAGATAAATGTGTTATATCATATAAAAAATAAACTATATCATTTTCGTATTAAAATCATGGAATTTTACATTATATATAAATATGAATAATAAAATACAATTTGGAACAATAAATAAATAATAAAAATTTATCTACAAGTTCTAACATCACACCTCAGATTGACTATTTATACATCAACCACTTCATGGTTTATTTAATAATAAAATATATCCTTAGGGTGAGGGTTGATTGTTCAATAATGAGATCTCTTGAAAACTTCTACACAAGGTAAAAAAATCATTGATGTCATTATGTTAATATCAATATCATTTTTTTAATTATAAAATTCTATTTTTCATAGCTATATGAACTAAAATCACTAGGAAAATCATAATGAATTGGACTTTATAGTCAAATCATCAAACATACCGCCCAAGCATCCAACTAAATCTTATTCATAACAAGGAATCATATACAATCTAACTATGAATATTACATATCATATATTTTACTATGAATGTCAAAAAACAACATAAGGTGTGATTAAAATATCAAATTATTCAATAGTACTCTCTATTAATAGAAACTTTTATAATAACAATATCCCTAAAAACACCAAGAATGTATACCAATAGAATAAAACATATCAACTATATCCATGTAATTCATAGTATTACCATTTAATCATCTAGAATAACTATAGAATAATATTTTCATGTAACATTACAACCTTTTTTGGGGTTGAATTTGGCTTGTTTTTAGGTACTATTTTGTCCTTACATGAGTAATTTTTGTTTGGGTTATAAAATCTTATGTGTTTGGGTTAATTTTGAAAACAAGTAAGGACACATGGATATGCTTGGTTGGCACATGATTTGTGAAAACTATGCTCCACAGCCTAGTAGACATTGAAACCCTAGACAATGGGGAATTGAATGGCTGGAATATGGTTTTTAAAATAATGCATCCTCTTATGAGTTAACATGAAAACCTATAAGAATAGGCCCCTGATTGGTGCACGGTTTGGGAAAACCATAGGACCCCTTCCAAAAAAACATTCATGATAATTATGTAAGACAAATATTACTTTAAAAAGTATGCATTCCCCAATTACTAACCTATATCAACCCCATTCAACCCCAAGTACTATTTCTACTTCTTCGAGATCTTAGAATGTATTCCAATAGCTCTCAACAATTTTTTATCTTTAATCGAATCTCGGATCAAAGGTCACTCATCTTATACTAATTGGATCCTAAACAGTTTCTTTCTTATTCATCCTCTTTCCTTATATGAAGCATTTGGTCGAAAATATTCATCTATTTTTATAGATCTATATATATTTGGTGAATATATATCTAGGTTTGTGGATCAAGATTTTAAATAAATGGATCGTGTTTTTTTGAGTCAGGATTTGGTAATTTGTGATTGAGATCTAGATTTACATTGTTGTGTAGCTCTAGTTTTGAGAATTTCATTAGGAGATTGTTCATAAATAAATCAGGGTAGGTTGCCTAATATTAAAATCCCATAGTCTAGATTTTAATTTCATTCATGATATTTTTATAATTTCATGATTTTTTAGAAATTGAATTTTATAATGGAATAAATTAAATGTCTTGATTAATTAATAATAGAATTGTAAAATTGTGTGATTTGGCAATAATTAATTATTCAAAATAATTTTGTGATAATTATGTTATGAATTATATAATTAATTGTTTAATTAATTATGAGATATTGGAAAAAAAAGCAAACAAATTTGTGAATGATTTATCATATTTTGATATTTTGAAAGGATTAATTAATTATTGTACTAATTAATGGGTGGTTAATATATTTTTAGTATTGTGTTATTATGATTTTTGTGATTTTTAAATTTTGAAGGCTAATATAAAAATTAATCCAATAATTAATGAGATGTAATATGGTTAATCGATTTTGAGAATTAATGAATGGTAACATGGTCATTAATTTGTAAAATAAATAATGTTAACAAGGATAAACAATTATGAGAATTAATTAAATGTAACAAGGTCATTCATTTATGAAAAAATTATGTTAACATGGTCATTTAATTGAGTTATTTGATGACTGTAAATAGAGTCATTAATTTTTGAATATAATAATTGAAACATTGAAATTTAGACAAGTGATATTCCTTAGGGATTGTTTCGATTATAACCTGGGAAAAAGAATGTATTGAGGTACGAGTGTCTATGAGAACCCATGGTTTAGGTGGTTAAATAAATAATAATTGGTAATGTGATTACAATTTAATTATTCATAATAATTATTTATTTATACAATGACATGAGCTATTTTTTAATGGGTATTATTTTAGTCACAATTGGTGGCGGCCTACATAGTCATACTCACAGCCTACACGAGTTGCATAATTGGTACTCGAGTAGAATTTATTGGTGATAGACATGTCAAGGGAAAATTCCCTTAATTAGATGGGTGATTTGGGGATATAGAGTAGATTATGGAACAAGATGTGGTTTGGGACCCTCTCTAGAGTTTTCAATGTCTTTTTTTTCCATTATCATTAGAGACACTTGACACATACAGTAATATGATGTTTTTTCATCTTAAGTTGGATATTGTTTTCCTTATTTTAATATATTTAGATATTTTTATTATATATAGTTATATATTTTTATGTTATTGTGTATTATTTGCGGTGGTGTTTACTCTATTAAATGTGTATATAGTCACCCAATGTTTAACTTATCAGACCCCCACTGCTAGTCAGAAGCAACTAGATAACGTGGATAGACTCTTGAGGTAATGTGGCCAATTGAATCAGGGATCTAACATGTGGTACCTATTCCAGGATGTTACAATGTCGTATTAGAGTCTCCCATTTTCTATTCTTTTTCATTTTTATAATGTATATGAATGTTATAAATGATACAATAAATAGTTTAGGTTTGGACATGATCTCATGCTTGGGAGTTTCAAACCCATGTATGGGAGAAAACCCATGTACTTGGGGTGGGAATTTTGTATTGTTTTTTGTTGTTATAGTGGAATATTATTACACTATTAGTGGATCCCATGTTTTGGGATGGTGAAATTCTTATTGAAGGTTTACTAAAAAAATATGTCAAGGATCAAAATTAAATGATTGTTTAATATGAATACATCATTCTAGGAACTCTCTATTATTTTTTACATGCATCATTTCAACCATGCAAATAACAATTTGTTTGGAGTATTTTATTGAACATAAAATATTATTCCTTGTGAATTTTAATTGAAAAATATTTCTAATAAGAAAATTGATGTGTTAAAATATTTAAATTATTTCAATAACTTATTGTCCAAATGAGAAACAATATATAAGAAGTAGAACAACATTTCTTAATAAAGAACAAGTTTGTATGATTGTTAAGGGTAGTTATAATGCATCAGTTTTAAATGCGTGGTGATGGTTAGAGAAAATAATAATCATGAATTGTTTTTATTTTTCATCTTACTTAATTATGATAATTTTTTTTAATTTATAAAATGTTCTTTTGAAATTTTGTAGATATGTCTCTACAAGCATGCTTGTTGATATGGAGATAATTGAATGTGATTGGAGATGATCCACTAGTGGTGGTACTTGAGACACTGACTGTGACACTTGAGTATTTAAGGGATATGTTCTGATAGAACATGACTCACTTGCTGAAATTATTAGGAAGAGTTCATGTAATGGTTTAGAAGAGCATGTCTCACCTGGCGAACGATTTTCAGTTAGAGCACCCTATGATTTTTTTTGAAAAGGGTGTAATTCAGGGAGATGAGTTTTGGGTTGAATCTATCTAGACGATAATTTAGAATTTGGATACTCCTGCTAAGAATAGGGTCATGGTGTATAGTTATATTCTAGATAGATCAGTGGTGTAATTTTGGGATATTCATTCGTGGAATGTACAAGTTGATGGATTTCTATGAAATTCATTTTTATAAATATTATTGGTAAAACTATACACAAATACAGTGAGATGAAAGAGAGAAGTAGTATTCATGCAGATAACATTGGATAGCATGTCTGTGATGGACAATGTAGACTTCTTTATAAAATTCCAATACTTAACTCCAACATTAGAAGGAGATGAGAAAGCTATGGTGTGACACTTTTTTGACGGACATAGGTGTGAGATTAAGAAAAAATTTAATCACAAACGATTAATGATGTTTATTGAGGTGGTTTATTTTGATCTCATAGATGAGGGGAACTTGAAAGAGGCTTCTAGTACTTGAAAACATATTGATACTTGATGATCAAGAGGTGTGACTTCCGACATCAGGAAGCGCCATTAAGACAAGTTTAGTCAGAGTAGTGGAATGAAGAGTACACATCTGTGAGGGTTGATTTCTAAAGACCATAATGGCGTGATCTATCATTGTTGTCGTAGGATGGTAAATTATTATCAATATTTTCATTAACCACTAATAGAGTTTCTATCTTGTAGAAAGATGGGACATCGGTAGATTCCCTATAGGTCTCAATGCCATATGGTTAGTGGTGGTATAGTTAGAAAATATGAGGGTGTAAGAAGGTGACCTTCAACACCTTATCAGATAGGAAACATGATTTATAATAATAGAGGTAGTAGAGGTTGATGATGTAGTGCTTCTGGTAAAGATCTCCCACATCGCTACAGTGGTGCTACCCAGGGGAGTCTGAAGACATCATTGGGGAATGGGAAAGGTGAAGTTGCATATGGTCCAGCTTATAATTATGGATAGTGATGTAGGACCATCAATAGTGGGAGGTAATATTATTGTATCATCTATATTATCATGTTCTATATTTGATACATGTTCTCTCATTCATTTATAATTTTAAATCATGTTAACGGTTTGATCCTGGTGGTGGATTTTGTATGTGGGATAGTGATGATAGATAAACTATTGGGAGTGAGATCTATAGGTATTCATATGTGAACATGGACATATTTAGAGATCAGGGATTATTATTTTCAATTTGATCCCTATATTCTTAATGTTCTATGATTTGACCCAATTATTTTAATGGATTTGATTCTAACCTATAGAACCCACATTTATTGTTACTATATTATATTGACCATTATGTATAATAATGGTGAATGATATATCCATCTTGGGGAATGGGTTATCTAGGAAGGTCAAACAAATCAGCTAATCAATAAATGGGGGATCTCACAACCCATAAAGCTAGTTTATTTCTGGTTGAGGAAGTTTTAATGCATGATATTCTTCCCCAAATGGTGTTACTATTTCAATATGTTTTCCTTATATTCATCTCAGTACTACAATTTATGATAGATGTGGAATTCACTATGGAGATAATGTTGGGATACTAGTCAATTTCTGTACCATTCCAGGGAATGGAACCAATAGACATTCCTAAGTTCAAGGCTCATCTATTATAGTTGTTGGATAATGTATTTATTTATCTGATTATGTCACCATACAGATCAATAATTTTGTTCAAAATTAATGAATACAAGAGTTTGCACTAATGTGTTAATGAACGTAATCTGAAAAATATTTATATAAAGAACTATTAATCTGTTCTGAATTTTGATGTTATGTTTGAAAAATTGAGAGAAAATTGTGTGTTTTAAATTATTTACATGAGGTCAAGTTATGATCAGTTGATAGATCAATCTTCTCATATTCCAAGGAAAGCTTTGAGAAGTTGGTATGGACTATATGAGTTATAAAAAATTTATTTTGTGTAAAAAATTTCACCATCATTGCTTATGGCCTTAATAAACATGATCTTTAATCCATAACTATATCGATATTTTGTATTATTCATTGATGACATCATGGTGTACTCCATGAAACATGATAATCGGGATGATCGTGCCCAATATCTTGGCATCATTGTGAGTACATTGAGTGACCATCAGCTATACACCATGATCTATATGTTCTAATTTTGGATTGACCAGGTACACATCTTAAGAAAAATAAACTATTAGGAAAGGGTGTTAGTAGATCGAAAAATATTATAGCTTATGTTTTCATCGGATCATCCATTATTTTATTATATTCACATATTTCATGGGTCAGCTGGAGAGCACATGACATTTATCTGGGAATTTTCTTGTTTGGAAGTGGAACTTTTAAACTTGACCAAAAGGGAGAAAACCTATGACTGATCAGAATCATGTGAGAAGGGCACATAAGAGTAGAATAATCAGTTGACTTTAGCAGCTATCTTAACCCAACATGAGAAAATTGAAGACTACATAGTTTATTATGACACTTCTTAGATTGGACATAGCACTATATTGATGCAGGAAGATCATTTTGTGGTGTATGAGTCTTGGAAAATGAGACCCCATGAATGAAACAATACTAAAAATGATCTAGAGTTATCATCCATAGTATATGATTTGATGTTTTTAGACATTATCTTTTGGGTGACATTTTTCAATTTTTTAGCGATCATTATATTTTTTGGTATATCTAATAGTGGTGATATTTGAATCTACGACAGCAAAGATGGGAAGAGAATATGTGTAAGTATTAATTTAAGGTAGAATAAATTCCTAGGAGTAGAAATTGTGTGGCTCGATCATTGAGTTGGAATACTCATATATAGGTTGTTTAAGAGCTTAGTACTAAGTGGAATATGATGGATTTTTGGTTGAAATGCAAGTGATGGTTTAGGGTTGATTGGAGAAGATGATAATAGAATTAATTTTAGCGTAGTATACTCATTTGATATGGATTACATATTTGAATAATAATGGTATGGAATGATTCGCATTGAGGGAAAGAATTAAATGTGGGGAGACACCATCATATAAGAGAATATATTAGGATTGGATCATCTATTTTCGGAATGAGGTTGTTATTCATACAGAAATGAGAAAAACATTTATGCATGAATTTCATCCCTTGATGTTGGTGGTACATCTAGGAGTTTCCCAAATGTAATGTGATCATTAATGATAGTTTTTGGGTCTACTAATAAAAACGGTGATAAAATTATTCGTGACACAATGCTTCACTTCTCAGCGGATGAAGGTGGATCATAAATGACATGATGCTTTCTACTGGAATTGATGATTTCAAAAAAGAAGTGGGATGATGTGACCAAGGATTTTTTAGTGGGTATTCTGATGATTCCATGGATGAATAATTATATCTAGTTTGTTTTGGATCTTCTTATAAAATTATCACATTTCTTCCTTATATAGAAGACATTATTAATGGAACGGATAAGATATTTATATATTCAATACATAATCTATATGCATATGGTTCCACATACAATAGTTTAAAATCATAACTGAAACTTCAATTCTTGATTATAATAGTGATTTCATAATATTCTTTGTATATATTTTTAATTGAGTTTGAAATTCTACACATATTATTATGGGATTTCAAAGCCTAATATATAGGTGCTTAAGGATATGTCGAAGGCATTTTTTCCTCAATACAATGGGTCTTGGGAGAAGTACTTTTCTATAGTGTAGTTTCATTTAGTAATATTTCTTAAGAAACAATAGTGATGGATCCATATGGGTATTTTTAAGATATTCTATGTAGATCAATGCTCTACTGGATAGAGGAAGGCGAGTTAGAGTTATTGGGATCAAGTCACATGTAGAAGAAATCTAAGAAGTTCCACCAGATTCAGAAACATATGGATACAACACATTATAGGAAGAAGTTATATGATAATAGTTGGAGATAACCCCTAATGTTTTTAGAGGGTGATTAGGTATTCCCCCATGTTTCACCTCGTTTGGGTCACCATATGATATAGATGTAGGGAAGTTTGGAACATAGGTTCACTGGAAAATTTTAGGTAGTGGAGAGAATTGGGCCAGTGGCATACATATTGGTTCTACCACATAATTATAGTGTTATGCATGATGTGTTTTTGGTCTCATAACTATGGAAGTTTCACCCAAACACTTATCATATGATAGATGTTGATGATGTTGATATTGGGATAGATGTGTCCTTTGAGAATCATATGATACGTGTGTTTGTTCACAGTGAAAAATTGTTTTGTGGGACGATCATTCTGATATTTCACGTATTGTGGAAACATGGTCATGTGAAAGATAAATTATTGGGGGGGTAAACTAGATATAATGCCTCATTGTCCTGATATTTTTGAGTAACAATATTATAAAAACATGGTAGTATAGCTCAATGATGATCTATTACACAGTGGGGAGATTGTATGATCCAAAAAAAATTTAGAGTTCAATCAGGATTGTTTTATGGACCTCTTTTATACATATTTGATTAAATTTTTATGGGGTATACTCTTGAGGTGTGTTTGGGTGAATGTTTATCAAATCATTAGGTAAACATGGAGGTTCATAGTGGGACACATTTAGAGAAAACCATTTTCCATAGACCAAAAATCTGTGTAACCAGGGGCAATGAAGGAATTCATGGTTGTCACATGGTTTTTCAAACTGTGAAACCTATTAGGTGTAACTATGACCTCCTTTTAGAATAGGTGAATGGTTGGTTCATGGTTTGGAGAAAACATGCACCCCTTCCCAGCAAACCATTCATGGGAAATAATTAACGCACAAATTATTTTAATAAATACCTAAGACCCCTAAACTCACCTATTTTGACAATAATTCAAGCATATCCTCTCTTGTGTTATTTGAAATATCGGGATGAATTCAAATACACCCCAACCTTCATTATTCGAAAATCGAATCTTGGCTCGAATTCCACTCATCTTATAGTAAGTGGATGTTATCATATTTCATTCTCATTCATCCCCCTTCCTGCACTCAACCTTTTGAGGGAATATAATATTCTTTTTTCTATATCTATTTATTTATTTGATGAATCTAGATCTTGGATTGTGGATATATTTTTTGTATTAATGGAATTTTTTTTCTTAAATAATGATGTAGACTTTTGATATTCAGATATAGATCTTTGTTTTTTGGCTGCTCTATTTTTAGGATTTTTGATGCAAAATCATTTGTCAATAAATCTAGGTAGGTGGTCTAATATTAAAATCACATGATCATGATTTCGATTTCGTTCATGAAAATTTTAGAATTTATATTTTTTTTAATAATTTAATTTCATAGTAGAATTAACTAAATTGGTTACTTAATTTATTATGGAATTTTAAAATTATGGGATTTAGGGAAATTAAATTATAGAAATTAATTATTTCATACTGATGAAATGACTTGGGGAATTAATTTGAGAATAAATTATGTTATATTGAAATTGTGTGATTCAAGAATTAATTGTTTATTACATTATTTGATTTTAATGTTGGAAAATGATTAATTAATTATACAATTAATTAATGGGTGGGTGAGATATGTGTAATATTGCTTTTTATCTGATATATGTGATTATTAATTGGTGAATTGTTGTATGGACATTCATTGAAGAATTATATAATTGTAATATGGTAAATAAAGTGCAATAAATAATGAATGTTAACATGTTCACTAATTTTTTAGATAAATAATGGTGGAATGGTCATTCAAAATTTATAATTAATGAACGATTGTATGGTTAGTGATTTATGAAATAATAAATTATACATGATCAAACATTTGTGATAATTAATGATTGGTAACAAGGTTATTCATTTGAGAAATAGATAATTGTAATTTATTAATTCAATTATGTGAATTAATAAATGTTAATATGGCCATTAAATTGTAAACATAAGAATGGTATCATGGACATTTATACGTGAGATATTTCTTGGGGATAGTTGAGATTTAGGAATGGGTCGATGCAGTTTTTTAGGTATAGGTGTCTATAGGAACCTAAGGCCTTTGTGGTTAAATAATGATTTATTGATAATGTGATAAAAGATTATGTATATATTAAAATTATCTATTTATTCAACTGTATACACTAGTTTGACTGTATATTGGTTTAGACATTGTTATTGATGGACTACTGAGTCGTACTCACAACCTAATCAACATTCAAAATTTGTACCCAAATAAACATTATTGATACATAATAGGAAAAAGGAAGAGGGACTATATTAGATTAATTATTTGAGGATGGATTATGGATTAGAGAAATATACAAGATTTGAGACCTAGTTGGGAGTTTTTTAGGACATTACATTTCAGTTAGCATTTCAGACACTTTTCGTATAAATTATCAAGTTATGTTTTCTCTTTTAGTTGGTTATTGTATTTATTTATTGGTTTATTATGAGATGTTTCTATTTTTATAGTTATATATTATTATTCTATTTTCTATTACTTCCAAGGTTTTTTTTATAACATTGGGTATTTTTTCTACATATTTGACATATCATACCCTCACAATGAGTCGGTAGCCTCTGGCATACAAGGATTCATGCATGACATCATGTGACCAGCTGGTTTGAGGAACCGAGATGTGGCACCTGGGTCTAGACGTTACATGAAATCTATGTTATCTCAAACCATCATCAAGAACCTATAGTAATATATCAATAAAAATGGACATGGGAAAAAATTCACCTGATGATATATCATTTGAATAATAACAATATCAGAGGTCACCTATCCTCCACGCCAAGTTCATACAGCCACAGTAAACCACACATATGTCTAACCTATCCCAATCAATTTTAGTCTTCCAATTTATCATCATCGATTTTAGTTCTATGGTGACTAATAAATTTAATACTAATATTTTGAAAACTAACACTCTCAACTCTTATTATAATTTATATGGAACCAACCAAGGTCTTAAATATGTCATCCTAACATGAAAACAATTAATTTTTTCGGTTATCTTGATCTCATGAGTCAGGATAAGAATATTGTAATCACCATTACTATATTTTCCCATTGACAGTGGTAACATAATTACATTGGTATAATATATAACAGATGACATCCCAAGGAACTAAATTGTTTAGCAGTCTTAGAAAAATAAATATATATTTGAATCCCACATTATATTTAGAAACATAAAATAATAAATCATATTTTAACTTATTATATTGTTATTTCAGTTAGTGTGTCCCTATTTATCGATCATTATACAATTTATGTAAATTTTAAAAAATAAAACATAATTAAGGTGTGATATCAGATTTATAGTATGTTTATGCATACAATAGATGATAATAATGAGTGAATAACATGGGATAAATAAATGGATTTGAAATAATTATATATGAAAAAACACATTATTATGAAACTTATCGATGGATATAATAACTCATTTAATAATCACATGTACATCAAAAAATAATATCATAATGATGAACTGAATAATTTTGATCATTTCAGACATAAAATTGAAGCATCGGGCCTAGACATCATGTATAAATGGGTAAATCACTGCCCAAAATAATCAGACAAGTTTGTCCCATGAGGATTATTGATTCATTTAGGGTATATGTTATTACAGGCAACACCAACTAACAAATATGTAAAATGAATTCAATTTAAGAATAAGTAAGAAAACATTATCATCATTTCATAAAAATGAATAATTTTTTGTATTGGAAGAGCTAGTATACCAAATATAAATACGCTCTCTTTTAAAATTGATGATAAACCATGCAGAGAAATATGTTGGATGGTATTTGTAAATTATATACTTATTATGATATTAAAAAAAATTATTATTTCATATATAGAAATACTTTCAAAATAATATTAGAAGATTTATTCCTGAAAATACCATTTTCACTTAAACATATAATAACGAATGTGTAAAATATTTCCAATATATAATGAAAATATTAACTTTGAATGGATCATTGTAAAATTCTATGAGAATATTAAATAAAATTAGGGTTCATGATGGATGACAATTTCAACCATTAAATATAAGTAAGAAAACATTCATTTCACTCGTTTGTAAAATCTTCAAACAAACCATATTCAGAAAATTGTAAAAATCGTTGTTTACAATTGTATTTTTAAAAGGATGAAAACGGGTATAATTTTATTAATAAAACATTTCATAACATTAAATCCCATATTTTTAGTCAATTTTGGAATATATTAACATTGAAGTGAAATATTACCAACTGAGTTGATAATAAAAAGGCATATTTTGTAAGAAAATATAATTTATTATAATGAGTATATAAAGATTAGAAAATTAATGAAAAATTCTAAAATATTGAAAAATAAAAATTGGAATTAAATATAATGTTTTAATGATAGAAACATCAAATAATTATCCAATTTATACATAAACATTAACAATATCTAATAATTATTATATTGTAGAAAAATCATTAAGAAATTTTTATTATCTATTATATGTATCTGAGAATCCAACATAATAAATATATATTTATTATAAATCAATTATAAAACCATAATCATATATATAATTTCATATATTGTTTACTTATATTCCATCATCACCAATTTATTATTAATTCAATGATAAAATCACAATTTGAGGTTATAACTACTTCTATATTTTTTCGTATATATTTTTCATTGGTAATTTCAATCAAAGTTATTTGATAATTCTCCCATTACCACATGATAGATAATAGATATATAGATATCATATATTTCATTAAATATATAAAATCAATCATCTATAAAATTTAGTGATATAAAAGTTGACATCATTGTTCAGAATGATGGTAGGTCTTACGTACATATGTATGTTATTTTCATTATTTGATGGATGAAAAAGAAAAATTGAAATGTAATTAAACATTTATGACGAATTATTATGTGATATATAATATATATATTAATTAATTCAATCTTTATTAAAATATATTTTAATATAAAATGTAAATTGAATCACATCACATTTTGGAGGATGAAGTCCATATGTATGCACGAGTGATGATATTGTTTTCTAAAGGATGTAACACAAGAAGGTAGAAGTGATATTAAAATTATAAAAGTTAAATTATGACCTATATATCAAATATATATATATATATATATCATATTCCTAATTATATCCTTCTATGATAGGTAGTGGTAGAATGAAATTACATTGGTTCACGAGGTAGTTATCATTCATAAAGATTATTAACAATTTCTTTTCCAATTAGAAAAAAAGGATATAGTTATAGCTAAATTAATAGAGATAATTATATAATAAAAAATATATTTTAATAATTAATTTATAAATAAATTTTTTAAATGAAAAATAATAAAGATATATCATTTGTAATAGAATTACCTTATATTAGAATAACATTATTTGTATTTCTTAATAATGACTATATGGTTGTTCTATTAAAAATCCAAGTGTCCCTAGAGATTGTATACAAATATAATGGATATGATTTGGTAGTAGTTGGTTATGAAAAAGGATTAATATTTATGGATATGTGAGGGGAGGGGGTTCCTTGTATATAATTACGTGAGTGGAACATTTGTAATTTTTTAAAGTTTCAATATTACCTCTGGTCACATTCATAAAATATGGCATTAAAATAACTCTTATTATAATGTATTAATCGAAATATAGAAATAAAACAAACTAGTAGAAACTAATAATGTGTTTAGTTAATTTTAAAATATATTTTTATTCACTAACCCCTAGGTAAATCTATTTAAAATTTTAAACCTAGTAAAAGATTTTTTACAGTATGTACTATTAATTATGAAAAAATTTATGTTTAAAATATTACTTAATATTAATTTTTTGACAGAAAATATTGGATCAATTTTATCTAGTTCAATTCAACAATGGTTCCTAATTTAAATAAAAATTAAAACCTTAAAATTAATTAAATATAGCCCTTCAATGAAAAACATTACTTATGTATAAAATGTTTTTATGAGAAAATGAAGCATATAATTATTTCCAATGACCTATGTTAGATTAATATTATATAATTTAACTAATTATAATTTTAGCACCATTTATCTACATAAATTATATAAATACATTAAATGCAAGGAAAATTTTAATAAAAATAAATATTTTTTACTATTCATTGAAAAAATAATATTTGTAAATTTTTTTAAAAAAACATTATATCTAATATAATTCAAAAATATTGACTTCAAAAGTTACGATCATTTTTTCAATTTTTTTTTCTAAATGTCAAAAAAAAGTATTATATTATTTTTGGGAAAAATAAATTAAAGCAATTTTAAATAAGAGGTATCTTGTTGAAAAATTTAATTAAATTTAAAATTATATTACCTTTATCGACACCATTATACATTTTTTAAATATCATCACTCCTATTCGTAAAACAAATTATATAGTTATATTATAATGGTATATTTTATTTCAGTTATCTAGACATGTGGTTTCATGTATCAAATGTTGTCAACGAGAATAATATTTTATAAAATAAAATATATCATAAAATCTCACCAATTTACATTCTCCCCCACCCCATAAATTGAATTTAACCCTTTTAGTTATAGTATATTCATACCAAAAATAAGGATATATCAAATTTATTATATCCTAATGTTACCATGTAGCTTCTGTATCCTTTTTATTCCTCCATTGAAATTTAACGACGTGACTAGTATTCTTTTTTATTACATTATCTCTTCCAAACATGATTTATATTGGTTTTTCTTCATAGTAATGAAAATTATCCAACAGTTTTAAATTTTAGTTTAGTACATGTGGATGATCTTTTATATACATCCTTAGGAGAGATACATTGAATACAATGTGAAATTGATAAATCTTTGGTGGAAGTGAAAGGTGATAAGATACTCTCCGACAACGATAAATAATTATTAAGGCGATAATATACCTAGGGAACATATTTACATTTTTATTGAATCACATAATATTATTCTATATAAAAATTTAGAAAATTGCATTCTAATAAACCTTAAAAATTTAACCACATTGATGATATAAACATATCATTTATATCAACTCAAAACTTCCATGATTTTATTTTGAATTGTTTGGACTTCCTCTACCATTTCCCTAACTAGATCATATCCAAAAATATTTCACATTCTATTTTTTCACTTAACATGGGACATCTATACTTTTTTTGATATTAGGAATTATAAGGATACCAATAAATAATTCAGATAATGTTTTTTGTATGAAACCAAAATTAGGAGAATGATTTGATCCAAAAAATCATTTAAATCTAGTGAAAATGATTTCATAATATCCTATAAAATTTGAATGGATCTCTCAGACATTTCAATTATCTATAGATGATACATTTTATTTAAAATCAACATTGTTTCCAAATCCCAAGTATGTATTATTCATATACTCAAGGTCAACTATATATCCTGATCAAATACCATAAAATTTTGTAATCTATTCAATTATACCAATTAATTAATGAGTATTATGGAATTATAGAAAATATAGAAATAATATCTGATAAAGATAAAGTGGGATGAATTTTTATGGTTGTTCACTATAACAAAAAGAATTATATTCTTTATAAATTTTGGGAATATTTCTAAAAAAATCATGGTCACATTTTCCCATTTTCATTTTTCAAGGGTAATGGTTGTGATATCCTCTAACATTTTATACTCTCTCCCTTAGCATGATGAAAATATAGACACCAAATAAAATTTCATCAATATATCTATTCATGATATAATAAAATAAATACTCTTTTATTTCTATATAAATAATATTATTTTTTAGGGTAATAGTGAATATTGTACAATGCACCACATCTAACAGCTCCCTCTTCAAATATGTAATGTTAATAACACAAATTTCGTTTCTAAACATTAAAATTGAATCAAGGTAAAGCATAAACTCAATAATATTTCTCTTCTTCTGTTTTTATCAAAATCATGATTTTTTAACTCATTAATCCTCATATTGATATATGGATAAGCACCCATTTGATAATGATTATATTTCTTATCATCTATAATTACTTATACATCATTAATTTTAAAATTCATTGATATTAGATCATTTGGGATTCTAATGAATGTTAATATATAATTATTCATTTGAATAAAAACATTGGCCACATTTTTCACATTTCCAAGGTAATAATTTATTGAACTATCATAATCATAGATCAATTCCAACTATAATTTTGTGGATCATATTAAAGTCCTTATATATAAATATATTCATAAAACTGTTATGCTAATAATATATATTATAACATTCCCCTTATGAATTATTGAAAATAAAACTAATACAGTTAACTCAAAATCATGATTTGGGGGATTTTTCTCATTAAACATCAACTATATTGAAGAATATTCTCTCAATATATCATTATATATGATGACACTTCCTAACCCCTTGTTTAAAGAATCATTAATATTAAAAAACACTTCTTCAATTTAGGGCAGTGTAAGAGTAGTCATGCTAACTAGAATTATCTTCAATTCCCTGAAAGACTATTTAAATTATTCTATACATAAGAACAAAAACCCTATCTGAGAGAAAAAGTTGATTTTATTAGAAGTTCAAGACAAATATCCTAAAAATCAACGGTTGTATCCATCCTACCCAAGAAAATTAATTATTCCTATTTTTGTATTTGAAATAGATCATTTCTAAATAACATATATCTTTGATGGGTAAAATGATATACCACCACATTAGATTACATGACCCCTGAATGAATATTTATGATGCCGAAATTTAGACAGATAAAATTTAGAATACACCTCCTCCTTCCATAAGGATTATTTCACTATTATCTAATGTTAATCATTCTCTTACATTCCCTTTGAATATAGAATAATATCATCTATAAATAATAACACACACTGATAAAGGTAATATCTAAAGACTATATTCATTAAATCCAAGAATATATTAAGATAATTAATATATATAATTGAAATTGTTGTAAATTCATAATGACCATAACTCATACAATAGGTTTCTATTGGTATTTTAGTATTCTTTATCCTTAATAGATAGTTCCATAATCAATTATAATTGATAGAAAAATATATTTATATCCATATTTGATCAAATATATCATTGATATGATAGATATGGTACTCATTCTTAATAGCCTTCTTGATATGCTCCTGATAATAAGGGAGAAGATGAATTGAAAAATATTTCTTTTTAAAGAAATATTTGCACCTCATAGTGAAGAATTAGGATTAATAAATAAATTATATTTATTATACTAGGTTTTCTTTATCAAATGGTGTAGATCAATAATGTTTATTATATATTGATTTATTGAAATAGATGTGGCACTAGGCATGAGCTCTATTGAAAAATTATCTTCATGAATTAAGGGAAACCAGGAATGTCTCCAGAAAAAGCATCATCATATTCTTCAATAATTTGAAAATTTTAAACATTGAGTATCTCAATATCCATTTGAGTTATACATACCTTTTAAATAGTTATAAATTTCAATGTGATATAATTAATTTCCTTGGGTGTTCTTGTTCAAAAATAAATTGATAGACAAATTATTGTTGACTCATAATATCATATATAATATCCCTTTCAATAAAATTGATTTGGGATATATAATAGGGGCCCTATTTGTAACAAGAAATATTTTTACTTCAACTACAATAAATATAAAATAATTTTAATGGGGAAAAATCTGATAATATTCTATCATATAATTATTAGAAATCTTAGATGGACTCATCTTCTCACTTTTATTTTTCACTACCAAATCTATATCTATTCATTGAAATGGTGACGTGAGTCACTTATAAAATTATTCAAATATAAAAGTGTGGGTAGAATTAAAATCAAATAAATTATTCCCAATTCTATAGGGGTTGATATATTCAACTTCACTATGTCAATAGTAATATCCCCATCAGTTGTAATAATTGCATCAACCTATCATTCATCCCATAGATTCATTCTGATATGTTCCATTTTTGTTTTCAGCACTGGATATAATAATGATACACATAATTATTTTTAATGAACATTACATTTATGGATTATCATTTACCTATACATTAATGATCATGACAGACTTCTTCAAACACACCTTTAGAAAATCTGTTATCATTTTAACCATGTATCCTTGTGATTATTTGAAGAACTATACCATGTTGAAAATTAAAATATCTCTTATCCCATTATGTATTTTGTAATCTCCCATATCATTCTCTTAAATTCCTTTTAATTATAACACTTAGAGAATTTATTATCTTCTATGAATATATGTGATACTATATCCTCATATATTTATAATGACTCAGAGAGTATTTTCTATTGATGGATTGGCTTATTCCCATATAATAAATTTATAATTGTTCTATTTAGAATATGTGTGTAGTATATAACATTCCTTTCTAAACATATAATGTTTCATTCATTCATAGTACCATTATGCTCTTCATTTTTTCAAGAATATAATAATTTTATATAAATATCTTCTCGTTTTTCACAAAAAACAAAACCTATAAAAGATATGTTCGTTAAAATTATTATGATCCATGGTCACTATTTTGTTATCATCGTTCGTCTTTTAATTAAATGATCACCATTGATCCCCACACCCATAGAGAATAAAAAAATATATAAAATACTTCCCCTTTAATTTTTTTCCACACTATTATATATCTTCCCTAAGGGACTTATCCATTATTCTAATATAAATTTATTTGGCGACCCACTTAATAATAGTTGTCCCAGATGCATGTAGTGGTATCTCTTTCATACACCATGTTTATTATGAAAAATATTCTCCATATAGACAAGGCTATTGGTTATAACCTCAGTCAATATTCAGAATATATTTATAATTTTTTCAAATCCAACTACAGCTCTAGCTAATACTTCATAATCATACAATAGAGAGAAATCCCTACATGGATTGCTGACATTGATACAATTTTAATTCATTTCACAATGAACCACTACTAACAAATTTCATACACTATATTACAACATAATACTATGAATAATATTGTAAAATTTCCCAACTTGGGAAATATTTAAAATAAATTTAAAAACATTTTATTGTATAATACTTTAATCATAAATAAGTTTTTCTAATATTCTTCAATAACATGAATATTTTCAAATCCCTGATAATTTTTTTAAAAATATTTTTAGTTAAACCGACACAACCAATGGATATTCAAACCATGTGTGTAGTAAGGGAACATATATTGTACACTATAATTATGGATTAGATATAATGAGACCAACTCTATTAGAATTTTTACTCATAGATACATATATATTCGAAAAAAGGCCACTTTTAGTATTATGAAACATGTATGTATTTATCAATAAAAGACACAATATCTACCATACAAAAACATTAAGATAGTATCATATACTTGGAAATATCCTCAATATTAGTCATGTGATTATATTCCTTAAAATATTATTTCATAAATCCAGTTCAATTTTTCAAAATTATTAAAAAAAATTGTATTGTACAAAATTTAAATTAATCCAATAGTTGTGAAATATTGATTCTGAATGAAAAACATTTCATATGTTTAAAAAATTTCCAAAATTCATTATAAAATTGATTTATATGATCTAAATTGGATTAATAATATTAATACTAAAATAAATTTAATTTTAAAAAGTAATTTTCAAATATATTAATATCTAAATTATTTAAGCATAAAGACAATTTTCAAATATACTTAGTATTTTATACTATTCATAAAAAATTAATCCCATTATAAATTTCTCAAAAATTCACTATCAGATAATTATTACATGATTATTTCAAAAATAAATTTCATTTTGTCAAATATATTTTTTAATTGGGGAAAATAATTATTATTACATTCTCATAAAAAGGAATGAAAACCATTTTAGAGAAATGTATATGTTTGAAATATATGAAGACATTAAAAATATATATTTTCCTAAAAAAATGAAACTTTTTCATTTATTATGATATTATCACAATTCTAACCTGAAATTTAATAGATAATTTATAAGATGTATTATTTTAGGATTAATTTATAGATAGGGTTGAATGAATAGAAAGATCTCAAAGATGTTAAATTTACTTAAGAAGAAATATATCATAAAATCTTATGGAGTAATTCTATTCACTTAGTGAAAATAATGTCCCTTGTGACCATCATAATCCTATCATATCCTATTTTCATCATTTGTGTATGAAACACATTCATTACTCGTAAAAGAATGAATAATTTCATTCACACCTTCTGATGTAATCCAATTTTGAAACACTCACCCAACCTATGATAAACTACCCGGGATATTCCCACTATTGTCCTCATAATATAAAAGTGGGTGAACACATTCCCCAATATCAAATTATCTAACCGGATGATCTAGTGTGTTTTATGTTCAATCATTTCCTACTAAAAAATTCTATCAATCCAAAAATATCATCTATAAGGAATAATATAGGGGAGAAAATAGTAGGGACACTAAATTCATTATCTCTATATATCATATACAACATATGGTTCCACAAATTTTAAGGAATATATTTTGTAAACAATCCCTCTATTATAAATGGTCAAGGGGTACTTCCAACACTCATGGAAACTAATGGAACTTATGATTGACCACTAGAATCAAATATCTAACTATATTATAACCCCATATGTACTATATATATATATATATTGTAACGCCCCGACCCTAGTTACCCAGAGTCGGTGCATTATTACATAACATTGGCATGATCACAAGAAAGATCAAATCTCAAAAGACCGATTGGTTTAGTAGCCTTGGAAACACTAGATATATTCATAAGATTTACATTACATCATAAAACTACAACAACGTAATGTCTCCATAATCCACACTCATATCCCCACATAATATCCCTGTAGGTCATTCATAATTTACTTCTTCACTTCCTGAGAAAAATAAAACATAGAAAAGGGGTGAGCTCAAATGCCCAATAAGGATAACAATATAGCGGAAACTTTCATAAATAAGAATAAACATTTAAGGCAATGTATAACTAAAACAAAAGCCTTTCAAACATGAACTTTCAACATGGTACGACATAAATAAATTGAAATAATGACATTTACTTATTCACATGGATATTCTACTAATCGAATAATCACATGCAAAAATCAATAACCACTTTCATAATGTTGGAATGCATAATGCCAGACTATCATAACCACATAGTCAAGGCCTCGCGCCAAGACTACAAATAAGATTTTATCAAGGCCTTGTGCCAAGACGCTAGTTTGTCTTATGAGACGTACCGATGAATTTTTTTTATAAAATACTTACGTTTAAAATTGCTAAAAAATACTCCAGTGTTTTTCGGAAATCAATATGCAAGCTTTTGAAAACAAAATAACTAATTCTAAGACTTCTCGACTAATTATAGGCCATGATGGGTCCACTCCCAATCCCTTCCTATCCAACACACTCTAGAGTCAGGTTTTCTGAAAACATTTTTAAGCTTGCGTTAAATACGTATACATTTGCACTGGATTTTCATATTTTTGAGAGAAATATCTCTTTTTTGAAATCATTTAAGAGCCATATAAAATAAAACATTTCCTTGAAAATATTCTTATAAGATTGTAAGGAAAGCTTTGAAGATTTTATAACGGCAGAAAATAACCGCACTCGCCGTATAAGTTAAAAAAAACATTCTTATCTTAATTCTGTTGAAAAGGTTAAAAAGGACCTTGTTTTGTAAACGACGGAAAGATTCCTCTTATAAAAAGTCAAACAATGGTATAAGTGACTTTAACCCATATTCTTTTAAATAATAAAAATGTTTTGAAATACATTTTTAAGAAACATGGATGTGGATGATAAAGAGATCCCAGTAGATTATTACATATTAACAACCACGGATAATGAAGAGATTGTGAAATAACCCTTACCAATTTGGTAACTTATGAAACATACAACCCATGAAAGAGGTATCATACAATGAATATGTAAATACACATAAATTATAGTGTATTACACAAAGAATATAATTATGGGCAGTACATACACCACACAAAAGTTAATGGTGGCAATATGACATGAATCTCACGGGAATAAGGAGTGAGATGAAAACCCCTTACCACGTTAATCAACTGAGTCGTGTAGCCAAAAGTTAATAACCACCAAATGATTTACAGAATAACATGAATATAAAGAGGATCATGATAATATATATCAAATGGAAGTACACAATACACCACTTTCAATAATTTAGTGGCGAACAATAGAAATCTCACTGAATTGAAAGTGAGATTAGAAAATCCCTTACCACGTTAATCAACTGAGTCGTATGGCCAAAAGTTAATAACCACCAAATTATTTACAGAATAACATGAATATAAATAGGATCATGATAATATATATCAAATGGCAGTACACAATACACCACTTTCAATAATTTAGTGGAGAATAATGGAAATCTCACTGAATTGAAAGTGAGATAAGAAAATCCCTTACCTTGTACTTTTCCTTGGTTGGGGTAGGTTAACCTCCTGTATAATGGTGAAATAATTGTTATTAAATTATAAAAGAATCATATACATTAATATGATATCATATATGATCTTTTAATATTGATTTCATAATAATATCTTAGTATTATCGTTGTTTCGGGTGTTAACTTACTTGTTTTATTTTATATGTTTTGTTACGTAAGCCATGTTTGTAATGGATAGGTTGTATATTATTCATATCCAGAATGATATCAAGTCCTTAAATATCATTTTTAAATCATCAAATGATAATTATATTTGAATGGATACGATGGAGAATGAATCTTATCGCGTTTGTGGAGACGGTAGTCCGTACGTACGAACGAGCGACAATATCATTCTTTGGATATTAAAATAATATATAAATGGATTTTATATCATATATACAGAATAATTAACATGTTATATTTATTATTTACATGAGTTGCACATCATTATTATACCCATCCAGATAATAATATATTGAATAACAATTACACCACGACGTGGAGACGGTAAGCCGTACGTACGCACGTATGGTGACATGTTATTCAAAGGGTTGATAGAATACTGAATATGGTTGTACCATATTTATAATAACATCACAGTATATGTGAGATACTGGAGTTATTATTTTAGAATGGTAAGAACAAAGAAAGAAGAAGTGGAAGAAGAAAGGAACTTGAAAATGGGTGGTGAAAACATTACCTCTTCTTCGGGTTCTTCCTTTTGATTTGATCAAAAGGGCTCATTAGGTTGGCTTTCTGATCAAACTAAGGCCTCTAGGTTGTAGTGAGGGAAGTTGGGAGAGTATTTGGGTAGGGTTTGGACGAGCCAAGTTGCTTGAGATGTGTGAGGAATGAGTAGAAGTGGTCTCCTTTTATAAGGGAGAGGAGGGGCTCTTTAGGAAAGAGTGAAAGTATTAATTTATAATATAATTATATTCGGTTTATAATGGTCCAAAAATCATTGAGGTCGAAGATAAAATGACTCATTTTCTAAATAACATCAACCAATAAGAATTGTACAGGTTTTAGATAATATTTTAATCATTATAATCTTATTTATTAAAATGATTTATTAATGAGGTAAACATTGCATCATTATTGTGTCATTAATAATTTAAATTATTTGATGTCTAAAAATTATAAATAAAATATCATTATGTATGAAATATTTTTATCTTTCTAATGAATATTTATAATCGAAAATCCATCATGAATAACCCTATGTAAAAAATTTTCTTCTAAAATATGTAAGCTTATGCCATTTTTATTTTTATTTTAACTTTATTAATATAATGTGTCCCTACCACATACAAGTGGCTCTAAGGGGTCCCCAAATCGACCCAAGGATGCCCATGGTCGGGTATGTTTCCACAAATAAGGTTAGGACAAGTTTTAGGGTAATTTTGTATTATTATAATATTATATTTTAACCCTTATTTGCCGGATTTACCCTTTAACCATGGTAAATAAAATATTTACCGCAGTAATTATTCAAAATGTGTAAAAATAAAAGTTACCTATTTACATAATTTGGACATCCTGATTCCAAATATGTAATCCATTTTTCCAAATTCAAAACACAGAAGTGGCAGAAATTAATTAAAAATTAATTCCTGTTGTTAAAATAAAAAGCGTGTTTTTAAGAGATAATAACTATCAAAAGATTGACACTTGTTTATGTCTGGTTTAATTGTGAAATTATGTCCAATGACAAACATTAAATTAAATGGTAAAAATATATTCTAAATATAATTTAAAACCACTCAAATTCATAATTTATCAATATTAATTATTTTGATTAAAAAAGTTGATTTTAATTAAAATTTAGTAATTTTCACTATTCATCAAAATATAAAAGTTATCCGAAAAGTACCAAAATTTCACCCTAGGCTAATTTCAATATTCCGAATCCAAAAATGAAGTCCATTTTGAAATATAAAATATATATGATTTCAAAAAGTAGGTATTGCTATTCACAACGGCTAGTTTAATTAGTTGTGGTGTGTGTTAGAACTCGAGGTTGCGTACAACACACGCTATCGCATTATTCGAAGGGAAACGTACCGTGGAAGCTTGGGGTGTTACATTCTCCCCTCCTTCAAATAATTGCGTCCTCGCAATTTCTAGGGTATTACTGCATAAAAAGACTCGGGTGGTTCTTTATCATAAGTTCCTCGGGTTCCCACGTTGCCTCTTCCATCATATGATTTCTCCACAAAACTTTTACCAGACGCGTCGTCCAGTTTCTCAGTACTTGTTCTCTTGTATCAAGAATCCTGACAGGCTCTTCACAATAAGACAGATCAGGTTCCAGTTTTAATTCCTCATAGGTGAGTACATGCGTTGGGTCAGGCATGTATTTTCTCAACAGAGATACGTGGAACACATCGTGAACTTTGGAGAGACTTGGCGGCATTGCCAATCGGTAAGCTACAGCCCCAATTCGTTCTAGAATTTCGAAAGGTCTGATGTACCTGGGAATCAATTTACCTTTCTTACCAAAACGTATGACTCCCTTCCAAGGAGATACCTTCAGGAAAACATGATCACCGGCCTTAAATTCCAAATCCTTCCTTCGATTATCGGCATAGCTTTTCTGCCTACTTTGAGCTGCTTTGATGTGATTTTGGATTACCTTCACCTTTTCCACCGTTTCCTCCACCATTTCTGGGCCTACAAGTTTTCTTTCACCAACCTCATCCCAACAGGTTGGTGTACGACATCTCTTTCCGTATAACGCTTCATATGGTGCCATCTGAATACTCGAATGGAAGATATTGTTATAGGAAAATTCTACCAGTGGTAAATATTGATCCCACATACCCTGAAAGTCAAGTGAGCAAGATCTCAACATGTCTTCTAGGGTTTTAATAGTCTGTTCTTATTGTCCATCTGTCTGAGGGTGGTAAGAAGTGCTCAAATGAAGTTCAGTATCCAGGGATTTCTGAAGACTTTTCCAAAATCTTGAAGTAAAATGGGGATCACGATCAGAAACAATCGATAGGGGTACTCCATGAAGTCTCACAAATTCATTAATGTATAGTCTCGCTAGATGTTCCAGGGGTAGATCTTCTCTTATAGCAAGAAAATGTGCTGACTTGGTAAGACGATCAACAATAACCCATATTGAATCGTTCCTTCTAGGAGTCTTTGGTAGCCCCATGACAAAGTCCATCGTAATATTGTCCCATTTCCACTCCGGTATGGGAAGAGGTTGCATGACTCCTCCATGATGTTGCCTTCCAGCTTTCACTTGTTGACAAACCATACATCTTGACACAAAATCATCAATCTCCCTCTTCATGTTGTCCCACCAAAAATGTTCCTTCAAATCTCTATATATTTTGGTGCTCCCAGGGTGTATAGAGAAATTGGAACTATGAGCATCATCCAGCAATTCACTTTTCAGATCAGGTAAATCGGGAACACAAAGTCTCTTCCCGAATTTCAAAATTCTATCTTCATACACAAAGTCTCTCAATCTCCCATCATTCACAGCTTTAATCTTCTTCTGAAATTCTTCATCATCGGTCTGAGAACTCTTAATCCTTTCTAGTAAAGATGGTTTGGAAACCATTTGAAAAAGCATTGATGTTTCACCTTCCCTGGTTATTCCCATGTCCATCTTCACTAGATCCATGAAAATTGGATCCCTTTCAGTTCTCATCATGTTCAAAACTCCATGGTCTTTTCTGCTCAAAGCATCTGCCACCTTGTTTGCTTTCCCCGGGTGGTAGTGTATCGTACAATCATAATCCTTGAGTAATTTAAGCCATCTCCTTTGCCTCATGTTGAGTTATTTTTGTGAGAAAATGTACTTCAAACTCTTGTGATCAGTATAAATCTCACATTTTTCACCATAGAGGTAGTGCCTCCATATCTTCAAAGCAAAGATCACAACTGCTAACTCGAGATCATGAGTAGGATAGTTTTGTTCATGAATTTTCAACTGTCGTGATTCATAGGAAATAACTCTATCATTCTGCATAAGGACCCAACCAAGTCCTTTCTTTGACGCATCACTATAAATAACGAACCCATCATTCCCCGATGGTAGAGTCAATATAAAAGCATTGACTAATCTTTTCTTCAGTTCTTCAAAACATTCTTCACACTCTTTTTTCCAAACAAATTTAACCCCTTTACGTGTGAGCTTCGTTAATGGGTTAGCCAATCGGGCAAAATTCTGGACGAAACGTCGATAATAACCTGCCAAACCAATAAAACTACGTACCTCAGTTATATTCGTAGGTGCTGGCCATTCTTGGATTGCCTTGGTCTTAGAAGGATCAACAGAGATTCCATCTTTAGAGACAATATGGCCAAGAAAAGAAATATCCTGAAGCCAGAATTCACACTTCCTAAACTTCCCATATAGTTCATGTCTCCTCAGAGTCTTCAAGATAATGCGCAAGTGATTTTCATGATCTACGTAGGTTTTGGAGTATACCAAGATATCATCATTAAATACCACCAAAAATTCATCGAGATACTCCTTGAAAACTCTATTCATCATATCCATGAATACAGAGGGTGCATTAGTCAATCCAAATGGCATTACAGTAAACTCTTAATGCCCGTACCTGGTTCGAAATACTGTCTTCGGAATGTCTTCCTTCTTCACACACAACTGATGGTATCCAGATCGAAGGTCAATCTTTGAAAAGTATTGAGCTCCATGAAGTTGGTCAAATAAATCATCAATACGAGGTAGGGGATACTTGTTCTTTATCGTTAATGCATTGATCTCCCTATAGTCGATACATAACCTCATAGATCCATCTTTCTTTTTAACAAAAAGAACAGGGGCACCCCATGGAGAAACACTAGGGAGAATAAATCCCTTATTACTCAATTCCTCTAGTTGTTTCTTTAGTTCGACTAATTCTACAGTGGCCATTATATAAGGGGTCTTCGATATAGGCCTTGATCCAGGAATCAAATCAATGGAAAACTCAACTTCTCGTTCTGGAGGATGCCCAGGTAAATCTTTCAGAAATACATCTACAAATTCTTTTACAACAGGTACATCCTCTATTTGAACATTCCTTTCCTCACCGACAGTTATTTCATTCTCTTCCTCCCCAATAATTGAATTAAGTTGAGCTACTGGGGGTGGATCTAAATAAGAATTAGTAGGTGACGATTCTTCTCTAAAAATAAGGCGTTCCTTATCATTATCATCAAGAATCATAACCTCTTTCTTCTTACAATAAATCTTCGCATCATAGTCCGAAAGCCAGTCCATACCGAGGATTATATCAAACTCAATCATAGGTATGACGATGAGATCAGCAGATAAAGAAAATTTATGTGCCCTAATGGGGACTGATTCACAAAACTTTGTTGCAATGATACTTCCCTTAGGAGTTTTAACTGACAACTCCCTTATTAAATCAAATTGGAAATATCTAATTTTCTTAGCAAACTGGGAAGATATGAAACAATGCGATGATCCAGAATCAAATAATGCATTTGCTAAACTTGAGGAAGCCATTAAATTACCTTCCACCACGTC
The DNA here is from genome assembly GCA_963277665.1 of Viscum album. Classification (NCBI taxonomy): domain Eukaryota; kingdom Viridiplantae; phylum Streptophyta; class Magnoliopsida; order Santalales; family Viscaceae; genus Viscum; species Viscum album. The sequence goes on along the minus strand of OY728137.1, from coordinate 1,872,467,193 downwards.
TTTCGGAGCTTCTACCTCAGCAGTAGTGATAGCATAAGCCTGGCCTTGATCCCTTGGCCTTTTCTGAGGTAAGTTCTCCTGATGCTTAGGACATTCATTTGCATAATGCCCCATCTCCCTGCAATTGTAGCACTGAACGTTGGTAGCTTCCTTCTTCCCCTTGCAATCACGAGCTTGGTGGCCTTTTTCACCACACTTGTAACAGACTCCCATTCCCTTCAAGCAAGTACCAGGGTGTTTCTTCCCGCATTTACCACAAGATGGATATTCAACCTTTCCCTTCTTCCCCTTATTTCCATTCCCAGATTGATCAGCAGGTCTCTTCTTCTCTTGCTTTGCTTTAAAGTCATAAGACTTAGAGAATTCCTTTTCGGTCTTGATAGCACATGAGACAATGTCTTCGTACGATGAAAAGGATTATGAGACTAATGCTCAACAGAGAAATGGTTTTAACCCATCAAAGAAACGATCAATCTTACTTCTTTGGTTATGTATATAATCACCAGCATACCTTGCTAACCTTGTAAAGTTAGCCTCATACTTTGCGACATTCTCATCCTCCTTCTGTCTCAGACTTAGAAATTGCCTTTCCATATCTGCTCGATGGTCGTGAGGGAAGTATTTTTCTAAAAACAGATCTTTGAACTCCCTCCATTCCATATTTGATACTTCATCAGCTTCCTTCATGTTTTGAATCAATGACCACCACTGATCAACATCTCCAGTGAGGCGGTAAACTGCCATGATAACTTTTTCCCTTTCACTGCTCCCCAAAGCCTGAAATATTTTCTCTAGGGAATTTATCCATTACTCAGCTACTAAGGGATTTGTACTCCCATTGAACATTGGTGGTTGTTGCCTCATGAATAGATCTAACATTGATCCTCCATGATGCGGATCAGGGTGCTCCATACGGGTAAGGTTATTATTCATAACATGAGTAAGTTGTCCCAGTATGGTGATTAGCTGATCGGCACCAGTTGCATCACCAGCCCCACTATAATTATCTTGAGCAGGAGGGAAATCCCTACGTGGAGTGTGTGCATTGATATGGTTTCCATTTCTTCCACTAGGCTCCATTTCTAAACAATGGCATAAACTAGATCAGTTTATGAATCAAAATACATAATCCCATACTTATAAAACACTTAACATAAATTGAACTATTTATGGATATAATCCATAATCATAAAAATGTCTCCTTTGAGGATGTATATACTCATAAACCCTTCATAATGGTTTGTAAAGAAAATGAGAATTATCCTAAGCATATCTCCCGGGAGTGTCGTAACCGAGAGTGCAGCAAGGCCCGTTGTCGTGCACCAGTTCCCGTTCGAGTCTAGCTCAAAGCGGTGTTTTCGGGTTTTACACCTAGGTACATCTGTGCCAGAGCCGCCTCTACCTGCTCGTATCCAGACAGGGATGTATTGCTCGTAAAACTCACAAAATCACTACAATACCAAAATTATAGGAAGTTCTTCTATACTAATCCTCAAAGTTCATCTTAGGTCTACGTGCTCTAATCAGAGTTTATCTAAATCTAGCTTCCAAGGTTTGTACTAAACATCCTCTGATACCAACTGTAACACCCCAACCCTAGTTACCCAGAGTCGGTGCATTATTACATAACATTGGCATGATCACAAGAAAGATCAAATCTCAAAAGACCGATTGGTTTAGTAGCCTTGGAAACACTAGATATATTCATAAGTTTTACATTACATCATAAAACTACAACAACGTAATGTCTCCATAATCCACACTCATATCCCCACATAATATCCCTGCAGGTCATTCATAATTTACTTCTTCACTTCCTGGGAAAAATAAAACATAGAAAAGGGGTGAGCTCAATGCCCAGTAAGGATAACAATATAGCGGAAACATTCATAAATAAGAATAAACATTTAAGGCAATGTATAACTAAAACAAAAGCCTTTAAAACATGAACTTTCAACATGGTACGGCATAAATAAAATGAAATAATTCCATTTACTTATTCACATGGATATTCTACTAATCGAATAATCACATGCAAAAATCAATAACCACTTTCATAATGTTGGAATGCATAATGCCAGACTATCATAACCACATAGTCAAGGCCTCGCGCCAAGACTACAAATAAGATTTTATCAAGGCCTTGTGCCAAGACACTAGTTTGTCTCATGAGACCTACCGATTAAATTTTTTTATAAAATACTTACGTTTAAAATTACTAAAAAATACTCCAGTGTTTTTCTGAAATCATTATGCAAGCTTTTGAAAACAAAATAACTAATTCTGAGACTGCTCGACTAATTATAGGTCATGATGGGTCCACTTCCAATCCCTTCCTATCTAACACACTAGAGAGTCAGGTTTTCTGAAAACATTTTTAAGCTTGCATTAAATACGAATACATTTGCACTGGATTTTCATATTTTTGAGAGAAATATCTCTTTTTTGGAAATCATTTAAGAGCCATATAAAATAAAACATTTCCTTGAAAATATTCTTATAAGATTGTAAGGAAAGCTTTGATGATTTTATAACAGCAGAAAATAACCGCACTCACCATATAAGTTAAAAAAACATTCTTATCTTAATTCTGTCGAAAAGGTTAAAAAGGACCTTGTTTTGTAAACAACGGAAAGATTCCTCTTATAAAAAGTCAAAAAAGGGTATAAGTGACTTTAACCCATATTCTTTTAAATAATAAAAATGTTTTGAAATACATTTTTAAGAAACATGGATGTGGATGATAAAGAGATCCCAGTAGAATATTACATATAAACAACCTCGGATAATGAAGAGATTGTGAAATAACCCTTACCAATTTGGTAACTTATGAAACATACAACCCATGAAAGAGGTATCATACAATGAATATGTAAATACACATAAATTAGAGTGTATTACACAATGAATATAATTATGGGCAGTACATACACCACACAAAAGGTAATGGTGGCAATATGGCATGAATCTCACGGGAATAAGGAGTGAGATGAAAACCCCTTACCACGTTAAACAACTGAGTCTTATGGACAAAAGTTAATAACCACCAAATGATTTACAGAATAACATGAATATAAAGAGGATCATGATAATATATATCAAATGGCAGTACACAATACACCACTTTCAATAATTTAGTGGCGAACAATGGAAATCTCACTGAATTGAATGTGAGATAAGAAAATCCCTTACCACGTTAATCAACTGAGTCGTATGGCCAAAAGTTAATAACCACCAAATGATTTACAGAATAAAATGAATATAAAGAGGATCATGATAATATATATCAAATGGCAGTACACAATACACCACTTTCAATAATTTAGTGGCGAACAATGGAAATCTCACTGAATTGAAAGTGAGATAAGAAAATCCCATACCTTGTACTTTTCCTTGGTTGGGGTAGGTTAACCTCCTGTATAATGGTGAAATAATTTTTATTAAATTATAAAAGAATCATATACATTAATATGATATCGTATATGATCTTTTAATATTGATTTGATAATAATATCTTAGTATTATCGTTGTTTCGGGTGTTAACTTACTTGTTTTATTTTATATGTTTTGTTACGTAAGCCATGTTTGTAATGGATAGGTTGTATATTATTCATATCCAGAATGATATAAGGTCCTTAAAAATCATTTTTAAATCATCAAATGATAATTATACTTGAATGGATACGATGGAGAATGAATCTTATCGCGTTTGTGGAGACGGTAGTCCGTACGTACGCACGAGCGACAATATCATTCTTTTGATATTAAAATAATATATAAATGGATGTTATATCATATATACAGAATAATTAACATGCTATATTTATTATTTACATGAGTTTCACATCATTATTATACCCATCCAAATAATAATATATTGAATAACAATTACACCACGACGTGGAGACGGTAAGCCGTACATATGCACGTATGGTGACATGTTATTCAAAGGGTGGATAGAATACTGAATATGGTTGTACCATATTTATAATAACATCACAGTATATGTGAGATACTGGAGTTATTATTTTAGAATGGTAAGAACAAAGAAAGAAGAAGTGGAAGAAGAAAGGAACTTGAAAAGGGGTGGTGAAAACATTACCTCTTCTTCGGGTTCTTCCTTTTGATTTGATCAAAAGGGCTCTTTAGGTTGGCTTTCTGATCAAACTAAGGCCTCTAGGTTGTAGTGAGGGAAGTTGGGAGAGTATTTTGGCAGGGTTTGGACGAGCCAAGTGGATTGAGAGGTGTGAGGAATGATTAGAAGTGGTCTCCTTTTATAAGGGAGAGGAGGGGCTCTTTAGGAAAGAGTGAAAGTATTACTCTATAATATAATTATATTCGGTTTATAATGGTCCAAAAATCATTGAGGTCGAAGATAAGATGACTCGTTTTCTAAATAACATCAACCAATAAGAATTGGACAGGTTTTAGATAATATTTTAATCATTATAATCTTATTTATTTAAATGATTTATTAATGATGTAAACATTGCATCATTATTGTGTCATTAATAATTTAAATTATTTGACGTCTAAAAATTATAAATAAAATATCATTATTTAGGAAATCGTTTTATCTTTCTAATGAATATTTATAATCGAAAATCCAACATGTATAACCCTATGTAAAAATTGTTCTTCTAAAAGATGTAAGCTTATGTCATTTTTATTTTTATTTTAACTTTATTAATATAATGCGTCCCTACCACATACAAGTGGCTCTAAGGGGTCCCCAAATCGACCCAAGGATGCCCATGGTCGGGTATGTTTCCACCAATAAGGTTAGGACACGTTTTAGGGTAATTTTGTATTATTATAATATTATTTTTTAACCCTTATTTACCGGATTTACCCTTTAACCATGGTAAATAAAATATTTACCGCAGTAATTATTCAAAATGTGTAAAAATAAAAGTTACCTATTTACATATTTTGGAAATCCTGATTCCAAATATGTAATCCATTTTTTCAAATTCAAAACACAGAAGTGGTAGAAATTAATTAAAAATTAATTCCCGTTGTTAAAATAAAAAGCGTGTTTTTAAGAGATAATAACTATCAAAAGATTGACACTTGTTTATGTCTGGTTTAATTGTGAAATTATGTCCAATGACAAACATTAAATTAAATGGTAAAAATATATTCTAAATATAATTTAAAACCACTCAAATTCATAATTTATCAATATTAATTATTTTGATTAAAAAAGTTGATTTTAATTAAAATTTAGTAATTTTCACTATTCATCAAAATATAAAAGTTATCCGAAAAGTACCAAAATTTCACCCTAGGCTAATTTCAATATTCCAAATCCAAAAATGAAGTCCATTTTGAAATATAAAATATATATGATTTCAAAAAGTAGGTATTACTATTCACAACGACTAGTTTAATTAGTTGTGGTGTGTGTTAGAACTCGAGGTTGCGTACAACACACGCTATCGCATTATTCGAAGGGAAACGTACCGTGGAAGCTTGGGGTGTTACATATATCATATTATATATTTATTACCTTGGAATCATTAATTGGTTACCGAGGAATGAAACCAATATTAAAGGGACTATAGCGGACCTACGAAATTACAACCATAAAAAGTAAATTAATTTTAATTTAATAAATAATTTAATTAAATAATCATATCACATTAATTGAAAAACCACATATCGCATTCATACATAATAAAAATATATTTACAAAACCTATATTCTTGAAGGACTGCATAACTCAAACATAGTGTTAATCACTAAGAACATCCTGAAAACTCTCTCCCAATATCTTGTATGACTCATCCAATATGGCATCAATATTAGAACCCATCTCTCTAAATGCTAATACCATTTAATTTATTATTGTTTTTTATAATTATTTTTAAAATTTAATCTCGATAGTCTTAATTTGTCTAATCTCTTAGAGAATTAACCAGCAACTAAAACCATGAAAAATGTTGTGTGGTCAACCCCTAACACACATATGGGCCCATAGTTGTAAAAATACATAACATATGTAATTAATTATAAATAATATTAAATTATATTAAAATTAATTGATTAAAAACCTTTATGGGTTGATATACCATATGTAAAAATGTGCAACAACATGTGTTCATTATTATAGGATATCCTGTAATCACAATAGAATAAATACTCATTGAATCAAATTATATCCAATGTGATTTAATGGAAATAATTGGGAAGACATATCAAAATCACAATGAAATTAATGTTGATGAAGGGAAACCAAAATTGGAGGAAGTGACTAGGGATAATATATCAAAATGCCCAAAAATAAAATCAAAAGCCACTCATTACCCTAGGATATTAATGGGGTGATTTTAAAAAAGATTATATGGATTAATAACTCTCTTCTAACACCATTGGTTCACCAAATAGTATAAGGATACTTGTAAAAAAATCTTTTATCCCCATGAAAAACCACACATGAAATATGTTGTTAAAATGTTACTAGGGGTGTCCTTGAAGGATATTCCCATTCATAAAAATTCATGATGTAAATATGGGTAATGCTATGATTACTTATAGAACAAGAACCCATGAAGACTATATACATAAATTTAATGGTTCATTATCATATCAAATGTGAAACATCATATTCAATATATCATTTATGCAAGGAATGTAATAGTAAATATGAAATGTTCTATGGACTATAGAAATTTAAATATTTTTACATCCTGGAACATCATCATTTCTCACAAAAGATCATGTTATGCTTCACTCACCTCAACCAATTTTTATAAATTTTTTATAGAAGTTAATATTTTCTGATTATTTATTCAAATATATGTTCTTAAAACAACCCCTAAAAATCATTTATCAAAAATTCCTTAAAATTTGATACCCAAAAATTGAACGACACTATACATTGTGAGATTTAGGAATAATATTAATAATGTTTATATATTTTAAAATATTAAAAAAATATTTCATAAAATCAATTTTATGATTCCATAATAATTTTTTCTACGTGGAAAAAATCCCATGTTCAACAACCTGATCTTTTATCATTTTCATTATACATATTTATCAGGATAGTATTTTGTAACTAAATGTAACACTTAATTTTATGTTATCATTACCAATATTTTTTAAACTCTATTATGATATAAACATACATTAAAAACTCTATGGTAATTAATCTAACCAATTGAAATTTCATCAACTAATATAACATGAAATATTTGAGGTTATTAATAGGTATTTATTTTCTATTTTGGAAACATTAATTTTTCTTTTGATTCACATTGAAATTATCTATACACCATAATATTCCCATTATTCTATTAGAAACAATAATCTCTATGTTAATGTCCTGTTAATATAAAAAACACAATTTTAATGACATAACATTTATATGATTCACAAGGAACACTTATGAAATAATTTAGTCTCCATTTTATATATGGTATTATCAATTATTAGACTAATATTCTGAAAAGAATACTCTACTCTAAAAAATAATCCAATTAATGGTGATGGTAACTAATAAACCATTTTTTTGACAAATATCATTGTTAAAATCCATTATCCAGAATAATCTATCTTTGACCCTAAAATTTCTCACATATTTTATAGAGTTAGTTGAATCATCCTTCTTGTGTATTAAAACGATCGTAACTTTTTCATAATTAAATTTATTAATAATTAATTTATATTATCATATAAGAGAAAATTTTAATGTTAATAATCATTAATTTTGAACCCTTTTATCAGGATATATTCTATTATATTCATCATCATAATTTAGCAACTCATTTATTTATCACAGGATTAAAAACTACAAAATTTATTAAAATTTGTTTGGCCAATATTAAATTGTAAATTGTGCCAAAATATAAAATTTATATCCATTACCTATAAAACAAAAAACAATTATTTCAATAACACTAATTAATAATTTGTAATATTCGAGGAGTATCATAAGAACATTCATTTATACTATAGATATAAACATAATATGACACTATTTCATAACCATTATAAATATTATTTATATTTTAATGTACATGGATGGATACTTTTGGAAACATTATTTATACTTCCCAAAAAAACATTTCATTATCTACACTAAATATTTAGGTACTTATACACTTAATCAAAAACCAGAACTATGATAAATAATACCATGTTAATCTATATTCAATTATTTTAGCAATAAACTAAAAATTTATTCCACTCAATCCAATTATAAAAACATTTTCAAAAATAATTTAAAATTGAATACTATAAAAAATAACCATAATTTAATATTTATTATCTCAAAGTCATTAAAACTCTAAATATTTTAGAATTTATGAGTATAGATAATTTTTTTTCATTTTATATATAATTAATTTCAATGATGATTTTAATGTATTAATTATCCCAATAAGTATAAAGATTCAATTATTGAAAAATTTATGCAATATATTTAATAAGAAAATATTAATCTAATATATAAATATCATCCTCTTATTTAAAAATAATTCTGATGTTTATCTACTAGTTGGTATATATATTCAACTATGCTTTTTTATCTGATGAATAAATATAAAATCAAATTTCAATGATTATGATACAATTCATCTTTTATAAATTCCATTATTATGTGAATTTCATGTTATAAAATTATATAATGTGGAATTTAATTTAATGTAATCAATAGAAATGATGAACCCTTCTATTATACATCTAATATATTATTTATATAATGTATATATTTCATTGATCACAATTCCCCAAAATATAATTAACCTTTAAAAACCCAGATCTTTATTAAACAATTAAAGATGAATTATAAAATAAAATTTTACTTAAGAAAAATCTGAGGATTGAGATGTCCCATTCCTTGGGAAATTAGGGACATTACATAATAAATTAGAATATAAAACCCAATATATTTATTGAAAACTTCTTATACATGACAAGAAAATTCCATTGTACATAAAATTGCATGGGATAACCTATGGAAATGAATAAGAAAAGGGTGAGATATAAATCCTAGTAAAGGAGTAAAGAAATCATAAAATGAATAATACAATACATGATAGGAAATAAGAAAAACAATGATGAACAATAGAAACAAGAACATAAAATCATGATATAGCATGATTTCTATAATGTGGAAATGTTGAAACAACATTGGACATGATATTAGCATGATCCAAAGATCATTTCACATGTAGCATGTGTAAAACCACATTTCACTTGAATTATCATGGGTAATACCTCATTTCACTTGATGTATCATGATATTAATGTTTACTGAATGCATTGGAGAGCTATCAGGGCACACCATTCATAATCCTTTCATTTCATGCATAATTGTGCCACATAGATCATAAAAAATTGTTTCATAAATATCGTGATTTATTCTAAATAAAATAAATGTTGAATTTACACAAGAATCTCAATAATTAATATGTATATGTTCATAAAGGTGATAACACTTCATAGAGAAATGAGAATGGTATTCACTACACAGTGACATTGTCTTGAAAAATCACAGAGTAATTTTGGTAGCATAACAGCATGACATAAGAATTCAATAAAAATGGATGATGAGAGATAAAGCATTATCTTATCATATTTAAATGAAATTTAAGTTAAGGGGGTAATATTGATAAAATTCCCAATATATGTAATGGAATTTAGATTCATAATGTCAAATAATTTCTTGAACGTAAAAGTGGAGTGCGAAATCCATATGAAATTTGGCCATAGTAATGGGTGTAGATTGGAGGCATTAATGAGAGATAATGTGCTCTCTCATCATTCATCCATATATAAGGTTGTTTTGGGAAGGTTCTAAATCATAAACCATTATTTTTAATTTAAAAAAAAAGGTTATAAGAACATAAAGAAATTAAGAAACAATGAGAAAGGAAGAAATCCCTTACTTGAAGAGTGATCCTAAAGGCATGGTAGAGGCTTGAGAGGGGATTATTATGGGCATGAGGCACATAGGGAGGATTCTAGAGATAGGGTTTCAGGTCTTGGTAGAACACTAAATGGTTTGATTGATGGGGAAAGGGAGACTGAGTGGGTTTATATAGGAAAGGAGAAGGAATTCATTACTATTTTGATTTGGACACCACAAATTGAACTAATGAAAACCATAAACCATCCAATGGTTTTTGCCCATGGTTTTAGGAAAATTGGATTTTAATTTTTTTATAATTCCAAATTCAAAAGATATTAAAATATTAGGCTTTATTATGTTGAGGTGAGTCACACTCTGAATGAAATAATTTTAAAATGTTAAAATGTTTTATAAGTTTTTGATAGTCCACTAAGGCTTTGTAAAATAAATCAAACAAACCTAAACTAAAATTATTTTATAGGTAAAATATATATTGGTCGAACACTTCATTTAAATCATTTTATTAAATCACTATTGGGTCATTATGATGTCATAAAAAACATTATATATTTAAACAGTATTTAATATTTCCTTAAAAATTCAACTGTGTCCGAAAATTATAAAAAATTCACAGTTGGGTAATTCTGATATCCTGCTTCCTTAAATAATATTCATTTTATATAAATATGTGAAATTTGATACATTTAAAACAAAAACATAAATTTATCAAAAATATATTATTTTTGACAAAAACAGAATTTTATCAAAAATTTATTATTTTTGACAAAAACATCTTTCAAACCATAATAAAAATTACAATTTTATTCATTAAAAGTACACCATAATTTATTTTTAATATAAATATATTTAGTAGTAAATGTTTATTAAAATATTATCAAATGTGAAAATAAATTACGTCATTAAAATAATTTTCTTAATTCAATATTAACTGAAAATACTATTTTTTATTTAAAAAATGTTTTCAATGTAACATTAGTAAAATCATTGTATATTATTTATTCTATACAAAAATATTTCACATAATAATAGTTCTAGGGTCTTGTTTTATATCCAATTATATGACCTGCATAAGACCTAAGGTTAAAGTGTGTGGTGGTGAAAGACTATTGGGGTGGCGCAAAAAAAATATCACTAGTGTGGTAATCTTTATCATCTTCCACTTCTCCCATAGGTTGTTCGAATCAAGCTTGATGTGTTAAAGATCGTCTTGGGGTTGGTCAAGAGCAAAGACTAGTGACACAAACTTCTTTTCTGTGCTCCAACTAATGGGCTTTGTATGGAGAAATTCTATTGGATGAGGCCATCACTTCCTTTTCTAAGTAAATTGGATTTTTTAAAGCCCTATGTTTGTACTAATCATGTGTTCATTGTTCAATATCTATATTAGAAATGATAACAATTAATAATGGAATTTGAAACTCCAAAGAAATAAAACCAATTAATTTAATATATTTTATATAACCATCTTATATAATAATAAATTTAATCAGATCGAGAGGAATTTTCATTAGTAAAATTTTTTGTCGTTCTAATCTTCCCCATTAAGATATTCTACCCTCAAAATTTCCTTTTCCCGAACTATAATAGAGGAGGGTAACACTGCATCATCAATTCTCTTAATTCCCATATTGCTTCTTAGTAAATGTGGTTTTTCCACAACACCCTGATGAGGGGCACTGTCTTATTTTGTAGAACTTTTTCTATATGATCTATGAACATCACCAAATTATATTCATATGATATGTCATTCTCTAATGGTACCACCTCTTGATTGAGTACATATTATTGGTCTGGTATATACTTCCTCAAGGGTGATACAAGGTATATATCGTGTACTTGTGATAGGTTTAGTGGGAGTTCTCTCCAATAGGCTACTACTCTGATGTGATCAAGTATCCAAAAAGGGATGATATTCCTAATAAAAATCACCCCCTTATTCCCAATTCTCATAACTCTTTTACACAGTGATATGCGGAGGAAAACCATATCTCCAACATTAAACTCTAGTTCTCATAAATGATTATCAACATAACTCTTTTATTCAATCTGATGCACTTTACTGTGCTACTTGATGGTTGTAACCTTCTCCACCATTTATTCGACTATTATTGGATGTAGGAGTTTTTCCTCCCCAACTTCATCCAAACATGCTAGTGGTGTGAAAATCATCCCATAAATGGCTTTATGAGGATCCATTTGGATGCTTGAGTTGAAACTGTTATTTTGAAAGAACTAATCCAAAGAAAGATGTTCATTACAATCTAATTTGATGTCCATTGACCATGTTCTCAATATATACATAATTATCTAGATAGTATGCTCAAATTTTCCATCGGTTTGAGGATGATAATACATACTGAAGTTTAGCTCAATATTCAGAGCATGATGAAGACTCTTCCATAACATAAAGATGAATCTTGAATCTCGATCACATAAAATAGATAATGATACTCCATGAAACATTACCACATCTCTGATATATATCTGTTCTAGTTGGTCCATGGAAAAAACATCTCAAATTTTAATGAAGAGTGCATCCTAAGACTATCCACAAAATCCAAGAATGAATTTTTTCCCTTAGCTGTCATCAAGAGTCGAATGATAAAGTACATGGTTGTTTTATCCCATTTCCATCTATGTTTTTATAATGGTTTCATCATCCAAATAGAAGTATTCATCTCATCCTTTTCCTTTTAACATATCCAGAATATTGACATATACTCAATGATGTCCTTCATTATGTTATCTCACATAGAATTATCCTGAAGATATCGATACATTGTTTTTTTTTCTGCGTCAATAGCGAAATTCAAACTATGCTGATCACCCCAAAAGTTCATTCTTTAACTACAGATTTGACAGAATGCATAGTCATGACCAAATATCATAGTTCTTTCATCCTTACCATTGAACTCAGAGGATTTCCCTTTTCTAATAGTTTCCAATTTCATCTGAATTCACACATCATTCTTCGGATCATCTTTTATCCTTTACACAATAGATGGTTGAGAAATTATTTGTGAAAGGATTTATGATTTTCAATTTCATTATGATTCCCATGTACATCTTCATCAAATCTATATGATTGGATCCTTTTCAATTTTCATGAATGATAGAATCGTTGGGACCATTCTTGTAATGATATAAAATTTTCATTTTAATTTTTTAATTATATGGAATTATTACATGTAAAGACACATAAATTTCAAGGAAATTTCTCTCTTAATTTCATTGGGATTTTACGAGTACGCAGTTTCTAACGCCGCCTAATTCCGAGGCCCGGTGTGACCGGAATCAATTTCTGAAGTTTAGCTTGGGTACGTTCAGTGAACGGACAAGCGGGTTTTTCTAACTTTTGGACCGGTGCTCGGAATCGAAATATGATGGCACTGATGAAACCGCAATGCTAGTAATTGCTTAATAAGTCATTTTCTAGAGTTGAATTTTCTCATGTAGAGTTGTTAAAAAATGTGGATTAAGAAATAAGGGAAATAAGTTGTGTTAGAGTTTTCCACTTATAAGAGGTTAAACCCCATGTGTGGGAGTTGGGGTGGGACCCACTAAAATTCTAACTCATGGTAGGATATTAGTGAGGTGGGGACAACACAATCCCCCACATTTTAAAATTTTCTGATCCATCTAAACCTCCCATGTATTAATTTTTGTGGCTACCCTAATCCACATTAATTCATGCCAACTAAACTCAACATTATTCTTGACAATTCAAGACTAATTAATTAAGTTAGTTTAGGTTTTTTAATTTTAAAAATGATGGAAAAAGTAATAAAATAAGGCAGAGGCCTTATTTTATTTTGGTTGCTTCATTGTGTTGAGAGAGGAAGAGTTCTACACTTTGAAGAACTTCATCTTCCTCCTTGAGGAATGTGAAGAACGTTGACACGCCGTTCCATCTTCTCTTCACGTCAAAGAAAGGGAGACGCCGCTTCCTCCTCGGGCGATCTCCATCAACATATACAGAGTCTCACCCCACGACGCTGTTTTCCGCAATGCTCATCATTCATAAAATTATTTGAGGTAGGGGTTAAGTTTTAATTTAATCAATTCAATATGCACTTTATTTGTTGTTGATATTACTCGTTATTTGGCCACGTGGTATCGGTATAACGGGAGGAGGTCAGACCGCACAAACACAGTCGACCCTCTTCCCCATTGTTGTTGTTCTCCATCGTGGTTTGGAACGGAGGCGGCGCAGTGCAACGGTACCGTGTGGGAATGAGGGAACCGCGGTTAGAGTGGGCTGTGGCGAAGGAGGGCGGTGAAATCGTGCTGCGTCGATGAAACCGAAGGAAGCCTCTGCCAAGGTGGGGCCACGGCGGAGGGGTGTGACGCCGTCGCACCGTGCCGCTTGGACATGGGCCGTGGCCCTAGGCCGCAGTGGTGTAGAGGAGGGAGGCTGGACTCTGCTGGGTGTCGGCACTCTAGGAGGCGGGATAAGTAGGTCTCGTGGTGGCTCACTGGCCGGCCAAATTTCGGAAGACCGGGGGTCATAACCCCCGGCAGGTGGCAAAGGCAGGCCCCTCGAGTGGGGGTCGCTGTTTAAAAACAAGGGGGTAGCGCCCCCCCCCCCCATTCTGCATCCGCACAGCGCACATGCACCCATACAGGGCCAGACCGGCGGCTCCGGGCCGGAACGCCCACATTGGGCTGGACCGCCCGCGTCGGGCCGGACCGCCCCCACCGGCCCGGACCGCCCGCGCCGAGCCGGACCGCCCGCACTGGGCCGGACCTCACGCGCCGGACCAGACCATGCCACAGGGCCTGGCCCCACCTTCCGGGCCATGCCTGCCAGGCTAGGCTGTGCCCAACCGGGCCGGACCTTGACCCGGGTCGGGTCGACCCGGTTCGGGCCGCCCCTGGGGGTATTGGGCCGGGTCGGACCGGGCCCAAACCCCGGTTTCTGGACAGATCTGCTCAATGATCATAACATGGGCTACAGACCTCCGATCGCCGCACCATCAGTTGCGTAGAGATCCTTGGATCGAGACGATTGTTTCGGTATTTTACACTCAAGGTTTCGGGGAACTTTGGGTATGGCAGGGTTGGTTCGAACACGAAACCAACAGGGCCCTCAGAGCGGAAACGCTTATAACATGAGATCCAGATGTCCGATTGACGTGCCGTCAACTTTGTTGGATTCCTCTAAGTAAGAAGGTTCTTTTGTCTTACTCTTCTCTAGGTTTAGATGTTGTGGGAGTATGGTCGGGTTGGTTTTATCTTAAAAACCAACCGGGCCCCTAGGACGAAAAAGCCAATAACTCTCAGACCGGGCGTCCGATTGACGCACCATCTGTCCCGTTGAGTTCCTATTGACGATATGAAACATTGGGATACATCAACTCAGGACTTAGTGTCAGTTGATGTATCTAACCCCTCGGCTTGTGGAGCGAACCCTCCTAGAATCGAGTATGTTGTGTACGGGATCCCTAGAGCTAGCTGCGACTGCAACAACGATGACGACTGTAATGGGATCCTTCGTGGGTTTGGCAACGACGACGGCCGTACTGGAATCCTCCGTGGGTTCGACGGTGATGACTACTGTTCTTGTATCCTATGTGGGTCCGGAAGTACTTGACTTCTATTCTTGTATCCTATGTGGGTCTGACAGTATTAGACTATGTAATTGTATCCTATGTGGGTCCGGCAGAGTAGCTGGTCTTATATCCTTGGTGGGTCCGACAACTTAGCTGGTCTTGTATCCTATGTGGGTCCGACATCGTAGATGAATCAGTGGCTACATATGATCATCTCTATCGTCTTACGATGTGTATACCTGTATGAGCTGAGTCTTGACTTTCAATCATTATCTTCGATATGATTGACTTGCTTTCCTGTGTAGATTGGGTTGCCTGTGTGGACTAGATCAAACTTGGGCTCAGATATTGGAGCTGAACTCGAATAGATGACTTAGGAATATGTATGGTCATATTCCTATGTAGAGTTGGTTGTTACTTCGTGATTGTATCATTCCATTGTGGTTTATCCTTTGTGGATTCTGGGAGACCTTTGGGGGTCTCGGGGTCCCTACTGAGTAGCGTATACTCACCCCTGCACGGGCTATGCCTGCACTACGTTGTGTTGGATGCAGATGATGGACATCGCTCATTGAGTTGGGAGCTTGTGGAGCTGTACAGTATGTGGAGGTGGATCACTGGACGGGACGTGCTCGGAGCGGATAGCTGGAGCTGAGGAGTAGAGGAGACTATCTGAACCCACCCTTCGGGTGGGATTTCCAGAGGACGGCTCAGACTCGTTGCTTTACTTTCCAGTTTCTATTCTTCCATTTCAGTTGTACTTTACATTCAGTTGGGTTTGTATTCTGGCCATTTACTTTCCAGCACTTACTATTGTACTCAGTTAACTTTGTGTTTACTTCTCCTTGCATACTCTATGGTGTTTTTTTTCTTACATAAATGCAATGGCTTCCCTTATATCAGGATTTACGTCTTTGGTGCTAGTCACCAGCCCCTGGTCTATGGAAGGTGGGCTTGGGGTAGTCACAGCATGGGTCCCGAGGATGGGTCATAACAAATTGATATCATAGGTGTTCGGTTCTACTAAAGAACTCAGGTCTCTTATCTTTCTTATATGTGAAGCAATAGTGTTAAGGGTATTGAGTGTGGTTATCAGTTCAGGGAGTCCATAGTTGGTACGGCAGCCGACGTATCCATATACCAGGACCCTGACTTCTGATTTCTGACTCAGTTCACTAAATCATTGATTGCATGTTTGTTTCAAAAGTTTTCCTTGTGATTACATTGTGTCGGCTCACCAGGTATACTGTATTGACCGTGGCACACCTTTCTCTTTTCAGGATGTCCCCACGATGGCAGCTAGCTAGGGTTCTGAGCTTTGTGCGAGACGATAGCCCACAGAGAGACGACGCCTCGGTACAGGGCCCTCTTACAACGGAGGCACAAGCAGTACCTCTACCCGCCGAGCCACTAATGCCACCAGCCCCAGCAGTTGAGAGTGCACGTCTTCTTAGTGCACTAAACGAGTTTCATCATCAGAGATAGCCCAGGTAACGCTGGGAGACGGACCCTCAGGCATCTGAGGATTGGATGGAGGCTGTTGTTCGAGTTTTCAGGTTAGTAGGGACACCAGCAGACCTCATGGTGATCCTTGCAGTAAGTCTCTTGCACCCTGCATCAGGTAGATGGTGGAGCCTGATTCTCCAGGTGCACGACGAGGAATCTCGTCTTTGGTCGGACTTTGAGAGCCTCTTCCGCTTGGAGTTCATTCCAGCCACCCTCTGTGCGGTGCACATTTAGGAGATACTTCATCTACGACAGGGCAGCATGACGGTAGCTCAGTACTCTGCAAGATTTACCGATCCCTCACGCTACTCCACGGACATGGTACGGGACCCATTCTTCTGGGTCCGGACCTTCGAGCAAGGACTGAGGCATGAGATCAGGTCATCGATGATCTCCCTTAGTATTCCGACAAAGGAAAGAGTACTGGAGAGATACCTTCTTGTAGAGATCTTTCGTGCTAAGTCTAAACTAGTAGTGAGGCCTGCCATAGGATGACACGTAGTAGAGTATTCTGCAGCTGGCAGTCGAAGGATGTCATAGGGGTCCAAGCGGACTAGACCATTAGGCGGACGACCTCATGATACTGGCTCAGAGGTGGATGGCACACGGCGCAGAGCCAACCTTACGAGTAGAAGACAGTGCTATGCATGTGGAGGATAGGGCAACATGGCTCGTGACTTCCCGACCTTCCATGCAGAGGAGCAGCAGACGGTTGAGGGACCACCCAGGTAGAGGAAGAGGTTCGATTGTGGCAGTACTCAGGGGGCAAGCGGACGAGGCGGAGGAGTTATCCGAGCAACAGGTGGTGGGAGACGCTTTGAGGCTCTACCACCACCACCACCACCAGGAGGTCCACCCCGACCATAGGGAGCTGGCGGACAGAGACAGGCCCATCTCCAGGAAGTGGAGGCCAATGACCACGGCATACCAAAGATGATTCGAGGTACTATCTGTGTGTACTCCACCCTTGAAGTAGTTCTTATAAACACAGGAACGAGTCATTATTTCATTGCTGCTTCCCTTGTTCGGATCTTGGAGATTCCGACGGAGCCTTTGGCTCAATCCTTACAGCTAGAAACTCCTACGGGAGCAGACACGCTGATTACGCACTGGTTCCAGTAGTATAAGCATACTCTAGGAGACGAGAGCTTTGGCTGGGATCTTATTATAGCAGCATCGAGGCCTTACGATGACATCTTAGGCATGGATTTGTTATCTACAGTTCATGCTCAGATCGACTGTATTAGGTGCAAGGTGCGGTGTGTTCGTACCGATGGGAGCAGGTTCAACTTCACCGGCGAGAAGGGACCCTTTGTAGCGCAGGATGGACTCACACAGAGGAGAGGACATCAAATCACTCATCAGTTATCTAGCCTCCTCCTAGGAGCAGTGGATGTGTGGAGTCCAAGTTTTCCTGTAGTGGTGGATCAGTATGCGAACGTTTTTCCTGACGACATTCCAGGAATACCTCCTCGTAGAGAGTTAGACTTCTATATTGAACTCTACCCCAGGATATCCCCGATATCTACTCTAGTATATTGGATGGCTCCCACTGAGCTTTGAGATCTACGGGTACAGTTGGAGGACTTGCAGGGCAAGGGATTCATTTGACCTAGTGTTTCACCCTGGGCTTCCCCGATATTTTTTGCCAAGAAGGCGAACGGGAGCTTGTGACTATATGTCGATTACCGTCGCCTGAACCATATGACCATGAAGAACAAGTATCCACTTCTGAGGATTGACGACATCTTTGATAAGATCAAGGGATCACGATGGTTCTCGAAGATTGACCTGAGGTCAGGCTATCATCAGCTCATAGTTCGAGACGAGGATGTGCAGAAGATGGCCTTTAGGTGTCGATATGGCCACTATGTGTTCTAGGTTATGCCTTTCGGCATAAAAAATGTTCCAACAGTGTTCATGAGTATCATGAACAGGATCTTCTAGCCTTACCAAGATCAATTTGTTGTAGTCTTCATCGACGACATATTGATATACTCGACTACTGAGGAGGAGCATGCCTACCACTTGCGGGTTGTACTGGACACACTCCGAGTGCACCAGCTTTATGGTATGCTCTTGAAGTGTTATTTTTGGATACGTGAGGTCCACTTATTGGGGAACTTCATCTCTGAGGATGGAGTTGCGGTGGATCCTGTGAAGATCAAGGCCGTGCTAGCTTGGGATCCACCCAGTAGCATGACGGAGGTGCGGAGTTTCCTAGGTTTGGCAGGGTATTATTGGAGATTTGTGCTAGACTTCTCAAAAGTTGCAGCACCGCTTACAACTTTGATGAAGAAGGGGAGACCCTTCGTTTTGTCAGATAGATGTCAGCAGTGCTTCCAGGAGCTGAGACCGAGATTGACCAGTGCACCCATCTTGAGGCTACCGGAGGAGGGAGTACAGTACGTAGTCTAATACGATATATCAGGGACCAGAATCAGGTGTGTCCTGATGCAGGAGTGGGCAGTGATCGGATATGGATCACGACAGTTGTTGAAGCATGAGCAGAACTACGATACCCATGACCTAGAGTTAGAAGCAATGGTTTTTGTTCTGAAGATGTTGCGGCACTATCTTATGGGCGAGCACTTTATAGTCTATTCTGACCACCAGAGTCTCAGGTACATCTTCTCGCAGAAGGACCTAAACCTGAGGTAGCGATGATGGCTCGAGATCCTCCAGGACCGTGACTTTGAGATAGTCTATACTCTTGGAAAGGGGAATGTAGTAGCCGATGCTCTCAGCTGGAGGAAAGGCATTCAACTACTTGGATAGGAAACAGAGCAGTTAGATGCTTTACCGATATCCTTCGTGGATAGAGACGGGGCAGCCTTCCTTCAGTCACACACAGTCAAACCTCCACTTCTTCAGAGGGTCTGAGAGGCACAACGTGGGGAAATTGACTGTGAGACGCGATGTGCACAGATATCCTCGGGATAGGAACCTGATGGATTCTCTATAGGAGGAGAGCACGTCATCCTTTTCAATTGACGTACCATGGTACCAGATGCTTTACAGGAAGAGGTTTTGAGAGTGTTTCACACTTCCCTATTAGCGGTACATACATGAGTGGTGAAGATGTACCAGGATCTTAGATGATAGAACTGGTGGCAGGGTATGATGAAGGCAGTGGTAGAGTTCATTTCTCGATGCCTCACCTTCCAGCAAGTGAAGGTGGAGAACCAGGTACCAGCAGGCATGGAACAACCCTTGGAGGTCCCGGCGTGGAAGTGGGATGGGATGTCTATGGATTTCGTGACTGGACTTCCACATACTTCCAGAGGACATGAATCCATTTTGGTGATCATCGACCAACTCACCAAGTTGGCCCACTTCTTACCCATCAGAGAGTATGGTTCAGTTGAGAGCTTAGGACGCCTCTACGTTCAATAGATCATACGACTTCATTGTGTTCCGTCATCTATCGTCTCTGATCGAGATGCTCGCTTTACTTCCCATCTTTGGAAGGGGTTTCGGGAGGCTTTTGGGATACAACTACTCCTGAGAACTACCTTTCACCCTCAAACGGATGGTCAGAAGGAGAGGACAATTCAGACTCTCGAGGACATGTTCCGTGCATGTGTCCATGACTCTGGTCGCATCTGGGAGGATCACCTACCCTTGGTGGAATTTGCGTACAACAACAGCTACCACTCCACCATCAGGATGGCACCATACGAGGCTTTGTACTACTGACCTGGAAGATCACCTCTGTGTTTGACAGACCCTAGGGAGTCAGCACTTGTGAGACCAGAGATGGTCCAGGCCAGGACAAAGAAGGTCCAAGTCATCCAGGAGCGGATGAGGATAGCTCAGAGCCGACATAAGTCTTATGCTGACAGGAGGCGGAGACCACTAGAGTTCGAGGATGGCGACCACATTTTCATACGGGTCTCACCTCGATGAGGATGGAGGAGATTTGGCCAGGGGGGGTGCAAGTTGTCTTCGTGCTTCATCAGACCATTCCAGGTTCTCAGTAGGATAGGTGAGGTGGCTTATCGCCTGGCTCTTCCACCTCAGTTGCACCAGGTGCACGACGTCTTCCATGTATCTCAGCTGAATAGATACGTGCACGACCCGACGCATATCATCGACCATGGGGAGATGGACATCGAGGACATGGTGACTTTTACAGAGGTCCTGGTGGAGATCAAGGATCGACAGGATCAGGTCCGACGTGAGCGGTAGATTCCTTGTGTGTGCATCAGGTTGCAGCATGGGAACCACCAGGAGAGCACATGAGAGCGGGAGGCTCAGATGCATGCTCAGTACCCTCACTTGTTTTCCATGTTTGTGATTTATCTTTACGGGGACGTAAATACCTGATGTGGGAGTAAAGTAAAGACCCGTAAATTTCAAGGATTTTTTTTCTTAATTTCTTTGGGATTTTACAAGCACGCAGTTTCTGACAGCACTTGATTTAGAGGCTCGGTGTGCCCGGAATCAATTTCCGAAGTTTAGATCGGGTATGTTCAGTGGTCGGAAGAGCGGGTTTTTCTAACATTTGGACAGGTTCTCGAAATCGAAATATGAGGGCACCGATGAAACTGCACCATTGGTAATATCATAATAATACCTTTTCTGGAGTTGTTTTTTCTCGTGAAGAGTTGTTAAAAATGTGGATTAAGAATTAAGTGAAATGAGTTGTGTTACAATTTTTCACTTATAAGAGGTTCAACCCCATGTATTGGAGTTGGGGTGGGACCCACTTAAATTCTAACTCTTGGTAGGATATTAGTGAGGTGGGGCCCACATGATCCCCCACCATTTAACATTCTCTAACCCCTCTAAACCTCCCATGTATTAATTGTTATGGATACCCTCATCCACATTAATGAATGCCAACTAAACTCACCATTAATCTTGACAATTCAAGACTAATTAATTAAGTGAGTTTAGGTTTTTGAATTTTATAAATGTTAGAAAAAGTAATAAAATAAGGAAAATGCCGTATTTTATTTTGGTTGCTTTGGTGTGTTGAGAGAGGGAGAGTTCTACACTTGGAAGAACTTCATCTTCCTCCTTGAAGAACACGAAGAATGCCGACACACTGTTCCATCTTCTCTTCAAGTCAAATAAAGGGAGACGCTACTTCCTCCTCGGGCGATCTCCATCAACGTATACGGAGCCTCACCCCGGCACGTTGTTTTCCCCAATGCTCATCGTTCGTCAACTTCTTTGAGGTAAGGGGTATGTTCAAATTTAATCAATTAAATTTGCGCTTTATTTGTCGTTGAGATTACTCATTCTTTGGCCGCTTACTATCTATTTAACGGGAGGAGGTCGGACCACACAAACATGGCCGAACCTCCTCCCCATTGTTGTTGTTCTCCATCATGGTTTGGAAAGGAGGTGATGTAGTGCAAAATCACCACACGAGAATGAGGGAACCACAGCCGGAGCGTGCAGTGGCGAGGGAGTGCGGTGCCGTCGCGCCGCGCCTGTGAAACCGAAGGAATCCTCGGCCAAGGCCAGGCTGCGGTGATGTCGTGCCATGCCGGTCGGACAAAGGCTGCGGCCTAAGGTCGCGGCGGTGCAGATGAGGGTGGCTGGACTGCGCCGGCTATCGGCGCTATAAGAGGTGGTACCAAAAGGTCCCGCGGCAGCTCACCGGCCGGCCATTAAAGCCGGTTGGATTTCGGAAGACTTGGGGTCGTAACCCCCGACAGGTGGAAATGGCGGGCCCCCAAGTGTGGGCCGCCATTTCAAAACAAGGGGGGAAACGTTCCCCCTTGCGCATCTGCACAGCGCACGGGTGCCCACACAGGGCCGGACTGGTTGCACTGGGCTGAACCGCCCATGCCGGGCTGGACCGCCGGCGCTGGGCCAGACCGCCCGCGCCACGCCAAGCCGCCCATGTGGGGTCGGACCGCCCGCATCGGGCCGAGCCGCGCCGCCAGGCCTGCCGCACCACCGGGCCGGGCAGCGCCCAACCGGCCTAGACCCAGACCCGGTTCGGGTCAACCTGGTTCGGGCTAACCCAGGGGGTATTGGGTCGGGTCGGACCGGGCCCAAACCCCCTTTTTCCGAACAGATCCGTTCAAACACCCATAACATGGGATATAGAGCTACGATTGACGCACCATCAATTGCGTAGAAATCCTTGGATCGAGACGGTCGTTTCTGTATATTACACTCATGGTTTAGGAGAACTTTGTGTATGGCCGGGTTGGTTCGAACACAAAACCAACCGGGCCCTCGGAGCCGAAACGCTTATAACATGAGTGGATGTCTGGTTGATGCGTCATCAACATTGTTTGATTCCTCTTATTGAGATGGTTCATTTGGCTTACTCTGCTTGAGGTTTGGACAAAGTGGGAATATGGTCGGGTTGGTTTTAGCTTAAAAACCAACTAGGCCCTTGGGATGAAAAAGCCAATAACTCTCAGACCGGGTGTCCGATTGACACACCGTATGTCACGTTGAGTTCCAATGGATGAGACGGAACATTGGGATACATCAAATCCAGACTTCGTGTCAGTTGATGTATTGACCCCCTCGGCTCGTGGAGCGGACCCTCCCGAAATCAAGCATGCTGTGTGCGGGAACCCTAGAGCTGGCTGCGACTACGATGACGATGACGACTATACTGGGATCCTTCGTGGGTTCAGCAGAGAAGAAGATCGTACTGGAATCATCTGTGGGTTCGAAGTCTATGACTACTATTCTTGTATCCTATGTGGGTCCGGCTGTACTTGACTACTTTTCTTGTATCCTATGTGGGTCCGTTAGTATTAGACTCTGTACTTGTATCCTATGTGGGTCCGACAGAGTATTTGGTCTTGTATACTTTGTGGGTCTGACAACTTAGATGGTCTTGTATCCTATGTGGGTTCCATAGATTAGATGAATTAGTGGCTAAATCTGATCATCTCTATCGTCTTACGAAGTGTATACCTATGTGAGATGAGTCTTGACTTTCAATCATTATCTTTGATATGATTGACTTGCTTTCCTGTGTTGATTGAGTTATGCTTTCCTATGTGGATTGGGTTGCCTGTGTTGACTAGATCGAACTTGGGATCATATGTTGGAGCCGAACTGGAATAAATGACTTAGGTATATGTATGGTCATATAACTAAGTAGAGTTGGTTGTTACTTCGTGATTGTATCATTACGTTTTTGGATTATGCTTCTCGGATTCTGGGAGACCTTCGGGGGTCTCGGGGTCCCTACTAAGTAGCGTATAATCACCCCTTCACGGGCTACGCCTGCACTACATTGTGTTGGATGTAAAGGACAGACAGCGCTGATTGAGGTGGTAGCTCATGGAGCTGGACGGAACTTGGAGGTGGATCACTGGACGAGACGTGCTCGGAGTGGACGGCTGGAGCCGAGGAGTAGAAGAGACTATTTGTACCTACCCTTCAGGTTGGATTTCAAGAGGACATCTTAGCCTTGATGCTTTACTTTCTAGTTGTTGTACATCCATTTCAGTTATACATTACATTCAGTTGGGTTTGAATTCGGTCCCATTTACATTCCAGCACTTACTATTGTAATCATTTTACTTAGTGTTTATTTCTGGTTTCATACTCTGTGGTGTTTGTTTTCTTACATAAATGAAATTCCATCCCTTATATTAGGATTTACGCCTTTGGTGCTAGTCTCTAGCCCTTGGCCTATGGAAGGCGGGCTTGGGATAGTCACGACATGGGTCCTGAGGACATATCATGACATTACGAGTCAGTGAAAATTGATGGTGTGTGATTCTGATACCTAGTGTGCCTAGAATGAATTTCGGATCATTTTTCTGGTACATTCAGTTAATGCACGAGTGGTGTTTTATAACATTCAAACCAGCTCTCAGATTAAAAATTATCGTACACTATTGAATCCACAACACATGGATTTTCATAATGGAGGCTTTACATCGACCATAGTAGGTTTGTTAAAAATATTATATTTTGAGAGATTTTAAAGAAAAAATAAAAGAACTATGTTATTTTACATTCTTTTCTTATTTAATAGACAATCAGAAACCTGAGACTAGAAACGTGTCAGGCCAATAAATGTCTTGACCATTTATTCCTATTTAACAACAATTTTGTGGAAATTTGAAGGTTTATAATTAATTATCCCCCAATTAATTCCACGAACGTTGCTCACCCTCTCCCCCTCCAATTAATATTGATCTTGGGAGGAGTTATCAGTACTACATCACCAAGAAACGAAGTGCTAAATCAGTGCTAAATGTAAATACATTGGAGGATGGAGCCAGTTCTTGTGAGCGGTGATGAGTGACACTGAAACACTGAACCGAAGATCAATGATAGAGCGACATTGTTGGAGGCTAGTTATGTGGGATGGACAACATTGACCCACTTCCTCAACTGCAAGAATTTATCCATCTTTCTTGAGGTATGGATTATTTTTGGTTTAAATATCAAGAGTTGTAGAATCCTTTTTATCCTGCCTTGTGTTAATTAGAAGCTAATGCGGATGGCGTGGGCCTAACGAACTTGTCCCAAACCCTCCTCTACCTTGCTACCCTTGAATTTTCTATGTAAGACCATTGACACAATGGAACCGTCTTGCAATGATGATGGTGGTTCGTTTTCGTGTGCTGCATGGGTGGGTTATGACACTATGCCATAGAGGTCAGGTGAGTGGCCAGCACCGGCCAGCCATGGAGGATGTGCGGCGCGCCATCACACATCGTTGGTTAGAAAGGGGTTGTGGCTGAAGCTATGACGGATGAAGGTGGCAGCCGACACACCGACCAACCATGTGAAAGGAGGTAGCACATCCATTCCGTTGGAGGAACTATCCATGGATCATCAGTTGCGATAGTTGGAAATGGCGGCCGACACATCTGTCTACCAAAAAAGTGGAGGGTGGCGCGACCAACAGGCTGTTGGTGGAGCCACAACTTCGATGTTGCGGCAGTAGGAACAACAATAAGACACACCAGGGACTTGGTAGTGCCAAAGGTGCTTCCTCTTCGCCTACAAAATGGGAAACCCCGCCTGCCAGCTCAGGCATACCATGTGTCGCACCTCTAGCAGGGCGCACACCCAACGGGCCAGACCGCCCCCCTTGCGGGTCAGGTTGTACCCCCTTGCAGGTATGCCCACATCCTTGTGGTTCGGGGCACACCCCATTGCAGGCCAAGCTAGACCGCAGCCCAGCCCAGCTGGGTTAAATCCAGACCGGGTTAGATCAACTTGAGCCGGGTCGGGTCGGCCCAGACCCGGTCAGGCCAGGACGGACCAGACCTAGAAACACTTAATGGTCCATAACATGAGAATATGACATTCATTTGACGAACCGTCTATGGCACTGAGACCCTCAGAGAGAGATGGTGCTCTTAGTATAATCCACTTGAGTTTGAGAGATAGTTGGAGTGTAGATGGGTTGGATCGAACCTGAATCGAACCGGGCCCTAGAAACTAAAATTCTTATAACTCATAGACTGGGTGTCTAATTGACGATTCTTCTATCACGTTGGAACTCTTATAACATTTTGGTTCTTTGGGTAACTACTATGTGGAGATTAGTGGTGCTTGTGGTATGAAGGATATCTCGAGGGGAAGATTCTACTGAACTAGAGTGAAATAGGTGTCAGGAATCCTATGGGAGGCTATAACATGTAAAAAGAACATCGATCAAGTGTGGGATAACATTTATCGATCCTGTGTAGGTCAGCTTCAATCAGATCCATTGTGGGTTAGTGCTCATCGACCATGTGTGTGTCAGTGCATACCGATCATGTGCGAGTCAAATCCAGTGTGGATCAGCAGGGGTTTGTACCTGTCGATACTATGTGGGTCAGCATTACTACCTCTTAACAGAATAAAAAGATATAGTGTACAACTAATCATATGCGCTTCTATACTTAATATATAAAAACATGGGAGATTAATCTTTTTCATTTATGGTGTTATCTTCGTGATTTTACCTATGTGGTACTTCTAACTTAATGGTGTTACCTGTGTGGTAGTGCTACCTTCGTGGTGTTGTCTTTATGGTGTTACATATGTGGTACTTCTAACTTCGTGGGTTACCGGTGTGGTACTTGTACCTTCATGGTGTTGTCATCGTGTTGTTACCATTGTGGTATTTATAACTTTTTATTATTACTTGTGTTGTACTTCTGCATTTATGTTGTTACCTTTGAGGTATTCATCCATCATATATGAGATAAGTATATCATGAAAACTTAGGTATATTTATGGTAATATACCAAATTATAGTTGATTTCTATTGCTTTGTGATTTGATATTGAGAACTTTCATGGTGGTATGCCCATTGTGGAACTCTGGGAGACCTATGGGGGTCTCAAGGTCCCTACTGAGTATCGTTATACTCACCCATGCATGGGATACACCCGCACCTTGTTGTGTCTTTTGTAGATGATAGACATCATTGATCGAGGCTCAGAGAGCCAGGACTGGACGGTGCTCAGAGGTGGTCCAATTGGAATGAAAAGGCATAGGGACTACTATTCATGAGCTGTTCATACCCTTTAGGTAGGATCCTTAGTGTACAATCCATGAGATTTTTTTCACATTTCAATTGTGGTTTTAATTTGCATTTTTACTTGTACTTTTCAGTTGGTCTTGTATTATGGCCCTTTACTTTCATCACACTTTTACTCGAGTAGTTTACTTTGTAGTTTCTTCTTGTTGTGTTCTTGGACTCTGTGTCTCTATAGGATAAAATGAAATGCCTTCCCTTATTAGGGATCCACCATTCTAGTACTAGTCGCCTGCCCCTGCCCTATGGATGGCGGGCATGGGGTTGTCACAGCACAGGCCCCGAGGGATGGGTCGTGACAATGTGGTATAAGAGGAGTCCGTTCTACTGAAAAACTAGGACTCTAAACTTTTCTATGTGGAAATAGAATTAAGTTTATGGATGTTGTTTTCAGTTTGGGGAATCCAGTGTTGGTGAAATGGCTGATATATCCATACACCAGGACCCTGAGTTATGATTTCTAACTCAGTGCCTGGAAACACTGATTGTGTGTGTTTTTGAAGAGTTTTTCATATGATATCTTTGAGTCAGCTCACGAGGTATAACTTATTGATTGTGGAACACCTGTTCCCATTCACGATGATGCTATGTATATAGCCATTTATGATACCTCGGAGATTATGTGATGACGGCCCACTGAGCGATGAGGCCTCGATGTAGGGCCCCCTTATGGGGTTACCACCTTCGGGTGGTGTACCACCCGCACCACTACCCAATGGATAGTTGTTCCCACCAACACCACCAGAAAAATATTCACGCCTACTGAGTGAATTGCATGGGTTTTAGTGGAAGAGGCCTCTGAGGTTCTTAGATGAGATGGAAACATAGGCAACTGAGTATTTTTTGGAGGCTATGACCATAGATTTTCACTTAGTTCGGACCCCAACTAACCTTATAATGATCATAGCAGCCAGTATTTTTCAGGTTGCAGTAGGGAGATGGCAGGGCTTCAGGCTCCAGATACACAAAGAGGTGACCCTAATCTGGGCAGCCTTGAGAGCCTTGTCATGGAAGAGTTAGTCACAGTGACCTTATGATCTGTGAGTATACCAGAGTTGTTGCACTTATAAAAGTGCATCATGACTGTGGCCCTGTACTCGGTGTTGTTCATTGACCTATCTCAGTACTCTACCAACATGGTAAGGGACCCTTTTATCATGACCTGGACCTTTGAGAAGGGTCTCTGACCGGAGATCAGAGCATCGATGATATCGCTCAGCATTTGGTCCCATGCCAGGGTGCTAGACTGAGTGCCTTTGGTGGAGAGAATCCTAGATGATCATGCACCGACAGTTGGATCCACCACAAGACGTTAGGTAGCAGAGTCATCTATAACAGGAAGTAGGAGGATGATAGAGGGGCCCAAGATGGCAAGGACTTCTGGTGGAAAACATCAAGATACAAGGCCGGTGGTGCGGGGATCACGTGACAGAGGATGACAGCTGAGGAGTAGGTAGTGCTACTCATGCGGCGGGCATGGTCACATGGATCGCAACTGCCTAATCCACCATATGGATGACCAAAATACAGTTGATGGACCACTGAGGTAGAGGCATAGACTCGATCGAGGAGGTCCATAGGCAGCAGGCAGACATGGCGGAGGAGTTGTCCATGCAACAGGCAGTGGGCAGTGATTCGAGGTTCTACCACCACCACTTCCAGGTGGTCCACCCTGACCACAACGAGTAGGTGGAAAAGGATGAGCTCAACTCTAGGCAGCTGAGGCCTACGACAATGAATTTTTTTTGATTGTTAGAGATACGATCTCTGTCTACCCCACCTTATCTGTAGTACTTATAGACAATGGTGATAGTCTCTCTTTTATTTCCATGGTCCTCGTTTAGAGATCGACGATTCCAGTGGAACCTTTACATCGATCCTTATGGCTAGATACTCCTACGAGAGAGGTTTTGATAATTACACACTAGTACCAGCAGTGTAAACTTACTCTAGGAGGTGAGGGCTTAGGCTGGTATCTTCTAGTAGTAGCGTTTAGGTCTTACGACTTCATCTTGGGAATGGACTGGTTATCCACACTCCATGCTTAGATTACCTATATTTGGCACAAAGTGTTGTTTTTCAACAAGGATGGGACTGAGTTATCCTTCACTGGCATGAAGCAAATCTTTTCTACACATTATGGACATACCCATAGAAGGGTGCAGCCGATCATGCCTCAGTAGGTTAGCCATACACTCAGAATAGTAGATGTTGATAGTCCAAGATATCCTGTAGTGGTGGACCGGTATGTCGATGTCTTTCCGGGTGATGTTCCGAGACTAAATCCATGCAGAGAGGTAGACTTTTACATCGACCTATACTCCAGGATGACACTGATATCTAAACTAGCATATTGGATGGCTCCCACAAGTCTTTTTGAGTTACGGGTATAGTTAGAGGACTTGTTGAGAAAGGGGTTCATAAGACATATGTTTCTCTATAGGGAGATCTTATTTAGTTATCCAAGATGGAAGATGGGAGTTTGAGACTCTGTGAGGACTATCGGTGCCTAAACCAGGTGACTCTGATGAAGAAGTATTCACTTCAAATGATTGATGATATTTTTAATCACCTCAAGGGAGCTTGTTGGTTTTTGAATATAGACCTCAGATCAAGCTATCATCAGCTCAGGGTACGAGACGAGGATATGCATAAGACAAACTTTAGATATTGGTATGACCACTATGAGTTATTGTTTATTCCATTTGGAATTGCCAATGCACCAAAATTTTTCATGGGACTCGAGAACAAGATCTTCTGGCCATACCATTATTGCTTTGTGTTGGTCATTATCAATGACATCTTGATATACTCAGCATCACATAAGGAACATGCTTATCATCTACAGATAGTTCTATATGCACTATGAGAGCACAATTGCTATGGTAAGCTCTCAAAGTTACAGTTCTAGATATGAGAGGTCCCCATACTAGGACACGTTATCTCTTAGGCTGGAGTTGCATTGAATCTAGCAAAGATGGAGGTTGTTCTTTCTATGGAGCCACCCAATAGTGTTACTGAGGTGTGGAGTTCCATAGGGTTGGCTGGATACAAATATATATTCGTACTTGACTTTTATAGAGTTGTAGAACCCTTGTCAGCATGGATGATGAAGGGAAAATCCTTCATGTGTACGAAGAGATGCCAGAATAGCTTTCAGGAGATGAGGGAGATACTATCGAGTGACCCCATCTTGAAGCTACCAAAAGAGGGTGTTGGGAATGTAGTCTACTATGACACATTATGGAATATATTTGGGTGTTTTCAAATGAAAGAGTGTCCAGTGATCACCTATAGATCATGACAGTTGAGACAACATGAGAAGAACTATGCTACCCATGACCTGGAGCTAGCATCGGTGCTCTCTACCTTGAATATTTGGTGACATTAGTTGATGGGAGAACATTTTATAGTATAATATGATCACAAGAGACTCATGTATATCTTCTCTTAGAAGGACCCAAATCATAGATTATGGTGATGGATTGAGTTTCTCAAGGACTATGACTTTGAAATAGTATATACTCCTATGAAGGGGAACGTCATAGCAGATGCACTCAGTAGGAGGTCTGGTCTATAGTTGTTGAGTGAGGCGACAGAGCAGCATCTTACCTCCAGTCTATGATAGTCACTCCTCCACTCCTTTAGTGAGTTTGAAAGGTGCAACATTTGGACATTGAATGCAAGGATTGAAGTGCTTTGATATCCTTAGGATAGACACCTGAAGGATTTCCTGAAGGTGTGGAGTACATCATCCACTTTAGAGAACGTACCATGGTACCGGTGGCACTAACGGAGGATGTGTTTTGGGAGTTCCATAAATCCCCTCTAGTGGTATATCCTGGTTTGGTGAAGATGTATCAGGACCTCCGGTGTCAGAACTGGTGGCCAGGGATGAAGAGGGCAGAGGTCGAATTTGTTTCACGATGCCTCACTTTCTAGAAATTGAAGGTCAAACATGAGGTTCAAGAATTCTCAGCGCAACCACTAGAGGTTTCAGAGTGGAAGTGGGATGGTATCTCCATGGACTTTGTGACAGGGCTTCCCCGTATATCCAGGGGGGAAGATTCAATCTGAGTGATTATTGATCGAATCACCATGTTGAACCACTTCCTTCCTATCCATGAGCAGAGATCAGTAGAGTGTTTGGGATGCCTCTACGTTTAGGAGAATATGCGACTTCATGGGATGCCATCGACGATAATCTTTGACTATGAATAAAGTATTACTTCCTAGCAATGGAAGAGGATTCAAGAGGTGTAAGAGACTCATCTGTGTATGAGCACTGCCTTTCATCCACTGACGGATGGTCAGAAAAGATCACAATCTACATACATTAGAGGACATGCTTTGTGCATGCATCATAGAGTTTGGACACTGTTGGGAGGATCAGTTTCCATTTGTGGATTCCTCAAACAGTAATAGTTATCACTCCACCATCAGAATGGCACCACTAGAGGCCCTATATGGTTGTCCTTGCAGGTCACCCCTATAAGGGATGAACCCAGGGGAGTTAGAACTTATAGGTCCAGAGTTGGTGTGGGATACCACAGAGAAGGGGTAGATTATCATGGAAACTGATGAATACTGCACAGAGAAGACTAAAGTTTATACTGGTAGGAGGCAAAGAACATTTGAGTTTGATGAGGGAGACCATGCATTCTTACGGGTCTCTCCTCGACGGGGACCACATAGATTTGGTCAAGGCGGAAAACTCTCCTTGACGTTTATCAGACCATTTTTGATAATTCAGAGGATTAAAGAGGTGGCATACTACTTTTCACTTCCACCACAGCTAGAGAGGGTGGATGATGTCTTCCATGTATCCAATTTGTAGAGATACCTGCATGATCTATCTCAAATCATAGACCATAGTGAGCGGGACGTTGATTATGGGGAGTCATTCATAGAGTCTCCATTAGAGATTAAGGATCGACAGGAGCGAGTCCTTCATGGGAGGTCGATACCTCTGGTCCATGTTTGCTGGAAACATGGGAACCTTCAGAAAGGAACGTGGGAGTGGGATGATCGGATTCATGCTCAGTACCACCATTTGAATTTTTATCCTATGTTATGGATTTTGGGGATGAAAATTCCTAAGGTGGAGGGAATGTAAAGACCCATATTTTCAGTTTATTTTTTTAAATTATATGTAACGATTACGAGCCTACAAAAATTGACAATCCATGATTCTGAGGCCTGGTGTTCCCAGAATGAATTTATGAATTTTTTTAAGCTACGTTCAGTAAACGTGCAAGTGGAATTTTCTTACTTTTGAACCGGTTCTCGGATTAAAAATATGAGGGCACCATTGAATCCACAGTCCTAGGATTCTCTTAAGAGATGATTCACATTGACTGTAGTAGGTCTGAAAAAAATGCTAGATTTTGGGAATTCTTAAAAGAATAAATAAAATAACATTGTTGTATTATTTTCTTTCTTTTTACTCCAATATACAAGAGGAAACGTGGGACCATCGACATGTCAAGCCAAAAAATGGATGGTCCTGTCAATCCTAAGTAATAGAAATTCTGGGGAATTAAGAAGGTTCTTAATTAAAAATCTATCAATTAATTCCATGAACATTTCTCTCCCTCCCCTCTTCTATTTATATGGAACATGGGGAGAGGTTTCAGCACTACATCACCAAGGAGCAAAGTGTTGAAAAAGTACCGAGACATCAAACCCTTAGAGGAAAGAGCTCGTTCTGGTAAGCCATGACAAGCGATACTGACACCCCAAACCAAATTTCGACGATGGCACGACATCATTGGAGGCTAGTTGCGAGGGATGATGATCACTGACACACTTCTTATACTTCGGAAATCTCTCCATCATTCGTGAGGTAGGGTTTAATTTTTTATTAAATCACAATAGTTGTAGAATCCTTTTTTCCTCCCTCGTGTTGATTACAAGCTGACACGGAGGGTGCGAGCCTAACTAATGTAGCATGAACCCTCCACTACCTTGCTACCCTTGAATTCTCTGTTGAAGACCACTGGCACTGCAGAACTATCTGTCTACGATGGAGGCAGCGCGCCATCACGTTCCACAAGAGGAGGTCGCGACACTAAGCTGTGGTGGTAAACAAAGTGATCATCACCAATCGACCATGGAGGAGGTCCGGCGTGCCGTCATGGGCCACCGGTGAGCAAGGGGCTATGGAAGAAGTTCAGTAGATGTAGGCGGTGGCCGGCACACCGGCTAGAAGTGAGGAAAGAGTCAGCGCACTCGCACCACCGGAGGAACCGGTCTCGGCTTTTCAGTCGCGTTGGTCAGAAGAGGAGGCCGATACACTGGCCAGCTCTAGAAGCCGAGGGGGACGAGACTAGCGTGCCTCCAGTGGAGCAGCGACTCCAATGCCACGGTATTGGGACACATAGTGGGTCCCACAGGTGACATGGCATCGCAAAAGGTGTTTTCTCATTGGCTACCGAATGGGGAACCCCCCACCCCCACCCCCCGTGCTAGCTCAGGAAAACCATCGGTCACGGCTCCTGCGGGCCGTCCCTCCCCTTTTTCAGTTGGGTCGCACCCCCTTGTTGGTCGGGCCGTATGATTGTGGGCCCCGCCACTCCCCCCTTGTGGTTGGGGCCCACCGTGGCCCATCGTGACTGGATCGGGTCGGCCCACACCAGGTCAGGTCTGCCCAGACTAGGTCAGACCGAACCAGGGGCCAACCGGACCTAGAAACACTTAAAGGTCCATAACATGAGAACCATGTAAACTTTTGATGAATCATTTATAGCACGAAGACCCTTGGAGTGAGCATTTACTTTTGGAATACAACAAATTTGTTTTGAAGATAGTTGGAGTATGAAGGGGTTGGTTCAAACCGCAATCCAACCGAGTCCTCGAAAATAAAACGCATATAACTCACAGACCGGGCGTCCGATTGACGCACCGTTTATCACATTGGAAACATTATGACATGGATTTCTTGGGGTTATTATTTTGTGGGGTTTAGTGGAAGTTGATGTATGAACAATATATCTATTGAAAAATTATATGAATCTCGAGTGCACCAAGTAGGGGGAATCATGTGGTAGACCGTAACATGAAGAATGAACAACAATCCTATGTGGGACAACATCTATCGATCATGTGTGGGTCAACATCTATCAGATCCTCAATGGTTCAGCACTCATCGATATTGTGTTGCTCAGCGAATACCTATCCTATGTGGGTCATATCCTAGGTGGGACAGTAGGGGATAATACCTATCAATCCTCTGAGGGTTAGAAGATGTTCCTTTTTATAGAATAAGATGATGTGTATTATGTCTAATCATCGGTACATCTATACATAAGTTTTACCTTGTTGTGAGATGAGTATTTTACCTCTGTGGTGTTATCATCATGGTGGTACCTATTTAGTACTTATAACATCGTAGGGATTCATGGGTGCCACTTCTACCTTCGTGGTGTTGTCTCTGTGGTGTTACCTATGTAGTACTACTAACTTCATGGTGTTACAGATGTGGTACTTTTACCTTCATGGTGTTGTCTTCGTGGTGTTACCTGTGTGGTACTTATATCTTTGTGGGGTTACCAGTGTGGTACTTTTACCTTAGTGTTGTTAACATTGTGGTATTATTCACTCATGTATGAGATGAATATGTATTGATAACATAGATATATTTATGGTCATATACCTAAGAATTGTTGATATCAACTATTTTGTGCATTGATATTGAGGTCTTTCTTTGAGGTATTTCCATTGTGGAACTCTGGGAGACCTATGGGGTCTCGGGGGCCCTACTAGATATTGTTATAATCACCCCTGCATGGGTTACACCGGAACCTTGTTGTGTATTGTGTAGACAATATAAACATTGATCATGGTTGAGGGAGCTAGGACTAGAAAATTCTCGAAGGTGGACCTATTGGGATGATTTGGAATAGGGACAACTGTTCAAGAGTTGTACCTACCCATAATGTAGGATCCTCGGTGGATGATCTGGGAGCTTTTTTTTCACATTTCAATTGTGTTTGTAATTTTTAGTTTTACTTGTACTTTTCCATTGGGCTTGTATTCTGACCCCTTACAATAAGCACACAATTACTAAAGCAGTTTACTTCATGGTTGATTATTGTTGTTTTCATGGAATATGTGTATTTACAGGTTAAAAGAAAATGCCTTATTGTTTTAGGGATATCCCTTTCTAGTGCAAGTTGCCATCCCCTGATCTATAGAAGGCAGGCGTGGGGTAGTCACGGCACGGGCCCTGAGGGACAAGTTGTGACATTTCTATATAGAGTATCTGCCATCTTGTTCATATTCCTAGGTTAGTAATATATTAGTATTCATATTCATTTATCTTCAATAACCTTATTTATTAGTGCATGTTCAACTTTTTAAGTTTGAATAAAAACTTGAGGCTTTTGCGATCTGTGTATAGTTTGAACTTCTCCCCAAAGAGGTAATGTCACCAAATTTTTAAAGTGACTATTATTGCAAACGACTCTAGATCATGTGTTGGATATTTTTTTATCATGAAAATCAATTTCCTTTAATAATTGAATTTTTTTTTGTCATTTTTCATCCATAAAAACCTCTTCCCTTCATCGATGCATTGAAAAAAAAAAAAAAATCTCCACTAGTGGGTAGTGTGTGCATGGGCGGATTGATAACACTCATTTTCCACTCCTTTAAGCTCTTTTTGCATTCATTTCTCTAATAAAACATGACTCCCTTCCGAGATAGATTTGTAATAGTGTTTGACAATTATGATAAAATTTTCACAAATCGATGATAATATCTAGCTAACCCCAAGAAGCTACATATATCAGTCACTGATGTTAGCCTCCCCCATTACAATATTTCATCTATCTTGGAGGGATCCAAATATATCCTATTCATTATGATGATATGACTTATGAATGATACCTCCTTCAACCAAAACACAAACTTGTTGTACTTTCCATAGAGATTATCCATTCCCAAGGTATCAAGTATAGTTATTTGTTTCTCCTCCTGCTCTACCATGGTTTTGAAGTATATTTAAATATCATCTAAAAAGACTAACACAAATTTCTCAAGGAAATATATAAATACTCAATTCATCATGTCCATTAATTTTGTTGTAGAATTAGTGAGTTCAAAAGTTATTACTAAGAATTCATAGTTCTTGTACCTTGTACGAAAATCTGTCATGGGGATATCCTCCTTCTTTAAACTGACATGGTAATATCTCCACCATAAATACATCGTGGAAAATATTTTTCTCCCAATAGTTGATCGAACAAGTCATCAATTTATGGAAGAGGATACTTTTTCTTTATCAATATTTTTTCTAAGCTCACGATAATCAATGAAAAGGCTCATTAACCCACCTTATTCTTGATGAATAGGACAGGTTCACCACATAGTGAAGCACTTGGGCTTATAAACCCTTTATTTAGATTCCCATGTATATGATTATTTAGCTCCTCAGGCTCTAAATCATCCATTCTATACAGATTATTGGATTTCGTCAATGAACCAAGTATAAGATCAATTTTGAATTAATCATCTCTTCTATAATTAATACTAGACAATTCTATAGGAAACACTTCAGCGAATTCCCTCACAATAGACATGTCTTCAAGGATGGTTGCCTCCATAGAGTCAAACATCTGATCCTGATACGAGTGCTCATAGTGAAGTAATAAACACACCGGAGGTGATGGTGCAAAGGAAGATTAATCCTCCACCTTGCACTTCGGGAGTTTCATTATGGTCTAGTGGAAAAAACCAAGGGGGCGTAAAGACTATTATTAATTACCAAAACTGATGGAAATCATGTTGTCCACGAAAGGTGGAATAATGGAATGAAAATACCAATGAGACAGGGAATGTGGTGATCTATGAATAGAACCAAAAGTGATGTAAGGGGATGTAGGGGAGTGTCTAAAGCTCATATTCCACTCCAAGGATGAAATTATTGAAAAATTCCTTTATCCCAACACCTCAAATAGGGATATTTTAAGAATTTATGAATGAAGGTTTCATGCTGAATCCACCAAGGATTTGGAATAATGGATTGAAATGAAAGAACAAATATCAAATTGGGGTTTCAAAAAATGAAAAATCACCTTATAAAAATTCATTCAGACAATGAACATTATGGTTACTCACCTCGAAAAAAACACTTAGGGAGGTTCTAGACATATAGGTTAGTACTATGCACTAAGAATTATATAGAATGGATGACTCAAATAATCATAGTATGGTATTTAATAGCAGTGTGATCTCCTTCAACACATAGTGGTTTTTTGTTTTAAGAGATGTGGTTTCCTACTTATTCATAATGTGGTTTAAAAAAAATATATTTGGATGGAGTATGATGAGGTTCTCCATGAATTTCAAACTGAAAATTGTGATAGGGGAGTGTTTATATTCATGGGATGAAATGAATGCCCCATTTTCTGATCTCATCTAATTCATTACATAGATGATGTGTGGTGGGGTTGGGATTGTTATAATAAACGTTTGGGTTATAAAAGAATCAGTACAACCAGAATCAATAAGTACATTTTCATTTCATATATGAATAACTATTGTATAGGTCACCACATAATTGTTGGAGTTTGCTTCAGTGGTAGTGATGGAAATAGATAAATGTTGGTACCTTGGAGGTTGTTGGTTGCCTCTGAAATCCATTGGTTTAGGGCACTAGTTTGAGAAGTGCCCTAGTTCATTGCAGTTGACCAATGAACAATTCATTGAGGGTCAAATAGATCATTCCTCTCCTTTTTATAGCTTTATTTTTTTCTTATTGGAAAATAATAGCCATGTGCCTTTCTATTCTAAAACTAAATCATTTCCTTGTCCTTTATAATATATTTTTTGGACTCTTCTTTCAACACATTTAGAATATGGGGTGTCATACTTTATTATAACGATTGAATTTGTCCTTCTTACTATAAGAATTAAAGTCCACATTACACTTCTTATCCTCTTGATACACATGAGATTCTCTAAACTCCATTTCAACTTTGAGGGAACATTGGAAAATTTTCTCATAGATCTTTAATTTAAAGATCTCTAGGACTTTCTGTAGTCTAGGTTCTATCCCACCAATAAAGCATTAAAATTGTTTTCGGGGATAATGAAAAAGTTGGAGGCATATTGGGAAAGCCTTGTGATTTTGTCCTTATACTGTCCAATGTATTCGTCTGCTATTTTCTAAAGGTAATAGAATTACCATTCCATCTTATATCCGAGGGTTTGAGGAAAATATTTATTGAAAAACAATTTCCCGAAACCCTTCCATTCAAATGTCTCGATCTTCTCTTCATTATTTGTGTTTTTTATCGATGTCTACCTTTGATCAGCAACACCCTCTATATTATAAGCTTTCAGAAGTACCTTCTCTTGTTCAGAACATTGGAGGAGGGATGGGATCTTCTCATTGTTGTTGATCTATTGTTCAGTAATTGACGGATCAGATGATCCATTAAAAGTAAAAGGCCTTTGCCTCATGAACCTATCCATTGTCGATTTTTCTTTTTTTAGGGTGGGTTGATTGTTTCTTTTTACCCATGTTTCTATTCAAAAATTGAATTAACTTAGAGAGTATCATGACAATGATTGTGATTACCTCTCCCAATGGATTGGCCATAGTATTGACCCATGTTTCTACTAAAAAATTTAGTGATGTTTTTACTATACTTAGTAGAATTTCAAAGGTTTTCATTATAGTTTTCTAATCGTAATACAAAAAATAACTAAACACATCCTACAATACCAAATATAACAACCCTACTATTTATTACATACATATACATGATTTCTAACATAAAATTGCAAATAAGAAAACTCTAATGATAGATATGTCTAGTGTCTTGGGATATTAGGAACACTACATAATAACATAGAACATAAAAGCCAACTTCTTTATTGAAAACATCTTTTACATGACCACAACATTCCATTGTACTTAGCATTTCATAAGATAACCTAAGGACATGTATAAAAAATGGTGAGCTATAAAGCCTAGTAAGGGAGTAAACAAGGAATAATATGAAATATAGAGTACATGATAGGGAATAGAAAAATGAATTGATCAAAAGTGAAACATGAACATAAATTTTATGATATGGTTTGATTATCATAACATGGAAATGTGGAAACAACATTTAAGGTGATATTATCCTGAGCCAATGCTCATTTTACATGGAGCATGAGTAAACCCTCATTTCACATGAAATGGAATGATTAAACCCTAATTTCACTTGATGTTTCATGATAATAATATTTACCCAATGCATTGAAGGGAAATTAGGGTGCACCCTTCTTAATCATTTCATTTCATGCATAAGTATTTCAAATAGATTATACAACATGGATTCATTAAACATCATCATTTATTCCATTATAAAAGATTGAGGAATTCATATATGATACTCTCTAATCAATATATAATTTTGAATAAATTTGAATACACTTGATAAGGAAATGGTAATGGTATTCACTACACAATTACTTTGTCTTGGAAAACTGCAGTGCAATTTCGGCAGCATAAAGACGTGACATAAGAATTCGTAAAAATGGTTGATGAGAGAGAAAGGGGTATCTGATCATATGTACAACAAAATGACAGTAATTGAAAAATATAGATACATTTAACAACATTTTTAATGAAATTTAGATTAATAAAATAATATAATTTATTGAATGTAAATGAGGAGATCAAAATCCAATATGGAATTTTGGCATAGTAATGGGTGTACATGGTATGAATTAATGAGATATAAATGCATATAACATCATTAAAAAATAAGGAGGTAAATATATGGGAGGTTTGAAATCATACCCGAATATTTTAGTTGAATATAAATTGGTATATCAACATAATAGAATTGAGAAATAAATGAGAAAGGAAGAAATCCGTTACTTGGAAGTGTGATAATAAAGGCTGGGAGAGGATTGAGATGGGATTCTAGGGAACTTGGGGATCCTAGGGAGGACTCTATAGAGAGGAGGTCCGGGAGTTTTGGACATCCAAATGGTTTTAGTGAAGAGTAATGGGATATTGAGTGTGGTTATATTAGAAATGAGAAGGAATTCTTTATTATTTAGGTTTTGGACCACACACATTCAACTACTAAAAACCACAAAACATACCCTAGTTTTTCCCTGTGGTTTTTTCCAAAGTGGATTGGAAAATTTTTTATTATAAGGCCAAAGGCCAAAATTATAAAATATTAATCTTTCTTATGTCGAGGTGAGTCACACTCTAAAGGAAATCATTACAAAATGTTAAAATGTTTTATCTGTATTGGTGGGGCCACTAAGGCTTTGTAAAATAAATCAAAAAAACCTAAAATCACATTATTTTATAGGTAAAACATATATTGGACGATCAAACCTTTTATATTAAATTATTACATCAATATTGGGTCATTATGATTTCATAAAAACTTTATATATTTAAATGGTATTTAATTTTTACCCAAAATTTTGATTGTCTTGGAAAATCATGAAAAATTCACTGTTAGATAATTTTGACATCATGATTCAAGAAATAATATCAATTTTAAATAAATAAATTACTATATATTTGAATTTATTCTTTTAAAATAAAAATAAATTATTACCGAAAATTTATGGGTTATGATAAAAACAACTTTTATACCTTAAAAAAATCAAAATTTTATTCATAAAAAATATACTATCATCTATATTTAAAAAAATTAATTAGTAATAATAAATTATTAAAAGACTGGTTGATTTTAAAATCCATTAATTTTTAAAATATAGTATCTTAATTGAATACCAACTAAAAATATTATTTTTTCCTTAAAAACTATTTACAAAAAACAATAACAAAATAAATGCATATTCATTATTCTATACAAAGATAATGCACATAATAATAGTTCTTCGGTCTTTCTAAATATCCCTTAAAACACCATCATAATACATAAGGGTAATGAGTGCGATTGTGTCTAACTATTGGGGTGGCTTGGATAACATCGATGAGGTGGTAATCATTATCAACATCCACTTCTCTTGTAGGCTGTTCTATTCAATATTAATGTGTTGAAGCTCGGATTAGGCATGGTCAATAGAAAACCCCATGATGCTTATTCCTTTCAACGCTCTAACAAATAGGATTCTTATAAAGAAATTCTTCTAGATGAGGCCATCACAACCTTTGAATGAGTAATTTTTATTTTTAAATAACAATATTTATAATAATAATGTGATCACTATACAATGGCTATATTATAAATAGTAACAATTCATAACGGTATTTTTGAATCCAAAAACATAAAATAAATGATGTGAATTTGTTTTATATAACCATCCTACAATGTAATACATTTAATTATATCAGGATGAATTTCCATTAGTAAAAGTTTGGGTCATTATATAACCTTATAACATTATTTATTGAGGTTGAACATAATTCTAATAATATCTTATATGACACTTCTAAGGGTAAATAGGCTAATAATTTCCCAGTCCATCATATAGATAGACATGAAATTATTTATATTATATCCCTCCCATGGGTTTTGCAATAAAGCGTGACCAAATAAATATT
Organism: Viscum album; assembly: GCA_963277665.1. NCBI lineage: Eukaryota > Viridiplantae > Streptophyta > Magnoliopsida > Santalales > Viscaceae > Viscum > Viscum album. The sequence goes on along the minus strand of OY728137.1, from coordinate 1,872,425,236 downwards.
TTATAGTGTGTCACCTAACTACATTATCTTATCCCATTACTTCTATTCCTTATAAAATATTACCCAAATAAGTTCAAATAGTCATGTAATTAATTTGATTTGATGATTGAGGTCTTGATAAGTGTTTTCATTGGAAGGAATTTAACACATTGTTTTTAAAGGATATTTCATTCAATAATAATATATTTACATGTATTCATACATCGAAATAATTAGTTTTTAATCCCTATTCCATCCATAAATAAAATATTTTCAATCAATACTAGTGTGTTTCTTAATAAAAAATCATATATATTTTTAAATTACAAAATTAAAAGAAAGCAGTATTAATACATATTCAAGTTCATCCCATGAATAATGTACATGAAATAATTTCAGTTAAATCGATAGAGTCATATTATATAAATAATATCTATAGTAATAATCATATTGTGATTGGTGTCCATCTCCAACAATTATCGGTGACAAATAATAATTTATCCAATGGGAAAATTCACCAAACTTCCCTCTATATATTATTCTATAATCAAGATAGATTAAAATATTATCGTAATTATAATACATATAATTCATAAAATATAATCATATTTTCAATTTAATCTCATAAAATTGTTATCAATTATGTTAATGAATAATAAAATAATAAATTATCAATGTAATAATATAATTATTTAAGGGCATGTATAAAAATTTAATGATGCGATTTATCAAATTTGAAATAAATAAACATTACAATTAATAATAAAAATTGGTATTCATAATTAATAAAATAATATATAATTCTAAATAATTATCATTTCATAAACTAGTTCACAAGACAAACTATTCGGAATAATTCATAATAAAATTATAAATAATTTAAAATTAATTAATGAATAAACATGAATAATTGATTTTTATATAATATAAACATTTAATAATTTAATTTACATGGGTTTAATAAAAACTCTTTCATACTCCATGATTTTTTAAATGTTTACAAAACAACTATAATCAAATAATAAAAATGTCATAATATTAAATCATTTATAATTGAATAATATCTATTTTATAAAAACTTTTATGGAAATCATTTAAATAAAATAAATATGTCATAATTTATTTTATGTAATACATTGATAAAATAATCATCTAAAAATAATTTTTGAATGGATATGAAATTTCAAAAATATGAAATTAATATAAAAAAATTATATTAGAATTTTTAAAAAATATATAAATAATCATAAATATTTTATTTAAATTTATAAATCTTTATACATTTCAAAATAATGAAAACAAGAATTTCAGAATAATCACATCTACAAAAACAATTTTTTGGTTTCAATAACTACATTAAAATTGGAATAGAAACATACGTCCCTTATCAATAATCATTTTTATGAAATTTTACAGAAATTATTTTTCAATATCTTTATATTTAATATGGGTTTCACCATGTTATGGTCTAATAGGTGGTGGAAATATAGGGGATAGAATAATATAACCAATTTATAGACCATTTTAAAAAATCATTTTTTTATTTTTTAGAAGTGGTAGTTTTTTTTGGTCTAATGTTTTCTATTATTAATATAATGTGGAGAAAATATTTTGAGATGTTTTACATTAAATAAAAATGAATTGGAAATATACATTATGTCTTGATCTATCATCACGGTGGTAGATATGAAAGAAATGTTATCTCTTAATATTGAAATTATTTTGTCATGTTTTCCCTGAAAATAGGATGTAATAATGAAGATTTTTATAGGATTTCATTTAATTTTTATGAGGATGTAGCATGATAGTGGTTTTGGATATTTATTTTGAGATTAAAAGTTTTTTTTTTAAATTCATAATGTACAAATAAACATATAAAAACATGATCAATTGAACCTAATAGGATTTTTATGATCTATAAGGAATTCATAATGTAAGGAACATCATCATTTCCTAAATAATTGTAATGCACATAATGTCACATGGAAACAAAGGCCATTATATTTTAATATGCCTAAAATGTGGATAAATTTAATAAATTAAGAATATAAAATACCATAAACCCCAATTTAAACATTATGATACATATTAGATTTTGAAAATAAGAAAAATTAATCAGCACTTATGATGTGTGTGCATGCATAATGAGACCACAAAAAACTACTAGAGATGAGAAAAAATCATTAATGGTCGTAGATATAGTGTATATAGGTGTGATAGAGATACCTGAGGAGTGAAGGTGAGTCCATTTGGTTTCATAGTCAGATAACCACATCAGATTTATGGAATTATCAATATTATAATTATGTTCATAACATGGTGATAATTTGATGATGGGTGTGATTTTGGGTATTTATAGGTTAAGTAAAAATGTATTTGGACTCAAATTACATTTTCATCACATTTTGATAATAAAAATACACAATAGAGAGGATCTGAAGGATTATTCTATAATATTTAATTTTTTACTATCATCTGATGATAGAAGAAAAACATATAATTTCATAAATTACATGAAATAAAAATTTCTTCCTAACATATAATTTTCTTTATAATAGTATGTAATGATAAGATCATTGATAAAATACTCAAGGTGGTATACTATGATAATTAAATTATTAATATTTAATAAAAATCTAATATGTGTTTCATAAAATATCATGTAACATCACATTGTGATAGATCTAGACAAGAATGTATAGAAGGATTATATAACTATTTTTACATTATTAAAACATGAAGAATATATTTGGGTTATAATGATGATAAAGACAACAAATATGAAATTTGAGACAAAAATTATTTGAATTTCATGATTTTCTATGAATATATATAGTATATATCAATCCATTTAGAATTATTTATATTATATACGATTAATTTTTTAATATAATTAAACATCATTTATATTAATGTATTTTAAAATTTAATTAATTTAAATTTAAATTCATTCTCCCTATAATTTAGTACATTTGATGATCATTTAAAACATACACATACTTTTTCATCAATGAATGGCTACTAGCTTATGGGGAACGAATCTTATATAGAATGAAGAGTGTTTAAATTTTTTTCTAACAATATTATTTATGATTATTAATTTTCATTGACATTTAACTTATGAAATTAATTTTATTGTTTTCATTAATATGTATTGGACAAAATTTTTTTTTTACAAAATGAATAGAAATGTAATTGAGCATATTATGTTATTTATAGTAGGATTAATTAATTAACTTTTAACATTGAACATAATTAATTTCATTTGGATTGGACATTCTAATCAGATATGTTTATTGCATTAATGATTGAAAATGGGATTTTCCATAAAAATAAAAATTTAACTATTAAAACTTTTTTAATCAATTTATATATATATTCCAGAATGAAATATGTAGTTCCCTTTTAATATAAACCGACTAAAAATTATCCATTTCTATTATTTTAATATATAAATTTAAATCATAAATTAATCCGTAGTTTTAATTATTTTTCATCTATGTTTACTTTGAATAATGCTAGTGTTAATAATAAAACCATAAAATGATTGTAGGGATCACAAGTATTCATAATGGGATTTAACACTAACTCATAATGTTATATTTTTTATAGTATAGTAATGAATAACGAATGAGGTTAAATTTGAAACAAAGATTCTCTCAATGAAGGAAATGAAATTATAGACATCAATAAATGTTTTGGGAATCATTATTAGATTTATAATGAAATTAGAAGCTTAATAATTTATTTTTTTATTGAATTCTCATATCACTGTATTATTATTTTTAATTTCTTTTTATTATTTCACATTATTTTGTTTTTATATTTCAAATATATTGGTGCATAAATGTACTTCAATACTTGATTAAAGAGTGTTGATTCATCTGAACTACTAAAATACTACCTTGATATATAAATTATACTCTTTAATGGATTATATTTCCAAATGACAAAAATAAATACCCCACACGTCCTACTAAAAAAATAAAAAATAAAATATATTAATATAGAAATCAATAAATACATAATGAAAGAACCATTATATAAGATGGTATAAAATCCATTTATTGGTCTTCTTGGAGTATTACACACAATTCTATTAAAAATAGGAGCTATGTTATCCATTTATATGTTTTATAAATAATAATATATAAAATTCCATGGTTTAAAAATGATAACATCTCGTTACTCACTTTTAAATATATATACAAATTTTGATACATTAATGTGTAATAGAGCAACTTTTTATTCCACATAGTAGAATATTATCTCATTCTTACTTCGAGATCAGATAAAAAATTTAATAATGATCCAAAATGATAATCCATAACTACATTAAATGATATAGAGAATTAATATATTAATAAATATTTTATAATTATAGAGATAATGATTCTTTGAAGAAAGAGAAAAAAAATCACAAATTTATAAGTGATATATATTATAAAATGTGGATTCAAAATGGGAATTTTTTAATAATTTTAAAAATGGAAAACTCTTTGTATTTATATATAAAATTGAATTATTTTATATTTTATTGATCGTGATGGAATCAATGATCAATACATAATGAGATGAAGGACTCTTGATGAAAACTCCTCAAATTTGAAAACACATTCTGCATGAGATATCTCTTACTGATATTATATAGTTATTTTAATAGGTTTCTCATTAAGTGGAAGCCATAATGTGTAAGATTATAAATCCATGGCACCCCATGTTTACAACATGATGATGAAGATAGAAAAATTCCAATTTTTCATGGAGCCTACTCAACCATAGAATCACAAAACTAACCCCCATATAGGAATCATGAGCATGTAGGATGTGTGAAAAATATCATGTGTTTTTAAAGTAAAATAATGGTTTGAAAAATAATATAAAATTTTATTGTAATTATATAATCTAAGATTGATGCCTACAAAACCCTAATGAATTTTCATTTTTATGCTAGATTAAATATTATGTTTTATCTCATTATATGAAATATCGAGTTAAACTCAGGCTACATAGCACGCTGAGTTGTCTTGTATTACACCCAAGACTGGTTTTTACCTCTTTTTAATTGAATATTTATTTTAGAACTAAGTATTAAAAAATTTATAACATTTATTGGTCAACATAAAATTTATTTTTGACCAATTAATTTCTACATTATATGACAATGATTTTTGGTATTTTTTTTGAGAACTATCATTTTTTTTATGAATACCCAAAAATATTGATTTTTTTTTTAAAATCATAATTTTTTTAATATATTTATTAATATTAACTTATATATTAAATGTATTTAGAAGAAAAAATGGATCAGTTATACATTTGTTAACCCAATTTATATAATTGTAATAATTTTAATATTAAAATTGGACACAAAAACATATTGACCTTTTGAACAATTTTTACTTCAAACCCATGCTTTATCAACATATGTTTGGGAGTAGCGTTAATATTCGTTTTCCCACATAAGGGATTGTAATTTCTAAAAATAAACATACCTAGTTTTATTTGGTATAATTTTTTTCCTAGTAGGATCTACTTAATTTAAGACCAAAAAAATTAGTGAAAGTGACTAAAATTAATTAAGGTGACTATGGGTAGATTAAACTTATTAAGGGACTGAAACATAACCTTAAAGACAATAATGACCTGGAAGCATGTACAAAATCCATTATATTATAATAATTAGACCAAATACCTACATGTTTCTAATTTTATGAGTTATTGGGAAATTATTATATGGAAGTTTTCTATATTAAATGTTATGTAAGGAAAATGAAAAAAAAGAGAACATCCCATACCTTTACTATTTCTAAATCATTGAGATATGTAAAAAATATCAAATTTAATGTTATGAAAATAATGTTAAACTATAAATCGGTTTTTTTATCATAAAAATATATCATTAACTTTTATATAGGATTTAGTTTCATAAAAAGTTTTACAAACACTAACATAGTGATTATTTAGTTGATAATTAATTAAAATAAATAATATTATAAATATAAAATTGAAGTATATTTATGGAATTATTATATTAAATTATTTTTATATGAATATATCAATTTAAATAGCTTGAAAATTAATATATTATTATTTAAATGGTGATTTATATTTCAAAATTAAAATAAAATAAGTAATATCATATTTAACAATATTTTTATTTTTCAATAAATGATATTTTAGTTAATGATTTAAAATTCATAAAAATAATTGATTATACCAATTGATATATAAGATTTTATAAATATTAAATATTCTATATTAATAGATAATTTTGTATTTAATAATTATCTCATTGACCTATATATTGTAAAAAAAATTAAAATGGTCCTGGTTTAAGTACTGTTTTATTATGTGAGATTCGTTTGTTTTAAAATTAATTTCAAAAAACATGGCTGTTTAATTTATAAATTATATTGAATTTCAAAAATTTTGTGGAAATTTATTTTATAAGGAATATAAATTTATCTTAATCTTAATTTTTAAATTATATTTGTTGTAAAACTAAATGGTTTAATAAAAACCAAATTGATACTATTTAGAAATCATTGATGTTAAGGTAGAAAATTATTAAAATTCGTATATTTTAGTGTGGTCGAGATTTTAAATGACATTGATTCCCCTTTAAAGAAATATTTCTCAATTTTAAATGAATGTTTAGTATGTTAGACATCCAATTAATTAATATCTTTGGGTATTTACCATAATGTTTCTCCCCCATCCAATATAAAAATGTAAGCTGTCTACCCGATCCTCAAACCTCTCAATCCAATTTTGAGAATACAAAATCTCCAAAATAGAATCCTAAAATCCCTAAACTCAAACTAGTATCCTTCCCTTGTTAATAAAACCATTCAATGCATCATTTCGGTACAAAAAAATCAGTTACCTGATTAATAGACAACATCTTCTCTCAATCACTATAGTTTCAATTCCATTATCCACCACCATAAAATATATTTATTCTATTATAATATAACAATAAAAATTTCCCCAATAAACATGTTTGTTTTTATTCCAATGGTTATACCTACAAATACACAAAATTCTATCTAATATGTAATAAACATGTTGTTTATGTTTTTGGTGAACTACTACCTCACAAAACAATAATTGATCATTTTTACTTCACATCCTTTCAAGGTTAAAATTGTGATGAAAAAAAATTTATATATATGATATATATGATACTTATTATGTTTTTATTAATTTTAAATTATTTTATAAATCATACCCTAATACATTCCATTGTATATAAATATGTTAATATTGTGTATGGGAGTGTGGACTACCTCCTCCTCCGAGCGATGTTACTTATTTACACTGTATATAGAACACATTAGAGATGGTTATAATTAATATATGTATCATTTATAACATATATGTGATATTTTAATTTCAATATAAATACCTATAAGAAATATTTCATTCTATTAATACAACAATGAAATGAATGTAGAATTCATGCATACTTATAACCCACCGCCTCTATGAACGATGAATTTCATTTCATATATCCAAATGTTATTGATTATTATGAATATATATTTAGTGGAAAATAAAATAATAAGTAAATTTTGAATTTTTTATTGGTTGGAATCATTTTCCATTTAATAGTATAATAACATTATATGTTAAAACATACATAAGAAAATGTTGTAGTTAAAACTCAAATAGGTTGAAATAAGGAATGATCTTTAACAAATAGTAAATAAGAAGTTATTAAAATATGACATATAATATTATAAAAATTATTATGGTTATGGTATAAGTTACTATCACATTTAAAATAACTATAATGTTTAAAAAACAACACAAAAAAATGTAGGATATGGTACAATATTTTGTTTCAATTTACAATCCATTTTGAGTTATTTGTTGTTATGCACCAATTAATTATTGAACGGTGTTTATACTAACATTTTACATTTTATATATTTAATATCATTACTATAGTGATAAAATGTAATGATTATATTCACATTATTATGGGAAACATTGGAATGTTTAAAGATTAATTTTCTCAAGAATATTCTGGATGGTAATATTCGAAATCCTGCTTTTGTATGTGATTGTTAAAATTATCTTGAAACAAAAACTTTATGGTATTAATTTTACCATATAAATTTAATTCAATATCCCTATTTTCATATGATATATATTATTTTATTCTAACCCATATATCATTTTATATAATTTTATTAAGATGATAGTTATTTGATTAACTGGGGAATAATTGAGAAATATATCTCCTTCATTTAATATAGATACATGACAAGGCATGTTGTTTATTATTTAAATTGATTTTTAAATATTAATAATGGTTTATATTGTTATGAAATGTGTGGGTCCTGGTTATAGATAGGTTGTTAATTCATTGCTAGTCTCATGAGATTAAATATTTGGCCAAAATAGATGGGGTTTTACATAATTGTTATACTTTTTTATGAAATTTATCGACTATAATGGATCAATATAACTAGAAAACTTGGAATAAAATAATTAATAATTTCAATCATTAGGTATCAATTATTATTATTCCATTATATTTTTCATTGACATATCTATGGATACATTTTATTTTCATTTCAAAAATTAAATGGAATGTATTTCAATTTTTGACATTTGTAAATTAAAATTTCAGTATCTAGAAATTTAAATTGAATGTGTAATCATTTATTTTCCCATCTATGTTGATTTATTCTCATTAATTCATTATTTATTACACTTTAAATAACCATACTCATCGTTTCATCTCACCCTTATCATGTGTCCATTACCCATGTTATGATGAAAAAATCATTGAATAAGAATTCAAAGATGACATTTATTTATATTTTCTGTGTAATTTTTGAACTGAAAATTTGTTAATTATTATAGGGATATAATGTTTGTAATATGGATTCAAAATTCTGGTAATGGACCGGTCTTTTAGGATTTGATTCTTTGAAATCATACCAATGTCATAAAATAATTCTACATCATTATGCTTTTGGGGTCGAGGTGTTACTATTGGTATCAAATAAATTTTATCAATAACATTAGAAACTAGATTTATAAAACACAAATTAAGGACCATAACCCTGTAAATAATGTTAACAGTGAGTATATAATAACATCCATGAATTATAGTATGGTATATATTACATGTGTGCCACTAGAAATACATATTTATCTGAATATTACATGTGGACAGGGTTTTTTCATAGATGTTTCTATGACAATTAACCCTAACAAGGGGATCTGGGCCTGACTTGGAGTATCCTAGTACACATCAACGGACCTTACTGCACACCTAGTTTGACACTCTTGGGGTATTTTCTTAGGAAAAATCCCACATTATTTACGTACCATTATGATGGATTTAAATGTTAATATGTCCCCATAGTAAACAATACTTATGATTTTAAAATTTATGATTAATTTATGTTCAATTTTATACCATATTAGGAATTATAAACCCTTTTAATGATTTAATCGATTATATTACATTGATTAAAAATCAATCCTAGATAAAAGAATGATAACTCCACCAATTTATGTGATCCATTGATTAATAAGGATAATATCATTTATGGTTTTAGGCCATAATTTCGATTGAAATAAGTGTCCCAAGTATTCTATTCATATGATGAAATATTATCATCTAATTAAGTGAGAGTTATAAAATTCTCTAATTCATGTGGCTTTAAAGGGAAGAAAGAGAAGATCTAGTGAAATAGAAAATTATAGGTAAAGGGAAGAAGGGAAGAAGGGAATGAATGATTTCAACATATATGATAAATATGGAAATAATCAACCTAGTAAATGATTAAAGAGAATATGATTATTCTAAATGTATGGAAATAAAGTCTACTATGCTTTTGACTATATGTTTTTTTAAAATATAATGTAAAATTTTTCAAATGCAAGCTGATGTGACACAATTTAAATCATTGTCTCATGTTTCAATGGAATATACTCAAAATGATGTTATTTCATAATGAAAACCCTGTTGGAACCACTTTGTGTATAAGGTTGTATTTTTTGTCAATAGTTGTCAATAAAGATCAAAACGATGGAGATCAAGAAGTACTCCAATGTAATGGAGGAATGGAAATTCAGATGATTGTTGTACTGATCATAAGTTCAAAGAACATGTGTCAAAGGTGACACATTGTTTACAACAATGAAGAAGTGAGGTATAATCCATCTGAGGATGATTAAAGAATAATGGGGTTTTGATGATGTCCACGAAATTCCCCATGATTGCATGAGAACCATGCATGAGACTTCTTGACGAACTGAATCATATGTTTTGCATGAAGTAGATAATGAGGGTTGAAGAAGAAGACAATGTACAAGTGATTGGAATTCTGAGATGGCCATGCACATCAAATTTTCACAGAAGATGATGATGCTAAAGCTATTCCTTCAAGGAATACATATCACGATAGTGGAGTTTGTGATGAAATCAGAAGAGTTGCTGAAGGATACAGATCACTGAGAAGAAGTATTTTTGAGGTGATCGTGCTTGTTGACAAAGAAAACAAATGAAATACAAATTTGTTGACAAAGGAGATTCCATGGTGTCATGTCGAGATCAAGGGCTGTAGTTAATGATTCATGTTTGGTCAGAGAATGTCGACAAAGGAATGGATGATCTGGAGGTGGTACAAAAAAAGCAGACACATGGTGGTGCTGTTTCCCAGTGTTTGCCAAATTTTTGGGCCTAAAAATCAGAAAATGAAGACATGGATTGTCTGCAAAACGAGGTTTGCACAAAGAGTAAGTGGTGTGAGAAAAATAAAGGGGATTGCGCGAAATACTCATGTTGAGCGCGAAAAACTGCGGGATGTGTGAAATAGTGAATCAAGGTTTTTCGCACAAATTGTTTTTCGAAATCAGATTTGGGAAAAATGGAAAAGGCATGGGTTGTGCGGAAAATAAGGGTTGTGTGAGAAATACTTGAGCTGGGCATGAAAAATTGAGTGGTGTGTGAAATAAGTGGAGTGAAGTTTTTCGCGCAAACAGTGTTTCAGAATCAGAATGTTGAAAAATGGTAAAGGCACATCTGCGCGAAAAACTAGAGTTGTGCGCGGAAAAATGTGATTGTGCGTGAAAAATGTTGTGTGAAAAATAGCCAAGTGAATGTTTCGTGCAAGCAGTGTATCGAATCATATATACAGAAAATTTTCAAAGGCAAGAGGCGCGCGAAAAATCAGAGATGTTCGCGCCATGTGCACAGAAAATCAAACTGATGCGCTTAAAGTTTATTGTGTTAAAAATGTGGGTTTGATGTTTTACGTGCAAGAGATGATTCATGTTCAAAATGATGAAAAATGTAGAAGTAATGAGATGCGTGAAAAACCAAGGCGGTGCACAAAAATAAAAGGAAGGTGTGTGTAATTCAAAGAACTGAGAGACAATTTTATGCGCAGGAAGGGGTTTTACGTGCAGGATCAAAAACCCCAATAAATATGAGGTGAACCCATATCATTCGGAGAGGCTCGACAATTAGAAAAATCTCGAGCTCTTATGCGCGGAAAAACTAATATATAGACTGGTGCGTGAAAAAGAAGGTGTTGCGCAAAAAAGGGAAGATTTGCGCGAAAAAGAAGAGTTGCGGGAAATGCCTTTTACGTGACAAAAGTTATTTTTATGCGCAAGACACCGGGAAGGGAGCACGGAAATTTTGGGGTCCCGTAGGCCCTTGACAAGTGCTTAGCACTCTCAAATATGCTTTGTGAAGACGGAAGAACAATGAACCATTTAGTTCTTTGAAGAGAAGTGGTACCACACACACATGACTGGTGTTTACCATCCTCATTGTGCTTTGCGAAGAGAAGAAGAATAGACCGTGCAACTAAACTCAGATCTGCATAGAAATAGGGGAATATATCAATACACTCAAGTGTTAGTAGTGAGAATCAAAGGAAGAGAAGAAGAAGATATAGTGCATTTAGTCATTGCACTGAAGAAGAAGGATTGAACTAAAAAGGGCATCAACTCTGAACCCTGATGCAAGAAAAGTCTCATGCTAAATAGGAGACAAAGAACTTCAATGCACATCTATTGAAGAGACCTTCACGTTTATAAACTGAGTGAGACATTACCAATGGCAGTGAGCCAGGGGGAGTCAACGGGAGTGACCTGATGGAAGTAGTAAGCTATCCCTGAACCTTTGTAAAGGTAGTGTGCCTGGGATAGAGTGACTTTGCCTGAACGATTGTAATCTACAGCTAGTGAAGCATAAAGTATTTTGGTACGACCGACAACCTACCGGCGTATGCTCCTTGGACGTAGCCCTTTGTGGTGAACCAAGTAAAATTGCTGTGTTATCTCTGTGCATGTGAATGTTTCATTACTGATCATGTACATCATACAGGTTTAAGTAGTTTCTACTAATGTGGGTACAATATCCAGAACTTTATGAAGAAAAAGTTGACACCCTGATTCACCCCTCCCCTCTCAGGGTGTCCCGGGGCCCTACAAAATCCATTCTACTGTTGTAGATGAAGTGGAATAATTAATACGAATGTTCATGAATTATTTAATTTCAACATATTATTTATAATATAATGGTTTTATGAATTATAAAACATTTTTGGATTGTACAATAGTACTTTTTAGTTAAGGATTTGAGATCATATTCTGAATGGTGAAAAGAAAAGTTATTTGGTATAAAGAATTTTTTTCTGAAAATGCTAGACTGAGGGAAAGAGAGCTCTTAATATTTTCTTGATTTTTAGATAATGATGAGGAAATGATAGAATTATACTAGTGTTGAACTACTTGGAACTAGATAATTACTTTTCGACAAGTGGTTTATTCTATCATTGATTGAGTTTTCATCACTTTTTTAATCAAGAAATATATCTAATAAGACGAGTTTTACATAACAATAACAAGAATTCATGATACCATTAAATTATTGTTGTAATTAATGTTGTTATCATATTTCAAGATGATACATGATGAATGTGTTCACATATTTGGAATGTAATTATTAAAGGGATATTTCATAGATATTGAAGGATAATGATATTTTCATTTTTGGTAATTCAGGTAAATTCATCCCATAGTATTAGATCATAATATTTTAAAAACATTTACCATTCATAAAATGGTTGATAATTGGATAAGATTTTAGATGTTAATATATTGCATCACCATATGATTCATCATGTGATAAGAGTTAAAGAAATAATATTTCATAGAGTAACCAAATATAAGATTGTGTTTATTAAATAGAAATGTATATTTACAAACATTCAAATAGAGTGAAATAATTCATAAAAATTCATAAAAAATACTATAACAAATAAATTCCTACTATTATCATTATTTGATAATATTAATGATGATTATTTAAACATCTTTTTTATGGTTTTTTTTCTACAACATTCACTTGAACATGTTTTCTATCACTCTCAATAAAAGAATTATATTTATATTTATCATCTATATCCATATTTTCACTGATGTTCTCCTATTCTAATGGTCAGTTCTACAATTGAATTTTTTTCATTTTCATTCTCATTATGAGGAGTTCTTATTTACCATATTTATGATGTTGATGTTTTAGCAATAGTATTTCCAAATAATAATTCCATGATTTTTAAGGTAAAGATTTAATTTTTATGATGAAATTTAATTATGGTGTTTGGAATGTAGCACACAAAGACATTAAAAAAATTTCATGATAGAATAAATATTATATTTTCACTCTATGTATTCAAAACCATGTTATGCTTAAGATACACACCACATAGAGTTAGCTTTAATTACATGTAATACTGGGTTTTCCACCTTTTAAAGCTGAACATATTTTCAAAATAAAATTTAGAACTTTTGTAAATTTCATTTTTAAAAATGAACATCAAATTTTAAATTCAGAATTTCAAAATTATACTACAGTTAATTTTTTGTAATCTTTTGATAAGTTATATATTTTTTATGAATATTGAAAAATACTACATTATTTTTAAAATAATTATTAATGATAAATTAAATTTGATATTATTTTTGATGTCAAAATAAGTTAATTATACATATATAAACCCATTTTTTATAAAAATCATTTTATATTAATATTTAATATAAATTATTATTGCAATTTGGAGTGTCTTTTCTTTAAAAACCCACATTATCACCATGTATGCAAGATTAGTGTAAACCCCAAATTTTCCACTTATGTGATTTTAATTTTTAAAAAAATAGATAAACATTTTTAATCATCATAATATTTGTGTTATAATAATATCATCATAATTTTTGACTAAAATGATTTGTGAATGTCATTAAAATTAATTTCAGTAATTATAGTACGATTAAGATTAAAAAGGGACCAAAATTGTTCCAAAGGACCAAAACAAACAAAAAAATGTAATCAAAAAATAGATGAAAATATTTATACCATATACCCACTTGGATTTAATTTTAAGGGATATTAAGATAATATTAATTGAAACATGCCTATATATAATGTTAGGTATGAAAGAAGAAAAAAATGGAACATTCCTTACCTTTACCATTTCTAAAACATTGAGATAAGTAAAAAACATCATATTTTTGGTTGTCCATATCCAATTAAAAAAATTTAAAAGGTATATTTTTCCTAGTAATTTATCAATAATTTTTGGAGGTGAATTAGATTCTTAAAATTCTTATGAAACGCCAACGTAGTGATTATTTAGTTATTAATTAACAAATATTATTGATAATATAAATATTAAAAATGATTTATATTGATTAGATTATTGAATTTGATAATTTTAATGATGAAATTATCATGATAAAATAATATAATCTTAATTATGTTAATTAAATATTTTTTTAATATTTTTAAATTAAAATTAAGAAAATAATGTTAAAATTTACTTTATTATTATTTTACAGTAAATGATATTTTATTATGTGATTTAAATTAATAAAAATACCATGTTCTTACAATTGATTTTAATGTGATAATTAAAATTAAATACGGTTTACTAATGGACTAATTTATCTTTTATAATTAACACATTGACCTATATATTATAAGAATTTTGTTACGATGGTCTGGGTTTACGCACTATTTTAACAAATCGCATGCACATGTTTTAAATGTGATTCCCATAACACATGGGATTTCAGTTTTAAAAATTATATATAATATTAATAATCTAGTATATATATTTTCTGGTAAATATTACACAATCTTAGTCTTAATGGTCAAATTCAATATATTGGATAACAAGATGTTTTGATAAAAACTAAAATTGTAAATTTGGTGAATCATAGATGTTAAGGAATGAAATTTTAAAAATACATGTATTATTGTGTTTTTGGATTTTTAATATATCATTATTCCATATTATTCTATTACTTTTTTCATTTTATTCCCTTTAGATATGGTTTACTTAGCATTAATGAATAATTTTTTGTATATTCAAGAGTGACTCTCTCCCTCCACTATCAAAATGCAACAACCCTACCCCTTCCTCACACCTCTAAAGATAATTTGGATCACACAACATATTCCCAAAGATTCTCCCAAAATCCCACCCTCATATTATAATCATCCCCTTTAGAATTAATCTATTAAAATATTTTTTTGTTACAAACCAAAAGATGTTAACAGATTAATAGGTAATGACTTATATCAAGATATCTAGTTTCATATGCATTATAAGACCCCGAAAATATCATTACAATACTATAATATAACATAACAAATTGTAAAAATATATTATTATTGTTTTCATATATGGTTTTGACATAAAAATACACACAATGTTTTCTAATGGGTAACGAACATACTATTTTTGTGTACAACTAACTACTGGTTCACAAAACAATGGTTGTTTATTATTCCATTAACACATATCATGGTTGAAATTATGATATAAAATATATTTTTATATGATATATATTATATTTATTATGTATCTATTAATATTTAATTCTTTTATAACACATTCCCTTGTACAATCCATTTTGTATAAATATGATAACATCGTTTTTGGGAGTGTGGACTATAGCCTCCTTAAAGAGAAGTGACTTGATCATGATATACATGGAACATATTAAAGATGATTTTAATAAAAACATTTAACATATATAACATATATATTTTAATATTATTATAATATACATATATTTTATTCAATTTTCTTTATTTTAATACAAAAAATAAATTAATGTTGAGTTAATGCATACGTATGCCTAACCGAATCCTGGAACAATAGATTTCATTTCTTACATGAAAACATTATAGATTATTCTAAATACATATTTAATGAATAAATAAGATATTTATGCAATTATTACATTATCAAGATGATGAAATTTTGATCTATATAATATAAGAAGAAAATAATAAGTAAAAAAATACTTGAGAAAACTAGGAAATTGACAATCAAAATAGTTAAAATAATTAGATATTGTTGAAAAATGGGTAATAAAATATTATATAAAGAAGATATAGAATATTATAATCATGATTATTGATCTGGTATAAGTTATTAAAATATTTTATACCACTATACAAGAGGATAAATACCATATAAAAAAGATGGTTAAGGTAATGTAATTCTTCTTAATTTACATTCAATTGAGCCTTATTTGTTGTTATTCACAACATAACTTTTATATGGTGTTTAATCTACCATTTAAAAAGTTATATAATGAATATAATTACCTTTATGATTATATAAATTTCAGTTAATATTATTCCATCATTAAGATTATGATTTATAATATTTCAATGTGGGATGTGACACTTTGAAATGTTTAAGGACGATTTTCCTAAGGAATGTTCTTAATAATATTATTTGAAATATCACATTCTATTAAAATTTTTAACAATATATTGAGAAAATAACATTAATTTAATAATTTTTCCTTATAATAATCCTTTAATATTGATATTTTCATATTCTGGATATTATTATTTCTGAAACCATATATCGTTTTACACATGCAGTTTACATTGACAAATATTTGATTAATTGTGGAATAATTGATAAGTTTTTATCCTTAATTAAATATTGATATTTTATAATTAATATTTTTGTTTATTTAAATATATTATTAGATATGATGAATTATTTGGATAGGTATGGCGCTAGCAGAACATGGTTATAGACATCCCCTCAATGCATCAGTAGTCTCATGAGAGGAAATTTTTGGCCAAAATAGATGTGGGTTTACCCAATAGTTTATCCATTGTGTGAATGGTCCTGTTGGTAGTGGTTCCATTATCCTAGGGAATATAGCATACAATATTTACTAATTTTTCTGATTTAGTTTCATTTACTACTCATCGATGACATTTTTAATCGATATTTCTATAAATACATTTAATTTTCATTTCAATGATTAAATGGTATGTGTTTCAGTTTCTAAACATACTATATTGAATTTTACATATATAAGTAATTTAAGGGAATGTGAATCAATTATTAAAACATCCATGAATATTTAATCTCAATAAATCATTATTTCTTCCAATTGACTTACCTTTAATGATAATTTGATCTCCCCCGTATTATAATTTCTTTTCCCCATGTTATGATGAATAAATTTTAAATAAGTGTTAATGTATGCAGTTAAGTTTATTTTTATGTATCATATATTTATTTTCAATCTCCCAAATGTATTATGTGTATAATTTATGCAATATTTTTTTAAAAAAACTTCTTAAAAATATATTTCCTTCGGTTCATGATTCCTTGTAATCATGTAAGTGTATTAAAATATTTCCCCCACAATGAGATTCTAGGGTCATGGTGTTAAAATACCGCCAATAAATCAAAAACTATATTCATTATTCCATTCATGTTCAACCCAATCCAAAAACACACAAAAAAAATATCTAATTCTATGGTGTAAAATACAATATATATAACCAAGTTAACCAAATGTGTTCCCAACAACCATAATGAATATAAAATTTAAATGATTATACAACCATAAAACCAAATATTAAAAGTCCCCCATGTTCTTATTTATACAATATATTTAGATGTTATATTAAAAAATGAAAAATAAAAAGAAATTTCTCTTTAGAATAAATTCAATCACATTAAATATAAGAATAAAATAGTTGATATATTTCCAAAAAATATCAGATATATTACATATAATATTTACATTATAAAAAAATATATGTGAGTATTTTGACAAAATTATATTTTATAGCATCTTAAAGAAAGATTTTGAGAATCAAAAATAGGTTGATGTAAAAAAAGCAGTCTTATAAAAGAAAAATGTGGTAATGTTAAAAAAAGACATATATATTGAAATTGACATTAGTGAAAAACATAAAAATTAAGAAAACTCATAGAGAGATGAGGATTAAATGTTCTTTTTTTGAACATATATTACACAATATCCAACCATAGTGTGTGTGAGGCAAGGTGGAATGGATATCAAATGTAGTTTTTTTCTAGAAATATTGAAATTACCCCACATTTACATAATATTCATGGAATGTATATTACTATTGATGTAATAAATAAGATTTATAATGAAAATTCTACCACACAAGAGAATGTTCTATATTAAATAAATTCTTTATATTATATATGAACATTTATGAGTGGTTCAAATAAATATCCCTCTTGAAAATCTCAATCCAAGGATATTTATCTTGTCATTCATGATTGGATAATGAATGGTTAAGATGATGAATAATGTAATTGTAGTGAATGTAAATATAATCATTCAAAGTTCTCAGATTTTATTAGAATTTTAGATCTAAAACCAATATAATATCCACATTAACTTGTTGATAGATCACTGAAATACT
The DNA here is from genome assembly GCA_963277665.1 of Viscum album. Taxonomy (NCBI): domain Eukaryota; kingdom Viridiplantae; phylum Streptophyta; class Magnoliopsida; order Santalales; family Viscaceae; genus Viscum; species Viscum album. The sequence continues at coordinate 1,872,406,482 of OY728137.1, read as the reverse complement.
ACCATAAAATTATTCATGTTTTCATATCAAGGTGTGTAACTTCATTATCCCTACAGACTATTAGAAAAAAAATGTAATAAGAAGATGATTTTATAATTATAAATGTTATATGATTCATATATATTGGAAAAAAATTTGATGATATCAAACAAGAATAGATTATTTTTCAATATGATTATGAAAAAATTCCTTTTGTTCTTATAAACGTTGGGAAGCATAGTATATAGTTATATCACTATCTTGATGTAGTAGTTAACAAAGGAACCTAATCTATCATGATTTTATAACATGAAGAAGAGTAAATAAATATGAAACACAATATTGATATGCTGTTAAATAAATATAAAAATTAATTTATAAATAATAAAAATATAATATTATGTAATAATGTGTACATAGTATTATTTTAGAAACACACAACCAAAAATAATCCCATAGATAATTAAGTCAAGAATTAAAAACCTAGGACCACCATAAATTAAATTTAGGTATTTATTATAAGTAGATTAGTGAGATATATTAGTTATTATAAAATCATAATTTCAAATGGAAGAAGAGGAAATGTAGCTACATGTTCCAGGGAATATTAATCATGAAATTTATTTGGGTATTTTTTATATCATGTAAATTAACCTTACTTTATTCAAACATAATGTTATAGTAGAGGTTGTAATTTAAACATGTTCATAACTTTATAGGAGACTTAGTCTAACAATAAAAGATGTGGTTACAATGTCTTTTCTTAATCACCTTGATTTGGTATTATTTTTCATTTTTATACTGTAAATTGATATGTTGGTGGAAGTTCATACTAATTAAAGGATGCATGATTATGTCAAAAAACAAAAACAATAAGTGACTTTCAACCAAAATAGTCATGGGATATAGAGTACACATGGGATAACAAAATTCTAATTACATTCATAACGAAGGATCACATTCCATTATCATTCATGGATCAATTGATTGAAAGGTTCACATGTCATGAATTCAATTTCTTTATGAATTGAGTCTCTGGTCATAACTAAATACCAATAGTTTATAATTAACAGTAAAATAAAACATTTACCTTCCCATACGAAACAGTTTTCTATCATTAAATATTTGGAATATATATTACACTATATACATTTCATAGGTATATTAAATATGACATTCATGATATGAATGTAAAATATCCTGAAATTTTGATCGATGACATATCAATATTTGGATGGCTGTTTGGAGAATACCTACAAAATAATTATTTTTTCTTAAATAATGTATTAAAATTGATTATTTATTAATAAAAATATGTGTCTATTTAAAGTTCATGAATATATTTCCCTTGGGAATAACATATCTTAACAAGCAATTCATATTGACCTAGAAATAGTAAATATTATAAATTTTTTTCTCAATCCTATAATAATGAATTGTATTCAAATTATATCTATAACCACTAGGTTTTACCATATAATTTTAAATGACTCCTGTATGATATAAAATCCCATTAAATATCATTTATTAATAAAATTTATATTGCAGATTAATTAATCATAAAAGGATTAATTTTTTACTCAATAGAAGAATTGGATTTCATATAAATCATGATATCCACAAATTGGGAGGAAAAATTATAGTCATTGTTTAATGGAACATTTTTTTATGGGGTACCCACTCTTAGATTGTGTGTTAATCATATATTTTGAATCTTTATATTCTAATTCATTAATTTAATAATACCCAAATAATCTATACTACATGTAAGAATGTAATTATAATAATGGTTTTTTCTTTTAAAAAATTTATAACATATTTAGATATCTCAAATGTTTTTATATAAAAGGATAATATTCCATTAATTTGATATTTTCAAGACAATTATTATCAATAGACATGGATGTTTTAGGGGATATTTAATCTATTACAGTTTTATATCATACATCATTAAAAAAGTGTCTTCTATAATTAATTAAATACTAATTTATTGAGATTAAAAATGATGATTGTGGAATAAGGGGAGAAAATAGTCCTTTGTAATGAGTCCTTAGAAAATACCATTTTATATACCGATTTATAAGCCCATACATAGTTTTTATCATAGAATAATTAATGGAATATTAGATAAATTAAAATATATTTATCTATGAAAGGAAGAATAAATTATTTTTTGATGAAGAAAATATTTTTTTATGATTATAATATATTACTAAATAAATTTCTTTAGAGTTAAATTTAGTTATGTGAACGTGAATATGAATTGATATTTTTTCCCAAACCATTAATTTGATTTCATATTATAGAACATCATGGACCCAAAAAATAGTACGAAAGATAATGAAAATTAGATTATATGGTCATAAATATAATAATATTCCATAATGTTCTTAAGAAATTCCAATATATATGAATGAAATAGAAATAGCAGAATGTATAATAAAATGATATATTATCCAATTATATATGAAAATGTGTTCAATATGTGGGGAATGGTCTTTACACACCCAATATAGTGATCCTGTGCTAAAAAATACATACTAGTGAATATGGATTTCATATTCAGTATCATGAATATTGAGAAAACATAAATTAATATAGAAAATGTTGTGAGAATGTTTTTTATTGAAAACATTTTCTATTGGAGTCTAATTCCTCACATACACATCAGTGACTATGATACCCATATCTATGGTCACATGTTAAGTGGGTTTCAAAAAACATATGTATTTTATCAATAACATAATTAAACCTAATCTCACATACACTAGTAAGAAATTATGGTTATTTAACTAAAATATTAGGAAAAAATATAGATAAAATTTTGAGTTCAATTTAAAATAACTATAGAAAAAATCATTATGAAGCATTATGGGCACAAATTATTTCTATTAAAACTATAATTATTATTAACCTAGTCAGGATTACATATGATAATAAAAAAATGTTATAGGTGTAATGGGATCACCAATCTTATTGGGATGTGTCGAATGATAGCATAAATATACATCATGCTTGGAAAAATACTTTATTGCAACATGATGAATGTGAGAGATATGGATAAAAACTTATGAGAAAAACAAGATATAAAAAGATAAATCCTAATAGTTGAGTATACAATGAATTACCTAGGGAATATTCATAAAAGATTAAAATTTACCTTTTGACTTATGTTTGAGATTTTCTCTATGTAAAATAATGACTTCTTTGTTGATAAAATTCAAAGCCATCTATGTATTTTCAAATGGAAATATTATGATGTAAATATTTCATAGAGATTTATTAACTTTGAAATGATTACTTCATTTTTTAAAATATTTCCCAAATAACTAATTATCTCTATAATATTTTATTGATAATATAATTATATTTATAGCTTTTCAATACAAATAAGCTACATGAAATAAGGAAACCAATTGCAGAAATCATTTTTTATATTATATATTACTCTATGATTTGTTATAGATTCTTTGAAATCTTTTATATATATACATTATTGTATTGTTTAATAATCAAACATTGGTTATCCCAAATAACTAATATCAAATTGGGTGGGGGAGTACTATCCAAAATGATTAATGTAATTATTCTCGAAACCTAACGAAATAATTCACATCGTGATGCAAAGAAACATAAAATATGACATATGTTCACCAAGTTTTAATAATAAATCCATTTCTTTATAAATTCCCCTCACCAAAATGAGAGATATATAATATTTCTTATGTTTGGAAAAAAATACACGTGAACCCTAGAATATTTCAAGATATATATCAAAATTTCATTATGTGTACATGATATATCTCACAACATTAAGATTTTATTTTTCAATGTAATAGAGAATTTAATTTCCATGGGGTTTTATTCATTTAACATTTTAACCCCATATTTCATCATATGTGGCCACTATTATATTTCTATGTTCTGATGGATTTCCTCATGGAGAACTAACTCAAGATGATTTATTATAAAAAAATATTATTGATATAGAACTTATGATTTCTTATCACAATACCCTAGGTCCTGGATTATCACATCAAAAATATTATATACCTACATTAAAACCCAATGTATTGTCATTAAAAATCATCTACCCTTATAATGGTATTCCCTTCATTAATGAACATAACCACTATATCTTTTAACAATCAATATCATGATGTAAGGCAGGAACACTATATCCCCTTCTTCATTATTTTTAAACTTCACCTAACTTTTAGACCTACCCAATAAACTATTCATAATTGGTACCTCAAAACATCACCACACCCACTAGAATTTATATTTTAAAATGAAAATACAACTAAATACACTTTAAATGACCTTTTAAACCCTTCAAATCTCTATCCCTCCCAACATGCTACCAACCAAAGTTAATAATAAAATTTCGAGAAAAAAATCTATGTTCCCCAAAACATATTTTAGGTCACAATGATCTAGAAAAAAATTACAATCAAATTATGTACACTAGTACATGATACTTCATGAATTCTTTTCCATAGCCCCCCAAACCCCAGCACCATTCCAAATAAATCTAACCAAACAACCCCACATTATACATTTTCTTGGGATTATTCTAATAATTACCAATGCTAATAAAAATTTATTTAGTATCTATGAAAACTCGGGGTATTTTAAGAGACTTTGAATAATGAAATAATGGATAAATAAAATCACATACAAAGATATTAAAAAATATCTAATATATTTCTAGTTGTCGATTTTAGGATATCAATATAACCTTATTTTATAACTCATGAAAAGGTAAAATTCTACAAAGAGGTTGTATTATATTTCATTGCCAAATTAAAACAAATATTGTAGGTGAAATAATTTTTTTGGGTTTTGTAATATTGAAAACATTATTTTGATTCATTTTAGAGTGACCCATTTTTTTCTTAAAATATTATTTTATTATTTTAATGAAAAAACATAGTAGTTATAAATTCAATGATAGAAGGATTAGTATAACAGAAGAAATAGGAATATACAATACCTAGACATAATAAAAAATAACAATTTATTTAAATACATCTTATTTTACATTATAATATCTCATGTATTCTATTAAAAGATTTAGTTAACTAAGGATATAATTTAATAAAGTGGTGATCTAAAATCCTAGGATGAGGAATAAGAGAAATTAATCCATAATAAAAGGGTGTGAATTACCAAAATCATCATCAAATAATCACAATATCATCAACAAAATCATAAGGTAAATTTTTTAAAATTTAATGGAATATTGTGATTCATAGAAATTAATAATCATGTTATAGTAGTAAAATGCCACTAATAGTTGTAAATAATATTGGCATCATGTTCATAAATATTATATATTAATAATCATTTATTTTTTGATAAAAACAATGATATAATCATGATAATTTATTATAGATAGAATCATATGAGATACAGCATATTTACCTATTCACTGTAGGGATATATTTTGTGATGTCCACCAATCACATCTTAATATACACATAACAAAACTTTCCACATAGAATATTTATTAAATATCATCATGAATTAACACATAGATATAAATATGTTTCATAAGTATTTCCAAAATTATAAATTCAAGATTAATTTTTTGTAGAACCCGAATGAATAACAAATAAAACATTTAGTACCAACATCACCATTCATGTCTGAAGAATAAAATGATCAATAGGACCAAAAGATGTCTTTTGGAAGGAAAACATTAGTTCTAAAATATTTCCATTTTTCTTTTACATATTAATGGTAAAATTTATACCAATGAATTATAATATATGAATAGTGAATGGATATTAAGGAGACATTAGAGGAATATCCATACCAAAATTCATCTGATAGAGGGTTAACCAAAATAAATGGAATTGGGTTTGAGAATCCATTTACAATAATTCCCTCTTTATTTTGATATTTTTCTTCCTACTGAATAATATCCATAATATATGTTACACATAGAACTAGAAGTGATTTTTTTTAAAATTTTTCTATTATTTATACATTAATTTTATTTTAATTGTAATTTATAACACTATATTTTAACGAATTTAAAAACTTGATATCATGTTCTCATAAAATGTTCATTTTTTTCATCATTTCAACTATTTTTTAAGAAATTTATATATTTATAGAAATAATTATTGATATAGGAAAAAATATTTATTGCATTATATATCATAATAATTAATTCTAAATAACCAGTGACATTATTATAATAAAAGAAATGGAAATGTTCTTATTGGAAATTATCTATCCATTGATGAGACATTGTTGAAAAAGAGATAACTAGATGTTTGAAATTTATATATTGAAAATGTATGATACATACAATAGGATAAAATTATTAGATTAATTATCGAATAATTTTTAATGAATATTATAATATTTTATTTATAATTGAATTTTCAAAAACAAATAGATGATGAGAAATATTTAAGAATTCATATAATAATACCCTTTTCATGGTGTAGCATGTCTTGTATGAAATTTTATTTTCCTTATTGTTTGGAGTTATTTTACACTAGATTATTCCCATGTGTTATACTGGTATTGAGAGGGACAATAGGGGTAGATATATGGATTTGGAAACACTTGGAAACCCGTTTTTGAATGGTATGAATAGAGGTTATATATACTTTATATGAAGGGTATTTTAAAATATAATTTTAAAAAAATATTATATATTAGGTAAACATTATAAAAGTAATAGATTGGAAATTAGAATATAAATTTAATTTAATTATATTATTTTTAGACAATTAATCACTTTATAGTTCTAATTTATTGGATTAATTAATAGGAATGGGGGGGTAAATAGGAATATATTAGTTTAATGTATTAATATGAATTTTAGAAATTTCAATGTACTTTTTTATATATAAAAATTATTTTTATTTCATATTAATATTTTGTTTATAAAAGTAAATATATTTTTTCGAAACCTGATGTTCTAAAATATTATATGTTGTTATTTTTTCTTGAATTATGTTTTTTAAGATACCTCAGTTGAGTAAAAATTAGTACTTGTACTATTAGTCTGAAAAAAATTATTTTATAAAATTACTAAAATATCAGCCTTAAACAATTTCATCGATATTATTTTATTAATGATATTAATTTTTTGTCAAAATATATTACGAATATTATAAATTTAAATATTAAAATTTAAAATTAAAATCTTTCTAATTTAATTTATAAAATGGTTTATCAAAAATATACATATATTTATCTAGTGTTTTTTTATCATGATATATACTTTTTGGAAGTAATATATTTATATTTAAATATTTTACTCTTGATAAATATTATTTTAATCTCACATTATTTTGAAGAGGTTATATTACTATTTTAATGGACATGTTACTATTCACACATGGGAATGCTTTAATACCCAAATGTTTATGTTATTATTCTAATGGTCACCTTAAAATTGTAGTTATAACACTATATCATATAAATAAGACTCTATTATGTAACTCAATATTTACCAAACATCATCACATGGTTATGTATTTTCATTTTATAATATTTTTATTTAATTATTAATATGTTTTCAATTTATATAGTGTTGGTCATGGGGATGATTATTCATGATTATTGAGGCAATCTGTATTTTCAAATTATAGTTGATTAATTATTCTTTTCAAATTTTAATGTTTTGATTTTTTATTTGTTTCACAGATGAATAATGTAATGATATTTATTAATGGATTAATTATTTATTCATTTATATATATGTTTTTGTGCATAATACATATATAATATAATATAACACAGTTATATTTATTAAATAAATATCACATATAGATTATAGGTCATTACATTATTCCCTATATTATAAATATCATCCTTTACATTTCAACTCATATTCTCATTTGATAATTATGAGGATACCTATGTTTAATCATTTCATGTGTTTCCCCTACCTTTTTTTCAAACTTATGGTTCTTCTAAAGAACATTACCAAGGTGAGTATTCTTGTTGTGTATAACATTTTGTTAGTGGTACAAAAAAAATCATTATCTTCTCCTCATACAAGTGGATATTCAATTGTTCGACCACCTTCAAATTTAGTACATGTGAGGAGTATTGTATATACTTACTTAATAGGGTTATATGAAACAAATCCTAAACATGATCCATATTTGTTAGAAGTAAAATCTAATAGGATTTCTGTCTTATATGATCAAAAATATCAAAGAGACCAATATAACAATAGATAAAATTCCCCTTCTTTCCAAACCACCTAACTCTTTTAATTTGTTATATTCTAAGAATGACATTGTCTCTGACATATATCTTTATGTCCCGTCATAAATTTTCATCATATATATTTTTCCAACATGGAGTATAATTTATATGTTATTAGATTAAATGAAGATTATCATTAATCTCTTTTACCACATAAAGTACATGCCGCTTTTTCCTTGAACATTACCCCAACATGTCGGAGATTTTCATCACATAACATAAAAAAATTCATTTTAAACCATATAAAAACTCAAATGGATGATATTGATATGTGAGAAATAACCAAATTTAAAATGTTGATACCATCCTCCAATGAAATTTGTCAATAAATCTATCATCATGATAGTAAGTGTCAGAATAATCTTTTTATATTTCTTATCAGTTTTGGGGGGATAGGTTGTAATGAAATATTTTCCATGTGAAATGAATATTGGATAATTCTCTGATTGATATATGTGATCCTTAGATAAGGACACAGAATTATCAAAAGTGGTACCATATGAAGCCACACCATATCCTTCACATATTTCATGACAATTTATTCAATTGATAATTATTCACAAATAGTGACTAAGTGGGAAATCAATGTGAGTTGATCCACCATAACCCACATTTCATTGTGTTAATTTAATTTTGTTGGGAGACTGGTGAAAAGTCCATAATGATATTCAGCCAATTCTAACTGGGTATAGTGAGTGCTTCCACCATCCATTTTGACGACAATTTTTCTTTATTTTTTTTTGGGAAACCAACAAACCTTGAGATATATTCGGAACTTCTCTTCTTCAAGGTATCCCACTAGATGTGTTCTCATAATTCCTAGTATATATTGGTACTTTGATGTTGAATGGAGAATTTTGATATATGGGAATTATAAAACAGATCATTCTTTATACATAGTGATTCAGGAAAAAAATCCCAGTTTCAACTCGAATCACACCATCCTTATCTATGTGGAACTCATGATGATTCTGTTACATTAGGGTTGTAACCATATTTTGGATCTCTACTTCATTCCTATTTGTCTCATTTATAACAACTTGTAGATATAGTGAAGAACATTTATAAAATAGAGGATCTGTACCACACCATTATTATTTATTGATCTAACCATTTCATATCCTTGAATGTAGGGTCTTTCTTGACCAACATCATGGATATAATATAATATTTTTTCTAATAATAGAATAATTTAACATATACTCTATTATTAGATGGTAAGGAATATATCATTAATAGTCCATCATTGTCTCTAAAAAACATATTTGATGGATTTTAAATACCATCTACATGAAGTTGTTCTTTAAATTGTTTTGATCCACATAAATGTCACACTTTTAACAATATGGTCAGTGCTTCAAAAATTTCCTAGAAAATATTAGGATTTTTATCTACATATCATATCCCAAGTAGTATTTATCATGGATAATAAAATATATTATGTAATATTCTATCACATCATCATTATTCATGAGTAGTCACCCTAATCAATTCATTAAGGAAACAATGTATATCACAAATCATCCTCCACTTGTTTTTAGTGTAATTATATGTTTGGGGATTATCATTTTCTTAATCTGTTTAATGATTTATGAACATTATTCTACATATACATGCATTAACCTTTTTTGTTTTGACTTACTTATCAATATATGAAAATATTGAGAAATTTATCATATAATTCATGGACAACTTTGTTATGATAAGATAATTATGGATTTTAATGACCCTAGATGGTATAATCCCTTCCTTAACGTCCTTTATCATTGAAGGGTCCACAAATTTTCACCACTTATAATCACATATAACAAGAATGTAGCATTTTGTATCCAATAGACACACTTGATGAACTTATAATTTTTTGTCCTTCCATAATTTTCCATGAACAATCTTTGAATTCAATTAATGTTATTCCTTGATTATGTATTAAATGATAATATCACCAATATTTACTAACATTACTTTTTTTACATAGTATCTAAATAATCTATTCATAAAATACATGAATATTTATGGGTAATTATTAAGTCTGAAGGGAATCTATATGATCTCATAGTTACCATTCCTTGTATAGAATGATATATTCTAAATATATTTTTTCTTCACCTTCTACTGAAGATATCTAGAACAATGATCCACCATTGATAAGTATTGATCTCCTATGATTTGATCGGATATTTCATCAATGCTTTTTATGGGATATTTTTTATTTATTTTGATCTTGTTATGATATTAGACATCAATAAACAGATATATTGATCATCCTCTTTATTAACAAATAAATATTGATCACCACTGGGTGATGCACATTAGTGGGTGAACCCTTTTGTGAAATTTTTGTTGATACTACTTCCTTAAATTCTTCAATTTGATTAGGTACTTCCTATATAGGTATTTAGACATATGAGTACCTCTATTAGTAATTTCTACTGGGAAATATACATCATGATATTTGGGATCTCTAAGTAAATTTTAATAAATAAATCAATGTGTTCCCTTAAAATTATAATTTCCTATAGGCTGGTACCTTCCATTTACTGAACCATTATGGCATAATATTCTTTTTTATAAGGTATCAATAGTCACACAATAAATTTATTTTCAAATAGAGAAGCTTGATCTTGCCTGAATTTTTGGAGGAGTATGAAATTGTTAATAAAAATATATTTCCCTTTCCTGATAGTTAATGTATGATTAATATATTGAGAGTTGATATATTCCCAGTATAAGATCAAATTCAAAAGAGTGAAGATTTATATTAATTTCTATAATGTTCTTTCCAAAAAATATCATATGATATGATTAAAATTTTGGGGTTCATTAATTTCACCATTAGGTTTTAGTGTATATATGTATTTATTACGATATCAGGGATTCAATTTATAAAATATATTAAATAAGTAATATATAATGGAATGTGTAGAACCATAATCCAATAAAAATGTTACTATTAAATGGTGAATAAGAATTTTACATTACAATAATTATTGTTGAAACTCAACATCTCCATTAGATATGGAAAAATATATCCCTTTATCTTTTGGAATTGGTGCTTTCTAAGGCATATTACCCTCAAGGACCAATGGTTTTGTGAATTAGCATGTATAGTTCTCTTTCTCCCTAAAGTTGAAACATTGACCCAAGGGTAGAACATTATAAGGATCCTTCATTTTTATCCTTAATTTTTCATGGGTAATTGATGTATCATTTAAATTAATGAGTACATATTCATTCCCTGACATAGTTTAATCATTTATCTATCCCATTCAGTTAATTCCCATTTTGTTCCATCGATAATTTTTTATGCATGAGTGGTTGGATCATTGTTCATCATCTATCATTTGACACACTAGATTCAACCTCAATTAACTTCATAAAATCACCATAACCAAGGTTCCATTTCCCAAAATCCATCTAAACATTGAAGTCACATCATCATATATATTTTCAACTCATAATGTCTCATATAACATTATAATTTCAATTTTTTGTGTTAAACCACTAAATAATCTATCTATTTTTATTATTATTGATAACAACCCTATAGGATCATGTTGAAATCCATATCAGTATTTCATTATAAGAAATGAATAATTCACATAACTTTTTCCTCAACTATATGAATTCAATCTCCAGAATTGTTTTTGAACATTTCTAGTTAAGTAATTGTTATGAAATATATTCATTATGTAATTTCAATCCATATCATCCATTTCATATTATTGATTGGTGTTCCTTATAAATTCTTAAATTTATTGGATACACCATTTAAATTATATTTTTATGGAGTCACCTATTCTGTTTTAGTAAAAATGATTATTTAAAATATATTATCATTTTAATTAACAAACCATTCCAATATTGGTATATCAAAATGGAAATAAATATTTGTGTTAATTTTCATATAAAATACAACATATCCAGTATCTCTTTTATTGGTTAAGGAGAAAAATATATGTAATTCATGTTATTAGTCATAAATGAAGATGATTGGGAATGAATTTCTATAATTTTTTGAACTCCACCTCTCATACAATTGGGGATTCCATTCTGACAATCATTATATTGTCCAACACATGGGTTTTGACCTAATTTCTTCTAGTTCCCTTAATTTTTTAAAATATAAAATGGTTTAACAAAACACAATTCAAAGAGTAATGAATAAATAATTTACTCTTTCACAATATTAACCATAAATTCTTATATTATTTTATCCAAACATTTATAATATTTCTGAAATGATTATTCTATGACAGACTTATAAATATGTTTTTCAATAACGTTTTTTAATCATAATTAATATTTTAACTAAACCATACATATAATTTAAAATATTGAAACCTAAATTTTCTGTATATTTATAATATTTTTTTAATGATAAGAAACATAATCATTATATATTTATGCATCAAAGGGTTTAGTATCAAGGGAAAATAATGATCAGAAATGAATTGTACATAATAAAAAATAAACACTTATTTAAATATTTCATATTTAAAATTCATAAATATCATGTTATCTTATAGTAAATATAGTCTTTATGGGATATAAATCATGGTAATGGGTGAGATAAAATCCTATTAAATGTTTGAATAATTGAAATGACTGAATAAAACATTAGTGTTAATAAAAAATATCATCATAAAAATTTATATGATCTTCATCATTATGATGAAGGAAATATTCAATAATGTTTTGGATTGTGGGAATACATAAAAATGAAACAACATGTCATAGAATTCATATACCACATGTATATGTTAAAAAATCCAAAATCAAGATTATACATAACATAGTTTCATAATAATAACATCATCATTGTGAACAAAGCTGGAATCAATTTTCTTAATTAATATGGATAATCTAAAATGATTCCTGAAATTTCCCAAATAATGAGATGGGTATATAATTATAATACCACCTACAACAATATAATATTAACATAATCATGATTGAAAAATAAAAAATCTAACAATAGTAGACATGAATCTGAAAGAAGGATGAATGGGGATTATATTCACATAATCATGACGATACCCAAATGAAATGACATGTGTATTGGGCCAATGTATAATTCTATTAGAATAAAAAAAATTTGTTAGTGGATGGATTGTTCCTTGAAAAGATATTTGAAACAAAATTCCATGAGTTGTAATGCACTAACATGTTGTTTTAAAACATTTTAAACACCTTAGATGTGCCTTAGTCAATCTGTCATTTTTCAAGATTACATCACATAAGAAACTAAAACCACAGAAGGATGAAAGGGGATGATATTTTTTATAAATCATGTGACCCTCTAGAATAATAAGTGGGAATTGTTCAAGTGATCTGGTGTGGGGAACATATGTTGTGTACTATTTCTGAAACAATGTGCCTAGCCACTAAGAATAGTTCCAGTTGGTTAGTGTTATAGTACTAATCTTCACACAGTTGGTTCACAGTTATGGAGAAAAACGAGGGGAAAAAATTTTAATAGGGTTACTATGCAGTGGGAGTCATATGTTTGTCCCACGGTGTGGCCAACTGGGCATCAAAGAAATGAGACCCAGTATTGAGGGTTTTAATACACATTTTCTATTAACAAACCATTAAATTGTTTTTATCCATTACTTAATTTTCCTCATGTTGTGTGAAGCTCCTATATATCACTAGGAGCACTCATGATCCTACACCTAGAGATCATGTTATCTCCATCATTCATTGTTCATTTTGAATATTGTTTCTCCTATTGGATCCACAATGGTAAGATCTCGATTTCTCATTTATCATTTCAATGTATTTTTAATGATCTATTGTAGTATTGTGGTGTGATTGTTTCATATTTTAAATTTAGATCATTATTTATTGAAATTATTTCAATCCCAATTGAATAAATCATTGATATTAGAAGCATATATCATCTTAAGGATAAGTTAGGTGGTCTATATATATTTACCCATGCAGTCATTGAATTATAAATGTCGTTGTTGTGATATGCTCATATATTTTAATTTGATTTCCCTAATGTTGATTTCGTCAATCTATTTTTTCATTTGTACATTGTTACACAAATTTTGTTCATTGTTTAATAGGCTAATAATACCAACAATGATGAGGAATATCCCTTAGGTGTAGTGGTTTGAATTTCACATTTACATTTAATTTTTTAAAAACATTTATTTTCTTCTAATATGTTTTATTATCTACAAATGGATTTTCCCCTTCTAGGTAACATCCTAATGACATCACCATTAAGTTCCTTGTTGAACCATTTATTTTTTTAGTTCATGTTTTGTAACCTTATTAAATTTATTTATTAATCAACCGAGATATGCCTCATGAATGTTATTTATGGTTTAGTAAAATGAATTTTTGTTAAACACGTCATATATTTATAATAATACCCCTTGTATGAGGTTTTTTATCATCCAAATTAAAATAATTTTAATTTTTAGTCATGAATTTCTTAGCATATTTGTTTTAAATTTCTCTGTGATTGTATATTAAGGATATATATATTTCATGATTCATACATGGCCTCTAATGTTATTCATAAACAGTTCTTACCCCCATTGATATAAATGTTTGATAATCCTGAGAACCTCCCTCGTGATTGTCCCAACATACTAAATGAGTTTCTATAGTTTACTAAATAAAACAATCTGTGTTAAATTGTATAATTTTCATGATATAATTCTTCTCTAAAATATTATAAATAGTGTATTAAAATGTCGTTAATGAATTAAATGATTTAATATAAATGAATTATAAACGGTGGAAATCCCACAATAATTATTTCATGAATAATACATGCATTAATTAGAATATGAAAACCTTTTTTACATTGGGATTATAGATTTTCATAAGTTTTAATGCCTTATTATTTTAATTATATAATTACTACATAAAAAAGGAAATGGATTCTGGTAAGGGTTCTATTTTGCAAGATGACAAATTTCTCCCTTACATCGGGTGTTGAAACTGATATCTCACACCATTGATTCAAAGTGGATGGTGGGAATGATGAACAATATCCCTAGTTGAGTATTAACATTAGAGCACACTAAACATTGTTTGGGTGTTTGTATGAAAACAAAATCACTATCTCAAATTATGAGCACGATGTCTCCCACTCATAATGAGTTCTACAGAATGTACCCTCTATTAGATATTATTGTCTCATTCAGATTGGTCATGGATGATTGAGTTACGACGTGGTCCAAGTAGCACCTAGTATTCAACATATATTTACACTTATATTCTCATATTCCTAGTACATAGAAATGGATGTAATTTGTATCTATACTATATATATCATTAATATTTTCATATGCTTACTATTTAAACATTCATTCTTACCATGGTCAAAACTATGTAATGTCAATCAGGTGTCCTACTACAATATTAGCATACTGATATTTATTTATTAACATTATGTATTATAATATTTAATTTTTCACTATTTTAATTTATATTCACAATATCAATTCAGTTATTGACATTATTGTTGGTGTTTTATAGGGAATTTAACAAAAACCCTGCTAATACAACCATTGAACTGGGGTACCTGAGTATATCTCATGTTCACAAGACCTTGGATTATTTATTTCAATGTTCTTCTTAAACCTATATGTTTTGAGAATGTAACTAACCTAAAAATCAGTATGCTAATGGAGTTCATACTTGGGGAATTTACTTCTTTTCATCATTCATTTACTATACCCTATCTATATTCTTATTTTATGTCTATAGTTTTAGTTTTTAATAATATTTTGGGAATGTGTGTATTGTAATACATTGACATTGTCCATTTATATATAATTTATGTTATTATTCTAATTCTCCATTTTTAATATATTACTTCTTCCGTTGTTGATAATTATTTATTATACTTATGTTCTACACTAATATGATCATTTATTCTTCCATTAACACCACTTGAGGCCCTTTCTCCAATTTAGAATCATTTGGTGTATGGAGTGTGATGCATGAGGCAATGTGGTGACTAGTCTAGCTAGAAGTTTAGTGTTTAGTCCACATGGGAAATAAAAAAGTGGTATCAATGAATTATTTTTCCTTCTTCATTCTTTTTTTGGATGGTAGATAGGATAATATGAATGTTTTGGTTCTTGGTAAATAGTCATTAATGGGAGGGGTCACCCCAATAAGGGAAAAATATCAAGTGGCCATGGATGGGATTGTTTTCAGTGTTGCTTTAAATTATTGTTTATTAGTATTTCACATATTGTGAGTGGTGTGCATATTTGTGAAAAATGAGTTATCAAATTATACTATTTTCCCTTTTGGGGAAACATAAAAAATAAAGTATCATTAAATGAATTATAAAATTAAAATAGATATTAACATTCCATGTATATCCCATTCCATGTAGTCGCATTTGTAGGATGCATGTTGTATGTCTAAAATTTTAGTTATGTATCATCATATGGTCATGCAAGAATTACTGTATATAAGAGTTGTGAATTTATATTCAGTTTATATTATTCTTATACTACTATTCCTTTCATATATTACTCATTACAATATTTATTTTTTATTATAACATTTTTTTCAATTGATATTAGAGTATGTTATCCCTAATAACACCTCCTATGATCCTCCCTTCTACTTGATAGAATTTTTCATATTGGAATGTGTGGTTTAGGCCATGAGATGACTTGTTCAGCTACTTGATTATCATGTTATTTTCTTAAATAATAGTTACATTATGGTCCAACTTATATATTTTATTCATTTAAATGCTGAATATAAATCAATTTATTGATCTTTAGATTAAACCCTACTGTAATGGTATTTTAATCTTTTTTTTGAGGTTCCTTTTAATAGAAATGTTCAAATTTTCTAAATTATTATTCCTTTTTTCAAAAAAGGTTTAAATAATTGTTTTACGCACAAGGGGAATTTATTTGATGTGACCTAGTGATAGGGTTGATGCATATTATTTTATATTGAGCTTGTACTGGGTATGTAGAACCCTTAGTGATTAAATACTTTTTAAAATGTCTTCATATTTCTAATGGTTGGTTTCATTATGGTGTCATTTTCCCAACTAGGACTCATGTTTATAAATGACACCATTATTTGTACAGGTGGTTAGGGTGTATTTGACCCTCATTATGATAATGGCCCTAATTTATTCTCCATTTTAGATTGTTAGATATGACTAGGGAATGGTGATCTATTTAGTAGATCCTGTGATCCTATCTTCTTCCTCAAGGATGAGTGACATGTTATGTCTTCATAATGGTTAGTGGTTGTATGGTTAAATAGGAGACTTGGATAAATATCTTGTATGGACCCCCTAATTATTGATTATATAGGGAAGAATCCCTATGGGTAGAATTGAGCCTATTATATATTGTTAATAAAACTTTATATAAATGGGAGTTCACTTATGTCGTACCTGCCATTTTCATAAAATATGCAATTAAATAATTTATTTTATTGAAATTATTGATCTTTGATATATTGAGTATGTTATCTGGACATCTCTGTAGTATAATGACATGGGTTTTAAAGAAATAAAATTTATCTAAATTCATTAGATGATCTTCTAAGAGGATATAATGTTTTTATGTGATGGATATATTAGTTTGGGATTTGATTCTAAATGATATGATGTTGGTGAGGGTTACCAAAAACGTTTCAGATCTCTATTTAAGATAAGTATATCCTAGCACCTTTATGAGTGGCTAGAATCTCTCAACATCTGATGACTCGAATACTCATAAGGTTTGGAGGATCACATCATTCCTAGTAATACATGTCCTTACATGTATAAGTAATTCATACAAGGAGAACCATTTGGTTAATGGCTAGTGATGTTCTAAATTTCCTTTGAGGCCGGTGAGTCTTGTAATGTAATGGTGCATTCTCGGTAGAATTATATTGATGAGGTTGGATATGTGAATATACATTAATAAAAAATGTTTGACATTGATTCTATATGGTGTTAAATCCGGACTAATCATGGTATTTATAATTTACTGATTATATTGTGATTAGTTAATGCGAATTTTTTAGTAGGTGGATCTGGTATTTTTGTAAGAAGTCGACCAGTAGTGGTTTGACTATTCTTCTTTCCTTTGGTTGGGTATGGTTAGTTAGAAAACGTACCAAGAACATCTCCTTGGTGAAGTAAACGTGTCTCGAACCTTATTGGGAATATTTGATATCATCTTAGTGTACTCTTTCTTTGCAATGACCATGTCCACTTCATTGATGTCGTCCATTATGAACTAAGTGAGAAACAATTAGTTGATGAGAAAAAAATAAAAATGAATTTTTTTCAGCAAGAATCAATTAATAGTGTTGTGCATTAGACTCATGGTTTATATCACGATGTGTTTAGTCATGAGTGATACATGGGTCACCTTGTAATAATTCCTTCGATACAGTCATAAAAACCAACCTTTTTTACATTACCGTTATGAAGATACTACTATTGGATAATTAAATTATCATATGTTGACGTTTTGGCCTTGCAATAATGTATTCCTATTTTAATGAATATGAAGATATCCTAGACTTTTTATTTATGTTGGAGAAGTTTTTGAAAGTGGTGATGACTTCAGTGGGTTGGATATGGGTTACACCACAATTTTTGAAGAGGCACGATAGATAAAATGGTTCTATGATTTATTTCTCATAAAATATCATTTCATGTCATGTACGGATTCTGGAAAATGTTGAAATGGTAAACATGAGAGTCATTGGTATAATGAATTAGAGTTATTTTTTTGAACTCATCAGAGGCCTAATCCATGTGTATTGGAGAAAATTCATCCAGAATGTATCAATATTTTATCCTTATTATCAGGTGAATATGGTCAAAAAGAACCATTTTAAACATGTCATCGTGATATTGTGGGTTTTGTGTAATGGTCGGATATATCTCTCAAGGAAACATTGTGTGGCCATTTTTATTGAGTTTGATTGGGTTTTATCTGTTTTTTATTTATGGGGTCCTTAATACAACCTCAAAAAAATATTGTTCACCCTGATAATTAAATCACATCAGGATAATCACTATAATTCTTAGGGAATGCTTGATAGAAAATTAAGATAGTGGGATTTAACATGGTACAGAATTTTACCTTAAATATTAAATCCTAATGTGTAGAGAAATGTTGGCCAGATGTTTTAAGATAAAAAGTGTTGATCATGACTCTTTTTTAAATAGTCTTTAGTAACCATTGTTATGGTGTAGAAATAAATAAACTAGTGATGGATCTGGTTTTTTTCCTTGTGTGTCATATTATTGTATAATTATTTGATAAATTTGGTGAATTTTAGAACCCAACATGACCATTTGAATTATACTTCACAACCCATGTAGGATATGTGATATTTTCATTGATTGCCCGACAATTCTCTAGGAAAAGATGTTCTCAGGTTTGGAATGACCCATTTTTTGAGTCGAGGAATAATTTTGTGGGAATTTGAATTTTTATGTTTGGTGGATGGACCATTTGTTGAACCAATACAATGAACGTTATTCTAAGAGTTCAAACACTCTAAAATGTGGTTTTTAGACATGGTTAATGGCATAACATGTGACTTTGGTGTTTCATCAAATTTTGAGATCACCTGTCCCGGTAAACTCAAACTAGAGAAGGTTGACAGGGGATATAGTTTTTCAAAAAATGTACATCCATCTAGATGAACCCGTGTGTCTAGTTAATGTGATAAGCTCTAGTTCACAAGGGATTTGTATGATTTCCCAAACAGTACACCTAGCTGACATAAATAGTGTCTATTGGGAAATGTGCAAGCACTATTCAATGTGGGTTTGGGGAAATGTTATGGAAAACATTGTGTTATATCTATTTTTGGAAGGGTTCTTATGTAGTTAGAGCCTCACTGTTGATGAACAGTTTGTTCAACCACGCATCCAAACCATGCAACCTAGATTTAAGGGTAAAATTACCATTTACCTCTCTAATGATCTTTAAAACTCCTTTTACTTCTTTCTTCTTTCTCCCACATGTTGTGTGAATATCTTATATCTTCCTATAGATTACACAAGCATCCCTTCCAAGGGATTATGATATCTATTGTATATGTTTTCCATTTCACATTTCATCAATAACATTGGATCTCCAATTGTATGCTCATTCTTCCTCCTTTTATCCTTCCAAATTTTCTCTTCTCATCTATTGTTCTATTTTGGTGTAAAATAATTTTCTCTATTATGAGGGTGGTAAACTATTTCTTTGATTTCATGAAAACAAGACTGAATCATACCTCAGTATTGGATGGGTAGAGTTTCCTATGCATAAGTGGAGATGTCTATATGTCTTTCATGATTTTTTGTTGAATTATAAACTTCATAATTTTTTTGTTCACTAACCATTCCCTTTGAATCACCATAAAATATATTTCTTTAATCTAATTGGTATTAAGAAAGTTAATATACATATCCCAATAATTGTTTTGAATTTTTATAATTCCATCCTCAATCAAGAACACTGCTTGGGTGTCCTTGTTTGGTTTTAACCATAATATTTATTTATTTAATTTCTTGAATTATTTTTAATAATTTTCGTAGAATTATAAATTGATTTTTTTTCTCCTAGATAAATTCTTAATTATTGACATCACCTTCTAAATGTGTTTTTGAACCATGAATTTTATTTTTCTTGATTGTGTTTTCTTATAAAGTGATTCATTTGTTAAATTGAGATATCCCTCATAAATCTGACATGTGGTTTAGTTAAAAAAGGTTGTAAGAAATGTCATTTTTTTTATTACAATGCCTATAGGATGAGGTGTGTTGTCTTATAAATTACAAATTTTGTATTTTATAGTTAAAACATTCTTGGATTATTGTGTTGGTGGTTCTATATTCTTCTATATCAATGTTATATTTAATGTAAGATTAGTACATGTGATCTTATATTATTCATAAATGGAGTTACCCTACTTTGATATACTTTTTTATTAAACCAAAGAACATCCTAAGTGAGTGGTCTGACATATTAAATATTTTTCATGGCTTCAATATTTCAAATAGAATGTATTAAGTGGAATTTAATATCATGAAGGAATTCATTACATGAATATTTTAAATATTATAATTCAAATTCGTCAAATGAAATAAATTATTTAATTTAACTGAATTGAAAAATGTGGTAGGTTCACATCAATCATTACATACTTAGTACATGCTTTGATTAAAATTAGATTCCTTTAATAATATTGAGAATGTAGATTTCCATACGTGGTAATGTATTATTATTGTTATTATGTGTAATGGCCCAGTTCCTAAAGCCACCCAGAGATGCCCTATATCCAGTTGGTCACATGGCCTCAAGAACATTTCACCAAATTCAAGAGGCTGTCGACTAGCAGAGAGTGCATTGGGTGTGATAGTGGGTAAACATTCCCTTCATTGGAAGAGTAACACAGTAGAAGTAAAACAAAAAGCAATAGAAGAACAAGTAATATTACTAGAAAAAAATAGTGGAAGAATGAATAAATAAATATCTTGAGAACATATATAATGATTCATGATACATATGTCAAGAAAAACATCCAAACAAGTCCTAATGCAGAAATATAGTACTAAACTAAAGTACAAGAAAAACAGTAAATAGTTCCACAGCATCTCAAGCCAATGTGTCTTCTCATGCTCTCCAGATCCAAAGCAGTCATGTTCCTGAAGATGAAGGGTTATTTCCCTTATCTATTCCTACAACAATATAATCAATTTGAGCCCAAAAGCATCTCCCAAATAGGGTGTGAGACTAAATCTCAGCAGGCTTCCACCAAGAGATCTGTTCCTAACAGCCGGTGTATATATATGACAGGCAATAAACAATAGAATTAGTAAACAAGGAAGTAATCAACAGTAAAAATTCTTATAGTTTCAAATAATTCAAATGACTCATATCAAGTAAGCATATAATCACAAACAGGTCTCCTCTAGGGTGTACTCAGAGCATATCCCCTCTCATCCTACCTAGAAAACACAAGCAACCCTCTGGGAAGAAAACACAGTCTCACCCCTTTGGTTCAGCTTCAGAATATACTCTATGAGGAATCCCTCATCGTCAATTCCCCATATATTCATGTGTGATAAAAAATCTCTAAAAACTCACTCACCATCAATTCTCCCAATAGTCTTTTAATGGTAACCTATAGAAACACTGAGGAAGAACTCAACGTCAATTCCCTATGTGGCCTCATAACGTAACTATAAACCTTATGAGGGAGCACCCAATGTGAATCCCCCCTACGGTCTAAGAGTGTAATAATAATTACAGACACTCTGGAGAAGATTTCACCTTAATTCTCCCTATGGTCGACTACACCTGATTCTCACGGCCCTGTGTAAGTCAAATTAGCATAGCAATGAAATGAGGATAAAGTAAACCTCACGAACTACTTGGCTAAGTAGTCTACATTATAACAACATTTCAGATAAACAATTACTCCATCCAAATGATACTAGGCATAGGTAATTAATAGCAGCCTAATAGGCAAACTAGACCAGACATTCAAAACAAGAAAACATGGGCCAAACCTCAATAGCTTAGAAAAGTAAACCATATTCTCAACAAATAACCTCTAACCAAACAAACTAGGGAATATTAGTCAAATAATAGGGCTAAAAACATAAACGCATAGTACCCCGTTCATGGGTATTGGGCACTTTTGCACATAAAAATCAAGGACTATATACGGAATGACATAAACCACCTACCTTAGCATCTGGAGATCAATATACCTGAATATCAGGCCTTAAATCACCGTAAAACAATATATATCTACAAAATAATAAAAAAAATTGAACCCATGATATCTCATGAGAGAGATGGAATCAGAATAAGGTGTTAATAGAGAAGAGATAACTCACCTATGTGACTCCAACACAACCGAAAGAATCTGATTTGGATAATGGACACTCAATTGAGGGTTCAGTGAAGATCTGCGTTGTACGAACACTCTCAGATGAACTTGTTCAAGGAGAAGAGTAATTTTTCTATCATATGCGACCCCATTACATTTGATGAAAAAACAACAATACCCAGCATGTACTTTATAAGTACACAGTGTGTACTTGTCATCACCGACCTCCATATTAGGTGGTCTCCAGGTCACCACACATGTTTGTGTGCATGGTCGTGACAGGACCCGCACCCGACTACCTACAGTAACCACGTACACGATGTGTACTCATAAATTACATGGCGTGTAATTATGAAATATCTATAAAAACATATTTTTCTCAAAAATGACCAGAAAAGGAAAACATACCTAAAAAAGAAGATCTTGGTTCTTACAAACATTCTCCCTTAAAGATATTATTCCCCAAATAACGATATCAATGAGGTGTAGATGAATAATCCTCAAACAACTCAAACCACTTCGATCATACATTGGTCTCCCATTCCCAACTCTCGTCATGTACTCGCTCATGCTGTCAGAGCCCTCATACAAGTGAAATAGTCCGTCCACAGAGAACCTTCATACTGCAATCAATAATACTAATTCGATGCTTCTCAAACAAGGTGTCCACCTCTAACTCATCCTCCTCTGGTTGAAAACATGATACTGGTATGAGATGTAACATTGAAGCTGAGAAATGTGGAAGACATCATGCATAGCCCAGTACCTCTAAAGTAACTGCAGCCGATAGGGAACTGGCCCGACTCTCTCCAAAACCTCAAATGACCCGACATACCTTGGTGAAATCTTACCCAGTCTTCTAATACTCTTTTTCCACAACCTCAGTGTGACACACATAAAAACATGATCCCCAACATAAAACTCTAGAGGTCATCTTTGCTGATCAGCATAAGACTTCTGTCGAGACTATGCAGTACCCATCCTCGTCTGAATCAACTCTATCTGCTATGTGGTCTCATAGACAAGATGAGGACCCAACAAAGATACCTCTCCTACCTCTAGCCAACATAAGGGTGATCATCATGGCCTACCATACAAAGCCTCATAAGGTGCCATCTAAATGGTTTCCTGAAAACTATTATTGTAGGCAAACTCCACAGGAGTTTTGGGCTTCTCCCAAGAACCTCTAAAATCAAGGATGCATGTTCGCATCATATCTTCAAGAACCTGAATCATATGCTCAGACTGGCCATCTGTCTGAGGGTGGTAAGTTGTACTCAAAAGTACCTGTGTACCCAAAGCCTTTTGTATCCCCTGCAAGACACGATAAGTAAAACACGCATCCATCTTTGAAACAATAGAGTGTGGTACTCCATGTAAATGTACTATCTCACGGATGTAAAACCTTCCCAGCTCATCAAAACATAAGGTATCCTTGATTAAGAATAAGTGAGAAACCATTGTGAGTCTGTCAATAAAAACCCATACAACATCATTCCCTCGAGGCGACCTTGGTAAACCTACCACGTAATCCATCACAACAGTATTCCACTTCCACTTTGGTATGGGTAACTACTGCAAAAGCCCTGCGGGTCGCTAATGCTCTGCCTTTACATGCTGATAGGTGTAACACCTCATGACAAACCCATCAATATATTTCATCATACCTAGTCAGCAATACAGACGTTGTAGATCATGATACATCTTGGGGACAATAGGATTAACTTCTTAAACAAAGGAATGAACATCCTACATCATCTCCTCACATATGTCTGTTGACACCCATACGCGCCCATGAAAACACAAGATCTCATCCTCACCTATGTTCCATCCGGAAATAGAGTTCACTCTTGAAACACATTCTCATAGGACCAGACCTTCAGAATCTAACAGTTTACTCATTCGGACTCGATCAAGAAGAGTTGCGGTAACAACTACATAAGATATAAACATCTGACCTTGTCTATCATGAACTTCCTAATGAATCTCAGAGAATAGATCCATAAGATACCACCCACTACTAGCCTCCAAAACTGCTTGTATTTGAGTCCTCCTTCTCAACTCATTATCCAGAGTTTTGCCTTTCCATGGTGTATAAGAAAGCTCAATGACATAGGACTGAAGGTACTCAACCCACCTTTACTATCTCAAATTCAAGTCACTCTAGGTGAAGATATATTTGATACTCTTGTGGTCAGTGAAAGCCACAAAATTCTCTGCCAATAGGTAGTGTCTCCTATAGACTAAGGCATCAACAACTACAACTGACTTGAGATCGTGCATCAGTTAGTTCCTCTAATGTGGCCTCAACTACTGAGACCCATAGGTAATGACTCCTTCCCCTGGGATAAGAACTACTCCTAGACCGATACCTGAAGCATCACAATAAATAGTGTATCTCTTTCCCAGCTTTGGAAATACTAATATCAGTGCTGATTTCAACCTCCCTTTCATCTCTTGAATGGTTGTCTCGCAAGAATCTAACCACAAGAACTTTTCACCCTTCTTAGTCAGGCCCGTCAGTAGTGCTGCTAAGCATGAGAAGTCATGTATATAGGGCCTATATTATCCATCCATCCCTAGAAAACATCGTACCCCAAATACGTTCTTCGGTTTCTCCCAAGAAACTCTTTATATAACTTTTTTTGGGGTCTACTAATCCTCTTGTCTTTGAGATAACATTTCATAATAAGTGAATCCGATACATTCAAAAGTGTAATTTTTAGAGCTTAGAATATAAATGATGCTCTCTTAATGTACTGAAAATGTTTTCAAGATGGCTGGCATGGTTATGTCGAGTGTGATAGTACACCAAGATATTATCTATGAAGACCACCACGATGGAATCCAATTATTGGTGGAACACTCGGTTTATTAGTGCCATTAAGACTGTTGGTGAATTTGTGAGGTCGAACATCATAACTATTTACTCATTTTGACCGTACATACTCTAGATGGCTGTAAAAGGTATATCCGACGATCTAACAAGCAACTCATGATAACCAGATCTCATGTAAATCTTCGAGAACACCTGGTCTCATCGAAGTTGATCAAGGAGATCATCTATACTCGACAAGGGATATCAGTTCTTCGCCTTCAACTGGTTCAGCTTCGGATAATCCCAGCAAAGCCGAAGGGTACCATCCGACTTCTTCGTAAATAAAACATACGAACCCTGAAGAGAAGTACTGGGTCTAATGGAACCCTTTTCTTGCAACTCCTCCAACTTCTTTTTCAGCTCCTGCAACTCTGGTGTAGACATCTGATAAAGAGGAATGGAAATTGATGCCATTCCCGGAATGAGCTCAATAGAAAAGTATACCTATCACTTCATAGGTAAACCTAAAAAGTGATCTTTAAATACATACCTGAAATGAAATCCCACTAGATGAAAGTCCAAATGTGAATTCCCTTGGTCATCCAGATATAGACTAGCAATCTGGGCAGTAAATCCTCCCAACCCATGATGCTCGGGTCCCACTCTGCTCGTCTGGATATCCCATTCACACTTATTAGGAAACTTTCTTCCCTCTGGTGAAGTGAAACTCACCCTACAAAGAAAAAATTTGACAACTTCCTGGATGGGAACTAACCAATCCATTCCGAGAAAGAAATCATAGTCTGTCATCTCTAAGAAATAAAGGTCCCATAAGAAGTGACACCAATCAAACTCAAGAGGGATCTCCTAACACTAACGTACATTAGTAGTTCTTGTCCCCAACGGTGTGTGTATCATCAAGATATCATCATAAGAAAAGGCACAGATCCCAAGGCCCTCCACAACAACAACAGATATAAATATATGGTAATCCCGTGTATCGAAAAGAGAAAAAACAAAAACTGAAACAACTAGGATCATACCTCAAACTGTAGAGGGTCTGAGATCCTACTACTAGTGGTTTTACTTCACTGCAAAAGTCTGGCCTGTACCATGGCTCTGTGAAACTACCAGACAACTACAAGTTAATCTGCCATTTTGTTGTTGAAATCATGGCGTTTGAATACCACGATTGTGACCTCCACATCGACCAGAATGACTGGAAGAACTCCAGTTCTCAGACTAATGAGTAACTGGTGGTTCTACTCCTGAATGTGGAGTCATAAAAGAACCCCCTCACCAGATTCTGGTGAGAAGAACTAACATAAGCACTGATGATGACCCATAATGTTGTAAGATCAGCACTCCACTATGTCTCTTGGGGAATGTGTCATCGTATGCCTGACCTTACCACACTACAAGCATACCACCTGTCTACCTGAAGGTACATTACTCCTACTCAGATCTCCATGTATAGTCTCCCTACGGTGCTTCCTACTATTAACTAGAAAAGCACTATCTTTGGATGCTGAATCACCTTGGCTCAAAGCTCTATAATCCCTCTGATTATGCTCTATGAGTAGTGCCTTATTGACTATAGAAGATTTCGAAGTCAACCTAAAGATGTTCACCTGAGCCTAAATGTCCTATTTGAGACCATCCTCAAACATCCTTTCTAGGAACAACCCATATCCCCCTAGAAATGGTGTAATGAATTACAGATCAGTAAAGCGATAAGAGTAATCAGTAACAGAAATAGTACCCTGCTCCAAACTGATGAACTCTTTGGCTCGATCAGCCCTCAATGTCTTCATATAGAATTAATCATAGAAGGTACGCAAAAATTAATCCAGTTCCATATCTTGTTGGCTTCCCGCAACATAGATCACATCCCACCATCTCTTATAGGAATATCAAAGAATATACGTAGCGTGCATGACCCTTTTCTCTGGAGGCGGCTACAGTTGCTCGATGATCATTAGTGTGGCCTCCAACCATGACTCTATAGCCTATGGTCCTCCATCCCTCGAGAAAATGGGTGGATGTTTCTACTGAAAAACACATGTCAGCTCTTTCATAAATGGGGCAGGGTCCAGTGCACCATGGAAGGTCAGCATGAATATCATGAATCCTTCTCAGAACTGTGCATTAGCACCTGTGTTGGGAATGATGGTTGGGTCCATGACTGGCACAATTCAAGGATATAATGGATGTCCCTGATCATCCATGTTTGGTGTCTGATCATTGCCCGGTAACTGGAGGAAAACTGAAGGACGTCTTGGTGGCATTACTTTACCATGTCAAGTATACACCATAGATCAAGATTATCAAGGACTGAAAACTGAGAGGGTGATAAGGGAAAAGGAGAAAGAAATAATTCATATTTTTTTAAATTAAGTATATACGGAATGTATACATAACTACATGGCTTGTTCCCTTTAGCATTTCACATGGGCGTGTATTTTTTCCAAAACTGGTCTTGTAACACCCCAAATACACGAAGTGTTGTCCTAACACATAGTGTGTAATTGAATCCTCTTCTCCTGTATGATTCATTTTACATGACTATGCTACATAGTTATCCTAGAACAAGACTACACTATTTGTTTCTGCCAGTCCCAACATGTACTAGATTAGCATCATTGAACCGTGTTGTTAGTGACACGACCGAATACATATCTCACACTACATGGTGTGTTCCAGATGGATACATCATGTACTAAAATATTTCCACCGACCCATGTTGTTAGCTACATGGTTGTATTCTAGGGATTACACTGCATGAAGTGTTCAAGACTGACATGGAGTCTATTGATTATGTTTTTATCCATTCGTTTCGTTAGTCACATGGGCAGAAACATGGTCTAAACTCACTACATGTACGTCTAGTACACAGCATGTCCCAAAAAACAAATTTCCCAACCCCTTGTCCCAGCCTACACGACCAGCGATAGGGTTAGAGACTACCCGGTGTGTATATATAATACACACCGTGTACTTAAGAAAAATAGTTTATTCCTTAACAGATGAACACATGGGGTCTAATTAAACTACACCATGTGTATTCAGGGTTTTTTCAGATAGTAATCCTTAGAAACTACTCCGCAGTCTAGAAAAAAACTGAAATGAACATTAGAGTGCCAAATTCTGATCCGTGAGAGCTCATACTCCCTGTAAATCAATTCTTGGCATCTCTTAAATGTTATATAAAAGTAAAATAAGGCAATGATACACCAAATTATGATCCATGAAGGCCCATAACACCTCAAGAACCAAAGTTATATGTTTATTCAAACAAAACCTTTCACAAATATATATCCTATCAAAAAACAAATACTTTATCTAGACATCTATCACAACAGCATGCATATCTATCACAACATCTATCAAAATAACAAGAAATCACTAATGCACCCAAAATGGCATGGCAAGAATGCATGACATGTGATTCATAGCAAGTGCCTATATAATGTATGAGATAAAATGCCCTAATCTCATTATATTGCAACATAAATAGGACCTCAATAATATCAACAATAAAAGCACAAGGCATGTGAATCACACAATGATAAAATCAAATCAACCATGAAATTGAAAAACCTGAAAATTTCAATAAATGACGTAAATTGGATTTTCCTTATACACGGGTTAGCTACTCACCGGAACAACTTATTACCAAGTACCTAATTATGTATTATCCTTGAATATAGGCTCCAAATAGTATGTCAATAAGAAAATAATTCCTCTAATACCACTTTGTAATGTCACGGTTCAGGATGCTGCCCAGAGACACCCATTCGCAATTGGTCATATGGACTCAAGCGCATTTCCCCCAACACAAGAGGCTGCAGACTAGCAGCGAGGGCCTTAGGTGTGATAGTAAGCAAACTATTCCCTCTTCGGTAGAGTAACATAGTGGAATTAAAAAAACAAAGTAATAGTGGAGGCAGTAATATTACCATACAAAAAGAAATAGTAGAAAAGAGAAGAAATAAATAGCCAGAGCACAAATATAATGATGCATGATATATATGTCTAGGGAAAAAGAAAAATAATTCACAATGATGATATATAGTACTAATCCAAAGTACAAGAAAAATATTAAACAGGTCCAAAAAAACACAAGCCAATGCGGGGTCCCATGAACTTCATCTCAAAATTAGCCAAGTACAATATTTAGAAGGGCTTTTTCCCTGATCTATTCTTGCAACAATATAATCTGTTTGGGCCCAAAAGCATGGCCCAAACATGGTGTGAGACTAAATCCCTATAGCCAACCACCAAGATATTTGTTCCTAAAAGTTAGTGAATATATATGGCAGGAAATAATGAAGAGATTCAGTAAACAAGTAAGTACTCAACAGTAAACATTCCTAAAGTTTCAATGAATTAGAATACCGTATATCAAGTAAGCAGATAATCACAAATAGGTAACCCTCTGGGAAATACTCATAGCGTATACCCTCTGGTCATACATATAAATCACAAGAAACCCTCTAGGATGCACACATAGTCTCACCCCTCCGGTTCAACTTTAGAATATACTCTCTGAGGAAGCACTCATTATCTATTCAACCTATGGTCAATTGTGATCAAAGACTCTCGAAGGAAGCACTCACCGTCAATTTCCACAATAGTCTTTTAAAGGTAACATATAAGAACTCTAAGGAATCACTGAATTTCAATTCCCCTTGTGGCCTCATAACGTAACTATAGACCCTCTGAAGGAGTACTCAACATCAATCCACCTATAGTCTCAGATTGTGAAAATAATTACAATCACTCTGGAGAAGCCCATACGTCCATTCACCCTATGGTCTTCTACACCAGGTTCTCGTGGCCCTGTGTAACTCAAACGAGCATAGAAATTAAAATGGGATAATTTAAGACTCAATAACTACTTAGATAATAAATTTAAAGTATAACAGTATGTCAGATAAAAAATCACTCCATCCAAACAATACTAGGCATGGGAAACAAATAACAAACTAATAGGAAAACTAGACCAAATAGTCAAAATAAGAAAACATGGGAAAACCCTTAATATAACGGAAATGTAAACCCTATTATCAATAAATAACCTCTATCCAAACAAACTATGAAATAAAAGGCAAACAATAGGGATAAAACCATAAACGGGCAATAACCTGTTCAGGGGTATAGGGAACATTTTTACACCAAACTCAAAGACTATCTACATAAAGGCACAAACCACCTATATCAGTGTCGGTTTATCAATATATTTGAGTCTCAGACCTAGAATTACCTTAAAATATCATATATCTAGAAAAAATCCTAAAAAATAAGCCCAATATATCTCAAAATGGATAACGAATCAGAAGGTGTTTAAGAAGAAGAGAAACTCACTGATGCGATTACAACGTAACTAACAGAGGCCGATTCAGATAATGGATGGTCGATCGAGGTCTCGGTGTGTATTTGCATCGTACAGACGCTTTTGGATGAATTAGGTTGAGAAGAAGAAAATTTCGTCTGTCAGACACATCCTCAGAACGTTTAATGAATAAAAAGTACACAACATGTATATGTCTTCACCGGAACCCACATTAGGTGGTCTCCAGGTCACCACACATGATTGTGGGCATGTTCGTGACACTGCTAGAACCCGGCTACTAGAAGTAACCAAGTACACGATGTGTGATCATAAAGTACACGACGTGTACTTATGAAATTTCTAGAAAAACCCTCTTTTTCTCAAAAATGAGCAGAAATAAAAAACATACCTGAATTGATAATACATGTTTAAACATTATGGGATTATTATTTATACATAGAGTGTGGATGATGGTAAGGGTTATACAGATAATGATTATATAATGCTCTATGACTTTGTGTGTGGAACATGTCATCTCACACAATTGACATTATGTGGATGGCGGGTATGACGCACCATTTCCCATGTTGGTTGTGGACATGAAATCACACACACTATTGTTCGAGTGTTGGCATGAAAACACACTCTCCATATATTTTTAAATGGATTATTTCTTCAACACATTATGACTTATAGGGTGTGTTCTATTTGTTAGAGCATATGGGCTAATTTATACTGGTCATGAATTACTGAGTAATGCTCCCATTTATCCAACACCATTTATTCCAGGTATATTGATTTTTACATTTCAATATACTTGGTGCATATATAAGGATTCCATATATATCCATAATTTTTAAAAATTATTACTATATACATTTATTTCTTGTTAAGACATTCAGTTCGGCAGTGAGACGAAGATGGTTGAGTCATCCAAATTTCCTCTTGGATCCTGATTAGAATATTATATATGTATATAACACATATTATTATTATGTATACCTATTAACTATTTAACATTGTATTCAAAGACAATATTTAGATATAGATACCATTGGTGCTTTCCTACTTGGATTTTCTCTCATGCCTATTTCAATCCGCAATTTCACTAGGGTACCTAAGAGGATGTCTTGTTTACAGGACCATGCATTATTACTTTTGGTGTTATGCTCTAACCTATGAGTCTAGTGTAAGGTAATGATATAGAGCTCATGAAGCTTGCATAGTTACCCTCATGGATTATTCTTCTTTTAAATATTAGTATAATAAAATGTATCATGTTTCCCACTGTACTTCTATATTTTTACTTATGTATCATCAATTGGGAATACATGCATTATATTGCATTATCACTTTCCATTTAAATGTAGCTTATACTATTCCTCCACTAATATATAATTCATTTATTACTACTTATAATATTTTTTTAGTCCTTATATCGTCGCGATAACATAATATGTGTGTACAGTATCTGCAATAACACATTTATAGAACCTTGTTTCTCGTCTGTATCCTTTGGCATATGGGGAGGCACACTTCAGGTCATGTGGTAGAGGGTCTGGCTACCGGTTTAGTGGTCAGTCAGGAGGAGATGTTATTTTAAATAACCCATTGAAAAGAATGTGTTTCATAATAATTTCATAATTCATACTACCATGAATTTACTATTTTTCTTGAAAAATAAATAAGGGATAATATATTTGGAATAAAAAACATCATTATTGAGTTGAGATAAATCAACTCAAGAGGAGTCAAGGATGTGGTTTGAAAATAATATTTAATTTGTAATGTCAATGATTTTGTCTTAAAAATAAATTTAGTAACAACTATATAAATGAAAATAAGGAAATATTGGTGACATAATCGATAAGAGTAATTATTGGAATATACATTAAATGATTCAAGTCTAAGTTGAATAACCTAATGAATGGGAGTTGGGTTACAGTATCCCTTTACCATAAACTTATAATTATTTAATTGATGTTATGCCTTATAAATAATAAACATATGATTATTAAAACATAGTTACAAAAGTAATTATTTTTAATTTTTTCCACTAATTATACTTAATAGTTATTATATTCCAATTTATAACACTCTTTCTTTAAATTTTAGTCGTTTTGATATATTTTTTTCATTAAATATACATGTTTTTTTGGACGTCACTTTTTTTGGTTGAGTTCATTTGTACCTAAGTAGAAATAATTCTACAATCTTAAAAATAAATATTTATACATTTATATATAACAAATAATATGTTATATCCACCCCTTTTAATGGTGAGAATAAAAGGATTGGAAATTTCCTCTATGAAAAATAATTGACCATTGATGGGACATTATCCATGGAGTATGACTATGAGGTTCCAAATATATATATCTAAAAAATATATTATATAAAATTATCTAACTTAATTAATATAATTCTATATACATATTTATTAATTATATGGCATTTTCTGCAAAGAATAACGAAAAAAATATAACAAGAAAAGATGACAAGAACTTGATAGAGGCTTACTCTTTATTAGTTGTAGCTTGTCTTGTATGATAATATAACAAAAATTCTATATATAGTTGGATTGCACCAGAACATTCCAATGTATTATATGGTTTTTAATGGGAGGATTTTTGTGGTGATATTTTTCTGGAATGTTACATATGACTGGTTTTCATGGGATGAGAGATGATTTTTTATACTTGATGAGAGGATTATTTCTATATTAAAATAATGAATAAAAAATATATCTCTGAAAAAACATGAATTAGTTATTTAAAAAAAATATAAACTCTATTTGAAAAAAATAAAATCATTTTATTACTCTTAATCAGGTTATAATAATAAATAATTTGTATTATTAAAATGAAATGATGAATAAATTAGAAGATATACATTAAATGTAATATATTAATTTTTTATCTTTAGAAAGTAATTTTTAGGTCTAAAAAATAATTTTATTTTATTTTAATGACTAAATTGTGAAATTATATATATTTTTTAATACCTTCATGTTTTATAAGATATAAGATAACTATTAAATCCTGTATTATGTAATTTATGATGAATTGTTTATATGAAAAAAATGCATTTCTACTATTCAACTATAATTTACATAAATCAAAAAAATATCAGAATATTTAGAATTGGAAAATATTTACATGTTGAGATCAGATATAATATTAAATATTTTAAAATAAATATCTTAAATATATAATTTTTTTTATTATTAATTTTTTTTCGATATCATTTAAAATATACTTTATTTAAAAAGTGTCTATATTTTTATTGAGTTCATTATCATGATATTTTTTATCTTCATTAAAATATTTATGTTTAGGTATATTAAACATGATAAATATCGATTCTATCACAATTTATTTTTTGAGGTTAAATTTCTATTCTAACTATCCAGTTAATATTCACATCTATCAGGATATTTTCTCCAATGGTAGGGTTACTTTTCAAATTGTCACATTACGGTACCAATTATTTCATTTAGTCTTAAAAATACTACATCATTAATTATATCAATATTTAGAAAAATTCAGCCCATTTTTTTATATTCATTTTCTTTTATTTTGTTTATTTTACAAATATTTGATTCTATCTATCTTGTATTTTTCTGGGGTTTTTTATTCTAGATGATTAGTGCAATCCATATTTTCCAATCATAGACATTCAATTTTGTATTTTTGGACTAACATTAATGTTTGGAATATTAATTTTTTCATATTACAATAATTTAATGAAATTTTATTAATTAACTAAAGTGTTATTGGTTTCCCTATGTTCTCAATGTGTGTAATAATTATCTAATATAATATCACTCACATTTATTTATGAAATGATTACTATTTAAAAATTCTTTATTGTGTGATGTTTAGAATGGTATTTGGAATATATAAAACTATTTATAGAAAAATAAATTTATTAAAGAAATATAACATATCGTATAATTAATATATCCAATCATCACAGTAGGACCATTCCCGCTCACCCTTTGAATGGCCACCACCTAACTTAAACTAAGAGAACTAACCTAAAAGTTATTATATTCAAGATTATCCATATTCAATTTATTCATTCTTGATTATCCAAGGGATATAATCATCACATTGGGATATTCATATATATATATTTATGTGTTAATATTATTTCAATAATTCTCAATGTTGTTTCAAGAGACTACATGTTTCACATGTTTTCATTATATTGTGATGGCCACAAAAAAGATCATAATTTTGTTACTTATAATTTTACCTGGATTATAATGGAAATGATCAGTTGATTAAACTCAAAATATTAGTAAAACATAGTTCTAAATATGTAAAATTTAAATACATAATCTTATTATCATGAGTAAATATATAACATATATCAGTATTAGTTTATTTAAGTCCATTCATAAGTAACCACCATTTCATAATCCGCCCCAACGATTAGAGAAATGTTAAAATCTACAACTGATCAATGTCTACCATGATTCAATCCTTTGGTGGGTAAAATTAATTTTTTAAATCTTTATTTACGGTTGTCATCATCATCTAGTACCAAATATTCATGAGGTTATTAATACCATTTTACCCACACCAAGTTTGATTAGATTTCCCTCCACTTAAACCACCTATATCCCATACAAATGATTCGTACTAGGGGAAACTATATAGTTTATCCCCAAAAATCGATTTGATTATGTGTTTTCATGCTACAATATAATTCATTTCATCCCTCCTACAATATATTATAATACCTATGAAATTATAACATCCTTATGATTACCCAACATGATAAACATAGATTCCAAGAGGAATCAAAATCATGAAATGAATTAAAGTTATAGCCTTGAAGAAAGGTCCTTGCAATAGTATCATATTAATAAAGAATATTACCCTTATCGATCCCACTGATTTACATATTTATCACTAATTGATATGAGATATGACTACTCAATAGTGTGACAATAATCATAAACCAAAATCAACCTAACCCAAGCCATATGCATCCCTTACACACACCCTATCTACAGATGTCAATACTAAGATGACTATCCTTGTTTCTCCAAAACACTATATTAGTTTTTAGTTATCTTCTAATATTGTTAATTTATACAAGTTGAGGATACTCTTCCCTAAAAATTCATTAATTTAAATATATCATACATTCTTTATTTGATTACTTTTATTTCATTGGCCATTATTTTTTAGCAGTAAAAGATAACATTTTTTAAAATTACTAATTTATAGATATATATGAATGTTGGTAATAAAAAATCATAGATTTATATTTCTCCACACTCTATCATACATATTTAATTATTTTAATTTCATATTATAAAGTTGGGTTATGATTTTTTTAAGGAAGGTGTAGTCTCTCAAGATGTTCCTAATATTCTATACTGTATCGCTTTAGTAAAATGATACAATTATTGAGATGGGGGTTGATCACATGGAGTAAAAATATTTATCTCATTACTAATATACTTATACTATAAATTATGGTATTAAATTTTCCATATTTTTCTTGTGATTTATGTATTAGTCTCTTTTGTGGGCTCTATGTATATAGATTTTTAATGTCTTAATGGAATATGAAGAAATGTTTACATTAGCCTCACATATTCATTAACATGTTTGGAAATATTCATTGAAACATATTTATTTTAATGGTATTTATATAAATATTAATAACTAAAATCTATTAATCTATCAATTAATGGTATTTTAATTTTATCAAATATATCCATTTTCAATTGTAAATGTTCTTGTATTAATTACGTGAGGTCTTAGTTTGATTAATTTTCGTCAATTTCATTACTAAATTTTTATTATTTTTATACTATAAAATCAGTCACCTTAAATTAAAATTAGTGAAATGTTACAATATTACGCTTTGAGTGGTTTCATTGATCCCACAAAACATTTTTTATAAAAACCTTTGTCAGAAATATATTTTTAAAAGGAAACATCTCCATAATTGGTAAATCTGATAGAATTCATAAAAATAAAAGACAAAAATTGATGCAAAAAACATTGAAGGCCAACTATTTTATTATTATTATTTTTCAACTCTAATAATCTTTTAAAATTATTTATACATTTAATTTTAAATATTAGAATTTTTTATAGGATGATCAGTTTTTTCAAGGTTTAATGTCATTTTCCTACATTTTATGAAAACCATTCACTATGTGTATTCTAAAACATTTTTTGTAATATTCATTACATGTACCATCATTTATAATAGAATTAGTTTAATTAATAACTACAATAAATCATAAATTATATTTACATATATCATGTAGGTGTTTCCAACCATGTTTATATGGTTGATTAAATTATTTTTAATAACATTTTACTATTATACCAACCATGAATCTAACAAAATTTAAATATTGTTACATCCATGAAATACCTTCATTGTAAATATTTAATGAATGTTAATTAATCCATTCTAATCTACATTATTGGGAATTATGCACTTAATTCCCATTCAAATTGTTTAGGTATATTGGTGAGAATTATATTATTAGGAATTATTTAAATTAAAAGGTACTATAAAAATATATTCATAATTATTAGGAATATCATTCCATGTAAATTTTCATTGATTTAATATGTTTACTCAATCATTTTTGGAAATATAAATAGGATATTTATATTGGATATAATGTTTATCATTAATACCTTATATATTATCATGTTGAAAGTAATATAATTATTCAGGAGGAGGTAAAACAAATTTATTTTTATAGGTGTAAAAATTATTCCTCATTCTATTTTCATTGACAAATATTCAAAATAATTACAATGATGAATGAAAAATCGTTATTACTGAATTTTATGTATAAGAATCATTAAAAAATTGATTACTGGTTAATGATGTATTTTTTAATAAACAATGTTTCATTTTTTTCATTAAAATTAAATAGAATGTCATGTTTTTTTATTAATTAATTTGGAAAACATTTAAATGAATTAAAATTTAACAATTAAATTATTATCATCCCCCTATTAGACATAGGGATACTTGAATTTTATGAAACCGTTATCTTTGATTTCACTAACATGGGGATTTTGATATTGTTAATACTTGTAGATATAATGTATAAACTAGAGAATATTGAAAAATTAATGTTTAATAGTTCAAGAGTCTTGAGTGATTTGTTTATTAAATTTTATATTGAAACAAGTGAAAGGATTTATATGGGAATGTTGACATATGATATTGGAAGAGAAGATGAATTATTGTGTTGAATCAATTATAAATCATGATTGTATTCAAGGGTGGATGATTATATTGAAATTATATAACATTAAAAAAATATTTTATAAACATGGTTGTAAATATTTTCCACATGGTCAATGAGGGAAAATATATGAAACATTTGTTTAAGTTTTTTTATTGAATAAAAGAAAACCTTATGTTATAAGAGAATCTAACTATTCTTAATTTTTTATATTTTTGTAAAATTTTATCTCTAATAAATATTATTAATAGTTTAATTTTTCTAATATGAAAGAATATTTAATGTATAAAGGATGATATTCCATATGAAACTACTATGGTAAAAGTTAAAATGACTACATATATATAATGTGTGAATTCCACATGTCAGTGTTAGATCAATTACAATACAATATAGTTTTATGATTGTAATGAAATAGAAACTGAAATATACCATATCATGATATAAATAAATTTCTAGAACATTATATCATTCCAAAACAATTTGAATCATGAAATAATATGAATGAAAAATTGTTGCATTGGATATTTTAATAATATATCACATCACAAACCACATTATCCAAATAGTTAAATATTTTTTAAATTGAATAAAAGGAAGAAGAAATTTATTATCCACCATACTTATATATGAATAAAAAATGATTTAACTAGGAATTGATTATGAGTGAATCACCACAAATAAGTAGCATGAATTGACAATGTTCTTAATAATTTGAGAGTGAATAATGGAAAAACTGGAGGATTAGATGAGATTTCACGGATTTGGGTAGCACTAGGGGTGAAAAATGGCGGTTGGTTGGAATGCCTAAGGTTATAATGAAGGAAACAAACCCTGAGTAAAGTTTACAGTAGATTAGATTTGTTGGATTTTTTATAGAATATTTTCTTCATGATTGAAATCCATATTTCATATTTTCTTTACATTCCATATTTTGGGTGGATTATATCTAATGTGTTAGATTTTACTTTGGATTGTCATGTCTAGATTTATTAAGGGAAAACAAAAATAAAATTACTTATGTATAACCACAAATCATTTCCTCATAAGATAATGATGATACTAGGAATGAAATTTAATATAGGATCAAGTATTATATACTCAATATTCTATTATATGATATCAGATACAATTATATTTTTTGGAGGTATGATGGTATGTAATGGTATAGAATCATATAACATGTTTGTCTAAATCGATACTTTGAAAATAGGTAAAAGTTATTTCTTATGTTATATCTCTTCATCCCATGATGAATATCATTATTACACGGTAAAGATAAATTCTACAATTAGGTCATGTCAATTAACTTTTAAGAGAATTGATAAATTATTTAGGAACATCGTTCATCCATATCAGTCTATTTATGTTATTTTTGATTAAAAATGACTAATTTTTCAATTAAATAAAATCACCATATATATAAGTTATTTCCAATTTATTTATTACTTGGCGAAATCATTTAATCATTTAACTCACTAATTAAAACGATTAAGTCCAAAATAGTTTTCCATTATGAATCTATGAGTAAAAATACACATAGGATTGAGGTATAAAGAGAATACATATTTCTATTTAAATATTTCATTCAAATTTTATTCACGAATATTTTTATTTATGAATAATTATATTGAGATATTAAATAAATTTTATTCCTTAGTAAATATCCTACTAAAATATTAAATATATGAGGAACTCAATTATAATTAAATGAATTAAGATATTATAATAAAATTTAATTTCTATTCCTATATTATAATTGAACATAATGAACATAATTAATTTTTATTATTCGATCAATAGATTTATATTTATATTATGATTTATCAAAATATTTGATTTAAATATTGTTAGTAATCATATAATGTTCTTGTATCCAATTCATTCAATAAATTTCAAAATGAAATTTTTTCTTTTATTTTGATGACAATACATTTAATTTTTACATTGTATTATTTTTAAATTAATTGTACTAAATCTATTTTATTAATCAAATTTAATTTATTCTATCACATTTTACCATTATTTTTTTTCAATTAACTATAAAACCCTAAATAATTTGTTAGTGATACATGAATACATCACAGGACTAACATTAGAATCCCACTATTCTATGCATTAATATTGTAGTAATTATTTAAAAAATAAAAAATATATGAACATTGATAACCCATTAAAGGTATGAACCCTAATGGGATCATAAAAATATTTTAAATGAAGATTGTAGAGAATCCCCCTATGATTATCTTCCTTATATTATTTTATAATAATTCACATAAATAACTATTATGTGTATTAATTAACAGTAAGGAAAAAATTGATATTCTTGATTTCATGTATAATATATTGTGGATTATTAAATCAATAAAAATCTTTAGAATGAGAAAAAACTATGTCATGATCCCTAGAAAAATATTTTTACATCTTTCATCATATATACAAAGATCAAAAAAAATGTTGATTGAAATATTTATGATTTCACTGATGAGTTTTTTTGGTATGATGATTGTCCAAGCATAGAAAAAAGATAACATTGTGTCAACCAGACAACTATTATTATTCAATATAATTTTAATGAATAATTAAATAAAGAGGAATTACATACCTTACACCTTGATTATCTCACTTATCCAGCATTCAAACAAGAATGATTATATCACTATAAAAAAATATTATGTCCCCCCATATAATATGATTAACAAATTTGATTAATATTAAAATTCCCAAGAATGATATCCACTATATAAATAGTTTTTAGAACATTAATATTAATAAATGTAATGAAAATGATATTAATTTCAACATAAAATTATTTTAAAAGTGGCATTTTCTTAAAGGAGAATTAGAATACCTGTAAATTATCCCTAACAAATCAAACATTCAACTATTGATTATTGGAAAATTATATTTGATTTACTCTATAATTAATATTGATTCATCCATATATTAAATAGTCAATTTTTAAACATTTTCTTTTTTTTGAAATAACAATGTATTTTTATCTAATGAAATATAAAAAATCCTGATAATATTATCGTAGTTTCATAGTATTATATCCAATATATTATCACATAAATAAATAAGTTCATAAAACCCACATGTAATAGTTCCTTTCACTATATTAGAATGAATATAAGGATATATCACAACATACTTTAATCATTCATGCCACGGTTGTTCATTTTTGTACAAATACAATACTAAACACATTTGTAACCTTCCAGAGTTAATGAGAATAATGGATTTTACACCATATAAACATCTCCAATGGAAAATAGGGGTTATTAAAAAAATTAAAAAAATTACATTAGATCAAACATATATAATTACTGATCATTCATTATATCCACTATGATATTCAATACAGTGTGTGATTAATTCACAATCATATGTACGATACCCCATAAGTAATGATATATGAAATATTATTACAAAAAACCAATAACATACCTCAAGAAATTGACATAACTAAATCCAACCCTATGGATTAATAATAATTACTAAATTAAAATATAATATATATTCATGATCTCACCATTTAATAAAAACCATGTTGAATTTATCCAAATAAACAACTACATTCCTACTAATTAATAGAAATCCAAAAGTTACCATATATTTTCATTTTTTATCTAATAAATAAATTTCATAGATAAATAAAAAACATCAAAAAATGATTACATAGATACTAATTAAAAAACATGATACCCAAGAAAACAAACAACTCCACTTTTGATTCCTTTTAAAATATAAGAGATCATATATTATCGATTATTTTTTCTACAAATTGATTGATACTAATACCATAATCAATTATTAATTGAAATTGGGGACCAATTATGTAGGTAGAATACCAGAAATCCTTATACTATTTGATATGGTACCATGTGAAATTTCTCAATATTAAGAAGATCATAAATAAAATTTCAATGTGTTGACCATATATCCTTTTATTGACACTAGGAAAAGAAATGAAAATATTTATGTGAAAAAAATCTTATTCAAGATGGTGGTGAATAATAATAATATATGTAAATTAAATATTAAATTTTATGATAAATACACATTAACCACTTTTTATATGAAATCTTGTAAATGAAAAGCAAATAAAAAACAATATATATTAATAGTAATGAATTGTGAATATGTATAACTAACATAAAAATATTTATAATAAGGCACATTTTTCCACATAATCATGAGAAAAGATGATAGTGAACAATTCTCTATTCCCAAACCATGTCCATGGAAAAATAAAACCTACATATATTAAATAATTAAAACATCATAAAACAATAACATAACCCCATATCATCATTAATAAAATATATTAAAAAATATTTATTAACACATGGAAATGAACATTAGAACCTCATAACTCACTATCATCATAAATTCTATATTCTATATATTGGCGCATCAGACCCCCTCATCAGGAATTATATTCCCATATAATAGTAATAATATAAATGAAACACAAATATATAAATATTAAAATAAATTATTTATTACCTAGGAATAATATCATATCATATAATTCACAAGATTTTGTATCACCCCACCATCCATCCATATCAAATTGATATAATGATAATGTATATGACTCTATATATATTTTACTCTATAACTTATAAATTTATATTTACATAAAATAACAATTTAAGGAATCAAAATATAAAAACTATGTTTTACATTGGGGATACACCTCCTAATGAAATCTAGAACCTCTATCATGGTATGGAACTAACATAGAAAATATTCTAACTCCCCTAGTCAACAAACCAATAATGTTTATATTCACTCAAAAATAATTTGGTTATTAATATTTATGATTTATACACATATTTCAGATATATATATATATATAATGGTATCCACACACTACTATTGATATATACATTAATAGTGTGAAAACATGGAATCGGTTTCACTAAAAAAGTGATGATATATTAAGATCTATTAGAAGGGGGTCTTATTTATCCCCAGATAAAAAAGTGCTGATAAAATTAAAAAAAATGAATTATTTCAAAAGATTCCTATAAATTATAAGGAAAGGGCAACCCCTATTTTATCAGCACTTCTCACCCTTTAATAGAACATGTATATCCTCCCTCACCCCTATAAATATCCCTAGGAATCCTACCCCATTTAAGAGTGTTATCCACTTCCTCACCAGCCCCCAATGTTCCCCTTCCTTTCATGAGTTTTAAAAATGAGACTTACCCCACATAATACCACACCTTTTCCACTCAGCTATATTTTTGAGTTATTTATTATATGATATTTATTTATATTTATATATTTCTCATTTCATATTTTTATCCATATATAAATTTATATTATATATATATAAATACATATATGAAATATTCTTTGTATCCTTATGTGTATTTATACATACACATATATATATATATATATTAGTGTGCATCTATAAATATAATTATAAATATTAATATTTACTTTAATATATTTTATATTAATATTTAAATACATGT
Organism: Viscum album; assembly: GCA_963277665.1. Taxonomy (NCBI): domain Eukaryota; kingdom Viridiplantae; phylum Streptophyta; class Magnoliopsida; order Santalales; family Viscaceae; genus Viscum; species Viscum album. Next base: position 1,872,362,506 of record OY728137.1, on the reverse strand, counting down.
GTTAGAATTTTCAGAATAATATATATACTTTTTTCAATATGAACACAAATATATTTATATATATAAACATTATATATACATTAAATATATATGTAAATAAATTTTCATAATATTATATTTTAAATAAAATATATATTAATTTTTATTTAAATAATACCTTATGTATAAAGAAATATATATTATTAGTAAATATGTGTAATAATTTGTTTATAGGATTTTTTATTTATGTCTGAATGTATACAAAATTTTTATATATGGTAATATATATGATTATAAATAATAGTCCATCGTGAAAAAACATAAAATTTAAAAACCATAATTTAAATATTAATGTAATCCCTATTAATAAATAATTTCCTTATTAAAAACACGAAAATAGACCCCTTTAAATGAAGATGAAATTCCACCGAATGTTAAAAAATTCGGTAACCGAACAAAAAATACAGATTTGGAGGCCTTATGGTCATTTTTTTGCATAAAAAAATGTTACAAGGTATTAAAATTTATCACTAGTGCATAGAGCTTTTCATAGTATTAGATTTGATATGTTGAAGATCCAAAAACGAACACCTGGATCAATAGTTAATTATTTAATGTTTATATTCTATTTTTAACTTGTTTTAGATTTATTATTATTATTTTATTTTGAAATTTTTGTTAAATGATTATTACTCAATAATAAATAAGAGATTATTAATTAATATTTTTTATTTTATAATAAATTGTTACTAAATATAATATTATTAAGTATAAACACCTATTTATCATTATCTAAAACATATAAAGAACATAAATGTTATTTTTATATCAACATATATATCTATATTTTCATATTATTTTTAATGATTTTTTTTGAAATATACCCATTATCTTTGATAGTAAAAAAGTACCGATAAAGACCCCCTATTATAAGCATTAATAAAATAGCAATAATAAAGGGTATTCCTTTAATAGTGCAAAAAAATAGATATAGGGGTACCATTATAAGTTTTAAAAAATGAACTAATAAAGGTGTACATTTAACATTTCTTTTTTGAGCTATTAAATGTTTATATTATCAATTATTTCTTAGTATTGATAGTGGTACAATGATTAACATAATTTTATAGGACTATTAAAATGTGGCTTTGAATAATGTTATTTCATTGACAATGAATAACTAGGTTTGAATTGTTACTCACCTAAAATCTTCTATTTTTTTATAAATAAAAATTTTATCAACGTGTAAGCCTAAAAAATAACTAACTTCTATTGATTATACACTTTATAGTCATTCTTTAGTTACATAAAAGATATTTTATAGGAAAGAGTAGTCATAAGAATCCCCAAACAATATCGATGATGATAGATTCATTAAATTAGATACCTAAATTTTATATTATAAATAAATAAAACTAAATATTAAAATAATATTTAATAATTCAAATTTATAAAAAAACTAGAATGAGATTATTTCATAATCTTACCACTGATGGTGTAAAATAATTAAACCCCTCCTATAAAATTAATTTTTTCATGGTAAATATACTACATAACTATTATTTTTCATATATTAATCCATTAATTTACATAGTGTGAAAACATTGAAATCAAAACAAAAAAAATAGTTTTTTATCATCATTAGTCATAAATCCATCTTTTTCTGGCTGATTCTTACCACTTACATTAATTTTAATTACTGACTAATTTACAAAATGATTAGTTCAGTAAACACTTATATTTTTATTGTTTAGTGGATTTTGGTTATCAGTCATATGGGACAACCAACCACAGACAATTTTCAACATTTTACTATTGAATTCATGAGATATAGGATTTAATTAAAAGGGAAAATGAGGAACCTGACATTTCAAGGTGCATTAAGGTAATGAAACATGATGGAATACCCAATGAAAATATAAACACACTCAATGGGAAGGATTATGTACTACAGAATGAATAATCTTAACTATATTTTTTATCCACTATTGTGATATAATATATTAATTTTCACTTCATCCCATGTGTGGAAGGGTAATATCACCTTTTCTGTAATAGTACTAAATCTACGGATCCTATAAATCTATTTGTATGTGTGGATATATAGACATTTCTACATTAGATAATGATAGTAGAATCAATTTTAAAAGAGGTAAGTATATTTCTGTTTAATGAAATTTTCCTAGAAGTTGATGATGGAATAGGCCACTACGAGATGAGAGTATTCTTGATAATAGAAAAAAATAAATTTAAAGACAAAAAACTTGAGGGTTTAGGTAAAATAAATTTGACCATATGATATTATGTTGAGGCTGTAGGACCCATGAACATTGAGTTTGGTGACATTATTTATAGGGTGAATATAAATCATGTTTATCTAAGAATGTGTCCTCTCGATGGATATAGATAATTCCCCACTTAAAAATTATTATAAATCCCTTTGAATTAAATTTTTATCCAAGGAATATAATATACATACAAATTTACATAATGATATCTATTTTCTGATATATTTTTTACCCTTCTATTGGGGTCCCTTTTTTATTGAAAATATTGATTATTTAAAAAAAATAATTTCCTTACCAACTTTTGATTTCTCAATTAAAAATAATTACATTGATTCAGTGAGTTCTCAAAATATTATATAGATAAAATAAAATCAAAATATTAATGAATAATAACATATATCTCTAAAAAATATTTGTCTTTGTAGTCATGTATATAAAATATCACATTGAATGTAAGAGATATTAAATTAACTAAAATATGAATATATATTAAAACCAAAAGACATAAATAATATAATCTATACAAGTTGATCTATAATTAGTGATATATAAATATCTATGAATATCATAAATTAACACCAATGATAATAAATAATTGACATACATTAGAAAACAACCATTTTGTAAAAACGAAAATGAGAAATGAAATAAAGCACTCCAACACAAAATAATATCTTTATTCATATAAAAAAATTCTCAATATATCCTATAACATGATATTAAAATTTTGAATCAATATATTATCATATAGAATTTATCATGTATTATAATATAAATTACCAATAGGTTTCTTCAATGAAAATTAAATCCACTAGATTAATTGAGAAAATTTTAAAATTAGCGAATGAACTATATAAAATTGGTAATGTTTCAAATATCCATGGTAATTTATATAATAATAATTAAATTATATAAAATATATCATAAAAAATATAAATATCACATAATAATAATAATAATAGAAGATACTTAAGAAAAAAATGTAATTGTGTCCTTATAGAATAACACCAAATGAAATCATCTGACATACCCTCAATAGAACAAAAACATATACCTTGAACACAAATGTAGTTGATATTCTCAATCACACATGTATTTTAATAATTAAAATATTTAAAAATATTCATTTACAAAAACTATATGAAGACAACATGAAAATCCATTACACTCCTGCATTAAATATTATATTTTGGTAACTAAATTAACCCCATATATATCAGATCAATGATTATGTATATTCAACCAGAAAATAATAATATACCCATATTGAATACATGATTCATTTATCATTTTAATTTATAGGTTATTAGAAATGTTTGTGATACTAATTACAAAACTAAAATATTTATGTACCCAAATAACTGTATGATTTTGTACATAAAGGCCTAAATCTGATATTTAATATCAATAATAATACAACCCATATGTATGTGTATTAATTATTACTCCATTTTCAGATTAATCATCTATTTATTAAAATTATAATGAAGACTAGAATTATAAATTCAGAGAAAATGATACGTTTCAGGTAAACCTCCCATGACATATATTGTAGGATTTTTAATGTTAACATTATTATATACAATCATCATAACCCTATCATTACCAATAATTTGATCCATAAATTCATTATAATCAAGGCCCTATCATATTAAATAAATATATTTTCATTTATATACGTGTATGTTTTGATCCTATACACCAATAAATATAAATATTCAATAGATTTTAGATCCCTATTATATTATTAAAAAAATTAATTCAAACATTATTTTAAGTATACCGACATAATAATCAACAATTAATAAAGTGGAATGATAAATTGTGAGATGAAATCAATGTATTTCATCCCTACACCATATTGTTTCAAAAAATACCATTATAAAATCTGTAGATAGAAGGAGTATATTTTAAAATAAGTTCATATATCTTGTGACATCCAGAAACAAATACGATGTCAAAAAATATGAAATGAATTTTATTTAATATATAAGTTATTAATAACACCGAATCTAATGCTCCAACTATTCTCAATGGTGGATGTCATTTTTTCAGTTTAAATTCCTCAGTGTGATGCTTATATTGGTACCTAACAGAGTCATGAAGGTTATGAGGGAGGCCAGAGTTTTTTTGGATCATAGAACATGGAAATTTGGAAAATAATACTAGGATTCATAGTTTGGATAAATAGTATAGAACAACCATCATGGTTTCCCAAATAATGTGGGGAACTTTAGAAGAGAGTAGGGTTCCACATAGTTTTTCTATAATATCTTGATCCTATGAGCATTCTTTTACAAGTTGCAGTGTGTGTTGGGGTAGTTCCTTACAGAAAACCTGCACATTGATAATAAATCCATCTATGATTCCCTTGAGGGGATCCCCCATTATGTAGTTTATTGCACATGGCTAGCACATAGTTTGAATTACCATATTCCACAATCAATATGTGTGAAATTTCATTTTCCCCATAACATTTTTCTTTAATTTAATCTTCATTTTCCTCATTTCTTTTCAAGTGATTAAGCATCACACCTTTTCTCTCATGTCATATCATTCTCATCCAACAAGGGATCAAGGTAACACACTAACCCAACTCAAAATTATGTTTTTTTAATATTATTGGATTTATATTGCTTTGTAATCAAATCATATTTCATTCTATTTCAAATTTACATCCCACCTCACATGATTTATTAGTGAATGCATATTTCTCCCAATTTCATTTCTTTGATACATTCACCAATTTTCTTCTGATCATCTTTGTATCTAATCATAATATTAGAAATAGTGTCATCTACATCCCTAATGTAGGTGGTCTAGTTTATTTTCATAATATTTTGGTTGATTTCATAGCTTATCTATTGTTCCATGTTCCAACATTTCCCACATGTTTCATTAAAATGTGTTCTTCCACTATAAATAATTTTAAGCACATTGATATAATATTGTGAATCGTTACTATGTGATTAAGCGATGCTGACCTCATTTTTACCACCCCTTTGGGTTTGTTAATTTAATTTCTACTCATTATATAATTTTTCAATTCAAAGGATCACCTGATAAGTGTTCACCTTGAAATTGATGATCAATTTCCATTCTTTGAATAATTAATTGAATTGATTAAATTTAATGGAAGAGATTTATCTTTAGTAAATGAATTAAATAAATTAATTATAGTGAATGAGAATGTGAGGAATAGACATTCCATGTGATGCAAGATTTATTATAATGACTATATCTATTCTGACACCATGCATATGTTGGAATTACTTATTGCAAACATTATAGAGGCGATCCCCTACATTAATATTATTATTATTATTATTATTATTATTATTAATTCATGGATATTGGTTGGTGATTGATGGTTAAGGGACTTATTGGATAAAATAATTCACTATCCCTTATATAGGTTGTTGAGGAAGGAATACCTCTTCATTCTTCTCTATTTTGGGTGATGGGGATGACATTTCTCATAACACAGTATTAGGTGTTGGGAATGAAAAATAACCCCACCTATCATCAGTGTTGATCATGACAAATCAAATTCATTATAAGATTCATAGAATGTACCATTTTGTGAGCCTATAGCTCATCATACTAGTTATAGAGTATTGATTTATGCACCAATAAAACAAATCACATATCATCCATGTATATTTCTACATAAAACCCCACATACAAAGTGAATATATGTTAATAAATTAAATAACTATACTATATATGTTATTATAAAATATATGGTTACTGATTAGACTCTAACACTAGACTATCCCTAAGCAGGAAGAGCCCGTTTATTGTCATATATAAACATGAACTAGTAGGTAATTATTTATTCTACATTTTTTATTATTCTTATACATATAAATTATTTTCGTTATGTATGAAATATTGTTTCTCTGGAAACCATTGGTGGGGGCTTACTCGGATTTTATCTCACACTCTACCCAAGTTTCCAATAGAACCTAATAGATTAATTGTCTATAGGTATGGATAAGGTAACAAACCATGAAATATATTCTTGATTATTCTTTCTTATAGTATAGAACAATACAAAAGAGGAGAATATTATGAATGATATGCTATTGGAGTAGTCTTTTTCCATTTTTGTCTTTTTCATACAGAACATTTTATATGTATCCCCCTATTTAATTTTTTGTATACTATTATACCATGAAATCATTATGTATATGATGATGAATTTATTATTTATATTATTATTTTATTTTCATTATTATAGTTTAATCTTTTTATGATTCCATAATTCTGGGTTTTTGATCCTTTTATTATAGCATTTCCTTTCCCTATGTTATTAGGTATTCATTTGGATTTCCTATTTTTTATTTATTTACATTATCTGTTGTTCCACCCTAATTTGAGTTTATAGTTATCATAATATTTCATGTTGTATCCTTTTTTATTTTTTGAAGCCTTTGGCATATGGGACGACATTTTTGAGGCCAATGGAAACACTGGCACGAGGAACGTATCAAGTGGATCCTGGGTCGGAACAATATAATATTGTTTCATAGGGTTTTATTTTTTTCTCATATTATTTTTGTAATACACATCTAAATATTACATGATGAAATTTAGTAATGATCATGTTCTTGGGAATAAGTAACCCACATATCAATGAAACCCAAATTAAAAATGATGGGTTACTGTTTTTTTGAATTACACATGTTGTAGTAGATGAAACTTCACTTTCTAGTGACACACTTTCCTTGTGATATTAATATTGTTGATTCTATTATTATTTTTCTCATTTTAATGAGATTTATTTTATATTATTCCCAAAAAATGATTGTGTGGAAACTCATGCATCCTTATGGGTAAAATAATGATCAATATTTCATTCATTTTTTATGCCACAATTATATTGTATGTTCATTTACTTTTTGCATATTGTTAGTGCCTAGAAGTTTATATATTAAAATGTACTGAAATATATTTTAGGGAAAATATAATATGATTTATTAATGGTCCAACATAAATCTAAATGAAATTTAACAACATGGATCGGTGGTGACAACTTAATTAAATTATTGTCAAGTATTTTGGGTTCTTGAAAAAATAGGTTCTGGACCGCAATATATATATATATATATATATGAGATAATGAATTCACGTTAAACATAATGGTTTAAATTAAAAAAATTTCTGATAAATGTGAGGTTAATTTCACAGTAAAGGGTGTTTTCCACTATACCATGAACATGACACTCCATATATCAGAACCCCTACTATGGGATATGATACCTAGACTCATACTAAGATTTAGTATTGGGTATATTGGAGTGCCTCTTACATTCTTACATCTTTTTATGGTTTCCTTACACATAGAACTAGCTTTTAGAGTAAGAAGAGATGTGTGGTATTTTTTATATAATGGTTATGTGATTGACAAAATTACTTTCTAGCAATAATTTATAATGTTAAATACTCTTCTAAGGCATAAATTAAGGATTATAGAACCATTCCACCATGACTACCTCAATATGTACCCATATATGGTGGAAAAAAACTGTGCATCACAGTTGGTGGTCCCAGATACATTAATAATTACTCTTGTACTTCCACCTATGTCACTACATCTAATTTTAGATATGGGTATCAATGCCTCATTTTGATAGGGTTTTATTTAAGTGATGAAGTTTATGAATGCTTCTTCTCGACTCTTGCCAACTACAGAAGAGTTTAGTATCTTGGATTATTAGTACAATACCCCCATATTTTCGAAGGATTCTAAAACTGGTGCCATAGAGTCATTGCTATAGGGAATGCCTTATATAATTGGGAATTTGGGTATGTCTCTAGAATAGAGGGTCAAAATCACTATCTATATACTATGTGATTCATATAAGATATTATGGCATGTTATTGCAGAGGCCCACTAACATTGTGATATGGTTTTGGATGATTTCCATATAATCTTCTATGATTATTTCATTCCATATACTTGGTTGTATGAGTTAGAGTGTTTATGATATTGTAGTATAGATGCATACTTTTCATGGTGTATTCATCTCGTTTTATTGAGATTCAATGTTTTTATATTACTCTATCGAGAGATAATCATTTTACTTCCATGTGATTCAAGGATGGGATGGTATACTCTATCCAATTATAGTTCAATTCCATCCAAATTAAGACAATGTATCTGATATTAATCCATGCTTCTTTTAATGATTGGAATATAAGGTATGTTGATGGTGGGAACATTGGTTGTTCAACCCCTAGATCATACAATATTTCTTTTATAGGGTTAAAGGGTCACACCATGGTTTCTTATGGCTTTATCTATAGCCTCTATCCAAATAATGATATCTTCTAATTTGTCTCTAGTGTGGGAAACTGATACATACAATAACTACATTTTTATGGGATCAAGTTGAGTGTAGAGGTTGTGACATGATGGGGAATGTCTAGCTATTCTACAAGACAATTCCATCTATTCACAATGAGAAATTATCTAAACCTTCCCCATGTTTCCGAGTGGGGAAATATTATCTCTCAAAAAAGGTGGTTGGAATAACACCAACCAATTAGGCTATGGTGGTCGTTGAGGAAGAGGTGTTCAGACTCCTGATTCTCAACAAGTGAACAATATGATTTCTCTGGGAGTAACATTCACATCACGATATGGTGGTTTATATTTTCCATTCATATTATTGATGGTCATTGGTTATGATGAAATGGTCAGTTCCATATTACATCCTTTACAGGTTTCTATCATCAAAGAGTAACATTTATATCACGATATGGTGGTAGGTATTTTTATAGTGGATAATTGAATTTTTCTTTCATGTTGAGTGGAACTGATGTAATAAATTCTTCAAAGAGCGATAGTTCAATTATCTATTCATATAATGGATGTTCATGGGATATGATGCACTTTTTCTTTTTTAAAGATGTTCTCTTTATGAATTTCGTCCCTGCTGATATTTATAGATACCTTCATTAAGAGAGGTAGAATTTACTATTAATCTATAGTTAGGGATTGAACCAGTGTCATTTCCTCATTATAGGTTTGCACCTATAGAGAATTTGGAGATCAAGAAATAGTTGTAGGATTATGATGATAATGGATTTATTCACCCCAAAAATTCTCCTTGGGGATCACAGGTCCATTTTTTCAAAAAGGAGAGTGTTACCCTAATGATATGCATGTATTACCCTCAATTTCACAAGATTAAGGTAAAGAAAAATTTCCCACACTGTTGATTAGATAACCTCTTTGATCAACTCCTAGTAAATATGTTGTTTTCAAATATAAATTTGAGGTTGTACTGTCATTAGGTCCATGTTAGGTCATTACACATACCTCTCACAGCTTTCATGAGTATGTGGGGTCTTTATGAAGACATTTTTATACCTTTCAGACACATGAATACATCTATGGTTTTTCTATCCCTGGGGGAATTGTTTTTCCACTCATATCTAGATTCAATCATTGTAGAATTTATGGAGTAAATATTAGGGTATCATCAATATTTTTAAGACAATTATAACCATCAAGATAACCTATTTAAAAATTGGAAGAGCAAAAAAAATTTCTAAGCTTAGAAGATGTCAGATTTGGATTAAAAAATTCATATTCATGGGTCATATCATCTTAGAATTATGGGTATGAATATAACCAATGAATGTGATAAATATTGTTTCATGGGAGAATATTAATAAATTATTTAACATACAATGTTTCCTATAGTTTTTTAGGTATTAAAGACTCTTCATCTACTATTTTTAATATATTGTAGCTCATTATATTAGAATAAATAAGAATGATATGAAATTTGAAATGTCGAATAATTTTGGAGAGTTCTTTCAATATTTGATCACCCATTTGAATCTATTGTAGATATGGATTCTTCGGATGTGAGTATGGTGATTTATAGTTTACTCTGATGCATCTTGTATCAGTTTGGGAGCTATTCAGATCTAGTATTCAATATTATCATCATAAATGTATCATCATTTTATGCCACATGAGTTGAAATATCCAATGAATGACCTCAATATAGATACTATATTTCATAATTTATTCTATTGGGTACATTAATTACATATAAAACGTGTTTTTTTATTAAATAATCACAAAACCCTCAACTATGTCATTACATAGCAATATCTAAATTCAATGCATAATAAATGGGTTAACTACCTGAAATCCTTCGAGTTCTCGTTTGATTACCTGTATGGGATAATAAATGTTGTTTTTTATTTTCTAAGACATATGACTGAAAAAAGTAGTTAACGATGCTAGTTTCGATTGGTATATCATGGAAAAGTTTTTAGGGATTCGTTTTGAGGTTTGAGAGGACCATGGGAAGACTATCCTCTCAGATGTGGTAGTGAAATCTACTATTATAGAATAGGAAAGAATGACATAGACATCAATTCCTGAAGGCTTATTCCTTCATGATAGTGCCTCAGCTGGAGATACATCATTTATTAGGACAGTGGATGAGGCTGAAACCCTATTCTCTAATTGGTGTGTATTTTGTTTAGCATACATCAAAAAAGAGCGAATTTGGGAATTCCATTCCTCATTTCTAGCATTACATCCTGATGTAATGAATATGTGTTAATACCTATGTCTATAGTTTTGGTGGTGTATATTGAAATGGGTGATAACTGTTTTTATCACATAGTGTTCTACCTTTTAGAATATGATGGTATAACATCAGCGGTTGAAAAAAAATTAAATTCTTCATCAATTACAGTGGGTAAATGAAATTTTTCTATACACATCATTTAAGGAATACTAAGATCACTTGGTGTGAATATTATAGTTTGGGTATTTTTTATAGTTTGATGAATAAATAAATTTTTTTACCAGTAGAGAGGTTATTACTATAGTTGGGATTGGGAGATTATATGTATGGGATGTCCAACATCATCAGGGAGCTCCAATATACACCATTCAAGACATGGATTCTGGTGTCATGTGACGGTTCTAGAAGGTTTTGACAAATGAATTGGGTACATTGGTTCTTCTAAGAATTACCTAACACCCTCCGAATGATGGACTAATAGAGTGCACAATTTAGATATTAGAGTAAATGTAGAATACATGTTTCCATGAGTTTGAGGGTTACTATGAGAAACACATACCCCAGGAGGTGTTCACTTATAAGAATAGATTTCAGTATATCATTCATATGGTCCCTTTTAATTTCTCCTATAATAGACCTTGTTGTTAAACATTATGTTGGATAGAGGTATGGGAGGTAGCCTTTAATGGACCATTTCTCATCCTGGAGACTACAAAGATGGACATATGATCAGAATGTGTATATTGATAGCTCAGACTAGATATATTTCATATTCCAAAAAACAGTGATGACCTATTTATTTCATGTTCAAATATAATTTTTTCATTCTTCTTTGTCCCACGATGGTCCATCTATGAATTTAGTGTATGTATAATCATTCTTCAAAAAATGTTATCCATTTTCAGGATTTGAAATTGTTTATACTAGTGAATTTATAGAAAGTAATTCTTTATAGATACTAATCTATGTTTCATTTATTAACATGTCTCGAATTCATCAGTATTATCCAGAATTTTCGTACATATTATTACATGATAAAGTTGTGTTAGATATGGAATATTTTTTGGAGGATTACCCAATGAATATTGTTTATCGGAGCATGAAGGCACTTCAAGGAAGACCAATTCCTTTAGTATGGGTTATATGGTATAAATATCGATTACAGGATTAAAATATGATGTGGGAAGCTATTATACATGCTCATTGGTTGGATATTTTCTAAATGATACTTATTTACCCTTATAAAGGAAACTCAGGGATGAGTTGATTTAGAAGGAAGGATGTGATGAAACAATATTCTCAATGGGATGGATCATTTATATTTAGTTTAATATCATTAATAGTCCCTTATAATTTTTTCAAATGGAGTCATGGAGATCAAGAGGGTTTCCAGGGAATTTTTATAGGCTATAACCATATAATTCGGAAAACTGGACTCATTGAATTGTTAAAGGATGTCTAGTGGCTCCTCCCACACTGTTTCCCTAACCATTTTGGGAACATCAGAAGTAATTTTTAGGCCACATGATTTTTCTATAATGGCGTGATCCCAAAATAATTCCTGTGTGATTTTATAGGGTGTTAAAAAAGATCCATTCACATTAATTGTAAATAGTTTGGAAAAAAGTGTTCTTTTCCCAAGGGGTGTTCCTCTTTAGGTAGTGGTGTGGCAAATAGTTGGCACGTGGATTGGACACCAAAGTAACCAAATAATGTTCCCCATTCATTGTGGGTGAAATTGTATTTTCCCCAATTATTTTTAAATAGATAATTTTTATCCTTCGTTATCTAGGGGATTAGCTTCACTCCTCATCTCTCATGATCTCTAGTTATCCTCTACCTGAGGATCATGGTAACTATCTAACCCAAACTCTAAATCGAGTGCATTTAAAAGAATTGGATCTACAATAGTAAGAACACGAATCATCTTAATTTTATCTTGGTTTCTCATAAAAATATCATATATTATGGTGGTGTGATCTCATTGCCCTTATTTTCATGGAATTCATACATTCTTCATTTTTAAGATGATCTAATTCAGATCTAATGATGATATTGGATGATGATTCATCTATGGCACAAAGTTAGGTTGTCTAGTTGTTTCCTCTAAAATTCATGTTGATTTCATAGCTCAAAAAATGATCCACATAAGAGCTCATATGAACAAAAAATTAAAATATTTTATTATATAAAAAACTATTATATTCACATTTTAATACACTAATGGAACCTCGATAAGTTATTATGGGATGTTGAACTCCTTAATTTACACCCCTATGAATCTAATAAACTAATTTCACATTACAATATAATTTTTATTTTAACTGGAACACCAACTATGTTATCAGAATGACCTAGATTATTATTATACATGCCCTGAGTATTAAAATGGATAGATTCAATTAACTGCTTTTTATTTTCCCTTCCAAAATGAATTAAATTGATTATTTATGATGAATGAGAGTGGGTGTAAGATCTACATCAAATGATGCATTATTTATTGTATGATTTATATAAACCTTGATACATTAGTTATATTATTCTCACTGATTATAAATTACATAGATGTGAAACCTCATATTATTATTATTATTATTATTTTATTATTATTTCCAAGGGAATGATGGCTTAGGGACATGTTGTGCATTACGATTCACTCTCCCATACATTGGGTGTTAAAAAACATATATCTCCGTTATAATATTATTTGGATGATGGGAATAATGTTCAATGTTCCTTGGTATTGGGTGTTAGGCATTAAAAAACACCAACCACTTTCTAGTGTTGAGTAGGACAACTCACGTTAATTGTGAGATTTTGGGTAGGAGACCTTCTCATTAGTCCATAACATGATAAAGCAGTTATGGTTTCTATAATAACTCTTTAGGTCATTCAATCACATTGTATCTAGTAATATGCATACATATGTCTTAATATACATAGTAAATTTATGTGGATAAAAAATATTAATATACTTTATATATTGTTATGAAATATGGTTACTAATCATATGCTCACAACTGCCTATATCAAAGAAGGTAGATTCAACAAGACAACCTATAAGAACCTGATCCATGTGCTATATATTTATTAATCAATGATTATTATTATTATACGTGAACACTTCTATTTCTATGTACTATTTCTACATTATTTATAGACACTTTTTGTGAATTCTTATGTTGATTTTATATCAAAAACAATTTAGTATGACTTTAGTGATGAAGTAGATAACACATACATTGGTATGTATAAAATAAATACCTCAACTAATTATTATTGATTCAGTTTTATTATTGTTTGGATCATCTAGTAAAAGGATCGTTCTTATGCTCTTCTGCTATTGGAGAAGTTAATTTTTTTCATTTTAGTGTTTTTTTCTAGAATATTCCATATGAATGTCCCCGATTTCCCTTTTTCGTATATTATAATACCATGACATCATTAGGTATATCAATCATCAATTTATATTTTGATTATTACTTTTTTTTCTTGGTTATTATTGTTGATTCTTCTGATTCTGCTATGGTGTCTTACTGGTCCTATTATAATAACATTTATTTACCCTATTCTATTGGATATTCATGTGCTTCCAATATTGTCAGTTCATTTTACATATCCAATGTTCCACTATGGTATGAGGTTATATTCTCCCTATATTAGCATCATAAACCTTCACTACTAGATTGTAGTATATGATATATGGGGTGGTTTTCATTAGGACACATGTTTAAATTCATAAGGGAATGTTTAAGAGGATATCGGGCTGAGTTGTTACACTATGAATTCATATTTAATTGGAATGATAACCCTTTTATATGAAGTAGACATGTTACCTAAAATAGAAGTGATGTGATCAATGAAACATAAATTATATATATAAAAAATTAGTATTATTTCCCAAAACCACCACTATTTGGGGTTTTCAAATTCATCAACAACATCAAAAAGTTTTACTGGTTTTTAATAAATTCAAATATAACTTTACCCAATTTTAATTAATTTTAAAATATGATGTGAATTATTTTTTTCTGTCCATGTTGAATATAAAACAAAGAAGAATAAATTTTCCATCATATTAACACATTATCATATCCTCATTTTGTTAATAAAAATAATTATTTATAAATTATAATGATTTAATATTATTTTTTGTAATAAAAACCCAATATTTAATCAAATAGTTGTAAATACATAAAATTTAAAATCTTATTACCATGAATGCATGTTTTTATAAAAATGTTGATCCATTATTTTTTCACTATACATCAATTTCACACATGAAGAGTATAATAGTCAAATTAATTATAAAAGGGGAGAATGATTTATGATATAATTAGAATATTATCCCCTAAAAATAATTTATATTAGATAATACTAATTCAATATTGGTGTTATATGTGTAAATACTCCTGAATTATATAATATTTATCTTTTATATTTTATTTTCAATGATATTTATGATTCATCCATTTACCCTATTCAAACACTAAAATATTTCACCAACAAATATAAAAAATATATCATAATAATTTCACATTATAAATAGTAATTATTTATTGAGGTTGCACATGTTTTTTATTGATCATAACATAGATCATTTTTAGGTTATATATCTCAATATAGTAATGAAGGATATAATACTAAATACAATATAGTGAAAATCCATGGAAATATTTTTTAAATGGTCACATTGATCATAGGGAATAATATTTAATCATTGAATGATTTTTAGAAAGATTAAATTATATTTTATTTTTCAGTGAATATTTAATATATAAGTGATAAATTAATTATTTACCCATATTTTTGAATGTTTATATATCCCATAATGATCCCTAGATAGAAAATCAATGACTATAATATGACTTTAGATAATGGATATTATATAGTGGAGTTTTATATATTATTTGGGATTCAGATCTATGTATATGTTCACTTAATTATGTTGATTATATTACCCACTTAACAAAATGTACATATTAAATTCATGTATAATCACTTTAAATTGGGTTATCATCCACTATTAATGATATGAAAAGGAATATATGAGATCAGTGATTTTCTTCATCAATGATCCCAACTGGATTTTTCTGTCGATGAAGAAGTGTGAAAAAATTTCCCATACCATGGTAGTGGTGTATTATTAGATAGTTTTATAAGATTAAAATTATAAAGGATTGACTTATGGTCACTCAATCCCTATAATGTTATATCATGGCTATTGATTTGAATTAATGTGGTAATCTAAATTTTTTAACACAAACATTTTTTTATTTAATGTGAATATGTAATAATGAGTTGATATCATGTTTCATGGTGATTAGAAGGGGAAAATAAATTATCCTACATAATAATATTTATAATTATTATAGTAGTAAAAATATCTTATTCATGTCATATAAGAAGGTTAATCTAGTCTTTATTGGGGTTGGGAGTGCAATGTAGTGTTTTGAATTTTATTCTAATATATTAAGACATGTCTCCATATTCTCCATTGAGGGTTTAAGTTGGTAAATTTTATGTCAGTTTTTCTTGATAATTTAATAACTTATCTTTTTTTGTTACATTTTTTTTTCAAATAGTGTTTATTCCTAAATGTTGGTGCTCCATAGTTTTCCTCTCTGTGAAATGGGAATGTGGGAAATCTTTTTGTAATAAATGTCCATTGTGATGATGTTTGTGTATAGTTCATGTGGTACATAACTTGATTTACCTCACCACAACCTTGTTCGAGGATGTGGTGATGGAAAAAATCATGTGTCTATATAAGAAACCATAGGTGTTATCAATTTTTCTTAGGGTTGTCATGAACACCACATCCATTATTGTGGATAATGTATATGTCAGACAAGTGGTGTTTGGGTATTCAAAACGAATAAATGGGTCACAATCAATCTTGGTTAATTACTTTTTATTGTGGAAAATATATTCATACATTATAAGTTCGGATAAATGTGATTTTTATTTTATTTCACCCTTTATTAATAAAATAACATAGATTTTGTGATGGATTGCTCAAATGATAGTAGATCCAGATGATAATCTATGTAATTTGGGAGAAATGATTATAAAAATCTTCATTGTGTAAGATATATTCATGAGTTAATAATTCTCATAAAAAATCATAAGGAAATCAATCATTAAGAACACCCCATAATATGAAATATCTTCTCATTGATTCAAACACATTGTATCCATAAATCATTTCCTTTACCATTATTCCATGATTTAATAATTAATCATTCAATCAATAGGACATGGTTAGTACCATAGATGAAACTTGTCAAAATGATTATGTTAGTTCTGTTGTCATTGCTATAATGTTCCCTAGTACACATTGTAAGACCCATTCAAGTTTTATTGGTATATATTATAGTAAATCATAGTGTTTTTAATTTTTTTAGTTTCTGTGTGAATGGAAATCAGGTGACGACAATCAAGGTGAACACTAATATTGATGTTGACTCATTTAAGGTTGGAATTTGATTATCTTTTAGATATTTCTATAACATGTTTATAAATATGTGATAGAGTGTGATTATATTCTTCAGGGCATGTTCGATTTTAATGATGTGTATGTTATTATGTATACCATGATGCCATGCTTGATGTATAGTCACATGTTTTATTTCATTTCTTGTAGGAAACATATTTTTTTTAACCACATGTGTGATTTTGTGTTTTTTTTACACTTCTGTCACAATTTTAAAATTTACATGTTATTCACATATGTGTTATTCCAACTGTCTATAATGTGAATCCTTTAGAGATAATTTTCTAGTATCGATCTAAAAGTGGACCACAACGGGTTAGATAATAAATAATATGGGATTAAAATTACATGTGAGGATGAAAATAGAAGAATGAGACAAGGGAATGGGTAAAAAATCCTTGAGGAATTAATGAAGTAAATTTCAAGATATGATTGTCATGTAGCCTAACCCATTGTAGATGCTGAGTAAAATTACCTAATGATCTATTTTATGACTATTATAGGATACTAAAACCTAGTTATTGACCCATTACATATTTTCATTAAGGATATATGGAAATTTTCTCCTTGTGAATGTTTTGGGATATGTTTGGTGATAATTTTTGTTCAACATAGCTGAAAAATTATATTATGATTACATTTTAGGAATATATATAAAGCATGATTAATTGGAGATTTATAGTGGATTTTTTAGTGCCTGAACACTCGATGTGCAATTTTATGTCGTTTTTTATGTTTTATTATTTTCAATATATAATCTCTCCTGCATGTGAACTCATGTTAAAGATGAATTGGAATTTTTTAATTGGTTTATAGTCACACCATGTACGAAATAGTTGATCCGTGTACAGAATTCATGAGCAGGGATATAGGAAAAGGATTGTGTTCATCGATAAAGAACTAGGAGACGTGGCATGGTGGTCATAAGTCACACCAAAATGGTCTCCATAGTGAGGCCTCAGGTTTTTATTTACCAACATGCCTTTATCATAATCTTTCTAAAACTAAAACATAATGGCTAATTGGTTTATTAAAATATATAACTAGAAATCCATTCCAATCCATTTTTATATCATTAAATATTTGATAATGTTGTATTATTAACTGTTATTTATTATTATTCTAATTAATGATACTTACTGTATAGTGTCTTAATAAGACCTATTTTTATATATACATTTCTTTCATTTATTAATATTTTTTCATTTAGTTATTCTATATTGCACATGTTATGTATATAATTCTATAGGAAAAATCTTCACATGTTGTTAAGATATAAAAGGCGGATAAAGTGAAAAATCGACCAAGTACACATCGTGATGATGTAATTCATGTCGTGTATCAAATGATAAGATCCTAATCCATGTCATAAATCTAAGTTGTGACCATGAAGGCAGAAGGAAAAAAAGCTACTAAACTTCATGAACAGACCGTCCACATCATGACACCCAGTCAGACAAGTTATCGAGAATCTTGCAAGGATTCAAAACTAAATCTACCCCACCATAGTACACATCATAAACAATGTATAAACATCATCTACCTGGTCAAAAATCCTATCTGTGAGAACTGTGTTCCTGGATAGAGATGTAATGGAGAATTTTATGGATCGAGGGTATAGGTCGTGTATCATAGATACACATTATGACCAAAAATACCTATATAAATAATCAATCAGCCGAGCATTAAATGATATAGAGATAGATATGTTTTCTTCCTTTCAATTCCCTATGATACATTCTTACTCATTTCCCTTTTGAACTCAATTTCTTTATAGTCTTCCACATTTCATTCAATTCATGATCTATGGAGCATATATTATTCAAAACATATTTTCCTTGTGTTGAACTTATATTTATATTTTTATTTCATTCTCAATTATTCAATTTAGGATAATTCTCAAATGTATGTTTTCTCTTCTTCATCCTAGAATAGCGTTTTTTTAATTTGTTAAGCATGATTTTTCTAGTCTATTTTATTGTTCCTCTATCCCTACTGAGAAGGAAAACTTCACAAGGGTATGGATTAAGTCTGATTTGTATGCATAATTAAATATACCTTTTAATCTAGAAATTGGAAGCCAAATCAAATTAGTGAATAGTCTATGAACCCCTAGTATAACCCTTTTTCGTAAACTTCCATGACCACGATATATTCAAAAAAGCAAACCTATCTTAATTGGTGTACACTAAACAATGAACACTATCTTAGGAGACTCTTTGTTCAAAAATCCAAACAAAATTCATATAGTCTGTCGCTACCTCCTGACCATGGAATAACTATATCCGAGGTATGACTATGAGGCTCATACCAAAGTCAACTAGTGACCCATTCTTTCTTCGCAAACTAAGATATATGATCTTGACAAGGTTTTAATTAAAATACATCCTTCACGCAACTACTCGACTAGATCCAAACCTACCATTTATCAATGTAAAGTCATATCAAATAAAACATAGACACAACTCCCAAAATTGGATTCTATAAAGAACTCCCTTATAAGTTTAGAAACCATATACTATCAATGTTTAAATAGTATAATGCCTATGGATTCAACCCCATACTCCCACTACCCATCGTCTTAGTAGTTGGTGAATGTTTGGAACAAATTATAAATTCAAATTTGATTCACTGTAGAATATGTAATGACCCTGCCACACATAGGCCATAAAATTTTTGGCACCATTATTAGTGAAGAAAACATTGTTTCGTAGAATAACTCTAGGTCTTATAAAACATAGGATTTCTACTTCCTCACCCTTTTGTATTTTTTAAATCCCTTTCTTCTTATCTTTCATATTTAGTGCATGTACCAAGTCCCCTTTACCTGATAAAGGAACCATGAATTATAAGAACCTTTATCTTTCTTTCTTGAGATCGAAAGGCATCTACATTTACTTCTTTTGTCAAAAATTGTTGACCAATATCACAATGAGGGGCCCAACCTTCCAAATCATCAAATTATAAATAGATAACAACTGATGCACCTTGAAAAGAACATCATAAACTAAGGTTGTTGTTAATCCATTGTGAAATCCCAAACATTTATCTTCCCCTAATTCAAGCCCATACCTTTGAAATAATTCCAAGAATCATATATATATCATCCATAACATGGGAAAATTCAATGGTCTTCGGAGCAAATACCCACATAAAAATATATCCAATTTCATGGTGTTTTAAAAAAACATTCACAACTAGGGAGTTTCTTTTGACGTGATTAGACTGTTTCATTAATTTTCTAAGAGATAGTGACATGTATGGGTAAAAATCCAAGCTCCCAAATCAATCATGATAGGGGACAAGATCGTGAAAAAGTTTCTCAACAAATACATTCCTCTTATCCAAACTTGGAAACCCTGTAATGACATTCAAAACATTACACAGGAAGATGGAGTGTATGTATAGAAAGTATTGTATTTATTAAAATAACTCATGAAAAATGTATAAATCATGGAGATAACACCTATATTTAAGTGAAAACATTTTATCAAGGACTCTAGCCAGTGGCACGAACAGTTGTAGATGTTTCCACTGATGGAGCTTTGATGTTCAAAACACCTGATGTATGTAGATCTAGTTAGGATGAAGTGTCGCACGATGCCAATCCATGGAAAAGTGGATATGGACCACACTGATGTGGAATACAACGAGTTGATGAAACAAATTGGTTATTAACACAATTCAAGCACTATCCATAAATCGAGAGTCATTTAAAATACCAACTACACAACCCCCTCCTACCCTAGTCATAGAGATCTAGTCATGAGAGCTGTGAGATGGACCACACTAGTATCAAGACTGAAAAGAAGGATATGAGGAACCAAAATATTGTAGTTTTGTTAATTAAAATAAAAAATCAAGAATTACAATAGAAATAAAAACATCGATTTTTTCAACAAAGTCCTGCTCAGCAGTAGCCAAAGAACAATCAAGAATTTTTTTAGCAGTGTAGTTTTTGAGCTCACTTCCATAATGCGGGGCCACCAGGATGTCCACCAATGAACCTTATCCCAAGACCAAAACAACTGACATATCCAAAAAACACATTCAAAGGCCCCAACAACAACATTTTCCACCTTCCCAACCAAGACCACAATAGACAACTCCACCACTGCATGGTAACATGGAGATCCTCTTGAAATCCTTTGATTAAATATCAGATAAAAAGAATACCATAGAGGAAAAAAAATTCAAAATCATTGAAAACATAAATAAACATGGATATTCAAATGGGGAAGATCTTAAAGATATTACTTGAATGATTACCATGTACTCTACCAGTTAACACTGAGAAATTACTACTGGAGTGTAACATCCCAGGTAAATAAAGAATATGACATTTTATATTTATCCATATTTGTGAATAAAATATTTAAATTACTTTAAAGGGGACGCTATGCTCGATGGCGTACCCAACACGCAACAACAAGTTTTTGGGAATCTTACGTTGCACTCTAATAATAAAATAATATTATTTTAAATGGTAGTTAACATGTAGCCGTTGTAATGGCGGGAATGGATAGAAATAACTAAAATATGATTATATATGTTTTTAAATGTTTTTACATTTATCCAATAAAAGCTAAAGGCTTAAAATACAAAAAGAATTCAATTTTAGGCGTATATGCCCTAGTTTTCACTAAAGGTTCACTTATCACCTTTTAATGGAGAACTGTCATTAAATATAGTTTTGATCACTCTTATACATTCTTTTGGACCAAATAAAACTCTTATTAAGAATCGGGACATCAAATTTTACTTTGTGTAAATTTTTGGTATTTTTCTGATAAAGTTCATTTTTTAATGAATAGTGTAAAATGTTGTATTTTAATTCAAAACCTATTTTTAATATAATTTATTTATATGATTATATTATCTTTTTAATTGATTTTAAAGTGAAATTAGAAAATATTTTTACCATTAAATCCAATAGTGGTCGTTGGAATCAATTTCACTTTGAAATCGGACTTAAACTAGTGTCAATCTTTTGATACTTATTGTTTTATAAAAACACGCTATTTGCTCTGACAGCGGGAATTAATTATTGAATTAATTAATGTGACTTATATGATTTGAATTTTTTAAAATGGACTTCATTTTTGAATTTGGAATATCAAATATAGCTTAGGGTGAATTTTTGGTAATTTTCTGAAAAACTTCAATTTTTGATGAATAGTGAAACCACTAAGTGGTAATCAAGCAAACTGATTTTTCAGTTAAATGAAATTTTACCACTAATGTGTATTGAATTTTGAAAATCCGACATACATGGTTTTCATTAAGATGTAAAATGTGGTTCAATGAGATTATAATAATTTTTTGGTGAATAGTAACTCATTAAGTTCTTAATCGCGATTAGTGGTAATTAGGGTAGTTTAAGGTATAAATAATGCTTTAATAATATAAAATGGCCTAGACACATGTCCCAACCTTATTGGTTGTGTCATGGCCGACCAAGACAAGCCATGGGTCAACTTGGGGACCCCATGGATCCACTTTTGTTGGGAAATGACATAAATTACGTTTTATTTAATGTTAAAGTGAAAATGACAGAAACATAATATGTTTTGCGAAAAAAAATTTTAAGTGGGGTTATACAAGTCCAAATTTTGATTATAAATAGTCATTGGAAAGATACAACGATTTCCTACATCATAGTAATTTTTTATAATTTTTAGACATTAAATAAATTAAATTATTTATGACATCATAATGATGCAGTGATGACATCATTATTTAACGATTAAAATAAAATGGAAAGATAATGTAAAATCTATGAACTACACATGTCCAAAACCAATTGGATGAATGGATTTCGATGCCTTATAACCTTATCCAAGAATTATATCAATGTGGGACCTTTTAAAACCGAAAAATATTTTCAAATAATGTAATATTTCTTACTTTCCAAAAGTGCCCCTCCTCTCCTCTTATAAAAGGCCCCCACCTCTACCTCATTTTACACACTCCTCAAGCCTTTGGCTCGGCCAACCCATGCCCATTTACGCTCTCCACATCCCTCTCCTCATCCTAGAGGACTCCCTTTGGGCATAATCCTTTCAAAGGAATCCTTTAGGCTTAAATCAAAAGGAGTTACACTTTTAAAGGTAATTCATTCTCTCATGTTCATTTGTTTTATTTTGCTTCTCCAACCCCCTAAACTCTTTTTATTTACTTCTTTTGTAACAACACCAGTATCTTCAATATACTAGGATGTTGTTATAAGATTTATTTGAGCTACACTCTCACACAACTACATCAAATGGTTAAAGAAGATAAGGTTTCCGTGGATGGCGAAATTCTGCCCCCCGAAACGATGATTGTTCAACACTCATTTAACACCTTCAAAGGTGGCCATTATGATGTCACTATTTTTATATATGATATATAATATGTTTATGTTTTCCTTAAGCTTCTGTTTTTTTTTCATTTTGGGCATACCTTTATGGTTTCCATTATGGGTAAAACACGATATCTTCATTTTAGGAAGTGCGGACTACCGCCGCCTAAAAGTGATTTGATTCGTTAATACCATATGTGGGATGTGTAAAGGATAAAGTTAATGATATTATATATGTTATTATACTGGAATTATAATATAATATTATATCATTATGATTACATTCCAGAAAATATGAAATAGAAATGGAAGTAGCGTTCATGCGTACGTACGGCTTACCGTCTCCATGAACGGTGCATTTCATTTCTTACCTCTAAATGTGATGTAATATTATAAATGAATGTATGTACTGGATATATATGACATATATGATATCTACATCATGAATACCATTCTGGACATAATTAACCTTTTACCAAATTAACAACATGTAAGTATAAGAAGTCTATTTTTGACTTAAGAACCAAATATCGGCAAAACAAATATTATTAACTTAAATGATTACATAAATGTTTATGACATGGTAATAAGTTATATAAAAGGAATAATGAACTTGAAAAAGGTTCTTAAGGAAGTAGAAATTAACTCAAGTTTATTATTCAGGATATTAAACAACGATCGAGTCAAGTCGGACCCGAGGTAAGGGATCCTACAACTCTCTTTCTTTTTAAGTACACTCTTTTATATCATTTATTTTAAGCTCATATTTCTTATGATTGGGATGTTATTTTATATTACATTTACTGTAATTTTTATGTTCATGAGATGAGAGACCCTATTCTCTCTCATCAATCCATTTTGGAAGTTTTGAGTGGCGCCGTTAGGCTGCCGAACTTTCGTAAGAGATCTAACCTCTCTCTTTCTTTTTAAGTACTCTCCTTTATGTAACTTCTTTTAAACTCCTCCTTGCAATGTTGGGGGATTTTCTTTTATATTCCACTTGCTATAAATTCTATTTTAATATGATGGGATACTCTATTTGATCTCATCAATCCATATTCGGAAGTTTTATGTGGCGTCGTTAGGCTGCCGAGTTTTCGTAAGGGATTTTTCATCTCACTTTTATTCCCGTGAGATTTATGCTACATTCGCCACAAATTCCATTGAGTGGTTTATGTACTGCCCATTATTCTACTCTTTGTGTAATATACTTTTGTTTATGAGTATTTACATCAATGACCTATTGTCTTTCTTTCATGGGGTGTATGTTTTGAAAGATACCCAAGTCGGTAAGGGAACCTTTCACCCTCCTCTTTTTTAAAAGACTTCTTTTATTGGGTCTTTTAATTTACATATTTTTATGTTGGGATATGTTCTCATACATCCTTATTGATGTAAATTTTATGTCCAAGTGATGAGATACACTTTTTATCTCTCATCAACTCATTTTGATGTGATGCCGTTAGGCTGTCAAGGGAACTTTTTAACCCAATTTCGATTTCTTTGGGTTCAACTTGTAGTCATTGAATATGTCATCCATTGAATATGTGTGAATGACCTTTTATTGTTTTACAATTAATATCCACTTATATTGGGTGTATATATATTTGTCACACATATTTTTGAGATTTATTTGTCTTTAATTTAAGGATACCTTCTTTATAAGGGATTTCATCACATTTGACATTTCTATTGAGGGTTCATTGTTGTTATGCACCGATTCACTCTTATATGGTGTATATACTGTCCTTTGGAGTATTATATCATGAATCCTTTTATTCTCATGATATTATAAAGTTCTGACTAAATGTTATTCCTCGATTATTGTATTCAAGTGTCTCTAATTTTGGTAAAACCCCTTTAACCAAAATATCGTTTTAAATGTTTTAATTATTTGTTCTTATTAATATCCATGTTTTCAAAATGGTTTTAAGGATTTATTTATATGGATATTAATGGTTTAAAATGTTAAAATCTTCAAGGTGGTATGGGACACTTTGATTCAAAAATCTCTTTATTAAATGTTTTAAATGGTTTTGGAAATGGCTTCTTTTTGAATGGATTCATTATTTCAATATCCTAAAATGTTATATTGTGATTGAAATGTGGAAATGATATGTTTCCTTTATTAATGTTTATGTGATACGATTATGTTATGGTTCTTGGGCATTGTTATGAAAACGGGTGGTTCCGTGATAAACTAAGGGTGGGTGAGCCCGATATAGCTCTCCAATGCATTGGGTAACGCGAAGGAGTGAAACGTTAAGGTTTCTCCGAAGAGATTTTAGGGAATATACTGTGATGGGTATTCCAAACGTAACCAAGAGGGTTACTCCCTACGTAAGAATGTTATGAATGCCTCAAGTTACCTTTATGTCTTATGTTTTCTATGATTTATTCATGATTTGATATGCCTATGTTTTATGGGTAAAGCATGATTTCATTCTTATGTATTTATGAACTCATGTTTTTATAACCCTTACTGAGCTTTTTATGCTCATCCCAAGTTTTTGAAATGTTTTTCACAGGTCAAGGGAAAGGTACATGATGTGATGATAGTTTCAAGGATGTGTCAAGAAAGAATCCGTGTTTTATTTTAAATAGGTTTCCGTTGATGGGAAGAATGAATATTGTCTTTTATGTAACCACTTTGTTTAAATGTGGAATGTAATGCAAGTTTCATGATCTAATTCTTTAAAACTCTAAACCTGAAAAGATCCTCAATGTGTAATCTTGTAATAACTCAAGATTAAGTAAGGTTTAAGGCTGGGGCCTTATATGGAGGAATATAATTTTGTAGTTCTTAGGAGTTTAAATGTTTTAGAATTCTAAAAATAGATGGAAATAAGTCCATTAAAAGAGCCCATGAAACAAAAATAAAAAGTTGAAGTAATACCAAATTATAAAGAGCATGCCAAAAAATCCCAAACGAACAAATTTATTTATCCACACATCTACACAAACCACCCCATACATTTCTAGATAGAGAATGGAATGGCATGCAGGAGGCTCATTACAATAAGTTCCATGAAATGTTCAACCAATTTCATATCAACATTCTTTTTTTATAAGGAAATAAATCAAATGCATATTCATATGAAATTTATCAAATAATTTCTTTTAAATATTAGAATTATATAATATCTAGGAATCATCTCATAAAATGAAGAATGTTATACTATTTTATAGTATAAAATCCCACCAATGATGAGATATCTTGGAATATTTTCTATTCTATCTGCAATAGGAAACTGCCAATTTGGATGAGCACTGTGTGATTTTGGAGAAAGGGTTAACTTGATACCAATGAGTTTTTACCACAATCTTGGTCTCCATGAGCGTAAAGAGAGAATAGTATCATTTCAACTATTAAATCGTTCAGTCATGTAGCCACATGGTATTCATGAAGATATTCTTGTCATTGTTTGAAAATTCATTTTCCATCCAAATTTATAGTTTTAGAAATTAAATTGTAAGGAGATGTCTTGATCATCCTTGGAAAACAATTCATAGAAATATGGAAGGACATTATTAATGTTAATCAAGGATACATCAACGACATAGAGGAATATGAAAATGTAGTGTTCAAAATGATAAAGGTTGTACAACATTTAGTTGATACAGTAGACTACAATTCCATCTCTCTCTTACAACAAGGATAGGAGTACACAGCCATTGAGGAATAGACAGATGATTCAGGTTTAGAATAAAAACAAGACTATGACATCGATGAAGTCAGCTTTGTTGAACCAGTTATAAGAGTCACCATACAACCATTTATTCCATCCATCATTCTATCACCCAATTTGTACATGAATCATTTGCTGAGTAAATTGAAGTACTCATACTTAGGAGAGTCATTATCTTTACCCATCATTATCAACACCAAGCGATCCATGTCTTATGATGAGAAACTAGTTGATGCTCAGAAAAGACATAAGAAATAAATATACTGGGGGTGGAAGATATTGAGGGAATATATCCTTGAGATTTCACACACATGAATTTATTCAAAGAAGATAGTAAACCAAAAAGACAACCTCAAAGGCGACATAAGATGCCAATGAAGGAGGTTTTCAATAAGTAAGTTTTGAAGTTTATGGATTCACAAATAATCATTCCTATACCAGATACTGAATGGGTGATTCCCCTCCATGTCGTTCCCAAAAATGGAGGACTCACTGTAGAAATTACATCTGATAATGAACTCATTTCAATATGAACCATCCCTAGATGGAGTGTTTGAATAGATTACATATTTTTTAACCCAAAAATAAGGAATGATAATTTTTCCTTTGCTATTTATGGCTAAAATTCTTGAGATTCTAGTGGGGGATGATTTTTATGATTCCCTGGATGGCTATTCAAGATACAATCAAATTGAAGTATACCCTGCTGACTGAACTATAACCACCTCCAACTACCCCTTTGGTAATTTGGGTTAATGATGTATTTCCTTCTATATGTGAAATGCACTAGAGACATTCCAAAGTTGTGTGAAACCCTTATTTCATGATATGAACAAATAATTTCTTGAAATATTCATGGATGATTTCTATGTCTATGGAAAATCATTTGATATCTATCTATGTAATCAAGAACATGTTCACTAATTTTATATGGATAAATTATTAGTGTTCAAATAGGAAAAATTTCACTTCGTGGTGTAAGGAGGAATTGTTCTAGAATAAAAAATCTTTAATTAAGGCATTGAGGATGATCCCTCAATGATAAAGGTCATCATGGATCTATTAGAAAATTCTACCGTATAAGGGATTTGGAGGTTTCTTTGTAAGGCTATATTCTACATATGATTATAAAAGATTTCACTAAAGCTGCACATCGATTAAACCATTTTTTCAACGGAAATTCCTTTTTAATTCGATGAGTACTACTGACAAGATTTTGAATCACTAAAAAATAATCAGATCACGTCTCCTATTATCAATAAACCAAACTGGGAAAAGGAGATTGATTTTATGTGTGATTCCAGCGACCATGAAATAGGAGTTGTACTAGGACAACATATAAACAAAATCAAATACCTAATCTATTATACCAATAACACATTTAACGAATCCAATATAAATTTCACAACTACATAAAAAAAGATCCTAGATTTCCTATATAGAATTGGATGTTTCTGTTCACACTTAATTCTATCCAATATCATTATCCATAAAGACCGTGCCACCCTTTGATACCCGATGAACAAGAAAGATGAAAAAGCAAGATTGATACACTGGATTCTTTTTCTGCATGAATTTGACGTCGTAATAAAGGACAACGAAGGGACAAAAAATTTCATTACCGACCACCTCTAACGATTACACCTGACCATTATTAATGAATACTTCAAGAATGATATTGATGTATATTTTCCATATGGGATAATTTATAGTTTCAAACCCCATCATTAGTTCACAAATATGACCAACTATCATGCCACAAGATATCCCCATCATGACATCTCATACGAGCAAGGCTAGAAGATTCTGTCTGATGCCATACACTACATTTGGGATGAACTATTTCTATTCCATCATTGTGGAAGTGGGATTTTATGAATCTTGATCTCATAGGAATAGATACAAAATGTGGTTGAAATGTGACACACATCACAAACTAGCGGAAATAAAGGACAAAAGTGCATAGTGGAAAAGATCCTACAAAGTGGATTTCTGTGACCCTCATTGCATCATGATTCAAGTAGAGTCTTCAATCGATGATATATATTTCAATGAATATGGAACATCAGTAAATGAAATTAGATGCCAAAAAATATCATTCTGGATGTTTATGTTTTTGAAATCTAGGGTATTGACTTTATGGGACCATTCCCCTCCTCCCATGGAAATAATTACATTCTATGTGTAGCACACACTGTTTCCATGTGGGTTGAAGCCAAATCCATATCACATGGCAATGAAAGTGTAGTCATGAATTTTCCTCAAAAGAATTTTTTTTCATTTTTTTAATTTCCACAGGTATCCATTAGTGATCACATATCACATTTCCCAAATCCTCTAGTATGAAAAATTCATCAAAAATATGGCATTCAAAACAACACTGGAAACCCCTATCATCCACAAACTAGTTGGAAAGTGGAATTATCAAATAGCGAGGTGATAAAAATGGTTGAAAAGATATTTAAAACTATTAAAATTTACTGGAGCCTAAAATTGGGTAATACATTATGGGAATACCAAACTGTGTACAATACACGCATAGGCACCACCCCATTTAGAATGGTTTACAGTACACCATTTCATCTTTCAGTGGAATAGTAACATCATTCATTCTAGGCCATAAAAATAGATGAATATGGATTCATAAAAGTCTAGCGAGGAATGGTTATTATAATTAACTGCATTGAAATAAATCAAGAGAGATGCGTACAAAAATGAATGTATTTACATGGAAAAAATGAAAACACAACATAACCAAAAAATTACAAGGCATACCTTCGTTCTACATAATAATGGGTTTCTATTCAATTATAGAATAATAAAATTCCAAAGGAAGTTGAAATCATGATGTTCTTTTCCTCTTTATGTTTTTAACATTTTTCAATATGGGAGAATCGATATTCAACAAGATGAAGAACCACTATTCAGAGTAAACTGTCAAAAGATGATGATATTTTAGGAACTAGTCCATGAATTTTGTCTCATCTGACTTAAGATCCACTAAAATGTAAAGTGACTCCTACTCCAAACTTTAATGGAAGTGATGACTGGGAGAAAACCCTGGGTAGAATCACATTAGGTGAGTTATATTAGGATTTTGGAGAAAGTATTTATCGTCTGAAGAAAGATGAAGAATAGATGAAACATGGAAAATTGGAAAATAAGATCTAAGTACACGACATAAAAATCATGGTCATGTATTTCTTTTTTTATGCTTTAAAAATCAACATTCTTCCAGTTCACGATTTCATAGAAACATACACGTTGTGACTTCTTTTGATTCAGTTTTTAAAAAACTACAGGTCACAACCCACAACATCCCGACCCACATGATTCGTGCCCTGACACCTAGTCTCCCACTCCTTTCCCTCACCATCACGAAAACCAATCATATCCCTCATCTCCAAACCCGATCCTCTCCCTACTGGAATTTGTCTTATTTTTTATGGGCTATTTGTGATGGGAACCCGTCGCAAATAAGCTTTAGCGATGGGGTCCCATTTTAAATAGCCCATTGTAGAAAACAGCATCACAGAAAATGTTTTTTGCGATGGGAAACTTTCCCATCGCAAATAACTCTCTGATTATATACATTATATATAAATAAACTTATTACTATGAGCCCATCAAAAATAGTATTTGTGATGGTACTAAGGGCCCGTCCAAAATACTATCTCAAAATATAAATTTAAACTATTTGCGACAGGATCCCATCACAAAAGATCTCGTCACAAATAATAACCAAATATATATATATATATATATATATATATATATATTTATTCAAATAATAATTAATGAAAAAATAATATTAAAAATATTAAAAATATATTAAAATTATCAATATTCTAAAAAAATTGAAAAAATTCATTAAATTTTTTTATTATTATAATTTTTTAAATAAAATAACAATATAAAATATAATACTATAAAATATATTTAATAAAATTGTGATTACTGAAAAAATAATATTAATATTATTAAAATAATAAAAAATATTAAAATTCTTAATATTCTCAAAAAAATATAAAAACACATAAAATATTATTATTTTTATTATTAAAATAAACAAACATTAAAATATATAATAGTAATAATAAAAAATAAAATATTAAAAAAATTAAATTAAGAAATATTCATACCTATTTAAAAGACATAAACTGAAAATAGTTCATATTACAATAATTCGTGAATTAAAATGTGTTTGACATACAAAAATCAGTAAAGGGTCATCTTCTGGAGGAGGTAGAGAAGCTGCAGGATAAGGTGGAGAACACTCCATCACTAAACTACGAGTCAGATGACACATGTACTCTATCAGCTCATGATGCTGCTGCTACTGCCATTGACGCATCTCTTCAATGCGCTGATGCTGCTACTGATGCATATTTTCATACTGATTCTGTAAACTCTCTATAAGCTCAGTTTGATTTTGCAACTGCTACTGATACATTGAGGTAGAAGATGATGCCTCTCTATGAGTTCCTCTCAAGATAGACGCCAACATCACAATAGTACCTTAATAAGTACCAGGATTCACCTCAGAGTAGATACCTAATACTCAGCCTTTCTCAAAGCCATACTGAGTCTCCTGCATCTATATCGCCTCATCGAAATTGCGGGCACTAGTCTAATCATTCATCTCATCCTGACTCCCAACCTGTGTTTGGGAGGTCGCAGCCTTATATCACTCCTTCAATTCCAATTTGAAATTAAAATCATGAAAATTTTTTTTGCAGTTAGTTTTTAAACTAAAAAAAATACTAACCACAATCTAAGTCTAGCGATCACCTCTACTCTCTCCAGTGGATGGATCATTGTACATCCTCTAATAAATGTCGTAATTTGTATTATCAGGATACACGAATACCAATAAAAATATAAAATAATCACTTTATATTTAATGTTATATAAAATATTTAAAAAAGGTACTTACCAGATTCTTTCTATGTGTACTGAATATACAGCTACCAGCTCGATGTGACACCTCTTATCTCCCCCATTTCTGTCGACCCACTAAAACCCTCCTCTGAAATCCACCAGCCAACCAGTGTAAACATATTCCATACCAAATGTGGGATGAAATGTACTCCGGTCGGTGGGCTCTACACAACTCATCAAAATTTGTCACTCCTTCTTTCTTAATGGTAGTTCTTCTCAAATTGTGTAGAAACTGATGGAAATGGTCATGTATATACACCTCTCATGCCGCGTGGATAGTGTCACGCATGCTATCATTGATGGGATACTATATACCCTAAAAATAATTTATAATATCAAGTTATTAATAAAATAAATTTCAAAATAAATATTATTTATTTACGTACCAGCTAATTATTGAACATTCTGAGCCACACATCAATTGGAATATATTCCCATGTGATCCATGGCTAAGAAAAATAATTGTGCAAGATAGTGATCCCCTGTCCAATAGCTACATGTGCAAAACTTTGAAAAAAGAATAAATAATCAATCAATTAGTATATATATAAATAAATTAATGAAATCTATTTAGAATATACAGGTTATCATTCCACTGTGTGCATGGTTCGAAGCCAAAACATGGACGTCACTCGAGGATAGGGTTAGGAATCATCAGTTGCGCAAGACCACACCCCCTCCACTTACCCCCTAAACCGCCAGTATGCTGAGGGTCAGATATCCCAAATCCCCCACATCCAAATGTAGCTCAGCCTCTTGTAAATCACGATATAGATCATGGTCCATCTGAAACACAAAATTATTTTTGTAAATAGATAGATGAAAATAACTATTATATATAGAGATATAGTAGTTATGATAATAACCTACATTTAACAGTGTCAATTTTTATCTTCATCATCATCTTCATATCTGACGATTTCAGTGTTTTTATATTCATCCTCGGCATCATCAATTCCCATATGAGTTTTTGTTTCATCATCTCTTGTCATTTCAAATTCATTTGTAACATCATTAACATCTTTGTCACCATCGACCTTTAATTTTGGGGGGGCATCATCAATATTTATGTCTCTTTGTGAAAAAGATGGATTTTGAGTAGTTTCTTGAAAAATTTTAATTCCTTCCACGTCATTGAAACCACATTCATTTTGAGTAAACTAATTTCCTGATATTTCATTTTTATTATGCTCCACCAATCACTACAGTCTCAAGGATTAACACAATAGACTATGTAATAAATTTTATGTGCCTTTTGAGAGAGTAAAAATTGTTCATTTACTGCAAGAAAACTTTTATATTTAATATCGATGATTCCATTAGTCGGTTGAACATGCAAACCTATCTTAGTATTCGACCACAGAAATTTAAACATCATTATGTACTTCTGTCTTAGATAACACAACTCAATAAGTTCATCCATAATGTCGTAAAAGTAATCTTTATTTTCACTATAATGCGATCCTCTCAAAAAAAATATTTTTCATTATTTTTTTGATTCCCCATATTCACATGTATGAAATCGAAAACCATTCACCAAATATGCGTTATAAGATTTAACCATATTGGATGGTGGGTTACTCAAAATAAATAATCTTTTATCAATTTTATCAGCATATTGAGACACCTGAAAAGTAGTAAAACAACTATAAATATAATAAATAGTAAACTAAATTGATATTAAACCATCAATAATTTATGTTACCATTTTTTGAAACCATTGAGAAATTTTTTCTGTGTTATTCAAGTAAAGATATAGTGATTTGTGGATGTTTTTTCATTATATGATTATCATATAACCTAAAAATAAATTATGTTTACATACTGTAACATAAATTATAGAATAAGTGATAGAATCACTCATAGTAGAAGTGAAGTCATTTCTTAAGAGTTGAGAAGAACATATGTATGAGCTTTGTGATGTTCATCATCTGAAATCCATAATTCTTGAACTCCATCGAAGCCAAGATTTGGATGTTTAGAAACTGATAATTGATTGTCCATTTTTTCATTAAAATTTATATCGTTCCATCCCATGCGGTTGTGTCTTGAGGGATTTTGAGATTCAAAATAGTGAGAGTAGAAAAAAGCAATTTACTCTAGCAAATAAGCTTCATCAATTAAGCCTTCAACTGATGCTTTGTTTCATACTTTTTTCTTCAATTTCTACATGCATCTCTCGAATGGGTACACCCATCGAAACTGTACTTGACCTCCATATTTTCTTTATGTGTCAAATAGAATATCAGATGTTTTAATGAGTCGAAGAAAGCTGGCAGAATGATTTTTTCCAGTCTACATACAATTACAACGATATCTTCTTCTAGTTTTCTTAGTGCATCATAGTCTGTTGTTACTGCACAAATGCCTCGAAATAATATGATATGCCTATTATATAATCCAAGATCATAGAATTAAACAAACACCTGAATCCAATTAATATATGTCTTTCCATTATAACATGACAATCTAGACTTTTTAATCTGGTAATATGACCATTCATAATACATCAAACCAAATTGAAAGAATAGCCATCAGGAAGTCTCAAATCTATAATCCATTGACAAAATAATAAGCGACTCTCTTTGGAAAGTGTATAAGCTTATTTTGGCTTCATTAACCTCTATGATCTGACATTTTAAAAAATTTCAAGTTCTGATCACCTAAAAATTTGGGCAAGATCTAATCGTGCTTTTATAGTATCTTTGGTTTTAATTGGTGTATCCAAAACAGTATGAAATAAATTATATAAATAGTTCTTCTCAATATCCATGACATCGAACATGTGGTGGACCAACAAATAAGACCAATATGGAAGAACCCAAAAAATGCATTGTTTTATCCAATTATGTTCTTTTCCAAAACTATGAATTTAATGTTGGTTTATGGTTGTCCCAAATGTGATGTGAGGTAATGAAAATACAACTGATTTAAACTCTGTACCTAAGATCATTTTTGGATTATCAT
The DNA here is from genome assembly GCA_963277665.1 of Viscum album. Lineage (NCBI taxonomy): Eukaryota > Viridiplantae > Streptophyta > Magnoliopsida > Santalales > Viscaceae > Viscum > Viscum album. Next base: position 1,872,327,239 of record OY728137.1, on the reverse strand, counting down.
CCCTTTCAGTTGTGCCTTTTCCAAAATGAGATTTGTTCCTTCGAAATAGACTATTGTTTGGAAGAAATCTGTGATGATAGTCAAAATAGCAAGGTGTTTTTCCATTCATGGGTATAATGGCTTTGTTGTCTTTCATATAGTAAGGACATGTTTTCAGACCATGTGTACTCTAGCTAGATAACATGCTATATGCTGGGAATTCACTAATTGTCCACATAAATGTAGCTTTTAATATGAAATTTTGTTTTGCAGCAACACCATATATACTAACATCGTTAGTCCATAATTCATTTAGCTCATGAATCAATGGTTTCAAAGTAACATCAATATTCTTTTTCAGATGTCCTAGGATTAATAAAGTCAAATGGATATAGGGTCCCTTCATTAACATCCATGGAGGTAAATTGTATGGAGTTATAAAGACAGGACAATATGAATACTAACTACCATAAGAACAAAATTATTACTATTTGTTGCAAATTATTACTATTTATTTCAAATTATTATTATTTATAACTATTTATTACTATTTATTGCTACTTGTTACTATTTATTGCTAATTATTACTATTTATTGCTAATCGTTACTATTTATTGCTAATTATTAATATTTTTTGTAAATTATTACTATTTATTGCAAATTATTAACATCTTTTTCAAATTATTAATATTTATTAGTAATTATTAATATTTATTTCTAATTTTTACTATTTATTGCTATTTATTACTATTTATTCTAATTTATTACTATTTATTCTTATTTATTACTAATAATTGTTATTTATTACTAATTATTGTTATTTATTACTAATTATTGTTATTTATTACTAATTATTGTTATTTATTACTAAATATTGCTTTTTATTACTAATTATTGCAATTCATTACTAATTATTCTTAATTATTTTTAATTATTTCTAATTATTCCAAAATATTGCAAATTATTACTAATTATTCAAATTGATTGCTATTTATTCCTATTTAATTCTATTTATTCATATTTAATCACAATTTATTTCTATTTATTACTATTTATTCCTATTTATTCATATTTATTCTTATTTATTCCTATTCATTCTTATCTGTTGCAATTTTTCTTATTTATTGCTATTTATTGCTATTTATTTCTATTTATTGCCAGCTATTCCTATTTATAGCTAATTATTCTTATTTATTGCTAAGTATTCCTATTTATTGCTAATTATTCATATTTATTACTAATTATTCCTAATTATTGCTAATTATTACTATTTATTGTTAATTATTGCTAATTACTGCTAATTATTGTTAATTATTAGTAATTATTTCTAATTATTTCTAATTATTGCTAATTATTTCTATTTATTGCTAATTATTCCTATTTATTTTTAATTATTCCTATTTAATTCTAATTGTTGCTAATTATTGCGAATTATTCCTATTTCAGGATAATTATTCCTAATTATTGATAATTATTCATATTTATTAATAACTATTCCTATTTATTACTGATTATTCCTATTTATTATTATTTATTCCTATTTATTCCTATTTATTGCTATGTATTCATATTTAATGCTATTTATTCATATTTATTTCTATTTATTCATCTTTATAGCTATTTTTACTTATTTATTACTATTTATTTCAAATTATTGCTATTTATTCCTAATTATTGATATTTATTCCTGATTATTTCAATTTATACCTATTTATTGTTAATTATAACTATTTATTGCTAATTATTAATTATTATTGCTTAATTATTCCTATTTATTTCTAGTATTTCTTTTTTATTCGTAATTATTCCTATTTATTAGTAATTATTCTTATTTATTAGAAATTATATTTATTTATTACTAATTATTTCTATTTATTAATAATTATTTTTATTTATTGCTCATTATTCTTAATTATTCTTAATTATTAATATTTATTGCTAATTATTCCTAGTTATTGCTAATCATTACTATTTATTGCTAATTATTATTATTTATTGCTATTTATTACTATGTATTTCGATTTTTTATCATTTATTGCTATTTATTACTATTTATTACTATTTATTCATATTTATAACTAATTTTTGATATTTATTACTAATTATTGATAGTTATTACTAATTATTACTATTTATTTCTAATTATTGCTATTTATTTCTAATTATTAAAAATTAGTACTAATAATTTCAATTTATTATTACATATAAATACTGTTAACAAAACAATTTAAATCTAATTTAATTACAACTAATCAAAAATATTTAAAATTAACATAAAAAATGAAATAAATACTAAATTAAAAAAATATTAATACCATTAAACATGATCTCTTATTGATGTTGATGGCTTCATAACTTTTTTCTGAAAAAACACTAATTCATCTAAATTTTCTCTCTGAAAATTGAGTTTAGAGAGAGAGATAGAGTAAGAAATGAGAGGTGGATTTGAAAAAATAGATGGGGGTATATATAGGTTAGATTAGTTGCGACGGGCTGCCCGTCGCAAATAGTATTTTTTATGACGGGACCCGTCACAAAAACCATCACCCACATTAATTACGGTCAGTAGTTAAAAGTTTATTTGTGATTGGTCCCCTCGTAAAAGGTTTGGCACAGTTTTCATGACAAACCGCGGGAAGGTTATTTGTGACGTGTGAGAAAGATGCAAGTAAATGAACTGTCGGACAAAAGAGCCCCCTTTTTTGTCAATGAATCATCTTCATGCAACTATCACCGGCTGAAATAATTATGAAAAATGTGGTCCAACGGATGCATATTCAAACTCATGCATACGAGATTGGATATGCAAACGTAGAAGAATAGTTTTCATAATGTTTTGAGTTGGTGAAAGTTGAAAGAAGAAGAGTCATCGAGAAAAAGGAATGTCGTCAATCTACTTGATATTGTTCCAAGTTATTAAAAGTTCTTACAATTTATTACAATTGATATCATTCAAAATTATTAATAATTATTACAAATTATTTTTAATTATTACTAATTATTAGTAATTATTCCCAATTATTACTATTTATTCCTATTTATTTCCATTTATTCTTATTTATTCTTATTTGTTATGATTTATTCCTATTTATTCCAAATTATTCCTATTTGTAACCAATTATTTCTATTTATTTCTATTTATTGCTAATTATTCATATTTATTGCTAATTATTTATAATTATTCCAAATTATTCCAAATTATTCTTAATTATATTTAATTATTCCTAATTTTTGCGAATTATTGCTAATTATTGCTAATTATTGATAATTATTGTGAACTATTACAAATTATTCGTATTAATTATTATTTTTTGCTAATTATTACTATTTATTGCTAATTATTACTAATAATTTCAATTTCTTCCTAATTATTCCTATTTATTAATAATTATTCTTATTTATTCCAATTTATTGATAATTATTACTATTTATTACTAATTATTCAAAATTATTTCAATTTATTCATAATTATTTCTATTTATTTCTAATTATTCCTATTTATTCATAATTGTTCCTATTTATTCCTAATTATTCCTAATTATTCCTATTTATTGCAAATTATTACTATTTATTACAAATTATTACTAATTATTCCAAATTATTACTATTTATTGCAAATTAATACTATTTATAGCTAATTATTACTATTTATTACTAATTATTACTATTTATTGCTAATTATTACTATATTGTTCTAAATGGTTCTATTTATTTCTAATTATTACTATTTATTGAAATTTTGTGGCTATTCATTGCTAATTATTACTATTTATTGCTAACTATTACTATTTATTGCTTATTATTACTATTTATTACTAATTATAACTATTTATTACTATTTATTACTATTTATTCTTATTTATTACAATTAATTTTTATTTGTTACTAATTCTCCCTATTTATTACTAATTATTGCTATTTATTACTAATTATTGCAATTTATTGCTAATTATTCCTATTTATTACTAATTATTGCTATTTGTTACTAATTATTCCTAATTATTCCTAATTATTACAAATTAATAATAATTAATACTAATTATTCCAAATTATTCCAAATTATTTTTATTTACTCCAATTTGTTGGTATTTGTACCTATTTATTCCTATTTATTTATATTTATTCTTATTTATTCCTATTTATCCCTATTTATTCCTATATATTCGTATTTATATTTATTTATACCTATTTATTCATATTTATTCATATTTATTTCTATTTATTCCCATTAATTGAGATTTATTGTTAATTTTTTCTATTTATTGCTAATTGTTCCTATTTATTGCTAATTATTCTGATTTATTGCTAATTGTACCTATTTATTGCTAATTATAATTAATTATTGCTAATAGTTCATGTTTATTGCTAATTATTTCAATTTATTGCTATTTATTTCTATTTATTGCTATTTATTGCTAATTATTGCTAATTATTCTTATTTATTGCTAATTGTTTCTAATTATTGCTAATTATTGCTAATTATTGCTTATTATTGCTAGTTATTGCTAATTATTCTAAATTATTCTTATTTATTGCTAATTATTCATATTATTTGCTAATTATTCTTATTTATTGCTAATTATTGCTAATTATGGATAAATATTCTTATTTCTTTCTATTTATTCCTAATTATTTATAATTATTCTTATTTATTAATAATTATTCCTATTTATTACTAATTATTCATATTTATTTCTATTTATTCCAATTTGTTACTAATTATTCGTATTTATTGCTATTAATTTCTATTTATTGCTATTTATTTCTATTTATTGCTATTTATTCCTATTTATTGCTATTTATTTATATTTATTTCTATTTATTCCTAATTATTGAATTTATTCCATATTATTGTCATTTATTCCTATTTATTGATAATTATTACTATTTGTTGCTAATTTTTATTCTTTATAACTTAATTATTCCTATTTATTCCCTATTATTCTTATTTATTGCTAATTATTCTTAATTATTCCTAATTATTCTTATTTGTTGCTAATTATTCATATTTATTCCTAATTATTACAATTTACTGCTAATTGAAACTATTTATTTTAATTTGTTGCTATCTATTGCTATTTATTACTATTTATTTCTATTTATTCCTATTTAATACTATTTATTGCTATTTATTACTAATTATTAAAAATTAGTACTAATAATTTCAATTTATTATTACAAATAAATACTAATAACAAAATAATTTAAATCTAATTTAATTACAACTAATCAAAAATAATTAAAATTAACATAAAAAAATGAAATAAATACTAAATTAAATCAAATATAAATACTTTTAAACTTGGTCTCCTATTGATTTAGATGCCTTCACAACTATTTTATGAGAAAAACTAACTCACACAAATTTTCTCTCTAAAAATTTAGTTTAGAGAGAGAGAGAGAGTAAGAAATAGGACAAGGATGTGAAAAAACGGATGGGGGTATATATAGGTTAGATTGGTTGCGACGGGCTGCCTGTCATTTCTAGTACTTTTTGCGACGGGACCCGTCGCAAAAACATTCGCTCGCATTAATTACGTTCGGCGGCTAAAAGAGTATTTGTGATGGGTCTCATCGCAAAACGGTTTGGCTTGGTTTGCACGGCATGCCGTGGGAAGGTTATTTGCAACGTTTGAGAAAGAAGCAAGAAAATGAGCCATCAGACAAAAGAGCCCCCTTTTCGTCGATGAGTCATCTTCTTTTAACTATCACCTCCTAAAAATATTATAAAAAGTGTAGTCCTACGAATGCATATTCAAACTAGTACATACGAGATTTGATATGTATACGTAGAAGCATACTTTTCATAATGTTTTTTGTCAGTGAAAGTTGAATGTAGAAGATTCATTGAGCAAAAGGAGTTACGCCAGTCCATAAAAATTGTGCCAAGTTATTAAAATTTATTTAAATTTTTTACAATTGATATTATTTCTAATTATTCTTAATTATTACTAATTATTAATAATTATTACAAATTATTACTAATTTTTACTAATTATTACTAATTATTACTAATTATTCTTAATTATTACTATTTATTTCTATTTATTCATATTTATTCCCATTTATTCTTATTTATTCTTATTTATTCCTATTTATTCTGATTTATTCATATTTTTCCCAATTATTGCTATTTATTACTAATTATTGCTATTTATTCCTATTTATTGCTAATTATTCCTAATTATATATAATTATTCCTAATTATTCCTAATTATTCTTAATTATTTAGAATTATTGCTAATTATTGCTAATTATTGCTAATTATTACTAATTATTCGTATTTATTCCTATTTGTTGCCAATTATTCCTAATTATTTCTAATTTTTATTAATTATTTATATTTAATTCTAATTATTCATAATTATTCCTAATTATTCTTAATTATTCCTATTTATTTCTAATTATTGCTAATTATTCATATTTATTTCTAATTATTACTATTTATTGCTAATTATTACTATTTATTGCTAATTATTCCTATTTGCTACTAAATATTCCTATTTATTGCTAATTAATCCTTATTATTCATAATTATTCCTATTTATTCCTATTTATTCTTATTTATTGTTATTTATTGTTAATTATTACAATTTATTGCATATTATTGTCATTTATTATAAATTATAACTATTTATTACAAATTATAGCAATTTATTGCTAATTATTACTATTTATTTCTAATTATTACTATTTATTTCTAATTATTACTAATTATTACTAATTATTACTATTTACTGCTAATTATTACTATTTATTGTAAATTATTACTACTAATTGCAAAATTATTACTATTTACTGCTAATTATTATCAATTATTGCTAATTATTACAATTTATTGCTAATTATTACAATTTATTGATAATTATTATTATTTATTGTTAATTATTACTATTTATTTCTATTTATTACTATCTATTTCTATTTATTACTATTTGTTCATATTTATTAATAATTATCGGTATATATTACGAATTATTACTATTTATTACTAATTATTGGTACTTATTACTAATTATTTCTAATTATTACTAATTATTTCTATTTATTTCTAATTATTCCTAATTATTCTAAATTATTCGTAATTATTCATAATTATTCATAATTATTCCAAATTATTGCTAATTATTACTAATTATTGCTAATTATTCCAAATTATTGCTATTTATTCATATTTAGTGCTATTTATTCATATTTATTAATATTTATTTTTATTTATTACTATTTATGGCAAATTATTCCTATTTATTTCAAATTATTCCTATTTATACCTATTTATTCCTATTTATTGGTAATTATTTTTATTTATGGTTAATTATTGCTAATTATTGCTAATTATTGCTAATTATTGATAATCATAGCTAATTATTGCTAATTATTCATATTTATTACTAATTATTTCTATTTATTGCTAATTATTCTTATTTATTATTAATTTTTGGTAATTATTTTAATTCGTTGCTAATTATTCCTATTTATTACTAATTATTCTTATTTATTACTAATTATTCCTATTTATTACTACTTATTCCTGGTTATTACTATTTATTCCTATTTATTGCTAATTATTCCTATTTATTATTAATTCCTATTTATTGCTATTTATTGCTATTTATTTCTATTCATTCATATTTATTACTATTTGTTTCTAATTATTTCTATTTTTTCCTAATTATTGCTATTTATTCCTAATTATTGCTATTTATTTTTATTTATTGCAAATTATTACTATTTATTGAAAATTATTTTTATTTATTACCTGATTATTTCTATTTATTCTTAATTATTCCTATTTATTACTAATTATTCCTATTTATTACTAATTATTCCTATTTATTACTAATTATTCTTAATTATTCCTAATTCTTCCTAATTCTTCCTAATTATTTCTAATTATTTCTAATTATTTCTATTTATTACTAATTATTTCTAATTATTCCTATTTATTCCTATTTATTTCTAATTATTCTTATTTATTGCTAATTAATACTATTTATTGCCAATTATTACTATTTATTGCTATTTATTACTATTTATTGATATTTATTGCTATTTATTGCTATTTATTACTGTTTAATCCTATTTATTACTCTTTGTTCCTATTTTTAACAAATTATTCCTATTTATTACTAATTATTTCTATTTATTACTAATTATCAAAAATTAATACTAATAATTTGAATTTATTATTACAAATAAATACTGATAGCAAAATAATTTAAATCAAATTTAATTACAACTTATCAAAAATAATTAAAATTAACAACAAAAAAATGAAATAAATACTTAATTAAAGGAAATATAAATACCTTAAAACATGATCTCTAATTGATGTAGATGCCCTCACAACTTCTTTGTGAATAAAAATCAACTCACCCTAATTTTCTGTTTGAAAATTGAGTTTTGAGAGAGAGAGAGAGAGAGTAAGAAATGAGAGGTGGATTTGAAAAAACTGATGGGGGTATATATTGGTTAGATTAGTTGCGACATGACTATTTGCGACGGACATCCTGTCAGAAATTATATTTTTTGTGTCGGGACACATCGCAAAAATCTCCGCCCGCATTAATTACGTTCGGCGGTTGAAAGGGTATTTGCGATGGATCCCGTCGCAAAAGCTACCTGCCGATACCTTATTTATGACGAGAGAACATCCCTTTGGAAAAAATTATTTACCGCTGCCGGGTATTTCCGACGAGACCCATCCCAAATGCCCGCGAACCGACACATTATTTGCGACGGGGGAATAACCCCCGTCGCAAATAAACTTCACGCAGTTTTCCGCACAAACTGTACCAAACCTTTTACGACGTGACCCAAAATCTCGTCCCAAATAACCAAGTATTTGTGACGGGTAAAATCCCTAGTCGCAAGTAACCTATGGGATAGACTATTTGCGACGAATTAATTCCCTTCGCAAATATCCCAGTGCAAAAAAGAGATTTTTCCCATAGTGTCTCCCTCACTATCATGCACCAAACCTCTCCCCCTATGTCTCAACAACGCTCACACCCCAACCTATCCTCGTTGATCTCCCTCACATTCGTGACTCACAAACCCATCTTCTCCCTCTCTATCACTATTTTAGTCCACCCTCCAGCATTCAATGGCACACAACAAATAGGCACAACCCTCCTCAACTACCTCTTTATCCTAAACATCCTCACCATCTGTCAAATGGCTCCCTTCTAAGCGCCCACGGACCTCCACAGACAATCCTCTTACACCAACAACTACATGTGTTGCACCAACCCCTCGGGCGTAGCCTGACACCAATACTACTTACAATGATGATGACATGTACCTTCACCCCATCTAATGTTTCTAGACCTCAATTCTCAGGGACAATAATATTAGGTTAAATGTGAATCCCATGTAGAGAAATGAGACCCTGGATATGAGGAGCCTCATCCAGATGAATATTGCATATGCTATCAATAACCTCCTCAAGGCTCTTTACATTTCCACCATTATCGAGGCTTGAGAGGAATCATAAAGGGAGTAATTTTTGGATTATTTTTCACCATTGAAAAGGGTGATGATAGTCTCCTTTTTCAACATGGTGGGCACTGAATCTTGTTGAATTTTTCCGAGTTTGGTGTCATGGTTAGAATATATGTTGAGATGTTTTTCATTTTAGTCATTTATCTAACTCATCAGCTTCATCCTCATTGAGTCATCACCATACAGTTATGTCCCATGATAGATCACGAACCTCAGTCACATCACGACCCTTGCATCTACAAGTCTACTCATATAAGGATTCCAGCTTTGTGTATCTTACATAGAGCCATAGAACCGAGCTGGTTTTCCCGGGCTGACAGTAATGGAAACGTCATCCAGGTGGATGTACTGATTCTTGCAGCAGTAGTGGACAGCCCAGCCGTCAATATGGCCACCCAATTCAATCAATACTACAGGACCCTGGAATATTGGATATTCAACACGGTCATGGGTGGGTCTTTCATCACCCATTCTCTCATTACTTGGATATTTTTGAGGCTTCGTTTCCCCTCACCTCCATTGGACCACTAGAGATGATCGATCTTGTGCTCACACATAAGATGAGGGTGCAGGTGAAGGAGGGAGACTTATATTTTCGGACACTAGGCATCCATGATCCCACAACTCAGTTGAATATGTCCAAAGTAGTAGTAGTAGAGCCTCCCCACCCTCCTTACACCTCCTTTACCCACACCCACAACTACCCCCACAGCCACCCCTTCAACCATACCACCTCTACCCTTTCACACCCTCACTAAACTCTCAGATGAAACTAAGTGTGTTTTGGAAAATTTTCACCAATGATCTTCCCACCCTTATCTCCAATTCATTGAAATCAATTCATTTTCCATTTCACACTCTCCCTCCCTAGCTGGAATTTCGCCTTCCACTATTCAACCACCCCCCTCCAATTAGTCAAACCTCCCTCCCACTCTCACTGTTACACTCTGAAACCAGTTACCCAGAGTTGGTGCATTATTAAAAAACATTGGCATGATCACAAGAAATCATGTATCGAATGACCGATTTGTTTAATAGCCTTAGAAGTACTAGATACATACATAAGTTTTACATTACATCATGAAATAAAAAAATTACCTTTCCCCCCTTTGAACACACTCATATCCTTTGACCTATCCTGGTAGTTTAATCCTAATATACTTATTCACATTCTTTGAAAAAGAAAACATAAGAAAGGGGTGAGCTTAGATACTCAATTAAGATAACAATATAGAAGAAACTATCATAAATAAGAATAAACATTAAAGGAAATGTATAAGAATAAAACAAAATCCTTTTAAACATATAATTTAGCATAATATAGAGAAGATAAATCAAATAATTCCATTTTCTTATTCTCATGGATATTCTACTAGTCAAATAATCACATGTAAAATAAATGGCTAATTTCATAATGATGAAATGTATAACGTTGGCAATCATAACAACATAGTCAAGACCTCATGCCAAGAATAAAAATTAGACATTGTCAAGTCCTTTTTCAAATACAGTATTTTGTCTCATGAGACCTAGTGACGCATCGAGGAGCTATATCGGGCTCCACCCGTCACTTACTATGTCCAATGCATTCATCATATGAAAAGGTTGAAAAATAATGTAAACATTCATATTAATAATAATATATAAAATGTTAATAATTCAAACATAAACTGTGAATGGTATAATAATAACGCATCAACAGTCAAACATATCACAAAACCATCAATACAAATGGAAGATTGTATCATAATAAATTAGCTTAAAATATGTGTAAAATCCATCAAAGGATATTAACATAGAAGAAATCAAAACTTTTTGGGAGAAATATCTCATTCTATTTTGAAATCATTAAAAATTCACTTATTAATACAAGAAAAAATTTAATTTCAAAATATTTTTATATGCATGTAAGAGATGTTTCGAAGGCGTCAAAACGGCAGAAAATAGCGGCACCCACCGTATAAGTTAAAAAAATTCTTAATTTTTCAAAAAGGTCATAGAGCACCTAGTTCGGAAAGCAATGGAAAGATTCCATTCAATACTTTTTATTAAAAAGTCAAAAGTGGGTATAAATGACTTTAAACCATAGTCTAGTAAATATTAAAAATGTATTGAAATATATTTTTAAGAAACACGGATGTGTATGATAAAGATTTCCCAAAAGATACATACATATAAACAACCTCAGATAATAAAATGATTGTAAAATTAACCCTTACATTGTACTTTTCCATGGTAGAGGGTACGTTAACCTCCTTTATAATAGTTAAACCATTGTTATTAAATTATAAGAGAACCACATACAGAAATATAGAATCATATATGAACTTCTAATATTTATTTGTTAATGATCTTTAAGTAGTTTCATCTTTTAGTTGTTAACTAATTCATTTTCCTTTATATATTTTGTTACATAAGTAATGTTTTTTTAGGATAGGATTTATTTGATTCATATATATATAATTATATTTAGTTCTTATACATTATTCTTAATCATCAAATGAAAATTATTCTTGAATGGTTACGATGGGAAATGAAATCCCATCACGTCGTGGATATGATAAGTCGTATATATGTATGAGCGACAATATCAGTCTATTAGTAGTGAAATCATATGTAGTAGGATGGTATATCTTATATATAGAATCATTAACATGTTATATTTAATATTTACATCAGTTATACTCATTATTATACCCACCCAAATAATGAAGTGTTGAATAACAAACTACACCATGACGTGGAGACAGTAAGTCGTACGTACGCATGTATGCTAACATAGTCATTCATAGGATGGATAGAATAATGAATATGGTTGTACCATATTTATAATAAAATCTAAGTATGTAGAAGGTACTGTAATTATTATTTTAGTAGGAAACAATAAATAATGTGGAAGTGGAAGAAGAGACAAACTTTGAAAGTGGTGATTAAAATATTACCACTTCTTTAGGTTCTTCAATTTAATTTGTTCAAAAGATATCCTTAAGTTGGCTTGTGATAATATTTTGTCCTCTAGGGTTAATTGGGGGTAGTTGGGATGATATTTGAACTGGGGTTGGGTGAGCCAAATGGCATTTTATGTGTGAAATTATGAGAAGGGGATGTACCCTTTTATAAGGGGGATGAGGGTCATTTTAAGAATAGCATGGAATATTATTTCATTATAAAACTCATTTCATTTTATAATGGATAAAAATGTATTTATTTCGAGACTATGGTGGGGATGGGTCAAAATACTCTTAATCAATAGGTTTTAAACAAGTTTAAGTCTCCATATTAACCTTATCATTTAGATTTAACACTTAGTCCAATAGTTTATCTTTTACAATGTCGTCTTTTATTTTTATATTACATGATTAATAAACATCTTATAAAATTACAAGAGAACATAAAGTTGTTAATTAATTAAATATAAATCAATATATATATCCTTTGGCCAAAAATTAGATTTTTCGGAATATTATATCATTTAATAATATATTATTCGTTTTAAAAACTCATTCATGCCTATCATTACACTATTTAATATTTGGTTTTTCAGAAAGTAAAAAAACCAGATAACATCATAAAAAATTCCTCAAATCAACCCTAAAATGTTATATTCACCATTAAAATTCTTGTAATGCATTAAAAGTATCAATATATATTTATTTATATATTAATTATATCAATTATTTTAATCATTGATTAATATGGTTATTACTGCATCATCATTGTGTCATTAATAAATTTAATTATTTATTTTCTAAACATTATAAATAAAATGATATTATATAGGAAATAATTTTATATTTCTAATGAATATTTATAGTCTAATTTATCTTATGTATCACTCTACATTAAAAATGTTTTAGTTACTAATCCGTGAATTTAACGTTTTTAACTCTTTTTTATATAAAATAATAATAAATGACCTAATCTAATCCCAGTGGACCAAAATAATCATATTTCACTTATAAGGTTGATTTCGGTCTAAATAATCTTATCCAATAGATTTATGACATGTGTTAGGGTAATTATAATATCAATTTTACCTTTTAAGACCATATTTAAATATAAACGTGGTAAATAAAATTCAAATGTTAATATTCACCAACAATTATTTTAATCTTATTGAACAAAATTTTACGTACTGATGTCAATAATGTCTCTCGGATTTTTGAAATTCAATTCCTAGAGGGGGTAATATTATGGTTTATGAAAATTTGAAAATGTGCCTAGAGGGTGAGTAAAAGATGTTTGAAAAGTTCAATAAAATTTTCTATATCTAATGTTTTTATAAAATGGCTTCAATGAATTACATTCGATTGATATATGTATTATTTAACTATTTTTATTTTAATATAAATTTAAATAATAATATTAAATAATTAAATATAAGAGGGTTTTAAACAATAACACGGTGTTTTCAGTATTAATAAAAAATTTAATATTTTCAGAAAAATACCAAAAATTGTAGGACCCCGGGACACCCTGAGAGGGGAGGGGTGAATCAGGGTGGCAACTTTTTCTTCTTAAAGTTGTGGATCTTGTTCCCACGTTGGTAGGAACTACTTAAACCTGTATGATGGATATGATCAGCAATTAAACATTCACATGCAGAGACAGATGACACAGCTATTTTTACTTGGTTCACCACTGAGGGCTACGTCCAAGGAGTATACGCCGACAGGTTGCCGGTCGTACCTAAATCCACTATGCTTCACTAGCTGCGGATACAAATGTTCGGGTACAGACACTCTGTCCCAGGCTCACTGCCTTTACAATTGTTCAGGGATAGCTCACTGCGTCCCTCGGGTCACTCCCGTTGACTCCCCCTGGCTCACTGCCGTTGGTGAAGTCTCACTCAGTTTATAGACGTGAAGGTCTGTTCAATAGATATGCATTGAAGTCTTTGTCTCCTGTTCAGCATGAGACTTTTCTTGCATCAGAGTCCTGAGTTGATGCTCTTTTGAAATCAATATTCTACTTCAGTGCAATACCTGAATGCACTAAATCTCCTTCTCTTCCTTCAATTCCCAGTTCTGACACCTGAGTGTATCGATATATTTCTCTCTCTGTGCAGATCAGATTTTGGTTGCACGATCGTTCTTCTTCTCTTCGCAAAGCAGATTTGAGAGTGCTAAGCACCTGTCAAAAAGCCAGCGGGACCCCCAAATTTTCCGCGCACCCTTCCCGGGGGCTTGCGCGTAAAATTGAAACCTTGCGCGTAAAAATAACTTTTGTCGCGTAAAAGGCTTTTCGCGCTACTCTTCTTTTTCGCGCAAAACTTCCCTTTTTCGCGCAACGCCTTCTTTTTCGCGCAACCCTCTATACCTTAATTTTTCCGCGCACCGGAGCTCAGGATTTGTCTAAGTGTCGATCCTCTGCGAATGAGAGGGGTTCACCTCATATTTATAGACGTTTTTGATCCTGCGCGTAAAACCCCCCCTTCTTGCGCGTTAAACTGTCTCTCAGTCCTTTGAATTACGCGCACCTTCCTTTTAATCTCGCGCAACACCTTGGTTTTTCGCGCATCTTATTACTTCTCTATTTATCATCATTTAGAACATGAATCCTCTCGTGCGCGTAAAACTTCAAACCCACATTTCGCGCACAGCCAACTTTACGCGCATCAGTTCGATTTTTCCGCGCACATGGTGCGAGCATCTCTGATTTTTCGCGCGCCTCTTGCCTTTGCCGATTTTCAGTATTTCTGATTCGATACGCTGATTGCGCGAAAAACTATTTCGCGCATCCCGCTGTTTTCCACGCCCAACTTAAATATTTCGCGCAAGCCTCTTATATTCCGCGCACCACTTCCTCTTTGTGCGCACCTCCTTTTGCAGACAATCCATGTCTTCATTTTCCGATTTTGAGGCCCTGAAATTTGGCAAACATTGGAAAACAGCGCCACCTTGTATCTGCTCTTTTTGTACCGCCTCCAGATCATCCATTCCTCTGTCGATGTTCTTGAATAAACCATAGGTCGTTGACCACAACTCTTGAACTCGACATGTCACCAGGGAATCTCCTTTGTCAACAAATTTGTATGTCGTTTGTTTGCTTTGTCGACAAGCACGATCACCTCAACAACACTTCTTCTTGGTGATCTGTATCCTTCAGCAATTCTTTTTCTTTTATCACAAACTCCACCATTGTGATATGTATTCTTTGAAGGAACAACTTTAGTACCATCATCTTCTATGACAGCGTGATGTGCATGGCCATTTCATAAGTCATCACATTGGCACATTGCCTCCTTCATCAACCGTCATAGAAGTCTCTAGCATGGTTCTCACGCAATCATGAGTAATTGCATGGTCTTCATCAAAACCCATTGTTCTCATGCAATAATGAGGAATTGCATGGTCTTCATCAAATCCCATGGCCTTCATCCAAAAACACCATCCCGCCTTAATCATCCTTGGACGGATTACTCCTCACAACATTCATTGTTGTAAACAATGTATCACCTTTGACACATGTTCTTTGAACTTACGAACAGTACAACAATCATCTGAATCACCACTCCTCTACTTCATCGGAGTATTTCATGATCACCTTCATTTTGATCTGCATTGACAACTATTGACAACAAATACAACCTTATACACAGAGTGGTTCCAACAAAAAATACCCCTAAGATAATTTTGATATTTAGAATGCAAAAATGAAGACCATTTTGTAAAATAAATTTTATAAAATTTTAAAAATTGGGTACTACTATTTATAATGGGTAATTTTATTTGTCATGGTGTGGTAGAACATGATGTTGCATATAACGCGAGCTATTGATTTATTCAATGAGAAGCGTACCATGGATGCTTGTGGTGTTACATTCTTCCTTCCTTAAAAAAATTTCGTCCTCATAATTCCTAGAATATAACTACATAAAAATAATTGGGCGGTTCTTCAACATATGTTCCTGAGGTTCCCACATTGCCTCTTCCATCTTATAGATTCTCCATAGAGCTTTTACCATACGAGTCGTCTGGTTTCTCAAAAATTGTTCTTTGGTATCAAAAATCTTGTTAGGCTCTTCATAATAAGAAATATTGGCTTCCGGTTCTATTTTTTCATAGGTGAGTACATGCGTTGGGTTGGGCATGTTTTTTCTCAGCAGTGATATGTTGAACACATCATGAACTTTGGAGATACATAGTGGCATTGGAAAAAGATACGCTATAACTCCAATCCATACTAGAATTTTGAAAGGTCTGATATACCCAGGACATAATTTACCCTTCTTACCAAATCGTACAACACCCTTCCATGGAGATACCTTTATGAAAACATGATCTCCAATGTGAAATTCCAAATCATTCCATCAGTTATTGGCGTAGCCCTTTTTCCTAATTTTGGCTTCTTTGATGTGGGTTTGGATAATCATCAAATTTTCCATTGTTTTCCCACTATGTTCTAGGCCTAAGAGTTTTATTTCACTCACATCATCCCAAAAAGATGTTTTGCGACATTTATTTCCATATTTTTTTACATACGATTCCATATGAATATTTGAAAGGAAGGTACCATTCTAAGAAAATTCTACCAAAGGTAAATATTGTTCCCACATACCTTGAAGGTAATGTGATAAAGATCTAAAAATGTATTATAAGGTTTAAATAGTATTGTATCCTTGTATATTAGATTTAGCATAGTAGGAAGTGCTCAAAAAAAGTGCAGTATCCAAGGCCTTGTAAAGATTATTACAGAATCATGATATAAAACGAGGATCATGATAAAGAAAAATTTATAGGGATAATCATTGAAGTCTTAAAACTTCATTAATATATTGTCTTGCTAAATTTTCATGTTTTAAATATTCTCTTTTAGAAAGTCAATGTGCTAATGTGATAAGACGGTCATCAATGACCCATATTTCATCATTCCTTTTAGGAGTCTTTGGTAGTCTGATTTCAAAGTCCATCGTAATATCATCCCATTTACACTAAGGTATGGGAAGTGGTTTCACTATCCCTCCAGGATACTGTCTTCTAGCCTTAACCTATTGAAAAACCATCCATCTTGACACATAATTAGAAATCCATCACTTCATGTTATCATACCAAATAAAATCATTCAAATCCCTATAAATCATTTTTCTACCAAGGTGTACAGAGAAATTGGAGTTATGAGAAACATCCAACAATTCCCTTTTTAGATCAGGTATATCAAGAACACAAAGCCTTACCCTATAATTCAAAATTCTAACTTCTTATATGATGTTAATCAATCTCCCACCATTCAAAACATTAATTTTTTTTGAAACTCCTCATTATAAGTCTGAGGAATTTTTATCCTTTCTAGTGAAGTCTGTTTGTAAACTATTTGAAAAGGTATTAATGTTTCAACTTCCATGATTATTCCCATATCCAACTTTACAATATCCTTGAACATAGAATCCATTTTAACTTTCATCTTGTTCAAAACTCCATGAACCTTTAGGCTCAAAGTATTTTCCACCTTATTTTCCTTCCCTGGGTCGTAGTGTATAATTGAATCATAATATTTGAGTAGTTCAAGACACCATCTCTGCTTCATGTTGAGTTATTTCTGTGAGAAAATATTCTTCAAACTTTTTTTAATCAGTATATATCTTACATTTTTTACCATTAAGATACTGTCTCCATATCTTCAAATAAAATATCACTACTGAAAACATAAGATCCTAAGTATGACAGCTTTGTTCATAAATTTTTAGATTTTATGATGCATATGCAATAACCCTATCATTATTGTAACGCCCCGACCCTAGTTACCCAGAGTCGGTGCATTATTGCATAACATTGGCATGATCACAAGAAAGATCAAATCTCGAAAGACCGAATGGTTTAGTAGCCTTGGAAACACTAGATATATTCATAACATTTTATATGACATCATAAAGTGAAAAACTACTACAACAACATATTGTATCCATAGTCCACACTATTATCCCATCATAATATCCCTACAGGTCTTCCATAATATACTTCTTCACATCCTGGGAAAAATAAAACATAGTAAAGGTGTGAGCTCAAATTCCCAGTAAGGATAACAATATTGCAGAAACTTTCATAAATAAGAATAAACATTTACGACAATGTATAACTAAAACAAAAGCCTTTTAAACTTGACCTTCAACATAGTATGGAAAAAATAAAAATGAAATATTTCCATTTACTTATTCACATGGATATTCTACTAATCGAATAATCACATGCAATACCAATAACCACATTCATAATGATGGAATGCATAATGACAGACTATCATAACCACATAGCCAAGGCCTCGTTCCAAGACTACAAATAATATTTTTCCAAGGAATTGTTCCAAGACACTAGTTTGTCTCATGATACCTACCGATGCATTGAGGAGCTATAGCGGGCTCCATCCGTCACATATTAAGTCCAATGCATTCCCATATGAAAAGGTTTAAACATAACATAAACATTCGTATTAAAACTTGCATAAGAAATGCCAATACTTTCACCATAAACCATGAATGGTATAAAAATAGCATATCCATAGTCAAACATATCACAAAACCTTCAATACAATATAGAAGTTTTTTATCATAATAAATAAACTTCAAATAAGCGTAAAATCCATCAAAGGATGTTGACATAGATGAAATCAAAACTCTTTTTAATGAAATATCTCTTTCTATTTTGAAATAATTTAAGAGTCATATATTTATAAAATAAAACACATTCTTTGAAAATATTCTTATAAGATTATAAGGGAAGCTTCGACGATTTTATAACGGCAGAGAATAGCCGCACTCGTCGTATAAGTTAAAAAAACATTCTTACTATAATTCTATCAAAAAGGTTAAAAATCACCTTGTTTGGAAAACGACAGAAGGATTCCTTTATAAAACTCTTATAAAAAGTCAAACAAGGGTATAAATGACTTTAACCCATATTCTTTTAAATAGTTAAAATGTTTTGAAATACATTTTTAAGAAACATGGATGTGGATGATAAAGAGATCCCAGTAGATTATTATGTATAAACAACCTCGGATAATGAATAGATTGCGAAATAAACCCTTACCTTGTACTTTTCCTTAGTTGGGGTAGGTTAATCTCCTGTATAATGGTGAAATAATTGCTATTAAATTATACAAGAATCATATACATTAATATTATATCATATATGATCTTTTATTGATTTGTTAATAATATCTTAGTATTATCGTTGTTTCGAGTGTTAACTTACTCATTTTATTTTATATGTTTTATTATGTAAGCTATGTTTTTCATGGATAGGTTGTATATTAATCACATCCCGAATGATATCCAGTCCTTAGATACTATTATTAATCATCAAATGAGAATTATACTTGAATGGATACGATGGAGAATGAATCTTATCGCATTCGTGGAGATGGTAGTCCGTACGTACGCAAGAGCGACAATATCATTATTTTGATATTAAAATATTATATAATTGGATGGTATATCATATATAAAAAATCATTATCATGTTATATTTATTATTTACATGAGTTACACATCATTATTATACCCATCCAAATAATAAATTTCTGAATAACAATTACACCACGACGTGGAAACGGTAAGCCATACGTAAGGATGTATGGTGACATGTTATTCAAAGGATGGATAGAATACTGAATATGGTTGTACCATATTTATAATAACATCAAAGTATATATTAGATACTGGAGTTATTATTTTAGAATGGTAATAACAAAGAATGATGAAGTGGAAGAAGAAATGAAATTGAAAAAGGGTGGTGAAAACATTACCTCTTCTTCGGGTTCTTTTTTTTTTTGATTTGATCAAATGGGCTCTTAGGATAGCTATTTTACTAAAGGAAGGCCTCTAAGATGAAGTTAGGTAAGTGGATAAAGTATTTGGGAAGAGTTTGTCCAAACAAAAAGGCTTTTAATGTGTGAGTTAATGAGAAGGAAGAGTGCCCTTTTATAAGAGGGGTGAGGGGCACCTTTGGAAAAGCTAGAAATATTATTTTATAACAAATTTATATTCGGTTTCTAATTGCTCCAACATGGATAATTTAAAGGTTAAGGTGGGGATATATCGCAAACCACTCAAAAAATAGAATTTAGACAGTTTTCGGTTACTATATTAACCTTATCACTTAGTATTAACTCTTAGTTAATTAGTTTCACTTTTACAATGTCTCTTTGTATTTTTATATTATATGGTTAATAAACATACTATATACATCCAATAGACCCCCCAAGTGGTCCATTAATGATACAACTATCATCATATAAGTCTCTTGGCCGAACCTCAGATTTTTAGGAAGTTAATATCAATTAATAATATAATATTTGTTTTAAAAACTCTTTTATGTCAATTTTGAAACTATTCAATAATTTATTATTTTGAAACTCATATCAGAATGATTAATTTGAACAAAGTTAATTAAATAAATACTAATATGTCATATTAACCTATAAAATTAGTTTAATGCAATTAAAGTCTCCAATTATATTTATTTGGGTATTTATAATATCAATTATTTTAATTTTAAACTATTAGGGTAATTAATGCATCATCATTGTGTCATAAATAAATTAAATTATTTAATGTCTAAAAATTATAAATAAAATATCATTATGTAGGAAATATTTTTATATTTCTAATGAATATTTATAATCTAATTTATCTTATGTTTAACCCTATATTAAAAATGTTTTAGTAAATAAACTTTGATTTTAACTCTTTTAACTCTTCTTTAAATTAAATAATAATAAATGTCCTAATCTAATCCAAGTGGACCTAAATGATAATATTTTATTCCTAAAGTTGTTTTTGGTAGAGATACACTTGTCCAATAGGATTAGGACATGTGTTAGGGTAATATTAATATCATTTTTACCCTTAATTACCCGATTTACTTTTAACCATGGTAAATAAAAGTAAAAAGTTACTATTCACCAAAAAATTATTTTTCATCTCATTGAACCAAATTTTACTCCTTGATATTAACCGTGTCTCTCGGATTTTTGAAATTCCAATCACAAAAGTGGTAAAATTATGTTTTATAAAAAATTCTGTTTTTTAACTACCACTTAGTAGTTTCACTATTTATCAAAAATTGATGTTTTTCAGAACAATGCCAAAATTTTACCCTAAGCTATAATTGATATTCCAAATTCAAAAATGATGTATATTTTACAAAATTACAAACATAAAAGTTGCAATAATTAATTTAAAATTAATTTCTGCTGTCATAACAAATAGCGTGTTTTTAAGAAACAATATATATCAAAAGATTGACAATTGTTTATGTCCAATTTCAAAGTAAAATTAACTATAATGAACACCATTGAATAAAAAGGTAAAAATATATTCTAATTATACTTTAAAACCTCTCAAATTTATAATTTATCACTACTAATTATTTTGATTAAAAAAGTTGTTTTTCATTAAAATTAATAATTTTCACTATTCATCAAAATATTAAAGTTATCCGAAAAGTACCAAAATTTCACCTTAGGCTAAATTCAATACACCAAATCCAAAAATGATGTCCATTTTGAGAGATAAATTTTCTAAAATTTTAAAAATTAGTTATTACTATTCATAATGGCTAGTTTGATTGGTTGTGGTGTGTTAGAATCTCGAAGTTGTGTACAATGCACATCATTTCATTATTCAAAGGGAAACGTACCGTTAAATCTTGGGGTGCTACATTCTACCCTCATTCAATAAATTGCCTCCTCAAATTTTTTTTTTTAAATTGGGCTTGAGAATATAATGGAATGCCCCACATCGAAAAAGATTCAATAAAACTATCACTTCAAAAGAAAGGAAGATAGGTATAAAGGTCACCCAAGATAACCCATAATAGGATTCCATGTAGGAAAACATGGATATGGATGATAAACTAAATATTATGTTCTGATGGAGAGGGATAGAAAACGTGATCAGGAGAATGTTAACAATAAAAAAATCACAAACTTGTGTTGGGGAAAACGGTCCTTAGTCTCCCAGTAGGAAAAGTAAACGGACAACATTTTTTTGTTTTAAGATACATTACATAAGGACGAAGAATTCATTTATGATATTGACTAAGAACATAAAGAGATATACTTAATTTTTATGTAGAGTTTAATTCTTTAATAACTTTTTCCACTAACTCTTTTTTTTGAACAATGAGTATTCAAGAAGACTTGGTCACAATGGAATAGCTAGAATAATCTACTAAACACTAGTGGGAATACAGGTTTTAACGTCGTGGTAATAATGTCGGTTTTTTAAAAACCGACGTGAATAGTATGTGCGGGGAATTTATGGCATCAGTTTTACAAAAAACCAATGCCAAAAACAATTATTCGATGATGTTTCGCGTCGGTTTTCAAGAAACCGACGCCGATAATAAAAAAAACATATTTTCCCAGTCGGTTTTTAAGAAAACCGATGCGGAATATAATTTTAAAAAAACATTTCGTCGGTGGTTTTTATTTTCGGCGTCGATTTTTTCCAAAGCTGACGCCGAAACTAAAAAAAATTTCGGTGTCGGTTTTCCGCTTTGGTTTTCATGAAAACTGAAGCAGAAAACAAAAAAAATAAAATTTTTGGCATCGGTTTTTTCCAAAACCGACGCTGAAACCAAAAAAAAATCGGATTCGGTTTTTCTCATCGGTTTTTGGGAAAACCGACGCGGAAAATAATTTTAAAAAAATTTATCAGCATCAGTTTTCTTGAAAACTGACGCCGAAAATAAAAAAAATAAAAAATTCGCATCGGTTTTTTAAAAAACCGACGACATAAAATATAATTTCTACATCGGTTATTTTAAAAACCGATGCTGAAATGTTTTTTTTTTAAATTTTCGGCGCCGGTTTTCTTTAAAACCAACACGAAAAGTCTTTTAAAATTATTCGGGGTCCAAAACCCTCATTTTGTTCGATCGTCGAAATCGACTTCGGCTGCAGCGCTTTGGACTCTCGACTACCTTCGATCCTGATTTTCGATCTTGGACGGCCATTGTTGATGGTTTTGTGCCATTTGCACGATTTCTGGTATGCATTCTTCCTCTTTATCTCTTGTTTCATCTCACATTGTTTATTTCTTCTTCAAGAACCCTATTTTGCGCGATTTTCTTTATCGGTTCGATTTTAGTTGTATTTTATCATTATTTTTGGTTTGTATTATCATTGTTGGTATAGATTTTATAGTGTTTGTTTTTCGATGTCATTATACCGGTCACAGTTTGGATTTAACATCTCCATTCGGGTTGAATTACAAATTTTTTGTTTGTATTATCATTATTTCAGTTTAAAATGATGGTTCATTACAATATGAAGTACTATATTTTTAATTCCATTTCCATATTAATTAATTATTTTTCAAATAAATAATTTTCTTGTGTTATTTATTGTTGAACTCAGTGTGGTTTGGTTGTAGTTTGTCTTGTTTTTTTGTATCTATATTTATCATTTAGGTCATGTTGTGTTATCTGGGATAAACATGTGAATATTTTATTTCATCAGTGCCTTTGAATTAAATGTGATTGAAGTTATAAAATTACATTACACCCATTTTTATTGATATCTTACATTTTATAACAACCAATTATATTGTTTTACTTTCAATAAATAATTGATATTTATTAATAATTTATACATATTTCCATATACTCCCACATTTCACTTATTTCATCCTTTAAATTAATGTACTCTTCAATATTTTAGACACATGCAACATCGAAATATTGAAACAATGTAAAATGAACTAATAAATTTTAAAAGAATGATATTATAATTAAATTATAATATCAATATAACACACATGTATATAATATGAAAATAAACTGTTTACTCTATTTGTAAACGTGTTTCATATCTGATGTCTTTTATCTTATTATCAATAGTTTTTATGGAATATTTTTTTGGTTACAATTTATATGATAGATATTTAAATGTTTATATGTTTTAATATATTCATCAATTATATTGTGATATCAGGTATTAATGGATCATAATTGGATTTATTTACGAAGAACTACTTGTGAATATGAAAAAGGAGTTGATAATTTTTTGGAATATTCTAAACGACATATTCAAAATATTGATTTGATTTTCTGTCCATGTGTGAAGTGTGTAAATATGAGAAAGTTAAACTCCAGAGAAATAAAAGATCATCTCAGTTGTTATGGTTTTAGCCTTAATTATACACGTTGGATCTTGCATGGTGAAAGAACTGAGAATTCAACATCCAATGTTGATGACGATATTCATAATGAGGAAGAGGATCGTATTGAAGAATTAATTCATGATTTAGGTGTTGAAACCATCGAGAAAACACCAACTGTTGAACAATTGTATGGAGATTCTGAGAAACCATTATTCCCAGGTTGTATTAAATATACAGTGTTATCAGCAGTTTTGAGATTAGTTCACTTAAAAGAAAAAAATGGGTGGAGTGATAAAATTTTATCTACTTTACTTGAGCTTTTAAAAGAGATACTTCTAGAAGGAAATGGTCTTCCAGATTCCAATTATGAGGCGAATAAAATATTATGCCCAATGGGATTGGGGTATAAAAAGATAAATTCTTGCCCCAATGATTGTGTACTGTATAGGAAAGAAAATGAACATTTATCAAGTTGTCCTACATGTGGGACATCACGCTATAAGATGGATGAGAAAGGCAACTTAGATTCATTCTCAGGTGATGTCATGTAACCTTATGAAAAATCAATTTTTTACTTTCCAATGATATCATCCAATATTTTTTTCATACAATTCTGCTAATTCAATTATGATTTATTTTTAGGTACTAGAATAAAAACTCTAGCTAAAGCAATTTGGTACCTTCCAATAATTCCTCGTTTGAAGCGTCTATTTGCGAATTAAATTGATGCAAAAAGGTTATGATGGCATTCAGATGAGTGCATATCTGATAGTAACTTATGTCATCCAGCCGATTCACCATAGTGGAAGAGTTTTGATAAAAAATTTCATGATTTTGGAAGTGGAGTTAGAAATCTCAAAATGGGATTGTGTACTGATGGAATGAATCCATATCGGAGCCTCAGTAGCCATTATAGTTCATGGCCTGTTTTTCTGGTACTTTTCAACTTGCCTCCACATCTATGTATGAAGAAAAAATCTGTTATGATGAGCTTGATGATTTCTGGACCAAAACAGCCGGGAAATGATATTGATGTGTATCTTACACCATTTATTGATGATTTAAAAATAATATGGGAGTAAGGTGTTAATGTTTTTGATGCATACAAGAAAGAGTATTTTCTTTTTCGTGCTATGATAATGTTCACTATAAACGACTTTCTTTCATATGGAAACTTATCTGGATATAGTGTTAAGGGACATAAAGCATGTCCAATTTTTGAAGAACAAACTTCATATTATCAATTGCAGAATGGAAGAAAGATTGTGTACATGGGACATCGAAGATTTTTGTGAATTGATCATCCTTATCATAGATTGAAAAAATAATTTAACGGTTTACAAGAATACAACCTCCCCCCTCAACCATTGTCAGCTGAAGAATATTATGACAGAGTAAAAGATATTGATTCGGCATTTGGAAGGAGAAAAAGTTCTGGTTTACAAAAACATATCTGGAAGAAGCAGTCTATTTTTTTCGAACTACCTTATTGGAGATTTTTAGAGATAAAACATAACATTGATGTTATGCATGTTGAGAAAAACATATGTGATAGTTTGATTGGAAATTTGTTAGACATAAAAGGAAAGACAAAAGATGGATTACAAGCTTGATTGGACTTGATATTAATGAGATTACATTTGGAGTTAGCTCCCGCTGTAAAAGGAAACAAAACATATTTACCTCCGGCTTGTCACACAATAAGCAAGATTGAAAAGATGAATTTTTGTCATTTTTTTCATGGTTTTGAAGTACCTAGCAGTTTTTCTTCAAATGTGAATAATTTTGTGTCATTGAAGGATTGTAAATTAATAGGTATGAAATCACACAATTTCCATGTGTTGATGCAAAAAATTCTACCAGTAGCAGTGCATGGTATATTACCTAAAGCTGTCAAAAAGACAATCATCAGGTTATATAATTTCTTTAAATCCATTTTTAGTAAGGTCATTGATCCAAATTTGTTAGATGTGTTGTATAATGAAGCAACTCTTATTCTTTGTCAACTAGAAATGTATCTCCCACCCACATTTTTTGATATAATGATTCATCTATTGATTCATTTGGTGTGTGAGATAAGAATATGTGGGCCTATTTATTTAAGATGGATGTATCCTTTTGAAAGATATATGAAAATTTTGAAAGGATATGTTAAAAATCCTTATCGACCAGAGGACTCTTTTATTCAAAAATATGTATCAAAAGAGGTGGTTGAGTTCTGTACTAATTATTTGAATGAGTTGGAGCATATTGGTCTCCCTGTATCTCGACATATGACAGTTGATAGAGAAGGTAGAGGTGTTCAAGGCTTAAATGTAAAGTTCATTCCATGTGATGAAGTGATGCAAGCACATTTATACATTTTGAACAACACAGATGAGGTTCAACCATATATATCCTCACATATTGCTGAATTAATGTTACGATATCAGAAAAGAAATGAAAAGTGGTTGATGATTGAGCATAATAAGACATTTGTTCCATGGTTTAAAGAGAAAGTCACCCCAGATATATCTGTATCAGAAACATTGGAGTGGTTAGCAGGGGGACCATCTCTTAATGTGATCACTTGGTCTTGTTTTGATATCAATGGCTACACATTTTACACAAAAACCCTGGATGACTAGAGTACCATTTAGAATAGTGGTGTGATGGTATTTGCTGAAGCAGTGCATTTTTCGAGTGCCAAAGATAAAAACCCAATTTCTGCATCAACATCATATTTTGGAGTTATTGAAGAAATATGGGAAATTGATTATATTAAATTTCGAGTCACTGTTTTGAAGTGTAATTGGGTTGATAGTAAGAGTGGCATGAAACTTGATGAATATGGGTTTAAACTGGTTGATTTGAAAAGATTTAATCACAATGAAGAACCATTTATCATGGCAACACATGAAAAACAAGTATTTTATGTCATTGATCCGTCGAATGATCAGTGGTCAGTTGTTTTTCAAGGGAAAAGATACCTTTTGGTGATGATGATGATTCTGATGATGCTAGTGATTTACATGAGCCTTATTCATCTATTATGCAATTTTCAGATGATTATAATGAATATAAGACAGACGTAGTACATGCAGTACGTACTGATCATGATGAAGGCCTGTGGCAAAACACTAAATTAGTCTCATAATTTTTATGTTAAATATTTATATTTTGTGTCTATTTTTAAAACCTACAAATGGATGCCTCTATTTTTACAAATTTATTTTTATCTTCCTTGTTTCTAATTATTAAGTCTTCTAATGATATACAAGTACACAAAATTTTATTACACTTTCTAGTAGCAATGTCAGACACATATAGAGAGGAGAAGTTACCGAGGTATATCTATTTTGACATATTATTAAATATTCAGTAATATACTTATTTAATGAAATAAAACTGTTAATTTACAAAAAAAAAGCAGGTCTACTGATGCGTCCTCGGCATAGGAGACTTCTCCAGTTACTACTCAAAAATCAAGTTCTCTAGTTGGTAAACGTGGTATTACACGTTTACCAAAACTATCACTTGCTCGTGATGATAACAAAGAACACATATATTTTGATGATAATAATAATGCATTTGGCCCAAATGAAGTTCAGTTTGTCAGTTATATAGTAATGCAGAGCCATTGTTGGATTAGTATTTTATGTCCTGACTGGTAGTCAGTGGACACGACGGAAAAGCAACAGCTTTGGGAGGCCGTGACGGTAAAATATCTTTATTTATTTATTTTATCTCATTTTATTAATATTACATAGTATAAATGACATATTTAATTTTTTCAATTACAGATGACATTCAATTTTGAGGAAACCAAAGAAATTAGGAAAAGACATATCTCTTTAGCGGCGGTTCGATGGAGTGATTTTAAAACCAAACTGAAAAAAAATTTTGTTTTTGGAAAGAGAATGTTTGAAAGCCCATGTCTTAAGTATCCATATATAGATGAAGAAACATGGATGCGATTTCTTGATAGTCTTCAGGAAGAGAAATTTTAGGAATTGTAATTGTTTTATATTTTAAAATTTATGCTATATTTTCCTTATTACTTAGTAGTTTATTATTATGTAACAGTCCTCCGGGAGATCTCATCAGAAGATCCAGTTTCAAAACGTATACCCTCATAATTTATCACGTGGAGGGTACTCGTATTTGGAGTATAAAATGACTGAAGAAAAATTTGAATCATTAAGAGCTCGATCAAGTAGTGGTTCAGAAGAGGTCCAATATGGTCCTCCATCTCCTCCCACTCACCATGAGAAATGGAAACGAGCAAGAAGAAAAAAAATGAACAATATCTTACAGATGAAGCTCATCAAGTGGCTGATAGAATTGTAAGTAAATATTATTTATTTGTTAACAATTTTCCTTTTTTATAATTTATAAACACTAATATAACTTTTTTATTTTTCATTTCATGATGAACTTCAGGAGAAAGAGATACATGGCTCTTTTATCCCCGAGGGTAGGATGGATATCCTAGCCACTGCTTTGGGAAAGGAAGAACACCCTGGCCATGTTAGAGGATATTTGGTGGGTGTTAGTATTCAGAAGGTTTTTGGTAAGAGTAAGCAATCAAGAGACCAAGAATTCGAATCCTTAAAAGAAGAGCTGCATAATATGAAACAGTCTATGGGTGATCAAATTCAAGCAGCAGTATATAAGGCTTTATTAGAACACTTGGGAAGATAGTCACAGTTTTCTCAGCCTTCCGAGGTATATTATTTACTTGTCATCAATTTTTCTTTTTTATAAATTATAAACACTGATATAACTTTTTCATTTTTCAACATTCTCGGCCTACTCACTCGGACTACCCTGCCTCATCTGCTTACCCAGCCCCATCTGGGCAGCCTTCCGAGGTATATTATTTACTTGTAATCAATTTTTCTATTTTATAAATTATAAACACTAACATAACCTTTTCATTTTCAACATTCTCAGTCTACTCACCCGGACTTCACTTCCCCATCTGCTTACCCTGCCCCGCCTGCGCAACCTTTTGAGGTATATTATTTTATTTAATTTTTAATCAATTTTTCAATGTTATAAATTTTAAACACTAATATACCCTTTTCATTTTTTTGCCTTCTCAGCCTTCTCACCCAGACTACCCTACCCCACCTGCTAACTATGAGCCTCTACCTCCTCCCTCGGATCAAGCCTTATATTGTGAGTTGTTTGCAGGAGATGCTCATGTACATATTGTTGCATTAGGACAGGTGTATTTTTTGGGGGACTCAGTACATCATCAGCCTATGCAGATGGGTCAGGTTAGAGTATCAGTACTTGTTATTATAGATCCTACTGCTCTACTACAATTTCATACTGTGGAGATCACCAGTGTTGGGGAAAGTATGGGCCATTTTTTACTTTGCCCAACTACCCTTCTTCGTTATATTTCACATGAGGTATGTGTTTTTTTAAATATTAATTACAAATGATTCCAAATTACTTATAATGTTTTCTGACATTTAAATTATAAGATTATCTGAAAGCAAAAGAAACTTTACAAATGCAACAAAATGTTCAGGAATTTTCAGCAATAGATACATTCGATATTTCTTATGGGTTGAAAAGATTATCTGAGTCCCCTTCTTCCTTGAATTTTATCTATGAGTTTTGGATGAAGCCCTATATATGTGGAAGAAATTATCAATTGAGAATACTGATAGAAGATATCATGAATTTAGTTAATTTTGAAGAGATCGGACTGAATGTGGTGCAGTTGTTTTCCATGTAAGTAAATTGACATTTGAATTGCTATTTCTTTAATAAAAGATTGTTATGTCATTAACTAACTATATTTTCTTTTTAAATTAGGTATCTACACAGTATTCTTTTACAAATTGAAACTACAAGAATTTACAGTTTTATAGATCCAGAGTACATTTCCCTGGAAGTCAAACATGTGAAGAATGATGAAAGAGTTTAATATATATCCGAGAGATTATCACAAACAGAGATTCAGTGCTGGTTTTTACCATTTCTTGATAAGTAAGAAAATCAACATAATTTTGAACTAATGATCATTATAATGTCATTAATTGTGAACTTTTTGTATTTTAGGGGGCATTGGATGTTAGGTGTATTTTTCCCAAATGAATGCACCTTATATTGGTTTTTCTCTTTATTAGGAAAAGTGCGTAAACCATTATCCAACTTATTAAACAGGTAAGCTGTTTTTTATTTTTATAAGTTTGTTATGATTAATTTTAATTGTTTACACATGTTTTATTAGTTCTTATATAAAAAAATGCATTTCATGGAAACATTTTACAAAGGAAAAGAAACCAATGAAAATCAAATATGTGGACATACAGGTAATTAGTTTTTATATTTTTGTTATATATTGGTTTTTATTATTAGTTAAATTTTTTATAACTGCAGTGTCATTGTCAAAATAGAAATGTTGAATGTGGTTATTATATTATACGATTCATGTACGAGATAATCACAACTGGGGAAACTACTGATTTTCATAAGGTTAGTTGTATTAATTTTTTTATATATTTTCTGCCACTTTTTTCTATTTATTAATTTCATATCATTCAATATTATTGTAGGCATTCAATGATTCACAGTCTTATTCCCAATCTGATATGATTCATATTCAATCTACTTTTGAAAACTTTTTGTTATGTCTGATTAAGATTTGAGGTTTGTATATGGATTAAGATTTGAGGTATGTATATTCTAATATTTCAGGTACGTGTATTTTAATTCTAATTTACTTTGAGTTCTCTCAAGTGCCTCTAAAAAAATACTATTTGATTGTTTTTGTATACTGTGTTTTTTTCAGGGGTTTCGATTATTTTGGAAGTGAAATTGTAATTATTTTATAAAAAAAATTTATTTATGGCATCGGTTATTTTCAAAACCGACGCGAAAAGCTTGTTTGAAAAAATGAGCTATGGCGTCGGTTTTATCTAAAACCGATGCCGAAGAACCGATTTTTGGCGTCAGTTTTTTATAAAACCGACACCGAAAATACAGTCGACTCGGTTTTCGGAATCGGTGTTCTATAAAACTGACACCGAAAATACAAGTTTCCTGGATATTCGGCATCTGTTTTATATAAAACTGACGCCGAAAATCGGTTCTTCAGCGTCGGTTTTCTATAAAACTGATGCCGAACATACAAGTTTCACTGATTTTCGCCATCGATTTTATAGAAAACCGATGCCCAAAATCCAGTGGACTTGGTTTTCGGTGTCGATTTTCTATAAAACTGACGCCCAAAAGCCCGTCGACTCCAGTTTCGGCGTCGGTTTTATAAAAAACCGATGTCGAAAACCGCGGCCACTGGATTTTCGGCGTTGGTTTTATAGAAAATAGATGCTGAAACTCATAAGAAAATTATTTTTGGTGTCGGTTTTGAAAAACCAACGCGAAAACTCTATTTTTAACGTTTCCGTTAAAGACGTTGGTTTATAACCGACGTTAAAAATCAATAAAAACCGACATTAATAATTGTTTTTGAACTAGTGATAGAAATACATGATCCATGTAGGATAAACTATATATTTACATTATCTTTAGAGATTAATCAAAACCAAAATGGTTAGTATAATATCTGATGACCCCCCAAATGGATATTCCATTAGTGAAAAAAACACTAATATTAATTTCTAAAATTAAACCATCAATACACTAAAGTTAAATAAATAACATTCAATAATCAATTGTCCTTAACATCCTTCAATATAATCCAAACTTATATTGAAACTCAAAACTTATAAGAATGTAGTCTTCCACGTTAAATTGTATCTCCAAATGACATTAATTACTCTAAAAGTCACATACTTAAAAGTAATTAACCTAATCATTTCCATAAACAACCCAAATCACTATAAATCCACAATAAAAACATAGATAAAAATCCACCATTACTCCTCAAATGAAATCCCATACTATTCTATTTTTCATACAACAAAGTGAACAACTTCCAAAATAACATTTATCACTTAATTACCAAATCATTTCCTATACTAAGGGTATTCATTTGATAATACATAAGACCCCAAATCAAATTATTAATGATCAATAAAATCATTTGACTAAAAATAATAGTCACACTAACCAGGGACTTCATGTAGTCCAGTGGTAGGTGATAAATCCCAATCGAACTTTGGTTGTGGGTTCGATTCCCACATCTTTGTCCGATGCGATGGGTTGTCACACGGTCTGCGTGTTTTCCTTTTTCAAAAACTATATTTTATAACATTACCAAAATGATATAAATTCCACAAAATAACCATAACGTAATTTAACCACAAATCTTATCTCATACCTTGCATTTTCATCCCAAATTATAATAACTTATAATTACCTCAAACCCAACGATCATATAAAAACAAATAGTTATTTATAACTATATCCACAAGAGAAAAGATAATTCTTCCTCAAATATCATTCTCACATGGAAAACTGCAGGGTTAAAAATAAAATAGAAAATTATTCCAAAGTATACCCATCAACAAGGAGCACTAATACTTTTTAAACATTTCTCCAACCATTTATTTGCACATAACTTCTTCTCTGACCAAGAAAATATCCTATAGAATAGGGCATTCACTCGGGTAATGGCCAGGTCCCATACATTTACGGAAAATGACTATAAATGGACTCTTGGGACCATTTTCATCTTCTTCCATAGTACTCTTCATTTTTCTTTGTCAATTCTTCAATTTATGTCCTTCCTTCCTGCACGTAAAGTATTTCCTTGTCCTATTGAGACACTTTCTTGGGTGTCTCCTACCACATTTTCTGCATGATTGAAATTGAGGATTCCGTTCTCCATGGTCTCCACTGCTGGAGCTCTTATCATTCGTCACCTTTCTCTTCTTTTTTGAGTCCAGGAATTGGTTAATATATATATTGTTGATCATATTTTTGGAAAATTGATTTGGAATAAAGATTATATCTTTTACGACTATCAATATTTCATTTTGTTGCTCATTGCCACCACCGTTCCCACCTTGTACATTATTCTCAAAGTCACAATGACTTCCTTGGAATCCATCCATTGACTAAAACCAGAAAGCATTGTGTGAGTAACAATAGTAATAAAATCATTTAGAGATTAACATGTCACCATATTCTCAATTTGAAACACATTAGGATTAACCGAGGTCATTTACTCTCATCTTATATATATAATACCTCAAGTTGGTTTGTAAAGAAAATGTAAATTATCCAAATCATATCTCTTGGGAGTGTCGTAACCAAGAGTACATCAATGCCCATTGTCATGCACTAGTTCCCGTTCGATTCTAGCTCAAAGCGGTGTTTTCGGGTTTTACCCCTAGGTACATCTGTGCCAGAGCGGCCTATACCTGGTCGTATCCAGACAGGGATGTATTGCTCGGAAAACTCACAAAATCTCTACAATACCAAAATTCTAGGAAGTTCTTCTATACTAATCTTCAAAGTCCATCTTAGGTCTATGTGCTCCAATCAGAGTTTATCTAAATCTAGCTTCCATGTTTTGTACAAAAACACCTCTGATACCAACTATAACGCATTGACCCCAGTTACCCAGAGTCGGTAAATTATTACATAACATTGGCATGATCACAAGAAAGATCAAATCTTGAAAGACCGGATGGTTTAGTATCCTTGGAAACACTAGATATATTCATAAAGTTTTACATTACATCATAAAGTGAAAAACTACTATAACAACATATTGTCTCTATAGTCCACACTATTATCCCCTCATTATATCCCAACAGGCCATTCATAATTTACTTCTTCACATCCTGGGAATAATAAAACATAGAAAAGGGGTGAGCTCAAATGCCTTGTAAGGATAACAATATAACAGAAACTTTTATAAAAAAGAATAAACATTTAAGGAAATGTATAACTAAAACAAAAGCCTTTTAAACATGAACTTCAACATAGTATGGAAAAAATAAAATGAAATAATTCCATTTACTTATTCACATTGATATTCTACTAATCGAATAATCATATGCAATATCAATAACCCCTTTCATTATGAAAGAATACATAATGCCAGACTATCATAACCACATAGCCAAGGCCTCGTGCCAAGACTACAAATAAGATTTTTCCAAGGACTTGTGCCAAGACACTAGTTTGTCTCATGAGACCTACCGATGCATCGAGGAGCTATAACGAGCTCCACCCGTCACATATTAAGTCCAATGCATTCCCATATGAATAGGTTTAAACATAACATAAACATTCGTATTAAAACTAGCATACGGAATGTCAATACATTCACTATAAACCATGAATGGTATAAAAATAGAACATCCACAGTCAAACATATCACAAAACCTTCAATACAATATTGAAGTTTTGTATCATAATAAATCGACTTCAAATAAGCGTAAAATCCATCAAAGGATGTTGACATAGATAAAATCAAAACTCTTTTTAGAGAAATATAACTTTCTATTTTGAAATCATATAAGAGTCATATATTTATAAAATAAAACAAATTCTTTGAAAATATTCTTATAATCTTGTAAGGGAACCCTTGACTATTTTATAACGGTGGAAAATAGCTGAACCCGTCGTATAAGTTAAAAAACATTCTTACCTTAATTCTGTCGAAAAGGTAAAAAAGAAACTTGTTTGGAAAATGACGGAAAGATTCCTTTATAAAACTCTTATAAAAAGTCAAACAAGGGTATAAATGAATTTAACCCATATTCTTTTAAATAGTAAAAATGTTTTGAAATACATTTTTAAGAAACATGTATGTGGATGATAATGAGATCCCAGTAGATTATTACGTATAAACAACCTCAGATAATGAAGAGATTGCGAAATAAACCCTTAAATTGTACTTTTCATTGGTTGGAATAGGTTAAAATCCTGTATAATGGTGAAATAACTGTTATTAAATTATACAAGAATCATATACATTAATATGATATCATATATGATCTTTTATAGATTTGTTAATAATATCTTAGTGTTATCATTGTTTCGGGTGTTAACTTACTCGTTTTCTTTTATATGTTTTATTACATAAGCTATGTTTGACATGGATAGGTTTTATCTTAATCAAATCCAGAATGATATCAAGTCCTTAGATAATATTATTAATCATAAAATGAGAATTATACTTGAATAGATATGATGGAGAATGAATCT
Source organism: Viscum album (assembly GCA_963277665.1). NCBI lineage: Eukaryota > Viridiplantae > Streptophyta > Magnoliopsida > Santalales > Viscaceae > Viscum > Viscum album. The sequence continues at coordinate 1,872,291,523 of OY728137.1, read as the reverse complement.
TATCGCGTTCGTGGAGACGGTAGTCCGTACGTACGCACGAGCGACAATATCATTCTTTTGATCTTAAAATAATATATAATTGGATGGTATATCATATATAAATTTTTTTTATCATGTTATATTTATTATGTAAATGAGTTACACATCATTATTATTCCCATCCAAATAATAATTTATTGAATAACAATTACACCACGACGTGGAGACGGTAAGCCGTACGTACGCACGTATGGTGACATGTTATTCAAAGGATGGATAGAATACTGAATATGGTTGTACCATATTTATAATAACATCACAGTATATATAATATACTGGAGTTATTATTTTAGAATGGTAATAACAAAGAAGGAAGAAGTGGAAGAAGAAATGAATTTGAAAAAGGGTGGTGAAAACATTACCTCTTCTTCGGGTTCTTCCTTTTGATTTGATCAAAAGGGCACCTAGGATGGCTTTATGACTAAAGGAATGCCTCTAGGATGAAGTGAGGGAAGTTTATAGAGTATTTTGGGCAGAGGTTGTCCAAACCAAAAGGCTTTTAAGGTGTGAGTTAATGGGAAGGAGGAGTGCACTTTTATAAGATGGGTGAGGGGCACCTTTGGAAAAGATAGAAATATTATTTTATAATAAATTCATATTCGGTTTCTAATGGCTCCAAAGTGGATTATTTAAAGATTAAGGTGGGGATAGGTCGAAAAACACTCAACCAATAGAATTTAGACAGGTTTGGGTTACTATATTAACCTTATCATTAAGTATTAACTCTTAGTTAATTAGTTTCACTTTTACAATGTCTCTTTGTATTTTTATATTATATGGTTAATAAACATACTATATACATCCAAGAGACCCCCAAATGGTCCATTAATGATAAAACTATAATTATATAAGTCTCTGGGACAAAAATTATATTTTTATGAATTTAATATCAATTAATAATATAATATTTGTTTTAAAAACTCTTTTATGTCAATTTTGAAACTATTCAATAATTGATTTTTTAAACTCATATTAGAATGATTACATCCAAAAAAAGTCAATTAAATCAATCCTAATATGTCATATTAACCTAGAAAATTAGTTTAATTAAATAAAAGTATCCAATTATATTTATTTGGGTATTTATAATATCAATTATTTTAATTTTTCACTATTATGGTAATTACAGCATCATCATTGTGTCATAAATAAATTAAATTATATAATGTCTAAAAATTATAAATAAAATATAATTATGTATGAAATATTTTTATCTTCCTAATGAATATTTATAATCTAATTTATCTTATGTTTAACACTATATTAAAAATGGTTTAGTAAATAAACTTTGATTTTAACTCTTTTAACTCTTCTTTGAATTAAATAATAATAAATGTCCTAATCTAATCCAAGTGGACCTAAATGATAATATTTTATTCCTAAGGTTATTTTTGGTCGAGATACACTTGTACAATAGGATTAGGACATGTGTTAGGGTAATATTAATATCATTTTTACCCTTAATTACACTATTTACTTTTAATCGTGGTAAATAAAAGTAAAAAGTTACTATGCACCAAAAATTATTTTCATGTTATTGAACCACATTTTACTCCTTGATATTAACCATGCCAAATTTCACCCTATTCTATAATTGATATTCCGAATTCAAAAATAATGTCTATTTTACAAAATTCCAAACATAAAAGTTGCATTAATTAATTTTATAATTAATTCCTAATGTCACAACAAATAGCGTGTTTTTAAGAAACAATATATATCAAAAGATTGACAATTGTTTATGTCCAATTTCAAAGTGAAATTAATTCTAATGAAAACCATTGGATAAAAAGTTAAAAATATATTCTAATTATAATTTAAAACCACTCAAATTCATAATTTACCACTATTAATTATTTTGATTAAAAAAGTTGTTTTTTATTAAAATTTAGTAATTTTCACTATTCATCAAAATATTAAAGTTATCCGAAAAGTACCAAAATTTCACCTTAGGCTAAATTCGATACTCCAAATCCAAAAATGAAATCCATTTTGAGAGATAAAATTTCTAAAATTTTAAAAAGTAAGTATTACTATTCATAACAGCTAGTTTGATTGGTTGTGGTGTGTTAGAATCTCGATGTTGCGTACAATGAACGTCATTGCATTATTCAAAGGGAAACATACCGTGGAAGCTTGGGGTGTTACAATTATTCATTAGGACACAACCCAATCCTTTCTTTGAAGCCTTGAAATAAATAAAAAACCCATCATTCCCTGATGCTAGAGTATATATATGATCATTGACTAATCATTTCTTCAATTCTTCAAAACATTCTTCACACTCTTTTTTTTAATCAAATTTAACCCCTTTACGTGTGATCTTAGTTAATGGGTTAGAATATCTGGAAAAATTCTCAGAAAAGTACTGATAATAACCAGCTAAACCAATAAAACTATGTACCTGAGTTATACACATTGGCGTTTGTCATTCATGGATTTCCTTTGCCTTTGAAGGATCAACAGAGATTCTATCCATAGAGACAATATATCCAAGAAAAGAAATCTCTAGAAACCAGAATTCACACTTGATAAACTTCCTCTATATTTCATTTCATCAATGAGTTTTTATAATAGGGAGAAAGTGATTTTCTTGATGTTCGTATCATTTTTAGTATACCAAGATATCATTAATAAATACCACTAAAAATGCATCATGATATTCCTTGAAAACATTATTCATTATATCCACGAGACAAATGGTGTATTAGTTAGCCCAAAATGAATTATTGTAAACTCATAATACCCATACCTGGTTTGAAATTCTGTCTTTGGAATGTTTTCCTATTTACACACAATTTATGATGTCCAGATCGAATGTCAATCTTTGAAAAATATTGAGCTCCATGAAGTTGATCGAACAAATCATCAATGTGAGGTAGGGGATATTTGTTAATTATTATTAGAGCATTGTTATCCTTGTAGTAAATGCCCAACCTCATAGATCAATCATTCTACTTAACAAAATTTGTTGGGGCTCCCCATTGAGAAACACATGTGAGAATAAATCCATTATTACTCAAATCCTCTGGTTATTTTTTAGTTCCACTAATTATACACTGGACATTCTAGAAGGGGTCTTTGAAATGGGCCCTGAACTAGGAATTAAGTAAATGGAAAACTCAAATTCTCATTCTGGGGGATGTCTCGGTAAATCATATGAAAACACATCAACATATTCTTACACTATATATTAATCCTCTATTTGATCATTCTTTTCTTCAACCACAGTTATTTCACTCCCCTCCTAGCCAATAATTGAATTTAGTTGAGCTACTGGGGGTGAATATAGATAAAAATGAAATGGTGACATTTCTTCTCTAATGATACAGTACTCCTTATCATCATCAAAAATTGTATCCTAGTTCTTCTTAAATTAATTTTTTGAATCATGGGACGAAATCCAGTCCATATTGAGGATTATATCAAATTAAATGATAGGTTTGAAAATGATATCAGCAGATAAAGCACGTTTATATGCCCTAATGGGAACTGATTCACAAAACATTGTTGCAATGATACCTCCCTTAGTAGTTTTGACTAACAACTTCCTTGTTATATCAAATTGGAAATATCTAATTTTCATTAAAAACTGGGAAGATATGAAATAGTGCAATTATCCAAAATCCAATAAAGTATTGGGTAAATTTGAGGAAAGCAATAAATTACCGACCTCCACATCATTTGGAGTATCAACTTCAGCAGTTGTGATCCCATAAACATAGCCTTTTTCTCTTGGTCATTTCTATGTTATGATTCATTAGATCTTAGTACATTCTTGGAATAATTACCCATTTCTCTACAGTTGTAGAATTCAACATTGATAGACGCTTCCTTTCCCTTACAATCACGAGCATGGTGGATTTTTTCACCACACTTATAACATCATATCATTCCCATCAGGCAATTACCAAGGTGTTTATTTCCACATTTTATGTTGGATGGAAATACAACTTTTCCCATATTCCTCTTAATTCTATTACTAGAGTGTTCAGACGATCTCTTCATTTCATGATTTTATTTAATGTCGTATGACTTAGAGAAATCCTTTTCTGTCTTGATAAAAAATGTGACAATATATTTGAATGATGAGATGGATTGTGAGGATAATGATCTATGAACAAATAGTTTTAACCCATCAATGAATCGACCAATCTTACTCCTTGGGTTATTTATATAATCAGATGTATGCCTTGCTAACATTGTAAAGTTATCCTCATACATTGTGACATACTCATTATCCCTTTTCCTTAGAATCAGAAATTGCCTTTCTATATCTGCTCAATGGTCACGACGAAATTATTTTTCTATGAAAACTCCATTAAACTCCCTCCATTCCTTATTTAATACTTCTTTATACACCTTTGTGGTTTTAATTAATCACCACCATTGATCTTTATATCCTATGAGGCGATAACCTACAATGAAGACTTTTTATTTTTTGATCCACCATAAATAATGAATTATTTTCTCTAAGGACCACAATAACTTCTCAGATACAAATGGATTTGTAGTCCCATTGAGTGTGTGTTGTTGTTGCCTCATGAATTGGTCTAACATTGGCTCTCTGTGTTGTGTATGAGTGCTCTATACGGATAAGGATATTATTCACAACCTGAGTGAGTTATCCCAGTATGGTTATAAGTTGTTCAACACCCATTGCAACACCATCTCTTTTACAATTATCTTGATTAGGGGGGAAATCCTTACATGTATTATGTGCATTAATACATTTTCCATTCCTAACACTAGGAAACATTTCTAAACAATAGTATACACTATATTAATTTATAAATCATAATAAATAATTCCAAAATAGTGAAATACTGAAAATAAATTGAACAGTTTATGCTTATAATACTTAATCATAAAAAAATTCTTTGAGGAGGTATTTACTCATATATAATTCATAATGAGTTTTCAGGAAAATGTGAATTATCTTAAGCATATCCCCTGAGAATGTCGTAAATAAGAGTGCAGTAATTCCTGTTTTCTTATACCAGGATAAACCGGGTTAAGAATGAAACTCTTTGTAAGAGTTTTCACTCCTAGGTACATCAATACCAAAGCCTCCTCTACCTACTTGTATCCAGACAAGGATGTATTTCTTATAAAATTCAATAAATCTCAACATTATCAAAATTCTAGAAAATTATACTATATTAATCCTCAAAGTCAATCTTAGGGTAATGTTCTCTGATCAGAGTTTTTCTAAATCTATTTTCCATGGTTTGTACTAATCTTCCTCAGATACCAACTGTAACACCCCGACCAAAGTTACCCAGAGTTGATGCATTATTACATAACATTTCCATGATCACAAGAGATCAATTCTTGAATGACCAATTAGTTTTGTATCAATCAATATACTAGATACAAACATATGTTTTACAATACATCATTAAATAAAAAAATTACATTGTGTCCCCCTTTGACCACTCTCAAATCCTTTGACCTATCCTTATAGATTAATCATAATATAATTCTTCACATACTGGGAAAAAGAAAACCTAATAAATTGGTGAGCTCGGATTCTCAAAATGGATAATAATATATTAGAAACTATCATAAATAATAATAATAATTTAAAGTAATATATAAGAATAAAAAAATAATTATAAACATAGAATTTAGAATAATATGGAAATGATAAATCATATAATTCCATTTAGTTATTCACATGGATATTCTACTAGTAAAAAAATCACATTAATTATCAACAACTAATTTCATATTGATGAAATGCATAATGACATATATCAAAACCACATAGTCAATGCCTAGTTCCAAGACTAAAAATAATATTTTTTCAAGGCTTTATTCCAAGACACTAGTTTATCTCATGAGACCTTTCGATGCATCAAATAGCTATAGAAGGCTCCACCCATAACTTACTATGTCTAATGAATTTCTTATTTGAAAAGACTAAAAGAAAACAAAAAAAATCAAATTAAAACTAGCATATGAAATATTAATACTTTAACTATAAAACATTAATGGTATAAAAATAACATATAAACTATCAAAAATATCAAAAAACCTTCAATTAGAAATTTAAAATTGTATCATATTAAATCAGTTTCAAACTAGTGTAACATCTATCAAAGGATATTGACATGGATGAAATCGAAACTATTTGAGAGAAATATCTATTTTTATTTTGAAATAATTTAGAATTCATGTAATTATAATGAAAACATTTATTTTCAAAATATTCTTATACTCTTGTAAGGGATTCTTTGAAGGTTTTATAATCAAATAAAATAGATACACCCACCATATATGTTAAAAAAATTATTTCCTTAATTTTTTGAAAAGGTCATAATGTAACTAGTTTGGAAAGAGATGGAAACATTCCTTTCAAACCATTTTATAAAATTTCAAAACAGGGTATAAATGAATTTAACCCACATACTAGTAAATAGTAAAAATATTTTACAATACATTTTTTAGAAACACAGATGTATATGATAAAGATCTCCCTATAGATACTTACATATAAAAAACCTCATATAATAAAGAGACTATAAAAATAATCTTTACCTTGTAGTTTTCCATCATAGAGGGTACATTAACCTCCATGATAAAAGTTAGATAATTTTTATTCATTTATAAATGAAATATACAAGAAAATATGATATCATATATGATCTTATAATTTTTATTTGTTAATGATATTTCAGTAGTATCATCGTTTTGGGTGCTAACTGATTCATTTTCCAGTAGATGTTTTGTTATGTTAGTAGTGTTTATTATGGATAGGATGTATTTTCTTCACATTCATAATGATATTAAGTTCTTAAAAATTATATTTAATTATAAAATTAATATTATTCTTGGATGATTATGATTGGAAATACAATCTTATCACGTCGTGGAGACAGTAAGTCGAACATACGCACGAGCGAAAATATCATTCAATTTGTGGTGAAATAGTATGTATTAGGATGTTATATCACATATAAATAATAATTATCATGTTATATTTTTTATTTACACTATTTAAACTTATTATTATACCCATCTATATAATGAAGTTTTGAATAACAAACTACACCATGACAAAGAGATGGTAAGTCGTACGTACGCATGTATGGTGACATTATGATTCATTGGATGAATAGAATAATGAATATTATTGTACCATATTTATAATAACATCTTATTATGTATAAGGCATTTTAGTTATTATTTTATTATGGAAACAACAAAGAAAGATGAGCTGGAAGAATAAAATCACATTGAAAGAGGTGATTAAATTATTACCACTTCTTCAAGTTCTTCCTTTTGATTAGATCAAAACAGATCTTTCGGTGGGATTAAGATAATATTAAGGCCTCTAGGTTCATCTTGGAGTAGTTCAGAGAATATTTATCAAGTTTTTTCCAAGATAAATGTCTTTGTAGGTTTAAAATTAAGAGATGGGGAAGTACCCTTTTATAAGATAGGTGAGGGTCACTTTCGGAAAAGCTTGAAATATTATTTCATTATAAGATCATTTTCAGTTTATAATGGCTCCAAATAGATTTATGTAGAGTCTAGGGTTGGGATGGATCAAAATCCACTTAGTAAAAAGGTTTTAAACAAGTTTATGTAACCATATTAAACTTATCTTTTATATTTAACTATTTGTTAAATAGTTTAACTTTTACAATGTATTTTTGTATTTATTACAATAAAATTTTGAGGGAACCTCAAGTGGAAAGTTAATGACTTATATATCATTATATAAGTTTTCTTTATGAATGTAATATTTTTTGGAATATTATATCCTTTAATAATATAGTATTTGTTTTAAAAACACATTTTTGTCATTCTTGACATTATTTAGTAATTTCTTTTTTTGAATGTAAAAAAACATGTGTACTTTGAATAAAATAAATTAAATAATACCTAGAATTTCTTTTTTAACTAATTTTTTTAATGCAATAATATATTAATTTACATTTTTTATATTTATAATAACCATTATTTTAATCTTTCATTAACAATGTAATTATTACATCATCATTGTGTAATAGATAAATTTAATTTTTTAATGTCTAAAAATTATAAATAAAATATAATTATGTAGTAAATATTTTTATCTTTTTAATTAATATTTATAGGTTAATTTATCTTATTTATAAACCTATATTAAAAATAGTTTATTTATTAAACACTATATTTAACAGTTTTAACCCTTTTTATATAAAATAATAATAAATGCCTTAATATAATCCATGTGGCACAAAAGGATCATATTTTATTTATAAGGTTTATTCTAGTCAAAATACAGATATCCAATAGAATTAATACATATTTTAGTGTAATTATAAATCCTTTTTACCTTTAATTAACCTATTACTTGTAACCGTGGAAAATAATATTCCAAAGCTGATATTCACCAAAAACTTATTTTTCACCATATTGAACCAAATTTTATTTATTTATGTCAACTATGTCTCTTGGATTTTTGAAATTCAATTCATTAAAGTGGTAAAATTATGTTTCATTCAAATTTCTGAATGTGCCTAGAAGGTGGGTAAAAGATGGTAAAAAGTTCAATAAAATTTTATATATCTACTATTATTATAAAATAATTTATATTAATTACATTGGACCAATATAGGAATTGTTTATCTATTTTGACATTAAAATAAAATTAAATAATAATAATTATTGTTTAAATAAAATTTTGTTTTAAATAATAACGTAGTGTTTTTTAGTATTCATCAAAAATGTATTGTTTTCAAAAAAATACCAATAATTCACCCTAAGCCAATTTTTATATTCTGAATGAAAAATAAATTTGATAAAAATTTAAAAAGTGGGTATTACTATTCATAATGGTTAGTTTGATTGGTCGTGGTGTGCTAGAACTCGAAGTTGCATACAATGAAAGAAATTGCATTATTCAATGAGAAGCATACCGTAAAAGCAAGGGGTGTTACACACACTTACCCTGATGCACAGTGGGAGTTCTTAGCACAACAGGCCCATTGGGGAATGAGAATAGTGACTGAGGCCACTCATGTGGTGAAATTCCTTGATATAGCTACCAGACCCATGAACCCATTCTGGATAAGGACTTCACCACCCCCAACCCAACCAATCCTCATCCCTCCACCACCAAAATACCCAAAGACATTGTACCTCCATTCATGATGGATGTTGATACTAACACAACTAACCATGACTAGTTGATCGATAGCCTAGGTAGTGAGATGATGATCATGGATATTTTTTATGCCGATATCGGATCATGATTTTATCTATCTCTTTATATTTTTGGGACATTTCCATGTATATAGGCTGGTAGTAATTTCATCACTTTTGTTACCACGCTTGTATGGACATAAAGATATCAATATATATATTTGGGCATTAATTTTAATATTCTATTGTGTTTTTTATCTTCTTGTATTTTCTTTTTCATTTCTTGCTTCATCGATTCATCTAACATCCTCGATGGTATAGACACACCGGTAGTCTTAGAACAATGGGTGCTTGATCACATCTTAGACATTCCTTGACAGCTTTACAAGTTATCATTATCCATTCAACAAGAGTAGTAGCCACCTGAACAATGGTTCTATTCTTACCACACCTCATCAATACTCATGCTGCTACACCAATGTCATCAACCCACTGAAGAGACCACACGAGATTGAGAACACTACCTCTATAAGTCATAGAATGAAGTTGAGAAACGGATTCGATGGACCATCTTCCAACAAACTTCATCCACCTATCTAAATGAAGACATTTTGAAATTAATTTATAGGAGGAAAACCATAATTCATATCTATTTTCTCGCCTTGTCATTGTTGTGTCTAGTTCATTCCATTTTCATTTTTGTTTTCTAAATTTCAGGCCACTGCATTATACACTTATCACCCTTTCAATTAAATGAATCTCTTAGTTTCCTACTAAAACATTTTTCAGTACAATGGATATTCATGTTATGACATCACAAACACCCCCAAGGAATACCACTTTTCCCAAGGATCTCATGATTTTCTCTTATTTTAATTTTATCCAATACCCCTTTTCAAAAATCATTAGAAATATCTACCACACCACTCCCACATATTTTTCACTAACAGTATTGACACTATCACGTTTTACGTGTGGGTAGTTTTTCTCAAAATTTCATTGATGACACAGTTGAATATTTATTATTCTCACTTTTTTAGGATACATTTTTATAAAAAATAAGAATTATTTAAAACATATAAACATTGTCAACTTGTAATTAATGATAATGGTGTGCATAAAATTGTTAATGGATTTTTTTCAATCCTTGATAGATTGTTTTAGAATGATTACTGAATTAGGGAATTAATTATAATTCAATTACTTTGAAATAATGACTAATAGATCAATTATGTAGGATTTATTCACATTGTGAATGCCATTTTTTTTATTCTCACTACCCAAGAGTACTCTAAGCCTTTAATTTCATACTATTTTCTATGAATATTTTTTGAGCGATACCTAGGAATAATAAATAAACTATGACTTGCACTGATATCTAATCAAAATAATGACTAAAAAATTATGGATTTAAAATTATTGAGGAATTATTTGATAGAAACTTTCCTTGAGTCCCAACTGGCATCAATCCTTTTTACCCCTTAGTTTCTATGAATATCCTCCAGAAATGAAGATATTCCAATCCTATTTCTCTTCCTACAATGATATGGTACAATGATCATTGATAAATTTTAACATGTTTGGGGGAGACATTCAGAAAAATGGGATGCTTCCACTATCCAAGATGCATGGTCTTCTCACCAGACTACGAGGTTGTGATACATATACCATTTGTTGTAACTCATTAAAATTCTATTCCCATAAAAATTTATAAAGTAAAGAATCATTGATATGGGTTGTGTAGTAGGAAGGTAAAAAATCAACATTTTACTAACCATTGAATCGCTCGAAAGATTATATGTGTTTAGGCAATGGATGAGAAATTTATACTAATAATAACATGAAAAAAAATTCAAAATACATAGAAAAAGGAATGGACAAAAATCAATTCATTGTATACATACTTATGGATCCAACCCAAGATAATGGAGTACGGACTTGACCAGTTAGATGGAGGAACTTCATCACACTTGTCCTTTCAATTTTTCAACTGTACTATAGAGCATATCATCATATTTGAGCCTGATTTTTCTTATTTTTCTTACCTACCCATAGTCGTAGAGTCATCAGAGCCCGATTACCTATTCCATCATGATTTATCTTATGCTAGTCTATACATAGCGGTGATGATATAATTGGTACATGCATGTGGTTAGGAATAGGTACTCATGGTATGAGCATACTTATAATTACATTTTCTACCGGGTGTTATGAGTGAAAGGAATGGTGAGATATATTACAAGTGTTCATATAACTTAAGGAATAATTAACAGGTTATGATCAGAAGACTATAATCTATTTTGAAAACTGAACTGTGTGTCTTGAGTAACTTTGTATGAAGGTTTAATTTCAAAAATTGAATTTTCCTTTCATACACCTATTTGAATTGCATGGAAATATTGAATATTTCTTTCTTTACAAATTTTTTATCCTTTATGAAATCATTGTTGTGACGTATTTCTTTGGGACATGAAATTTTTCATGTATGGGAGGATGTGATAGATGTCATTTGTATATATACTATTTTTCATTTATTAAAAGTTTTTCATTTGATTATTCGATAATTCACATGGTATGTGTCTAATTTTTTAGGGAAAATAATCATAGGTTTTTATGAAGGAAAAGGAATAAAAATTTAAATATTTGATAGGTACTTGTCATTCTTAGAGAATTCACGTTGTGTACCTGAGGATCATAGCCTATCCAAATCCATGAAGCCATGTCGTGACCATGAAGCTAGAAGGAAAAAAGCTACTACACAGCATGATATGACCAGCTATGTTGTGACACCTAGTATTACTAGTTATAGAGAAATCAAAGAGGTTTCCACACAAAATATACCACCCCAGAGTACATGTCGTAAACCACACCTACACATCATGTACCTGGTGAAGAATCATATACGTGAGAAACTCCTTCCACATTGGCAATCATAAGGAAAATGAAATTGATTGAGGGTATATTTCATGTTCCATAAGTATACAACATTACCAAAATTCTTATATAAGGAATCGAGCGATAATGTATTACGAGAATAGAATGATCTCTTTCTTATTCCCTTTCAATTCCCTATGATCCATTCTTACTCTTTTTCCTTTTGAAATCAATTTCTTCATAGTTTTCACATTTCATTAAATTCCTGAGTCATGGAGTTTACATTATTCAACACCTTCTTTTCCTCATTCCACTATTAAACTTCAATTATGATTTCTATCTCAAGATAGTAATTTAGTTTATTTCAGTATTTCACATTTTATCTCCTTCATTATAGAATATCATTTTTTATAAATATGTTAAGCATGATTTATCTAGTTTATTTTATTTTTACACTATCCCTAATGAGTAGTTAAATCTCTTATGGGTAAGGATTAAACACAATATATTTTAATAATTATATATTCCTTTTAATTGAAACATTGAAAGACTAATAAAATTAGTTACTAGGATATTAAGCCTTGATCTATCCCATTTTTGTTAACATCATTGACCCCAGGATGATAAAAAACCCAATTATAATTGTGTTAGACCAAGTTATGTAAAATATATTAGGAGAATATCTTCTAAAAAATCCAAACATAATGCACCTAGGCAGTTGGTACCTACAGAACACAGAATAACTACTTCCTAAGTAGGACTAGGAGGCAAATACCAAAGTCAAACAATGACACTATTTTCATCACATAATAAGACATAATTTCTTTCCAAGGATAGAATAAAAAGGCATCCTTCACACAGATACTCAACTTGATCCTGACCCATCATTTATCAATTTGATGTTATTCCAAAAGAACTCAGACCAAACTCCCAAACAAAAGGCTTATAAAAAGGACTCCCTTATATATTTAAAAATTAGATCCTCTCAAATCTTAAACAATAGTATCTCAATGTATCCAAACAGGTACTCCCACTAAAAAACGTCATATTAGTTGGTGAATGTTTGTGAAAAACTATAAATTAAAATTTTATTCACTCTGTAGGATGTACCGACACTACTATTGAGAGTCCATAATCTCCCCACAAAACAAATTCATATTCTCACTAATAAATAGAAAACTCTTGTGTATAAGGACATAGTATGATGCCATGTGGTACACTATCTCGAATCTATTTATTTGGGTTGGTAAAATACATAGTGGTATAAAAATCGATACATTATTTATTTTCTTTTAAGGTTATGTTATAAGGATGATTGGCTTTGAGGGTCCATTGAGGGTTATTCTACTTATACGTCTATAGATCATGTGTATTGGAACTCTGAGTTATCATTTTGGAAAAATTTCCTATAGTTTAATGAAATATTACTGAATTTATACATGATTTTCATTCACATATGATCATATACACTATTCATATACATATGAATAATGTTGGATAATTCTCTAAAAAAATGTTTCTTATTTTATTCACTAACTGATATATTTTTGTTTATTAATATTTTGATATAATTATTGGAATTTTTATTTGAACATGGTCATGATATTTAATATTTTATACATATGGGTGTATTTCATTTATAGTTATAGAGGACTCATAATGATCAATTGATTGATCTACGAAGGATCTATTTTATGTGGGTATGTTCTATGACAACTATTTTCATATAATTTTTTTCTCTGTGAGTTATAAATATATTAATGAGTTTCTTTGGGATTTTTAAAAATTTATTTATTATTTCAAAATTATGATACATCAAATATACATTTGTGGACCACCTGGTGGAATATACCAGAATTCTACCCCAAAGGGAGGATGTTATATTTATTACACAACATTTATAGGGGAATAATCCCACTAAAAATATTATGGTTATACCACAGAAGCCACATCATTCAATAGTGTTGTGTGTTAGTGAATATTCAATGAAGATTATTTTCCATGAATGTGGAAGAAAATAATCAAGGAATTTAATTCATGATACCGCAATACTTATCGGGAAACAGAGACCATCAAGATATTAGGTACTAAATTGACTTTATTGAGGGAATCATTGATATAGTGGAGACTCTTGATGACCGTTATGTGAATTTAGATACATTAATTATTAAATTAAGTATATTATTTTTGTGGGGATTGACTAACCAAGAATCAGATGTTATGTTTTGATGTTGATGTAGATAAATGGAATTTTCATTCAAGATTTATTTCAATATAATATGTGTCCAGAACACACTCATAATGTCAGTGATCTTTAGCATATCTTGACTAGGATGCCTATTTACTCATTGTTTTTTGGGGATCCTTATCATAAGAATTCTATTGGATAATATTGACGTTGAGAAGGAAAATATTTTCATGAGATTCCATTGTTAAGACATGATAAACTGAGACCAGAATTTTGAATAGATTAATTATACATTAGTACTTCCCAGGACAACAATAAATGAAAATTGTATTAAGGAGGAAAAATTTGTGGTGTTTTATTCATCCATTAGTGGAATTTTTATTGATACTTTTGTAAATATGAACAAAATTACAAATGATACATTCCATAGTATTGGATCACATCTAGATTATATTAGGGGTTATTCAAGACAATTTTTCAGATGAGGAGGTTCAAAGTGATTCAAAATTTGATTGAATGGTTATTGTTGTGAGTTATTCCTAATTACATAGATATGTTGTCATATGTGTGGAATTATAGGGTATCTTCAACAGTTTTATGTGAATGGTGTCACACAAAGTCACTCATAGTGTTGAAACATATATAGGATAAATGGCCTAGTGGTTATCTTGGTACCTCTAAAGTAAGTTCAGATCTAATGAACATCATACACCTAAGAGAGTTAGGTGCACCCAAATAATGTTCTTGGTTCAGAATAAGGCATTATTTATATATTTGAATAGGATCTAATAGATGGTAGTTGGGGAAAAACAACTCATCGAGCTATTTTTTTATTTTATTTATGACTTCTGTAACCCTATTTTACATGATTAGTTAACATTAACTTATGTCTACTGAAATTGTTGATCGTATTTACTTATCAAAAATGTTTTTAATATATTTCTATTTCTTCATTTTATATTATATATTAATGTAGATCGTCATTAATTATTCCCAAAATATGTTGTACTAGATGTTTGAATTTAATATTTATTATATTTCAAAAATCGTGAGGTGACTATAATCGATATTATCATTGATAATGATTGATTTACTAGTGATCGTGGGAACATAGTCTATACTACAAGATACATAAATCCATTTATATGCTAAAGGGGATGGTGTTATTGAAAACCATCCATTAGAGTATGTAGACTGGTATACGAAATTATTTAGGATAGATCTATTATAAAATATGTGGTGGGATTGTCTCTTACCAAAGATCTAGTTATAGATTTTCTATCATTTTTATAATGGATGATCGTTATCTTAGTGAATTTATTGAATACCATATAGATTATTTTCTAGAATTATTATTTGAGACTGAGATAAATTTTTTCCCTAGTTTAAAATAAACGACATTCCCTCATTATCTTATGAAACTAACTATGTTTAATTTTTTAAATTTACAGACAATGGATTTGCAGAAGATTTCCTTTATTAAATTGACCAGAATAACATCTGTACTCTATTAGTTTTTATGAATTAGGTAAAAATATTCAATGTATTTTTTTGGAGTCAACATATTTTTTAGAGTACATGAAATTTGAATATAGTTGATCATTAACATAGGATTAGTGTTCACTTTTATCAGTTGAAAGAAGCTTGATGGATCTCTAGGATTTATCATTTTTCAAGAATATATATACTATTGGTAAAGGAATATTATATTCTGAAGACAATTCGTAAGTGTATATATGTATTTTATATGTGTATTTTCATACCTTTCATATTGAATAATTCTCCGATGTTGTTCATGTATCAAATGAACAAAATATTCCATCACTTTGCTAACTTCATCATTATTGTGTTCATGGATGATGTAATGATATACTCCAATAATTATGATATTAATTGTATGAATACATATATTTTATTGAGTTCACATAATGAAGGAAGTTAAATAATTTTATTATGTGTCGATTTTGGATTTTGGTATATTTCAGAATTCATATAATTTCTAATTTATAGATCTCATTGGAACTAAGAAGGTGGAATTAACGACATCTTTTGATTATCCTCAAAAGGTTTTTGTGATAATTAGTTTCCTTTATTGGTTTGATACAATCAATATTTCATCGTTGATTTTTCTATTTTTAAATGATGAATAAGTAATGGATGAAAGGGGTCATAGGTATCAGTATTCTTGTCAATGTGAGGTGTTAATCCTTGATCTAATGAGAATATTAATGTCAGCCATAGTTTTGAACATTCTAAATCCTAGTAATGGATACTGAGTGCATTTTAATGCCTATGGAGTTGGTTTTTTAATCTGTATAATGAAGAGATATCTTATTGTTGTATATGGATAATGCCAGTTTCTAACCCATTAGTGGAAAAACCCTAGTGTGTGTCATATAGTTATTGGTTGTGGTGTACACCCATAAGAGTGAAAAATGTTGTATTTTCAATGAGATGTTTTTTATCTACATGGACCACAAGAGATTTTTATATATCTAATCAATTTATATAAAAAATGGGAATTGGGCAGAGTTTCTTAAAAAATTAATCGTTAACATGGTTCTAGATATATAAAAAAGATAATTAATTGAAGAGTTTATTATTAAGATAATGTTGGAGACACATTATCTTAGACAGATACAATCATCTGAGGAAGGTGTTTTTTGTGTTTGATGGATTTCTGGACAATTGATTCTATGGAGGATCTTGGTATGATGAAATTCGTTATTTTTTATACTATTTTTCATTGGAATATATTTTAAAAGGTATCTTGAATTAATACCTAGAGTGTGTGGTGACGCCATATTACATAACATTCAAGGATTCCATTAAATGATCATCTTTATATTATAATTATTCGATCTATGTTCTTGTGATTTTAGTTGTGCAAACTCCCTTGATAGAGGATAATGTGAGATACTCTCATTCATTGATGTAGGAAGTGAATCCTTGGTCGATGAAGATGTACCATGAAAACTACTTCATTTTTTATTGATAGGTATGAATAGAAAAAACACTAATTTTTTCTCAGGATTCCTTTCCTATCATAAAATAATAACAAATTCTCAGAATTGTAAAACCCCAATATTTCATTGTACGCTGTCTCTTAAGAGTAATTCAACAGCTTACGTTACACGCAACACCGAGTTCGAGTACACCACGACAAACCAAACTAGCCATTCAAAAATCTGTTATGATACATATTTACAACATTCTAAATTCTCTATACTCTATCTAATTTTATAATCCATATTATGTGTCTCTTATATATAATATATGAACAAATTCATTTTTTCAAATAAAAGAAGAATTTTTCCAAAAAAAAAATTTTCCGCCTTTTAATAGAGAACCCTTTTGAAAACTATTATTTGATACTTTTATATATTCAATTTAATGAAATTAAATTCTTCCATAAAATATGGAGATAAAAATTTAGTTTGGATAAATTTTTGGTACTTTTCTGATTAATTGAATATTTTGATGACTATTGAAAATAATAAAATTTAATTGAAAAAACATTTTTAATCAAAATAATGTATTCAGTAAAATTTTCAATTTGAGTGGTTTTAATGTATAATTAAATTATATTTTTATCATTTAATATAATTCAGTTCATTGGATGTTATTTCAAATTAAAATTGTACATAAACACTTGTTAGTATTTTGATAGTTTTTTACTTCTAAAAAACTCCTGTTTTTATTTTAAAAACATGATTTATTTTTAAATTAATTAATGCATCTCAAATTTTTTGAATTAGGTAAAATATAAATTCTTTTTTGGTATTATAATATAAAAATCATCTAAGGCTGAATGTTTGGTATTTTTCAAATAACTTTAATATTTTAATGAATATTCAAAAACAATGTGTTATTACTAAAAACAAAATTTTATTTAAATAATAATAATAATAATTAAATTTTATTTTAAACTCAAAATAGATAAATTAAAAATATATGAGTTTAATTTATTTATTTGGTGTCATTTTATAATAATATTACATGTACAAAACTTTATTGAATTTTTTAATGTCTTTTACCCACCTTCTAGGAACATTTGCGAATTTAAATAAAAGTTAATTTTACTACTTCTGTGAATTGAATTTATAAAATTATAGAGACAAGTTTGATGTTAGTAAGTAAAATGTTGTTCAATATGATAAAAATAATTTCTTGGGAATAGTAAATTTTGAATTTTATTTTCCACCGTTAAAAGTAAATACGGCATTTAAAGGTTAAAATAATATTATAATTACAATAACTCATGTCCTAATTCTATTGTATAAGGTTATTTCAACCAAAAGAAACCATATTAATAAAATATGATCCTTTTGGTCCACATGGATTAGATTACGACATTTATTATTATTTTATTTTAAGAATAGTTAATGTGTTAAATTCAATGTTTAATAACTAAACCATTTTAATATAGGGTTGTACAAAAGATAAATTCAACTATAAATATTCATTAAAAATCGTAAAATATTTCCTACATCATGGTATTTTATTTAAAATATTTATACACAAAATTATTAAATATATTTATGACACAGTGATGATGCGGTAATTACCATATTAATGAATGTTTAAAATAATTGATATTATAAATATCAAAATAAATGTATATTGAGACTTTTCATGAAATAAAAATATTTTTTAGGTTAATATGACAAGTTAGGGTTGACGTAATGTATTTTTTTTCTAATTAATAAATTTTTTAACTTTCAAAAAAACCAAATACTAAATAGTGTCAAAATATAAATAAAAGTGTTTAAAAAAAACTATATTATTAAATGATATAATATTTATAAATATATATATTTCTACCAAAGAAAATATATTATGATATATATGTCATTAATTAACCACTTTATATTTTCTTGGAATTTAATAGTATGTTTATTTAACTTGTAATATAAAAATACAAGAAGACAATGTAAAAGTTAAACTATTAATACAACAGTTAAATATGAAATATAAGATTAATATGGTGACATAAAATTGTCTAAAAACTTCTGGTTGATTCTATTTTGACCCATAACCAACTTATCCTCGAAATAAATCCATTTTGAGCCATTACAAACCAAAAATGATTTTATAATAAAATAATATTTCAAACATTACCTAAAGTGACTCTCACCTCTCTTATAAAAGGGTACTTACCCTTCTCTGAATATAACACCTCCAACGCCATTTGGATTGACCAAACTATGCTAAAATATCCTCCCAAAAACACTAACTTCATCCTAGGGGCATTAAATTTATAGGAATCCATCTTATGGATCCCTTTTGATCAAATCAAAAGGAAGAACCCGAAGAAGATATAATTTACTTCATCACCTCTTTCAAAGTAATTTTTTTTCTTCCACTTCCACTTTCATTGAATTTTTTCATACTAAAATAATAACTCTAGTACATTCTATATATAGAGAAGATATTATAAATATTGTACAGACACATTCATTATTCTATCCATCCTATGAATGAAAAAGTCACCATACATGCATAGACACGGCTTACCGTCTCCACGTCGTGGTGTAGTTTATTATTAAGCACTTCATTATATGGATGGGTATTATAATAAGTATAATTGATGTAAATAGTAAACATAACTTGTTAATGATTCTGTATATATAATATAAAATCCAATTAAATATTATTTCACCATTAATAGAATGATATCATCGCTCGTGTGTTTATATAACTTACCATCTCCATGACGCGATAAGATTCATTTCCACGATCGCCATTCACTGAGGATTATAAAAAATATATTATTAATAAGTATGTAATATATGATATAATAATGCTACTGGAAATATATATATATATATACACATATATCTCATTAACTTATTTCAGATCAATATGATATGAAAACAGAAAAAACGTTTTTTCATACGTATGACCTACCGTCTCCATAAATGGTGTTTTACATTTAATATATATTTATATTATACATCTTTTAATTCTAAATGTATATGATACATAAATAATGTTTTATATTCTGGAAGTAATTAAATTATGATATAAGTTATGTCACGACCTATCGCCCGGGGCCCGTGCCGTGACTGCCCCAATCCCGCATTCTATAGGCCATGGGATGGGGACTACTACTGAAGGCGTATTCCCTAAAACTAGGAAGGAATTGCCTTTATAACCTATGACACACACAACCAATCACACAACAAGATATGAAATCAAGTAAAATGAATAGTAAAAAAAGTGAGTACAATAATAAAATGGGGCCAGAATACAAGTCCAACTTGAAAGTACAAGGAAAACTGGAATGTACAAGACGACTGATAGGTGAAAAGCAGCTCCAAGATCTTCCACCACGAATAATGTTTGATGGGTAGGTATAGATCACGAAAAACCAAATTTGTGGTTTGCCTCATCTAACGTCCACCTCTGAGCTACGTCTAGACCTGGTACACTCGTCCTCAGTCAGCGATGTCCGTCGTTTACACCAAACACAACACGGTGCAGGCATAGCCCGTGCAGGGGTGAGTATTACAATAATCAATAGGGACCCCGAGACCCTCAAGGTCTCACAAAATCCCCCAAGGATAAAACACACAATATGGAATCAACTGAAAACCCTAATTTAGTATATTACCATACATATACTTATGTTATTAAGTAAACTGATCTCCATCATGAGGAAAAAAAAGAGTCCAACTGAAAATCCGAAAGCTCAACTGTTCGACAAAGGAAGGAATACCACATAGGTAAGTAACACACAGGTACGCCACACAAAATAATACCACACAGGTATTTCCACAAAGGAAATTACCATATAGGTATGGACTCATCTCACACCAAGTATAACTTAGGTACAATAGGAGAGATGATTATATGTAACAACAAAATCATCATTTTCTATTATGAGGCAGGTCCACAAAGGATCAAAGTATATCGTCAGACCCACACAGGATCCTAGTACATTTCCAGACCCACACATGATCCTAGTAGATCGTTAGACCCACACAGGATCCTAGTACATAGTTAGTACATCGTCAGACCCACACAAGATCCTAGTACATCATCAGTACATCTTCAGACACACACATGATCGTAGTACATAATATGTATGTCGTCAGACCCACACAGGATCCTAGTACAGCATCATACACACAATGGATCCTAGATTAGTCCCGCATGGAATCCTAGAGAGGTTCCATGTGGGACCCTTAATCAAAAACCGACGAGGAATCCCTTTCTAAAGTCATAACCAGCCATAGGGTTCCCGCACTACCCTCTCTTGTCTTTGGGAGGGTCCACTCCAAAAGCCACTGGTCGATACTCCAACTTCCATGAAGTCCCATGAAGAAGTATAACAAAGGACCGCCACTCCATAGGGGGCTCAACGTAACGGACAGTGCATCAATTGGACACCAAGTCTGTGAGTTATTAGCCTTT
Organism: Viscum album; assembly: GCA_963277665.1. Lineage (NCBI taxonomy): Eukaryota > Viridiplantae > Streptophyta > Magnoliopsida > Santalales > Viscaceae > Viscum > Viscum album. The sequence goes on along the minus strand of OY728137.1, from coordinate 1,872,269,865 downwards.
ATGTCCTAAGGGAATAGTTGGATTCGTACTCGATCCAACCCAACCATAATCCAAATTTATCCAAATATACTATGGAATATACTCAAAGGGACTGTCCTGCTCCTTGTTTTCCAGCACTGCTGACAGTTCATCAAATGGATGTCAGGTGCCAAAGTTATGGCTGATAGAGTGAAAATTTCGAAGTTGAACTGGGTCTGGTCTGACCTGGTCGGACTGACCCGACATGACTAGACCTGGGCTGACCAGACCCGATTTAGGTTTACCTGGCCCGCTGGGTCTGGTCTGGCCCGCTGGGTCCGTCCTGTGCCGCGTGGGGCAATGCAGACGCCATCAGGGTGGCGTGAGGCCGTGAGGACCATGGATGCTGCGAGGGCGGCGCGAGTCTGTGGGGGCTGTATGGGTTGCAGGGGCGGTGAAAGCTGCAAGGGCTATGGGGTGGCATGGAGGTCCACAAGGCGGCGAGGACATGGAGGTCGTGAGGGCAGCAAGGCTATGGGGTGGCGAGGCTGTGGGGCGACAAGGTGGTGGGGCAGCGAGGCTGCGGGGCGGAAAGGCTGCGGGGCGGCGCAGAGGGCCTCAAGCGGGCGTGGCCGCGAGGCGGCATAAAGGGCCGCACGATAGATAGGTCATGGGGAACCACATAGGGCCATGGGGCGGAAAGGTAAAGGGGCACCATGGAGGCCTCAAGGCAGCGTGGAGGGTCGCTGGGTGTCGCAGAGGCCGCCGGGTGGCGAGGAGCCGTGAGGCCATCGATTTAGTCCCGACCGACAATGTACCAGCTGCCGCATCTCTTCGTCGCCATGTCACAAAGCCGTATTCTTCCATCTCGAAGAATACACCTTTAAAAAAGTAAGGAGGAGGGGTTTATCCATGTTTGTTTGGCTTGCACACTCCGTGTTAGGGCAGTAGCAAGGGACTCAACAAAATCATGAATGACGAACGTAAAATCCTAAAACCTCTCTCAATGATTATTTCCAAACCCTTAAAAGAAATTATTCGTGCATCAAGTAGTTAGAGATTTGATCCATGTTCTTTGTTTTAGAAGGTAAGGAAATGGGAATATAAAATTGTGCACAACTAAAACCCTACCTTAGAGGTTTTTCAATGGAGGTCACGATGAAAGAGATGAAGTTGGTGGGGATAGACGGACGTCGGTGACGTCGGCATTTCCTCAATCTTTGGATCATTTCCATTGAATACATTTCTCGTTGGCGAGAGTGTTCATTGTTGTGGAGCGTGTTCTTCATTGGAGAATTCATTATTCATTAGAGAGAATAATCCTCCAATAGTTCTCCACTCTCAATTCCTCCAAAATGTGAAATAGCTAACTTGTTAATTTATGTTTATCAGAATAAATTGAGTTGACACAACAGTGTTGGAATAATTAATGTACTTTATTGGCAACATTAATTAGCTCATTTAATTGGCCCAATTAAATGGATTTATGTTGGCATAATTAAAATTGGAGGAGTTTAATGGTTTTTTCCCATTAAAGGGGGTCAGGAGGTCCCTGCCTCTCAATTCAAAATGCGGGTTAGTTCAGGTGGTTCCCACCTCTTAACATCTACATGGGAGGTTTAGGATCAGGTGGTTCCCACCACCATAACCCATGTTGATGGGGTTTCATAAAGAAAAATGTAAAAAAAAATTATTTTATTTTATTCTTTCATGAAAAGAAAAAAATTTATCTTATACTCTTGACCAACTACAATAGAGGTGAAAGTCTCTTTATGTGAATAATGGTGTTGTGAGTTGAACGGTGCCCTCAGATTTTATTTCTGAGCACCAATTAAAAAGTTACAAAAACCCGCTCACACGTTTACTGCACGTGACTGAAAAAAAAGTTTTAAAATTCATTCCGGGCAAACCGGGCCTTGGAATCACTCACCGTCAATTTTCACAGACTCGTAAAATTCCCATATATTCAAAACAAATAAATGGAAATTCTAGGTCATTACAATATACCCTCCTCAGGGAATTTCATCCTTGAAAGTCACATCACAAAAAATACAAGGAAAACAAGTGGGGGTACTAAGCACAAATCTGAGCCTCTCACTCCCATGTACTCTCCTGGAGGTTCCCGTACTGCCAGTGAACGCGCACCAGAGGTATCGACCCCCATGAAGGACCCACTCCAAATCGATACTCAATCTCAATTTTAACCTATAAAAATGTCTCCCCATCATCAATTTCCAGCTCGCCGTGGTCGATGACATGGGATGGGTCATACACATATCTCCTCAACTAGGATACGTGGACGACATCATGCACCCAGTGCAACTGAGGGGGAATAGCTAAGAGGTAAGACATCACTCCAACTCTATTGAAGACCTGAAGGGGTCCAATGAACCACAGAGATAACTTTTCTCCTCAGCCAAATCTCGGTAAACCTCGCTGGGGTGTGACCCATAGAAAGACGTGATCCCCATCCCTGAACTCTATAAGGATCCGTCTCCTATCGGCATAAGACTTTTGCCTGCTATGTGAAGTCTTCATCCGATTGTAGATGATTTGCACTTTCATTGTGGTGGCCCATACCATCTCTGGTCCCACTAGTGCTAACTCCCCTAGGTCAGTCCAACATAAAGGTGATCTGCATGGTCGCTCGTATAACAACTCAAAGGGTGCCATCCCAATGGTGGAGTGATAACTGTTCTTGTATGAAAACTCTACCAAAGGAAAGTGATCCTCCCAGTTGTGACCATAGTCGAGGATACAAGCATGTAGGATGTCCTCAAGGGTGTGAATGGTTCACACAGTCTAGCCATCTGTTTGAGGATGGAAGGTAGTGCTCAAATGAAGTTGCGTCCTGAAATCGTCTTGCAACCCCTTCTACAGTCGGGAAGTAAAATGTGAATCACAATTTGAGACAATCGTCGAGGGTGCTCCATGTAGCTACACAATCTTCTTCACATAGAGGCCTCCCAAGATCTCTACTGAACACTGATCTTTTATTGGTAGGATGTGGGATGACTTGGTGAGTCGGTTGATGATCACCTAGATAGAATCATGACCCATGGATGTATGTGGAAGTCCTGTCACAAAGTCCACGAATATCCCATACCACTTAACTCTATATCCTCTAAATGATGAACCAAGCATGCTAGTACCTGATTCCCCAAATTCACTTGCTAACAAGTGAGGCATCGAGAGAATCTCTCTACTAATTCTTTCATCATTCTGAGCCATCAGTTCTGTCGTCGGAGATCACAGTACATCATTTCCACTCCTGGATGTACCGCTAGAGGGGATGTCTAGAACTCCCTCAAAACATTCTCCAGAAGTGATACAGGTACCATGGTACGTCTTCTGAAGAGGATGACATGATCCTCACCATCAAAAAATCCATTAGGTACCTATCTTGTGGTTATCTGAGCATGTCGAGTATCATAGTCAATGTCCCCCCGCTACGCCTCCCTAACTCGCTGAAAAAGTGGGGGAGTGACTATAAGAGACTGAAGAAAAGATTCTCCATCTCGTTCCACAATGGATATCTGCAAGGCTCTCAGCTGCACTGTCACCTCACCTAGTAGCTGTAGACCATATATTTTTCTAAGTGAATCTGTTACAACGATCCCCTTCCAAGGAGTATAGAATATCTCGAAGTCATCATCCTGGAGGAACTCAAGCCAATGTCACTGTATTAGGTTCAGGTCATTCTGAGAGAAGATATACTTTAGACTCTTGTAATCCGAGTAGAAATTAAAATGTTCACAAATTAGATAGTTTCGCCACATCGTCAAGGTGAAGACAACTACTACTAACTCTAGGTCATGGGTAGCGTAGTTATTATAATGTTGTCCCAGCGGTCAGGAACCATATGTGATAACTGCTCATTCCTGCATTAGGACACATCTGAGTCCGGTCCCTGATGCGTCACAATAGACAACATACCCTACGCCCTCCTCCGGTAGCCTCAAGATAGGGGCACTAGTCATCCTCTGCCTCAGCTCTTGAAAACACTGCAGGAATCTCTCCGACCACACGAAGTGTTTCCCCTTCTATGTCAACACTGAAAGTGGTGATGTAACTCCAGAGAAATATAGCACAAAAATCTGGCAATATCCAGCCAATCCCAATAAACATCATACCTCTATCACACACCTGGTTGGCTCCCAATAAAGTACCACCTCAACCTCCGATAAATCAACGGCAACACCATCCTCCGATATGACATGTCCCAGAAAGTGAACCTCTCAGATCCAAAACTAACACTTCAAAAAATTACAATAAATTTGGTGCTCTCAGAGTGTGTACAGTACTACCTGCAAATGATAGGCATGTCATCCTCAGTAGTCGAGTTCACTAGAATGTCGTTGATGAAGAATACTACAAAGTGATCAAGTTATGGCTGAAAGATCCTTTTCATGAGTACCATAAACACTTCTAGAGAATTGGTCATGCAAAATGAAATAACCAAAAACTCATAATGGTCATAACGACATTTGAAAGCCATATTCTACACATCCTCATCTCGTACATTGAGCTGGTGATAGCCTAATCAGAGGTCTATCATCGAGAACCGCCGTGATCTATTCAGCTAATCAAAGAGATCGTCAATCCTCGGGAGTGGGTAGTTGTTCTTCACGACCACCTGGTTCAAGCGCCAATAGTCAACAGAAATACTCAAACTCAAATCCGCCATCTTGGAAAACAAAATCAGGGATGACCAAGGAGAAACACTGGACAGAATGAATCCCTTCCCCTGAAAGTCCTCTAGGTGTACCCACAGCTCACACAACTCTGTGGGAGCCATCCGATACGCTGGTGTAGATATTGGTATCATACCAGGGTACAATTCAATGTAAAAGTCTACCTCTCAAGGAGGAGGTAGACCCGAAACATCATCAGGAAAAACATCAGCATACTGGTCCACCACTACAAGATAGCTTGGACTCTCCACATAAACTGCTCTGAGGGTAAGGCTAGCCAACTAATGAGTGATAGGTTGCACTCTCCTCCGGGTAAGTCCATTATATGATGATAAGGCTCCCTTATCTCCAATGAAGGAAAACATGGTCCCATCAGTGCAGACACACCACACTTTTCGCTTAATACAGTCAATCTGAGAATGGACTATAGATAACCACTCTATACCCAATATGATGTCATAAGTCCTCGAGGACACTAATAAGAGATCCCAGCTGAAGCTCTCACCTCGTAGATTAATCTCACACTACTGGAACTGGTGAAAAATCGTCGAATCCTCTATTATAGTAATATCTAGCCATAAGGATCGAGCCAACGACTCCGTCAGAATCACCATGATCCGAATGAGGGAAGTGGATATATAAGAATGAATGTCACCTAGTTCTATAAGTACTGAAACTAATTTGGAATAGACACAGATCATACCTCATATGATCTCTAGAGTTCTGTGGTCGTAGGCCTTAGTTTCCTGGAGCGGAGCTCTCCCCTGTCCACCTACTCATTGTGGTCTAGGTGGACCACCTGGTGGTGGTGGCGATAAAATCTCGAATTTTTACCCACCGCCAGCTGCATGACTAGCTCTTCGGCCACATCCACCTTCTCCTTACAGACTTCCACAGTAAAAACTTTTTCTATGCCTGGGCGGTCCTTCAACCGTCTTCTGATCATCCTCCTAGTGGGTCGGAAAATCACGAGCCATGTGACCCTTCCCACCGCATGTGAAATACTCCCTCTTCCTTACATGACTGGCTCTGTCTTCGGTACCCCACACAACCTATCCTGAGTCATATGATCATCCACATGTAGTTATGGTCCTCTTGGACCTCTACGACATCTGTCTACTTCCAGGTGTAGAAGAATCCATTACGTGACATCTGGTGGTGGGTCTCGTTGCTGGTGACTGTTCAGCAATAAAACACTCCACTATAAGGGATTTCTCTAACACCCCTGCCTACGTCAGGATGCTAAGGGAAATCATCAAAGCCCTGATCTCCCGACTGAGTCCCTGCTCAAAGGTTTGGGCCTTGAATAATGGGTCCCGCACCATATCTGTGGAGTTTCTTGAGAGATCAATGAACCTCACTAGGTACTGATTCACCGTCATGATACCCTACTGCAGATGAAGAATATCTAGTATGTGCACTACGTAAAGATTCGTTGGGAAAAAGTTTTCTTGAAACAGGCTCCCGAAGTCTAATTAGAGAATAGTCACCTTATCGTGAACCTAGAGCATCATGTTCCACCATCTGCCTACTGTTTCCTATAGAAGGATGTAGGAAAGGATCATCATGAGATCAACTGGTGTCCCTACTAGTCGAAAGACTATCACCACATTCTCCATCCAATCTTCATCCGTCTGTGGGTCTATCTCTCCCCTGAACAAGGGTGGCCTTTGGCAATGTAACTTGTGCAATGCACTCAAGCAACGTTCACCCTCTGTGGCTGGGGCTGGTGGCATTGGTAGACCAATGGGTAATGGTACCACTGGAGCCTCCTCTAAGGAATATACTAGAAGATGTACCTGCACCGAGGCCACGTCGCTCAGTGGGCTGTTAGTGCATACTATGTCTGGAACCCTAGCTGGCTATCTATGTGGAGGAATCCTGAAAAGAAACAGGTGTACCATGCTCAACAAGTAATACATGGTGATATGACTCATAGGGATCTAAAAAAAACTCCTTATAGCACAGATGAAATCAGTGTTTTCATGCACTGAGTCGAAAATCAGATGTCAGGGTCCTGGTGTATGGATACGCTGGCCACTAAACCAACACTGGACTCCCTAAACTGATAAAAAAACTCACTACGCTTTACACTATTGTCATTAAAAAAAATCATATTACTATGTTAAATGGTATAACTAACTCCTCTGATATAAATTTGTCATGACCCCTCTACACAGGGCCCGTGCCGTGACTACCCCAAGCCCGCCTTCCATAGGCTTGGGGTTTGCGACTAGCACCGAAGGTGAATTCCATAAAACTGGGAAGGGATTTATTTTATAACCTACAACACACCAAACCAAGAACACAGAAAGATGAAAAATCAAGTAAAATAAATAGTAAACAGAGTGAGTACAGTAAGAAAAACGGGATAAAATCATGTCCAACTCTAAAGTAAAAGGAAAACTGGAAAGAACAAGAGGACTGATAGGTTATAAGAATCTCTTGGATTGTCTTCCAAGAATCCTGCATGAAGGGTAAGTATAGCTCAAGAATGGTCGTCTCTGCGGTTTTTCTCATCTAGCATCCACCTCTGAGCTACCTCCAGTCCAGGTACTCACATCCTCAACCCGCACTATTCGTCGTCTACACAAAACTCAATAGGGTGGGGGAATAGCCCGTGCAAGGGTGAGTATAATGATAATGAGTAGGGACCAAGAGACCCTCATGGTCACACAAATTACACCAAGGTTAAAACAAAAAACATGGAATCAACTGAAAACCATACTTATGTATATTTCCCATATATATACCTAAGTTATCAAGTAAACCCATCTCAATCATGAGGAAAACACAGAGTCCAACTCAAAATCCCAAAGTTCAACTATTCCACAAAGGACGGAATACTATGTAGGTAAGTACCACATAGGTAGGCCACATAGAAGAATACCACCAAGGTATTACCAAAAATGAATGAACCACAAAGGAATGAACTCAACTCACACCAGGTATAACATAGGTACAGTAGTAGAGATGATTATATGTAACTGCTGAATCATCGTACTCTGTTATGAGGCAGACCCAAGAAGGATCAATGTACATCGTCAGACCCACACAACATCCTAGTACCTCGTCAGACCCACACAAGATCATAGTACATTTTTAGACCCACACAGGATCCCAGTACATCGTCAGACCCACATAGGATCCTATTACATCGTCTGTACATCATCATACCCACACAATATCTAGTACGTCAACAATACATCGTCACACCTATACAAGATCCTAATACATAATCTGTACATTGTCAGACCCACATAGGATCTTAGTACAACATCAGACCCACACAGGATCCTAGAGTTGTCCAACATGGAATCCTTGAGCAGTTTCATGTGGGACCCTTAATAATAGACCCACGAAGGATACATCTCTCAAGTCACAGCCAGTTATAGGGTTCCCACACTCTGCTCTCTTGTCTCCGGAAGGGTCTTCCCCCCAAGACACTTTTTGATACTCCAAATTCCATGAAGTATCATGAATATGTATCACAATGGACTACCACATCATAGGGGTATCAACGTCACATATGGTGCATCAATCAGACGCCCATTCTGTGAGTTATTATCCTTTTACTTCTGAAGGCCTGGTTGGACTCTTTCTTGATCCAACCCAACCTTACTCCAAATTTATCCAAATCTCCTATGGGGTATACTCAAAGGGACCTTATTGCTCCAACGTTTCCAACACTGCTGAAGGTTCTTCAAACGGATGATCGGTGCCAAAGTTATGGCCGATAGAGAGAAAAGTTTGATGTTGGCACGGGTATGGTCCGACCAGGTCTGACCCAACATGGGCCGACCTGACCCGATTCGGGTCGACCTGGCCCACTAGGTCTGGTATAGCCCATTGGGTCCAGCCCAGCCCGCGGGGTCCGGCCCGACCATGCTGGGGGTCCCGGACCATACTGGGAAACGTGGAGGCTGCGGGGACGGTGTGAGGTCACATGGGACCGTAGTGGCCTCGAGGGAAGTGTGAGGCCGCGAGGGCCATGTGGGCCATAAGCGCTGTAGAGGCCGCGAGGGCCGTGAGGTGGCACAAAGTGTCGTGGGGGCTGCGAGGGCAGAGAGGCGGCACAGAGGGTCATGGGGCGGCATGGAGGGATGCGAGGCCGCGAGGCGGTGGGGTGGCGTGGAGGGCCGCAGGGTGGCGAGTTTATAGGGAACCGTAGTGGGAACGAGGTGGCGAGGCCACGGGGCAACCAGGAGCCGCGAGACTATCTCATTTGTCATGGCCAGTGATGTACCAGCCGTGGAATCCGTTCATCACCAAGTTACAAATCCACCTTCTTCCATTTCAAAGAACAGACCATTCAAGAAGAATGGCAGAGGGGTTAGGCCATGTTTTTTTAGCCCCCACCCTCTACGTTAGAGCGATAGCAAGTGGCTCAACAAAATTTCGGATGAAGAACATCAAAACCTACAACCTCTCGCAATGATTATACGCAAACCCTCCAACGAAATCATCCACAGATAAACTAGTTTGAGAGTTGATCCACGTTCTTTTTTTAGAAGGTAAGAACATGGGAATATAAAATCATACACAACTAAACCCCTACCTCAGAGATTTTTTGACGGATTCTATGTGGAAAGATAAGAACTCGTTGGGTATAGATGCACATTGGTGATGTCAACATTTCCTTGATCGTTGGTTTGTTGTCATTGAAGAAATTCTTCGTTGGCGAGAGCATTCTTAGTTGGGGAGCACGTTCTTTGTTAGAGAACGCGTTCTTGGTTTCAGAGAATAATCATCCAATAGTTCCCCTCTCCCAATTCCACCAAAATGTGAAATATCCAACTTGTTAATTTATGTTTGTCAAAATAAATTACGTTGGCACAAAAAAGTTGTAATAATTAATGTACTTTGTTGGCACCATTAATTAGCTCATTTAATAGGCCCAATTAAATGGATTTGTGTTGGCATAATTATAGTTGGAGGAGTTGAGAGGTATTCTCACTAAAGGGGTTCAGGTGTTCCCCACCTCTCTATTCAAAATGGGGGTTAGTTCCGGTGGTGCCCACCTCTTAACATCCACATTGGAGGTTTAGTCTCCGATGGTCCCCACCACCATAACCCATGTTGCGTGGTTTCATAAATAAATTTTTAGAAATTTTTAGTTTATTTTATTATTTCATGAAAAGTACAAAAATTACCTTTCACTCTTGACCCACTCCAATAGAGGTGAATGTCTCGTTAAGCGAATACGTCCGCTACAAGTTCAATGATTCCCTCAGATTTCAATTCCGAGAACCGGTTCAAAAGTTAAAAAAAAACTCGATTTCACGTTTACTGAATGTACCCAATTATTTTTCAGAATTTCATTATGGGCACACCAGGCCTTGGAATCACACGCCGTCAATTTTTACGGACTCATAAAATTCCTATATATTTAAATAAAATACATGGAAATTTAGGGCCTTTACATGTGATATAATCAAGAATAAAAAATTAAAACATGTATGATATATAAGGTGAATATTACCCAAATTATTATTTTAACATATAAATTATTATAATGGGTAGTATAAATCCATAAATTAATAAAGTATGATATCATAAATAAGAATATGGTTCTGGTATAATATAATAATATACTATAGTCATTATACAAGAGGTTAAACATACCCTCAACCAAAGGAATGTACAATGTAAGGGTTAATTCCTCAATTTCATTATTATCCAACATTGTTTTTGTGTTTTTATTTTCGGGGACATATTTATTATACATGTACATGTTTCATAAAAAAAATTAAAAATTATTTTTTTAATGTAATTTTTTTCTAAAACATCATTTTAAATGTTTTTAATATTTATTCTTCTAAATCATTTTCATTAATGTAAGTATTTTTTGTATGGTTTTAAGGATTTATTTTTATGGAAATAATTTTTTAAAAATGTTAATTCCATTCAATGTTTCTAAGTGTTGTGGGACACGTTGAGTCAAAAATATCTTTAAAATGACTTCCTTTATAAATGTGTGACTTTTAATGAATTAAAAAAAGGGGATATTTCTCTCAAGAAGTTTCACTGATCATTTTCAACTCTGTCAACATACTTTACTAGATATTATTCTTTATTATGGTTGATTTGTTATAATACAATCTTCCATATTATATTGAATGAGTTATGATATGTTTGACTATGGATGTGTTATTTTTATACCTTTTAGGGTTTATGGTTGAAGTATTGAAATTTAATATTCTAGTTTTTAAATGAATGTTTATGTTATGTCTCAACATTTTCATATGAGGAATGTAGTGGACTTAGTAAGTGACGGGTGAGGCCCACTATTGCCCATCAATGCATCGGTAGGTCTCCTGAGACTAATTAGTGTCTTGGAATACGATTTTCAAATAAAATTTCTTTTTAGTCTTGGGATACCTTGACTATGTGATAATGATGTCCTGCGTTAGGCATTACCTAATTATAAAATTAATTATTACATGTGATTATTCAACTAATAGAATATCAATGTGCAATTTTGTAGGGTAATGTTTGATTTTTTTCATCATATTATGTTCAAGTTTAGGTTTAAAAGGTTGTTGGTTTTATTTCATATCATTCCATAAAAGTTTATATCATCCACTAGATTATTTACCCTTAATGAGCATCTCATCTCACCGCTTTCATATGTTTTGTTTTCCCTAGGAATCCATGAAGTGTATTATATTTTTAATGTAGGGTTATGCTCAGAGAGTTATGATGTTCTCAGCGGATTATTTATGGTTTTTTTTGTTTTAATGTGTAATGTAATATTCAGGTTTGTAATCTATTTTCCAAGACTACTAAACTAATCAGTCCATCAGAATTGATTTTTTCTAATAATGTCAATGTGTTAAAATAATGCACCTGTTCAGGACATCTGGGGTTGGGGAATAATAGTTGGTATTAGAGATAGTTTACCAAAAACCTTGGAATTTGATTTAGATAAACCATGATTTTGAAACATTAACCTAAGATAGACATTGAGGGATAATATAGAAGAACTTTCTAAAATTTTATTAATGTATAGATTTTGTGAATTTTCCAAACAATACATACTTGTCTGGATATGAGCAGGTAGAGGCAGATCTGGCACAAATATACCTAGGAGTGAAAACTATGACAATGAGTTTTGGGCTTGACTTGGGGTATCCTGGTACACAACAACGGACCTTGCTTCACTCTTGACTATGACACTCCTAGGGTATATGCTTAGGATAATTCACATTTTCATTATATGCCATTGGGAAGGATTTAGGAGTAAATAGTTTTTCAGAGATTTTTTTATTATAATAGATTATATACATAATATTTTCAATTAATGTTAGGTATTTTTCATGTTTGTAATTGTGAATTGTGATTCCTAAACTAACCTATTGTATTTCATTGATTACAAATGGTTCCCAGTAGATAAAATGTGAACTCCAACAATATACATAATCCAATTAGTAAAAAGGGTCTTATCTTCCATATTCATAAAGAAACATTTAGAAGAGAAACAGTCTCCCATATATTCTCATCATATGAAGAAATAATATCACTTGTTAATAAAATAAGTAAATAATTTTCTGAGTCTTATGTATTTGAAGGGAATCTAGAGAAGAAAAGGATGGTATAGAGAAATATGGGAAATGGAAAGAAGGGACAAAATGATTTTCCCATATGTGATAACTATGGAAAGAATCACCTTGGAAAATTCTTTAAGGGAATGTACATTTTTTATAAGTATGGAGAAAAAGGAAACCATGTACGAGATTGCAAGGTAAGAAAAAGAATTCAAATGTATAATGATTTATCTGTAATAAGTTTCCACACTAAGCGAATCAATGTCCAAATCATCAGAGTATGCCCTAAATGATGCATTTGGATAATAATAAAATTATGATACTACCATAGATGAAATGTAATGACTAGTCATCTTATGTTTTTATTATAGAATTATTTCATTTTACTTTTGTATCAACGATGTACTGGTTATATAAATTATTGAAATAAATAAGGATTATACTGTATTACTATTTCATTAAGGATTTGAGATTAGATAGTTCTAAGAAAATTGACTCAATAGAAAGTTAAACTTTTTGTAAAATAAATGGTCTATGGAAATATACATGGAAATATGGTTCTGGTACTAAGGTAGTGATTTTTGTAATATGATATGATTGATTTGGATAAATTACATTCGATATTTCCGACTACTTTGAAACTAATTATTGGTTTGTTTATTCCATCATTATTAGAGATTACAACATTTTTGGATTTAAGGAGTATATCCAGTATTCTATGTTAAACAGAAGGAATAAGGAAGTACATACCTATTCAAATATGTGTTTCTGGTAATTAATTCTATTACCACATTTTATGAGAATACACGATGAAGGTATTCACATGTATATTATGTGACCTTCCTTATAAATTTTGGACTTTATGTTCGTACCGAAGTATTGTGTATAAGTCTAAAGGTAGGAATTGATTATATTTGAAATTGGATACTATTGTTAAGGTAAAATAATTTTTTATGATTATTTTATGATTGTTATAAAAAAAATAACCCGGAGGTCAGGCAACAACCAGTCACATCTAACAAGGAAGTGAGACTTGAACCCACAACCGAAGGGCAACCAGGGTAAATCACTTACCACTGACAAATGTGGTGTCTTGGATTTTATATTTTAGTTTTATAAAAACTATTAGAGATGAATTATAAATTTATTTTTTTAGAAACCTATATGATTAGGATAAATATAATATTTATGAGTTCTATTATATTTTGGAGTGAAAGATGAGTTTGTGGTATAAATTAGTTAAAGGATAAAACTCTACATGTCATGTATTTTTTTAATAATTATTTGAAGAAATTATTTCTTAAACATTTGGGAAAGGATCTCAAAACCAAAAAATATGTTATCCTAATTCCTTATGTATTGTTAGACATATAATATTTTAACTCATCATAAATTTGTGGCTTTGAAGCCCTCAATTTTCCTATTATTGTTCACATGTATTTGTTTGATGGCCCCAATCACTCCCGATAAATATTTATATTTTCCTCCATTTTTATCTCTATAATTTACACTAATATTCTCTTATTCGAAACCCTAATTTGGTAGTGAATTTTTAATTTCCCATTCTCTTTTATTAAGACTAAATTTTATTAATCCTATTTCTGATGTGGTTTTTCGCAAAGGTATTTTCTATTTTAAACCATTTGTTTTGAACAATAATTTCAAATTGTGAGGACATAATTTATTAAAGGATAAAAGAATGTAACACCCAAAGATTTCATAATACGTTATCTCTTTAATGTAATTAAATTGCTTATGTTACATGTAACACCGATTTTGAGTGCACCATGACTTACCAAACTAGCAGTTCAAAAAGAGGTTATGAATATTATTAATTGAATTTTGAATTTTGAATAATCCATATAATTTTAGAATCCATATTATGTAGTTCTTAGACATAACAGGTGGACAAATTCATTTTTTTAGATAAAATACATGTAAAAAAATGCAATTTTACCACCTTTTGATGTAAAACCCTTTTTAAATACAATATTTGACACTTTTATATATTCAATTTAATGAAATTAAATTCTTCCTTAATAGAGGGACATAAAAAAATAGGTTCGATTAATTTTTGGTACTTTTCTGATAAACTTTATATTTTGATGAATATTGAAAATACTTAATTTTAATTGAAAAAACATTTTTAATCAAAATTATTTATTGTGTTAAATTATGCATTTGAGTGGATTTAATGTATATTTAGATTATATTTTTTCATTTAATATAATGTTGTTCATTGGATGTAATTTACCATTAAAATTGTACATAAACACATATCAATATTTTGATAGTTTTTACTATTTAAAAACCCGCTTTCTGGTTTTGAAAAGGAGAACTAATTTTAAATTAATTAATTAATATCATATGTTTTGAATTTTCTAAAATATAAATAATTATTTGATTCAGAATTTCAAAATTATCTTAGGGTGGTTTTTTGATATTTTTCTGATAACTTTTTTATTTTGATAAATAGTGTAAAACACTACGCTATTATTTAAAACTGAATTTTATTTAAATTTATTTTAATGTAAAAATAGATACATGAAACCTATATTAGTTCTATGTAATTAATTAGAGTCATTTTATAATATGATTAAATGTCTAAAATTTTATTTAATATTTTAACGTCATTTACCCACATTCTAGGCACATTTGTAAATTTGCATTAAATGTAATTTTACTCCTTCTTTGAATTTAAATTCAAAAATCCCTGAGATATGGTTGATTTTAGTATGTAAAATTTGGTTTAATTGAATGAAAATAATTTTTTGTGAATAGTTCCTTTTGAATTTTTTTTACCGTGGTTAAAAGTAAATAGAGTAATTAAACGTAAAAATAATATTATAATTATCCTAACACATGTCCTAATTCTATTTGATAAGTGTATTTCGACCAAAATCAACCTTAGGAATAAAATATGATCCTTTTAGTCCACATTGATTTTATTAGTAAATTTATTTTTATTTTATTTTACGAAGAGTTAAAAGTGTACAATTCAATGTTTAATAAATAATTTTTTTTAATATAGGGTTATATGTAAGAAAAATTTAATTATAATTATTTGTTAGAAAGATAGAAATATAAGGACTCAGCCTTAAAACATTACTTAATCTTGAGTTAAATTAATAATTCACATTGACGATCTTTTCTGGTTTAGAGTTTTAGAGAGTTAGGCCATAACAATTACATTATATCCCAAAAATTTCAAAGTAGACAATTCTGCTCTGTTTCCATTTTTTTATAAAATAAGAAATCTAAAAATAACAGTTATGTCTAATTCCATGTTTTAGATAGCATGACTTTCCCTTGATCCCATCCTTGAATATATTCATCTTTAGGTCCTGTGAAAAACATTTCAAAACATGGGATGAACATAAAAATCTCAATAAGGGCTATAAAATAAAGAAAGAAAACATTAGTTCATCAATGGATACATAACATAATCACTTTAACATACCTCATGAAATCATAATATTTATGAATAAGATAAAGAAAAAATAAATAATATAAGTAACTTGTATAATCTATATCATACTTACATTGTAGCTATGATAACTACGTAGGGAGATACATTTGGAATACCCCTTATAGTATATTACCTAAATATATTAGGAGAAATATTCATGTTTTCCTCCATCACATTACCCAATGAATTTTAGAGCTATCTCAGGATCACACGCCCTAGGTTTATCATAGAATCACCCTTATACGTAAACAATTCCCAAGAACCATAACACTTAAAACATGCATAAAATAAGGATAACATTTACACATTTCAATCACAATATATCATTTCAAGATATTGAAATAATCAATTATTTTTCAAAACAATTTTCAATGCCAAAATACATAAAAATTGTATATAGTATTTATTTTCCTTTAAAAAAACACTATGACTTGTTAAGGAATCCAAAGATCAAATAATAATTACGGTAGTGGAATGGTCGTTGTCACTACTTAGGTTAAAAATAAATGTTCTTTCTCTCATTAATAATAATGATTAATATAAAATTACTTCCTTTAAATAAAATTAAAATTATATGTGTTTATACAGCGTATAAAAGAATTTCATGTATTAAAAAAATATGCATCAATGAAAGGATATTGAGATAAAGTCTCTTACCTCGTATCTGACTTGAGCCATTTGTCCGTTAATATCATGAATAAAAAAAATTTAATTTAAACTTTATTAATAACCTTTTTCAAGTATATTATACCTTTTATATCACTTATTACTATGTTATAGACATTATGAAATCATTTAAGTCAATAACAGCTATATTGTTTATATTTGGTTCTTGATTGAAAAATGAACACCTTATATTTACAGGTTGTCAATATGGTCAATAGTCCACTATCTCCAGAATGATATTAATTATTTAGATATAATATATATCATATATATCTAGTATATATATATATATATTTATAATAATACATATCATTTGGATATAGGAAATGAAGGGCACCATTAATGGAGACGGTAAGCCGTATGTATGAATGAATTCGACTTTCTTTTCTATTTCTAAATTTAGTATAATTAAAAATAATGATACATAGGTATATTATAATTCTAGTATAATATCATATATAATATCAATAACTCCATCCTTTATACATCCCACATATGGCATTAACGAGTCATATCACATTGAGGGTGTGGTATTACGCACTTCCTCAAATGAAATTACAGCATTTAACCATAATGGAAACCATAAAGGTTTGATCTAAATGGAAAATATAGAAGTATAAAGAAAACATAAACATAATATATATCATATATAAATATTGTGCCATCATAATGGCCTCCATGAGAGGCGGTATGAGATAATCGAACAGTCATCATTTCGTGAGGCGTTAGATTGGAATTCATAGAAACATTATGTTTTTCACCCATTAGATAAAGGTGTGTGTATGTGTAGTTAGAATCCTTTTCATAACAACATACTAGTATATTGAGGATACTGTTTTTGTTATAAAATAAAGGAATAAAATGAGTTTAGGGGTTGGAGAAGTAAAATAAATGAAAAGGGGTTGAAAGAAACCATTTCCTTTATGTTGTGTAAATTCTTTTGGTTTGAACCAAAAGGGATTATTAAGGTGACTTTTGACTATGTTAATGCTTCTAGGTGGAAGAGAAGAATCATTAGAGATTATTTGGGAAGGTTTTGGATGACACAAGGGTCTTCAGTTATGTGATAAATTCGTTATAATTGATGGCTTTTTATAAGGCAAGGAGGGGCGCTTTAAAAAAGTGTGAAAATATTATTTTATTATATAATGATATTCGATTTCTAAATGTTGAAACGTATTAAAGTCAAAGATAAAATGATTCCTGGTTGAAATAAATTCATCCAAAAATAATTGGATAGGTTTTGGATGTTATTTTAATATTTATTATCTTATTTATTTTAATCATTTAGTAATGAGGTAAATACTACATCATTATTATGTCATAAATAATTTTATTTATTTGAGGTCCAAAAATTATAAACAAAATACCATAATTTATTAAATATTTATAGATTTCCATAGAATATTTATAGTCGAAAAGATAATTATATGACCTTATTTTAAAATTAATTTACTAAAAGATATTTTTTTGTGTCATTTTTGTCTTTACTTTAAGTAAATTAAAATAATGTGTCATTATTACTCTTAAGTGGCTCCATGGGATCCAAAAATCGACCCAAAGATGCCCATGGTCGGACATGACTCAACAAAAAAGGTAAAGACAAGTGGTAGGTAATTTTGTAGTATTATAATATATTTTTTACCTTGAATTACCCTATTTACCTTTAACCGCGGTAAATAAAAGTCAAAAGTTACTATTCACCAAAATTTAATACCATCTTATTGAATAAAATTTTACTTAAAAATAAAAACCAAGTATATCCTATATTTCAAAATTAAATTCATAGAAGGGGTAAGATATCATTTAAATGAAAAGGACAGTTTTTTAACTTCATTTAAGTGGTTTCAGTGTTCATAAAAAAATTGTTGTTTATCAGAAAAATACCAAAAATTCAGCCTAAGCTAATTTTGATATTCCAAATTCATAAATGATGCATATTTTACCAAATTCAAAACATATAAGTTTCATTGTTTGATTTAAAATTAATTCTCGTTGTCAAAATATATAGCGTGTTTTTAAGAAACAATAACAATCAATAGATTGACATTTGTTTATGTCCAATTTCAATGTGAAATTAATTCCAATGTCCAACATTGGATTAATTGGTAAAAATATAATCTAATTAATCTTTATAACCAATTAAAGAAATAATCTAACCATATAAATAAATTAGATTAAAAGACGCTTTTTAATTAAAATAAAGTATTTTTTACTATTCATAAAAAAATTAATTTTATCTGAAAAATACCAAAAGTTTACCCAAAGTAAATTTTGATGTCCCAAATATATAGAAGAATTTTATTTTGTCAAATATATCATATAAAAGTAAACAAAACTATATTTATTGAGGTTTTTTCACTAAAAGACTGTAATTCTACCATTTAATGAATATTAGAGTATTTATGCTTAAAATTATATTCATTCACATTTTAGGCCTCTAATTTTTATTGGATAAATTTATAAACATTTAAAAAAAATGTATAATCATATTGTAGTTATTTCTATTCATTCCACCAATACAACATCTAGGCGTTAATTACCATTAAAAATAAAAATATTATATTTTTAGTGTGCAACGTAAGATTTCAAAGAAACCTGTTGTTTCATATCGAGTACGCCATCAAACATAGCAACCCCTTTAAAGTAAAATTAATATTTAATTTACAATTATTAATAAAAATTATAAGGTATTATATTTTTATTTACTTTGGATGTTACATCCTTCCCCCTTTTGGAAATTGTGTCCTCGTAATTTTAATTCACTTTTCAAATAAATGGGGTATTTATCCCTCATAGAATTTTGATATTACCACGTTGCCTCTTCCACCATATGGGTTTTCCACAAAATCATTACCTGGTGAATTATCTTATTCTGCAATACATGCTCTCTATGGTCAAGAATCTGGACTGGTTTTTCCTCATAAGAGTGATTCTCTACCAACTGAACTACTTCGGGGATCAAAACATGAGATGGATCTGGCATATACTTTCTCACCCTCAAAACATAAAAAAAGTGTACCTATGATATAAATGGAGGTAAATCCACTTTGTATGGAACTGTTCCAATTTCTTCTAGGATTCCATAAGGTACAAGGAACAACAGACTGAACTTTCCCTTCTCACCAAAACACATCACACGTTTACAAGGAGAAACATTGAGAAAGACATGATCACCTACCTCAAAAGAGAGATCTTTCTTCCAGTTATCCGCATTACTTTTCGGTCTACTCTGATTTGTACTCATGTTCTTCTTATTCAACTAAACCTTTTTGTCCATGTCTTCTACCAATTCTGGTTTTATCAGCTTTCTTTCACATACTTCATCCCAAAATTCTTGAGTTCAACAACGCTTTCCATATAATGCCTCAAATAGAGGCATCTGTATACTAGAATTAAAACTGTTATTATATGAAAATTCAACCAAAGAAAGATGTTGGTGACAAATTCCTTGGTAGTCCAGTGGAAATGAACATAGAATATCCTCCATGGTCTGAATTTTTTGTTCTGACAGCCCATCTGATTGAGGATGAAAAGCAGTACTAAAATATAATTCAGTTCCCAACAACTTCTGAAGGCCTTTCCAAAAGTTAGAAGTATACCTGGGATCATGATCATATACAAAGAAGAGGGAAACATCATTAAACATTAATATATCTTTAAAAAACAACAGATAAAGTTGATCTAAAGGCAATGAATCTTGAATAGTGATGAAATGCGCGGATTTAGTCAATCGATCAACAAAAACCCATATTTTCATTATTATCTCGGGATGTCTTAGGTAATCCCACAATGAATTCCATGTATATATTTTCCCATTTCCACTCTCACACTGGTAAGAAATGAATCCTTACTTTTGGTAGCATCCTCTCTACTTTAACCAGCTAACAAGTCAAACACTTCACAGTAAAATCAACAATATTTTTTTCAATCCTTCTCACCAGTACTGCTCCCGAATATCTCTGTATATTTTAGTACTGGAAAGATGAACTGAATAGGGGAACTATGAACTTCACATTATAACTCATTCTTAAACTGTGAATGAAAAGGCACACATTGTATTTTCCTAAACCTCAAAAAAAATCATTATCAGCATTGAAATCATTAAACATACCCTTCCGAACCAACTCTACCTTTTTCTATAACTCACTGTCTTCCTTCTGCACTTGCTTAATTATGTCTGATAGAGATGATTTCACTAACACCTAAAACAAAACAGAAAAATTTCCGATACCAACAAATTATATTCCAAAGTTCATAAAATTGAAACCCAAAGGATATCGTTCCAAACATAACATGGTTAATGTGGCATTACATTTATGTCTCAAAGCATCATCCACTTTATTTTCTTTTCCCGGTTGGTAAATGATTGTTCAATCACAATATTTGATTAATTCCATCCATCTACTCTGTATCATGTTATATTTTTTCTGAGTGAATAAATACATTAAAATTTTTTGGTCAGAATATATTTCACATTTTACTCAATTGAAATAATGCCTCCAAATTTTTAAAGCAAAAACAACAATAGCTAATTCCAAATCCTATGTAGGGAAATTTATGTCATGAGGTTTCAACTAATTTGAAGCATACTAAATTACCTAATCATTATACATAAGGACACAACCAAGTCCATTCGATGAAGAATCACTATAGATAACAAACTCACCATTTACGGAAAGTAGTGCCAAAACTGGAGCATTCGTCAATCTTCATTTCAATTCCTAAAAACAGTCATCACATTATTATTTTTTCAAATCAACTTAACACCTTTTCGAGTTAAATTAGTTAGTGGGCTAGATAACCATGCAATATTTTCAAACAACCTAATATAATAACATTCAAATCTATGAAAAATATGGATCTTGGTTATTTTTTGGGTATTGGAAATTCATCAACAACTTTTATTTTAGCAGGATCAACAGTTACACCATTTTATTAAAAAATGTGACCAAGGAAAGAAATTTGTTGTAAAACAAACTCACTGTAACTGAATTTCCTAGATAGTTTATTTCTTTTATGGTGTACAAGACAACCCTTAAATGGATTTTATGTTACTCTTTGCTTTTAGAATAAACTAATATATCATCAATAAAATAAACAACCATTTATCACCTGAGTCAACTGAGTCATCACTACAACAAACTATTAAACACTAATTCTGACTATCTTAGGATACTGATTGAGAAATTCATTTCCCTCTCTTTCCTTCCCAACATAACATCCATATTTCTTCTATGGAAAAAAATTCTTAACAGAGTCATATCTTATGCGAAGCAACATGGTAATCTATAAATGCTATATCCCTTAAATATTAACATAAATTAATTTATGGATATTAATTTAACAATACTCTAACACCTAATGTTATCTAAACTAACCTCTGATAAAAGCTCTAAGGACTCAGACTTAAAACATTACATAATCTTGAATTAAATGAATAATTCACATTGTGGATATTTTCAGGGTTAGAGTATTAAAGAGTTAGGACATAACTATAACATTACATCTCAAAAATTTCAAAGTAAACACTTCTACTCAGTTTCCAATTTTTTTCCTAAAATAAAAACCCTAACAAAAGTGTAATGTCCCGTTCCATGTTTTAGACAGCATTGTTTTCCCTTGTTCCCATCCATGACTCTATTCATATTTAGGTCCTGTAAAAAACATTTCAAAATGTGGGATGAGCATAAAAACCTTAGTAAGGGTTATAAAAAATAAATAAAACATTAGTTCATCAATACATACATAACATAATCTCTTTAACATACCTCTTGAAATCATAATATTTATGAATCACACATAGAAAACATATATCACAAATGTAATTTGTGGCATCCATATCACTCTTACATTGTAGCTATCACAGCTACGTAGAGAGTTACATTTGAAATACCCCTCATATATATTCCATAAATTTCTTTGTAGAAAACTTCATGTTTACCTCTGTCATGTTACCCAATGCATTGGAGATATATCTTGGGATCACTCGCCTTAGGATTATCACTGAACCACCCGTATAATTAAACGATTCCCAGGAACCATAACCCATAAAACAAGCATAACAGAATGATAACATTTCCACATTTCAATCACAATATATCATTTCAACATATTGAAATAATATTTTCTTTATGAAAACAATTTTCAATACCAAAATACGTAAAAATGGAATATAGTATTTATTTTCCTTTAAAAAACACTACGGCTAGTAAAGGACAGTAAAGATCAAATAATACTCGTGGCAACGGAAAATTCATCATCACCACATACGTTAAAAAGAAATGTTCATTATTTTCATTTAGTAAAACAATTTATAGAAAAATATACCCTTTAAATGAAATGAAAATTCAATGGTGTGTATACATCATATAAAGTAAAGACAGCTATTAAAAAAATATGCCTCAATGAATGGAGTTTGAGACGATGTCCCTAACCTCGTGTCTGACTTGACCTGTTTGTCCTTTAATCTCCTAGATAATAAACTAAAGGTAATTTATAAAATATTAATAATCATTTTCATGTTTATCATTCCTTTTATATCACTTATTACAATGTTATAAACATTATTAAATCATTTATCTTAATAACGGTCATTTTGTCGATATTTGGTACTTGCGTAAAAAATGAACACCTTATATTTACAAGTTGTCAATGTGCTCAATAGTCCACTATCTCCAGAATAATATTAATTATTTAGATATCATATATATCATATATATTATGTATATATATATGTATTTATAATAGTACTTATCATTTGAAGATAAGAAATTAAATGCACTGATCATTGAGACGGTACGCCGTATGTAAGGATGAACGTTACTTTCATTTATATATTTTATTTTAATGGAATTAATAGATAATGATACATAGGTATATTATAATTCCAGTAAAATATCATATATCATATCATTAACTCTTTCATTTTTATGTCCCACATATGGCATTAACGAGTCATATCACTTTGAAGGGGCGCCAGTCCGCATTTCCTCAAATGAAATTTTCGCATTTACCGATAACGGAAACCATAAAGGTATGCTATAAATAGAAAATAAAGAAGCATAAAGAAAACATAAACATAATATATATCATATATAAATAACTTTCAATCATAATTTCCACCATGAGAGGCGATAAGAGATAATCAATCAATCATCATTTTGTGAGGCCTTAGTTTTCCATCCACCGAAATAGTATGTTATTCACCCATTAGATGGAGGAGTGTGTATGTGTAGTTAGAATCATTATCATAAAAAAGTCATAAAAAATTTAGGATACTATTTTTTTAATAAAATAATGTAATAAAAAGTGTTTAGGGGTTGGAGAAGTAAAATAAATTAAAAGAAGTTAAGAGAAACTCTTATATTTAATTTGGCTAACTCCATTTGGTTTGAAACAAAATGATTTCTTAATGTCTCTTATTCCTAAGTTTAGGCTTCTAGATGGAAGAGAGAGATATTGAGAGATTATTTTTGTAGGGTTTGGATAATCAAAGGAGAATTAGAGGTTTGAGGAATGCGTTAGAAGTGAGTTCTTTTTATAAGGGGGGATCTTTAGGAAAGTGTGAAAATATTATTTTATAATATAATGATATTCATATTCTAAAAATAAAAAACTAATAAAATTCAAATATATGATGAATCATGTTATAAATAAATTCATCCAATATGAATTGTGTAGATTTTTGTTCTGGGGGGGGGGAGAGTCCTTATGTGTGGAGAAAGAGATTCCTACTGCATTACGACTGTTTGTTTCAAAAGTGTTTGGGAGACTGAAGAAGGACCTTGTTATTATGGCTTTACCTAGTGAGGTGGGTGTAGTTGAGGATATGTGCAAGAGTGTCGAAGGCAGCAAGACTCACCTTGCCCAGGATGACACACACTCTCAATGTATGGACTGGGAGAATCCAAACATGATTTTTCAGTATATGGGTTGTGGTCTAGTACAGAATGGAAATATAGAAGCAATGGGGAAGGATACCTATACATGTGCAGATCGTGATGTACCTGATGGTCCAGATAACTTCTTGAAGAACAACTTTGCTGCTCTTGAAAATGTTGAACAGATACAAGTGGAAATGGCTATGGACACATATCAGTCTGGAAATGACTCCCTTGCAGTTTTGGTCAATGATGGCTCTACAAGGGTCAATAAGGTTGAGGAACCTTTTAAAATCCAAAATAGTGTAAAATATAGGTGTTAAGATAGAGCAGATCCCCTGTGGCATAAACAGTAAGCTATAGGAGATCAATCGACCACTAGGTATGAAGGCTGACTGTCATTTTGATTATGTTGTGCACCCTCCTAAGAAATAGGGGGATATCTTGGGAAGTGACAAGGAGAATGTGACTCCTAGTTATAGTGCCATTGTTTAGGGTGCGGGCAAGATGATATATGATAAAGAAATGAGTGGGTCTAACCCAAGCAAATGAAGATCACAAAAAGATTACTCTGATTTTCCGAAAATAATGACAACCAGGTCTGCATCTGGGATGTGCAAGGAGATGGTTACTAATGTGCATGATGCAAAATGTCCACCTAAGGCGAAGTTATCTAAGGATATGCTACAGCGTAAAAAAAATACTTGGAATTATTCAGGAAGGCTGGGTCATCTGAATGGGAGTCAGCTGAACCATATAATGAGATGTCATTTTATAGAGTTGAAAATATCTTCGGCTTTGAGATGATGTAAGATTTTATGTTCTGTTTGTGCTGATGTACTGATTTTTTTCTTGTACTTATTTTTTCTATTAATAATTTTGGGGATCAGGTTCTTCCTAATCCGAGCCTTTCCTGGTATTGAGTCATTATTCTATAAAAAATAATTTAACTCATAAGATTTCTAATAATTATAAAAAAATACCATGATGTAGGAAATCATTTTATCTTTCCAAATAATATTAATAGTAAAAAAGATAACTTATATAACACTATGTAAAAATTAATTTATTAAAAGATATTTGTTTGTGTCATTTTTTTCTTTACATTATGTTAATTAAACTAAAGTGCCATTATCCCTCTTATGTTGCTCCATGGGTTCTCAAAATCTACCCAAATATTCCCATGGTCAGCTATGACTCAAAAAATAAGATTAGAACAAGTGGTAAGGTAATTTTGTATTATTATAATATTTTTTAACTTGTATTACTATATTTACCTTTAACCACTATAAATAAAAGTCAAAAGATACTATTCACCAAAAAAATTTCATCTTATTGAAGCACATTTTACAAACTTATAATAACCATTTATATCGAATATTCTAAATTAAATTCACAGAAGTGGTAATATTTTATTTAAATGAAAAAGTCAGTTTTTAACTACTACTATGTGGTTTCACTATTCATAAATATTATGAAGTTTTGCATTAAAATACCAAAAATTTATCCTAAAATATATTTTATATTCCAAATTCGAAAATGATGTCTATTTTAAAAAATTTAATAAATAGAATTTTTATTATTTAATTTTATATTAATTCCCGTTGTCAAAACTAATAGCGTGTTTTTATGAAACAATAACTATCTAAAGATTGACACTTATTTATGTCATATTTCAAAGTGAAATTAATTTCAATGACCAACATTAGATTAATTGGTAAAACTATAATATCATTAAAATTTAAAACCAATTAAAAAGATAATCTATCCATATAAATAAATTTTATTAAAGGGAAACTTTGAATTAAAAACAGTATTTTTAACTATTAATAAAAAATGAATTTTATCAGAAAAAAATAAAAAAATTACCCAAAGTAAATTTTGATGTTCCGAATCTAAAAAATAATTTTATTTTGTCAAATGGAACATATAAAAGTGACCATAACTATATTTAAAAAGGGTTTTCCATCAAATGGTGGTAAATTGACCTTTTAAATAATATTAAAGTATTTATGCTTAAAATTAGATTTATTCACATTTTAAGACTATAACAATTATTGGATAAATGTAAAAACATTTAACAAACATGTATAATCATATTATAGTTAGTTCTATTCATTCTCACCAATATTAATTCTAGTAATTAATGACCTTTTAAAATAATAATATTATATTGTTAGTGTGTAATATAAGATTTCGAAAAACTTGTTGTTGCGTATCGAGTACGCCATCGAACATAGAAACCCCTTTAAATTAAAATTAATATTTAATTTACAAATATTAATAAATATAATAATGTATTATTTCTTTATTTTCATGGGATTTTACATCCTTCCCCCCTTTTGTAAATTGTGTGGTAACAATTTTTATTCACTAATCAAATAAATGGGGGTATTTATCCCTCAAAGAATTTTCAGATTCCCATGTTTCCTCTTCAACCATATGGTTTTTCCACAAAACCTTTACCTGGTGAATTTCCTTATTCCGCAATACTTCCTCTCTATGGTCATGAATCTGGAGTAGTTGTTCCTCATAAAATAGATTCTCTTCCAACTGAAATATCTCTAGGATCAAAACATGTGATGAATCTGGCATATACTTTTTCAACATCGAAACATGAAAAACATTGTGTTATTGAGATAAACATGGAGGTAAATCCACTATATTCACAACTAATCCAATTTTCTCTAGTATTTAATAAGTTCTAATGAACCTCAGACTCGACTTTCCCTTCTTAAAAAAACGCATCACACTTTTCTAGGTAAAACATTGAGAAAGACAAGATCACCCACCTCATAAGAGAGATCCATCGTCCGGTTATCCGTATAACGTTTCTGCCTACTTTGAGATATTCTCATGTTTTTCATAATCAACTGAACATTTTCTTCCTTCTCTTCTACCAATTCTAGTCCCATCAGCTTTCATTGACCTACTTCATCCAAAAAGCTTGAGTTTGACAATGCCTTCCATATATTTCCACAAATGGATCTCTCTGTATATTAGAATGAAAAATGTTATTATATGAAAATTCAACCAAAGAATGATGTTAGTCCCAAATTCATTGATAATCTAGTTAACAAGAACATAACATATCCTCCAAGGTCTAAATTGTTCATTATGACAGCCCATATGATTGAGGATGAAAATTTTTACTAAAATTTAATTTAGTACCCAACAACTTCTGAAGGCCTTTCCAAAAGTTAAAAGTAAACCTAGGATCACGATCAGATTCAATGTAGAGGGGAACTCCATTAAACCTGAAAATCTATTTACCATACAACCGAGAAAGTTTATCTAGAGGAAAAGAATCTAGAATAGGAAGGAAATGATCAGATTTAGTCAATCGATCAATAATAACCTATATTGCAATATTAACTTGTGATATATTTAGTAATCCCACAATGAAGTCTGTAGAAATATTTTCTCATTTCCACTCCGGCACTGGTAAATAATTAATTCTCACTTTTGGTAAATGCTGCACCGCTTTAACCTACTGACAATTGAAACACTTCATAGTAAAATAAAAAATATTTCTTTTCATTCCCTCCCCCTAGTAATACTCCCAAAGATCTCTATATATTTCATTACTGGTAGGATGAATTGAAAACAGGGAACTATGAGCTTCACATAACAAATCATTTTTCGAATGATAATCACAGGGAAAATATAATCTTTTCCCAAACCACAATACACAATCATTATCAACATTTAAATCGGGAAAATTACCCTTCTGAAGATACTATACCTTTTTCTATAATTCACTGTCATCCTTCTGCACTTTCTTAATTCTTTCTGGTTGAGAATATTTCATTGACACCTGAAAGAAAATAGAAGAATTTCTTGCACCAACAAATTCTATGCCAAAGTTCATTAAATCAAAAACCAAAGTATCTCGTTCTAATTGTTACATAGTTAATGTAGAATTACTTTTCTGACTCAAAGCATCAACCAATTTATTTTATTTTCCCTGATGGTAAAGGATAGTTCAATCATAATCGATGATTAATTCCAGAAATCTTCTCTGTCTCGTGTTCAATTATTTTTTAGTGAATATATAAATTAAACTTTTTTTGTCAGTATATATTTCACATTTTCTCCGATACAAATGATTCCTCCATGTTTTAAAATAAAAAAACAGCAGCTAATTCCTAATCATGTGTAGGGTAATTTAACTCAGGAGGCTTCAACTGACGTGTAGAATAAGCAATTACCTGATCGTTCTGCATAAGGACAGAACCAACTCCTTTAAACGAAGCATCACTGTAGATAACAAACTCACCATTTCTGGAAGGTGGTTCCAAAACTAGATCAATCAACAATCTTGTTTTCAATTCCTGAAAATAGTCATCACATTCTTTTGTTCAAATGAACTTAACACCTATTTGAGTTAACTTAGTCTGTTTTCTAGATACCCGTGCAAAATTTTCAACAAACCTCTGGTAATAACCTGACAAACCGAGAAAACTACATATCTTGTTTATTTTTTTGGGTCATGGACGTTCTTCCACAACCTTTGTTTTAGGAGGATAAATAGTTCTACCATTTTTTCAGACAATGTGACCATGGAATGAAATTTTTTGTAATGAAAACTCAAACTTACTGAATTTTTCATCGAGTTTCTTTTCATTTAAGGTTTTTAAGATAACCCATAAATGGATTTCACATTCCTATTTGCCTCTAGAATAAACCAAAATTTCATAAATAAAAGAAACCACCATTTATCACCAGACTCAACAGAGACATCACTGCAACAAACTGTTCAACCCTGATTCTGACTATCTGGGGATACTGATTGAGAAGGTCATTACACTCTGTATGCCTTTCCAGCACAACTTCCTTGTTTCTTCTATGAAAACCCAGTCTTAATAAGGACATAACTTAGTTAATGAAACATGTTTATCTTTAAATGTTATATCAATTCTATATTAACATAAAATAATTTAATGATATTAATTTAATAGTACCCTAACTCCTAATGTTATCTAAACCGACCTCTGATACCAACTACAATGACTCGGCCTTAAAATAATACATAATATTGAATTAAATGAATAATTCACATTGAGGATATTTTCAGGTTTAGAGTTTTAGAGATTTAGGCCATAACTATTACATTACATCCAAAAAATTTCAAAGTAGACACTTCTACCCAGTTTCCATATTTTTCATAAAATAAAAAATCGTAAAAATAGAGTCATGTCATGTTCCATGTTTTAGAGAGCATGACTTTTCCTTGATCCCATCCTCGACCCTATTCATCTTTAGGTCATGTGAAAAACATTTCAAAACTTTGGATGAGCATAAAAACTCAGTAAAGATTATAAAAAAAGAATGAAAACATTATTTCATCAATACATGCAAAACATAAACTCTTTAACATACCTCATGAAATCATAATATTTATGAATCACACATAGAAAACATAAATCATATAGGTAAAGTGTGGCATCTATATCATACTTAAATTGTTGCTATCACAACTACGTATGGAGTAACATTTAGAATACCCATCACAATATATAATTTAAATATTTTTGGAGAAACATTCACATTTACCTACATAATTTTACCTAATGCATTGGAGAGCTATCACGGGCTCACCCACCCTAGGTTTTTCATGGAAGCACCCGTATACGTAAACAAAGCCCAAGAACAATAACACATAAAACAAGCATAACAGAATGGTAAAATTTCCAAATTTCAATCTCAATATAACATTTCAAGATATTGAAATAACAAATTCGTTCTGAAATCCATTTCATTACCAAAATATGTAAAAATAGTATATAGTATTTATTTTCCTTTAAAAGAACACTACGAGTTGTTAAACAAGCCAAAGATAAAATAATACTCACGGCGGTGGAATGGACTTTGTCACCGTTTACGTTAAAAAGAAACATTCTTTAATGTTGTTTAGTAAGACACTTCATAGAAAAATATTATATTTGAATGAAATTAAGATTCCAAAGAGTTTATATGTCGTATAAAAGAAATTCGTGTATTATAAAAAAATATTTCTCAATGAAAGGAGATTGAGACGAAGTCCCTTACCTCATGTCTTACTTAACCTGTTTGTCCTTTAATCTCCTCAGCATTAAACTAATGTTAATTTTTACTTGATTAATAAACTTTTTCAAGTTTATTATTCCATTTATACCACTTATTACCATGATAGAAACATTATGCAATCATTTATGTTAATAACAGTCGTTTTTTTCTAAATTTGGTAATTGAGTCAAAAATGAACCCCTTATATTTACAAGTTGTCCATGTGGTCAATAGTACATTATCTACTGAATGAAAATCATTATTTAGATATCATATATATCATATATATCCAATATATAACATTTGGGGATAAGAAATGAAATGCACCATTCATGGAGACGGTACGCCGTACGTACGCATGAACGCTACTTTCATTTATATTTCTTATTTTTATTGAATTAAAAGACAATGATAGATAAGTAGATTAGAATTATAGTATAATATAATATATCATATCTTTAACTCTATCCTTTAAACTTCCAACATATGGCATTAACGAGTCATATCACTTTGAGGGGCCGGTAGTCGGCACTTCCTCAAATGAAATTATTGCATTTACCTATAATGGAAACCATAAAAGTATTCTATAAACGGAAAATATATAAGCATAATGAAAACATAAACATAATATATATAATATATAAATATATTTCCATCTTAATGGACACCATGAGAGGCAGTAGGAGACTATCGAACAATCAGCATTTCGTGAGGCGTTAGTTTTCCATCCATAGAAACAATTTCTTCACCCATTAGATGAAGGAGTGTGTAAGTGTAGTTTTAATAATTATCATAAAAAATCCTATTATATTGAAAATACTAGTTTTGTTATAAAATAATGAAATAAAAAGAGTTTATGGATTGGACAAGTAAAATAATAAAATTGAAGTTAAGAGAAACTATTGCTTTTAATTTGAGAAACTCCCTTTGGTTTGATATAAAAGGACTTCGTGAAGTAACTTCTACCTAAGGTAAGGAGTATATGTCGAAGATAGGGATCTTCAGAGATTATTAGGTTATGGTTTGGATAACCCAAGGGGCTTGAGAGGTTTGAATAATGAGTTTTAAGTGAAGAATTTTATAAGGGGGATGATGGGCTCTTTTGGAAAGTGTGAAAATATTATTTTATTATATAATGCTATTCAGTTTCTAAAGGTAAAAAATTAAATAAAGACATATATAAGATGACTCATGGTCGAAATAAATTCATTCGATAATAATTGGATAGGTTTTGGTTGTTATTTTAATATTTATAATCTTATTTATTTAAATTATTTATTAATGAGGTAAATATTGCATTATTATTGTGTCATAAATAATTTAATTTAATTTATGTCTATAGATTATAGAAAAAATACCATGATTTAGGAATTATGATTATATTTCCAAAAAATATTTATAGTGAAAATGATAACTTATATAACTCTATGTAAAAATTAATTTACTAAATGATATTTGTATGTGTCATCTTTGTCTTTACATTATATTAATTAAAATAAAGTATCACTATCACTGTTAAGTGGCTCCATGGGGTCCCATAATCTCCCCAAATATGACCATAGTCTTCCATGACTCAACCAATAAGGCTGTAATAAGTGTTAAGGTAATTATTTACTATTATAATATTTTTTACCTTGAATTACCCTATTTACCTTTAAGCGCAGTAAATAAAAGTCAAAAGTAACTATTCACCAAAAAATATTTTCATCTTATTGAACCAAATTTTACTAACTAATAACAACCATGTATATTTTATTTTTTAAATTCAATTCATAGAAGTGGTAAAATTAAATTTTAATGAAAAATTCGGTTATTTAACTACTACTAAGTGGTTTCACTATTGATAAAAAAATTTAAGTTTTTCAGTAAAATACCAAAAATTCAGCCTAAGCTATATTTCATATTCCAAATTCACAAATGATGTCTATTTTACCAAATTAAAAACATATTAGTTTTACTATTTAATTTAATATTAATTCTCATTGTCAAAACAAATATTCTGTTTTTAAGAAACAATAACAATCA